>OY997266.1:114331859-115694034 GCA_963921465.1 Triticum timopheevii | reverse complement strand
CTTTACTACCGGTTCGTGGCACGAACCGGTACTAAAGATTCCCAACGAACCGGTACTAAAGGTCACCTCCCGCCAAGTCATTTTAACCAGGACTAATGGGCTCATTAGTGCCAGTTCATATGCGAACCGGTACTAATGTTTCTCATATTAGGTCCGTTTTCTACTAGTGACACTTATGTTTCGCAGGGAAGATCTAAGGGCTATGAACATGTGCATTATTCTTCAAATCATTATGTTCATAAGTCCTCGAAGAATTTCTCTACTTATTCATATGCTTACTCTAACCCCTCTTCTGTGAAATGAAGTGGACTGGCATCTATTCCACATTTCACATATGGAGCTCGTAGAATGATGAACTCTTTGCCACCCCTTCAGATGTGGGTGGTGAAGAAAAAGAACTAATCTCTTATGCAGGCTCAGGTCTCCAGACGAACTTAAATGACTAATGAATTTGCTGGAGACCTGAATATGGTTGAAAGGACACAAGCTAATCATGAAGAAATGAATATTCATTTCTCACGTCCTCATACTACTATATCTGTTGTATTGTTTGATGAAATTCAATCTGATGAATTTTATGTCATATTCTTCACTGATGAAGTATATGAGTTTGTAAGTTGCACTAATTCATCTGCAGGATGATCAACCCAAAGCTACTGAGTGGGTCCTCGACAGTGGATGTACAAATCACATGACCGGTGACAAGAGCTTATTGATGGACACTGCTTTAGCTCCATCGCATCTGAAGCATATCCCCTACGCTGACAAAGGCAAAAGCAATGTTTTGGGTCTAGGTAGGGTTACGATCACAAAGGATCGACACATGGACAAAGTCATGCTTGTGGAGTCCTTAGGATTCAATCTCATGTCTCTCTCAATGATTTGTGACTTTGATATGGTGGTTGTCTTTCGCAAATATCGTTGCACTGTGATCATGGAATTTAACCATTCCAAAGTCTTTGAAGGCTTTAGGAGAGGAGACTTGTATATTGTTGAATCTCTATAGGAACACAACCTGCCACATGTCTACTTGCAAAAGCTTCAGAAGGCTGGTTATGGCATCGACGACTAGGTCATGCCGGCATGAGGAACTTACACACTCTCGCTAGAAGAAGCATGTCATTGGCATCGACGGTGTCGAATTCCTCAAGGACCATCTGTGTGGAGCTTGTGAAGCTGGAAAGATGACAAGAGCCAAGCATCCCTCGAACACTACATGACTACCACTCGTCAATTTGAACTACTTCACATGGATCTCTTTGTCCCTACTCATTATGCCACACTAACAAATGCAGCATCTCTATATGGCTTTGTTATCGTTGATGATTACTCTTGTTACACGTGGGTGCATATCATCACTCACTACTAGGAAAAGGCATGCTAGTGGCGCACCAGTTTTGCCTTCTAATGGCGCATGGCTGGTGCGCCACTAGACTCACGCCATTAGAATTTTTTTTCTAATGGCGCACCACATGTGCGCCATTAGAATCTGGTATTCTAATGGCGCACCAGGCAGTGCGCCATTAGTACTGCCTACAGTGCGCCACTATTATCTGCTATACTTATAGCGCAGCACATGGTAGTGCGCCATTAGTAACAACTTTTTTAATTCTTTTCTTCTTAATCTCAGGTCACTATTTCACATATGAGATATTCAACACATATATATATATACAACAAGCATCCATATAGCAATCATATCCAACACACAAGTTTCATCATATATACATACATAGCCAACACATAGTCCCGTCGTTACAAAAGTTTCACATTGTTCATCCAACACCGTTATCCATCAATTCACAAAAGTTTCACATTGATACAAAATAAAAACACAAATGGAAAAGAAGCACTCCATCCACGCAAGCTTCCGTCAATTAAATCAAATCTGCAAAATGATAAACAAGAAGTTAGAAGAAGAAAAAGAAGAAGACTAGAAGAATACTAGAAGAGGAAGAACACTAGAAGAAGAATAAGAAGAGTTTTGGAAAAGAAGAAGAATAAGAAGAAGACTATAAGCTTATTATGTAAACTTGATCATTTTGTGCTAACATAAGTTATTTTGGAGCTAACCTATAGGAAACTAAGCATATACGGTCTAAGTTAGTATATTAGAGCCAACTTAGGTAAAATGAAGCTAACCTATGTCATTTTGGAAAAGAAGAAGATTAAGAAAAAGACTATAAGCTTATTATGTAAACTTGATCATTTTGTGCTAACATAAGTTATTTTGGAGCTAACCTATAGGAAACTAAGCATATAAGCTCTAAGTTATTATATTAGAGCCAACTTAGGTAAAATGAAGCTAACCTATAGGAAACTAAGCATATTAGAGATAACATAGGTAACTAAGTATATATATATATATATATATCATTTTGGATAGCTAACCTATAGGAGATCTGACATACCCGACAAAGTAGGCAGTTCTTCTCCTTCTTCTCCTTCATCTCCCTGATGCGCCTAGAGCGGCGAGGCGGTGGAGGCAGTGGAGGTAGTGGGATGTAGTCTTCTACCACAATTGGCGTGGTCATGTCGCCCAGCTGTGGGATCGCCGGCGCCACCACCGGTGCGTGGTCATTGTCAGGCACCACCACCATCGCGAGGCCACCTTCAGGCACGACCATCGCTAGGTCATCCTCAGCCACCTCCATCTCTTGCCCATGGTCAGCCACCACCATCTCTTGCCCTTGGTCAGCCACCACCAGCGCTAGGTCATCCTCAGCCTGATGCCCATCGTCATGCAGCTCCTCATCCTCACTCTGCTCCTCTTCTCCCGCACTCCAATCCGGATCATCCTTCTTGTTGTCTATGCTGGTGCCAGAATCGCTGCTGCTTTTGCTACAGCCAGAATCGCTGCTGCTTTCGCTACAGCCATAGTCGCTGCTGCTTTGGCTGTAGCCAGTGTCGCTGCTGCTGCTCCTAACTGTCCAAAATGCAACAATGACCGTTAACAATCAATGTGAGACAAAGCCAAATGTAGAGGAATAAGAAGAGGCAGAACGTACCGGCATCATCATCGGCAGCGTAGCGCATGCGACACATAGTCTAGTTGTACACCTTCACGATGAGCATGTTGGCGTCGTCGTCGTACCTGAAGATAAGGAAGTACCCCAGCTGCAGGTCGTAGGCACGGTAGAACTTCTCCCACCCACGAGACAAGTACATGTGGCCCTTCTTGATCACCAACTGCACATCCCACTGCCTGCGAAACCCGCTGCCGGCCTGTCGCAGCTTCACATTATTTGGCGGATCTTCACCCATCAGCATGTTCATAAAACTGTCAGGCAGCCTCTGCAGTTTGGGAAAATGAGTGATGTAGCAAACAACAGATATCATAATGAGATGGGTGATGGGGAGATCTCTCGTTTTATATACCAGCGTCATGGATGATACTGAAGCCTCAAGTATGATAGTGAAGAACTCGGAAGCATCCAACTCGTACTGCGGTGTCGCAGATCGGCGGTGGCTGCTTCCCGCCATCTCTGATAAGCAGCAGAAGAGACCAATTAGTACCCTTACAACAGATCATAAAACATGCATTAGTCGCAAGTACCCCATATGTCCTATTTTTAGCAAAGTCATGCTAAAATTCACGGAAAATTTCAGCATGACCTTTTGCTGAAAATAGGACATATGGAGTGCCCGAATTTGCCGGAACTGAAGTTAATCGACATTCCGGCAAACTCAAGGGCCTCTCGGGTTACCTGCAAATTCATCACGACACAATGGTCGGAGACAAAACCCAACAAAGTAGCAAGTCTTTCTCAATGTGATCACAAGTAATTCAAAGGCATCACAATAAAGCAACACCCTGCACTAGCCTAAAAACAAGTGAAGTTTCACCCATATAAGAACAACTTTATAAAATCAAAGAAGTTGCTAAATATTTTGTATCCTTCATACAGACTGGAGTACAATGCTTTATAATGTTCCATCATCATTACAGAAATCCAAGACCATGTGTTCCATCATCATCATCATTATAGAAATCCAAGAAACATCATGCTTTTTAACAGTTTTCAGTTTGGACAGAATACTGAAAACTACAGTTTGGACAGAATTCCTAACACTTTGGTCTTCTAGTTACAAAACAAAACTGACATAATTCTAGATGCCATAACTGAATTTTTTGACAGTAGCTCCTAACAGTAGCTCCTAACTGAATTTTCTGCTTAAAGGGAAGGCTGACTTAAGTGGCAAGATGATACAATTTGCGTAACATAACAATATATGCATCTTAATATAACACCATCTCCTAACAGAAATAATATCCCAGGTTTCCATCTTAATACCACAAAGAATTACATAAAAAAATCCAGGATCATTTTTTCTAGAGAAAAGCATCATTATAAGGGGAGTTTCTTACTCTACCAGATCTACTAGGGGGCAAAGTAGAACTGATATTCTTTTGCTGACTTCTAGTACAAGGTATAGAAGAGGAGGTAAATACAGTAGACATGTAATTGCAGTGTATTAACAGTATAATTTCAATAGATTTATAGTGCAAATTTATAGTAGAATTACAACTACAGTGTGAGCCAGAACCATACTCAAAATGTAGTAGAAGATACCTTCTGTCCAGCTGTCAATCTAAAGGGCTGCAACTTGGGCTTTGAAATGAAGATAAGTGGCCAGTTAACACACTGTCAAAAAAATTTAGTTAACACACTGTCAAAAAATTTCAGTTAACACACTGTCCAAAAAATTCAGTGAATGGATGGCAATACATCATACACTCACATTGCTACATTATTCATCAACTTGTATCATTAAGAAATACTACTCCAGTATAGTTTTGGTGTAAGTAGGTTTTGCCTCACTGTTGTATTCTTCTTTTTGTTAGCTATCTCAAAAAATTGGAATGAACCGTTAGCTATCTCAGAAGATAAAAACAAAAATTCAGTGTGTTAACCATATGGCCAAAATATTGTCCCTAGACATCTCCTGGTCCTACCCAAGATAAACCCTAGTTACAAAAATGCAGTGCGAAAATTCAGCAAGCAACATGCCTAAATCCAGTGCTTGTTTGGCTTTACTGAATTACCAACACAAGGCACACAACACATTTATATTTTTTCAGGTCACACAACACATGCCTGAGGAGGAAGATTGAATTTTCTACAGAAGCATCATTAGGTACACTTCAACATGTGCTAGCAGCAACAAATGGTCAATATTCATTCTTATTTATGGTCAATATTTATAACCTATCAACAAATGGCAAGAATATTGAGTAATCCACTGCAGTTTGATCTACTGCAGATAATCTATTGCAATTTGAATCGTGAACCCCTAACTTTTGGAGCATGTGATTTCTGTCTTGAAATTCCTTTTGGAGCATCGGTTGGAAGGAATGGGGAATGGTGGAGAGAGGGAGGAAGGAGGAAGGAGGAGAGGTACCTGGTCGCCGGAGGGGTCGGGGTTGGGGTCGGCGAAGGGGTCGGGGTCGGGGTCCGAGCTCGTCCGGGTCCTCGCTCGCCGTGGTCGAAGGAGAGCAGGGGCCGGTGGCGGAGGACGGCAGGGGCAGGCGGGGTGGGCGCGTCGGGGCCGCGCTCGCCGGCTGCTGCAGGGGCCGGAGGAGGCCCTCGCTCGTCGGAGGGAGGAGAGGAGAGGAGCGGGCGGCGCGCGCTCGGCCGTTCCCGTTCGGGGGGCGCGGGGCGGCGGGGGTGGAGTCCCGCGGGGGTCGGGGCGGCGGCGTCGGGGCAGCGCAAGACCACAGCGGCGGCGGCGTCGCCGACGGCGTGCAGGCGCGGCGTATGGAGGGGACGGAGCAAGGGGTCGGCGGCGTACGGTTGGGTCGAGTGGATCTGGCGAGGGAGGGAGGGAGGCAACAGTGAAAGGGGAACAGGTGAACTGGGGGGAGGGATCTAATGGCGCACCGAACACCTAGTGCGCCATAAGTACAACAATTCTAATGGCGCACCCCGCCCCTCTGCGCCATTAGAATTTACTAGCCCAACTGTGGTCAGGTTATATTCCACATAACCCCCACTCCATCAGAACAAGCCCACTAGCTCGACTGGTCACCACGCAGCACACACACCAGGAGGTCCTGGGTTCGATTCCCAGGCTCCCCATTTTTGTATTTATGCATTTAAAATGCTGTTTGATATTTATGAATATGAAAAAATATCATCAAATTTATTATTTGAAAATATCATCAAATTTGTTATTTGAAATTATAATCAAATTTGTTTTTTTTCTTTGCAATTTTAGTTGCATTCATTTGTGACGGTGGAGCGGGCCGGGGATGGTGCGGGGGAGAGGGTGCGGGTGGTCGTCGGCGGCGGTGGAGTGGGGGACGGTGCGGGCCGGGGGTCGGCGGCGGCGGACGGTGGAGCGGGGGAGGGTGCGGTGGGACGTCGGCGGCGGTGGAGTGGGAGAGGGTGCGGGGGGTCGGCGGCGGCGGTGGAGTGGGGGAGGGTGCAGGCAGGGGGTCGGCGGTGGAGTGGGAATGGTGTTTTTTATATTTATTTGTGTTTAAATATGTTCAAACTTGTTTAAATCATAACAGTAATATTTTTTATGCATTTTAAATGCTGTTTTTATATTTATTTGTGTTTAAATATGTTCAAACTTGTTTAAATTATAACAGTAATATTTTTTATAAAAACAGTAAAAAAAATTAAAAAATATGTTCAAAAAGTGCGGGTGCGGGGGGCCGGGTGCTCCGGCGGTGGAGCGGGGGAGGGTTGCGATGGGTGGAGCTAGCGGGGGAGGGTGCGGGTGCGATCGAGATGGAGGGGGAATCGAGATCAAGTGTCCTCATGAATTCAAAAAGTGCCCATGAAATTTAAAAATATTCATGATATCAAAAAGTGCCCATGAAATACAATCGAGAAATGAAGACTACGATTTAAAGTGCCCATTAGTAGTTTTGCAAAAAAGTAAAAATAATAAGTATATATACTAATGGCGCATCTCCTCCGGGTGCGCCATTACTAGTTTAAACTAGTAATGGCGCACTGTGCGGCGATGCGCCATTAGTAGTTTTGCAAAAAAAAGAATAAAACAAATTTTACAGTAATGGCGCACTGCCTGCTTGGTGCGCCATTAGTAGTTATAGATAGTAATGGCGCATTATGGACTAGATGCGCCATTAGTGTGTATGGGAAAATGGAAAAAAAATAATTCATACTAGTGGCGCACCCTTTTTACGGTGCGCCATTAGTGTCTTCCACACTAATGGCGTATCACAAACTGGTGCGCCATTAGTATATAGTAGTGGCGCACTGCTTCCACGGTGCGCCATTAGAATCAATCCTATCTATAGCCCTTTTCCTAGTAGTGACTTACAGAACTGAAGTGCAAGAAATCTTCAAATCATTTTCCTCGAGGGCCTCAATCAATTTTAGTTTGAAGATCAAGCACACCAGGACTGACAATAGGACCGAGTTCAAGAATACTGGTCTTGATGACTATCTTGATGAACTTGGTATTATTCACGAGTTATCTGCTCCTTATACTCCTCAGCAGAATGGTGTCGTGGAGCGCAAGAACAGGACTCTTGTTGAGATGGCTTGCACTATGCTTGATGAATACAAGACACCTCCTCGCTTCTGGCCTGAGGCAACTGATACTTGCTACCTCTTGAGCACTGCGTTGGTTTTCCCTTGAAGAGGAAAGGGTGATGCAGCAAAGTAGCGTAAGTATTTCCCTCAGTTTTTGAGAACCAAGGTATCAATCTAGTAGGAGGCTCCTAAAAAGTCCCACGCACCTACACAAACAAACAAGAACCACGCAACCAACGCGATAAAGGGGTTGTCAATCCCTTCACGATAACTTGCAAAAGTGAGATTTGATAGATATAATAAGATAAGATAAATATTTTTGGTATTTTTATGATATAGATTGGAAAATAAAAGATGCAAATAAAAGTAGATGGAAAACTTATATGATAAAAGATAGACCTGGGGGCCATAGGTTTGACTAGTGGCTTCTTTGAAGATAGCATAAGTATTACGGTGTGTGAACAAATTACTGTCGAGAAATTGATATAAAAGTGCATAGTTATGAGAGTATCTAGTCATGATCATGTATATAGGCATCACTTCCACAACAAGTAGATCGAAACGATTCTGCATCTACTACTGTTACTCCACACATCGACCGACTCCTGCCTGCATCTAGAGTATTAAGTTCATAAGAACAGAGTAACACATTAAGAAAGATGACACGATGTAGAGGGATAAACTCATGCAATATGATATAAACCCCATCTTTTTACCCTCGATGGCAACAATACAATACGTGCCTTGCTGCCCCTGCTGTCACTGGGAAAGGACACCGCAAGATTGAACCCAAAGCTAAGCACTTCTCCCATTGCAAGAAAGATCAATCTAGTAGGCCAAACCAAACTGATAATTTCAAGAGACTTGCAAAGATAACCAATCACACATAAAAGAATTCAGTGGAGATTCAATTATTTCTCATAGATAAACTTGATCATAAAACCACAATTCATCGGATCTCGACAAACACACCGCAAAAAGAGTTACATCAAATAGATCTCCAAGAAGATCGAGGAGAACTTGGTATTGAGATTCAAAGAGAGAGAAGAAGCCATCTAGCTACTCACAACTCAACGGAGAGGCCTTTGGGATGATGTAGAGGCCCTCCATGGTGGATTCCCCCTCCGGCGGAGCGCCGGCGAAGGCTCCAAGAGGGGATCTCACGGATACAGAAGGTTGCGACGGTGGAAATAGTTTTTCGTGGTGCTCCTGGATGTTTTCGGGGTACGTAGATATATATAGGTGAAGGAGGTAGGTCAGGGGAGCCACGAGGGGCCCATGAGGGTTGGGGGCACGCCTGCCCCCCTAGGGCACGCCGGGTGCTACGTCTCGAGCTTGCGTTGGTTTTCCCCGAATAGGAGAGGATGATGCAGCACAGTAGCGTAAGTATTTCCCTCAGTTTTTGATAACCAAGGTATCAATCCAGTAGGAGGTCACGCGCAAGTCCCTGGTACCTGCACAACACGATAGCAACTCGCAACCAACGCTTAGGGGTTGTCAATCCCTTCACGGTCACTTACGAGAGTGAGATCTGATAGAGATAATATTTTTGGTATTTTTGATAGATAGATGCAAAGTAAAAAGTAAAGGCAAAGAAAAAGCAAAGCAAGTAAATAAAGTGATATAGATTGATATGATGAGAATAGACCCGGGGGCCATAGGTTTCACTAGTGGCTTCTCTCAAGAGCATAAGTATTCTACGGTGGGTGAACAAATTACTGTTGAGCAATTGATAGAATTGAGCATAGTTATGAGTATATCTAGGCAACGATCATGTATATAGGCATCACGTCCGTGATAAGTAGATCGAAACGATTCTGCATCTACTACTATTACTCCACTCATCGACCGCTATCCAGCATGCATCTAGAGTATTAAGTTAAAAACAGAGTAACGCTTTAAGCAAGATGACATGATGTAGAGGGATAAATTCATGCAATATGATAAAAACCCCATCTTGTTATCCTCGATGGCAACAATACAATACGTGCCTTGCAACTCTTTCTATCACTGAGTAAGGACACCGCAAGATCGAACCCAAAGCCATGCACTTCTCCCATTGCAAGAACTACCAATCTAGTTGGCCAAACCAAACGGATAATTCGAAGAGACTTGCGAAGATAACTCAATCATACATAAAAGAATTCAGAGAAGAATCAAATATTTTCCATAGATAACACTGGATCATAAACCCACAATTCATCGGTCTCAAAAAACACACTGCAAAAAGAAGATTACATCGAATAGATCTCCATGAGAGAGGGGGAGAACATTGTATTGAGATCCAAAAAGAGAGAAGAAGCCATCTAGCTACTAGCTATGGACCCGAAGGTCTGAAGTAAACTACTCACACTTCATCGGAGGGGCTATGGTGATGATGTAGAAGCCCTCCATGGTGGATGCCCCCTCCGGCGGAGCTCCGGAACAGGCCCCAAGATGGGATCTCGTAGATACAGAAGGTTGCGGCGGTGGAATTAGGTTTTTGGCTCCTCTCCTGATCATACGGGGATACGTAGGTATATATAGGAGGAAGGAGTACATCGGTGGAGCTCCGAGGGGCCCACGAGGTAGGGGGGCGCGCCCAGGGGGGCGCGCCCTCCACCCTCGTGACCTCCTCGGAAGCTTCTTGGAGTAGGGTCCAAGTCTCCTGGATCACGTTCGGTGAGAAAATCACGTTCCCGAAGGTTTCATTCTGTTTGGACTCCGTTTGATATTCCGTTTCTTCAACACTGAAATAGGCAAAAAAACAGCAATTCTGGGCTGGGCCTCCGGTTAATAGGTTAGTCCCAAAAATAATATAAAATTGGAAAATAAAGCCCAATATAGTCCAAAATAGTAGATAAAGTAGCATGGAGCAATCAAAAATTATAGATACGTTGGAGACGTATCACCGGGCACCCTCGTGGCCGCCTCGTTTACTTCTTGACATTCACTCCAAGTCTCCTGGATTGCGTTTGTTCCAAAAAGATCGCTCCCGAAGGTTTCATTCCGTTTGTACTCCGTTTGATATTCCTTTCCTTCGAAACACTGAAATAGGCAAAAAAAACAGCAATTCGGGCTGGGCCTCCGGTTAGTAGGTTAGTCCCAAAATGATATAAAAGTGTAAATTAAAGCCCATAAACATCCAAAATGGGTAATATAATAGCATGGAACAATCACAAATTATAGATACGTTGGGGACGTATCAAGCATCCCCAAGCTTAATTCATGCTCGTCCTTGAGTAGGTAAATGATAAAAACAGAATTTTTGATGTGGAATGCTACCAAGCATAGTTCTCAATGTAATTTTCTTTATTGTGGCATGATTGTTCAGTCCAAATGATTCAAGATAAAAAGTTATAAAACATAAAAATAGTAATACTTGAAGCATACTAACAAGTAATCATGTCTTATCAAAATAGCATAGCCAGAGAAAGCTTATCCCTACAAAATCATATAGTTAGGCCATGCTTCATTTTCATCACACAAAATACTCCCGCCATGCACAACCCTGGTTTCAGCCAAGCAATTGGTTCATACTTTTTAACGCACTTTAGCTTTTTCAACTCTTACGCAATACATGAGCGCAAGCCATGGACATAGCACTATATGTGGCATAGGGTGGTGGTTGTGAAGACAAAAAGGGAGAGGATAATCTCACATCAACTAGGCGTATCAAAAAGTGAGTAGGGATTGCCATGCAATGGATGCACTAGAGCTATAAATATATGAAAGCTCAACGAAAGAAACTATGTGGGTGTGCATCCAACTTGATTGCTCATGAAGACCTAAGGCATTTTGAGGAAGCCCATCATTGGAATAGACAAGCCAAGTTCTATAATGAAAAATTCCCACTAGTATATGAAAGTGACAACATAGGAGACTCTCTGTCATGAAGATCAGGGTGCTACTTTGAAGCAAAAGTGTGGAAAAAGAGAGTAGCATTGTCCCTTCTCTCTTTTCTCTCATTTCTTTTTTTTCTTTTCTCCTTTTTTATTTGGTGGGCTTCTTTGGCCTCTTTTTTTTATGGGCTTCTTTGGCCTCTTTTATTTTTATAAAGTCTGAAGTCTCATCCCGACTTGTGGGGGAATCATAGTCTTCATCATCCTTTCCTCACTTGGGACAATGCTCTAATAATGAAGATCATCACACTTTTATTTATTTACAACTCAAGAATTACAACTCAATACTTAGAACAAAATATGACTCTATGTGAATGCCTCCGGCGGTGTACTAGAATATTGAGAATCAAAAAGTACTACATCGAATAGATCTCCAAGAACATCAAGGAGAACTTGGTATTGAGAATCAAAGAGAGAGAAGAAGCCATCTAGCTAATAACTATGGACCCGAAGGTCTATGGTAAACTACTCACGCTTCATCAGAGAGGTAATGGTGTTGATGTAGAAGCCCTCCATGATCGAATCCCCCTCTGGCAGATCGCCGGAAAAGGCCCCAGGAAGGGATCTCACGGGTACAGAAGGTTGCGATGGTGGAAAAGTGGTTGCGTGGCTCCCCCTAATGTTTTTAGGGTATAAGAGTATATATAGGCGAAGGAACTATGTCAGGGGAGCTACGAGGGACCCACGAGGGTGGGGGTGCGCCAACCCCCCTGGGCGCACCCTCCTGCCTCGTGGCCTCCTCATTGCGTCTCTGACTTCTTCTCCAAGTCTTCTGGTTTTCTTTTGGTCCAAGAAAGATCATCGCGAAGGTTTCATTCGGTTTTGACTCCGTTTGGTATTCCTTTTCTGCAAAACTCTAGGCAAAAAAACAGAAACTGGAACTGGGCCCTCGGTTAATAGGTTAGTCCCAAAAATAATATAAAAGAGCATATTAAAGCCCATTAAACATCCAAAAACAGATAATATAATAGCATGGAACAATCAAAAATTATAGATACGTTGGAGACATATCAAGCATCCCCAAGCTTAATTCCTGCTCGTCCTCGAGTAGGTAAATGATAAAAATAGAATTTTTTATGTGGAAAGCTACCTAACATATTTATTCATGTAATTTTTCTTTATTGTGGCATGAATGTTCAGATCCGAAAGATTCAAGACAAAAGTTTATTATTGACATAAAAACAATAATACTTCAAGTATACTAACAAAGTAATCATGTCTTCTCAAAATAACATGGACAAAGAAAGCTATCCCTACAAAATCATATAGTCTGGCTATGCACTATCTTCAACACACAAAATATTTAATCTTGCACAATCCCGATGACAAGCCAAGCAATTGTTTCATACTTTTGATGTTCTCAAACTTTTTCAATCTTGATGCAATACATGAGCGTGAGCTATGGACATAACACTATAGGTGGAATAGAATGGTGGTTGTGGAGAAGACAAAAAGGAGAAGATAGTCTCACATTAACTAGGTGTATCAACGGGCTATGGAGATGCCCATCAATAGATAACAATGTGAGTGAGTAGGGATTGCCCTGCAACGGATGCACTAGAGCTATAAGTGTACGAAAGCTCAACAAAAGAAACTAAGTGGGTGTGCATGCAACTTGCTTGATCACAAAGACATAGGGCATTTTGAGGAAGCCCATCACTGGAATATACAAGCCAAGTTCTATAATGAAAAATTCCCACTAGTATATGAAAGTGACTACATAGGAGACTCTCTATCATGAAGATCATGGTGCTACTTTGAAGCACAAGTGTAGAAAAGGGATAGTAGCATTGCCCCTTCTCTCTTTTTCTCTCATTCTTTTTATTTGGGCCTTCTCTCCTTTTTATGGCCTCTTTTTTTTCGTCCGGAGTCTCATCCCGACTTGTGGGGGAATCATAGTCTCCATCATCCTTTCCTCACATGAGACAATGCTCTAATAATGAAGATCATCACACGTTTATTTACTTACAACTCAAGAATTACAACTCGATACTTAGAACAAAATATGACTCTATGTGAATGCCTCCAGCGGTGTGCCGGGATATGCAATGAATCAAGAGTGACATGTATGAAAATATTATGAACGGTGGCTTTGCCACAAATATGATGTCAACTACATGATCATGCAAGGCAATATGACAATGATGGAGCATGTCATAATAAACGGAATGGTGGAAAGTTGCATGGCAATATATCTCAAAATGGCTATGGAAATGCCATAATAGGTAGGTATGGTGGCTGTTTTGAGGAAGGTATATGGTGGGTGTATGGTACCGTGGAAAGTTGCGTAGTACTAGAGAGGCTAGCAATGGTGGAAGGGTGAGAGTGCGTATAATCCATGGACTCAACATTAGTCATAAAGAACTCACATACTTATTGCAAAAATCTAGTAGTTACCAAAACGAAGTACTACGTGCATGCTCCTAGGGGGATAGATTGGTAGGAAAAGACCATCGCTCGTCCCCGACCGCCACTCATAAGACAATCATTAAATAAATCATGCTCCAACTTCATCACATAACGGTTCACCATACGTGCATGCTACGGGAATCACAAACTTTAGCACAAGTATCTCTCAAATTCACAACTACTCTACTAGCATGACTCTAATATCACCCTCTTCATATCTCAAAACAATCATACAGAATCAAACTTCTCATAGTATTCAATGCACTTCATATATATGAAAGTTTTTATTATACCCATCTTGGATGCCCATCATATTAGGACTAATTTTATAACCAAAGAAAATTACCATGCTGTTCTAAAAGACTCTCAGAATAATATAACTGAAGCATGAGATATCAACAATTACTATAAAATAAAACCACTGCCATGCTCTAAAAAGATATAAGTGAAGCACTAGAGCAATATTGTCTAGCTCAAAAGATATAAGTGAAGCACATAGAGTATTCTAATTAATCATGATTCATGCGTGTCTCTCCCAAAAGGTGTGTACAGCAAGAATGATTGTGGTAAAAGAAAAAGAAAATACTCAAATCATATAAAACGTTCCAATGAAAACACATATCATGTGGTGAATAAAAATATAGCCTCAAGTAAAGTTATCGATAGACGAAGACAAAAGAGGGGATGCCTTCTAGGGCATCCCCAAGCTTAGGCTTTTGGTTGTCCTTGGATTTTATCTTGGGGTGCCTTGGGAATCCCCAAGCTTAGGCTCTCTTGCAACTCCTTATTCCAAAGTCCATCAAATCCTTACCCAAAACTTGAGAACTTCACAACACAAAACTTCAATAGAAACTCTCATGAGCTCCTGTTAGTATAAGAAAATAAATCACCACTTTAAGGTACGGTTGTGAACTCATTATTTATTTATATTGGTGTAAAAAAATACTGTATTCCAACTTCTCTATGGTTCATACCCCCCGATACTACTCATAGATTCATCAAAATAAGCAAACAACACGCGAAAAACAGAATCTGTCAAAAACATAACAGTCTGTAATAATCTATGACTTTCGAATACTTCTGCAACTCAAAAAATTCTTAAATAAATTGGTGGACGTGAGGAATTTTTCTATTAATCTTCTGCAAAAAGAATCAACCTAAAATCACTCTTCTATTAAAAAATGACAGCTAATCTCGTGGGTGCAAATGTTTCGTTTTTTACAGCAAGATCGCATTGACTTCACCCAAGTCTTCCCAAAGGTTCTACTTGGAACAAACACTAATTAAAACTTAAAACCACATCTAACCAGTGGCTAGATTAATTATTTATTACTAAACAGGAGAAAAAGTAAAGAACAAAAATAAAATTGGGTTGCCTCCCAACTAGCGATATCGTTTAACGCCCCTAGCTGGGCATTGAGATTTCGATGATGCTCACGTGAAAGACGAGAATTGAAGCACAAAGATAGCATCATAAAACATGTGAAAAATACACTTAAGTCTAACATACTTCCTATGCATAGGAATTTTGTAAGCAAACAAATTATTAAGTCAAAAATATCTAGCATATGCAAGGAAGAAGAAAGAGACGATAGCAATCTCCACATGAAGAGAGGTAATTTAGTAACATGAAAACTTTTACGACCATATTTTCCTCTCTCATAATAATTACATGTAAGATCATAATAAAATTCAATAATATAGATGTCACAAAACATATTCTCAACACGATCCACATGCATGCGAAGTTGACACTCTTCCAAAATAGTGGGATTAACATTAAGTAAAGTCATGACCTCTCCAAACCCACTTCTATCAAAATTTCATAAGATTGAACATTCTTCAAATATGTGGGATCTAAAGTTGACACACTTCCAAACCCACTTTCAATAATGTAGCAAACACTATTATAAGTCTCATATTCATCATGGGGCTTAAATAAATTTTCAAGATCAAAAGAAGAATCACCCCAGTCATGATCATTGCAATAAATAGTAGTCATAGCAAAACTAGCATCCCTAAGATTGAGGTTTTGCATATCATTAACACAATTGACATTAAGAGAATTTATAATAACATCATTGCAATCATGCTTTTCATCAAGGGAACTATCAAGTATGGGTGCAATAGGAACAATCTTATGTTTAACATAAGGAACTATAGCAAATTCGTCTTCATAAATATTGGCATCATGGCCACAAGAATAGCAAGCATCATGTTCATCAAGGGATATTTCAATCAAATCATCAGAATCATAATTATCTATAGATTCGTGCATATCAGTATTTTCTTCTAAAGCAACGGTCATTCTTTCAATAAATTCTTTGACATAGAGATTATAAGCATAGTTTTCATAGCAATATTTAAGTATGTCAAAAATTTCAGATTCATTGAGAGTAATATCATACTTATCAATCAAAGAAGCAACTTCATAAGGACCCCTAAAAGCAACAAATTCTTCAGTTTGTTCGATATCATAGTAACTATAAACTCCCTTTGCATAAGAATATAAGATTTCATTATCATTAAACTCACATAGGTAGGGAAAGTGTTTTTTAGGGTTCTTAGAGGAACAAGTAAAATCATAAATTTCACAAAGATTCAAAGCATAGCACAACAACCTGTTCATTTGATCCCATAAGAGTCTGCCTTTTTCAGACAAACGATGACACACAAAATGAGCATGCTCATCTAATGATTTTTCCTCAACTAAACTAGTTGGGGTTTCAGCACGAGCACAAATAGATCGAAGATGATCCAAGTAGAACACTTTAAGTGGGTCCATATCAATAGATTTTTAGCAAGCAAAGACGCAAGCAAATAGAAGGCACATGGAAACACAAACAAAAAGACATACGGGAAGATGGCAAAGAAAAGGCAAATCTCTTTTAAAATTGTTTTAGAAGTGGGGGAGAGGAAAACGAGAGGCGAATGGCGAAAAATGTAATGCAAGGGAGAAGAGTTTGTGATGGGTACTTGGTATGGCTTGACTTGATGTAGATCTCCCCCACAACGGCGCCAGAAATCCTTCTTGCTACCTCTTGAGCTTGCGTTGGATTTCCCTTGAATAGGAAAGGGTGATGCAGCAAAGTAGCTTAAGTATTTCCCTCAGTTTTGAGAACCAAGGTATCAATCCAGTAGGAGATGACGCACAAGTCACTGAATACCTACACAAACAATCAAGAACTTGCAACCAACGCGATAAAGGGGTTGTCAATCCCTTCACGGTCACTCGGTAAAGTGAGATATGATAGAGATAGATAAACAGTAAAGTAAATATTTTATGTATTTTCTGTTGTATAGATTGGAAAGTAAAGATTGCAAAATAGTAGATCAGAAACTAGCAATATGTAAACGAGATTCAATAATATGGAAAAGAGACCCGGGGGCCATAGGTTTTATTAGTGGCTTCTCTCGAGATATCATATATTACGGTGGGTGAACAAATTACTGCCGAGCAATTGATAGAAAAGCGCATAATTATGATGACATCGAAGGCAATGATCATGAACATATGCATCACATCTGTGTCAAGTAGACCGACTCCTGCCTACATCTACTACTATTACTCCACACATCGACCGCTATCCAGCATGCATCTAGATTATTAAGTTCACATTAAGCAAGATGACATGATGTAGAGGAATTAACTCAAGCAATATGATGAAAACCCCATCTTGTTATCCTCGATGGCAACAATACAAGACGTGCCTTGTGATACGTCTCCGTCGTATCTATAATTTTTGATTGTTCCATTCCAATATTCTTCAACTTTCAAATACTTTTGGCAACTTTTTATACTATTTTTGGGACTAACATATTGATCTAGTGCCCAGTGCCAGTTCCTGTCTATTGCATGTTTTATGTTTCGCAGAAACCCAGTATCAAACGGAATCCAAACGGCATAAAAACGGACGGAGAATTATTTTGGAATATTTTGGATTTTTCGGAGGAAGAATCAACCAGAAACGGTGTCCGGGGTGGCCACGAGACAGGGGGCCGCGCCCTCCCCCCTGTGCGCGCCATCATCACCGCGATCTTCACCAACACCTCCATCATCTTCACCAACATCTCCATCACCTTCCCCCATCTATATCCAGCGGTCCACTCTCCCGCAACCCACTATACCCTCTACTTGAACATGGTGCTTTATGCTTCATATTATTATCCAATGATGTGTTGCCATCTTATGATGTCTGAGTAGATTTCCATTGTCCTATGGGTGATTGATGAATTGCTATGATTGGTTTGAGTTGCATGTTTTATTATTGGTGCTGTCCTATGGTACCCTCCGTGTTGCGCAAGCGTGAGGGATTCCCGCTGTAGGGTGTTGCAATGCGTTCATGATTCGCTTATAGTGGGTTGCATGAGTGACTGAAACACACACCCGAGTAAGGGGATTGCTGCGTATGGGATAAAGGGGACTTGATGCTTTTATGCTATGGTTGGGTTTTACCTTAATGAATCTTTAGTATTTGCGGACGCTTGCTAGAGTTCCAGTCATAAGTGCATATGATCCAAGTAGAGAAAGTATGTTAGCTTATGCCTCTCCCTCAAATAGAATTGCAATAGTGATTACCGGTCTAGTAACGTAGTCAATTGCCTAGGGACAATTTCACAACTCCTACCACCACTTTTCCACACTCGCTTTATTTACTTTATTGCATCTTTATCTAAACAGCCCCTAGTTTTTATTTACGCGTTCTTTATTATCTTGCAAACCTATCCTATCACACCTACAAAGCACCTCTAGTTTCATACTTGTTCTAGGTAAAGTGAATGTCAAGCGTGCGTAGAGTCGTATCAGTGGCCGATAGGACTTGAGAGAGTATTTGTTCTACCTTTAGCTCCTCGTTGGGTTCGACACTCTTACTTATCGAAAGAGGCTACAACTGTCCCGTATACTTGCGGGTTATCAAGACCTTTTTCTGGCGCCGTTGCCGGGGAGTCATAGCGTGGGGTGAATATTCTCGTGTGTGCTTGTTTGCTTTATCACTAAGTAATTTTTATTTGCTGTTCTTAGTTGTTCTCTATCTTTAGTTATGGATATGGAACACGAAATACCAAAAAAATTAGGTGTACTTGCTACTCATGGAGATGGGGTAACTCCTAAAACCCTCGATTCTCATTATGTGAAAGATATTATGTACTACTTTGATAATCCGGAGAAAACCACATTCAACTTTATAATGGGAGACACATTGGATCAACGTGAATACTTTAGGGATTATCGCTCCTCACAAAAAGGGAAAGTATTATGGGATCAATTTATTATGTTGCGTTGGTATGCCCGGGATCTATTCTTGAGATATGATATTACTTGTTGCTCTAGGATGAAGGCTCCACACCTTCCTTTTTCATGCAAATTTAATGTAATGAAACCTTAGCTTCTTATGCTAATGGTATATATGATTACTATGATGTTGAACAAATAGAAGAATTTGTTGCTTTTAAGGCTGCTTATGAAATTGAATCTTTGTTCGAAAAGTATGAAGCTTTTGATGATGATGGTGTTTATAGGCCTGAAAATCTTGCTATACTTAGATATTGCTATGAAAATTATGAATACAATTACTATATTAATGCATTTATGGAGAAAGTCTCCACTATCCAAGAAGAGACTAATATTTTGCAGGAAGCTATGGAAGAAGAAATTGATGAAACACTGAGCTCATTGGATGAAAAAGATGATGAGGAGAGCGAAGAGCAAAAGGAGGAAGAGCGGATTAGCTAGCCGTGCCCACCTTCTAATGAGAGTAACCCTCCAACTCATACATTATTTAATTCCCCTTCATGCTTACCGAAGGATGATTGCTATGATGATTGCTATGATCCCTTGAATTTGTTTGAAATATCCCTTTTTGATGATGCTTGCTATGCTTGTGGCCAAGATGCCAATATGAATTATGACTATGGAGATGAACTTGCTATAGTTCCTTATGTTAAACATGAAATTTTTGCTATTGCACCCACGCATGATAGTCCTATTATCTTTTTGAATTCTCCAAACTACACTATATCGGAGAAGTTTGTGCTTATTAAGGATTATATTGATGGGTTGCCTTTTACCATTGCACATGATGATTTTGATGAATGTAATATGCATGTGCTTTCTGCTCCTACTTGCAATTATTATGAGAGAGGAACTATTTCTCCACCTCTCTATGTTTCCCATACTATGAAATTGCAAGAAACTGCTTATACTATGCATTGTCCTTTTCTATGTGTGCATGAATTGTTCTTTTATGACATGCCGATGCATAGGAAGAGAGTTAGACTTCGTTGTTGCATGATTTATGTTAATTTGTGCTCACTACTAAATTACAAATCATTGTTAATTAAAATTGGCTTTGATATACCTTGGGATCCGGGTGGATCCATTACTTGAGCACTATATGCCTAGCTTAATGGCTTTAAAGAAAGCGCTGTCAGCGAGACAACCCGGAAGTTTTAGAGAGACATTTATTTCTGTTGAGTGCTTTTATATAGTTTAGAAACAAAAAAATAAAGAGGGGAACCTAAAAACTTTTCAAAAAGGAAAGTGAAAGTGAGAAATACAAGCATTGTTGAAGTGGGAGAGCTCCTTGAACTTTGTTCATGCTCACAGAAAC
Organism: Triticum timopheevii; assembly: GCA_963921465.1. Classification (NCBI taxonomy): domain Eukaryota; kingdom Viridiplantae; phylum Streptophyta; class Magnoliopsida; order Poales; family Poaceae; genus Triticum; species Triticum timopheevii. Next base: position 115,673,619 of record OY997266.1, on the reverse strand, counting down.
TTTGTGAATCTTGATTACAGAAACTTTTCATCAAAAATAATTATCCCCTTGTATAATTCCATTGTATTATAAAAATAATGTGCTAAGGTTTGCCTTTAGGATGTTTACAATGCTTGTTGGTTTGTACGGTGCAGGACAGAAACTTTGGCTGTAGTGCACGATTTTACATTTTTTACTGGAACGTCAATTGGTTCTGATTTCTTCTGAACTTTCTTTCTATACAACTTTTTTATCTTTCCTAATTTTTGTAGAATTTTGGGGGTACCAGAAGTATGGTGGATGTTCAGATTGCTACAGACTGTTCTGTTTTTGACAGATTCTGTTTTTGATGCATAGTTTGCTTGTTTTGATGAAACTATCAATTTATATTAGTGGATTGAGCCATGGAAAAGTTATATTACAGTAGACATAATGCAAAAACAAAATATGAATTGGTTTGCAACAGTACTTAGAGTGGTGATTTTCTTTATTATACTAACAGATCTTACCGAGTTTTCTGTTGAAGTATTGTGTGGATGAAGTGTCTAAGCGAGGAGGTCTCGATATGAGGAAAAGGAAGAGAGGCAAGAGATAAAGCTTGGGGATGCCCGAGGCACCCCAAGTAAATATTCAAGGAGAATTAAGCGTCTAAGCTTGGGGATGCCCCGGAAGGCATCCCCTCTTTTTTCAACAAGTATCAGTATGTTTCCGTATTCGTTTCGTTTATGCATTATGTGCAAGTCTTGGAGCGTCTTTTGCATTTAGTTTTCACTTTTTCTTTTATGCACCATGCTGGTATGAGATAGTACTTGGTTGATTTATAGAATGCTCATTGCACTTCACTTAAATCTTTTGAGTATGGCTTTATAGAATGCTTCATGTGCTTCACTTATATCATTTGAAGTTTGGATTGCCTGTTTCTCTTCACATAGAAAACCGCCATTTGTAGAATGCTCTTCTACTTCACTTATATTTGTTAGAGCGTGGGCATATCTTTTGTAGAAAGAATTGAACTATCTTGCTTCACTTATATCTATTTAGAGAGATGACAGGAATTGGTCATTCACATGGTTAGTCATAAAATCCTACATAAACTTATAGATCGCTGAATATGATATGTTTGATTCCTTGCAATAGTTTTGCGATATAAAGGTGGTGATATTAGAGTCATGCTAGTGGGTGGTTGTGGATTAGTAGAAATACTTGTGTTGAGGTTTGTGATTCCCATAGCATGCACGTATGGTGAACCGCTTTGTGATGAAGTTGGAGCACAATTTTATTTATTGATTGTCTTCCTTATGAGTGGCGGTCGGGGACGAGCGATGGTCTTTTCCTACCAATCTATCCCCCTAGGAGCATGCATAGTATTACTTTACGTCGAGGGCAAGTAGACTTTTGCAATAAGTATATGAGTTCTTTATGACTAATGTGAGTCCATGGATATACGCACACTCACCCTTCCACTTTGCTAGCCTCTATTGTGCCGCGCAACTTTCGCCGGTATCATGAGCCCATTATTTACCTTCCTCAAAACAGCCACCATACCTACCTATCATGGCATTTCCATAGCCATTCCGAGATATATTGCCATGCAACTTCCATCATCATCATATACATGACTTGAGCATTCATTGTCATATTGCTTTGCATGATCGTAAGATAGCTAGCATGATGTTTTCATGGCTTGTCCGTTTTTTGATGTCATTGCTATGCTTGATCATTGCACATCCCGGTACACCGCCGGAAGCATTCATATAGAGTCATATCTTTGTTCGAGATATCGAGTTGTAATATTGATTTGTAAGTAAATAAAAGTGTGATGATCATCATTCTTAGAGCATTGCCCTAGTGAGGAAAGGATGAAGGAGACTATGATTCCCCCACAAGTCGGGATGAGACTCCGGACTTTATGAAAAGTAAAAGAGGCCAAAGAAGCCCAAATAAAAAAGAGGCCAAAGAAGCCCACCAAAAAGAAAGAAAAAAATGAAAAAGAAAATAAAAAATGAGAGAAAAAAGAGAGAAAGGGCAATGTTACTATCCTTTTACTACATTGGTGCTCCAGAGTAGCACCATGTTCTTCATATAGAGAGTCTCTTGAGTTATCACTTTCATATACTAGTGGGAATTTTCATTATAGAACTTGGCTTGTATATTCTTCCTCAAACGCCCAAGGTCTTCATGAGCAACCAAGTTGGATGCACACCCACTTAGTTTCCAGTTTGAGCTTTCATACAGTTATAGCTCTTAGTGCATCCGTTGCATGGAAATCCCTACTCACTCACATTGATATCTATTGATGGGCATCTCCATAGCCCGTTGATACGCCTAGTTGATGTGAGACTATCTTCTCCCTTTTTATCATTTGTGTCTTAATATTCACTCGTGTCTATTGCTTTGAATCACTCGTGTCTTAATATTCATGCCATGATTAGACATATGATCAAGATTACCCTAGGTAGCATTCCACATCAAAAATTATCTTTTTATCATTTACCTACTCAAGTACGAGAAGGAATTAAGTTTGGGGATGCTGATACGTCTCCATCGTATCTATAATTTCTGATTGTTCCATGTCAATATTCTTCAACTTTCATATACTTTTGGCAACTTTTTATACTATTTTTGGGACTAACATATTGATCCAGTGCCCAGTGCCAGTTCCTGTTTGTTGCATGTTTTATGTTTCGCAAAAACCCAATATCAAACGGAATCCAAACGGGATAAAAACGGACGGAGAACTATTTCGGAATATTTGGGATTTGCCGGAGGAGGAATCAACGCGAAACGGTGTCCGTGGTGGCCACGAGATAGGGGGTGCACCCTCCGCCCTGGGCACGCCCTGGACTCTCGTGGAAATGGCGGTTGATGCTCTTCTTTTGCTGCAAGAAAGCTAATTTTACGAGAAAAATCTGGGTGAAAGATTCACCCCAATCGGAGTTATGGATCTCCAGAAATAAAAGAAATGGTGAAGGGGTAGAATCTGGGGAACGCAGAAATAGAGAGATTGATCCAATCTCGGAGGAGCTCTCGCCCCTCCCACGCCATGGGAGCCAAGGACCAGAGGGGAAACCCTTCTCCCATCTTGGTAGGAGGTCAAGGAAGAAGAAGAAGAAAGGGGGCTCTCTCCCCCTTGCTTCCGGTGGCGCCGGAACGCCGCCGGGGGCCATCATCATCACCGCGATCTTCACCAACACCTCCATCATCTTCACCAACGTCTCCATCACCTTCCCCCATCTATATCCAGCGGTCCACTCTCCCGCAACCCGCTGTACCCTCAACTTGAACATGGTGCTTTATGCTTCATATTATTATCCAATGATGTGTTGCCATCTTATGATGTCTGAGTAGATTTCCATTGTCCTATCGGTGATTGATGAATTGCTATGATTGGTTTGAGTTGCATGTTTTATTATTGGTGCTGTCCTATGGGGCCCTCGGTGTCGCGCAAGCGTGAGGGATTCCCACTGTAGGGTGTTGCAATGCGTTCATGATTCGCTTATAGTGGGTTGCGTGAGTGACTGAAACACAAACCCGAGTAAGGGGATTGTTGCGTATGGGATAAAGGGGACTTGATGCTTTAATTCTATGGTTGGGTTTTACCTTAATGAATCTTTAGTATTTGCGGACGCTTTCTAGAGTTCCAATCATAAGTGCAAATTATCCAAGTAGAGAAAGTATGTTAGCTTATGCCTCTCCCTCATATAGAATTGCAATAGTGATTACCGGTCTAGTAACATAGTCAATTGCCTAGGGACAATTCCACATCTCCTACCACCACTTCTCCACACTCACTTTATTTACTTTATTGCATCTTTATCTAAACAGCCCCTAGTTTTTATTTACGCGTTCTTTATTATCTTGCAAACCTATCCTATCACACCTACAAAGTACCTCTTGTTTCATACTTGTTCTAGGTAAAGCGAACGTCAAGCGTGCGTAGAGTCGTATCAGTGGCCGATAGGACTTGAGAGAGTATTTGTTCTACCTTTAGCTCCTCGTTGGGTTCGACACTCTTACTTATCGAAAGAGGCTACAACTATCCCGTATACTTGCGGGTTATCACCATGCTGCCCCTACTGTCACTAGGAAAGGACACCGCAAGATTGAACCAAAGCTAAGAACTTCTCCCATGGCAAGAAAGATCAATCTAGTAGGCCAAACTAAACCGATAATTCCAAGAAACTTGCAAAGATATCAAAATCATGCATATTAGAATTCAGAGAAGAACCAAATAATATTCATAGATAATATTGATCATAAACCCACAATTCATTGGATCTCGGCAAACACACCGCAAAAAGTATTACATCGAATAGATCTCCAAGAACATCGAGGAGAACTTGGTATTGAGAATCAAAGGGAGAGAAGAAGCCATCTAGCTAATAATATGGACCCGAAGGTCCGTGGTAAACTACTCACGCTTCATCGGAGAGGTAATGGTGTTGATGTAGAAGCCCTCCGTGATCGAATTCCCCTCCGTCAGATCACCGAAAAAGGCCCCAAGATGGGATCTCACGGGTACACAAGGTTGCAGCGGTGGAAAAGTGGTTTCATGTCTCCCCCTGATGTTTTTAGGGTATAAGAGTATATATAGGCGAAGGAACTAGGTCTGGGAGCTACGAGGGGCCCACGAAGGTGGGGGTGTGCCTACCCCCTGGGTGCGCCCTCCTGCCTCATGGCCTCCTCGTTACGTCCTTGACTTCATCTCCAAGTCTTCTGGTTTGCTTTCGGTCCAAGAAAGATCATCGCGAAGGTTTCATTCCATTTGGATTCCGTTTGGTATTCCTTTTCTACAAAACTCTAAAATAGGCAAAAAAACAGAAACTGGCAGTGGTCCCTCGGTTAATAGGTTAGTCCCAAAAATAATATAAAAGAGCATATTAAAGCCCATTAAACATCCAAAACATATAATGTAATAGCATGGAACAATCAAAAAATGTAGATACGTTGGAGATGTATTAGTGAGCCCACTCAACGTCGTCAACCTGCTCATCCTCGCGTTGCAAATGAAGTACAGATCAAGAAAATCATCAACGACATCAATGCACAAGGTCCTCTCACATCATAGAGCCCACCAAAGTTGATGAGGCATTTCTGGAACCTGAGTGGATTCAAGCGATGCAAGAGGAATTATATCAATTCGAGCTCAACAACATCAACGAACTTGTCAAGCGACCAGACCCACGCAAGCACAATATCATCGGTACCAAATGGATCTACCGCAACAAGCAAGAAAAAATGGCCTTGTTGTGAAGAATAAGGCTCATCTTGTAGCTCAAGGCTACACACAGGTTGAAGGAATTTATTTCTATGAAACTTTTGCACCTGTTGCTATACTTGAGGCTATTCGCATATTGCTTGCTTATGCTAACCATCATAATATCATCTTATATAAAATGGATGTGAAAAGTGAATTCCTCAATGGTAATCTTGAGGAAGAAGTATATGTTGCTCAACCCCCCGGTTTTTAAGATCCTAAGCATCCCGACAAAGTCTTCGGAGTCAATAAGGCCTTCTATGGCCTCAAGAAGACCCCTCGGGCATGGTATGATACTTTGAAGGAATTCCTCATGAAGAAAGGCTTCAAACCTGATTCACTTGACCCAACTCTCTTCACCAAGACATATGATGATGAATTATTCATGTGCCAAATATATGTTGATGATATTATCTGTGGCTGTACTAACCAATGTTACAGTGGCGAATTTGCCTATATGATGATTGAGGAATATCAAATGTCTACGATGGGAGAATTGAAATTCTTGTTGGGCCTTCAAGTTCGTCAACAGCGCAGCGGCATCTTCATATCTCAAGAGAAATACCTCAAGGATGTGTTGAGGAAATTCGGCATGCAAGATTGCAAAGGCGTCAAAATCCCTATGCCCAAAAATGGCCATCTATGCACTAATGAAAATGGTATAGTCTTCGATCAAAAGGTATACCGCTCCATGATTGGCTTTTTGTTGTATCGATGTGCATCTAGGCCAGATATTATGTTTAGTGTTTGCATGTGTGCCCGTTTTCAAGCTGCACCGAAGGAATCACACCATAAGGCTGTGAAGCATATTCTTCTATATCTAGCTCACACTCCAACAGTTGGATTATGGTATCCCAAGGGCTCGTCTTTTGATCTCATTAGATACTCTGACTCTGACTATGCTGGTGATTGTGTGGACCGCAAGTCAACATCAGGCACATGCCATATCCTTGGACGATCCTTTGTATGTCGATCCTCGCAGAAGCGGAACTGCGTATCACTCTCTACTACTGAAGTTGAGTACATTGCTGCTGGATCTTCCTATGCTCAATTGCCATATATATAGGGTCGCGCTATTCGTCACCCTGGGTGAGGAATAGTTATTCTTCACCCCCTCTTTATTTTGACATCAATGCACCATATTTTTACGTTTCGTAAATTTAATATTATTTCATACATAAAAAGAAAACGTAAGAAAATATGTACTTGCCGTAAAAAATATTTTATGTTACATAAAATTACGAATGTAAAAACGTGATGTAAAACATACATAAAATGTGATTTTTCTCGTCTTATAACCAATATTTTTGTTTTCTTATACCAAATTTTACATATTCAATCAATGTGTAGGTAACTATTTATTTAGGAAGTGATCGTAAGATTACCTCGGGTGAAGAATAAATTATTCTGCATCCTGGGTGATGAATAGTAACACTATATATATATATATATATATGATAACACCCTTAAGACCTTATTATGATAACACTAGTCCTTATTCTGCTAACACCCCGACTCGCACCACAAAACACAGTTAGACATAAAAACTGCAGCAGCCCACTACCCACGCCACCTTCTTCCCCCGAACGCACCCACCCCCACCCCGACCCACCTCCTTCCTCGCACACCACCACTCCCCATGACCACCTCCCTCGCCACCTTCCGCCGATGTCAGACCCCACCACCATCGCCCACTTCCTCCCTCTCTTCCCTCGCCCTGCCTAGCTCCCCTCGGGCAACCTCCCCCGCTACCACCACTTGGGCTCACCGTGGTGAAAACCAGATCCAGCCCCCCTCCCCGGCGGCAACCCGCACCGGCCGGCCATCGATCCGACTCCCCTCACCAACCTGCAGCGTCCGCCGATGGATCGAGCCACCTTCATCCGCCTCCCCACCACGACCACTTTCCACTGGGCCTGATGCACGGCCGCCGAGGAGCCAGGCACTGTCGGCGGAGATCCTCGACCCATCCCACCGCCGCACCACCTCCACATCCCACCCCGCCGCCGCACCACCTCCCTCCATCGTGCCGCCAGACCCCCTCCCTCTCCGCATCGCCGCACCGCCTCCCACGCGCGCCATCGCACCACCTCCCGCCCCGCGCCACTGCAACAGCTCCTCCTGCCGGCCACCGTTGCTACCTACTACCACCTCCATATAGCACTCCGGCGCATGGATCCAGTTGTCGCCCTATCAGATCCGGCCGGCCATGTTCCCCTGTAGTCGAGGAATTTCGAGCGGCCGCCCCCAGCCCCAGCGCTGCCGAGGGCAGCCGTAATCTCCCCACACGGTGGCCTTCCCGGCCTTGTCCCGCGCGGATCCAGTGAGTCCCGCAACCGGCGCCCCCAACCCTAGAATCCTTGTCGCGGCGCAGCCCTGGAGGCTTTATAGGCTCTGCGCCCTGCTTCCCGTTTTGACTCTCCGATGCTGGATGGAGCGGGAGGAGCTCCACCTTGCGTCTCCCAGACAGATCCATCACTGGTAAGGCTAAGCCATGGCCAACCATCATCCTCCTCCTCCCCTCCCACCCCATGCCCCCTTCTCCATATCACCTACCACCATGATGTGCAGGCACCAGGAGGCCACCTATCTTCCTCTCTCGATCTTCTCTGCAGCCGAGCCCAAGGAGCGCCTCCCAGTGAGCACGGGCTTTGGCCATGGGATCTCAACCATCCCTCTATCATGGATCCTCGCTGGGGCAGCATGGTAATGCAGTCCGGCATGCGCGCGCATGCAGCATGATTGTGGTGGCGAGGCAGCTCCTGTAATTCCTTCAGCTAGTGGAGCGTTGACCTTCAGTTTAGAAAAAAAAGTTCAGATTTTGCTGATGCAGTAAGGTGTGAAATTCAAATGTGTGTATGCTGGCATCAACGAGCCTCCAGAAGCAGCTCTCTGCTCAACTTGTTGTTGTTCCCTGGCGGCGGGGGAGAAGTGCAATGCCCTAGGGTGCCCTCCTTCATGGAGGAGCTGGACATCCGCTGCGGTGCAGCTCGAAAACGTGTGATAGGCGGTTCGGTGCACTTTGTTCTATCTTTTTTGTTCCTAGTTTTCTCCTGCAATAAATAGTAGAATGAGCCACAAGGATAACAAATAGTGAACCACAATGATTACTTTGTTTTTGTTTTGTGCAGTTAACTTGTTTGTTAATTTATTCAAAGAGTGTTGGTGGGAGATAACATTCTTTCCATGCAATGTAATTTTTAATGCAGTTTACTTGCCCCATTCATGCAACTCACAAACATTGATCATGTAGTCGAGATGAGTTTACAGAAGAAGTTAAACATAAACCAAAACATCTCAAAAGAAGCTCACTTCTTATTAGATATAGTTCACTCGGTCAGCCCATGTGGTCTACTTGCTTGGTCTACGTGCGTAAAAAAATAAGTATGAAAAAGACAACAAAAACTGATGAGGTTCACTTTCGGTAGTGCCGCGGTTCGCTTCTTGATGGTGTTGCGGTTCACCGACGCCTGACGTGAAGTGTGGTCCACTTTCTCGTCTTAGAAAAATTACGTCCGACAAAAAAAAATTATGTAGCTCGTTTGCCCGTCCGATGCAGTGCGGTTTTCATTCTAAAGCAGTGCGATCGAAAAAATTGCATTCGACAAGAGAAATCATGAAGTTCACCACTCTCGTTGGTGTGGTTCGCTACTCTCTTGTGTGTGGTTTGCTAGTCTCATCTCCTGGTACAAAACACATGAAAAAATTACGTTTGAATAAAAGAAACCATGCAGTTCTCTTACCCGTGTGATGCAGTGCGGTTTTCGTCCGTTGCAGTGCGGTTTTCAATCGGATGAAGTACCTACGTCGATTTGGGTGTCGCGAAAAACAGAGTGTCCGCATTTCGGTAAATTTGAAATTCCTCTTAAACCGTAAAGAATTTGAGAGAGTGTTCTACATGAAAGAGTTGCATATCATCGATATCTTTCCAACGGCGTATCGTTTGAATCATTCTAATCAGCGGTTTGCAAAAATTTCGCCAAAAACGGCCGCTGCCACTCGTCGTCCGCCGCACGATTTTCAAAATTAACTTAAAACCGTATGGAATTTAAAAAATATTTCAACATATGAAAGTTGCGCCTCGTTTGTAGCTTTCCAACGGCATATCACATGCCTCGTTTCAACAAACGGTTCAAAAACTGGAGCGAAAACAGTACCGAAAATTCGAAAAAAATTGAAAAACAGAATTCCGCGATTTAGTAAATTTGAAACTGCTCTTAAACTGTAACGAATTAGAGAAAACATTATATTTGAAAAAGATGCGCCTCGATGATATCTATCCAATGGCATATCGTTTGCTTCATTCCGACGAGCGGTCTAGAAGAAATCACGAAAAAACGCTCACTGCCACCCGTCATGGGCCGCACCATTTTCAAAACTGCTCTTAAACCGTGTGGAATCTCGAAAAGTGTTCAACATGTCGAAGTTGCGCCTAATCCATAGCTTTTCAATGGTATATTACACGCCTCATTCCGATGAATGGTTAAAAAATTAGAGCGAAAATAGTACCAAAAAAATAACGCGTGCAATTTTTTCCGACGAGAAGTTCACCCGTGTGAGTACTGCAGCACACTTGATTCAAAGAATGACGTGCACTTGCGTTCAGCGTGCAGTGCGGAAGTGTTGTGCAGAATAGTTATTCTGCTAATATTAGCAGAATAGACCGTCTGTATACATCTGGGCTATTCTGTTACGCGTAACGGAATATTATTCTGTTACCCTTTTTGAACTGACGGTTTTAGGTGGTTGTACTGATGTTTTCGAAGCAGTTGAACTAATGCTTTCAGTTGTGTTTAACAGATCGTCTTGTTTAGTTCAAAAACTTTTTGTAATTTTTTGTCGGAATGGGGCGTGTAATATATCGTTGGAAAGCTCTTGACAACCATATTTCAAGTATATTGAACGTTTTTCCAAAATCATTTTGATTTAAGAGCAGTTTTGAAAAAAAACGTTTTTTTTCAAAACCGAAAACGTGAATCGTATTTTTGACTCAATTTTCAAACGGGTTGTCGGAATTGAGCAAATAAGATAGCGTTCGAAGCTGGTGAATATCCGCATCTTCCATATATGTATTGTTTTTTTCAATTCTATATGATTTAAAAGTAATTTGAAAAACGGTGAAATTCTGGGCAAAACGTATTTTCGCGATTTTTTGCAAACGGTTTGCCGGATTGACGCAAATAATACGGCATTGGAAAGCTATGAAAAATGCGCAACTTTTTTGTATTGAAATGTTTTTCTAATTCTTTACGGTTTAAAAATGAATTCAAATACGGTCAAATTTGATTTTGAACGCGATTTTTTTAAAAGTTTGTCGAAATGGGGCAAATAATATACCGTTAGATAGCTATCGAAAATGCGAAACTTAGTCATATTGAACATTTTCTCATATTTGCAGTCGTTGAAGAGTAATTTGGATTACGGTGAGACCCATCATGGTGTTTTTCCTTCAAAAAAAACAGAGTACTCGTACTGATATATTTGTGTGTTTGTACTGAGGTATTTTTCACTGTAGTTTTGAATGGTTCGAAAAAAAATACTTGAACGGATGTCTATATGATTTTGTACTGAGCGTGTTTCCACATACTAGACTTTACTTTGTATTTATTTAAAAAGTTTTCAATACGGCAAGACACATCCTGTTGTTTTCCCGTTTGATAAATAAAGTACTTGTACTGACATATGTGTGTGTTTGTACTGAGCTGTTTTTCACAATCTGGAATGTTCAGGGGGTTGATCACTTGAACTTGTAGAAATGTAATGTTTAGGTTTAGTTTAAAATGTGTTTCGACGTGTCATCATCACCGACCCTGCATGGTTTATATACTTGAATTGGCTGAATTTTTCTCTCCAAGAAATGTTTTTGTGTTTTGTGATAGCAACCATTGATGCAACAATCCTATACCGAATTTGATATGCCCTTTGAACTGACTATAAAATACATACTGAACTGTTGGACATATGGTAACGCATGAAAACAATTACATAATGATCCACAGGTTGTACATGTTGCAAACAATTATCAAATGCTAAGCTACAGTCTGTACACTTCTTTTTTTTTTGAACTCAACATTTTTTTGACAACGATGTTCTGAACTTCCCTCATTTTACAACTTGTACTGACGTACTTTCTAAGCAGGATTTTCATGGGGTTCCTTTTTTCGCTTGAATTTTTACAATTTGAATTTCGGCCATTCCTTTTATTCCGAACGAACCACCGGTTTTAACTCGCACTGAGGTACTTACTACGCCCGAACCGGGGTGGCTGTCGCGTGTCTCGGCGAGGAAGAAGACGAAGCTCGGGAGCGCGGCTGGATTCCGCCGGCGGCTGGTCCGACCGGTAGGATGCTGCGCAAGGCAGGGGGTGACAGGCGCAGGGCGGCGGGGCTCGGAGTGGCGGCGCACGGCGGAGGGGCTCGGGGGTGGTGGCGCGGGGCGGGGATGGCGGTGCGCGGCAGCGGAGGGAGGCTGGGACGGCGCGCAGCAGCTGCCGGAGGTGGGGACGGGCCGCGTTAGCCGCCTGAGGGAGTCGGGCGTGGGGCGCGGTGGGTCGCCGGATGTGGGAGGCGGGGGGCGAAACGCGGCACCGAAGGTTGAAGGCGGGGGGCGGCAGGCCGGCCGGCCGGTGGCAGCGCATGGGTCGGAGGAGCGACCCATCACGGTGCCGGGGACTCCCTCACTCCGGCTGCCGCCGTCGCTCACTCGCCCCCGACGGCTGCCTCTGGCGGTAGAAGGCGGGTTGGATTCGGGGCGGGTCAGCGAGTTCCTACAGTGGTCTGCGCGTCGCGCCCTTATAGGGACAGAGGGTAACAGAATAATATTCTGTTACCTGTAACAGAATAGTCCAGCCCTATATATATATATATATATATATATATATATATATATATATATATATATATATATATATATATATATGATTTTTCATGTCCTCTACAACATTCACTTATTGCTATTTCTTCAAGTTGATTTTTCTACTAAGTGAATATGATCGGACCTGTTCCCCCTCTATGCTAAACTCAACCCAGTCTGTTCACAAATTCCTCATGTGCGTTCTATTTGAAACTCATTCAAAATCTTCACCGTGTCCTTGTCGGCTGAAGAATTTGCGAACAATACTTTAAAATATTCTTATCTGAATTTTCGGCTGTTGCTGCTCAAACCGTTCTGCATCCCTCGATAGACTTATCTATTCACCCACGATCTCCACTACACAGTATGTGGGTGACACATGCCGCTAGGATGGGAAGGGTTAGGGGCACGTTCATCCATTTCCTCGGACGGGTGGTTTTTCACCTCGGCTATAAATACCCCTCACCCTCCTCAGACCTCATTTACTCCGCTCGATCTCACTCCCCTCGCTCGAGCTCTCTGACCTAGCGCCGCCGCTACCTTCCATCGTTGCCGGTGAGGAAGAGCTTCACTGCCTCGACCTCGTCGCCGACATACTCGTGTCGGCCGCAAAAATCTTCACTCCGCAGCGGCCATAGCCGTCTTCCACCGCCAAGTTAGGGCATGGAAGATCTGAACAAACGAGCTTCTTGTGGGTGTCAAAACTGTGCACCTAAGGATCGAAGGTAACAAGGAGGCAGGGGACATGATGTTTACCAGGTTCGGGCCCTGGAGGTAATACCCTACTTCCTGCTGGATTGACTTTGGTGAGTATGGGGTTACAAGAGTTGATTGACCTCGAGATCGTAATGGCTAAACCCTAGATGTCTAGCCTGTATGACTGTGATTGCCCCTAAGGACTAAACCCTCCGCTTTATATAGGCACCAGAGGGGACTAGGGGTGTACAAAGTCGATTTACAAAGGAAGGAAACTACACATCCGAACGACAAGCTTGCTGTCTACGCAAAGGAGAGTCCCATCCGGACATGGGGGAAGGCCTTCGGTTCTGTATCTTCACGACTTGTCAATCCGGCACACGTCACATAGGCCGGCTCTCCGAGGACCCCATAATCCAGGACTCCCTCAGTAGCCCCCGAACTTGCCTTCAATGACGATGTTGTATTCGGCTTCATGTCTTCGACTTTGCAAGGAAAGTTCCCCATCGTGCTCAATACAGTTCGGCTTTTGCATTAAATATTGTACTCTTCGACTTCTGCGCCACCATCACCTCAGCTTCCACGTGTCAGACGAATACAAAGGGTCTAGGTATTTTTACAAATAAGCCCGTGACCGTGTAGGGAAGGCGCTTATTTAAAGAGATTGAATCTCAAATTCGATTCCTTACTATACGAAAATCCATAGAGCTTGCCATAAGAAACCAATCAAAGATGACCAACACTCCTTGTTCTTCCTCGTGTTCCCAAGTCCCTCAAGAAGGCGACTGGGAGAGCTGCTCGGTGACCCACGCCCAATTGACCAAGCTTCAGGCGTAGGGATACCTCCCTCCATCGGATCTAGTCTCCATTCGAGCGGCATTAACTACCTTCAATGGCGAAGCCCTGACGGAGAAATATCCCAATCCCAATAAAGGGGAGCAGGTGTGCTTTGTTTCATTCCTACTGAGGGGCGTGGGATTTTCAATCCATCCTTTCTTCAAAGGTCTTCTGGAGTATTATGGCCTCCAACTGCACAACCTCACGCCAGGCTCCATTCTTCACATCGCAGGCTTCGTTGCTCTTTGCGAGCTGTTCATAGGCTGCGAGGCCCATTTTGATTTATGGAGAAAATATTTCCGCCTCGTCCCCCGCTCCCAAAAGGGATCTATATTCGAGTTGGGCGGCGCAGAAGTATGGTGTATAGGCGGAACAGGATACCTGTCTGGCACTCCGAAGAAGGCATCCGAAGAGTGGCCCTCGGAGTGGTTCAACATTGAAGATGTTGTCAATCCGGACCTTATCCGCCAAGGCCTTCCCGAATTTTCCTCCACTCCTTTAAAGAAGCGCGCCAGCTGGCATCCTCGAAGCTATGAAGAAGAAGACAGTGTGGAGGTTAAGAGGCTAGTGAAAAAGATCAAAATACTTGCCCACTCCGGACCAACTATAGTCGAGGTAATGGCGATTTCAATAACGTGATGCATTCAGCCGCTTCAATCCAGGGGGCTTCTCATGTGGCATTACAGTGGGGAGGATGACGCCTCTCGTTGTGGGTGCAAGGGTCTGGCTAATTTCACCGCGATGGCCGCCACGTTGGCTGACCTTTTCAAAGGGGAAAAAAGGATTTTGCTCGCCCGAAGTGTCGAGAAGGTTTCTCCATGTATACCCCCATTGACTGGGTGAGTCGTTGATTTTAATTGATTTTTTCCCTTAACTATGCTTTTTAGTCGAACTTAATTCGACTATCTTTAACAGGAATGGAGTAAGGTCGTCGCGGGGATCTACAGCCCCACTCTGCGGCTGGAGGACCATAATCGAGACCTTGATCCTGGATACGAAGAGGATCCGGACATATTTGTGGATTTTTAGGATGGAGTCTTTTATCAGACGAGCTATGATGGCACGGAAGTGGCCATTATAGCCGACTACCCCGGCCTTCTTCCTTCCTCCCATGTAAGTACCCAGGAGACATCTCCACAAAAAGAGTTTTCCCACCGCGACTCACCTATCGCACTTCATTGTGCTCCCAAGGGGCGACGCTCGCACCAGCGTGCCGTAGCAAAGGCGTCCTCTAAGAAGACGACGCTTGCACAAGGCGCATCTCTGAAAAGAAAGGCGAACAATGATACCATCGGTCCCTCTTCTGCGTCGAAGAGGTATTGTAGCGACTGGACCTCAAACAGTCTAGTCTCTGTGCATCAGTGTCATCGCTGGATTGCTAATGCTGACACACACAGTACTCGAGGATTTATAAAAGAGTTTCAATCACAAACTTATTACATCGAATATCTCAAAAGAGAACATATTACAAAAAGATATGGCTTAAGCCCATCTAAATAAGATAACAGCGGAAGGCTTGGAAGATAAAGTGAGTCCATCAACTCCAAAGGCATAGCTGAGTGAACGATAACGACCTATGGCACCTTAGTCGTCATCTGAAAAGTCTGCAACATGATTTGTTGCAGCCCGAAACGGGTCAGCACATGGAATATTCTGGCAAAGTAACACATAGAGTAATCAACAGAATAAATGCTATCACTACATGCATATATGGTTGGTGGAAAGCTCTATGAATATAGTTTTTGCATAAAGCCAATTTTTCTGTACAACAAAGGAATGATTTTATTTAACTATCATGGTGGTTATTAAACATCGAGAAGGTTCCTCCAACTCAATCCCAATTAAGCATCATCAATTAACCCAATCAAATTAATTTAGAGTGATGAGATCAACATGACAATCCAAGAACCAGATACTCAAGATGTCCATGACCGGGGACATGGCTAACCATGGTTAGTTTATACACTCTGTAGAGGTTTGCACACTTTTCCCCACAAGACTCGATCTCTTCCGTTGGATTTCCTGCACTACATGATGTTTGAGAAAATGATGACTGAGACACAGTGTTTCAGAAGCATTAACTCTTTACTCTGGGTAGACAGTACCACCTACATTCCCTACATCTACTAGTCTACCTCTTCAAGAGCTCACGCAACTTATTCAACTATGTCAGAGCCCATATTGGCTTGTGGCTGCACACAGAAGTTTCCAGCATGAATAATCTTATGATCCCTTTGAGCCTGGGTGGCAAACCGTAGGATGATCACACGGGTACTCCGGGATATCCTAGGACAACACTGGATTCTCCAGGTGCCCTGACAACCACTGGGTACTCCAGGGTGCCTCAACCAGTCCACCCAGATGTGTATTTAAGTAGCCACCTTAAGTTAACCACTAATTAACAATACTCACATCTGTCATGGATACACTCTCCCAATCCATGTCTACAAGCATAGCATAGAAATCCTGAGCATAACGTAGAAGTAACTCCCAAAGTTTTGACAATAAAAGGGCAATAGATTCTACCTCATCATCAACTTCCCAAACCCACATGTTAAAACAGATCCTAACCATGCAATGTTTGAGGGTTGAGACTAATGCATAAAAACAGGGTAATAAAGAGTATGATCAAAGTGTTACTTGCCTTGCTGATGATCCGCAAAATCTAGAGACTCGTTGAAACACGCTTCACACTCTGGGCATACTATTGCAAACAAACAATAACATACATAAGCACTCAACTAGAAGTACGGGTAAAACTCAAATAAGAAGATCTGACCAGAAAGTTCATATGAAGTACTCCGGTTTGCAAAAAGAATCAAATCAAACGGCGCAACGAAACTCAAACTACGAAAGAAACAAGATTCATTTACTAATCTGGACTAAAGTCAAATTTTACAGTACCAAAATCTTGTTCAAGTTGGTTAAATAGAAAGAGGGCTGCGAGGTAAATACCTAGGCACTTGTTTCACCTGATTCGGATAAACGAGCAAAAAGATAAACTAAAACGAAGATCAGGGCAGAAATCGCGATCGAAAATAATCACGAAAAAACCCTGGAAAATAAAACGAGACGAACAGGCTAACGCACGAATGTTAGCTGTCTAGGGCTAACGAATGAACATCGCTCATTAAAACGAACGTACGGACGTACGTCCGCTAATTAACTAAACCAAAAAAACGAACCGATCTAAAAAAACTAGATCTAGGGTTTCAAAAAAACCAAAGGTTTTCCCGAGAAAAATCGGGCGACGGCGGCGGCTACCTCGGCGGCGGGGTTGGCTGTGGAAGCGGCTAACTCGGCGGTGGGATTGGCGATGGCGGCGGGGTCGGCGGCGGCTCCGGCGACGGCAGGGCGGTCGGCGACGGGGTGGCGACGGCGGCGGCGGGGCATGGATCGAGGCGGCGGCGGGCGCTAGGGTTTGTGGCGGCGGGGTGGCGGCTAGGCTGGCGGCGGGCTTAGACCCCGGGCTTTTAAAGCCTGGCCGGACAGTGTCCGGGTCGGGCACGTCCCGTTAGGTGAGTGCACTTTTTTTTAAAATAAACTGATGTGGAAAAATAAATAAAAGAAATACTAAACTGTGTCCAAAAATCCTGAAATAAATGTTCACGGTCCTCTAGTAATATTGCGGATAGAGTGAACATTTATTTGGGCCACTAATGCAATTTTAAAAAACACATTTTTTCCTAATTCAAATAAAATAGCAATAAAACTCCAAATAAAATAAAATTTGATTTTAAAATTTTTCCTCCAATATTTATTTTATTTTGGAGAAGTCATTTTATCCCCTCTCTTTATTTTATCAATTTGAAATATTTGAAGAGAAAAATAATTAAAACCAAATGATCCTCTTTTCAAAATTTGAGAAAAATCAAATATGGAAATAACGAAATCCCCAACTCTCTCCGTGGGTCCTTGAGTTGCTTAGAATTTCTAGGATCAGCCAAGAATGCAACAAAATATGATATGCAATGATGACCTATGTATAACATTCCAAATTGGAGATTTGGGATGTTACAAACCTACCCCCTTAAGATGAATCTCTCCCTCGAGATTCGGGTTGGCTAGAAAATAAGTGTGGGTGGTCCTTCAGTAAGTCTTCCTCTCGTTCCCAGGTGGCTTCATCCTCGGTGTGGTGGATCCACTGAATTTGCAGAACTTGATAACCTTACTGCGTGCGACTCGGCTGGCAAACTCGAGAATCTTCACTAGTTTCTCCTCGTAGGTCAAATCACTATCCAGCTGAATCGCTTCCAGTGGCACTGTATCTCTTAGAGGAATATCAGCTATCTCTGCGTGGCACTTCTTCAACTAGGAAACGTGAAACACATCGTGAACACCTGACAATCCTTCTGGCAATTCCAGCTTGTAAGCAACTTCTCCCATAAGTTCCAAAACTTTGTATGGTCCGACAAAACGTGGTGCTAGCTTTCCCTTAACTCCAAAACGCTTAACTCCTTGATGTGGGGACACATGAAGATATACTCTGTCTCCGACTTTGTAAACTGTCTCCTTGCGTTTAGAATCCGCATAGCTCTTCTGCCTGGACCGGGCTACCTTGAGTCTGTCGCGAATCAGCTTAACCTTGTCTTCAGACTCCTTAATCAAATCTGGTCCAAACAACTGTCGGTCTCCAACTTCATCCCATAGCAATGGTGTCCTGCACCTCCTTCTGTACAAGGCTTCGAAAGGGGCCATCTTCAAACTGGCTTGATAACTGTTGTTGTATGAGAACTCTGCATATGGTAAATTGTCGTCCCAATTAGATCGATAATCTAGCGCACAAGCTCTCAACATGTCCTCCAGAATCGAATTGACTCTCTCGGTCTGTCCATCCGTCTGTGGATTAAAGGCTATACTGAACTCTAGCCTGGTACCCAAAGTCTCATGCAACTGATTCCAAAACTTTGAGGTGAACTGGGTCCCTCTATCTGATAGAATGGTCCTCGGAACTGCATGCAGACATACGATCCCGGTCATATATATCTTTGCCAACTTAGCACTGGTGTAAGTGGTCTTCACTGGGATGAAATGAGCTACCGCCGTCAACCGATTGACTACAACCCATATCGAGTCATAGCCTGAACGAGTCCTGGGAAATCCCATGATAAAATCCATGCCTAGCTTGTCCCACTTCCATTCGGGTATCGGCAATGGCTGTAGCAATCTTGCTGGCTTCTGATGTTCTGCCTTCACTCTCTGACATACATCACATACTGCTACATACACAGCAATATCCTTCTTCATTCCAGTCTACCGGAAACTGTCCTTCAAATCCAGATACATCTTGGTGTTTCCTGGGTGAATCGAATACGACGAATCTTGGGCCTCCTGCAGAATCAACCTCCTGATCTCTGGATCATTAGGCACATATACGCGATCCTCAAACCATAAAGTATCATGCTCATCCTCATGAAATACTTTAGCCTTTCCTTTGCTCATCCTTTCCTTTACCTTAGCAATCTCCTTATTAGTCTTCTGGGCTTGTCTGATCTTATCAATCAAAGTAGACTGAATTTCCAACGCTGCTACATAACCTCTCAAAACTATTTCCAAACATAGCTCGCGAAGGTCCTTGGCTAACTCCTTGGGTAATCCTCCGGTCATGAGTATATTGACATGACTCTTGCGGCTCAACGCATCGGCTACTACGTTAGCCTTTCCGGGATGATAATGCAACTTCATATCATAATCCTTAATAAGCTCCAACCATCTCCTTTGCCTAAGATTCAACTCCTTCTGCATGAAGATATACTTCAAACTCTTGTGATCCGTGTACACCACACAATGGTTTCCGATGAGAAAACGTCTCCATGTCTTCAACGCATGCACTACAGCTGCTAACTCCAAATCGTGTCTAGCATAATTTTGCTCATGAGGTTTAAGCTGTCGTGAGGCATATGAAACAACTCTTCCCTCCTGCATAAGTACTACTCCAAGTCCTCGACGAGAAGCGTCACAATACACTTGATAATCCTTGCGTTGATCTGGAAGAATCAACACTGGGTCTGTAACCAAACGCTTCTTCAACTCCTGAAAACTGGCCTCACAATCCTCAGTCCATTTGAACTTGGTGTCCTTCTTCAACAACTTTGTCATGGGCTTTGCAATCTTAGAGAAATTCTCAATGAACCTACGGTAATATCCTGGGAGTCCAAGAAAACTCCTTATCTCTCCAACTGATGTGGGTGATACCCATTTAGTCACAGTGACAACCTTGGTGGTATCTACTGCTATTCCTTCTCCAGATATAACATGTCCGAGGAATCCAACTTCCTTTAACCAAAACTCACACTGGCTGAGCTTGGAATATAACTAATGTTCCCTGAGCTTCTCAAGAACCAAACACAAATGTTCCTTATGCTCCTCTTCATTCTTCGAGTAGACCAATATATCATCAATGAACACTACAACGAACTTATCCAAAAACTCCATAAACACCTTGTTCATCATGTTCATGAAATATGCAGGCGCGTTAGTCAGACCAAATGACATAACTGTATACTGATATAGCCCGTACCTTGTGGTAAAAGCTATTTTAGGTATATCCCACTTTCGAATCTTCAGTTGGTGGTATCCTGATCGTAGATCGATCTTGGAAAATACTTTAGCTCCTTGCAACTGGTCAACCAAATGATTGATCATCAGCAGTGGGTACTTGTTCTTGAACGTCACTTCATTCAGCGCATGATAATCAACAACCATCCTTAATGATCCATCCTTCTTCTCCACTAGAAGTACTGGGGATCCCCAAGGTGACGAACTTGGGAGAATATAACCTTTATCCAGTAACTCCTTAATCTGCTTCTTAATTTCCTCCAAATCCTGGGTGGGCATCCGATATGGTCTCTTAGATATTGGCCCTGTGCCTGGCAATAGCTCAATCAAAAACTCAATGTCTCTATCCGGTGGCATGCCTGGCAACTCCTCTGGAAATACATCAGGGAAATCCTTCACCACTAGTACTTCCTCATGTACAACTCTTGATAAGGAATTCACTTGAGTCCTCTTCGGCACATGCCGTGATACATACCTAACCCTTCTTCGTTCTGGCGTGGTGAGCATAATTGACTTACTGGCGCAGTCAATGTTCCCTCCATAGTTCGATAACCAATCCATGCCTAATATTACATCCAGTCCTTGCGATTCCAATATTATTAGGTCTGAGGGGAACACGTAGTTACCAATCCTTAATGGTAACCGATCACACCATAGGCTGGCCATATACTCTGCTCCTGGCGAGGTTACTAACATGGGTGACCTAAGGGCTTGGGTTGGCAAGTTAAACTTATCCACAAATCCCCTTGATATTGATGAATGTGATGCACCAGTATCAAAAAGAACGATTGCAGTAAATGACTTAACCAAAAACTTACCTATAACTGCATCTGGTTGCGCTTCAACCTCCTCCACGCTAACGTGGTTCACTTGTCCCCTCTTGAAAGGGTTGGGCTTCTTCCCAGAGCTTCCATTGCCATTTCCATTCTTTGCTTCAGGACACTCCATGGCGTAATGTCCATTCTTCCCGCACTTGAAACAAGTAATGTGACTTAGATCCTTCTTGGGGGGTGTTGCTGGGTTGGAACGGTTCTAGCCATTGCTTCCTCCATTCCCATTCCCATTCTTGGGGCCACTATGATTATGCAAACTTCCTCCATTGGAATTATGGCCTCCATGGTTGTGGTGATTGTGTCCTCCCGAGTTCGGGGTAAAACGGGGCCTCTAGTGAGCTCCTGAATTGTACTTCCCTTCTCCATACTTCCTCTTGCGTCTGTCTATCTGATGCTGCTTCCCTTCAATCATAAGAGATCTATCTACCAACTCCTGGTAGTTGTTGAAGGTTGCCACCATCAACTGCATGCTCAGCTCATCATTCAGTCCTTCTAGAAACTTATCCTGCTTAGCGGCATCTGTAGCAACGTCATCCAGGGCATAACGTGCTAACTTACTAAACTCATGCACATACGGCCCCACTATGCGTCCTCCTTGGCGCAAGTTGCGAAACTCTCGCTTTTTCATGTTCATAGCTCCTGGTGAAACATGGGCACTGCGGAAAGCCTGCTGAAACTGGTCCCATGTAATAGTGTCAATGGGGTAAGTGGCTGTGAAATTCTCCCACCATGACGCTGCGGGTCCATCAAGCTGGTGTGCGGCAAAACGTACTCTCTCCGCATCTGTGCATCCTGTAGTGGTCAGCTCCCTTCCAATCTTGGAGAGCCAATTATCTTCAACAATCAGCTCGGTGCTACTAAAGAACACCGGCGGATTCAGCCTTAGGAAACAGGCTAAGTGATCAGTAGGTGGTGGTGGTGGTGGGTTGTTGTTGTTGTTGTTGTTGTTGTTGTTGTTGTTGTTGTTCCCCTGGTTCTGATTCTGGACTAGTAGCTGCATCAAGGTATTCAACTGCTGGATCAACTGAGAGAGCTCCGGTGGGAAATAAAATCCATTGTCACGTCTTGGAGGCATCTGATGGATTTAGAAAAGGTGAGAAAACAGAATAGAATGAGGTCTAGAGGGAATACACTACCCATATGCACATGAGACAAACACAATCATATCACTTCAATCAATTCAAACAAGGGCATAAAATTGTTCTAACTATCGTTACAAAAGTGCTCGGACTATACTATATACATGGGGGAATACTACTACTGATATGGTGGTCGACTAGAAGTTTTAATCGGTAGAAGACTCCATGATATCCACTCCGGCTTCATCAACATAATCATATTTGCTATCGTCGGGGTCTGAGTCGGTGTCGTCGATGATGATATAGTCATCCGAACGAATGTCCTTGGCATCATCGTCATTTCCTCCTAGCATGGGGTCCCCAATGAATACTGCTAGCTTCCTTGTCAGGTCGTCATTCTTCTCCACTAGTATCATCATTTCCTCCTCATATCCATCGCGTGTACACTTGAGTTCCTCCTCTAGCTCCGTGATCCTGGTCATTGCCTTGTTCAGATCTATCTTGCCTGCGCACATCTGGTTCTCCTAGCGACGAATGTGCTGGTTTAACTCCTGCATGAATGCTGCAATGGACCTGTCCCTCCTGGTGCTAATCATCTCCCATTGCTCATCTCGGCGCCCACATATCTGGTAGATAGTATCATTGAGATCCTTGTGGTAAACTTCTCCAATGCGTCCCATGGTGATGCAGGCTGACATGCTCTTTCCTAGACTCCAGGTTGGTGCATCAAAGGAAAACTCGATGGGCTCAGTGACTGGCATGAACGTCCTTCCTGGAACTTGAACTCAAATCATCTAGCGCTCCTCTTCTGGTAAAGTGGCGATGTAGGTTCCGGTGAAGCTGGGTATTCCGATGTTCAGATACCTAGTAACTTCCTTCAAGTGTCATCCAAAAGGAGTGTCTTCATTGAGTTGTGTAAACTTGTTCCTTGCGTCCGCCATCTGATAGAGTTGAAAAGGGAGGGAAGTCAGAAATGAGTAGAGGAGAGTGACCTACAGTTTATCTTAGTGGTCGTGTCCTACAGTCAGCGTGTGCTCTGATACCATTTTGTAGCGACCAGACCTCAAGCAGTCTAGTCTCTATGTATCAGTGTCATCCCTGGATCAGTAATGCTGACACACACACTACTCGAGGATTTATAACAGAGTTTCAATCACACACTTATTACATCGAATGTCTCAAAAGAGAAATATTACAAAAAATATGGCTTAAGGCCATCTAAATAAGATAACAACAGAAGGCTTGGAAGATAAAGTGAGTCCATCAACTCCAACGACATAGCTGAGTGAACAACAACGACCTATGGCACCTTACTCGTCATCTGAAAAGTCTGCAACATGATATGTTACAGCCCGAAACCGGTCAACACATGGAATATGCTGGCAAAGTAACACATAGAATAATGAACAGAATAAATGCTATCACTACATGCACATATGGCTGGTGGAAAGCTCTATGGTTATAGTTTTTGCATAAATCCATTTTTTTCCTACAACAAAGGAATAATTTTATTTAACTATCATGGTGGTTGTTAAACATTGAGAAGGTTCCTCCAACTCAATCAAATTAAGCATCATCAATTAACCCAATCAAATTAATTTAGAGTGATGAGATCAACATGACAATCCAAGAACCAGATACTCAAGATGTCCATGACCGGGGACACGGCTAACCATGATTAGTTTATAAAATCTGCAGAGGTTTGCGCACTTTTCCCCACAAGACTCGATCTCCTCCATTGGATTACTCACACTATATGATGTTTGAGAAACGGATGACCGAGACACATTCTTTCAAAAACATTAACTGTTTACTCTGGGTAGATAGAACCACCTACATCCCCTACATCTGCTAGTCTACCTCTTCAAGAGCTCACGCAACATATTCAACTATGCCAGAGCCCATATTGGCTTGTGGCGGCACACAAAAGTTTCTAGCATGAATAATCATATGATCCCTTTGAGCCTGGGTGGCAAACCGTAGGATGATCACACGGGTACTCCGGAATATCCTAGGACAACACTAGATTCTCCAGGTGCCTTGACAACCACTGGGTACTCCAGGTTGCCTCAACCAATCCACCTAGATGTGTATTTAAGTAGCCACCTTAAGTTAACCGTTAATTAACAATACTCACATCTGACATGGATACACTCACCCAATCCACGTCTACGAGCATAGCATAGCAATCCTCAGCATAACGTAGAAGTAACTCACAAAGGTTTGATAATAAAAGGGCAATAGGTTCTACCTCATCATCTACTTCCCAAACCCACATGTTAAAATAGATCCTAACCATGCAATGTTTGAGGGTTGAGACTAATGCATAAAAACTGGGTAATAAAGAGTATGATCAGTGTTACTTGCCTTGCTGATGATCCGCAAAACCTAGAGACTCGTACTAGCACGCTTCGCACTCCGAGAATTCAATCGCAAACAAACAATAACATACATAAGCACTGACCTAGAAGCACGGGTAAAACTCAAATAAGAAGATCTAACCGGAAAGTTCAACTGAAGAACTCCGGTTTGCAAAAAGAATCAAATCAAAAGGAGCAACGAAACTCAAACTATGAAAGAAACAAGATCTATTTAATAATCTAGAGTAAAGTCAAATTTTACAGTACCAAAATCTTGTTCAAGTTGGTTAAACAGAAAGAGAGCTTCGAGACGAAGATCTAGGCGCTTGTTTCACCTAATTCGGATAAACAAGCGAAAATATAAACTAAAATGAAGATCAGGGCAGAAATCGCGATCGAAAATAATCGCGGAAAAACCCTGGAAAAATAAAATGAGACAAACAGGCTAACGAACGAATGTTCGCTATCTGCGGCTAACGGAAGAACAACGTTCATTAAAATGAAAGTATGGACGAACGTTTGCTAATTAACTAAATCGAAAAAAAACCGAACCAATCTAATAAAATGAGTTCTAAGGTTTCGAAAAAAACCGATGGTTTTCTTGAGAAAAAACAGACGGCGGCGGCGGCCACCTTGGTGGCGGGGTCAGAGGCGGCGGCGGGGTCGGCAGCGGCTCTGGCAGCGGCGGGGCGACGGGGTGGCGACGGCGGACGGCGGCGGCGGGCTGCGGCATCGCGGGCGTCGGCGTCGCGGCGGCAGCAGCAGCGCGCGGATTGAGGCGGCAGTGGGCGCAAGGGTTTGGGGCAGTAGGGTGGCAGCTGGGCTAGCGGCGGGGTCTGGCGCCGGGCTTTTAAAGCCTGGCCGGACAGTGTCCGGGTCGGGCACGACCCGTTAGGTTGTGCACTTTTTTAAAAATAAACTAACGCAGAAAAACAAATAAAAAAAGTACTAAACGGGGTCCAAAAATCCTAAAATAAATTTTCACGATCCTCTAATAATAATGTGGACAAAGTAAACATTTATTTGGACCACTAATGCAATTTTAAAAAGCGCATTTTTCCTAATTCAAATGAAATAGTAATAAAACTCCGAATAAAATGAAATTTGATTTTAAAAATTTTCCTCCAATATTTCTTTTATTTTGGAGAATTCATTTTATCCCCTCTCTTTATTTAATTTGAAATATACGAAGAGAAAAATAATTAAAACCAAATGATCCTTTTTCCAAAATTTGAGAAAACTCAAATATGAAAATAACGAAATCCCCAACTCTCTCCGTGGGTCCTAGAGTTGCTTTGAATTTCTAGGATCAGCCAAAAATGCAATAAAATATGATATGCAATGATGACCTATGTATAACATTCCAAATTGGAAATTTGGGATGTTACATGTATAATCCTTTAGCACGCACTCAGCGGATATATCGGACGGTGACGTTCCCTGCTGCACCATATTGCAGGAGGAGTGTACTCCGGACTGCTTCCGGAGACCTGGCCGGCCATGCACACACTGGCCCAGCCCCGGACCCTGCCATAAGGACTGAAGGGGATGCGGGAGAAATGCCGGATTGTCATCTCCCAAAGGTTTCGGATAATGTATCCGTCACAAACTCCGAAGTGGAGAGTGCGATGGGTCACCGGTGGCGGAGAGCGGCTATGTGTGACCCACATATTTTATCAAATAGGCTTTTAATGCTCTCAGCTCAATGGATGCTTATATCTGAGCTGCTCATGATGGAGTTGCTGGACCACTCACCATCTTTAAAGGATATGCGGGTAAGAATTTTTTCCATAGATTCAATAATCATATGCCAGTAGCCCCTGAGTCTTGAAGCAGTTGGCCCAACTGATTTAAGAGTCGTTACATTTTTATGTACTCATGGAGATGAGTAACACATTATCAAAGGATCTAGAAGAATGCCGAACTAAGCTGTCTGCTTCCACCGCCGAACTGGAAAATTTGAAGAAATCCAAGAAAACTCCTGATGGTAAGTACAACAGCAGCTCGGAAATAAGGCTCTGTGAATACAATGAGGTTGCTTAATTATGCTTTTGTCTCGTTGTTAGGATTGACAGATCAGCTGGAGGAGAGGCTAAGGGCTGCTCAAGCGGATAAGCAACATGCCGAAGGGCAAGAAGCCATTGGTCAATGTGTATTGACACGGACCATTACTGAGAGAAAAAACTACAAGATGCAAATATCAAACAGGCCGTAGAACTAAAGGATTTAAGAGCCCAATTATCGGATGCTTTGAAGGAGAACAAGAAGTTGAAAGGCGGCATATTCATTATGCTCTTTAACCTATGTGTCAAACGGTCTCCTGTTTGAAAATTTTACAAGTTTGTTTCTGTAGGTGTGCTAACCGGACGTCCCAACGGAGAAGTGTCCGGATTGCAAGGCGACCTGTTACAAGAGATCCAAAGTGCACGAGCGAGCTCGGAAAGCAATGAGGAACATGGCTAAGGCTTTATGGCCATCCGATTCCCCTCCAGGAAGTATGGATGAGCTTACGAATTTATTCAAGGGTGCTCATCGCCGTTTGGAGCTATGGAAGATATTAGCCTGTCGAGAAGGTGCCCGAGAAGCTTGGGCCTTGGTGAAAACACGATATACGAAGCTTGATCCGAATCATATGGCCCGGGTCGGACCTCAGGGACCAGATGGACAAGAAATTCCTGTTAGCTATCGTACGACCAAGTGAAAACAACCGCTAAGTTTTCTCAACAGGATTGTAAACTAGAAAACCTACTAGAGGGTCTAGAGCAAGAATAAGTTTTTGAGTCCAAGTAGTAGTGTACTTTATCAACAAACTTATCTCCAGCCGAATTGTAAAACGATTGTCATGGCAGACTTTCCGCTTTGACGTCCAGAAACCGAGGTTTGGAGTGTTTCTGGATATTTATACCATTGGTAAACACCAAGGCATGTTCGGAAACTAGGCAGTCTGGTCATAGTTTCTTGAACAGACAAGTTGTATTCAGGGAGTTATGTTATATTACATTTGATCATAAGAAATATCTTCTAGAGAGAATAGTTCCGTTAAGGGTTCCTTTCCCTGGGCCAGCTGCATGCGTTTTTGCGCATACATAAACTATGACGCGAGAAATCACAGTACACTTTATAATATGGGGGCGTATATTGCAACGTGGGCAGTTCGTCTCTTGTCCGCGGATCGATTATTCCCTTAAGAACGCTAGCTTTCGGCTTCACCCGTCTGAGGTACACGTCCGGATAACCCGGCTGTAACAATCGCAGAGGTGCTCCCTTTATGCCCTAGCCGAACAAGCGGGGATGTAGGGCATAAGCACAGGAGCCAGGCAACCCAGCTTGGCAGAAACTTAAGTCATAAAGGTGCATATAATGGCAAAGACAAGACACATATGAGTAGACGACACATATATACGGTGAGCTTGACGCTCCTAAATAATAATCATAATAAGCTTCTATGAAAAGAAGCCCCGGGGTATCATGGGGTATCTACATTTAATGATGTATATCACTCGAGTGTGCGGTTTATCCGAACACTGGTAGAAACCGTACATAAAAGAAAAGAGAGAAAAGGGGTGAGAGGGAGAGAAGAAAAGACGAAAAAAGTTATGCGTAGAATCTTAGGAGCCAAGCGGCGTTCCATGGGTTTGGTTCCAAACGATTATCCGAAGCGTTGTCAAGGCAGTAGGCTCCTCAAGTGAGAACTTCATATATGATGAAGGGACCCTCCCATTTGGGCTTGAGCTTGTCCTTTTTCTTCTCTGGTGGGCGCAGGACGAGTTCGCCGACATTATAAGTCTTTCCCCGTACTTCCCTGCTTTGATATTGCCGAGCTAGCTGTTGGTAGAATGCGGAACGGGCCTTCGTGACATCGCGCTCCTCCTCCAAGCCATCCAGATCGTCCTGCCGATCGAGCTTGGCCTCTCCCTCTTCATACATGCGCACTCGAGGTGAGTCATGAATAATGTCGCAAGGTAATACTGCCTCGGCGTCGTACACCATGAAAAAGGGTGTATCCGGTCGTGCGATTGGGCATGGTGCACAGGCCCCAGAGTACGGAATCGAGCTCTTCAACCTAGTGCTTGTCTGATTCATGCAGGGATCGCACTAGTCTGGGTTTAATGTTGCTCATTATCAAGCAGTTAGCCCGTTCAACCTGACCATTTGTCTGAGGGTGATATACAGTGGTATAATCGAGCTTTGATGCCCAAATTAGCACACCACGTTTTCACCTCATCGGTCGTAAAGTTAGAACCGTTGTTAGTAATAATACTGTGTGGGACACCATAACGGCGTACCACACCGGATATGAAGTATATAACTGGTCCGACTTTGGCCGTTTTGACTGGTTGGGCTTCTATCCACTTAGTGAACTTGTTGACCATGACCAGTAAATATTTCTTCTCATGGCTTCCCCCTTTAAGGGGTCCGACCATGTCAAGCCCCCAGACCACAAAGGGCCACGTAATGGGGATTGTTCGTAAGGTAGTGGGTGGCATATGGCTTTGATTTGCAAAAAGATGGCATCCAACACATCGCTGTATGAGGTCTTATGCGTCTGCTTGGGCCGTGGGCCAAAAGAAACCCGTATGGAAGGCCTTACTTACAAGGGTCCGAGCTGCGATAACCCAAAAGTGTAGGGTATTGCAACAGCTTTTGAGGGTAATGTATTCAACCCAAATTTATTGATTCGACACAAGGGGAGCCAAGGAGTATTATTGAGTATTAGCAATTGAGTTGTCAATTCAAACACACCGGGATAACTTAGTATCTGCAGCAAAGTATTTAGTAGCAAAGTAGTATGATAATAAGGTAACGGCAGCAAAAGTAATATTTTTGGGTTTTGTAGTAATTGTAACAATAGCAACAGAAAAGTAAATAAGCGAAGCACATGATGTGAAAAGCTCGTAGGCAATGGAACAGTGATGGATAATTATGTCGGATGCGATTCCTCATGTAATAGCTATAACATAGGGTGACACAGAAATAGCTCCAGTTCATCAATCTAATGTAGGCATGTATTCCGAATATAGTCATACGTGCTTATGGAAAAGAACTTGCATGACATCTTTTGTCCTACCCTCCCGTGGCAGCGGGGTCCTAGCGGAAACTAAGGGATATTAAGGCCTCCTTTTAATAGAGAACCGGAACAAAGCATTAGCACATAGTGAATACATGAACTCCTCAAACTACGGTCATCACCAAGAAGTATCTCGATTATTGTCACTTCGGGGTTGTCGGATCATAACACATAATAGCTGACTATAGACTTGCAAGATAGGATCAAGAACACACATATATTCATGAAAACATAATAGGTTAAGATCTGAAATCATGGCACTCGGGCCCTAGTGACAAGCATTAAGCATAGCAAAGTCATAGCAACATCAATCTTAGAACATAGTGGATACTAGGGATCAAACCCTAACAAAACTAACTTGATTACATGGTAAATCTCATCCAACCCATCACCGTCCAGCAAGCCTACGATGGAATTACTCATGCACGGCGATGAGCATCATGAAATTGGTGATAGAGGATGGTTGATGATGACGACGACGACGAATCCCCCTCTCTGGAGCCCCGAGCGGACTCCAGATCATCCCTCCCGAGAGAGATTAGGGTTTGGCGGTGGCTCCGTATCGTAAAACACGATGAAACTTTCTCTCTGATTTTTTTGTTCGCGAGAGGGAATAAATGGAGTTCGATTTGAGGTCGGCGGAGCCTCAGGGGGCCCACGAGACAGGGGGCGTGCCCAGGGAGGTGGGAGTGCCCCCACCCTCGTGGACAGGGTGTGGGCCCCCTGGTCTTGATTCTTTCGCCAGTATTTTTTATATTTTCCAAAAAATGCCTCCCTGGATTTTCAGGACATTCTGAGAACTCTTGTTTTCTACACATAAAACAACATCATGGCAGTTCTACTGAAAATAGCGTCAGTCCGGGTTAGTTTCATTCAAATCATGCTAGTTAGAGTCCAGAACAAGGGCAAAAGTGTTTGGAAAAGTAGATACATTGGAGACGTATCAACTCCCCCAAGCTTAAACCTTTGCCTGTCCTCAAGCAATTCAGTTGATAAACTGAAAGTGATAAAGAAAAACTATTACAAACTCTGTCTGCTCTTGTTGTTGTAAACATGCAAAGCCAGCATTCAGGTTTCAGCAAATATGATGAACTAACCATACTCACAATAACACTTAGGTCTCACAATTACTCATATCAATAGCATAATCAGCTAGCGAGCCATAATAATAAAACTGGGATGACAACACTTTCTCAAAACAATCATAACATGATATAACAAAATAGTATCTCGCTAGCCCTTTCTGAGACCACAAAACATAAATGCAGAGCACCTTTAAAGATCAAGAACTGACTAAACATTGTAATTCATGCTAAAAGAGATCCAGTCAAGTCATACCCAATATAAACCAATAGTAATGAATGCAAATGATAGTGTGCTCTCCAGCGGGTGCTTTTTAATAAGAGGGTGATGACTCAACATAAAAGTAAATAGATAGGCCCTTCGCAGAGGGAAGGAGGGATTTGTAGAGGTGTCAGAGCTCGATTTTAAAATAGAAATTGAATAACATTTTGAGCGGCATACTTTCACTGTCAATGCAACAACTATGAGATGGTTGTATCTTCCATACTACATGCATTATAGGCAGTTCCCAAACAGAATGGTAAAGGTTTATACTCCCCCACAACCAACAAGCATCAATCCATGTCTTGCTCGAAACAACGAGTGCCTCCAATTAACAACAGCCCTGGGGGTGTTTTGTTTAGTTATTTTGTTTTGCTTTGATCTTTTTGGATCATGGGACTGGGCATCCCGGTACCGGCCCTTTCTCGTGAATGAGGAGCTGAGTCCACGCCTCTTGAGAATAACCCACCTAGCATGGAAGATACAGGCAGCCCTAGTTGAAACAAGAGCTGCTCGAGCATACAAAATAGAATTTCATTTCAAGGTTTGGAGTTTGCACATGCAAATTTACTTGGAACGGCAGGTAGATATCGCATATAGGAAGGTATGGTGGACTCATATGGAACAACTTTGGGGTTTAAGGAGTTTGGATGCACAAGCAGTATTCTCGCTTAGTCTAGGTGAAGGCTAGCAAGAGACTGGGAAGCGACCAACTGAGAGAGCAACAACAGTCATAAACATGCATTAAAATTAATTCACACCGAGTACAAGCATGAGTAGGATATAATCTACCATGAACATAAATATCATGAAGGCTATATATGTTGATTTGTTTCAACTACATGCGTAAACATGTGCCAAGTCGAGTCACTCAATTCATTCAAAGGAGGATACCATCCCATCATACCACATCATAATCATTCTAATAGCATGTTGGCACACAAGGTAAACCATTATAACTCATAGCTAATCAAGCATGGCACAAGCAACTATAATCTCTAAATGTCATTGCAAATATGTTTACTTCATAATAAGCTGAATCAGGAACGATGAACTCATCATATTTACAAAAACAAGAGAGGTTGAGTTCATACCAGCTTTTCTCATCTCAATCAGTCCATCATATATCGTCATTATTGCCTTTCACTTGCACGACCGAACGATGTGTATAATAATAATAGTGCACGTGCATTGAACTAAGCTGGAATCTGCAAGCATTCAACTCAAAAGAGAAGACAAAATAATATGGGCTCTAAGTTAAATAAACAACCATGCATATGAGAGCCACTAAACATTTTCAATATGGTCTTCTACTCTCGACCCCCAAAGAAAAGAAAAGAAAATTAAACTATTTACACGGGAAAGCTCCCAACAAATAAGAAGAAGAACGAGAAATCTTTTTGGGTTTTCATTTTAATTTCTACTACAAGCATGGAAATTAAACTAACTAATTTTTTTGGTTTTTCTTAAGGTTTAACAAACACACAAGAAGAAAGCGGGAAAAAGAAAATTAAACTAACATGGATAATACAATGAAAGAGTATGAGCACCGACAACTAGAATAGTGTGTGAACATGAATGTCAAGTCGGTGAGAAATAGGTACTCCCCCAAGCTTAGGCTTTTGGCCTAAGTTGGTCTAATGCCAAGGATAGCCTAGCTGATATCCGTAGTTGTAACTGGGGTCGTACTGAGATGCAGCAGCGAATGCCTCCTGAGCTGCGGCATGTTGGCGAGCCGCCTCCGCTCTCCCCTCATGTTCAGCTGCTTCCTCCTTGGTAACAACATATCTTCCTTTTGCCTAGTAATCAAAAAGGAGAGGAGCAGGAAGAGTAACATGGACAGCGTTGCGTCTGTCATAGATTAGTCGATATTGGGGGAATTGTTCATTCCACTTAAGAAAATGATGTTGGATCATAGCGTCATAATCTAAATAGGCAGGAGGTAACATCATAGCCCCCTCTCGTGGGGCTATTCCAAGATAATTTGCCACACGGGTCACATAAATTCCTCCAAATAAATCTCCTGCCCTACCATTATTATGCAACCTACGTGCAACTATTGCCCCCAAGTTATAATCTTTATAACCTAACACAACACTCTTGAGGACACAAAGATCAGGGACACACATATGACATGCTTCATCTTTACCATTAATGCATCTACCAATGAAGAGAGCAAAATAATGTATAGCAGGAAAATGAATGCTCCCTATGGTAGCTTGCGCAACATCCCTGGATTCTCCCACAGTAATACTAGGAAGGAAATCTCTAAATTCAAATTTGTGGGGATCATTAATATTGCCCCACTGCAGAAGTTTGCAAGCGGTTGTAAAATCCTCTAGGTCCATGGTATAAGATGTATCGTAGATATCAAATAGGACACTAGGAGAATTACGTGTACAGTTATATTTAAACCTCCGCACAAAGGAATCAGTCAATTGATAGTACTGAGGACACTTATCTTGTAAGATGTCCTCTAGATCAGCATTATGCACATACGCATCAAATTTCTCCTTAAAGCCTGCTTCGACCATAAAATCGTCGAATGGCCACTCACAAGCTCATACATTTACGTCCCTCGGTAATTCAACATCTTGCTCACGTATAGCAATCCTGGGTCCTTTCTTTACCGAGGAACCACCTTGGTACATTCTCCTAGACATAATTCTTTTTCTGAAAAATTTCTGAAATTTTAGTAACTTCAAAATAAAAGTGAATAAAACTAAACAAGATTGGTAGCAACTACTCCTACAAGTGCCTAGAGCCTATATCATGCATTAGAATTACTTGGGACCTCATAAATTTGACATGCAAGCTCAATAACAGGGTCACCTATGCAGTAAAAATTTGCAATGAATAAAGCACTAGAACAAAAACTAATTGGACCAATGGAGGAGTCACATACCAAGCAACAATCTCCCAAGGCAGTTTTGTGAATGGAGCTTTGAGCAAGGAGATCGAAAATCGCAGCAAAATGAGCTAGAACTTGTGCTTGAGCTAGATGGGGATTTTTTTGGGAAGAAGATGGAGTGTGTGGGTGCTGGCATAAGTGGAGGGGGGCCACTAGGGGCCCACGAGACAAGAGGCGCGCCCGGGGGGGGGGGGGGGGGTGGGCGCGCCCTCCACTCTCGTGGCCTGGTGCCTGCCCCTCCTGCAGTGATTTCAGTGCCTAAAATCCTCAAATCTATACCTACTAATAAAGCAAGGTGCGTTTCATCAATATTTTCATCCGTTCACCTAATATTATTTTTAGAATTTTTATTACTATCTGATGAGGTGGTACTAAATTTTTAATTTTCGTACGTCACTTCGTTGGGCCAAGTTGCTCCCATAAGTTTCTGTTTAGGCCACACTCACCTGGGCCTCAGCCTAGAGACTACACCCAGGCTAAAGTCCCAACAAAGCCACGTTGTTTTGTGCCTGTCCTGTAACAACTAATCAGCTAATTTTTTTGTGCATTTTCAAGAATCGAACTTGCAACCTCATACGCAAGTCTTGTCTTGATATTGATAACCAGCTAAATGCGTACACGTTTGTTATTGTAAAAGAGAGATATATAAATAAGATAAAGACAGAGGACACATGAATATTCTCAATTAAATAGTCCCACCTTGATTTCTTAAATCAAATCCCATCAATTATCTGATCGCAAGTTGCCTAAAATATCAACAAGTAGTGTAAGAAATTGATTGGAATCTCATTAAAAAGAGGATGTGCCTTGACTGAAAGGAGAGATTATGGCTGGACGTGCTTTGATTTGTGGGCTGCCATACATGTTCGATGGATTAAAAGAGAGATTGAGATTGGAAAGAATGGAAAGGAGGGATTTGTGGAGTTACGAAAGATGGCCTTGTATACAAGGCGGCAGCGGCCAAGGGCCACACTGGGGAGCTTTCCCGTTGATGCATGGTCGGGCCGCCTGGTACGCGGCAACGTAACAAGGCAAGCCAAAAGCAAAGCACCGAGCTAATCTAACCTGAGATCAAAACATGCTGGAGTAAACGCCCATTTTTTGTCCGTACTATCCACCGCCAACCCACCTCTCCCGTGATACATCCTCCCTCCTCTGGTCCTTCCCCATCGGTCCACTTTCTTCTCGACGTGGCAAGGAGATGGACGCTACGATGCGACCGACAGATCAATTTCCACCGACATCCATGTCTCGGAAACCCATTATGTATAGACTGTGCACTGGGGAGGCATTTCACGGGATGCAAGGAACTAGCGAGGGCTCGACCTACTGATCAGCTCGTCGTCAGACTCGTCAAGAGCGGAATCATCTAAGTGTGACGTGTCAGGGTCTCCGCCAAAGTCGGTGCCGATGGGCAAAAGCCCTCCCCTTGACCCACTGGAACCCGTCGTAGACATATGAATAGTAGGAGAGCATTTTCTCCATCTGAAGTTTTTAATCTATTTTAATGATAGCCGATGCAGTAGAGGAACAATACAAGGCATACATACATGAAAAAAGTGATTGTTAAACGGAAACGTTACCTTTCAGCCGACGGATCGCGCTCTCGTGTCCGCCGTGCGTGGAGCCATTCGATCACTTTTGATCCGACAGACCACGTGTACCAACAAATTCTACGCCTCGCATCCGCCGCCCTTGGAAGCCAACTACGTGTGTTTTAGTCCCACACACTGTATGTATTAGGATTCTGCAACATCCTCCATGTTTCTAAAACATGGGGAATGTTGCAGTGGTAACACAACCTTGAGAGAAACCACGTGTGGATTACTCTCACCCACTGTATGTCTTATAATTTTGCAACAGCCTCCATGTTACTGAAACATGGGAATGTTGCAGTGGCAACACGACGTTGCGACGATGCCGAATTTTTTCCTGCAACATAATCTTTGTTGCAAAAAAACTCTGCAACATTATCCTTCTTGCAAGAAAAATCTACAAAAAATTCTGCAACACAATCTCTGTTACAAATGTTTTCTACAACATGATGCCTGTTGCAAAAAGTTCCACAACAAAACCTATGTTGCAAAAGTGGGAAAAGTGAAGAATGGCCCTTGACTCGGGTTTACACCAGTTTTGACGGCTCGCAAGGCCCGGATCTTTTAAAAAGATCCGACCGATGACGCGTAGCACGCCAATCAATCTTCAATTTTTTTTCAAATAGACCTTTGTTACAAAAAAAATTGCAACAAGACCTCTAATTCAAAAAATAAAAAAGTAAATGCTCGTGTCGCGTGATCTTTAAAATTCTGCAACAAGACCTTTGTTGTGAAAAAAAATTCTTAAACAAGATCTCTATTGCAGAAAATGAAAAAATACAGGCAAGGTTGATCTCTAAAATTTCTGCAACAAGATCTTTGTTGCGAAAAATTCTTGTAATAAGATATTTGTTGCAAAAAATAAAAAAACACGCTCGGGTGATGGCAACTAGCAGACTGTTGCAGAAACACCACTCTTATTGCAAAGGATGGTTGCTTCCATTGGTAGATCGAACGGTCATTAATGTGTCCATCCAACGGGCAGCGAGGCGGCGGATCCTTTTGCAATTTCCGCCGGCGGACGCGTAGTGTCGCGATTAAACAATTAAATGTCCACATGATATGTAATTTGTTATGTTTCTCTTCACATCTCATGTCTGGAAGAGAACTAACCACCAAATACTTTGTCGGCTAATGTATTATGGGCTAGAGGCATATGACAGTTTATTCACCCGTTGCAACGCACGGGCATTTTTGCTAATATTCCATAAAAAATCATACAAACTTTGCAGGGCTATTTTTTTATTGCACGGATAATTCAGAAAACAGACGGATAATACTATTTTTGCTTTATTTAATCTAAATAACAGAAAGTAAAAAGAGGGTACAGAAGGTTGTGCCTTCTAGTTTCATCCATCTCATGGTCATCAAAATGAATCCACTAACAAGGTTGATCAAGTCTTGTTAAAAAACTCATTCCGAATAACATGGAACCAGAGAAATTTCGAATAACACTAAGTTACCTCAACGGGAATATGAACATCCAAAACAACAAGAATATCATACTTTTTCTTGACAGTAGGGAGAGGAAATTCAAAACCTCCAATAATGATAGTTGGAACTTTTCCAATAGAAATGATTCTATGAATTTGAGATTGTTTCCTAAAGTGTACCATATGCTCATTACCATTAACATGAAAAGTGACATTGCCTTTGTTGCAATCAATAACAGCCCCTGCTGTATTCCAAAAAGCTCTACCAAGGATAATCGACATAGTATTGTCCTCGGGAATATCAAGAATAACAAAGTCCGTTAAAATAGTGACATTTGCAACCACAACAGGCACATCCTCACAAATACCGACAGGTATAGTAGTTGATTTATCAGCCATTTGCAAAGATATTTCAGTAGGTGTCAACTTATTCAATTCAAGTCTACGATATAAAGAGAGAGGCATAACACTAACTCCGACTCCAAGATAAAGCAGTTCTAACATAATTTCTTTTAATGGAGCATGGTATAGTTGGTACCCCTGGATCTCCAAGTTTCTTTGGTATTCCACCTTTAAAAGTGTAATTAGCAAGCATGGTCGAAATTTCAGCTTCCGGTATCTTTCTTTTTTTTCTAATGATATCCTTCATATACTTAGCATAAGGATTTACTTTGAGCATATCAGTTAAGCGCATACGTAAGAAGATGGGTCTAATCATTTCTGCAAAGCGCTCAAAATCCTCATCATCCTTTGTCTTGGATGGTTTAGGAGGAAAGGGCATGGATTTCTGAACCCATGGTTCTCTTTCTTTACCGTGCTTCCTAGCAACAAAATCTCTCTTATCATAACGTTGATTCTTTGATTGTGGGTTATCAAGATCAACAGCAGGTTCAATCTCTACTTCATTGTTTTTGCTAGATTGAGCATCAACATGAACATTATCATTAACATTATCACTAGGTTCATGTTCATCACATGATTGTGTTTCAGCATCAGAGATAGAAATATCATCGGGATTCTCAGGTGTGTTGACAGTAGGTTCACTAGAAGCATTCAAAGTCCTACCGTTTTTCTTTTTCTTCTTTTTGGAAGAACTAGGTGCCTCTAAATTATTTCTCTGAGAATCTTGCTCGATTCTCTTCGGGTGGCCTTCAGGATACAAATGTTCCCGAGTCATTCTACCGGTTCTAGTAGCCACTCTAACAGCAAAGTCAGCTTTATTATTTAATGCCTCAAGCAAATCATTTTGAGCTTTATTATTTTGAGCTTTATTATTTAATGCCTCAAGCAAACCATAGAAGCATATTTGCTAACGAGTTTAAGTTCACCTTTAACTCTAGTCATATAATCGCTTACGTGTCCTATCTCGAAAGCATTACTCTTTAATTCTCTACCAACATAAGCATTAAAACTTTCTTGCCTAGCCATAAAGTCATCAAATTCATCTAAGCATGGGCTATGAAATTTAGTAGAGGGAATTTCAACTATATCATATCTATAGAGAGAATTTACCTTTACTACCTGTGTCGGGTTATCAAGACAATGTGGTTCTTCAACAAGTGGTATATTAAGACCATGTATTTCTTCAATAGGTGGTAAATTCTTAACATCTTCAGCTTTTATACCTTTTTCTTTCATTCATTTCTTTGCCTCTTGCATATCTTCAGGACTGCGAAATAAAACACCTCTCTTCTTTGGTTTAGGAATAGGCTCAGGAGTTGGCTCAATTGCTTCAGGAATTGGCTCAGGAAGAGTCCAATGACTACTAGGAAAAG
This sequence comes from Triticum timopheevii, assembly GCA_963921465.1. Lineage (NCBI taxonomy): Eukaryota > Viridiplantae > Streptophyta > Magnoliopsida > Poales > Poaceae > Triticum > Triticum timopheevii. The sequence continues at coordinate 115,635,042 of OY997266.1, read as the reverse complement.
GCCTGCTAGTGGCGCACCTGTTTTGCCTACTAATGGGGCACTACAGATGGGCCACTAGCCCCACACCATTAGATTTTTTTTACTAATGGCGCACCACAGGTGCGCCATCCATTAGTATACCAGATACTAATGGGGCACCAGGCAGTGCGCCATTAGTATAGCCCACGGTGCACCATTACTATCTGACTTATTAATGGCGCACCACATAGAAGTGCGCAATTACTAACAATTTTTTTTCAAATTTTTGTTTCAGAATTTTTTTTATTTTTTTTGTTTTTTTCTTAATCTCGGGTCACTATGCTTAATCTCAAGTCAAATCGCACTAAGTGGTCAAACTTCCCGGAAGGTCACCCATCTTGACACTACTCCAGCCCGAGCACGCTTAACTTCACAGTTCTATCCAACCCCAGCACCACCTCACTTAACAAGCACTTGTTGATATATCTATCATATCAATCCTATTAAACTTTGTTGATGTCTAGGACTTTGTTCATGTTCATGAGTATGATGAAATTTTGAAAAATATTTCAAACTTCCTAGTCATATTACGTATCATCTTTTGGAAAAAAAATCCAAAAAAATTCGAAACCAATTTTTTTTTCTGTTACTAGTGCCGCACCTAGCAAACGGTGCGCCACTAGTAAGTTTGAAATTTTTCGAATTTTTTTGCCTCTAGATCTTGAAAGCACTGTAAAAAAATTCTGTTAGGTTTTTGAGGATTTTGAAAATGTTTAACTGGGTTCCCCCGGTTAGAATCGGATGTAACTTTTCGATTAGATGATTTTTCATAAAAAAAACTTTTTAATCCGAGTTCGTATGCAAAAGTTATGCCCATTTTCCAAATTCCAGAGAGATTTTGCAAATAAAGTAGAAATTCATATTGGTAAATTTTCCCAACAACTAGACCACATATCACATGGGAAACTTATTTTCTTTTATTTTTTTGACATTTCCATCATTTTCTTTTATATTTTTTAAAACTGAAAAGGCGGTCCACAGGGGGGGTGCATTCGGTGGAATTTTTGGGCCAAGTTAGTAATGGCGCACCATGGGAGTGGTGGGCCATTACTAGTTCAACTAGTAAGGGCGCACCACACACACGGGGCGCCATTACTATTTTTGAAAAAAATAAAAAAATTGAAAAAAAATTTGAATTTTTTTACTAGTGGCGCACCGTGGATGTGGTGCGCCGTTACTAGTTTAACTAGTAATGGCGCACTATCCCCTGGTGCGCCATTACTAGTTTTGAAAAAAAATAAAAAACAATTTGAAAAAAATTTTGAAAAAAATACTAGTGGCGCACCGTGGATGTGGTGTGCCATTACTAGTTTAACTAGTAATGGCACACTATCCCCTGGTGCGCCATTACTAGTTTTGAAAAAAAATATTGTTACTAGTGGCGCACCGTGGATGTGGTGCGCCATTAGTATTTGGACACTAATGGCGCACCAACACATGGTGTGCCATTAGTATATAGTGGTGGCGCACCACATGTCTGGTGCGCCATTAGTGTCCATATCATCTATAGCCCTTTTTCTAGTACTGAATTATTTTCATTAGTCAATATATTATTCAGCATGCGTTTTGTGCGTCGAATCCAGGAGTCTGAGGTCAAGGAGGCTTTAAAAAGCATGAAGGGAGGCAAGGCGATGGGCCCGGATTGTATCCCTATTGAGGTGTGGAAAGGTCTCGGGGACATAGCGATAGTATGGCTAACCAAGCTTTTCAACCTCATTTTTCGGGCAACAAGATGCCAGAAGAATGGAGACGGAGTATATTAGTACCAATCTTCAAGAACAAGGGGGATGTTTAGAGTTGTACTAATTACCGTGGAATTAAGCTGATGAGCCATACAATGAAGCTATGGGAGAGAGTCATTGAGCACCGCGTAAGAAGAATGACAAGCGTGACCAAAAACCAGTTTAGTTTCATGCCTGGGAGGTCGACCATGGAAGCCATTTTCTTGGTACGATAGCTTATGGAGAGATATAGGGAGCAAAATAAGGACTTGCATATGGTGTTCATTGACTTGGAGAAGGCCTATGATAAGATACCGCGGAATGTCATGTGGTGGGCCTTGGAGAAACACAAAGTCCCAGCAAAGTACATTACCCTCATCAAGGACATGTACGATAATGTTGTGAAAAGTGTTCGAACAAGTGATGTCGACACTGATGACTTCCCGATTAAGATAGGACTGCATCAGGGGTCAGCTTTGAGCCCTTATCTTTTTGCATTGGTGATGGATGAGGTCACAAGGGATATACAAGGAGATATCCCATGGTGTATGCTCTTTGCGGATGATGTGGTGCTAGTTGACGATAGTCAGGCGGGGGTAAATAGGAAGTTAGAGTTATGGAGACAAACCTTGGAATCGAAAGGGTTTAGGCTTAGTAGGACTAAAACCGAGTACATGATGTGCGGTTTCAGTACTACTAGGTGTGAGGAGGAGGAGGTTAGCCTTGATGGTCAGGTGGTGCCTCATAAGGACACCTTTCGGAATTTGGGGTCAATGCTGCAGGAGGATGGGGGTATTGATGAAGATGTGAACCATCGGATCAAAGCCGGATGGATGAAGTGGCGCCAAGCTTCTGGCATTCTCTGTGACAAGAGAGTGCCACAAAAGCTAAAAGGCAAGTTCTACAGGACGGCGGTTCGACCCGCAATGTTGTATGGAGCTGAGTGTTGGCCGACTAAAAGGTGACATGTTCAACCATTAGGTGTGGCGGAGATGCGTATGTTGAGATGGATGTGTGGCCACACGAGGAAGGATCGAGTCCGGAATGATGATATACGAGATAGAGTTGGGGTAGCACCAATTGAAGAGAAGCTTGTCCAACATCGTCTGAGATGGTTTGGGCCTATCCAGCGCAGGCCTCCAGAAGCTCCAGTGCATAGCGGACGGCTAAAGCGTGCGGAGAATGTCAAGAGAGGGCGGGGTAGACCGAATTTGACATGGGAGGAGTCCGTTAAGAGAGACCTGAAGGATTCAAGTATCACCGAAGAGCTAGCTATCGACAAGGGTGCATGGAAGCTTGCTATCCATGTGCCAGAGCCATGAGTTGGTTGCGAGATCTTATGGGTTTCACCTCTAGCCTACCCCAACTTGATTGGGACTAAAGGCTTTGTTGTTGTTGTTGTAGTCAACATATTATTCAATAGTAATTCAGCTTCATCGACTGTTCTTTCCCTGAAAACACAACCAGCACAACTATCCAAGTAGTCCTTGGAAGCATCGGTTAGTCCATTATAAAAGATATCAAGTATTTCATTTTTCTTAAGAGGATGATCAGGCAAAGCATTGAGTAATCGGAGAAGCCTCCCCCAAGCTTGTGGGAGACTCTCTTCTTCGATTTGCACAAAATTATATATTTCCCGCAAGGCAGCTTGTTTCTTATGAGCAGGGAAATATTTAGCAGAGGAGTAATAAATCATATCCTGGGGGCTACGCACACAACTAGGAGCAAGAGAATTATACCAAGTCTTAGCATCACCCTTTAATGAGAACGGAAATATCTTAAGGATATAGTAATAGCGAGACTTCTCATCATTAGTAAACAAGGTGGCTATATCATTCAACTTGGTAAGATGTGCCACAACAGTTTCAGATTCAAGGCCATAAAAATGATCAGATTCTACCAAAGTAATAATTTCAGGATCAACAGAGAATTCATAATGCTTATCAGTAACACAGATAGGTGAAGTAGCAAAAGCAGGGTCAGGTTTCATTCTAGCATTAAGAGACTGCTGCTTCCATTTAGCTGATAATTTCTTAAGATCATATCTATCTTTACAAGCAAAGATAGCTCTAGCAGCTTCCTCTTCCATAACATAACCCTCAAGAACAATAGGCAACTCATAATCATTGGGAGAACTTTCATCATCACTATCATCAATAATAGTATCTTCAATAATTTCATTCTCTCTAGCCCTAGCAAGTTGTTCATCAAGAAATTCACCTAATGGCAAAGTAGTATCACACACAGAAGTAGTTTCATCATAAGTATCATGCATAGCAGAAGTGGCATCATCAATAACATGCGACATATCAGAATTCATCGCAGTAGCAGGTTTAGCTGTCGCAAGCTTACTAATAACAGAAGGAGAATCTAGTGCAGAGCTAGATAGCAGTTCCTTACCTCCCCTCGTAGTTGAGGGAAAAATCTTAGTTCTTTCATCTTTCAAGTTCCTCATAGTGATCAGCAGATATAAATCCCAAGTGACTCAGAGAATAGAGCTATGCTCCCTGGCAACGGCACCAGAAACTAGTCTTGATAACCCACAAGTGTAGGGGACCGCAACAACTTTCGAGGGTAAAGTATTCAACCCAAATTTATTGATTCGACATAAGGGGAGCCAAAGAATATTATTGAGTATTAGCAGTTGAGTTGTAATTCAACCACACCTGGATAACTTAGTATCTGCAGCAAAGTATTTAGTAGGAAAGTAGTATGATAATAAAGGTAACAGCAGCAAAAGTAATATTTTTTGGGTTTTGTAGTAATTGTAACAATAGCAACGGAAAAGTAAATAAGCGAAGCACCAGATGTGAAAAGCTTGTAGGCAATGGATCAGTGATGGATAATTATGTCGGATGCGATTCCTCATGTAATAGCTATAACATAGGGTGACACAGAACTAGCTCCAGTTCATCAATGCGATGTAGGCATGTATTCCGAATATAGTCACACTACAAAAAAAAGACACATCCGTGACATTTTGGGCCGAACAAATTTTTTTTCTATCATACATATGACACTTCTATGACGATAATTGTGACAAAACCCGGTATCATCATAGATGTGGTGGGCTCCTACTTCTATGACAAAAAATCATGACAGAAAATGGGCTTTTCGTCCTGGGCGGGCCGGAGACGCAGCTGCATGACATTCTTTGGGCCGTCCATGACGGAAAAAACCGTGGTAGAAGCGAGGGGGAGGAAAATTTTGGGGAGTTGCCGGTTACGGTGGGAGGTCGGGGGCGGAGCGATGCGCGTTTCTATCGTACGTACGCGTGTGTGTGTGCGAGTCGTTGGCTCTAACTGAACCCGAGTGAGGCGTTGGGCTCTAACTGAACCCGAGCAATTGCACTGCAGGGTACGCGTTACTGAACCCGAGCGATCGATCGATGGCTGTTAACTGAACCCGATGGAGCGATTCCTTCGCTACTACTGCTAACTAAAGCCGATCGATGCTGCCTCTGGGATGAACAGTGAGCGTTGCGGGGGGGTTTGGATGAACAGTGAGCGGTGGCGTTGCCTCTGGATGAACAGGAACCCGTGGTGTGGAGTGCTGGACGAATAGTAGACGGTGGAGGGGTGGCCGTGGAGGGGTGGTTGAACAGGACCCCGTGGTGTGGAGGGCTGGATGAACAGTAGATGGTGGAGGGGTGCCCGTGGAGGGGTGGTTGAATAGTAGCCGGTGGAGTAGCGCGCGGTGGAGGCTGGATGAACAGGAGCCCGTGGAGGCTGGAGGAGGTCGACGGTAGCCCGTGGAGGCTGGAGGAGGTCGACGGTGGAGATGAACAGTATCCCGTGGAGTCCCGTTTTGCGGTACGCCACACCCCTCAACACCCCCCCCCCCGTTTCGACCGTAGCGCTCCAACACAAGTCTGTTTCGTCCGTTTTGCGGTACGCCACACCCCTCCCGATGAACAGGACCCCCGTTTCGACCGTAGGAGGTCCGTTTCCTCCGTTTTGCGGTACGTCAGGCCCCTCCCGATCATCAGGCCCCTGTTTCGAACGTGGCCGGTCGAACACAAGGCCGTTTCCTCCGTTGTGCGGTACGCCAGGCCTCGTTTCGATCGCCTGTTCCGTCCAAGCCCTCCCGGTGAACACGACCACGCATTCCGTTCCGACCCAGCCGGTTGGCTCCCACGCGTTCCGTTGCCTCCCGATGAACACGACGCATTTTGTTGCCTCCCCATGAACACGACGACGACGTTGTTTCCCCATTCCGACCCAGCCATGTACGTATGCGCGAGTAGGCGTTCGAGACCCTACCCGTATATACGTACGTGGTCGTATTTTCTTTCTTGCACCCTCGCCGCTGTATGTACGTGTATGTGGGCGCCTCTACTACGACCAGTATGTACGTACATGTTCGCGACCAGGATGAAAACGCTACGTACACTTCGACCAGGTGGTTCCGACTGTCAGGCACTTCCTTGCATGCGAAGATGTAGCTGGTGGGTCCCAGCAGTCAGGGGGGCGAATCGTTTTGTTTTTTTTGCCCGGACGCACTTCCTTGCGTGCGAAGATGTAGCTGGTGGGTCCCAGCAGTCAGGGGGGTGAATATTTTTTTTTGCCCGGACGCACTTCCTTCCGTGTGAAGGTGTCGCTGGTGGGTCCCAGCGCTCAGGGGGGCGAATCATTTTGTTTTTTTGCCCGGACGCACTTCCTTGCGTGCGAAGATATAGCTGGTGGGTCCCAGCAGTCAGGGGGAAATGTTTTTTCGCGAAATACAGTGGCCTGTCTGGTGGGTCCCTGCTGTCAGGTGGAGGAATCATTATTTTCCGCGTAATAAGGTGGCACTTCCTTGCTGCGGCCGTGGACCCAGCTGTCAGCCTCTTCACGTACAGTCCACGTCCGATGGAAGTCGTTCCTTGACCACGTTGACCACGCTGCACCGAGAGCACCAGGGCGGTGGACGACGGCGAGGCCTAGGAAGGGGACGACGGGGAGCAGGGGAAGACGCGGCAATGGAAGCCCACGCGGAGAGGAGTACGAGGGTTCACTGGTTCGGCTGCGGTGTGAGGCTGCCGTCGCCGCATGGCCTGGCCAGCGGTGGGAATAGTAGGCGGCGGTGAGGCCTCCGCGGTAGCATAGCCAGCCACGGGAGGCAGGAGCATGCGGCACGACCGGCGCTGCTTTGGGCGGCTGGAGCAAGAAGACCAGAGGTTGAAGAAGCACTACGGCCGTTGGATGGACATCATATGGTAACTGGAGCTAGAATCGTTCATATTGACTAAAATTGACAAAGGCCCCCGTCCCAGTCAACTTAGTAGGCCCACAAGTCAGCCTCCCACCATGGTGGGTCCCAGCTAGCAAGGGGAGTATTCATTTTTTTGTGCGTAATAGGGAGGCACTTCCGGTGGGTCCGAGCTGACAGCGCGGGGAATGTTTTTTTCGCGAAATACGCTGGCCCGTCCGGTGGGTCCCAGCAGTCAGGGGGAACTTTTTTTCGCGAAATAAGGTGGCCCGTCCGGTGGGTCCCTGCTGTTAGGTGGAGGAATAATTATTTTGTGCGTAATAAGGAGGCACTTCCTTGCGGCCGCCTGGACCCAGCTGTCAGCCTCTCCACGTACAGTACTCTTCCGATGGAAGTTGGTCGTTGACCACATTGACCACGCCGCGCGGAGAGCACCAGGGCAGTGGTCTGGATGACGGCGAGGCCTAGGAAGGGGACGACGCGGAGCCGGGGAAGACGCATCAGTGGTAGCCCGCGCGAAGATGAGTACGAGGGGTCACTGGTTCGGCTGCGGCGTGAGGCTGCCATCGCCGCAGAATAACAGGGGTGTGGGTGAGTAGAGGGATACCATGGGCCAGCGGTGGGAGTAGTAGTGGGCGGTGAGGCCTCCGCGGCATCACAGCCGGCCACGAGAGGCAGGAGCACGCGGCACGACCGGCGCTCCTTTGGGCGGCTGGAGCAAGAAGACCAGAGGTTGAAGAAGCACTATGGCCGTTGGATGGACATCGTATGGTCACTGGAGCTAGAATCGTTCATATTGACTAGGTTGACAAAGCCCTCCGTCCCCGTCAACTTAGTTGGCCCACAAGTCATCCTCCCACTATGGTGGGTCCCATCTAGCAGGGTAATAAGGAGGCACTTCCTTGCGTGCGAAGATATAGCTGGTGGGTCCGACATGTCAGCGGGGGGAACATTTTTTTCGCGAAATACAGAGGCCCTTCTGGTAGGTCCCAGCTGTCAGGTGGAGGAATCGTTATTTTGCGTGTAAAGTCCACGGCCGATGAATGTCATTCGTTGACCACGTTGACCAGGCCGCGCCGAGAGCACCATGGCGGTGGACGACGGCGAGGCCTAGGAAGGGAACGACACGGAGCCGGGGAAGACTCAGCAATGGTTGCCCACGCGGTGGGGAGTACGAGGGTTTACTGGTCCGGCTGCCATCACCGGAAAATAACAGGAGGTGTGGGGGAGTAGAGGAATGGCCTGGCCAGCAATGAAGTAGGGTGGGGCGATGCGGCCTGTGTTGCAGCACAGCCGGCCACGGGAGGCGGGAGCAGGCAGTCCCGCCGGAGCTGGTTTGGGCGGCTGGAGCAAGAAGATCAGTTATTGAAGAAGCAGCACGGCCATTGGATTAACATCCAATGGTCACTGCTGCTAGAATCGTTTGTGGACTAAGTTGACAAAGCCAAAGTACACGTCAACCTAGTAGACCCACAAGTCAGCCTCCAAATCTGTCCCAAACAGCATACAGCCCGAAATTTCTAGCCGGATTCAAATTAATTTTAAATCTAAATATACCTTAATTTAAATTCAATGAAATTTTACCCGCACAAAAACAATGAAATTTAAAATATCAAAATCCAAAAGAAAACATCATTTGGGAAATAATTGCCTGTTTGCTGTATTTTTTTCATTTTACAGCCCATTTATTATTACTTATAGCCCATTTCTTATCACTTATAGCCCATTTCTTATTACTTATAGCCCATTTTCTGGTCAAAATGCATCCCTCCTCGTCTTGAAAGATTTCCGGCCCAGCAGGGCGTAGAAAAGCAAGTAGGCCTATGTTGGTTATGCTGCAAAAAAATAGCTGGCTAGCCATTTTTCAGAAAGGAAAAAAACAAACTGAGATGGTCATGTGCTAAACATATGAAATAAAAGCCTGGGCTAGACGGGCCACGGGTCCCGCACAACCCAGTTGATACCCTTCTCCGTCCCGAAAAAACAAAATTACTGCGCGCGCTGCTGGGTCCCTACTGTCATCCTCACCATGTACAGTCATCTCCTTATTCCTCTCAGTTGTTGACCATGTTGACAACACCGGAGGGCGGCGCCGCGGCGAGCGCGGAGGACGGTGGTGAGGCCTCGGACGAGAACGAACAAGACCCGGGGAATATCACAACCAGTCGTGGGAGGCCGGAGCAGGCGGTCCCGCCGGCGCTGGTTTGGCTTTGGCGGCTCGAGGAAGAACAGACTGAAGAAATGCGACAGACGTTGAATGTCAATCGAACGATCAAGGTTGGCACAATCGTTTTTTTGACTAAGCGGACACCAAGTAGCATACTTTTTTATATATAGGAAGAAAACTGTGAGGAAAATGCGTTCGTCTGCCGTCCTCCTCACAGGGAACGTTCGCCACATAAGTGACTAGCACCCTTGGTTTTCAACCGAGAGTTCTTGGGTTCGAGTCCGAGGAACTATCAATTTTGTCCTCCTTCCTTCCTTGCAAAAAAAGGGAAAGAAAATCAAAGACTTGGGAAGGCGTACAGAACAAGCTAGTGTACGAGTAAAGAGACGTTGCTGAGTTTTAGAAAAAAGAAAGACGTGCTCCTGTAGCTGGTTCGAATCCAAACCTAGACTATGACTATATATGGTGCTATGCTACTCTGCAAGTAATGAAACTGACATATCCAACGTTCGCTTTTCCTATTCTCTACTTACTCTGCCTAGCATCACAAGCTCTGGCCGCAGCAACCATGTCCGCTGGCTGCTCGTCCACTTGCTCTTCAGCAGGCAACAACCAAATATGCGCCAAGTTGCCACCCGTACCATCGCCTGTTGGTCTCATCACACCCTCGCCGATGTTGGAAATATGCCCTAGAGGCAGTAACAAATTTGTTATTATTATATCTCCTTGTTCATGATAATCGTTTATTATCCATGCTATAATTGTATTGATAGGAAACTCAGATACATGTGTGGATACATAGACAACACCATGTCCCTAGTAAGCCTCTAGTTGACTAGCTCATTGATCAATAGATGGTTACGGTTTCCTGACGATGGACATTGGATGTCGTTGACAATGGGATCACATCATTAGGAGAATGATGTGATGGACAAGACCCAATCCTAAGCCTAGCACAAAGATCGTGTAGTTCGTATGCAAAGGCTTTTCTAATGTCAAGTATCATTTCCTTAGACCATGAGATTGTGCAACTCCAGGATACCATAGGAATGCTTTGGGTGTACCAAACGTCACAACGTAACTGGGTGGCTATAAAGATAAACTACAGGTATCTCCGAAAGTGTCTGTTGGGTTGGCACGAATCGAGACTAGGATTGGTCACTCCGTGTGACGGAGAGGTATCTCTGGGCCCACTCGGTAGGACATCATCATAATGTGCACAATGTGACCAGGGGGTTGATCACGGGATGATGTGTTACGGAACGAGTAAAGAGACTTGCCGGTAACGAGATTAAACAAGGTATCGGGATACCGATGATCGAATCTCGGGCAAGTACTATACCGGTTGACAAAGGGAATTGTATACGGGATTGCTTGAATCCTTGACATCGTGGTTCATCCGATGAGATCATCGTGGAATATGTGGGACCAACATGGGTATCCAGATCCTGCTGTTGGTTATTAGCCAGAGAGTTGTCTCGGTCATGTCTGCATGATTCCCCAACCCGTAGGGTCTACACACTTAAGGTTCGGTGACGCTAGAGTTGTTATGGGAAATAGTATGTGGTTACCGAAGGTTGTTCGGAGTCCCGGATGTGATCCCGGACATCACGAGGAGTTCCGGAATGGTCCGACGGTGAAGATCGATATATTGGACGAAGGGTAGTGGAGTCCGGAAGTGTTCCGGGGGTACCAGGCTATGGCCAGCATGACCGAAAGGTGTTTCGGGATCCCCGGCAAGTGTTGGAGGGCCTCATGGGCCAAAGGGGAAGGGGCAAACCAGCCCACTAAGGGGTGGTGCGCCCCTCCCAGCCCCTCTCACGTAATCAGGAGAGGTGGGGGCGCCTCCCCTAGGGCAGCCCCCCCTCCCGGCCTGGGGGGCAAGTTTCCTAGGGGGTGGGGGAGCCCAAACCCATCTAGGGTTTCCCCTGTGGCCGCCGCCCCTCCCTAGGGAACCCTAGGGCGCCTCCTCCACTCCCCTTACCCCTGTATATAGTGAGGGAGAGAGAGGGCAGCCGGAGACCCTTCCCTTGGCGCAGCCCTCTCCCTCCTCCAACACCTCCTCCTCCTCCGTAGTGCTTGGCGAAGCCCTGCTGGAGAACCACGAGCTCCACCACCACCATGCCATCGTGCTGTCGGAGTTCTCCCTCAACTTCTCCTCTCCCCTTGCTGGATCAAGAAGGAGGAGACGTCCCCGGGCTGTACGTGTGTTGAATGCGGAGGCGCCGTCCGTTCGATGCTAGATCGGATCTTCCGCGATTTGAATCGCCGCGAGTACGACTCCATCATCCGTGTTCTTGAAACGCTTCAGCTTAGCGATCTTCAAGGGTATGAAGATGCTCATCCTCTCCCTCTCTTGTTGCTAGAATCTCCATAGATTGATCTTGGTGATGCGCAGAAAATTTTGAATTTCTGCTATGTTCCCCAACAGTGGCATCATGAGCTAGGTCTATGCGTAGTTTCTATGCACGAGTAGAACACAAGTTGTTGTGGGCGTTGATTTTGTTCAATGTGCTTACCATTACTAGTCCAATCTTGTTTCGAAGGTATTGTGGGATGAAGCGGCCCGGACCGACCTTACACGTACAATTACGTGAGACAGGTTCCACCGACTGACATGCACTTGTTGCATAAGGTGGCTAGCGGGTGCCAGTCTCTCCCACTTTAGTCGGATCAGATTCGATGAAAAGGGTCCTTATGAAGGGTAAATAGCAATTGACATATCACGTTGTGGTTTTTGCGTAGGTAAGAAACGTTCTTGCTAGAAACCACAAGCAGCCACGTAAAACATGCAAACAACAATTAGAGGACGTCTAACTTGTTTTTGCAGGGTATGCTATGTGATGTGATATGGCCAAAAAGAATGTGATGAATGATATGTGATGTATGAGATTGATCATGTTCTTGTAATAGGAATCACGACTTGCATGTCAATGAGTATGACAACCGGCAGGAGCCAAAGGAGTTGTCTTAATTTATTGTATGACCTGCGTGTCATTGAACAACGCCATGTAATTACTCTACTTTATTGCTAAACCGTTAGCCATAGTAGTAGAAGTAATAGTTGGCGAGACAACTTCATGGAGACACGATGATGGAGATCATGGTGTCATGCCGGTGACGATGATGATCATGGAGCCCCGAAGATGGAGATCAAAAGGAGCAAATGATATTGGCCATATCATGTCACTTTTTGATTGCATGTGATGCTTATCATGTTTATGCATCTTATTTGCTTAGAACGACGGTAGTAAATAAGATGATCCCTCATTAAAATTTCAAGAAATTGTTCCCCCTAACTGTGCACCGTTGCGAAAGCTTGTTGTTTCGAAGCACCACGTGATGATCGGGTGTGATAGATTCTAACGTCCACATACAACGGGTGTAAGATAGATTTACACACGCGAAACACTTAGGTTGACTTGACGAGCCTAGCATGTACAGACATGGCCTCGGAACACAAGAGACCGAAAGGTCGAGCATGAGTCGTATGGTAGATACGATCAACATGAAGATGTTCACCGATGATGACTAGTCCGTCTCACGTGATGATCGGACATGGCCTGGTTGACTCGGATCATGTAATCACTTAGATGACTAGAGGGATGTCTATCTGATGGGAGTTCATAAGATGAACTTAATTATCCTGAACATAGTCAAAAGGTCTTTGCAAATTATGCCGTAAGCTCTCGCTTTAGTTCTAGTGTTTAGATATGTTCTTAGAGAAAATTCAGTTGAAAGTTGATAGTAGCGATTATGCGGACTAGGTCCATAAACTGAGGATTCTCCTCGTTGCTTCGAAGAAGGCTTATGTCCTTAATGCACCGCTCAGTGTGCTGAACCTCGAACGTCGTCTGTGGATGTTGCGAACATCTGACACACACGTTTTGATAACTACATGATAGTTCAGTAATGTTAAACGGTTTAGAGTTGAGGCACCGAAGACGATTTCGAAACATCACGGAACATCTGAGATGTTTCGAGGGCTGAAATTGGGATTTCAGGCTCGTGCCCACGTCAAGAGGTATAAGACCTCCGATGAGTTTCTTAGCCTGCAAACTAAGGGAGAAAAGCTCAATCGTTGAGCTTGTGCCCAGATTGTCTGAGTACCACAATCACTTGAATCGAGTGGGAGTTAATCTTCCAGATAAGATAGTGATGTTTCTCCAAAGTCATTGCCACCAAGCTGCTAGAGCTTCGTGATGAACTATAATATATCAAGGATAGATATGATGAGCCTTGAAATATTCGCGATGTTTGACACCGCGAAAGTAGAAATCAAGAAGGAGCATCAATTGTTGATGGTTAGTGAAACCACTAGTTTCAAGAAGGGAAAGGGCAAGAAGGGATACTTCATGAAATGGCAAATCAGCTGCTGCTCTAGTGGAGAAACCCGAGGTTGAACCCAAACCCGAGACTAAGTGCTTCTGTAATAAGGGGAACAGTCACTGAAGCAGAATTACCCTAGATACTTGGTAGATGAGAAGGCTGGCAAGGTCGATAGAAGTATATTGGATATACATTAGGTTAATGTGTACTTTACTAGTACTCCTAGTAGCACCGGGGTATTAGATACCGGTTCGGTTGCTAAGTGTTAGTAACTCGAAATAAAAGGCTACGGAATAAACGGAGACTAGCTAAAGGTGAGCTGACGATATGTGTTGGAAGTGTTTTCCAATCTTGATGTGATCAAGCATCGCACGCTCCCTCTACCATCGAGATTGGTGTTAAACCTAAATAATTGTTATTTGGTGTTTGTGTTCAGCATAGACATGATTGGATTATGTCTATCGCAATATGGTTATTCATTTAAGGAGAATAGTGGTTACTCTGTTTATTTGAATAATACCTTCAATGGTCTTGCACCCAAAATGAATGGTTTATTGAATCTCGATCGTAGTGATACACATGTTCATGCCAAAAGATATAAGATAGTAATGATAGTACCACCTACTTGTGGCACTGCCATGTAAGTCATATTGGTATAAAACGCATGAAGAAGCTTCATCACTAGTAGAAAATCACCCATTAGTCCCGGTTCGTAAGGGCCTTTAGTCCCGGTTCAGGAACCGGGACTAATGGGTCGTTACTAATACCTCAACCCATTAGTCTCGGTTCAAACACGAACCGGGACCAATGTGCCTCCACGTGGCCCTGTGCGCTGAGCCCAGTCAGGGGGCCTTTGGTCCCGGTTGGTGGCTCCAACCGGGACCAAAAGGCATCCACGCGTCTACATTCCAGTGGCTGGGGTTTTTGTTTTTTTTTGAAAGGAGGGGGGTTGGGGGTTTTGGGGGGTTAATTTAGGTGTTTCGTATATTGTGTTATCTAGGTAATTAATAGAGAGAAGTGTCCTCTCTTATGTCCGTGCTTGGTCGACGCTACGTAGTATATATTCATAAGTGATCGAGAGAACCATTCAGTACAGAAGTTCGTCATGCATACCGAGAGAAGTGATCGATCGACCTCTCCTTCTCCGAGAGATTGGTCGAACAACAAGTTTTTTACTGGCTACATACATGTACAATCTATATAAGATCTCTTAATTACAAACCCCTAGCATTTGAAATCAACTTCCACATGGTATTCTCCGGCTTTACTGATGACGTGTTCAAGAAAGAATCCCGCCAATTCCTCTTGAATTGCTTTCATGCGATCTGGTGGTAGGAGTTCATCCCGCATCTGCCACGTCTAATTAATTTGAAGAAGGGGGTTAATTAATACATATATATGAATGAAACTCAACAGAAATGATGGTGTAATAAAAGGAAATTGTGAATATTATTGCTTACGCACTTCATATTGTCTTCTAGAGTAGCCCCGCTTGTTTTTCAAAGTCGCGTTGTGGATGAACTCGCACACGTAGTATCCACAGAAATCATTCCCTTCATCCTGCCACAAGCACTTTACGAGAAATAGAGGTCAATCAAACTGATAATGAAGCATTATAAATGGCATTGATGAAAGTGTAGCTATAGAATTTGCGGGAGATGCGCGCAACTAGCTAGCCAGTAGTACTTCTTTCGGGTATACATATCGCAGCTCCTTCGGCAGTCCTGGAGCTTGTGCGGTGAACTGTTTCCAAACCCTGCAAGACAAAGAAAATAACTATTATTACTTGAGATATCAGGAAATGAACAAAAAGTTGCCGATATGGTGCGATAATGATCGATTGAACTTACTTGCTGAGCATTTCAGTCATGTCCGCATAGGTGCTGGGATCCTTCCGTCTGGAGTCTAAGACGGTTACTAGTCCACGCTCAAGCTTAATCTCCAGAAGAATATAGTGGTACCTGCACACGCATGCATAACTCATCAATTACATTAGCCTCGCTCGAGTAATAAGGGAAACCGAATATGCACACGACAGTAACACTCACGGGCCGTTGTAAGGAAAGAGTATGGTATCTTTGTTTTGATTTTTGATTAATGATTGTAGCAAGTTTTCCTCGGCCTCTTCGACGTTCTTTTCAACCAGAAATACATCTATGATATTTGTGTTAATGAACCCAATATCATAGATTTCATTTTTTTTGCACTCGACGATCTTCAATCTGCATAATATATTGAGGATAATTAATTATAAATACATGCAATGAAAGATCCGAGCTATATATAGAGACTAATGACAGAAATAGTACTTACAGGCAGTAGCAAAAGACCATTAATTTATTGAGGGCCTTTTGATTGAAGAACTCGAAGAACTCCTCAAATGGAACACACAACAGATCATTTGAAACGAGGTCGTGCTCCTCTTTAATGTTCAGATACAAACTGTTCGTCCCCTCAGACTCTCTGCAGGTTTTCATGTACCAATTATGGAATCTTCGCATCATTGTTTTTAGAGATTTTTCATCTTTGACGAGAGGCTTCCCGTACTCGTATCTGAATACGTCCACCTCCATGAAATCAGGAAGTGCATCGTCAGGTAGGTAATCTTCAAGATTGCCATAACCGGCCACTGTCCCCGGAGGATTAGACACATTGAGCGGGGGGCACGATTGCTGTGCTTGTTCGCCAAGCTGGGCAATTTTTCCCCTTTGCTCGTTGTTCTTCTGACCTTTATCACTGACAGCAGTTCCCGACCGCTTGGCTTGGAGATATGTCTTTTCAGTAATGCGCTCATAGTTGGTTCTCGGCGGAGACTTTGGTGGTCTCCTCAGGGCATCGAGAGTGCACTTTGCTTTCACCGGATCTACCTTCTCCTCCGGAGGTGGATGTATCGTTGCTTTCACCCCTTCAAAGAACTCCTTCACGTGGGCCTGCACGATCGTATTGTTTTCCTCCTTGGTCCTCTCGTATGGTAACTTCTCTAGAGGCTTTAAAGCTGGACCGTATCTGTATTGCCTCTCTCTTCTTGTGCTGCTAGACGCCGGAGCAGACGGAGCGGCTGCAGTGTCTGTCTTCTTTCGTGCTTGCTTACAAGGCGGAGGAGAAGGACTACGACGCGCCAGAGCAGCCGGGGCGGCAGCGGATCTCTTCCGCCCTTGCTGGCGAGGCGGAGAAGGAGGAGGTGGAGTGCCACAACGCGCCGGAGAAGGAGGCGGAGTGCCGCCACGCGTGCCCTGATCATCACTCGCCGGAGGAGGAGGCGGTGGAGGAGGCAGAGTGCCGCCACGCGTGCCCTAATCGTCACTCGCCGGAGGAGGAGGCGGTGGAGGAGGCAGACTGCCCTGACTCGCCGGAGGAGGATGAGGAGGCGGAGGCGTCCAGTTCAGAAGGTTGATGAGCTCCTTCCACCATAGGCATGGAGTCTTCAGAGCAGAACCCAGCCTAGTCTCCCCTTCACCGGTAGGGTGCTCAAGCGCGAGGTCCTCAAATCCCTCTGTTATTTCATCCACCATCACCTTAGCAAATCCTTCTGGAATCGGCTGGTAGTGATAAGTTGTGTCGGGTCCACTAGGATAAACTTGGCCAACAGCCGCCTTGACCTTCAAATTCATCCATCACGCCATAATGTGGCAATTTTGAGACTCCATGATACCATCCACGGGATAGCTGGCAGGAGCCGTCAAGACATGCTCCGGCTGAAGCAGCCCGATGGAAGCAACGCTGCTTCTCCGCTGAGATGGCGGGGTAGCTTTGGGGGAAGCTTCGGCATGTCGTTTGTTGCGATCTGCTGCTTCTCGTTCCTCTTCTCGATCCTCTAGCCCCATTACCCTTCCAAGCAGCGCCTGCATTTGGTCCTGCTCCAGTTTCTTCCTCCTCTCGTGGGTTTTGCAACCCCTGCATCTGGGAAACCAACCTTCCATGGAATGGAGCCTGGCATGCCTCGTGTCCGTCCAGGGTGCTCGGGATTCCCAAGGGCCATTGTGAGCTCGTCCTTCTCCCTGTTTGGAAGGAACGTCCCTCGCTGTGCTACATGGATATAGTGTCGAATTTTCTTGACTGGTGTTTGCAGTTGCTCGTCTGTCCACTGACAGTTCCCTGTTACAGGGTCCAAGGTTCCGCCAGCCCCGAAGAACCAAGTCAGGCAACGGTCTGGCCAGCGCATTGTCTCTGGTTCGATCCCTTTTTCAAGCAGATCATGATCAGCCTTAGACCACTTAGGCCGGGCTTTGAGGTAGCCACCTGACCCCGTGCGATGGTGAAGCTTCTTCTTCGCAGCATTTTTCTTGTTTGTCTCCGACATCTTCTTACTCTTTTCCGATGTCTTGTGGGCCACAAATGCGGGCCAGTGATCTTTGATCTTCTCATATTTGCCGATGAATTCTGGTGTCTTTTTTTTCTCGACAAACTGGTTCAGCTCTTTCCTCCACCTCCTCATTAGGCTTGCCATCTTCTTAAGAGAACAAGACCTGATTAATTGCTCTTTAACTGGCTTCTCCGGATCCTCCTCTGGCGGTAGGGTGAAATTTGCCTTCAACTCAGTCCAAAGATCTTCTTTCTGCATATCATTGACATAAGACACCTCATGGTCTTCATCCTTAGCAGGCTTATACCATTGCTGGAAGCTGATCGGGATCTTGTCCCTAACAAGAACCCCGCACTGAGCAGAAAATGCCTTCCTTGTCCGGATGGGTTCAATCGGTTCGCCGTCGGGCGCGATTTCTATGATCTCAAACTTTTCATCCGAGCTCAACTTTTTCTTCGGGCCTCGTCTCCTTACCGAAGTTGTGCTCGATCCGGAGGGCTAGAAATTATAAGGAAGAAAGACGATAGTAATTATGTGTACATATACCAAAACAATGGATGCATCAATTAACTAGTCAGCATGGGCTTAACTAATATATATATATATATATATATACCTGGCCGGACTCGGTTCGGTGACCGGAGCAGTCAGCACGGTCTCCTTCTTGTACCTCCATTGTGTCACCGGAGGCATCATGAACATACTCCTCCTCTTGTACTGGCATTAATGGGTCGAAGCCATCATAAACATAGTGCTCTAATTCATCCAGTCCTTCCAGTTGACCATCGGTGTCGATGAGAAATGACGCAACATCATCACTTCCATTTGCGATTATGTCCCCCAACATCGCATCTATTTCTTCGTCTCGGGAGTGCTCCATAGTTTCTGCAAATATTTACAACATGTCAATTATTATTCAAACATGGTATAGATGGATATATATATATATATATATATATATATATATATATATATTAGTGGCAAACGTAGAACTAGCTAGCTAATCACAATAAGGAATCATGTTAGTGGCCTCAACGCTGCTTCTCTAGGGTTTGGGGTCGCCTCGACACAATGCTTCAAGGGTTTGGGGTGGCCTCAATGACAACGCTCTTTTAACTTGATAAATTTGGGTGGCCTCGAGAGAGTTAATTTTTCGGGTAGGGGCGCGGCGGGAGGGGGTAGGAGACCAATATCGTTTTCTCTCTAGGGTTTGGGTGTCCTCGAGAGTTATCGGGGAGGGGGTATCGGTACCACCCCCTAGCTCGTGTTGAAGTTTCTTCTTTCTCCTCTATTCCTTTCTTTCTTCTTCTCCTCTTCTTTTTCTTCTTCTCCCTCGAGAAAGGAAAATAATTAAGGAAAAGGAAGAAAAGAGAAAGAAGGAAGAAGGAAGAAGAAGAAGAAAAAAAAGAAGAAAAAAAAAGAGGAGAAGAAGAAAGGAATAGAGGAGAAAGAAGAAAAAATAGAATTTCTTCTTTCTCCTCTATTCCTTTCTTCTTCTCCTCTTATTTTTCTTCTTTTTTCCTCTTCTTATTTATTTCTCCTCTTCTTCCTCTCCTCTTTTTCTCCTTTCTTCCTCTTCTTATTTTCCTTTTTCCTCTCATTCTTTTAGTATTGCTTGTTTTAAAAAAATGTTCAAATAGAAAATTTCGAAAAAAACAAAGGTTTTGCCTAATGCATTGTTCATTTGAATATACAAACATTTGCATATTCTACAATAACTAATATCACAAAAAAAATCTATGAACAGAAAAAAACCTAACTTTTCTAAAAATCTATCTTTTGCATATATGAAAACATTAATTCACATATGAAAAATAAATACATATATGAACAAAAACATGCTCTGAACAATTTTAGAACATTACATACACATAGCCACATACATACACATATACATTATATATATATATATGAACAAAAAAACTAAACTAATAAAAATGAAAAAAAAATAGAGCCGCATATATATATATAGCCACATACATACACATATATATATCCATTGAACAAAAAAATTAAACTAATAAAAATGAAAAAAACAGAGCCGGTGCGGCGCGGCGGCTCACAGCGGTGGCGGCGCGCGGGGGCGGGCGACGGCGACGGGGAAGCCTGGCGGCGACGACGGCGGGCGCGGGTTCAGGGAGGATGGTGCGGGCTCGGGGAGGCCGGCGCGGGCTCGAGGAGGCCGGCGACGACGACGGCGACGGTGGGGGCGGCGGGCGGCGTCGGGGCAGCCTGGCGGCGTCGATGTGCTCGGTGTCATCGGGGGGCAACTGGTGGCGATGAACTCTGCAAAACTGCGAAGTGCTGCTTATATACAAGGAGCATTGGTCACGGTTGGTGCCACCAACCGGGACCAAAAGGCCTCTTTTCGGCAGCCCAAAGGGCGGGAAGCTGCGGCCTTTAGTCCCGGTTGGTGGGACCAACCGGGACCAATGCCCCCCCTTTAGTCCCGGTTGGTGCCACCAACCGGGACCAAAGGCCCCTATGCTGCCCGCATCGGGGCCAAAGTTTAGTCCCACCTCGCTAGTTGAGAGGGGCGCGCAGTGGTTTATAAGCCCCACTGCCGCACCCCTCTCGAGCTCCTCTCCACTGTAGGCTTACGGGCCTACTTGCTACTGCCTGATGGGCCTTCTGGGCCTACTGCGGGCCTGAATCCTGGCCCAAAGTAGGGATTCAAGTCGTATTCAGGCCGTGGGGGCCCAGTAGGGGGCATTTTTTTGTTTTTTTTGTTTTCTTTACTTATTGTTGCTATTTTTATTTTTTTCCAGTTTTTTTGTTTTGTTTTCTACATTACTTATTTTCTTTTGTTTTTTGCTTTATTTTTTAATTCTTTTTGCTTTTAGTTTTAGGAAAATTATAAACTTTCTGTTAGTGCCATTACTTTTCAAATTTGAAAACACTTTTTTTTGTTTTCTTTCTTGCTTTATTTATTTTATTTTGTTTCTACTTACAACAAAATACTTATTGTTGTTTTTTTTGTTTTGTTTTCTGCATTATTTATTTTCTTTTGTTTTTTGCTTTATTTTTTAATTCTTTTTGCTTTTAGTTTTAGGAAAATTATAAACTTTCCACTTTTTTTGTTTTTTTGTTTTCTTTCTTGCTTTATTTATTTTATTTTGTTTCTACTTACAACAAAATACTTATTGTTGCTATTTTTAATTATTACGAGGGCCGAACCATAAGACATTAAAGCATTTCAAATGAACTCTGAAAAAGTTGAAAGTTGGCATGGTATCATAAATTGACCCACACATAGCATGTGCATGTACAAAACGGACAATGGTATCATACTCATCAGTTACAAAGTTGGCATGGTATCATCATAATAGTTGCGGGAGAAAGTCTTCACTTTTTCTTCGCTTGTGTCATTTGCTTATTGCGCCATAACCATGGATAATTTTCATCGTTTATCAGGATGCTGGGGTCAGCCTTGACTTTAAAGGGAGGAATTTCATGAAACTTTTCATAATCTTCAGACATGTCTGTCTTGTCCTCCACTCCCACGATGTCTCTTTTTCCTGAAAGAACTATGTGGCGCTTTGGCTCATCGTATCACTACTAGGGAAAAAGCCCATACACAGAATCTTACCAGCAGCGCTCTTCAAAATACCACGGTACTGCTACTTAGCAGCAGCGCGTGTCTACGAAACGCGCTGCTGACTTGGAAATAGCAGTAGCGCGTGTATCGCATACAGCGCTACTGCTATAGTTGCCATGATCTTGCCCCCCCCCCCCCCCGCTAGCTATACCAGTAGCGCACTTTACTGTAGAGCGCTACTGCTACTCAGGTTAGCTGTAGCGCGTTTTGGCAAACGCGCTACAACTATCCCTACCTTATCCCCACGCGCACGACCGGCCCTCTCACTCACACTCACTCTCGCCTGCGTCAACCGTCGTCGTGCGTCGCCGCCGCCGCCGCCGCCTTCGTCCGTCCGCCGCCGAGGTACTCCCCTCCTTGCGTCCCTCCTCCATCCTCCTTGCACATCCTCCCTCCGCCTGCGGCCGCCCCTCCCTCCTCCGCCGCCACCCTCCTCCCTTCGCCTGCGGCCGCCCCTCCTCCCTCCTCCGCCGGCAGCCCTCCTCCCACCGCCCTCGACCTCGCCGCTCCTAGCTACCTCTCCGTGGCCCCCCACCCCCGCCACTAGTTAGTTCTAGATTTAGTAGTAGTAGATGTTAATTCAGGGTTAGCTAGTACTAGATGTTGCTTAGTTAGTACTAGATTTTTAGTAGTGGTAGTGGTAGTTGAACTACTTTAGTTGTAGTTGAACTAGTTTAGTAAGTAAATTAATAAACTAGTTGAACTAGTTGAATTAACAGAACTAATCTATTTTTAGTTAGATAATTAATATAACTAGTTGAATTACTTTATTTTTAGAAAGAACTAGTTTTTTTCTATTTATAGTAAGTTTATATTTAGTAAGAACTAGTTGAATTAATAAAACTAGTTGAACATGTCATGTTTGTTGTTAGTGATAACTTATATGGTTTCAGGTGACCTCCGTCGTCCCCGTCACCGACCCCCTCCGACATCCTCGCCGTCGTCCCAGTCACCGACCCCCTCCGACATCGAGGTGAGACCAGCCAAATATCCTTGTATATCTTGTGTTGTTGCTCAAATTGGATATGTGGTTGCCCAAGTGGCCGTTCATGTTCAGTTTACATCTCCGAGTGGCCTATGTTTTGCCGGAGTGTTGATTAATTTCCGTTCCGGCAAAATTCAGGCGCTCGATATGTCCTTTTTTAGCAAAGGTCATGCCGGATTTTGTCGTGAATTCTGGCATGACTTGTGCTAGAATATGTACAAGTTTAATCTTTGAATTATGATTGTAGGAAATGTCGTACTCGGACGACGACGGTCTCCCGGGGGAGTGTAGCTGGTGCCACGACGATCGAGGTATGTGCGACAGGTTCGTTCGGCTGGATGAAGATCGGCGCTTCAGCATTAAGCTCGAGGAGACCTTCGATTGTGAAACGGTACGCAACAACGGCAAGTGTTTTTTTCTCCATTAAGCATGACTTCAACTATTTCAACATCTAATTTTCATATTTTACAATTCGACTAGCTTATCCCATGCCATGCAAGACGCTATGTCTTGGAGAGGATGGGTTTTGAAGACCATGAAAATTTCGAAACAAAGAAAATACACCTAAGGACCCATCATGATATGGATTTTGAAGTAAATCTGTTCAATGCTCAGAGCGTAACCCATTTTGGTTGCCAAAATTGGGAAGCACTTTGCAAAATGTATGGTTTTTATGAGGGTATGATTGTCACCATGGATCTTGGTGATCCTGACAGCGAGGAAGACAATATGGACATTTGGGTCCTTGTTGATACGCTTCCGATTGTACCGCTATGTGAGTTTCTCAAACATAGTTATTAACTAATTTATATTGTTTATTTCAAAATAGTTGATAGCTTATTTCCATTGACAGCTTATTTTGATTCTTCAAAGACTGTGCGGAAGATGGTAGATAAAACCCACTACACAAAAAGGCACCCAATTAATGTATAAGGAGAAAAATCATCTAATCGCATTTTGTACTCTTCTTGAGAATTACAATGACTATTATCGAACTCCTCCAAATTATGGTGAATACGTGCCACTAGTGCATGTGCTGAACAACAATAACTTCTCTGGAGATACCCTGGTAAGATTTTTTACTATTACGACATTCGTGCATTTTTTGCATACTTCTAAAACTAGTACATCATTGCTAACTACAAAGTTATTATTATGTTTTTCAACAGAAACTCCTGATGGATTGTGTACCTCATCGGATGTCTCTGCATGGTCGCCTCTTAGTTCTGAACATACTGCCAGGTAAATCTACGGAGCTCACCTGTGCATATCGGATTTCTAAAACACGTGAACACATGATCATCAGAGAATGGAAGAAATGTATGGACATTCAAAAGGAGGTCCTTGGAAGTAAGATTCAGCGAAAGGCAAGAATGGGAGACAGGCTAATCTCCATTCTCCATAATGGAGAGTCAGGGGCTATCTTGTTTTTTGTTATTTTACCTTAGAAAATGTAGTAGGTCTTAATCGAATGTAATAGGTCCTATGAGGTACAATATGTTTATTATGTGGTAATGTGTTAGAGTTGATAATGATGATCTTGAGGAGGTGTTATGTGATGTCAATGATGAAAACGATGATATTGAGGAGGTGTTATATGACAATGATGTATTATGATGCTAAGTTGTTAATGATATGATGATGATGATGATATTATTATATCATTGGGTGAAAGAACCGCGGATTAGTTTCAACTGGATGGACATCCACTTGAAACTAGTCCATGGTTCTTTCACCCCATGATGTAATAACTCATTATGATATAAAAACAATCTCTAAATTCCTGTTGTATGAAAACTTGTGTAAAGGTGTATGAATACAACATGAAAAAGAAAAGAAATAAAATACTAAATAATAGTAGTAGCGCGGGTAAGGAGAAGCGCTACTACTAATTACCAGTAGCGATGTTCTAAAGAACCACTAGTACTAAGTCAATTTAGCAGTAGCGTGGGTCAAGACGCGCTATTGCTAAGCATTAGTTGTAGCGCCTTATCAGTAGCGCTCCTGCCCGCGCTACTGATAGGCCCAAAACCCGCGTTGCTGCTAGGTTTTTCCCTAGTAGTGTATGATTATTTGCTTCCTTATCTTTTCTCTTTCTCGGTCTGGTAGACATGTCCTTCACATAGATAACCTGTGCCACATCATTGGCTAGGACGAACGGTTCGTCAGTGTACCCAAGATTTTTTAGATCCACTATTGTCATTCCGTACTGTGGGTCTACCTGTACCCCGCCTCCTGACAGATTGACCCATTTGCACTTAAACAAAGGGACCTTAAAATCATGTCCGTAGTCAAGTTCCCATATGTCCACTATGTAACCATAATATGTGTCCTTTCCCCTCTCGGTTGTTGCATCAGAGCAGACACCGCTGTTTTGGTTGGTGCTCTTTTGATCTTGGTCAATCGTGTAAAATGTATTCCCATTTATCTCGTATCCTTTCCAAATCAATACAGTCAAAGATGGTCCCCTGGATAACAAGTACAGCTCATCACAAACAATGTTTTCACCTCTGATACGTGCTTCCAACCAACTGCTGAAAGTCCTGATGTGTTCACATGTAATCCAGTCGTCGCACTACTCCGGGTGTTTGGAGCGCAGACTGTTCTTCTGTTCATCGACATACGGGGTCACCAAGGTAGAGTTTTGTGGAACTGTGTAGTGTGCTTGAGACCAAGAATATCCGTCCCTGCATATTATTGAGTCCCTTCCAAGCGTGCCTTTTCCAGTCAGTCTCCCCTCATACCGCGATTTAGGGAGACCTATCTTCTTAAGGCCAGGAATGAAGTCAACACAAAACCCGATGACAACCTCTGTTTGATGGCCCATGGAGATGCTTCCTTCTGGCCTAGCGCGGTTACAGACATATTTCTTTAGGACTCCCATGAACCTCTCAAAGGGGTACATATTGTGTAGAAATACGGGGCCCAGAATGACAATCTCGTCAACTAGATGAACTAGGACGTGCATCATGATATTGAAGAAGGATGGTGGGAACACCAGCTCGAAACTGACAAGACATTGCACCACATCACTCCTTAGCCTTGGTATGATTTCTGGATCGATCACCTTCTAAGAGATTGCATTGAGGAATGCACATAGCTTCACAATGGCTAATCGGACGTTTTTCGGTAGAAGCCCCCTCAATGCAACCGGAAGCAGTTGCGTCATAATCACGTGGCAGTCATGAGACTTTAGGTTCTGAAACTTTTTCTCTGCCATATTTATTATTCCTTTTATATTCGACGAGAAGCCAGTCGGGACCTTCATAATAAGCAGGCATTCAAAGAAGATTTCCTTCTCTTCTTTGGTAAGAGCATAGCTGGCAGGACCTTCATACTGCTTTGGAGGCATGCCGTCTTTTTCGTGCAAACGTTGCAGGTCCTCCCGTGCCTCAGCTGTATCTTTTGTCTTCCCATACACGCCCAAGAAGCCTAGCAGGTTCACGCAAAGGTTCTTCGTCACGTGCATCACGTCGATCGAAGAGCGGACCTCTAGGTATTTCCAGTAGGGTAGGTCCCAAAATATAGATTTCTTCTTCCACATGGGTGCGTGTCCCCCAGCGTCACTCGGAACAGCTAGTCCGCCGGGACCCTTTCCAAAGATTACGTGTAAATCATTGACCATAGCAAGTACGTGATCACCGGTACGCATGGCGGGCTTCTTCCGGTGATCTGCCTCGCCTTTGAAATGCTTGCCTTTCTTTCGACATTGATGGTTGGTCGGAAGAAATCGACGATGGCCCAGGTACACATTCTTCCTGCAGGTTGCCAGGTATATACTATCGCTGTCAAGTAAACAGTGCGTGCATGCGTGGTATCCCTTTTTCGTCTATCTTGAAAGGTTACTGAGAGCGGGCCAATCGTTGATGGTCACGAACAGCAACGCCTTTAGGTTAAATTCCTCCTGTTTGTGCTCATCCCACGTACGTAAACCGTTTCCATTCCACATCTGTAAAAGTTCTTCAACTAATGGCCTTAGGTACACATCAATGTCATTGCCGGGTTGCTTAGGGCCTTGGATGAGAACTGGCATCATAATGAACTTCCACTTCATGCACATCCAAGGAGGAAGGTTATACATACATAGAGTCACGGGCCAGGTGTTGTGATTGCTGCTCTGCTCCCCGAAAGGATTAATGCCATCCGCGCTTAAGGCAAACCATACGTTCCTTGGCTCACTTGCAAACTCATCCCAGTACTTTCTCTCGATTTTTCTCCACTACGACCCGTCAGCGGGTGCTCTCAACTTCCCGTCTTTCTTATGGTCCTCACTATGCCATCGCATCAACTTGGCATGCTCTCCGTTTCTGAACAGACGTTTCAACCGTGGTATTATAGGAGCATACCACATCACCTTCGCAGGAACCCTCTTCCTGGGGGGCTCGCCGTCAACATCACCAAGGTCATCTCGTCTGATCTTATATCGTAATGCACTGCATACCGGGCATGCGTTCAGATCCTTGTACGCACCGCGGTAGAGGATGCAGTCATTAGGGCATGCATGTATCTTCTGCACCTCCAATCCTAGAGGTCATACGACCTTCTTTCCTATGTATGTACTGTCAGGCAATTTGTTATCCTTTCGAAGCTTCTTCTTCAATATTTTAAGTAGCTTCTCAAATCCTTTGTCAGGCATAGCATTCTCTGCCTTCCACTGCAGCAATTCCAGTATGGTACTGAGCTTTGTGTTGCCATCTTCGCAATTGGTGTACAACCCTTTTTTGTGGTCCTCTAGCCTGCGATCGAACTTCAGCTTCTCCTTTTGACTTTCGCATTGCGTCCTTGCATCGACAATGACCCGGCGGAGATCATCATCATCGGGCACATCGTCTGGTTCCTCTTGATCTTCAGCAGCTTCGCCCGTTGCAGCATTATCGTGCACATCGTCTGGTTCCTCTTGATCTTTAGGAGCATCACCGTATTCAGGGGGCACATAGTTGTCATCGTACTCTTCTTCTTTGCCGTCTTCCATCATAACCCCTATTTCTCCGTGCCTCGTCCAAACATTATAGTGTGGCATGAAACCCTTGTAAAGCAGGTGGGTGTGGAGGATTTTCCGGTCAGAATAAGACTTTGTATTCCCACATATAGGGCATGGACAACACATAAAACCATTCTGCTTGTTTGCCTCAGCCACTTCGAGAAAATCATGCACACCCTTAATGTACTCGGAGGTGTGTCTTGAACCGTACATCCATTGCCGGTTCATCTGCGTGCATTATATAATGAAGTGACCGAATTAATAGAAGTTCATCATCACATTAAAACCAAAGTACATACATAGTTCTCATCTAACAACATAAAGCTCTGCAGAGCATCTAAATTAATTAAACCATACACTGAAATTATGTAAAACATTTTAATGCAAAAACAAATGCGATCATAATCGCAACCAATGTAACAACTGATCCAACGGCATAATGATACCAAGCCTCGGTATGAATGGCATATTTTCTAATCTTTCTAATCTTCAAGCGCATTGCATCCATCTTGATCTTGTGAGCATCGACGACATCCGCAACATGCAACTCCAATATCATCTTCTCCTCCTCAATTTTTCTAATTTTTTCCTTCAAGAAATTGTTTTTTTCTTCAACTAAATTTAACCTCTCGACAATAGGGTCGGTTGGAATTTCCGGTTCAACAACCTCCTAGATAAGTAAAATCTAGTCACGTTGGTCGGCATAATTGTCATAAACAATAAATGAACCAATAGTTATGAAAATATAATATATACCACATCCGAATCATAGACAGGACGAGGGCCGACGGGGGCGGATACCAAAACCATCGCACTATATAAGATGCAATAATAAAAGTAAGAAAATAATACAAGTATCTATCTAAACATACAAGTAAGAATATTTTCCTTTCAGAAAGAAGATAAGAACAAGAGGCTCACCACGGTGGTGCCAGCGATGAGATCGGCGCGGGTGATCGACGACGGTGAAGACGGGGACGAGGCGTGACGGACCGCTAAATCTAGACAAATATTGAGGAAAATGGAGCTTGGCAGTCGAGCTTGGAGGGGAGAAAGCTTAAGTAGTGTGGCTCGGGCATTCCATTGAACACCTCGTGTGCATAGGAGGTGAGCTAGAGCACCACAAAGCTCTCCCCTCACCGGCCACGAAAAATAGAGCACTGGGAGTGCTCTGTTCGCGAGCAGGGGGTATATATAGGCACCACCATTGGTCCCGGTTGATAGCACGAACCAGGACTAAAGGTTTGCCTTTGGTCCCGGTTCGTGCCACCAACAGGGACCAATGGTGGTGGGCCACGAGCGAGGCCCATTGGTCCCGGTTCGTCCCTCCAACCGGGACCAAAAGGTCCAGACGAACCGGGACCAATGGCCCGCGTGGCCCGGCCGGCCCTCGGGGCTCAAGAACCGGGTCCAATGCCCCCATTGGTCCCGGTTCTGGATTGAACCGGGACTAATGGGCTGGACCGGCCTGGACCATTGCCCCTTTTCTACTAGTGCATGTTGATGGATCTTTGGACTCACTCGTTTTTGAAAAGATTGAGACATGTGAACCATGTCTATTGGTATATATGCATGAAGAAACTCCATGCAAATGGACCGTTTGGACTCACTTGATTTTGAATCACTTGAGATATGCAAATCATACCATATGGGCAAGATGACTGAAAGCTTCGGTTTCAGTGAAATGGAACAAGAAAGCAACTTGTTGGAAGTAATACATTTTGATGTGTGCAGTCCAATGAGTGCTGAGGCACGCAGTGGATATCATTATGTTCTTACTTCACAGATGATTTGAGTAGGTACTGAGAATATTTACTTGATGAAACACAAGTCTGAATTATTGAATGGTTCAAGTAATTTCAGAGTGAAGTTGAAGATCTTCGTGACAAGAGGATAAAATGTCTATGATATGATCGTAGAGATGAATATCTGTGTTACGAGTTTTGGCATGCAATCAAGACATTGTGGAAATTGTTTCACAAATAATACCGCCTGGAACACCATAGTGTGATGGTGTGTCCGAACATCATGGTTGCACCCTATTGGATATGGTGCGTACCGTGATGTCTCTTATCAAATTACCACTATCGTTCATGGGTTAGGCATTAGAGACAATCACATTCACTTTAAATAGGGCACCACGTAACCCCGTTGAGACGACACCGTATGAACTATGGTTTGGAGAAACCTAAGCTATTGTTCCTTAAAAGTTTGGGGCTACGAAGCTTATGCCGAAAAGTTTCAGGCTGATAAGCTCGAACCCAAAGCGGATAAATGCATCTTCATAGAATACCCAAAACAGTTGGGTATACCTCCTATTTCAGACCCAGAAACAAGAGTGATTGTTTGTAGAAATGGGTCCTTTCTCGAGAAAAAGTTTCTCTCGAAAGAATTGAGTGGGAGGATGGTGGATACTTGATATGTTTAATGAACCATCACTTCAACTAGTGTGTAGCAGGGCACATGAAGTTGTTCCTATGGCGCCTACACCAATTGAAGTGGAAGCTTATGATAGTGATCATGAAACTTCAGATCAAGTCACTACCAAACCTCGTAGGTCGACAAGGATGCGTACTGCTTCGGAGTGGTACATAATCCTGTCTTAGGAGGTCATGTTGCTAGACAACAATGAACC
Source organism: Triticum timopheevii (assembly GCA_963921465.1). NCBI lineage: Eukaryota > Viridiplantae > Streptophyta > Magnoliopsida > Poales > Poaceae > Triticum > Triticum timopheevii. The sequence goes on along the minus strand of OY997266.1, from coordinate 115,605,115 downwards.
TACGAGCTATGGAGAAGCGATGGTGGGCCCGAATTCCGGTAAATGGCTAGAGGCCATAAAATCCGAGAGAGCATCCATGTATGAAAAAAAAGTGTAGACTTTGGAAGAACTACTTAATGGTCGTAAGGCTGTTGGGTACAGATGGATTCTAAGAGGGAAGACAGACAATGATGGTATGTGTCATTATTAAGAAAGCTCAGCTTGTCGCTCAGATGTTTCCGACAAGTTCAAGGAGTTGACTACGATGAGACTTTCTCACTCATAGTGATGCTAAGAGTCTGTTGGAATCTTATTAGCAGTTACTGCATTATTTATGAAATCTTGCAGATAGGATGTCAAAACATTGTTTCCTCGAAAATTTTCTTGAGGAAAGGTTGTATGTGATACAACCAGAAGGTTTTGTCAATCCTGAAAGATGCTAACAAGTATGCAAAGCTCCATCAATCCTTCTAAGGACTGGAGTAAGCAACTCGGAGTTGGAATATACACTTTGATGAGATGATCAAAGATTTTGGGTTTATACAAAGTTTATGAGAAACTTGTATCTCCAAAGAAGTGAGTGGGAGCACTATAGAATTTCTGATAAGTATATGTTGTTGACATATTGTTGATCAGAAATGATGTAGAATTTCTGGAAGGCATATAGGGTTATTTGAAAAGTGTTTTTCAAGGGAAAACCTGGATTAAGCTACTTGAACATTGAGCATCAAGATCTATGAGGATGGATCCTAAAAAATGCTTAATGGTACTTTCAAATGAGCACATACCTTGACATGATCTTGAAGGTGTTCAAGATGGATCAGTCAAAGAAGGAGTTCTTGGCTGAGTTGTAAGGCATGAAGTTAAGACTTAAAGCTCGACCACGGCAGATGAGAGAGAAAGAACGATGGTCGTCCCTTATGCTTTAGACGTAGGCTCTACAGTATGCTATGCTGAGTACCGCACCTAATGTGTGCCTTGCCACATGTATGGCAAGAGGGTACAAAGCTGATCAAGGAGTGGATCACCAGATAGCGGTCAGAATTATCCTTAGAGGAATAAGGATATGTTTCTCGGTTATGGAGGTGATAAAGAGTTCGACGTAAAGCGTTGCGTCGATGCAAGATTAACACCTATCCGAATGACTCTGAGTAGCAAACCGGATACATATAGTGGAGAAACCATTTGGAATAGCTCCAAGTGGAGCGTGGAAGCAACATTTACAATATGACCTAGAGATTTGTGAAGTACATACGGATCTGAATGTTGCAGACCCATTGACTAAAACCTCTCTCAGAAGCAAAACATGATCAAAACCCAGAACTCATTGAGTCTTAATCACATGATGATGTGAACTAGTTTAGTGACACTAGTAAACTATTTGGATGTTGGTCACATGGCGATGTGACATGTGAGTGTTAATCACATGGCGATGTGAACTAGATTATTGACTCTAGTGCAAGTGGGAGACTGTTGGAAATATGCCCTAGAGGCAATAACAAATTAGTTATTATTATATTTCCTTGTTCATGATAATCGTTTATTATCCATGCTATAATTGTATTGATAGGAAACTCAGATACATGTATGGATACATAGACAACACCATGTCCCTAGTAAGCCTCTAGTTGACTAGCTCGTTGATCAATAGATGGTTACGGTTTCCTGACCATGGACATTGGATGTCGTTGATAACAGGATCACATCATTAGGAGAATGATGTGATGGACAAGACCCAATCCTAAGCCTAGCACAAAAATCGTGTAGTTCGTATGCTAAAGCTTTTCTAATGTCAAGTATCGTTTCCTTAGACCATGAGATTGCGCAACTCCCGGATACCATAGGAATGCTTTGGGTGTACCAAACATCACAACGTAACTGGGTGGCTATAAAGGTAAACTGCGGGTATCTCCGAAAGTGTCTGTTGGGTTGGCACGAATCGAGACTGGGATTTGTCACTCCGTGTGACGGGGAGGTATCTCTGGGCCCACTCGGTAGGATCATCATAATGTGCACAATGTGACCAAGGGGTTGATCATGGGATGATGTGTTACGGAACGAGTAAAGAGACTTGCCGGTAACGAGATTGAACAATGTATCGGGATACCGACGATCGAATCTCGGGCAAGTACTATACCGGTTGACAAAGGGAATCGTATACGAGATTGCTTGAATCCTTGACATCGTGGTTCATCCGATGAGATCATTTGTGGAACATGTGGGAGCCAACATGGGTATCCAGATCCCGCTGTTGGTTATTGGCCAGATAGTTGTCTCGGTCATGTATGCATGATTCCCGAACCCGTAGGGTCTACACACTTAAGGTTCGGTGACGCTAGAGTTGTTATGGGAAATAGTATGTGGTTACGAAGGTTGTTCGGAGTCCCGGATGTGATCTCGGACGTCACGAGGAGTTCCGGAATGGTCCGGCGGTGAAGATCGATATATTGGACGAAGGGTATTGGAGTCCGGAAGTGTTCCGGGGGTACCAGGCTATGGCCAGCATGACCGAAAGGTGTTTCGGGAGCCCCGGCAAGTTTTGACAGCTGCTTCTTGTTTGCTCGATCCTGAGCTTGCCTCCTTACGTAGACGTGATCGATTTAACTTCCTGATGTGGCGCTCATAGTCTGTGTCAACAGGCTTGGGAGCTGAAGTGGTCAATCGTTTCCTCAGGCACTTTCTCCCTTGGCGGCGGTGGCGGTTTCGATGCAAAATGGGCTTCCACCTCGGCCTTCGATATGGCTGCGATTTCCTCCTCGGACCTGTCATAAGACCTCTGCGGAAGAGGCGTGAGGCTTGGACCATATTTATATCGCTTGCCTCCGCCTGTACTTCCTGTACTACCTCGACTCGTACCGCTACGCACCATAGCTGCGGGTGTCTCTTCTGCGATTGCTGAGGTGGCGGAGACTGCTGACGGGGCTGAGTTGGACGAGGAGGAGTGTCCTGAAGCTGTGCCAGACATGGAGGAGGAGTGGCCTGAGGTTGTGCCGGACTTGGAGGAGGAGTGGACGTCTGACGCTGTGGCGGACTTGGAGGAGGAGGAGTGGCCTGACACTTTGCCGGACTTGGTGGACTTGCAGGAGCGGGAGTCTGCTGACTCGGTGGCGGACTTCGACGAGGAGTCGGCTGACGCTGTGTCGGTGGCCTTCGAAAGATGATGCAATCCTTTTTCCATAGGATGATACGATGTTTGGCCTCTCCGAGAAAGCGCTCGTCGTCACCTCCAGGAATGTCAAGTTGTAGCTCCGAATATGGTGGGTCCATCACCTCATCAACCAAGACACGAGCATAGCCCGCTGGAATCGGATTCCAATGGAAGGTTGCCTCGGGGGGTTTGTAAAAGCAACGCCGTCCGCCACCTTCATGGATATGTTCTTCATTTTGACGTGTAGCTCGCAGTTAGTGTTATCCGTGATGTCATCCACGGGGTATCTACCCAGCATTGCGTCGTCCGGGGCGGAACCCACGCTGCTTCTCGGCATGGATGGGGCGGTGCTATCCAATGTTGGATCATCCGCTAGCTGCTGCAGCTGCTGAGACCCCCTTTGCTGGGTAAGTGAGTCAATCTGCTCCTCCTGCCGCTGGAATTCGACTGCCAATTCCGCTTGACTTGCTTCTAGGCCTTGAAGGCGTTCATAGTCCCTCTTCCTCTGCTCCTCCTTCCTCTTCCTCTTCTTCTCCTCTGCAATCTTCTTTCTCGCACGGGTTCTGTAGTCGGTGTTCCAGTCTGAAAACCCCTCATACCACGGAATAGCGCCCTTGCCTCGTGTTCTTCCCGGGTGTTCAGGATTTCCCAGGGCACGCGTAAGCTCATCGTTCTCTCTGTTGGGCTGGAACACCCCCGATCGTGCCTCTTCTATTGCAACAAGTATTGCATCGTCGGCTCCCTTCAGACTTGCCTTCGTTGAAACATTGCCTGTCTTCGGGTCCAACTCCCCCCATGCGCATAGAACCAAGTCCTACACCTAGGGGGCCAGCTCTTAGTAACCGGAGTGACACCTACATCCTCCATCTCTTTCTCAGGCTTATCCCACTTAGGCATTGCCACCGCATAGCCACCTGGCCCCAGCTTATGGAACTTATCCATTTTTTGGCATTCTTCTTGTTTATTCTCGACCGTTCCTTAGCTAATTCCGAATCCTTGAATTTCATGAAATCGTCCCAATGAGCACGTTGGTTCTCTAGTGTTCCCTCGAATACTGGAGTCTTCCTTCCTCCCTTGACGTACTTGTCCCATTCACGATTCTTGTGGTTCTTGAATGCAACCGCCATCTTTCTAAGAGCAGCGTCCTTGAGTTTCTGCACATCTGCTTCTGTGAAATGATCTGGTAGGGTGAAATGTTCCATGAGAGTATCCCAAAGTAGATCTTTTTGATTCTTGTCGACAAAAGTATCATCTGGACGTGGCTTTGCTGGCTCTCTCCATTCTTGAAGTTTGATCGGGAGTTGGTCCTTCACAAGAACTCCGCACTGACGAACGAACTTGTCCACAATCTTCTTAGGCGCTAATGGTTCACCATTAGGTCTGCATGCCTCGATATTTTACTTGACGTCGTCCTTCAACTTTTTGTTCGGGCCTCGTTTCGTCCTTTTGCCTGAAGATTTGCTCGATCAGGATGGCTGAAAGAACAAAGATCGATTCGTTAATATATCGTCAAGTCATTTAAAACATGTGATGATCACCAGATGCCTGCATATATAAATATATATACCTCGCCGGTCTTTGTTGTTTCAGGATCAGCATGTTCTTCGTCATCGTCATAATCGTAGTTCATTGCTTCATCAATTCGGTCGTCGCGATCGAATATCATATCACCCTCTCCGGTGTTGTTTAGAAATTTGGAGCCGTCATAATCTTCTTCATTTTGATCATCATCTGGCCCGCGTATCATATCGAACATGGTCTGTTCTCCCTCTCTGTCGGTATTGTCTGCCATAGCTTTTATTTAACTAATCCAAAAGAAATATAAAACAATTTAGTATTCAAATTACATCGTCTTGAATAATAGATATAATCTCGAATAAATCGTCTCGAATAATAGATATAATCTCGAATACATCGTCTTTAATAATATATAATATTGAATAGTACATCACTGGCTAGGTAGCTAATTAAAGATCGAATACTACAGAAGAATCTAGGACACTCGCGGTTCCTGCGGCGCAGGTGGTGGACACCCAAAGAGAAGGAACCCTCACTGGATCATAGCTGAAGTGAGATCCCCAAAGAAACTGCCAGGTATTGGAGAACCTGCCGCCCTCTAACGCAACCATGTAGCGATGGACGTGCTCGTCCTCCTCCCTGACACGGCGATGTACCACCTCCGGCGGGGCCGGGTCCCTCCGCACTGAAACTGGCCCATGCGAACGCCACCAAACGAGATCAGGGTCGATGACGGGACCCGGGGCTGGGTTCCTCATCAAGCGGCGCGCCCTTCCAGGCAGCACCTCCCAGTGCCAGCCCGGCGGAGCCCAGTCCCAGACATGGGTCGGCTGGACGTCGTCGCAGACGGGTCGACGGCGAGGAGGCGGGCCGGGCATCGTCGAGAACAAATACTAGCTATATGCCCGCAAAAAGTAACATTTTTTTAATGATTGGATTTTGATAACTAAAATTTCTAACATTTCTATATAACACTAATTATGCTATCATTGCATATGTCAAAAATCTATATACTATTTCATACTAATTAAGCATCTAACACTAAAAACAGAAAACACAACTTCTATACATCCATTCAAAAACTGAAAAACAACATTATATAAAAAAATTCCATACTAATTAAACACTAATTATATCCATCTAACATGCATTCATACATATATAATAGTGAAAAAATAATAATCTAAATAATCTAAACTAATTAAACATACAAAATACGTATATACTAATATATACATGCATTAATTCATACATATGTACGTGTGTGTGTGTGTTCATCATGCATGCTTGTGTGTGTGTGTATGGTCTCGGGGAGGGGCGGCGCCCATGGTGGCCGCCGGGGGCGAGGGAGAGGGGTTAGAGGGGGAGAGCTCACAGCGGGGCGACGACGACGGTGAGGCAATGGCGAGGCGACGGCCGGGGGCGGTGACGGGCCGGGGCATGACGCGGGGGCGGCGACGGCGCGACGGGGATGGGCCCGGGGCGGCGACGGGGATGGGGGCGGTGACGGGGACGGGGGCGGCGACGGGGACGGGGGCGGCGACGGAGACGAGGGCGGCGACGGGGATGGGGGCGGCGACGGCAACGGAGACGACGGAAACAGAGGAAGAAACAGAGGGAGAATGAAATTTTCGTAACTGTTGTATATATAGAAGGCTCGGGAAGGGGCGGCGCCCATGGTGGCCACCGGGGGCGAGGGAGAGGGGTTAGAGGGGGAGAGCTACAGCGGGGCGACGGCGACGGCGAGGCGACGGCGAGGCGACAGCCGGGGGCGGTGACGGGCCTGGGCTTGACGCGGGGGCGGCGACGGTGTGACGGGGACGGGCCCGGGGCGGCGATGGAGACGAGGGCGGCGACGGGGACGGGGGCGGCGGCGGGGACGGGGGCGGCGACGGGGATGGGGGCGGCGACGGAAACGAGGGCGGCGAAGGGGACGAGCGCGGCGACGGCAACGGAGACGACGGAAACAGAGGAAGAAACAGAGGGAGAATGAAATTTTCGTAACTGTTGTATATATATAAGGCACTTTTAGTACCGGTTGGAGCCACCAACCGGTACTAAAGGCCTGTTTTGGCCAGGCCAAGCGGCGGGAACCGCACCCCCTTTGGTACCGGGTCGTGGCACCAACCGGTACTAAAGGGGGGGGGTCTTTAGTACGGCCGGTTGGAGCCATGACCCGGTACTAAAGGGGGTGCGCTGGCTCCAGGCGGTGCGCAAGTTTAGTCCCACCTCGTTAGTCGAGGGGCTACCGCACTGGTTTATAAGCCCCAGTGCGGTAGCTCTCTCAAGCTCCTCTACTAACCAGGCCTATTGGGCCTACCTGTCCTCTTCGCCCAGTGGGCCTACTGGGCCTTTGCGGGCCTGCATCCTGGCCCAACAAAAGGTTGTGTTGCTAGTCGTATGCAGGCCGCTTTTGCCCAGTAGGCGGGCTTTTTTTTTTCTTAATTTTTTTTCGCTTTATTTATTTTTGTTTTATTTATTTTTGAGTTGTTTTTTTCTGTATTTAGAGTTTCTTTGTGAATATTTTTTCTTTAGGTACAAAAAATTACAAACTTTCTGTTAGTGCCGGTATATTTCAAATTTGAATAGTTTGAATTTTCAATTATTTGAAATTTGTGTGAATCACTAGTTTGTGAATAACTTAACTTTGAAAAAAGTTTTTTCAGTGATTCTTTTTTTTATGTTTAATATTAGTGTGTTTTATCATTATATTCAATTTAGTAATGCTTATGTTATTTAAAAAATGAAATGCCTTTGTAACAGTTCAGTTTTCGTCGGAAACCCTGATAATTCGAAAGAGATTGTCCATTTTGTACACGAAGTGCATCCAGTTTTTGACGTAACCCTCTCTACTTTCTTGCACATGCTATTTGTATGAAATTATGATACCATGCCAACTTTCAACCTTTTCTGAGTTCATTTGAAATGCTTTTCAATTTCAGGGTCATTTAGCTGGAAAAAAAATCAGTAAATGCATGAAAAGAATTTGTTTGCACATAAAATTTCTTCGCGTTTCAAAAGCCAAAACACATAACTACCCTAACTATTACAGAGATTCCCCTCTGGGTGTGAAACACAGAAGAAAGTGATGATAGTGAAGCCGATGACATCCCAGATCTTTGGGTGTGAAACTTTTTCTTCGTGTGTGTCCCTTTGCGCCGTAACCATGGAAAATCTTCATCATTTAACGGGATGCTCGGGTCAATAGTCACTGTGAATGGAGCAATTTCATGAAACATTTCATAATCTTCTGACTTGTCTGTCTTGTCATCCACTCCCACGATGTTTCTCTTCCCAGAAAGAACTATGTGCCGCTTTGGCTCATCGTACGATGCATTTGCTTCCTTATCTTTTCTTTTTCTTGGCTTGGTAGACATGTCCTTCACATAGAAAATCTGTGCCACATCATTAGCTAGGACGAATGGTTCGTCTGCATACGCAAGATTGTTGAGATCCACTATTGTCATTCCGTACTGCGGGTCTTCCGTTACCCCGCCTCGTGTCATATTGACCCATTTGCACCGAAACAAAGGGACCTTTAAACCACGTCGATAGTCAAGTTCCCATATGTCCTGTATATAACCATAATATGTTTCCTTTCCCGTCTTGGTTTCTGCATCAAAGCGGACACCACTGTTTTGGTTGGTGCTCTTCTTATCTTGGGCGATCGTGTAAAATGTATTACCATTTATCTCGTACCCTTTGAAAGTCATTATATTTGAAGATGGTAACTGGGACAGCAAGTACAGGTCATCTTCAATAGAGGTGTCATGCATGGTACGTGTCTGCAACCAGCTGGCGAAACTCCTGGTTTCTTCACGTGTAATCCAGTCATCAGACCGCTCCGGGTGTTTCGAGCGTAGCAAATTCTTGTGTGCATCCATATACAGAGCCACCAAGGCGGAATTCTGTAGAACTGTGTAGTGTTCTTCAATGAGAGAATATCCGTCCATACATATTATTTGTTCCCCTCCTAGCGTTCCTTTTCCATCCAGTCTGCCCTTATGCCGCGATTCAGGAACACCAATCGGCTTAAGGTCAGGAATAAAGTCAATACAAAACTCAATGACCTCCTCATTTTGATGGCCCTTGGAGATGCTTCCTTCTGGCCTAGCACGGTTATGAACATATTTCTTTAAGACTCCCATGAACCTCTCAAAGGGGAACATATTGTGTAGAAATACAGGACCCAAAACGTTAATCTCTTCGCATAGGTGAACTAGGACGTGTGTCATGATGTTGAAGAAGGATGGTGGGAACACCAACTCGAAACTAACAAGACATTGCACCAAATCATTCGGTAACCTTGGTATGATTTCTGGATCGATTACCTTCTGAGAGATTGCATTGAGAAATGCACATAGCTTCACAATGGCTAATCGAACATTTTCTGGTGGAAGCCCCCTCAATGCAACCAGAAGCAGTTGCGTCATAATCACATGGCAGTCATGATACTTTAGGTTCTGGAACTTTTTCTCTGCCATGTTTATTATTCCCTTTATATTCGACGAGAAGCCAGACGGTACCTTAATACTGAGCAGGCATTCAAAGAAGATTTCCTTCTCTTCTTTAGTAAGAGCGTAGCTTGCATGACCCTGATGTATGTCGTCTTCTCCGTGCATACCTTGTTGGTCCTCCCATGCCTCAGGTGTATCTTTTGTCTTCCCATACATGACCAAGAAGCCAAGCAGGATCACGCAAAGATTCTTCGTCACGTGCATCACATCGATTGCGGAGCGGACCTCTAGGTCTTTCCAATATGGCAGGTCCCAAAATATAGATTTCTTCTTCCACATGGGTGCGCGTCCGTCAGCGTCCTTCAGAACAGGTTGTCCGCCAGGACCCTTTCCAAATATCACCATCAACTCCTTGACCATATCATGTACATCAGCACCAGTACGGTGGCGAGGCTTCGTCCGGTGATCTGCCTCACCTTTGAAATGCTTGCCTTTCTTTCTTACGGGATGCCTGCTCGGAAGAAATCGACGATGTCCCAGGTACACATTCTTCTTACAACTATTCAAATATAGACTGTCGGTATCATCCAAACAGTGCGTGCATCCGTGGTATCCCTTGTTTGTCTGTCCTGAAAGGTTACTGAGAGCAGGCCAATCATTGATGGTCACGAACAGCAACGCCTTTAGATCAAATTCTTCCCCCATGTGCTGATCCCACGCACGTACACCAGTTCCATTCCACAGTTGTAAGAGTTCTTCAACTAATGGCCTTAGGTACACATCAATGTCGTTGCCGGGTTGCTTAGGGCCTTGGATGAGCACTGGCATCATAATGAACTTCCGCTTCATGCACAACCAAGGAGGAAGGTTATACAAACATAGAGTCACAGGCCAGGTGCTATGGTTGCTGCTCTGCTCCCCAAAAGGATTAATGCCATCTGCGCTTAGACCAAGCCATACGCTCCTTGCGTCATCTGCAAACTCCTTCCCATACTTTCTTTCGATTTTTCTCCACTTTGACCCGTCAGCTGGTACTCTCAACTTTCCGTCTTTCTTACGGTCTTCTCTGTGCCATCGCATCGCCTTGGCATGCTCTTTGTTTTGGAACAAACGTTTCAACCGTGGTATTATAGTAGAATACCACATCACCTTGGTAGGAATCTTCTTCCTGGGGCGCTCGCCCTCGACATCACCATGCTCATCGTGGCTGATCTTATAGCGCAATGCACCACATACCGGGCAAGCGTTCAAATCCTCGTACTCATCGCGGTAGAGGATGCAATCATTAGGGCATGCATGTATCTTCTGCACCTCAAACCCTAGAGGGCAGACAGCCTTCTTTGCTTCGTACGTACTCTCGGGCAATTCGTTGTCCTTTGGAAGCATATCCTTTATCATTACCAGCAACTTTCCTAATCCCTTGTCAGATACACCATTCTCTGCCTTCCATTGCAGCAATTCCAGTGTGGTGCCCAGCTTTTTCTTGTCACCTACGCAATTCGGGTACAACAATTTTTTGTGATCCTCTAACATGCGCTGCAACTTCTTCTTCTCCAAATCACTTGCGCAGTTTCTCTTTGCATCGGCAATGGCCCGACCTAGATCATCAACGGGCTCATCTGATGCCTCTTCTTCAGCTTCTTCCTGCATTGCCGGCTCAGCTTCTTCCCGCATTACCGGCTCAGCTTCTTCCCCCATTGTTGTATCATCGTATTCAGTTAACCCATGGCTAGGATAGTTGTCGTCGTCCTCTTCTTCTTCATTGCCTTCCATCATAACCCCTCTTTCTCCGTGCTTGGTCCAAACATTATAGTGGGGCATGAAACCGGACTCAAACAGGTGGACGTGAATGGTTCTTCACGTAGAGTAATTGCGACCATTCTTACAGCAGCACATGGACAAGGCATAAAACCATTCGCCCGCTTGTTTGCCTCAGCCGCAAGCAGAAAAGTATGCACGCCCTCAACGAACTGGAGAGAGCATCGGTCATCATACATCCATTGCCGGCTCATCTTCAATACATAACACCGAATAGACCAAATTAATACAAGTTCATACATAAAGTTCATACAACACTTAAATGCAACAAACAAATAACTCTCTAGCTAAAGCATTTAAATGCAACAACAAATGCGATCAAGATCGCAACTAAGGTAACAATTGATCCAACAGCATAATGATACCAAGCCTCACTCTCGATGGCATATTTTCTAATCTTTCTAATCTTCAAGCGCATTTTCTCCATCTTGATCTTGTGATCATCGACGACATCGGCAACATGCAACTCCAATTCCATCTTCTCCCCCTCAATTCTTTTCAATTTTTCTTTCAAGTACTCGTTTTCTCTTTCAACTAAATTTAACCTCTCGACAATAGGGTCGGTTGGAATTTCCGGTTCACATACCTCCTAGATAATAATATCTATGTCAACTTGATGGGCATAATTTGTCATAAACACGAAATGCAACAAATAGTTTTAAAAGAGAATATACCACATCCGAATCATAACAAGGACGAGGGCCGACGGGGACGGATATCAAAACCATGGCACTATGTATAACAAACAACGTACGGGTAAGATAATTATTATACGAGTAACTATATATCCAAATCACACAAACATCAATTTTTTATATAAAATTTCATGAACAAGAGGCTCACCACAAGGTGGTGCCGGCGACGGGACGGTGCTGGCGATCGACGGTGGTTACGACGGAGATTTAGAAGGCACTAAGTAAACCACACCTACATATGCAAACTAAGTGTTATTTTTGACCTCAAATTGAATATAAATCAAATAGTAGCACATATATATATTTCCTCCCAAATTACTGAACTCACAAATTAATAACTACATAAAGCATTGCAAGAGCTAATCTAGCAATGAGAGATGAAAGGACAAAGTTGCTAACCTTTGTGATCATTTGAATGGATGGGGGCCTTTAAATCTTGACAAATTTTGGGCAAAATGTGTGATGAGCTCGAGAGGAAGAGGCGAAGAACAGAGAGGAGAGGGGAATGGGGAAGAACAGAGCGAGCTCGGGTGGACGAAGGGTTTATGTAGGACGACCTTTAGTACCGGTTCGTGCCAAGAACCGATACTAAAGGTGCTGGAGGGGGCCCAGACTGACAACATCCTGCCACCACTCTCATTAGTACCGGTTCGTGGCACGAACCGGTGCTAAAGGTTAGCCACGAACCGGTACTAATGAGAGCGGCCCGGCTAGCCATTGGAACCGGCACTAATGTATACATTTGTGCCGGCTCAAATACAAACCGGCACTAATGTGCTTCACATTTGACCCTTTTTCTACTAGTGGGTAGGGGCAAACCAGCCCACTAAGGGGTGGTGCGCCCCTCCCAGCCCCTCTCACGTAACCAGGAGAGGTGGGGGCGCCTCCCCTAGGGCAGCCCCCCTCTCGGCTTGGGGGGCAAGTTTCCTAGGGGGTGGGGTCGCCCAAACCCATCTAGGGTTTCCCCTGTGGCCGCCGCCCCTCCCTAGGGAACCCTAGGGCGCCTCCTCCACCCCCCTTACTCCTATATATAGTGAGGGAGAGAGAGGGCAGCTGGAGACCCTTCCATTGGCGCAACCCTCTCCCTCCTCCAACACCTCCTCCTCCTCCGTAGTGCTTGGCGAAGCCCTGCTGGAGAACCACGAGCTCCACCACCACCACACCGTCGTGCTGTCAGAGTTCTCCCTCAACTTCTCCTCTCCCCTTGCTGGATCAAGAAGGAGGAGACGTCCCCGGGCTGTACGTGTGTTGAACGCGGAGGCGCCGTTCGTTCAGTGCTAGATCGGATCTCCCGCGATTTGAATCGCCGCGAGTACGACTCCATCATCCGCGTTCTTGAAACGCTTCCGCTTAGTGATCTTCAAGGGTATGAAGATGCTCATCCTCTCCCTCTCTTGTTGCTAGAATCTCCATAGATTGATCTTGGTGATGCGTAGAAAATTTTGAATTTCTGCTACGTTCCCCAACAGCCGGCACGCGCACCGCGGCCGATTGCTCATCGCAACCCGCTACCGTTGGTGTCGTGCCACTGCTGCAAATCACGCAGAGTCATCCGTCGCGTCTCAACCACAATCCGCAACCCTGGCCGAGTCTTCTACAAATGCCCGAATCATGGGGTAATAATATGTTTAAGTGTTGATCTGCTGCTTTCAGTTGCTGATTTTTTTAATAGTTTGGTTGATGATCTTCCAATTTGATTCGTGCAGAAAAGGGAAGATTCGTGTGATTTGTATTTCTGGGAAGTTGCTAATGTGGGGGAATGCAACTATGTTGATTATTTGGTTAGCCGAGGAATCCCAATACCAGCAGGTTGGGGTGTTGGACAAGTAACTGAAGGAACGACAGTAGAGGAAGATGCAGAGCAGAAGGTTAAAGACGCAGTTCCTCTGATCAAGGCCAAGCAATAGCTGCTGAACGGCCTTGACAGCAATGAGGAGATGAAAGAGCTTGTGAAGATAATGGGCAAAATCGATGTGCTCTGTAGGATGATTGTCTCTTTATTTGCCGTGTATGTAGCACTCGTGATGTATTCAGTGGCTACAACATGAGCACTTTGCTAAAACTAGTAATGAATGAAACCTCTGTAGCTGGCTGGGCGTAGTGTTGTGAACATCTAATGATTTCTATTAACGGAAATCAGGGGGTATCCCCTTTTGCTCATATAAATAAATGGATAGCAGAGGCCCTCTCGGGTCAGCTTTGTTCTCATTCGAAGACGTCGAGCAAATTGCAGTCCAACAGCAAACTATGTCATCAAATTCAAGTTTCACAGCCAAATATGAGTACAAATAAACAACAATGTCATCATGTTTTAGTTGTCATACAATCACCAAACACAAATCAGCATACATAACAAGTTATGTTCTCACAGCAAAATACTAAACAACATGTTCATCAGCTTTCAGTTGTCATAGCAAACAAAATTTCACATAGTAGATAAAAAACGTCTTCTGACAGGCAAATACGACAAAAGCAATGTAATCATCATCCACAGCAGTAGCGTCAACATCTTCGCCATGTGTATCAGTCTGAATCGTAATTCCCCACGTTGTCATCTTCTTCTTCGTCCTCAACGTGCTCGAACGTTGGCTTCTTCTTGATCAACTCTTGTATGTCCATAGCACGACAGGCAATCTTTTCGCCGGCGTCATTGACGTGATGGTTCTCAAAGATATTAGGAACATCTATGTTATCTTGTACATCAGGAGCAGTGTAAGCATCATCTTGTTGTGCAACTTCATTAAATGAATTCCTCTGCTCAAACCTTTGCAATACTCTCCAGTCATCGCTACGTGCAAATGTGTCTTCCAAGAAAAATATCTGTGTTGCTTGATTTGCCAAAATAAAAGGCTCGTTGGTCTGGTACGCCGCCTTGACATTGATGGATTTGAAATAATCATCAGCTCTGGGTTTTGCGATCCTGGAAAACAGGTTATACCAACGACAGCACAACAGAACCATACACCGATGATCCTCGAAACTGGAGATATACTGCAACTGAACAATGTCTGTTATGTTAGCATGCATTTCAGTTATCTCTTTGTCATACGTATCTGTGCTCATGATGGCACTATTTTGTGTCTTCCTACCTTCGTCTCGTGCAAGGGTGTTGTAGCGCACATCTCCAACAACGCAAGATTCATAATGTCTTACCCGAGTATCAGGACCCATTGCTAGTGAGTAAAGGGCATCATCAACTGCCTGCCCATCCTCCCGCATCTTCTTAACCTATGGTTAGAAAATAGACAAGCTGATCATCTTATGTACTCAATATATTAAAAAAACTGACAGTGCACTTCAAAAGCTTACATGGTTCTTGAACCATTTCGCAAATCCTGCCATAACCAGTTAGTCAATGTTTCTTGGATTTTGTGGCAGTAACTCCTCTTTGTACATGCTGCACAACATAGTGATCGCGTCAAACATCAAAATATATAAGAATGTGCTACAAGTTTAGTAGATTACGATGTATAAGCTGCAGTACTGCACTTACTTGATATAAGGTAGTGTCTCAGGACAGTTATTCAACACATACCAAACCATTTTGTCCAAATCTTTAGGTTTGTCCTCTTGTCGACTCTTCCCTGTAACTCGAACAGAATAACCGAAAACATTGAGCCCGGGATTGTCTTCACCCACCTCTTTGCTAAGCTCATCAGTTGTTTCAATGTATTTTGAGCAGAATGTCAACGCTTCTATAGCAATGTAGGCCTCTGCAATGGAACCCTCGGGTCTAGCTCTATTCCTAACATAGCCCTTGAAAGTGCCTAGCCGCCTTTCAATAGGGTACATCCAGCCATACTGTACTGGACCTCTAAGTAGTGCCTCATCAGGTAGATGAACAACCAAATGCACCATCACATCAAAGAAGGCTGAAGGATATATCTTCTCAAGGTCGCATAGGATAGTTGGTATCTTGTCTCTAAGACGCTCCAAAGCATCTATCCTGATATTTCTACTGCAGAGTTCCCTGAAGAATTGTCCCAACTCTGCAACTGCTCTGTATAAGTCAGGACGGCCCAATCCTCTAAGGATAACAGGTAAAACCCTTTGAAGTAGGACGTGGCAGTCATGAGTTTTCAACCCTTGTACCTTGTTTCCATCTGCACTGACTCTCCTTTCAGGGTTGGAAGCAAATCCATGTGGGAATCTCACACGTGACAGGACCTCGCAGAATTCTTTTCTTTTTACCTTGTCCAAGACGTACACAACTGGTGCCATATCCCGTGGTTTACCTTCATCTTGCACCTGCAAATCCTTTCTGATACCCAGGTGTGTCAAATCAATCCTAGATTTTAAGGTATCTTTCGTCTTGCCTTCAATGTTAAGAAATGTGCTAATAATGTTGTCACATATATTTTCCTCGATGTGCATCACATCAAGATTATGCCACAGATCCAAATCTTTCCAATACTCCAAGTCCCACAGAGTGGACCTCCGGGTAAACAATAATCTCTCTTCTACCATGCCACGCTTCCTTTTCCCGCTACCATTACCAGGATGGTTTCCTGGTGTAATATGCCTGACCTTCTCTAATTCCACTTGCAACTCATCAGCGGTGAGCCTCTTTGGCGCATCATGGTTTTCATGCTTTGCATTGAACACATGTCTTCGGTATTTTCTAGGATGCGGCTTGTCCTTTGCAAGGAAACAGCGGTGTCCAATGTAATAGATCTTGCTAAGTATTGCGTATGACAGCAGATTCCTATCACAGCGAACACATGCATTGTAACCATGTGTCGCTCGCCCTGACATAGTGCCCAAAGTCGGATAATCATGGATGCACCAAATTACAATAGCACGCAGAAAGAAATCAGCTGGTGGGCTGCTATATAGGTCTTGAGTGAGAACACCCTTCCGTAGCTGTTGAAGTTCCTCCACAAGAGGCTCCATGAACAAATCAAAATCCTTTCCAGGACTTTTTGGACCTGGGATGAGCAAGGCCATCATGTAGTTTGATTCTTTTGTGCAGACATTTGGAGGCATGTTGTAAGGGATAACAAGCACTGGCCACATGCTATATCTGGCGCTCTGGTGGCCAAATGGGTTAAATCCATCTGAAGCTAAGCCAAGTCTAATGTTTCTCGGGTCAACAGCAAACTCTTTGTGTTTATCATTGAAGCTTTTCCACTCACTACCATGAGATGGATGGCTCATTACATTCTGATCTCTGTACTCCTGGTTCCTAGAATGCCACAGTACATCCTCTCTTGTTTCAGCATCATGAAACAACCTCTGCAATCTTGGTGTAATTGGAAAATGTATCAGAACATTATGAGGAACCCTCTTCACAGCATCGCCATCTTTCCATCTTGATGATTTGCATTTCGGGCATTCACTTAAGTTGGCATAATCCTTCCAGAACAGAACACAATTATTCTTACAAACATGGATCATATCATATCCAATTCCAACTGCACGAAGGAAATCCTTCATTTTACTGTAGGTGTGTGGCAGCTCAGACGCATCTCGGAAAGATTTGCGGAAAGCAGCCAACATCGCATCGAATGATTTGTTGGTCATCCGCTCAGATGTCTTCACCTGAAGGAAGGTGACCATAGCTGAGAATACTGATAGCTTATTTCCTGGGGTGACAACAACGTTGCATTGTTCCAACATGCGGGCCCACCGTTTTTCTTCTGCAGGTGAAAGTTCACGGAATGCACGAGCATTTCGTAGCATTGTTTCGATGTTGGTCAAACTCACTGGCTCCGCCACCACCACCTCCTACTCCTCTTCCACCTGAGCATCAGGCAGATCAAGATGGTGATCTGCTGCTTCCACGTAGTCAATAACATTGACGTTCACAGCTTCACCATGATGAACCCACCTAGTATATGTGACCGACATCCCATACAAGTGTAGATGATTTTGCATAGTTGACTGGGGTCTTGTAACTGAATTCATACAACTACTACACGGGCAAATCACATCTGATTTTGACCACCGTACTCAGCTCTTATAAAGTTCATGAAGTTTTCAACCCCCTCGACATATGCATCGGAGAATCTTCGAGTAGAAGTTATCCAAGTCCTGTCCATCTGTTAGACATACAAATTAGTTCTTCTACTAGATATTACAGGAAAAACATATATGCTTTTTTATGAAGTCCAGAAAAAAATACCTAGGTCGATGTCTAAAGCTATGGCAAGATATTTGGACGAGCAGATCTAAGTAATGAAATATAAGTAAAGCTAATTCAGCAAACAGATTTGAGTGCTAAATTATGGCAGGCTGTTTCAGCAGTCAATGAGCCTGAGCACACAGCCATCGAACTATCGAAAGCCATCGCAGCAACAAAGATCGAGTATAAAACGGTGTAGAGCTATTTCACCTAACAGATTGGCTACTAGACCATGGCAATCTACGTCACAATAAATATATGGCAGGATATTTTAGCAACTAATCGTCCATGGCATGCCATCTCAGCTAAGCAGATTGAGTGCAGAACAGGGCAAGGAAGCTTCTTAAGCAGAACATATTGACAGTAAACGACTTTGGCAAACAGTGAGATTAATAGCATCTATCAGCTAACATTCAGCGCTACACCGACATGAACGGGGCCTCAGTCTAGAATGCGCATACCGTAGGAGAAGCTGACCGCCGTGTGTCTCCACACGAACGTCGCCAGCGGTGACGGCGCTGACCGCCGTGTGCCTCCACAAGAATGTAGCCAGAGGTGGTGGCACGGCTAGAGGACGGCAGTCTACGAGAGCGTACTATGGGAGCGAGAGGATCACCGTGCGTCCCCTCGACGAACTGCGGCGCCGACGTATTGGCGTGGCGGGGAGGGCGGCTTTAACGGAGCGAATGGGGTGGAGGGGGGATGGGGGGGGAGGGGGGTTTGGGGAATATTTGGCCGAAGGGCGGTTGAATCGAATTTGGGGGGAATTTTTGTGTGGGGGGGGGGGCATTTTCGCGCGGTGGGCGGGGGGAGTTTGGCGCATGGTCGGTTTCTCCAAGTGCAGTCCCACGTGTCAGTGAAGAGGCAAGCCGAAGCGCGTTCCATTTGCGTGAGCCGTGTGCAGGACTGAATGTGTGTGAGGTGCAATGCGACCGCGACAGGAGTGCTGTGAGTGTATCGCCTTTTTTCCTTTTAAACTAGGTGCTTCGCCCCTTCAAAAAAATGTTGCTTCTCACGATCCATCGATACTACTACTAGTAATCCGGTAATCCCGACTAAGGGTCCGTTCGGAGTGGAGGAGTAGAAAACAAAGGGATTGAAAATTTCACAGGAATGTACTTTGCCTGACTAGGAGAAACCTTGGAGCGTGAAACAGAGGGATGCAAAAAAAAATTGCATTCGGCGTGAACTAGCAAAACCAAAGGAACCGGGAGATAGAAGCCAGTGCATGCATCTACCTCCCATTGTATGAAAATAGTTTTTTATTTACCTGTACATGCAGCTTGCTTGGCCGCTAGCTTGACAACTCACAGGCAATGATTTTTTTAGTACGGCCAACTCACACCTTGCATCGGGCTTCTGCCGAAACATTGGGTTGGAGTAGATTTTTAAGTTCCCGTAAAAGGTACAGACTAGGTGAACTTTTCTGTAGAATGAGCGAGGACGTTCCTTTGAACCGAACGCATTACATGTTATTTTTTCAAAGGAAACTAGACCTACGAAAATTCCTGCAGAATTCCTGCACACCGAATGGGGCCTAAAACGGCGCAGCCGGGTCTTTTCCCGCGCGATATGCTGGGAGGTTGGCTTAGTTGGGTTTTTTAGATTTGTCTCGGTTCAATAAAAATAGAGTTGGTGATGATGGTGTGCCTGTCATCCAGCAATATAGGTCGTCCGATCTATATCTAACGGATAAGAAGGAAACTATGACAATTTACCCACACTCCTCTCCACAATTGCAGATAAGGCTTTCCCTCGTTCATCCTTTTCTCCCACAAGATCTTGATCTGCCGTGCACTAGTACTCCTACAATATGTATATTATTGTGAAATTTCATATACACCGGCCGAGATTAATGCAAACACGACAGATTTTCATTACATTTCGAACTTTTATAAGATAGAAAAATAAAAGAAACCCGACCCTAAACCTATTGTATGGCGGCGACCGATGTCCTCCATCTGCGATCTCTATGTACGGGGGCGGGGTTCAAGACCCGTGAAGTGAAGGTGCGGTCTCCAGCGAGGAAGAGTAGAACACGAGATACGGACCGGCCAGTTGGCACACCATGCCCTGCCGCCTCCCATGCCCTACTCATCCTCGGAGGAGTCCCTGACCTCGGTGGTGCCGGACGTTGGACGGCGGAAAGTAGGGCGCGTGGCTGACGGTGCTCCCGTCGTCGGCCGCCAGCGTGGCCACCGCTTGTGCGGTCGCGTCCGCGTCCGGCTACGCTGCTATAGCGTCGCGAGAGGCGACTTGAGCAAGGGCGGCCACCTCGAGCTTCATCCCCGAAGACAAGCTCTCCCGCAGAGCGTTCGCGCTTGCGGTCATGGAGGATGTGGTGTCAGGTAGGAGGACGATGCGCTATGGTGTGGAGGTTAGCTGGGCGTTGCCGCTTTAAGTAGCGCATTCCGGTGAGGCCAAGCGTTCGGGTGCGTCATTAAGTCGCCGGAGTTGGTTCCTCGGGCACCGAGCCTCTTAACGACGACATATGAATGGACGGCATGAATGCGGGCAGCTGGCGCCGGCTGGGAATGCACCGTGCCACGACGCGAGGGATGAGGGCTTTGGTGTGCCAGGGTAGTCAGCTACGGTCGTGGCAACGTTGGAGATGCCCTTTGCTCAAATGCGATCCCCGCATGTCATTGAAAAAGTAAGATGACCCGGCATGGTCTCAGGTCCAGAGGATGCAGTTGGCCGCGCTACACCACTTCGCGGATGCCTCACGGCGCCCCGTGCATCCGCGACGAGCCGGGTGTTGGGGTGTGTTTGGATTGTGGCCAAAGTGCACCTTACCAAAATTTTGGTCATGACCCAAAGATTGGTCTTTGTTTGGATGGTTTCCATTTCTTTGGCATGCCAATGAACTCTAGCCAACTCTAGTTCATTTTTCTGGCCAATGTCGGCCAAATCACGGGCAACCAATACCTCAACCAAAATTTTGGCTACCCAACGCTTTGATGGGGCAACCTTGGGCACAAACCAAACATACCGTTGGTTGTGCCACAGCAGAAACGCCACCCTCGGCACACCGAAACCGACCGTGTCTATCGACGATATGAGCGTATCGCTCACCGCGGTCGCCGTGTCCAGAGGCGGTGCTGGAGCTGCGCCCCGTTGTTGGCCCCAAAGACCTACATGAACGGTTGTCGGTGGTGAGGAGGTCGTGGGCCAGCTCCTCCATTCGACTAGTCTGCGCTACGTCGTCCCGACGGGTGTGCCCCGCATGTCGGTTTCCCTGTTTTCCCGGTCATATTCGAGCGTCAGTGCTCCGCGTTGCGCATTAGGCCTTTCACTATGTAGGCCAAGCGAGACAACTTATTGTTTATTTGAGCCGTTCAAGTGTAATCATGTGGCGTTTGCTTATTTCTCATTCCTCTCCAGCCCTCTTCTCCATCGATCATGTTGCCCTCCAGTCGAGTCCATCCTCCCGCATGCCTCATTTGAACATTCCGCCGTGTATCATTCGCATGTACCCACCCTAGTCCTCTTTCAATAGATCTCCAGACCCCGAGATGAAATCGAGAGGGAACGAGTGGGGGCACGTGATACCTAAGGCGGATTCAAAATTTTGAACCGGTGATCATAGCATCCGCAAATCATATATAAAGGGTATTAAATGTTTGTTTCGTTTTTGAACGTACAATATACTCCCTCCTAACCTTTCTACCTTACATATAAGTTTTATGTGTAGTCAAATATCTCTACTATGATAAAAAAAAGGTATCAACATTCAACAACGCCCAATCAATATTGTTAGATTCGTACGTACTCCAAGATTTGTACTCGAGATGGTTTCCAATTTGACTATTGACAAGATTAATAGTGCTCCTTTCACATAGGAGTAAGTCATCTTAGGCTGTGCACCATGACCAAGGAGGAGGGGAAAACGAGAGACATTAATGTTTATTTGCTAATTAATAGTATTGCATGCAATGAACTAACCACTACATGTCATGTTTGATAGTCTCAGGTCATTAAAAGCATGCACACCCTCATCTCTTATTGGTTCATATGTCAAGAAACAAGAAACGAGGTAGAAGTGAATGCACCGTGCCTACGTGTTTTGGGATTATTTGGTTTTCATAAGATGACTTACACACCTAGATGGAGGGAGTACATGAGATGTATAATGTGAAAACTATATCATTGGAAACTCCTTTCACATACGAAATTGACCATATGCTTTGTGTAAGTTGCATGTCATATATTATTACTCTAACATTTGGTTAAAGTTAGCCTCGAAAAACGCACTAGACCTTGTATGCTTTGTGTAAGTTGCATGTCATATGTTATTACTCTCACATTTGTGTAAGTTGCATCTCATATATTATTACTCTAACATTTGCTCAAAGTAGTATAGTGGAAGTGGATCCTCTGACATAGGTATCCCTGCCTTACCCTCCCTTTCGGTCACTTACTGGCGGACCCCATGCTTGCTAGGCCCCGCATGTCAGTTACTCAATGGGTTCGGCCACATCAGGGGATCCTCATCCGTAGTATACTCCCTCTGTTTTTATTTACTCCGCATAAAACGGAGGGAGTAGTGGTATAATAAATGACGCGGGCGGGGGAGGGGGAGGGACGTCGGTTTTCTCTCAACTACGGTCCCACAAGCGAGCGAAAATGCAAGATGAAGCGCGTTCCATTCGGTGAGCGACGTGGAGGGTCCAGCGTCCCGGGCTGCAACGCGAACGCGACCAGAGCGATGTACAGTCAAAACCGATTGACCGGTCATCACCGAAACCACTATTCAGACCTGAACCTTCGCTGCTCGGCCTACGCCAGCCACTGCCCTAAAACCACACCAAATCTCCAGCCCATTGCCCCACCTTTCGATCCCCTAGCCCGCATCAAGCGTCCCCTAGTTCGACGGAAAGCCATGGTGCGCCGCAGGATCACTTACTACAAGATGCTGACGCTGGAGCGCCGCGCAAAAATCGCGGCGGCAGTCGGCGCCACAGACCTCCATTCCCAAGCTCGCTTTGCGGTGGGCCAATCCCCGAGTTCTCTGGAGCCAAGCTACGAGGACGAGGAAGCCGATCCAATGTTCACTGCGGAGGTCGCGGCGCAGAAGGCCCCCGATGGGTATGAGACGATGGACGTCAACTTCGTGCTGGCGTCCGAGTCCACCATGGTGCAGGCGGACCAGCGCTTCAACATGGCAATACTAAAGGAGGACCAGAAGGCAGAGGCTCAACTCGACGCAGAGCGCGCGCATGCCGCTGCCATAGAGGCTCTCCTACAGGCGGAACCGGATGTCGTGACTGTGAACCGGGCGGCGGAGGCTCAACTTGAGGCGGAGCGCGCGGATGCCGCTGCCATCGGGGCCCTCCTGCAGGTGGAACCGGACGTCCTGGACATGAACCGGGCGGCAGAGGCTCGACTCGACGCAGAGCGCGCGGATGCCACTCTCATCGACGCCCTCCTGCGGGCGGAACCAGAAGTCCTGGACTTGAGCCGGGCGGCAGAGGCTCGACTCGACGCGGAGCGCGCGGATGCCGCTCTCATCGACGCCCTCCTGCGGGCGGAACCGGAAGTCTTGGACTTGAGCCGGGCGGCAGAAGCTCAACTCGACGCGGAGCGCGCGGATTCCGCTCTCATCGACGCCCTCCTGCAGGCGGAACCGGAAGTCCTAGACTTGAACCGGGCGGCGGAGGCTCGACTCGACACGGAGCGCACGGATGTCGCTGCCATCGAGGCCCTCCTGCAGGCGGAACCGGACGTCCTCAACTTGAACCGGACTATGCTCTCGTCCGTGCAAAGAGCATGCACGCTCCGCTTGAATGAGTAGTTGGAGGCCGAGGACAACCACGGTGCGGAGACACACGTCGGCAGCGACGGCTGGTTCGCGCCGGCAGCCAAAGATGACGAGGCCGTCTCTTTCCACGAGCAGTGATAGTTTTTCTTTATGTTGTTGTTTTTATTATTATGGATTTTTTGCTATGTAAAAACATACTATTTGTTATGCAAGTCGCCTGAGTCTACCATTTCAGGTGGTTGGATGAATATCCTACATCTCCTAACCCTTCTTTCCTTCTTCCTCACCTCTTCTTCTTCCCCAACAGACCACCGCACGGGCCGTATGGATATTCCGGTTGGATAAACATACTCTATGAATGAAAATTATGTGTCAGCGATAGGATGGCTAAGTTTGGTTTGTTCACATGCGACAACACGTGTTAGTGAGGGTGCGTTCCCTTGGTTGGGTTTGCGGCGTGCAGGAGCGAAGTGTGAGGGTGCGGTGCGACCGCGGCGTGCAGGAGCGACCGTGTGAGGGTGCGGTGCGACCGCGACAGCCGTGCGCAAGTGTACCTCCTTCTCATTTTGAAAACTTTAGGCAAGCTTGGCAAAAATGTGTGGCGAAGTTTGGCAATGCAAGGCCTAGACCCAAACAGGATAAGTACGTACTACCTCTGTCCGGGTTTATTGCTCCCCATTGTATTTCATGCCAAATTTTTTTGACCATAGATTAAACTAAGAAAATGTTCACGCATGTCACCAAACATTATATTTTTCAAAACTATGTTCAAATACGAATCCAATGAGATAATTTTTCTTGACATGCATTAACATTTTGTTAGTTAAATCTTTAGTCAAAATTTGGCACAAACTATAAAAAGGACCTATAAACTAGGACGGAGGTAGTACGTACTAGGAGTACTAGTGTTAAAAAAGAAAGGCGGGGTTTTCCTTCGATACAAATCCTCGTTTCACGTGTCAATTAATGCGTATTTTTTTCTCGAAAGACCCAAGAGCTAACCATCTCACTCCTCATCGCTTGATTAATGCAGCGCCATGCAAATGAACCTTCTCACTTCCGCATGCATGCAGGGGATATTAATGTCCTTGCTTTCTAACCCCATCAATTTTGCCTCAATTAGTGTTAGTGGCCCTTTGCAAATTGTAATTTTGATATACTGGCCTTGTGTACAAAAAAATGGAGGTAGTAACTATATTTGAATTCCTTGCCCATTGCGGTGACGTCGACGACTTTTTTTGTGGTTTGGCGAAGTGCGTTCGATGGAGAACACCATTGAGGGAGACCACGGTAAGTCGTTCGCAATTGCCGCCTGCAAGCCGAGACAACTGCCTTATTTGCATCCAGGAAGTCCTTTACTAGTACTACTACTACTACTACTAGGAGTACTAGTGCGGTGAGATGGTTTCTCGAAGAAGACGATGGAGAAGCGGAGTCAGCGAAGAGTGAAATGATAGTTGATTCATCCGTGCTTTGTGATTTGACGACTGACTTCTTTGTGACTTGTGATAGAAGGGACAGGGGAGTATACTCTGTGCTCTATACTGTACTACTCCTACATGCGTCCAAGCATGGGAGAAAGAGGAGAGACGTTGCATTTTTCTATTCCTTCAATCAATCAATCAGGGAACTTTGGTTCCATCTTTTTGGCTTTGGCAACGCTGTCCACAATGGTTCCCACGATGCCAAAAGCTATTTTCACATTTGGATACACATTGTGGATGCCCTTAACCGTACCTCTTGGTTTTTCTCCTGTGTGCTATCTATACAAATCTCAATTATATTGATCTAAAAAATTATAGAATCAAAGATTAGTAAAAAGGAGGTGATTTTGCCGCCCGGATGGCGGGGGAGGTTTCTTATTTTCGGAGGACGTTGTCCTGGCGGTTTGCTAACATGCGGTCCCACGTGTCAGTGCTTTACCAAGCTGATTTGCGTCCCACATGAGGCAGAACAACGGCAGAAGCAACACGTGGTTAAGTTGAAGAAGATCAGGGAGAATCGACCAAGCTGATCCGCGTCCCACATGAGGCAGAACAACGACATAAGCAACACGTGGTTAAGTTGAACAAGATGAGGGACAAGCGACCAAGCTGATCCGCGTCCCACATGAGGCAGAACAACGGCAGAAGCAACACGTGGTTAAGTTGAAGAAGATGAGGGAGAAGCGGATTCAGCAACGAGTGAAATTATGGTTGCTTCGTCCCTCCAACCTTTCTGATTATATCACATACAACCTTTCCTTACAAAAACTGGTAAGGAAACTCGTTTTGACATCCATCTGCCAGATTTCATAAATGCAGCTAATGCTAACATGATTCCGACGGACTTAAGCATCGCTACGGATGAGAAAATCTCATCGTAGTCAACTTGCGAAAAACTCTTTGCCACAAGTCGAGCTTCATAGACGTGGACATTACCGTCCACATCCGTCTTCTTTAAAAATCCATTTATCTCAATGGCTTGCCGACCATCGGGCAAGTCCACCAAAGTCCATGCTTTGTTCTGATACATGGATCCTATCTCGGATTTCATGGCTTCTAACTATTTGTCGGAATATGGGCCCACCATCGCTTCTCCATAGCTCGTAGGTTCATTGTTGTCTAGCAACATGACCTTCATAACAGGATTACTATACCACTCTGAAGTAGCACGCGTCCTTGTCACCCTACGAGGTACGGTAGTGACTTGATCCAAAACTTCATGATCACTATCATAAGCTTCTACTTCAATTGGTGTAGGCGCTCCACGAACAACTTTATGTGCCCTGCCACACACTAGTTGAAGTGATGGTTCAATAACCTCATCAAGTCTCCACCATCCTCCCACTCAATTTTCCGAGACAAACTTTTCCTCGAGAAAGGACCCGATTCATGAAACAATCCCTATTGCTTTCAGATCTGAATTAGGAGGTACACCCAACTATTTTGGGTGTCCTATGAAGATGCATTTTATCCGCTTTGGGTTCGAGCTTA
Source organism: Triticum timopheevii (assembly GCA_963921465.1). Taxonomy (NCBI): domain Eukaryota; kingdom Viridiplantae; phylum Streptophyta; class Magnoliopsida; order Poales; family Poaceae; genus Triticum; species Triticum timopheevii. The sequence continues at coordinate 115,578,640 of OY997266.1, read as the reverse complement.
TCAACCTGAAACTTTTCACATAAGCATCGCATGCCCAAACTTTTAAGAAACGACAACTTAGGTTTCTCAAAACCATAGTTCAAATGGTGTCCTCTCAACGGAATTATGTGGTGCCCTATTAAAGTGAGTGCGGTTGTCTATAATGCCTAACCCATGAACGATAGTGGTAATTCGATAAGAAACATCATGGTACGCACCATATCCAATAGGGTGCAACTATGATGTTCAGACACACCATCACACTATGGTGTTCCAGGCGGTATTAATTGTGAAACAATTTCCACAACGTCTTAATTGCGTGCCAAAGCTCATAACTCAGATACTCATCTCTATGATCATATCATAGACATTTTATCCTCTTGTCACGATGATCTTCAACTTCACTCTGAAATTACTTGAACCATTCAATAATTCAGACTTGTGCTTCATCAAGTAAATATACTCAGTATCTACTCAAATCATCCGTGAAGTAAGAACATAACGATATCCACTGCGTGCCTTAGCACTCGTTGGACTGCACACATCAAAATGTATTACTTCCAACAAGTTGCTTTCTTGTTCCATTTTACTGAAAACGAGGCTTTCAGTCATCTTGCCCATGTGGTATGATTTGCATGTCTCAAGTGATTCAAAATCAAGTGAGTCCAAACGGTCCATTTGCATGGAGTTTCTTCATGCATATACACAAATAGACATGGTTCGCATGTCTCAAACTTTTCAAAAACGAGTGAGTCCAAAGATCCATCAACATGGAGCTTCTTCATGCGTTTTATACCAATATGACTTACATGGCAGTGCCTTCAGAGCACGATGACAATTGGAAGTGGTTTTCATGGGGGCAGTAGCGGGTAATAGTATTCTCCTTTCGGATTTATGACCTGGTCGAGCAAAAATCCCGCTATTTCCTCTTGAAGTGGTTCTACGCGCTCTGTTTCTAGGAGCTTCTCCCGCACCTCTTTGAACTGTTAAGAAGGAGATCAATATGCATGTGTATTAGTTGTGTGACTAGATATCGATAATGGTGTAAAAATTGTGAATAGTGTTCTGACTAGCGTACCCATTCCTGTCTTTGAGATCTGCTCCTTTCGGACGCCATCATGCGAATGTTCTCGCAAACGCAGAATGCACATAGATCAGTCCCCTGCGCCTGCTTCAGGGCCTTTACGAGAATGGAATTTGATCAGATAATAATTAATCAAGCATGATAATTAAAGAGATGGCAGCTAGCTAGCTAGCTATTACTACTTAATTACTTACCTTGGGTCGAAACCATTTAAGCTTTTGTTTCCATTCGCCTTCCGTGACGCTGATGAACCTTGCCCAAGCCCTGCCCGCCGACAAAGAAAATGAATAAAGGGGTTATTAAATAGTTCATATCATGAAATGACGAACTAAATAGGTCGAGATATATAGTTAATAATGATTGAAATTACCTGTTGACTATCCCAAACAAGATGTTATAGTCAGCTTTTGCTGTGAGTAGTGAGTCCAGTATTTCAACTGTTCCGGCGTCAACTTTAATGATACACAAGATCCAGTGAAATCCGAAGTTGTAAGGAAGTAGTATATCTTCATTGTATTTGAGGCGCTTCAAGAACTCTAGCATGTTGTCCTCTATGTTCTTTTGATGATGTGGATTTATTAGCCATGTATATTCATTAACGGTGTTTGGGTCAATGAACCCAATGCCAAAGCGTCCACCTTTTCTCATTTCATACATCTTCATCCTGCATAATACCACAGAAAAGAATATAGTGAGGATAATTACAGGTAATGAATGATCAAAAGGATCACTACAGCTAGCTTGAGACTTAAATTACAGAAAGAAATCACTTATAGACAATAGCAACTGACGATAGATTTGTCGAGTGCGTCTTGATTGTATAACTGAAACAGTTTAGAAAACTCAACGGACAGAGCTTTCTCATGGAAGTAATGCTCCTCCTTGACATTCACCATGAGGGACAATCAATCTGAAATCTTGGTAATGTTCATGTACCATTGATGCAATTCATACATTCTCGTTGGGAGGTTCTTGACCTTGTCTGGCTCGACCAAAGGTTGGCCCCGGACATATTTCTGTTTTATTTCATCCTCTCTAAGCACAGGCATGGGCTCGATCTCGAGGAGTTGTCCAACAGTGATGTTGAGAACTTCAGCCTGCATTATATGCTCCTCCGTTATTACCACATTGCCCACCTCGGGAACGTAAACTGTTTGCCCACAATAATATTGGGCGCGCGTACTATCACGTGTTGTTGGCACAACAAGCGAGGGGATCGATTGCGCCGCCTGTTCTCCCAGCTGGGGAATGGTTTTCCCGCATTTTTTGACAACTGCTTCTTGTTTGCTCGATCCTGAGCTCGCCTCCTTACGTAGACGTGCTCGATTTAACTTCTTGATGTGGCGCTCATAGTCTGTGTCAACAGGCTTGGGAGCTGGTGGTTGAGCCATACGAATGAAGTGGTCAATCGTTTCCTCAGGCACTTTCTCCCTTGGCGGCGGTGGCGGTTTCGGTGCAAAATGGGCTTCCACCTCGGCCTTCGATATGGCTGCGATTTCCTCCTCGGACCTGTCATAAGACCTCTGCGGAAGAGGCGTGAGGCTTGGACCATATTTATATCGCTTGCCTCCGCCTGTACTTCCTGTACTACCTCGACTCGTACCGCTACGCACCATAGCTGCGGGTGTCTCTTCTGCGATTGCTGAGGCGGCGGAGACTGCTAACGGGGCTGAGTTGGACGAGGAGGAGTGTCCTAAAGTTGTGCCGGACATGGAGGAGGAGTGGCCTGAGGTTGTGCTGGACTTGGAGGAGGAGTGGACGTCTGACGCTGTGGCGGACTTGGAGGAGGAGGAGTGGCCTAACACTTTGCCGGACTTGGAGGAGCAGTGGCCTGACACTTTGCCGGACTTGGTGGACTTGCAGGAGCGGGAGTCTGCTGACTCGGTGGCGGACTTTGACGAGGAGTCGGCTGACGCGGTATCGGTGGCCTTCGAAAGATGATGCAATCCTTTTTCCGTGGGATGATACGATGTTTGGCCTCTCCGAGAAAGCGCTCCTCGTCACCTCCAGGAATGTCAAGCTGTAGCTCCGAATATGGTGGGTCCACCACCTCATCAACCAAGACACGAGCATAGCCCGCTGGAATCGAGTTGCAATGGAAGGTTGCCTCGGGGGGGTTTGTAAAAGCAACGCCGTCCGCCACCTTCATGGATATGTTCTTCATTTTGACGTGTAGCTCGCAGTTAGTGTTCTCCGTGATGTCATCCACGGGGTATCTACCCAGCATTGCGTCGTCCGGGGCGGAACCCACGCTGCTTGTCGGCATGGATGGGGCGGTGCTATCCAATGCTGGATCATCCGCTAGCTGCTGCAGCTGCTGAGACCCCCTTTGCTAGGTAAGTGAGTCGATCTGCTCCTGCTGCCGCTGGAATTTGGCTGCCAATTCCGCTTGACTTGCTTCTAGGCCTTGAAGGCGTTCATAGTCCCGCTTCCTCTGCTCCTCCTTCATCTTCCTCTTCTTCTCCTCCGCAATCTTCTTTCTCGCACGGGTTCTGTAGTCGGTGTTCCAGTCTGAAAACCCCTCATACCACGGAATAGCGCCCTTGCCTCGTGTTCTTCCCGGGTGTTCAGGATTTCCCAGGGCACGCTTAAGCTCGTCGTTCTCTCTGTTGGGCTGGAACACCCCCGATCGTGCCTCTTCTATTGCAACAAGTATCGCATCGTCGGTGCCCTTCAGACTTGCCTTCGTCGAAACATTGCCTGTCTTCGGGTCCAACTCCCCCCCCCCCCCCATGCGCATAGAACCAAGTCCTGCACCTAGGGGGCTAGCTCTTAGTAACCGGAGTGACACCTGCATTCCCCATCTCTTTCTCAGACTTATCCCACTTAGGCATTGCCACCTCATAGCCACCTGGCCCCAGCTCATGGAACTTATCCTTTTTTCGGCATTCTTCTTGTTTACTCTCGACCGTTCCTTAGCTAATTCCGAATCCTTGAATTTCACGAAATCGTCCCAATGAGCATGTTGGTTCTCTAGTGTTCCCTCGAATACTAGAGTATTCCTTCCTCCCTTGACGTACTTGTCCCATTCACGATTCTTGTGGTTCTTGAATGCAACCGCCATCTTCCTAAGAGCAGCGTCCTTGACTTTCTGCACATCTGCTTCTGTGAAATGATCTTGTAGGGTGAAATGTTCCATGAGAGTATCCCAAAGCAGATCTTTTTGATTCTTGTTGACAAAAGTTACATCTGGACGTGGCTTTGCTGGCTCTCTCCATTCTTGAAGTTTGATCGGGAGTTGGTCCTTCACAAGAACTCCGCACTGACGAACGAACTTGTCCGCAATCTTCTTAGGCGCTAATGGTTCGCCATTAGGTCTGCATGCCTCGATATTGTACTTTACGCCGTCCTTCAACTTTTTGTTTGGGCCTCGTTTCGTCCTTTTGCCTGAAGATTAGCTCAACCCGGACGGCTGAAAGAACAAAGATCGATTTGTTAATATATCTTCAAGTCATTTAAAACATGTGATGATCACCAGATGCGTGCTTATATAAATATATATACCTCGCCGGTCTTTGTTGTTTTAGGATCAACATGTTCTTCGTCATCGTCATAATCGTAGTTCATGACTTCATCAATTCGGTCATCACGATCGAATATCATATCACCCTCTCCGGTGTTGTTTAGAAATTCGGAGCCGTCATAATCTTCTTCATTCTGATCATCATCTGGCCCGCGTATCATATCGAACATGGTCTGTTCTCCCTCTCTGTCGGTATTGTCTGCCATAGCTTTTATTTAACTAATCCAAAAGAAATATAAAACAATTTAGTATTCAAATTACATCGTCTCGAATAATAGATATAATCTCGAATACATCGTCTCGAATAATAGATATAATCTCGAATACAACGTCTCGAATAATATATAATATTGAATAGTACATCACTGACTAGGTAGCTAATTAAAGATCGAATACTACAGAAGAATCTAGGACACTCGCGGTTCCTGCGGCGCAGGCGGTGGACACCCAAAGAGAAGGAACCCTCACTGGATCATAGCTGAAGTGAGATCCCCGAAGAAACTGCCAGGTATTGGAGAACCTGCCGCCCTCTAACGCAACCATGTAGCGATGGACGTGCTCGTCCTCCTCCCTGACACGGCGACGTACCACCTCCGGCGCGGCCGGGTCCCTCCGCACCGAAACTGGCCCACGCGAACGCAACCAAACGAGATCAGGGTCGACGACGGGACCTGGGGCCGGGTTCCTCATCAAACGGCGCGCCCTTCCAGGCAGCACCTCCCAGTGCCAGCCTAGCGGAGCCCAGTCCCGGACATGGGTCGGTTGGACGTCGTCGCGGACGGGTCGACGGCGAGGAGGCGGGCCGGGCATCGTCGAGAACAAATACTAGCTATATGCCCGCAAAAAGTAACATTTTTTTAATGATTGGATTTTGATAACTAAAATTTCTAACATTTCTATATAACACTAATTATGCTATCATTGCATATGTCAAAAATCTATATACTATTTCATACTAATTAAGCATCTAACACTAAAAACAGAAAACACAACTTCTATACATCCATTAAAAAACTGAAAAACAACATTATATAAAAAATTTCCATACTAATTAAACACTAATTATATCCATCTAACATGCATTCATACATATATAATAGTGAAAAATAATAATCTAAATAATCTAAACTAATTAAACATACAAAATACGTATATACTAATATATACATGCATTAATTCATACATATGTACGTGTGTGTGTGTGTGTTCATCATGCATGCTTGTGTGTGTGTGTGGTCTCGGGGAGGGGCGGCGCCCATGGTTGCCGCCTGGGGCGAGGGAGAGGGGTTAGAGGGGGAGAGCTCACAGCGGGGCGACGGCAACGGCGAGGCGACGGCCAGGCGAGAGCCGGGGGTGGTGACGGGCCGGTGCGTGATGCGGGGGCGGCGACGGCGCGACGGGGACGGGCCCGGGGCGGCGACGGGGGCGGCGACGGCAATGGAGACGATGGAAACAGAGGAAGAAATAGAGGGAGAATGAAATTTTCGTAACTGTTGTATATATAGAAGGCACCTTTAGTACCGGTTGGAGCCACCAACCGGTACTAAAGGCCTGTTTTGGCCAGGCCAAGCGGCAGGAATCGCACCCCCTTTAGTACCGGGTCGTGGCACCTACCGGTACTAAAGGGGGGGGTCTTTACTACCGGTTGGAGCCACGACCCGGTACTAAAGGGGGTGCGCTGGCTCGAGGCGGTGCGCAAGTTTAGTCCCACCTCGCTAGTCGAGGGGCTACCGCAATGGTTTATAAGCCCTAGTGCGGTAGCTCTCTCGAGCTCCTCTCCTAACCAGGCCTACTGGGCCTACCTATCCTCTTCGCCCAGTGGGCCTACTGGGCCTTTCCGGGCCTGCATCCTGGCCGAACAAAAGGTTGTGTTGCTAGTCGTATGCAGGCCGCTTTGGCCCAGTAGGCGGGCTTTTTTTTTCTTAATTTTTTTTCGCTTTATTTATTTTTGTTTTATTTATTTTTGAGTTGTTTTTTGCTGTATTTAGAGTTCCTTTGTGAATATTTTTTCTTTAGGTACAAAAAATTACAAACTTTCTGTTAGTGCCGGTAGATTTCAAATTTGAATAGTTTAAATTTTGAATTATTTGAAATTTGTGTGAATCACTAGTTTGTGAATAACTTAACTTTGAAAAAAGCTTTTTCAGTGATTCTTTTTTATTATGTTTAATATTAGTGTGTTTTATCATTATATTCAATTTAGTAATGCTTAGGTTATTTAAAAAATGAAATGCCTTTGTAACAGTTCAGTTTTCGTCGGAAACCCTGATACTTCGAAAGAGATTGTCCATTTTGTACACGAAGTGCATCCAGTTTTTGCCGTAACCCTCTCTACTTTCTTACACATGCTATTTGTATGAAATTATGATACCATGCCAACTTTCAACCTTTTCTGAGTTCATTTGAAATGCTTTTCAATTTCAGGGTCATTTAGCTGGAAAAAAAATCAGTAAATGCATGAAAAGAATTTGTTTGCACATAAAATTTCTTCGCATTTCAAAAGCCAAAACACATAACTACCCTAACTATTACAGAGATTCCCCTCTGGGTGTGAAACACAGAAGAAAGTGATGATAGTGAAGCCGATCACATCCCAGATCTTTGGGTGTGAAACTTTTTCTTCGCGTGTGTCCCTTTGCGCCGTAACCATGGAAAATCTTCATCATTTAACGGGATGCTCGGGTCAATATTCACTGTGAATGGAGCAATGTCATCAAACTTTTCATAATCTTCTGACTTGTCTGTCTTGTCATCCACTCCCACGATGTTTCTCTTCCCAGAAAGAACTATGTGCCGCTTTGGCTCATCGTACGATGCATTCGCTTCCTTATCTTTTCTTTTTCTTAGCTTGGTAGACATGTCCTTCACATAGAAAACCTGTGCGACATCATTGGCTAGGACGAATGGTTCGTCTGCATACGCAAGATTGTTGAGATCCACTGTTATCATTCTGTACTGCGGGTCTTCCGTTACCCCGCCTCGTGTCATATTGACCCATTTGCACCGAAACAAAGGGACCTTTAAACCACGTCGATAGTCAAGTTCCCATATGTCCTGTATATAACCATAATATGTTTCCTTTCCCGTCTTGGTTTCTACATCAAAGCGGACACCACTGTTTTGGTTGGTGCTCTTCTTATCTTGGGCGATCGTGTAAAATGTATTACCATTTATCTCGTACCCTTTGAAAGTCATTATATTCGAAGATGGTAACTGGGATAGCAAGTACAGGTCATCTTCAATAGAGGTGTCATGCTTGGTACGTGTCTGCAACCAGCTGGCGAAACTCCTGGTTTGTTCACGTGTAATCCAGTCATCAGACCGCTCCGGGTGTTTGGAGCGTAGCAAATTCTTGTGTTCATCCATATATGGAGCCACCAAGGCGGAATTCTGTAGAACTGTGTAGTGTGCTTCAGTGAGAGAATGTCCGTCCATACATATTATTTGTTCCCCTCCTAGCGTGCCTTTTCCATCCAGTCTGCCCTTATGCCGCGATTCAGGAACACCAATCGGCTTAAGGTCAGGAATAAAGTCAATACAAAACTCAATGACCTCCTCATTTTGATGGCCCTTGGAGATGCTTCCTTCTGGCCTAGCACGGTTATGAACATATTTCTTTAAGACTCCCATGAACCTCTCAAAGGGGAATATTTTGTGTAGAAATACAGGACCCAAAATGTTAATCTCTTCGCATAGGTGAACTAGGACGTGCATCATGATGTTGAAGAAGGATGGTGGGAACACCAACTCGAAACTAACAAGACATTGCACCAAATCATTTTGTAACCTTGTTATGATTTCTGGATCGATTACCTTCTGAGAGATTGCATTGAGAAATGCACATAGCTTCACAATGGCTAATCGAACGTTTTCCGGTAGAAGCCCCCTCAATGCAACCGGAAGCAGTTGCGTCATAATCACGTGGCAGTCATGATACTTTAGGTTCTGGAACTTTTTCTCTGCCATGTTTATTATTCCCTTTATATTCGACGAGAAGCCAGATGGTACCTTAATACTGAGCAGGCATTCAAAGAAGATTTCCTCCTCTTCTTTGGTAAGAGCGTAGCTTGCATGACCTTGATGTATGCCGTCTTCTCCGTGCATACGTTGTTGGTCCTCCCGTGCCTCAGGTGTATCTTTTGTCTTCCCATACACGCCCAAGAAGCCAAGCAGGGTCACGCAAAGATTCTTCGTCACGTGCATGATATCGATTGCGGAGCGGACCTCTAGGTCTATCCAATATGGCAGGTCCCAAAATATAGATTTGTTCTTCCACATGGGTGCGCGTCCGTCAGCGTCCTTCGGAACAGGTTGTCCGCCAGGACCCTTTCCAAATACCACCATCAAATCCTTGACCATATCATGTACATCAGCACCAGTACGGTGGCAAGGCTTCGTCCGGTGATCTGCCTCACCTTTGAAATGCTTGCCTTTCTTTCTTACGGGATGCCTGCTCGGAAGAAATCGACGATGTCCCAGGTACACATTCTCCTTACAACTATTCAAATATATACTATCGGTATCATCCAAACAGTGCGTGCATCCGCGGTATCCCTTGTTTGTCTGTCCGAAAGCTTACTGAGAGCAGGCCAATCATTGATGTTCACGAACAGCAACGCCTTTAGATCAAATTCTTCCCCCATGTGCTCATCCCATGCACGTACACCTGTTCCATTCCACAGTTGTAATAGTTATTCAACTAATGGCCTTAGGTACACATCAATGTCGTTGCCGGGTTGCTTAGGGCCTTGATTGAGCACTGGCATCATAATGAACTTCCGCTTCATGCACAACCAAGGAGGAAGGTTATACAAACATAGAGTCACAGGCCAGGTGCTATGGTTGCTCCTCTGCTCCCCAAAAGGATTAATGCCATCTGCGCTTAGACCAAACCATACGCTCCTTGCGTCATCTGCAAACTCCCTCCCGTACTTTCTTTCGATTTTTCTCCACTGTGACCCGTCAGCGGGTACTCTCAACTTTCTGTCTTTCTTACGGTCTTCTCTGTGCCATCGCATCGCTTTGGCATGCTCTTTGTTTTGGAACAAACGTTTCAACCGTGGTATTATAGGAGAATACCACATCACCTTGGCAGGAATCTTCTTCCTGGGGCGCTCGCCCTCGACATCACCATGCTCATCGCGGCTGATCTTATAGCACAATGCACCACATACCGGGCAAGCGTTCAAATCCTCGTACTCACCACGGTAGAGGATGCAATCATTAGGGCATGCATGTATCTTCTGCACCTCTAACCCTAGAGGGCATACAACCTTCTTTGCTTCGTACGTACTCTCGGGAAATTCGTTGTCCTTTGGAAGCATATCCTTTATCATTACCAGCAACTTTCCAAATCCCTTGTCAGATACACCATTCTCTGCCTTCCATTGCAGCAATTCTAGTGTGGTGCCCAACTTTTTCTTGTCACCTATGCAATTCGGGTACAACAATCTTTTGTGATCCTCTAACATGCGCTGCAACTTCTTCTTCTCCAAATCACTTGCGCAGTTTCTCTTTGCATCGGCAATGGCCTGACCTAGATCATCAACGGGCTCATCTGATGCCTCTTCTTCAGCTTCTTCCCGCATTGCCGGCTCAGCTTCTTCCCGCATTACCGGCTCAGCTTCTTCCCCCATTGTTGTATCATCGTATTGAGTTAACCCATGGCCAGGATAGTTGTCGTCGTCCTCTTCTTCTTCATTGTCTTCCATCATAACCCCTCTTTCTCCGTGCTTGGTCCAAACATTATAGTGGGGCATGAAACCGGACTCAAACAGGTGGACGTGAATGGTTCTGGACGTAGAGTAATTGCAACCATTCTTACAGCCAGCACATGGACAAGGCATAAAACCATCCGCCCGCTTGTTTGCCTCAGCCGCAAGCAGAAAAGTATGCACGCCCTCAACGAACTGGGGAGAGCATCGGTCATCGTACATCCATTGCCGGCTCATCTTTATTACATAACACCGAATAGACCAAATTAATACAAGTTCAAACATAAAGTTCATACAACACTTAAATGCAACAAACAAATAACTCTCTAGCTGAAGCATTTAAATGCAACAACAAATGCGATCAAGATCGCAACTAAGGTAACAATTGATCCAACAGCATAATGATACCAAGCCTCACTATCGATGGCATATTTTCTAATCTTTCTAATCTTCAAGCGCATTTTCTCCATCTTGATCTTGTGATCATCGACGACATCGGCAACATGCAACTCCAATTCCATCTTCTCCCCCTCAATTCTTTTCAATTTTTCTTTCAAGTACTCGTTTTCTCTTTCAACTAAATTTAACCTCTCGACAATAGGGTCGGTTGGAATTTCCGGTTCACATACCTCCTAGATAAAAATATCTATGTCAACTTGATGGGCATAATTTGTCATAAACACGAAATGCAACAAATAGTTTTAATAGAGAATATACCACATCCGAATCATAACAAGGACGAGGGCCGACGGGGACGGATATCAAAACCATGGCACTATGTATAACAAACAATGTACGGGTAAGATAATTATTATACGAGTAACTATATATCCAAATCACACAAACATCAATTTTTTATATAAAATTTCATGAACAAGAGGCTCACCACAAGGTGCTGCCGACGATGGGACGGTGCGGGCGATCGACGGTGGTTACGACGGAGATTTAGAAGGCACTAAGTAAACCACACCTACATATGCAAACTACGTGTTATTTTTCACCTCAAATTGCATATAAATCAAATACTAGCACATATATGTATTTCCTCCCAAATTACTAAACTCACAAATTAATAACTATATAAAGCATTGCAAGAGCTAATCTAGCAATGAGAGATGAAAGGACAAAGTTGCTAACCTTTGTGATCATTTGAATGGATGGGGGCCTTCAAATCTTGACAAATTTTGGGCAAAATGTGATATGAGCTCGAGAGGAAGAGGGGAAGAACAGAGAGGAGAGGGGAAAGGGGAAGAACAGAGCAAGCTCGGGTGGACGAAGGGTTTATGTAGGACGACCTTTAGTACCGGTTCATGCCAAGAACCGGTACTAAAGGTGCTGGAGGGGGCCCAGACTGACAACATCCTGCCACCACTCTCATTAGTACCAGTTTGTGGCACGAACCGGTGCTAAAGGTTAGCCACGAACCGGTACTAATGAGAGCGGCCCGGCTAGCCGTTGGAACCGGCACTAATGTATACATTTGTGCCGGCTCAAATACAAACCGGCACTAATGCGCTTCACATTTGACCCTTTTTCTACTAGTGGGTAGGGGCAAACCAGCCCACTAAGGGGTGGTGCGCCCCTCCCAGTCCCTCTCACGTAACCAGGAGAGGTGGGGGCGCCTCCCCTAGGGCAGCCCCCCCTCCCGGCTTGGGGGGCAAGTTTCCTAGGGGGTGGGGCACCCAAACCCATCTAGGGTTTCCCCTGTGGCCGCCGCCCCTCCCTAGGGAACCCTAGGGTGCCTCCTCCACCCCCTTACCCCTATATATAGTGAGGGAGAGAGAGCGCAGCTAGAGACCCTTCCATTGGCGCAGCCCTCTCCCTCCTCCAACACCTCCTCCTCCTCCGTAGTGCTTGGCGAAGCCCTGCTGGAGAACCACGAGCTCCACCACCACCACACCGTCGTGCTGTCGGAGTTCTCCCTCAACTTCTCCTCTCCCCTTGCTGGATCAAGAAGGAGGAGATGTCCCCGGGCTATACGTGTGTTGAACGCGGAGGCGCCGTCCGTTCGGTGCTAGATCGGATCTTCCGCGATTTGAATCGCCGCGAGTACGACTCCATCATCTGCGTTCTTGAAACGCTTCCTCTTAGCGATCTTCAAGGGTATGAAGATGCTCATCCTCTCCCTCTCTTGTTGCTAGAATCTCCATAGATTGATCTTGGTGATGCGTAGAAAATTTTGAATTTCTGCTACGTTCCCCAACAGCCGGCACGCGCACCGCAGCCGATTGCTCATCGCAACCCGCTACCGTTGGTGTGGTACCACTGCTGCAAATCACGCAGAGTCATCCGTCGCGTCTCAACCACAATCCGCAACCCTGGCCGAGTCTTCTACAAATGCCCGAATCATGGGGTAATAATATGTTTAAGTGTTGATCTGCTGCTTTCAGTTGCTGATTTTTTTAATAGTTTGGTTGATGATCTTCCAATTTGATTCGTGCAGAAAAGGGAAGATTCGTGTGATTTGTATTTCTGGGAAGTTGCTTATGTGGGGGAATGCAACTATGCTGATTATTTGGTTAGCCGAGGAATCCCAATACCAGCAGGTTGGGGTGTTGGACAAGTAACTGAAGGAACGACAGAAGAGTAAGATGCAGAGCAGAAGGTTAAAGACGCAGTTCCTCTGATCATGGCCAAGCAATAGCTGTTGAACGGCCTTGACAGCAATGAGGAGATGAAAGAGCTTGTGAAGATAATGGGCAAAATCGATGTGCTCTGTAGGATGATTGTCTCTTTATTTGCCGTGTATGTAGCACTCGTGATGTATTCAGTGGCTACGACATGAGCACTTTGCTGAAACTAGTAATGAATGAAACCTGTGTAGCAGGCTGGGCGTAGTGTTGTGAACATCTAATGATTTCTATTAACGGAAATCAGGGGGTATCCCCTTTTGCTCATATAAATAAATAGATAGCAGAGGCCCTGTCGGGTCAGCTTTGTTCTCATTCGAAGACGTCGAGCAAATTGCAGGCCAACAGCAAACTATGTCATCAAATTCAAGTTTCACAGCCAAATATGAGTACAAATAAACAACAATGTCATCATGTTTTAGTTGTCATACAATCACCAAACACAAATCAACATACATAACAAGTTATGTTCTCACAGCAAAATACTAAACAACATGTTCATCAGCTTTCAGTTGTCATAGCAAACACAATTTCACATAGTAGATAAAAAAACGTCTTCTGACAGGCAAATACGACAAAAGCAATGTAATCATCATCCGCAGCAGCAGCGTCAACATCTTCGCCATGTGTATCAGTCTGAATCGTAATTCCCCACGGTGTCATCTTCTTCTTCGTCCTCAACGTGCTCGAACGTTGGCTTCGTCTTGATCAACTCTTGTATGTCCCCAGCACGACAGGCAATCTTTTCGCCGGCGTCATTGACGTGATGGTTCTCAAAGATATTAGGAACATCTGTGTTATCTTGTACATCAGGAGCAGTGTAAGCATCATCTTGTTGTGCAACTTCATTAAATGAATTCCTCTGCTCAAACCTTTGCAATACTCTCCAGTCATCGCTACGTGCAAATGTGTCTTCCAAGAAAAATATCTGTGTTGCTTGATTTGCCAAAATAAAAGGCTCGTTGGTCTGGTACGCCGCCTTGACATTGATGGATTTGAAATAATCATCAGCTCTGGGTTTTGCGATCCTGGAAAACAGGTTATACCAACGACAGCACAACAGAACCACACACCGATGATCCTCGAAACTGGAGATATACTGCAACTGAACAATGTCTGTTATGTTAGCATACATTTCAGTTGTCTCTTTGTCATACTTATCCGTGCTCATGATGGCACTGTTTTGTGTCTTCCTGCCTTCGGCTCGTGCAAGGGTGTTGTAGCGCACATCTCCAACAACGCAAGATTCATAATGTCTTACCCGAGTATCAGGACCCATTGCTAGTGAGTAAAGGGCATCATCAACTGCCTGCCCATCCTCCCGCATCTTATTAACCTATGGTTAGAAAATAGACAAGCTGATCATATTATGTACTCAATATATTAAAAAAACTGACAGTGCACTTCAAAAGCTTACATGGTTCTTGAACCATTTCGCAAATCCTACCATAACCAGTTTGTCAATGTTTTTTGGATTTTGCGGCAGTAACTCCTCTTTGTACATGCTGCACAACATAGTGATCGCGTCAAACATCAAAATATATAAGAATGTGCTACAAGTTTAGTAGATTACGATGTATAAGCTGCAGTACTGCACTTACTTGATATAAGGTAGTATCTCAGGACAGTTATTCAACACATACCAAACCATTTTGTCCAAATCTTTAGGTTTGTCCTCTTGTCGACTCTTCCCTGTAACTCGAAAAGAATAACCGAAAACATTGATCCCGGGATTGTCTTCACCCACCTCTTTGCTAAGCTCATCAGCTGTTTCAATGTATTTTCAGCAGAATGTCAACACTTCTGTAGCAATGTAGGCCTCTGCAATGGAACCCTCGGGTCTAGCTCTATTCCTAACATAGCCCTTGAAAGTGCCTAGCCGCCTTTCAATAGGGTACATCCAGCCATACTGTACTGGACCTCTAAGTAGTGCCTCATCAGGTAGATGAACAGCCAAATGCACCATCACATCAAAGAAGGCTGAAGGATATATCTTCTCAAGGTCGCATAGGATAGTTGGTATCTTGTCTCTAAGACGCTCCAAAGCATCGATCCTGATATTTCTACTGCAGAGTTCCCTGAAGAATTGTCCCAACTCTGCAACTGCTCTGTATAAGTCAGGGCGGCCCAATCCTCTAAGGATAACAGGTAAAGCCCTTTGAAGTAGGACGTGGCAGTCATGAGTTTTCAACCCTTGTACCTTGTTTCCATCTGCACTGACTCTCCTTTCAGGGTTGGAAGCAAATCCATGTGGGAATCTCACACGTGACAGGACCTCGCAGAATTCTTTTCTTTTTACCTTGTCCAAGGCGTACACAGCTGGTGCCATATCCCGTGGTTTACCTTCATCTTGCACCTGCAAATCCTTTCTGATACCCAGGTGTGTCAAATAAATCCTAGATTTTAAGGTATCTTTCGTCTTGCCTTCAATGTTAAGAAGTGTGCTAATAATGTTGTCACATATATTTTTCTCGATGTGCATCGCATCAAGATTATGCCGCAGATCCAAATCTTTCCAATACTCCAAGTCCCACAAAGTGGACCTCCGGGTAAACAATAATCTCTCTTCTACCGTGCCACGCTTCCTTTTCCCGCTACCATTACCAGGATGGTTTCCTGGTGTAATATGCCTGACCTTCTCTAATTCCACTTGCAACTCATCGGCGGTGAGCCTCTTTGGCGCATCATGGTTTTCATGCTTTGCATTGAACACATGTCTTCGGTATTTTCTAGGATGTGGCTTGTCCTTGGCAAGGAAACAGCGGTGTCCAATGTAACAGATCTTGCTATGTATTGCGTATGACAGCGGATTCCTATCAGAGCGAACACATGCATTGTAACCATGTGTCGTTCGCCCTGACATAGTTCCCAAAGCCGGATGATCATGGATGCACCAAATTACAACAGCACGCAGAAAGAAATCAGCTGGTGGGCTGCTATATAGGTCTCGAGTGAGAACACCCTTCCGTAGCTGTTGAAGTTCCTCCACAAGAGGCTCCATGAACAAATCAAAATCCTTTCCAGGACTTTTTGGACCTGGGATGAGCAAGGCCATCATGTAGTTTGATTATTTTATGCAGACATTTGGAGGCATGTTGTAAGGGATAACAAGCACTGGCCACATGCTATATCTGGCGCTCTGGTGGCCAAATGGGTTAAATCCATCTGAAGCTAAGCCAAGTCTAATGTTTCTCGGGTCAACAGCAAACTCTTTGTGTTTATCATTGAAGCTTTTCCACTCACTACCATGAGATGGATGGCTCATTACATTCTGATATCTGTACTCCTGGTTCCTAGAATGCCACAGTACATCCTCTCTTGTTTCAGCATCATGAAACAACCTCTGCAATCTTGGTGTAATTGGAAAATATATCAGAACATTATGAGGAACCCTCTTCATAGCATCGCCATCTTTCCATCTTGGTGATTTGCATTTTGGGCATTCACTTAAGTTGGCATAATCCTTCCGGAACAGAACACAATTATTCTTACAAACATGGATCATATCATATCCAATTCCAACTGCACGAAGGAAATCCTTCATTTTACTGTAGGTGTGTGGCAGCTCAGACACATCTCGGAAAGATTTGCGGAAAGCAGCCAACATCGCATCGAATGATTTGTTGGTCATCCACTCAAATGTCTTCACCTAAGGAAAGGTGACCATAGCTGAGAATACTGACAGCTTATTTCCTGGGGTGACAACAACGTTGCATTGTTCCAACATGCGGGCCCACCGTTTTTCTTCTGCAGGTGAAAGTTCACGGAATGCACGAGCATTTCGTAGCATTGTTTTGATGTTGGTCAAACTCACTGGCTCCGCTACCACCACCTCCTACTCCTCTTCCACCTGAGCATCAGGCAGATCAAGATGGTGATCTACTGCTTCCATGTAGTCAATAACATTGACGTTCACAGCTTCACCATGATGAACCCACCTAGTATATGTGACCGACATACCATACAAGTGTAGATGATTTTGCATAGTTGACTGGGGTCTTGTAACTGAATTCATACAACTGCTACACGGGCAGAGCACATCTGATTTCGACCACCGTACTCAGCTCTTAAAAAGTTCATGAAGTTTTCAACCCCCTCGACATATGCAGTGGAGAATCTTCGAGCAGAAGTTATCCAAGTCTTGTCCATCTATTAGACATACAAATTAGTTCTTCTACTAGATATTACAGGAAAAACATATATGCTTTTTTATGAAGTCCAGAAAAAAATACCTAGGTCGATGTCTAAAGCTATGGCAAGATATTTGGACGAGCAGATCTAAGTAATGAAATATAAGTAAAGCTAATTCGGCCAACAGATTTGAGTGCTAAATTATGGCAGGCTGTTTCAGTAGTCAATGAGCCTGAGCACACAGCCATCGAACTATCGAAGGCCATCGCAGCAACAATGATCGAGTATAAAACAGTGTAGAGCTATTTCACCTAACAGATTGGCTACTAGACCATGGCAATCTACGTCACAATAAATATATGGCAGGATATTTTAGCAACTAATCGGCCATGGCATGCCATCTCAGCTAAGCAGATTGAGTGCAGAACAGGGCAAGGAAGCTTCTTAAGTAGAGCATATTGACAGTAAACTACTTTGGCAAACATTGAGATTAACAGCATCTATCAGCTAACATTCAGCGCTACACCGACATGAACGGGGCCTCAGTCTAGAATGCCCATACCGTCGGAGAAGCTGACCGCTGTGTGTCTCCACACGAATGTCGCCAGCGGTGGCGGCGCGGACCGCCGTGCGCCTCCACAAGAATGTAGCCAGAGGTGGTGGCGCGGCTAGAGGACGACAGTCTACGAGAGCGTACTGTGGGAGCGAGAGGATCACCGTGCGTCCCCTCGACGAACCGCGGCACTGACGTATCGGCGTGGCGGGGAGGGCGGCTTTAACGGAGCGAATGGGGTGGAGGGGGGACAGGGGGGAGGGGGGTTTGGGGAATATTTGGCCGAAGGGCGGTTGAATCGAATTTGGGGGGAATTTTTGTGGGGGGGGGGGAGGATTTTCGCGCGGTGGGCGGGGGAGTTTGGCGCATGGTCAGTTTCTCCAAGTGCAGTCCCACGTGTCAGTGAAGAGGCAAGCCGAAGCGCGTTCCGTTTGCATGAGCCGTGTGCAGGACCGAACGTGTGTGAGGTGCAATGCAACCGCGACAGGAGTGTTGTGAGTGTATCGCCTTTTTTCCTTTTAAACTAGGTGCTTCGCCCCCTCAAAAAAAATGTTGCTTCTCGCGATCCATCGATACTACTACTAGTAATCCGGTAATCCCGACTAAGGGTCCGTTCGGAGTGGAGGAGTAGAAAACAAAGGGATTGAAAATTTCACAGGAATGTACTTTGCCTGACTAGGAGAAACCTTGGAGCGTGAAACAGAGGGATGCAAAAAAAAATTGCGTTCGGCGTGAACTAGTAAAACCAAAGGAACCGGGAGATAGAAGCCAGTGCATGCATCTGCCTCCCATTGTATGAAAATAGTTTTTTATTTACTTGTACATGCAGCTTGCTTGCCCGCTAGCTTGACAACTCACAGGCAATGATTTTTTTAGTACGGCCAACTCACACCTTGCATCGGGCTTCTGCCCAAACATTGGGTTGGAGTAGATTTTTTAGTTCTCGTAAAAGGTACAGGCTAGGTGAACTTTCCTGTAGAATGAGCGAGGACGTTCCTTTGAACCGAACGCATTACATTTTATTTTTTCGAAGGAAACCAGACCTACAAAAATTCCTGCAGAATTCCTGCACACCGAACGGGGCCTAAAACAGCGCGGCCAGGTCTTTTCCCGCGCAATATGCTAGGAGGTTGGCTTAGTTGGGTTTTTTAGATTTGTCTCGGTTCAATAAAAACAGAGTTGGTGATGATGGTGTGCCTGTCATCCTGCAATATAGGTCGTCCGATCTATATCTAACGGATAGGAAGGAAACTATGACAATTTACCCGCACTCCTCTCCACATTTGTAGATAAGGCTTTCCCTCGTTCATCCTTTTCTCCCACAAGATCTTGATCTTCCATGCACTAGTACTCCTACAATATGTATATTATTGTGAAATTTCATATACACCGGCCGAGATTAATGCAAACACAACAGATTTTCATTACATTTTGAACTTTTATAAGACAGAAAAATAAAAGAAACCCGACCCTAAACCTATTCTACGGCGGCGACTGACGTCCTCCATCTGCGATCTCTATGTACGGGGGCGGGGTTCAAGACCCGTGAAGTGAAGGTGCGGTCTCCAGCGAGGAAGAGTAGAACACGGGATACGGACCGGCCAGTTGGCACACCATGCCCTGCCGCCTCCCATGCCCTACTCATCCTCGGAGGAGTCCCCGACCTCGGTGGTGCCGGACGTTGGATGGCGGAAAGTAGGGCGCGTGGCTGACGGTGCTCCCGTTGTCGGCCGCTAGCGTGGCCACTGCTTGTGCGGTCGCGTCCGCGTCCGGCTACGCTGCTATTGCATCGCGAGAGGTGACTTGAGCGCGGGCGGCCACCTCGAGCTTCATCCCCGAAGACAAGCTCTCCCGCAGAGCGTTCGCACTTGCGGTCACGGAGGATGTGGTGTCAGGTAGGAGGATGATGCGCTATGGTGTGGAGGTTAGCTGGGCGTTGCCTCTTTAAGTAGCGCATTCTGGTGAGGCCAAGCGTTCGGGTGCGTCATTAAGTCGCCGGAGTTGGTTCCTCGGGCACCGAGCCTCTTAACGGCGACATACGAACGGACGACATGAATGCGGGCAGCTGGCGCCGGCTGGGAACGCACTGTGCCATGACGCGAGGGACGAGGGCTTTGGTGTGCCAGGGTAGTCAGCTACGGTCGTGGCAACGTTGGAGATGCCCTTTGCTCAAATGCGATCCCCGCATGTCATTGAAAAAGTAAGACGACCCCGCATGGTCTCAGGTCCAGAGGATGCAGTTGGCCGCGCTACACCACTCCGCGGACGCATCCCGGCGCCCCGTGCATCCGCGACGAGCTGGGTGTTGGGTTGTGTTTGGATTGTGGCCAAAGTGCACCTTACCAAAATTTTGGTCATGACCCAAAGATTGGTCTTTGTTTGGATGGTTTCCATTTCTTTGGCATGCCAATGAACTCTAGCCAACTCTAGTTCATTTTTCTTGCCAATGTCGGCCAAATCACGGGCAACCAATACCTCAACCAAAATCTTGGCTACCCAATGCTTTGATGGGGCAACCTTGGGCACAAACCAAACATACCGTTGGTTGTGCCACAGCAGAAACGCCACCCTCGGCACACTGAAACCGACCGAGTCTATCGACGATATGAGCGTATCGCTCACCGCGATCGCCGTGTCCAGAGGCGGTGCTGGAGCTGCGCCCCGTTGTTGGCCCCAAAGACTCACATGAACGGTTGTCGGTGGCGAGGAGGTCGTGGGCCAGCTCCTCCATTCGACTAGTCTGCGCTACATCGTCCCGACGGGTGTGCCCCACATGTCGGTTTCCCTGTTTTCCCGGCCATATTCGAGCGTCAGTGCTCCGCGTTGCGTATTAGGCCTTTCACTATGTAGGCCAAGCAAGACAACTTATTGTTTATTTGAGCCGTTCAAGTGTAATCATGTGGCGTTTGCTTATTTCTCATTCCTCTCCAACCCTCTTCTCCATCGATCATGTCGCCCTCCAGTCGAGTCCATCCTCCCGCATGCCTCATTTGAACATTCCACCAAGTATCATTCGCATGTACCCACCCTAGTCCTCTTTCAATAGATCTCCAGACCTCGAGATGAAATCGAGAGGGAACGAGTTGGGGCACGTGATACCTAAGGCGGATTCAAAATTTTGAACCGGTGATCATAGCATCCGCAAATCATATATAAAGGGTATTAAATGTTTGTTTCATTTTTGAACGTACAATATACTCCCTCCTATCCTTTCTACCTTACATATAAGTTTTATGTGTAGTCAAATATCTCTAATATGATAAAAAAGGTATCAGCATTCAACAACGCCCAATCAATATTGTTAGATTCGTACGTACTCCAAGATTTGTACTCGAGATGGTTTCCAATTTGACTATTGACAAGATTAATAGTACTCCTTTCACATAGGAGTAAGTCATCTTAGGCTGTGCACCGTGACCAAGGAGGAGGGGAAAACGAGAGACATTAATGTTTATTTGCTAATTAATAGTATTGTATGCAATGCACTAACCACTACATGTCATGTTTGATAGTCTCAGATCATTAAAAGCATGCACACCCTCATCTCTTATTGGTTCATATGTCAAGAAACAAGAAACGAGGTAGAAGTTAATGCACCGTGCCTACGTGTTTTGGGATTATTTGGTTTTTGTAAGATGACTTACACACCTAGACGGAGGGAGTACATGAGATGTATAATGTGAAAACTATATCATTGGAAACTCCTTTCACATACAAAATTGACCATATGCTTTGTGTAAGTTGCATGTCATATATTATTACTCTAACATTTGGTCAAAGTTAGCCTCGAAAAACGCATTAGACCTTGTATGCTTTGTGTAAGTTGCATGTCATATATTATTACTCTCACATTTGTGTAAGTTGCATCTCATATATTATTACTCTAACATTTGCTCAAAGTAGTATAGTGGAAGTGGATCCTCTGACGTAGGTATCCCTGCCTTACCCTCCCTTTCGGTCACTTACTGGCGGACCCCATGCTTGCTAGGCCCCGCGTGTCAGTTACTCAATGGGTTCGGCCACATCAGGGGATCCTCGTCCGTAGTATACTCCCTCTGTTTTTATTTACTCCGCATAAAACGGAGGGAGTAGTGGTATAATAAATGACGCGGGCGGGGGAGGGGGAGGGACGTCGGTTTGCTCTCAACTGCGGTCCCACAAGCGAGCGAAAACGCAAGACGAAGCGCGTTCCATTCGGTGAGCGACGTGGAGGGTCCAACGTCCCGAGCTGCAACGCAACGCGACAAGAGCGATGTACAGTCAAAACCGATTGACCGGTCGTCACGGAAACCACTATTCAGACCAGAACCTTCGCTGCTCGGCCTACGCCAGCCACTGCCCTAAAACCACACCAAATCTCTAGCCCATTCCCCCACCTTTCGATCCCCTAGCCCACATCAAGCGTCCCCTAGTTCGCTAGAAAGCCATGGTGCGCCGCAGGATCACTTACTACAAGATGCTGACGCTGGAGCACCGCGCAGAAATTGCGGCGGCGGTCGGTGCCACAGACCTCCATTCCCAAGCTCGCTTTGCGGCAGGCCAATCCCCGAGTTCTCTGGAGCCATGCTACAAGGAAGAGGAAGCCGATCCAATGTTCACTGCGGAGGTCGCGGCGCAGAAGGCCCCCGATGGGTATGAGACGATGGACGTCAACTTCGTGCTGGCGTCCGAGTCCCCCATGGTGCAGGCGGACCAGCGCTTCAACATGGCGATACTAAAGGAGGACCAGAAGGCAGAGGCTCAACTCGACCCAGAGCGCGCGCATGCCGCTGCCATAGAGGCTCTCCTGCAGACGGAACCGGACGTCCTGGACATGAACCGGGCGGCAGAGGCTCAACTCGACGCAGAGGGCGCGGATGCCACTCTCATCGATGCCCTCCTACGGGCGGAACCAGAAGTCCTGGACTTGAGCCGGGCGGCAGAGTCTCGACTCGATGCAGAGCGCGCGGATGCCGCTCTCATCGACGCCCTCCTGCGGGCGGAACCGGAAGTCCTGGACTTGAGCTGGGGGGCAGAGGCTCGACTCGACACAGAGCGCGCAGATTCCGCTCTCATCGACGCCCTCCTGCAGGCGGAACCAAAAGTCCTGGACTTGAACCGGGCGGCGGAGGCTCGACTCGACGCGGAGCGCACGGATGCCGCTGCCATCAAAGCCCTCCAGCAGGCGGAATCGGAAGTCCTCGACTTGAACCGGGCTATGCTCTCGTCCGTGTAGAGCACCTGCATGCTCCGCTTGAATGAGTAGCTGGAGGCCGAGGACAACCACGGTGCGGAGACACACGTCGGCAGCGACGGCTGGTTCGCGCCGGCAGCCCAAGACGACGAGGCCGTCTCTTTCCGCGAGCAGTGATAGTTTTTCTTTATGTTGTTGTTTTTATTATTATGGATCTTTTGTTGTGTAAAAACATACTATTTGTTATGCAAGTCGCCTGAGTCTACCATTTCAGGTGGTTGGATGAATATCCTACATCTCCTAACCCTTCTTTCCTTCTTCCTCACCTCTTCTTCTTCCCCAACAGACCACTGCACGGGCCGTACGGATACTCCGGTTGGATAAACATACTCTATGAACGAAAATTATGTGTCAGCGATAGGAAGGATAGGTTTGGTTTGTTCACATGTGACAACACGTGTTAGTGAGGGTGCGTTCCCTTGGTTGGGTTTGAGGCGTGCAGGAGCGAAGTGTGAGGGTGCGGTGCGACCGCGGCGAGCAGGAGCGACCGTGTGAGGGTGCGGTGCGACCGCGACAGCCGTGCGCAAGTGTACCTCCTTCTCATTTTGAAAACTTTAGGCAAGCTTGGCAAAAATGTGTGGCAAAGTTTGGCAATGCAAGGCCTAGGCCCAAACAGGATAAGTACGTACTACCTCTGTCCGGGTTTATTGGTCCCGCATTGTATTTCATGCCAAATTTTGACCATAGATTAAACTAAGAAAATGTTCACGCATGTCACCAAACATTATATTTTTCAAAACTATGTTCAAATACGAATCCAATGAGATATTTTTTCTTCACATGCATTAACATTTTGTTAGTTAAATCTTTAGTCAAAATTTGGCACAAACTATAAAAAGGACCTATAAACCAGGACGGAGGTAGTACGTACTAGGAGTACTAGTGTTAAAAAAGAAAGGCGGGGTTTTCCTTCGATACAAATCCTTGTTTCACATGTCAATTAATGCGTTTTTTTTTCTCGAAAGACCAAAGAGCTAACCATCTCACTCCTCATCGCTAGATTAATGCAGCGCCATACAAACGAACCTTCTCACTTCCGTATGCATGCAGGGGATATTAATGTCCTTGCTTTCTAACCCCATCAATTTTGCCTCAATTAGTGTTAGTGGCCCTTTGCAAATTGTAATTTTGATATACTGGCCTTGTGTACAAAAAAATGGAGGTAGTAACTATATTTGAATTCCTTGCCCATTGCGGTGACGTCAACGACTTTTTTTTGTGGTTCGGCGAAGTGCGTTCGATGGAGAACACCATGGAGGGAGACCACAGTAAGTCGTTCGCAAGTGCCGCCTGCAAGCCGAGACAACCGCCTTATTTGCATCCAGGAAGTCCTTTACTAGTACTACTACTACTACTACTAGGAGTACTAGTGCGGTGAGATGGTTTCTCGAAGAAGACGATGGAGAAGCGGAGTCAGCGAAGAGTGAAATGATAGTTGCTTCATCCGTGCTTTGTGATTTGACGCCTGACTTCTTTGTGATTTGTGATAGAAGGGATAGGGGAGTAGACTCTGTGCTCTATACTATACTACTCCTACATGCGTCCAAGAATGGGAGAAAGAGGAGAGACGTTGCATTTTTCTATTCCTTCAATCAATCAATCAGGGAGCTTCGGTTCCATCTTTTTGTCTTTGGCAACGCTGTCCACAATGGTTCCCACGATGCCAAAAGCTATTTTCACATTTGGATACACATTGTGGATGCCCTTAACCGTACCACTTGGTTTTGCTCCTGTGTGCTATCTATACAAATCTCAATTATATTGATCTAAAAAATTATAGAATCAAAGATTAGTAAAAAGGAGGTGATTTTGCCGCGCGGATGGTGGGGGAGGTTTCTTATTTTCGGAGGACGTTGTCCTGGCGGTTGGCTAACATGCGCTCCCACGTGTCAGTGCTTTACCAAGCTGATCCACGTCCCACATGAGGCAGAACAACGACAGAAGCAACACGTGGTTAAGTTGAAGAAGATGAGGGAGAAGCGACCAAGCTGATCCGCGTCCCACATGAGGCAGAACAACGACAGAAGCAACACGTGGTTAAGTTGAAGAAGATGAGGGAGAAGCGACCAAGCTGATCCGCGTCCCACATGAGGCAGAACAACGGCAGAAGCAACACGTGGTTAAGTTGAAGAAGATGAGGGAGAAGCGGATTCAACAACGAGTGAAATGATGGTTGCTTCATCCCTCCAACCTTTCTGATTATATCACATACAACCTTTCCTTACGAAAACTGGTAAGGAAACTCATTTTGACATCCATCTGCCAGATTTCATAAATGCAGCTAATGCTAACATGATTCTGACGGACTTAAGCATCGCTACGGATGAGAAAATCTCATCGTAGTCAACTTGCGAAAAACTCTTTGCCACAAGTCGAGCTTCATAGACGGTGACATTACCGTCCACGTCCGTCTTCTTTAAAAATCCATTTATCTCAATGGCTTGCCGACCATCGGGCAAGTCCACCAAGGTCCATGCTTTGTTCTGATACATGGATCCTATCTCGGATTTCATGGCTTCTAACCATTTGTCGGAATATGGGCCCACCATCACTTCTCCATAGCTCGTAGGTTCATTGTTGTCTAGCAACATGACCTTCATAACAGGATTACTGTACCACTCTGAAGTAGCACGCGTCCTTGTCACCCTACAAGGTACGGTAGTGACTTGATCCAAAACTTCATGATCACTATCATAAGCTTCTACTTCAATTGGTGTAGGCGCTCCAGGAACAACTTCATGTGCCCTGCCACACACTAGTTGAAGTGATGGTTCAATAACCTCATCAAGTCTCCACCATCCTCCCACTCAATTTTCCGAGACAAACTTTTCCTCGAGAAAGGACCCGATTCATGAAACAATCCCTATTGCTTTCGGATCTGAATTAGGAGGTATACCCAACTATTTTGGGTGTCCTATGAAGATGCATTTTATCCGCTTTGGGTTCGAGCTTAT
The DNA here is from genome assembly GCA_963921465.1 of Triticum timopheevii. Lineage (NCBI taxonomy): Eukaryota > Viridiplantae > Streptophyta > Magnoliopsida > Poales > Poaceae > Triticum > Triticum timopheevii. The sequence continues at coordinate 115,552,839 of OY997266.1, read as the reverse complement.
CAACCTGAAACTTTTACATAAGCATCGCATGCCCAAACTTTTAAGAAACGACAACTTAGGTTTCTCCAAACCATAGTTCAAACGATGTCGTCTCAACGGAATTACGTGGTGCCCTATTAAAGTGAGTGCGGTTGTCTATAATGCCTAACCCATGAACGATAGTGGTAATTCGATAAGAAACATCATGGTACGCACCATATCCAATAGGGTGCAACTATGATGTTCGGACACACCATCACACTATGGTGTTCCAGGCGGTATTAATTGTGAAACAATTTCCACAACGTCTTAATTGCGTGCCAAAGCTCGTAACTCAGATACTCATCTCTATGATCATATCATAGACATTTTATCCTCTTGTCACGATGATCTTCAACTTCACTCTGAAATTACTTGAACCATTCAATAATTCAGACTTGTGTTTCATCAAGTAAATATACTCAGTATCTACTCAAATCATCCGTGAAGTAAGAACATAACGATATCCACTGCGCGCCTTAGCACTCATTGGACTGCACACATCAAAATGTATTACTTCCAACAAGTTGCTTTCTTGTTCCATTTTACTGAAAACGAGGCTTTCAGTCATCTTGCCCATGTGGTATGATTTGCATGTCTCAAGTGATTCAAAATCAAGTGAGTCCAAACAGTCCATTTGCATGGAGTTTCTTCATGCATATACACCAATAGACATGGTTCGCATGTCTCAAACTTTTCAAAAACGAGTGAGTCCAAAGATCCATCAACTTGGAGCTTCTTCATCCGTTTTATACCAATATGACTTACATGGCAGTGCCACAAGTAGGTGGTACTATCATTACTATCTTATATCTTTTGGCACGAACATGTGTATCACTACGATCGAGATTCAATAAACCATTCATTTTAGGTGCAAGACCATTGAAGGTATTATTCAAATAAACGGAGTAACCTATATTCTCCTTAAATGAATAACCGCATTGCGATAGACATAATCCAATCATGTCTATGCTCAACGCAAACACCAAATAACAATTATTTAGGTTTAACACCAATCTTGATGGTAGAGGGAGCGTGCGATGCTTGATCACATCAACCTTGGAAACACTTCCAACACATATCGTCAGCTCACCTTTAGCTAGTCTCCGCTTATTCCATAGCTTTTATTTCAAGTTACAAACACTTAGCAACCGAACCGGTATCTAACACCCTGGTGCTACTAGGAGTACTAGTAAAGTACACATTAACATAATGTATATCCAATATACTTCTATCGACCTTGCCAGCCTTCTCATCTACCAAGTATCTTGGGTAATTCCGCTCTAGTGACTGTTCCCTTTATCACATAAGCACTTAGTCTCGAGTTTGGGTTCAACCTTGGGTTTCTTCACTAGAGCAGCAGCTGATTTGCTGTTTCATGAAGTATCCCTTCTTGCCCTTGCCCTTCTTGAAACTAGTGGTTTCACTAACCATCAACAATTGATGCTCCTTCTTGATTTCTACTTTTGCGGTGTCAAACATCGCGAACATCTCAAGGACCATCATATCTATCCCTGATATGTTATAGTTCATCATGAAGCTCTAGCAGCTTGGTGGCAATGACTTTGGAGAAACATCACTATCTCATCTGGAAGAGCAACTCCCACTCGATTAAAGTGATTGTTGTACTCAGACAATCTGAGCACAAGCTCAACAATTGAGCTTTTCTCCCTTAGTTTGCAGGCTAAGAAAATCGTCGGAGGTCTTATACCTCTTGACATGGGCACGAGCCTGAAATCCCAATTTCAGCCCTCAAAACATCTCATATGTTCCACGACGTTTCGAAATCGTCTTTGGTGCCTCAACTCTAAACCGTTTAACTGAACTATCACATAGTTATCAAAACGTGTATGTCAGATGTTCGCAATATCCATAGACGACGTTCGAGGTTCAGCACACTGAGCAGTGCATTAAGGACATAAGCCTTCTACGAAGCAACGAGGACAATCCTCAGTTTACGGACCTAGTCCGCACAATCGCTACTATCAACTTTCAACTAAATTTTCTCTAGAACATATCTAAACAGTAGAACTAAAGTGCGAGCTTACGACATAATTTGCAAAGACCTTTTGACTATGTTCAGGATAATTAAGTTCATCTTATGAACCCCCACTCAGATAGACATCCCTCTAGTCATCTAAGTGATTACATGATCCGAGTCAACTAGGTCGTGTCCGAACATCACGTGAGACGGACTAGTCATCATCGGTGAACATCTTCATGTTGATCGTATCTACTATACGACTCATGCTCGACCTTTCGGTCTCTTGTGTTCCGAGGCCATGTCTGTACATGCTAGGCTCGTCAAGTCAACCTAAGTGTTTCGCGTGTGTAAATCTGGCTTACACCCATTGTATGTGAACGTTAGAATCTATCACACCCGATCATCACGTGGTGCTTCGAAACGACGAACTTTCGCAACGGTGAACAGTTAGGGGGAACACTTTCTTGAAATTTTAATGAGGGATCATCTTATTTACTACTGTTGTTCTAAGCAAATAAGATGTATAAACATGATAAACATCACATGCAATCAAATAGTGACATGATAGGCCAATATCATATTGCTCCTTTTGATCTCCATCTTCGGGGCTCCATGATCATCATCGTCACCGGCATGACACCATGATCTCCATCATCATGATCTCCATCATCGTGTCTCCATGAAGTTGTCTCGCCAACTTATTTCTACTACTATGGCTACCGGTTAGCAATAAAGTAAAGTAATTACATGGCGTTGTTCAATGACACGCAGGTCATACAATAAATAAAGACAACTCCTATGGCTCCTGCCGGTTGTCATACTCATCGACATGCAAGTCGTGATTCCTCTTACAAGAACATGATCAATCTCATACATCACATATCATTCATCACATTCTTCTTGGCCATATCACATCACATAGCATACCCTGCAAAAACAAGTTAGACGTCCTCTAATTGTTGTTTGCATGTTTTACGTGGCTGCTATGGGTTTCTAGCAAGAACATTTCTTACCTACGCAAAAACCACAACGTGATATGCCAATTTCTATTTACCCTTCATAAGGACCCTTTTCATCGAATCCGCTCCAAGTAAAGTGGGAGAGACAGACACCCGCTAGCCACCTTATGCAACTAGTGCATGTCAGTCGGTGGAACCTGTCTCATGTAAGCGTACGTGTAAGGTCGGTCCGGGCTGCTTCATCCCACAATACCGTCGAAACAAGATTGGAGTAGTAACGGTAAGCATATTGAACAAAAATCAACGCCCACAACAACTTGTGTTCTACTCGTGCATAGAAACTATGCATAGACCTAGCTCATGATGCCACTGTTGGGGAACATAGCAAAAATTCAAAATTTTCTATGCAACACCAAGATCAATCAATGGAGATTCTAGCAACAAGAGAGAGAGAGGATGAGCATCTTCATACCCTTGAAGATCGCTAAGCGGAAGCATTTCAAGAACGCGGATGATGGAGTCGTACTCGCGGCGATTCAAATCGCGAAAGATCTGATCTAGCGCCGAACGGACGGCGCCTCCGCGTTCAACACACGTATAGCCCGGGGACATCTCCTCCTTCTTGATCCAGCAAGGGGAGAGGAGAAGTTGAGGGAGAACACCGACAACACGACGGAGGAGGAGGAGGTGCTGGAGGAGGGAGAGGGCTGCGCCAAGGGAAGGGTGTGCGGCTGCCCTAGGGTAAGGGGGTGGAGGAGGCGCCCTAGGGTAGGGGCGGCGGCCACAGGGGAAACCCTAGATGGGTTTGGGCGCCCCCACCCCCTAGGAAACTTGCCCCCCAAGACGAGAAAGGGGGCTTCCCTAGGGGAGGCGCCCCCACCTCTCCTGGTTACGTGAGAGGGGCTGGGAGGGGCGCACCACCCCTTAGTGGGATGGTTTGCCCCTTACCCTTTGGCCCATGAGGCCCTCCAACACTTGTCGGGGCTCCCGAAACACCTTTCGGTCATGTTGGCCATAGCCTGGTACCCCCGGAACACTTCCGGACTCCAATACCCTTCGTCCAATATATCGATCTTCACCGCCGGACCATTCCGGAACTCCTCGTGACGTCCGGGATCACATCCGGGACTCCTAACAACCTTCGGTAACCACATACTATTTCCCATAACAACTCTAGCGTCATCGAACCTTAAGTGTGTAGACCCTACGGGTTCGGGAATCTTGCAGACATGACCGAGACAACTCTCTGGCCAATAACCAACAGCGGGATCTGGATACCCATGTTGGCTCCCACATGTTCCACGATGATCTCATCGGATGAACCACGATGTCGAGGATTCAATCAATCCCGTATTCAATTCCCTTTGTCTAGTGGTATAGTACTTGCCCGAGATTCGATCGTCGGTATCCTGATACCTTGTTCAATCTCGTTACCGGCAAGTCTCTTTACTCGTTCCGTAACACATCATCCCGTGATAAACCCCTTGGTCACATTGTGCACATTATGATGATGTCCTACCGAGTGGGCCCAGAGATACCTCTCCGTCACACGGAGTGACAAATCCCAGTCTCGATTCGTGCCAACCCAACAGACACTTTCGGAGATACCCGTAGTGCACCTTTATAGCCACCCAGTTACGTTGTGACGTTTGGTACACCCAAATCATTCCTACGGCATCCGGGAGTTGCACAATCTCATGGTCTAAGTGTCGTGGATTTGTCACGGCAGATATCCTAGTGAAAGGACATAGTCGTGGAGCCATCGCTACGGGTTAACTTGAAGGGGTTAAAGCGGACACAAAGACACGAGGGTTTATACTAGTTCGGCCCCTTCGATGAAGCTAAAAGCCTACGTCTAGTTGTGATGGAATTGATGTGGTCTCGATGGCTAGGGAGCAAACAAGCTTCGCCTAGGCTCGAATTGTTGTTGTCTGTCCTTGAACCGCCGCCGGGTCGTCCCCCTATATACACAGGTGACGCTCGTCGGTCCATAGAGTCCCAACCGGTTCATACTCGTATCCCGGTTGGTATCTCTCTGTTCCTAACTTACAATACAAGTTTACACATCAAGCCGGTTTACGGCTACAGGTTCTAAACCGACTACAAGCCTTGGGCCTTCATCTACTTATACTATTACTGAAGTTAACCCGGCCCAGGTAGGCCGGTTCACGCCCAGTGGTAATATCCCCAACATTAGGCCCTAGATTGATTTGAACTGGTTCATGTCAATCCTTCACAAAATCTTTGTCTTCGACATCTTCTGGAAATTGGTAAACCGCCATGTCGTCATCATTTCTGATTGCTGTAAACCGGCATGACGTCATCATAAAGTTAACACTTATGACGCCTTCCTTCATTAATAGATCTGCGATACCCAAGTCATCAGCTCCACTTCCAAAATTTTGGCTCCTGGATTCGCGCGCCTGACCCACGTCTATTGCCTTATAAATAGGACCGAAGGGTCATTTCCTTTTCTCCCCTTCGTCTCTTCCTCTTCGTCTTCCTCGCGTTGCCAGCCTCAGAGCTCCGCCGCCGCTGTTGTCCTCTGCATCGTCCCGGGCCACTGCATCAACCTGAACGCATCAGAGTACCGCGGTAGCCTTCCGCGTCTTCCTCAGCTCTGGTAAACCTTCTGTTCTTCTTAATATAGATCTGTTCTAGGGTTTTCTGTTCTTGCCGTGTTCGTCGCTTGTTCATACTTGTACCCAGACTCCTGGATAAACCTGTGCACCCTTGCTCTGATTAGCGGTAGCCTTTTAGCATCTGCCTATAGTTTCACGCTCATGTCCATAGATCTCATCTACATATCTGCCCATTGGTTTACTTCCGTTCCGCCTTATCCTTTTGAATATTTTCTGTTTTTCTGAACTTGCTTCAGATCCATCGCTGCAATAAGATTTTGTGAAACCTGTTTCTGCATACTTAGCCATCCGCAATTGCCTTCAATGTTTAGATCAGGCGGTTTAACTTAATATAGAAAAGGTTAGTAAACCGGTATACACCATTAGTCCCCTGGTTGAACCGCCAGAATTCTTCAGCCGTACAATGCCACTTCATAGAAATCCGGTTTAAATATACTGCCTCCGGCTTAGCATTGTTCATACCAGCGCCTTCCTTTATTCAACATGCTCTTGAACCGGAATCACCTATTTCTTGTAGATCTCACCATGGCCAAACAAGTATATGAGTGCAACTGGGTTCCTTCTCGCGTCATAGAAACTCAGCTGGATGATCTAGTCTTGATCGGCGCAATGAATGGATACTATCCACTGGAGGGTCCCTGGCAATGAATGTCCTCCCACACCCCAAGAGGGAGAGGTTGTGATCTTTGCAGATCATTTAGCCCGGGGCTTCAAACCGCCCGGTTCAAAATTTTACCGGGATGTGTGAGCCAATTTTCAGCTCCGTCCGCAAGATATCGGCCCCAATTCTGTTACCAACCTATGTCATTTCCAAGTGCTCTCTGAGGTATACCTTCAAGAGGAGCCTTCAGTTGAGTTGTTCAGAGACTGCTTCCACTTAAACCGCCGCACTGAATTCACTGACGGCCCCAACACCGGATTGGGTGGTATGGCGATTCAGAAAAGGAAAGAGATCACTTATCCCCATGCCAGACTCCACAGTCACCCCAAGGAATGGAATGCAACATGGTTCTACTGCAAGGACACTTCCCCTGATGGTGAAAATCCTTTGCCTGGCTTCCGCCCGGAGTAGCTCAGCAACACACACCCCTTTCCACAAAGATTAAGTGCCAAGAAGAGAAGCAAATATGTTCCGCAACTGTCCAAGCTCCGAGCCTTCATGGACAATGGCTTAACAGGAATAGATCTTGCACGCTGCTGGATATCATGGAGCGTACTGCCTCTGAGCCAGAGGTCCGGTTTGATGTGCAAGTATACTGATAGTGTCGATGACCCACTCCGACACACTAAAATCCAGCTCTCTGATGTTGAAGTCACAGATTCTGTGAAGAAAATGTTGAATGAACCGGAGCACCTCTGCGCTCAAACCGGACTGCTCCCTTTCTGCGCTACCAACAAACCACCAGCTGTAAGATTTTGATTGTTCTTTTATTGAACCTGTTACTGCTATCTCCATCTGACATCAATTACTGTTTAACCAGGGTGATAATCCGTTTTGGAGCAAGAAGCTTACACAAGACAAAACGGAGAAAGCCTAACGGCCAACCCGGCCAAAGACCAAGGTCATGAAGAAGCCTGCTAAAAAGAGGAAAACCACTGCTTCATCTGATCCGGCTGTTGATGATGATGTGGGTAACTCGGACCTTGAGGTAGAACTCGATTCACTAGGCTTACTTTTTACACGCCTTATTAATGATGATGCTTGTCAAGACGATGCTGAAGCCAGTAACGCTGATGTCGCTGAGGTAACTATTCACTCTTCCGATTCAGATCCTTTGCCTTTGCCAAAATTTCGCCAGGCAAACCGGAAAGTTAAATTTTCTCATCCTCTTGCTTACTTGGATCCCAAATTTCTTGTGAAGACTCAGCAACATGAAGCTCGCCGCACAACCCGGCACAGCGGTCAGGTAGTTACCTCCGCTGGTTTACCAAACAGTCCGGTTCGAAAATGCCGCTCCGAGGTCTTCGACCCTTTTATTAATTTATATCCTAAAGCGGGTTACTTCCGTAAACCTCTTAATCCGTCCGACTCCGATTATCAGGTTACTTCTCATTCTTCCTCTGGTGAATCATCGGCCACTCAGCTGCCGCCACTGAAAATGGTCCTTGGGTAAGCTAGGCTGAACATATGCTTCTGGTATACTGTGCTATAACTTATGTTGTTTCTTGACTCTTTGTTTCTCTTACAGGGCTAAAGCTAAACCGAGCAAGAAAGCCCGCCTGGACAAAGCGGCTGAGGAAGATGTCACCCCTGAACAGGATAAAGCACCAGATCTTGAAGCGTTTGTTCATGAGGATATTCCCAATGATCCTCCTTTGCAAGACGATGCTATTCCTGAGGAAAGGCCTATCAATACTTCAGTCCCTGCTGACCCGCCTGCCAGCACTGTCCGGATTGAAAGATCCCGCAGTCATGCTGATAAACCGACCGCGCCTACGCAAACCGGTGAGTCCAAGGATGATGATGTTGTAATTACCGGCGTAGGTCGCTTTGAACCAGGAAATCCTATCGCTTTAACCAAGCATACAATGAAAGAGGATTTTTCTGTCAAGAACAAAGGCAAATGGGATGTAGAACTGGAAACATATGCTGCGCTGAGTGCCCAAGATCTTCATTCTGGTTACTTGAACCGGCTATATACTAGTCGCGACTGTGAAGCTGGCCTGGTAAAGTTGATGAGAGACAAATTTGAGGTAACTTCCTTGTGCTTCTTCTTTCTTTACTTACTGCCACTGTATTAATCCTCCTAGCCCCCAAGGGCCGGTTTGTAACCTTCTTCAAACCGGGACTTGAATATAATCCTCAGTACTTTGAAATCCGTCAATATAGCCTCCAAGGGCCGGTTCAACTTGGCATAGTTAAACTGGGACTCCCATAAAGATTCTAACATCAGAACATAACTGAGAAAATAGCCATTAGCCCCCAAGTGCCAAGTTGAATACCTGTATTGAGCTTGGGACTTTGTGAAATAATAGATGAAAATTGAAGGTGCATTAGCCCCCAAGTATCAAGCGTATAACTTGTTATGTGGTTGGTACTTCAAATTCTTGTACCATTTTATTTAAAGCCAAGTACTGTTTGTATGCAGGCTAAAGTAAGGGTCAAAGAGGACCGGATTACTGATCTGCAAGAGACTCTGAAACCCAACAAGCCGAAACTGACAAAGCAAGGGAGGAATTGACCAGCGCCTTGAGCATCACGGAACAGTTAAAGGAGGGCTTCAAGAAGGAGCGGGCTGATTGGGCCACTAAGAAGGCCGCTTTGATAAAAAGAGCTGAAAACGCTGAAGTTGCCCTTAAACCGGTGGTAGATGAGCTGACGACCGTAAAGCGGCAAGTGCATGCCATGACCACTGCTATCTTTGGTAAGCACCTTTTGGTTTGTTTGACAACTTCTTCTTTCTTACAATAGATCCGGTTTGTGATTGTTCCTGTACTGTTGCAGGCACACGCATTGCCCACTTAGGATCAGATGTTCGGATGAAACTGAAGGTTGCCTATACATTAATTGAACAGATGTATACCGGAACGCAGCGGATCATCACCACTGCCTCCCATAACAATCCGGCACCCACTTTAATCCAAGATACTCTGAAGAGGTTGTCAATGCTTCCTACCCGGATTAAAGAGCTGAAGAAATCTGCTGCTGGAACCGGAGCAATTAACGCCTTGATCCGGGCAAAAGCATGGGTGCCGGATTTCGATCCTGTTGAAGCAGCTCAAGGCTATCCCAGCTTGAAGGAAGATGGCTCAGAATTCAATGAAGAGGATTTAAGGGCGATAAACCGTGCAGTGCGCCCTCTGGCTTGTCAATTAGCTGAAGAGGCAGACTTGTCGCATTATCAAGCTCAATACAATGATCAGAACAAGCGAGTGGCCGCACCAGCTCTTGAAGCGGAGAATCTGATTCCTTCAAACCGTAAGCATACTTACGCTCCTGATATTGAACCGTCTTCTCTGATCCATGAACAGGCTGTCTTTCAAGCTTTAATGGCAATCGACTGGACCACTGTTGATTTCCAGCCAATGGATAGAGATGAAGATTCTGAAGCAGCGCAGGACGATGAGCAGGCTTGAACCGGAAGCCGGTTTAAATAGCTGCCTTACGATGATCCGCCAAAATAATAATGATCTTATTTGGGCACTGTGTTGCCTTGTAATAGGATAGTTAATACTTCTGCCTTGAATATGCCTTCGTGCATAAGTACTGATGCTTTTGCTTGAAAAACCTCAATTTATATTTCCTGCCATCACTGGGCATGAAGTTGGCTTAGCCAAGCTTGAAGCGGAGGTTTTATAAACCATTACCGTCAAAGGGGAGAAAACAGCTCCCATGTAAACCGTGCTGGGTCATTACGAGCCCCCCTATTACTCCATGATGTTAACAGGAAAGGTAAACCGGGCGTATTTCTCCGGATTACAAATAAACCGAATCCATCAGCTGAACCGGTAAAAAGTGTTGTTGGTTTAAATGAAACACAACAAAAATTAAGAAACAACCATAAAAGAAATAGGGAAGCAAAGGCAATGATAAAAACCGTTTGCAAAAACATGCTATACTGAGCTGATCAGATGGTGTTACCATGGTCGGACAGGACCAAGCCCCCAATAGGAGTGACAATGGTTCAAGTAAGCCAGGTCCCCAAATGAAACCGTGGCATATATGCCAATCAAAAGGCGTGGCAATGGTTCGGGTTCGACCAAGCCCCCAGGTGATTTTGTGGCCTTAGGCCGATCAAGAGGCGTGACTGGTTCAGACGTGACCATGTCCCCAAGTGATCTGATGGCTGTCGCCTATCAAAAGGTGTCGCGTTGGTTCGGACACGACCAAGGCCCCAAGTGATATAAAAAGCAAATTTCAAGGGGTAAACCGGAGGCCTCTTTAAAACAGAACCGTTCCATGTAACCACACATGATATGAAAGACAGAGACCCCGCTTTAGCTGAGGCTTCGATTTTATTATATCAAAGATAATATATACACTGTCATAATATGTACATAGATAGAGCCGATTGCTCAGGTGTAGTAAGGCCGAAGATGAGCTATGTTCCATGGCTTGTTGGTCTCCTCCTCTGATGTGCGTGAGTCTTTATGCTCTCGAATATGAATCAGATAGTACGACCCGTTGTGCAGATTCTTGCTAACCACGAAAGGTCCCTCCCAAGGTGGGGATAACTTGTGCATATCTGTCTGGTCTTGGATGAGTCAAAGCACCAAATCTCCTTCTTGAAAAGTTCTGGTTCTAACCTGGCGACTGTGATAATGACGAAGATCTTGTTGATAAATCGCCGAGCTGGCAGCCGCTATATCACGCTCCTCATCCAATAGGTCCAAAGTGTCTTGCCGTGTTGTCTCATTGTCCGCTTCAACATAAGCCGCCACACGAGGCGAATCGTGCCGGATATCACTAGGGAGAACCGCCTCCGCTCCATAAACCATGAAAAACGGCGTGTATCCTGTAGATCGGTTGGGCGTAGTATTGATGGTCCATAGCACAGACGGTAGCTCTTCAACCCAACAACCCGGTGTTCTTTGTAATGGAACCATAAGCCAGGGTTTGATGCCTCGCAAGATCTCTTGATTAGCCCGTTCTGCCTGCCCATTGGACTGGGGATGAGCCACTGATGATACATCAAGTCGGATGTGCTCACGTTCACAGAACTCCTTCGTAGCACCCTTGGATAAATTGGGACCATTGTCAGTAATGATACTGTGTGGAAAGCCAAACCGAAAAATCACCTTTTTGATGAACTGCACCGCTGTAGCTGCATCACACTTGCTGACAGGCTCCGCTTCAACCCACTTGGTAAACTTGTCCACTGTCACCAAAAGGTGGGTTTTCTTATCCTTGGATCTTTTAAAAGGTCCGACCATATCCAGCCCCCAAGTTGCAAACGGCCAAGTGATTGGAATCATCCTCAATTCTTGAGCCGGCACATGAGCACGCCTTGAAAATTTCTGACAGCCATCACACCGTTTAACCAAGTCCTCCGCATCAGCATGCGCTGTCAACCAGTAGAACCCGTGACGAAACGTCTTTGCCACCAGAGACTTTGAACCGGCGTGGTGACCACAATCCCCTTCATGGATTTCTCGTAAGATTTCACAGCCCTCCTCAGGAGAGACACAACGTTGAAACGCCCCTGATACACTGCAATGATGCAATTTGCCATTGACAATCGTCATAGACTTGGATCGCCGGACTGTCTGCCTGGCTAGAATCTCATCCTTTGGCAACTCTCCCCGGTTCATGTACGCAAGATAAGGAACTGTCGAATCCGGTATGACATGCAGGGTTGCCACCAATTGAGCCTCCGGATCAGGAATAGCCAAATCCGCTTCACCTGGGAGCTTGACTGATGGGTTGTGCAACACATCAAGAAAGACATTAGGCGGGACCGGTTTACGCTGGGAGCCCAACTGGCTTAAAGCGTCCGCCGCTTCATTCTTTCGACGGTCCACGTGATCCACCTGATAACCCTTGAAGTGACTCGCATGTTATCCACTTCACGACAATATGCAGCCATGAGCGGGTCCTTAGAATCCCAAGTGCCAGACACCTGTTGAGCCACGAGGTCCGAGTCACCGAAGCACTTAACCCGGCTTAAGTTCATCTCTTTAGCCATCCGGAGACCATGGAGCAAAGCTTCGTACTCAGCTGCATTATTAGTACAAGGGAACATTAAGCGGAAAACATAACAAAACTTATCACCTCGTGGGGAAGTTAATACGACTCCAGCCCCCGAGCCTTCCAATTGCCTGGATCCATCAAAATGGATAGTCCAATATGTGTGATCCTGCTTCTCCTCTGGTGCTTGCAACTCCGTCCAATCATTGATGAAATCAACAAGTGCTTGAGACTTCACCACCGTCCGAGGCACGTACTTCAATCCGTGCGGCCCAAGTTCTATAGCCCACTTGGCAATCCGGCCAGTCGCCTCCCGGTTCTGTATGATATCGCCCAAGGGAGCTGAACTAACCACTGTGATGGGGTGCCCTTGAAAATACTGCTTCAACTTCCGGCTTGCCATGAAAACTCCATATACCAGCTTCTGCCAATGCGGATACCTTTGCTTGGACTCAATAAGCACCTCGCTGATATAATAAACCGGCCGCTGAACCGGATATTCCTTGCCTGCCTCTTTGCGTCCCACCACAATAGCCACGCTAACTGCATGAGCATTGGCCGCTACGTATAACAATAACGGCTCCTTGTCGGCCGGGGCCGCAAGAACGGGCGGATTGGCTAATTGCCGCTTCAAGTCCTCCAATGCTTCATCAGCAGCTAGACTCCAGATGAATTGATCTGTCTTTCTCAGCATCTGGTACAAAGGGATAGCCTTCTCTCCGAGGCGGCTGATAAACCGGCTCAGTGCGGCGATCCGACCCGCCAAACGCTGAACATCGTTGATACACTTCGGTTTAGCCAGGGAGGTGATAGCCGTAATCTTCTCCGGATTAGCCTCAATTCCTCTGTTGAACACAAGAAAACCCAGTAACTTGCCTACCGGAACACCAAAGACACACTTGACCGGGTTAAGCATCATCTTGTAAACTCGCAAGTTTTCAAAGGTTTCCTTCAAATCATCCACCAGCGTCTCCTTCTGCCTTGACTTGACTACAATATCATCCACATAGGCGTTCACATTGCGGCCGATCTGTTTATGCAGGCAATTCTGTACACACCGTTGTAAGTGGCTTGGGCGCTCTTGAGCCCAAAAGGCATAGATACATAGCAGAAGGCTCCAAAGGGAGAAATAAACATTGTCTTCTCCTGGTCCTTAACCGCCATTTTGATCTGATGATATCCGGTATACGCATCCAAAAAACTCAAACGCTCACAACCCGCCGTGGCATCAATAATCTGGTCAATGCAGGGAAGGGCAAAAGGATCCGCTGGACAAGCTTTGTTAAGATCCGTGTAATCCACACACATATGCCAAGTGCCGTTTTTCTTAAGAACCAGCACCGGATTAGCAAACCACTCTGGATGGAAGACTTCAATGATAAAGCCAGCCGCTAAGAGCCTAGCTACTTCCTCTCCAATAGCTTTGCACCTTTCTTCGTTAAACCGGCGGAGGAATTGCTTTACCGGTTTATACTTAGGATCCACATTAAGAGTGTGCTCGGCGAGTTCCCTCGGTACACCTGGCATGTCAGAAGGCTTCCATGCAAAAATGTCCCGATTCTCACGGATGAACTCGATGAGTGCGCTTTCCTATTTAGGGTCCAAGTTGGCACTGATAGTGAACTGCTTGGACGAATCGCCGGGCACGAAGTCAACAAGCTTAGTCTCAGCCGCCGATTTGAACTTCAGATCTGAATCATGCTCCATGGTTGGCTTCTTCAAAGGGGTCATGTCCGCCGGATCAACATTGTCCTTATAATATTTCAACTCCTCCGTGGCACAAACCGACTCTGCATAGGCCGCATCACCTTCCTCACATTCCAAAGCAACCTTACGGCTCCCATGAACAGTTATTGTCCCCTTGTAACCCGACATCTTGAGCTGCAAGTAGATATAACAAGGCCGTGCCATGAATTTGGCATAAGCCGGCCGTCCAAACAAGGCGTGATACGGGCTCCGGATCTTCACCACCTCAAAGGTTAGTTTTTCGGATCGGGAATCATGCTCGTCCCCAAAAGCCACGTCCAGGGCTATCTTACCAACAGGATATGCTGACTTGCCAGGCACCACACCATGGAACACCGTATTAGACGGTCTGAGATCTTTGTCTGTTAGCCCCATGCGGCGGAATGTCTCATAGTATAGGATGTTAATACTGCTCCCTCCATCCATGATTACCTTGGTGAATTTATAACCTCCCACCTGAGGGTCTACCACTAATGCCAACTGGCCCGGATTGTCAATCCGGGGGGGGGGGGTGATCCTCCCTGCTCCACACGATAGGATGCTCCGACCAGCGTAAGTAACGTGGCACAGCCGGTTCAACAGAGTTCACCGCTCGCTTGTGAAGCTTCCGGTCGCGCTTATCCAAGCTAGTCGTGAAAACGTGATACTGTCCGCTTTTCAACTGTTTTGGCTGGCTCTGATAACCCGACTGTTGCTGCTGCTGCTGTTGGTTGTAACCCCCTTGTCCGTTCTGATTACTCTGATTATTATTGCCGCCCTGATTGAAACCTGAACCGGAAGCTCCATCGTGACCCGGCCCATGGAAACCGGATCCTGAACCGCCACCTGACCCGCGGTCATACCGGAAAGCATTAGAGTTTTTAAACTCTTGCATAATGTAACAATCCTTCCAAAGGTGGTTAGCCGGCGCCTCCTTCGTCCCGTGTTTTGGGCAAGGCTGATTCAACAAATAATTCAAGCGATCCGGGTTAGGATTTGGAGCCCCATTACAATTTGCCGCTTTACCTCTACACCGCTGACCCTTGTCCTGTGCGTTAGTGTTAGCCACAAAGTCCATGCTGCCATCCGCTTTGCGCTTGCCTCCGTTTCCATGGCCCGTCGGTTTGTACTGATGCCCCTTGGAGTTGCTATTCTTCATTCCCTTCCCTGCTTCATCATCGTCAGTCTCGGGATCCTTGGTACTATCAGAATCAGCATACTTCACTAAAGCGGCCATGAGAGTTCCCATGTCATTACAGAACCGCTTCATGCGCCCCAATTTCAATTTTAAAGGCATAAACCGGCAGTTGCCCTCCAGGGTTAAGATCGCAGAGTCAGCATTGATCCTGTCAGATGAGTGCAAGACTTCCAAAACGCGGCGTACCCAATGGGTTGTTGATTCTCCGTCCTCCTGAACACAAGCCGCCAGGTCTACTATGGACTTGGGCTGCTTACACGTATCTTTGAAATTTTGGATAAACCGGGCCCTCAACTGGGCCCATGAACTGATAGAATTAGGCGGCAGGCTCTTCAACCAAGTATGGGCCGTGCCTTCGAGCATCATGGTGAAGTACTTTGCACACGCGGTCTCATCCACATCCAGCATCTCCATGGCCATCTCATAACTCTCTACCCACGCTTCTGGAGATAAATTAGCGGTGTAATTCGGCACCTTGCGCGGACCCTTGAAATTTTTGGGCAGGCGCACATTGTGTAAAGCGGGGACTAAACAGGATACTCCCAAGGAAGATGCGACCCCTGGCCCGGCAGAGGTGGTAGGACAAACCGGTGTAAGCTGATCCACCTCGTTCTGTGCTGCTAACTCGGCCTCCCTTCGTGCTCGGGCCCGGTCCACCACATCCTGAGCATCGCGAACACCACCTGCTGGGTTATTGCCACGAGCCGCTTCACGGCCTCGCGCGTTGCTCGATATTGTCGATTCATCCAGGCGCCTGCTATAGCTCCGGCTTGGATGAGGTGTGGAGTGAATCCGATCGCGGCTATATGAATATGCCTCCTGTTGAATCAAAGCGGTCCGGAGAAGGTCCTTAACCCGGCGCGTCTCTATTGCTTGCGGAGAGTCTCCTTCCACCGGGATAGCTTCTAATCGCGCAGCTGCTGCAACAAGATTGTCCATAGGATTAGAATAATGACCCGGAGGTGTCTGGACCGGCGGAGGAATCACAATGTTCTGTCGAGGAGGTTCCATCAGGCGGGGTTGGACCGTTGCTCCTGGCCCTGGTGCCTCGATCCGGTTTACTTCCTGGTGCCCCAGCAGATTACTGGTCCCAGCTTCCGGAGTGTGAAAGAGATTTCGAGGGTCGAACCCTAATGGCAGGCGTGATCTGTGCTTCCTCTTCAAGACCTCCTGCGATGCATTCTGGTCGAGCATGAGCTTATAGGCCTGGGCGTCCAAAGCGGCTCGCTCTGCGGCCATCCTGTCTTTCTCTGCTGCCAGGTCGGCTTTGGCCTGCACGATCTGCTCTCTCACCTTGGCGATCTCTGCATCATGGGCCTCCTGATCCGCCGGATTGGCTTCTGCCATAAGTGCAGCTAGGGCATCAAACAGGTCAGACAGAACTTGAACTGGCGGGCGCACAAGGCCTCATGCCCCTGCTGCCGCTGCCGCTGCTGATCCGGAAAGCATGGCTGCTGCGGTCAAAGAGTGATTCGCCGCCTGCGTGCCGTCCATGAATATTCCAACCCGGTTGATCTGATCTGGGGGGTCCGGAATACTGTCGCCATCGGAATAGCCCCTAATCTGGTCGTCTTGCAACTGGTACAGTGATTCGGTCTCTCCGGTTGAGGACTCGTCGCCGGAATAGACGCCGGTCTCACCACCGTATTCTAACTCGTCCTCATGCTCTCCTCCGTGGATGACTCCGACGAAGGCACGCTTCACGGCCGATTTAACCTGGGTAGACTTCGCACGCTGAGCCGTCTCGACGAGGTCGGTGCAGATGTCCGGCTCAGGCCCAGGCTCACCGATCTTGCCGATGAAAACGTGTATGCCACCAAAGGGGACCCGGTACCCGTACTCGATCGAATCGGCTTCGGGACCCCATCCTGCGTCGTCGATGTAGATCTTGCCACGACGACTCTTGGTCATCCGGCCCACAGCATAGCCTTCGAGTCCTTTGAGCTTGCCCTCCAAGATCATCAAACCGTCGTGTGATAGCCCCACGGTGGGCGCCAACTGTCGTGGATTTGTCACGGCAGATGTCCTAGTGAAAGGACTTAGTCGTGGAGCCATCGCTACGGGTTAACTTGAAGGGGTTAAAGCGGACACAAAGACACGAGGGTTTATACTAGTTCGGCCCCTTCGATGAAGGTAAAAGCCTACGTCTAGTTGTGATGGAATTGATGTGGTCTCGATGGCTAGGGAGCAAACAAGCTTCGCCTAGGCTCGAGTTGTTGTTGTCTGTCCTTGAACCGCCGCCGGGTAGTCCCCTTATATACACGGGTGACGCCTGTCGGTCCATAGAGTCCCAACCGGTTCATACTCGTATCCCGGTTGGTATCTCTCTATTCCCAACTTACAATACAAGTTTACACATCAAGCCAGTTTACGGCTACAGGTTCTAAACCGACTACAGGCCTTGGGCCTTCATCTACTTATACTATTACTGAAGTTAACCCGGCCCAGGTAGGCCGGTTCATGCCTGGTGGTAATATCCCCAACACTAAGGAAATGATACTTGACATTAGAAAAGCTTTAGCATACGAACTACACGATCTTTGTGCTAGGCTTAGGATTGGGTCTTGTCCATGACATCATTCTCCTAATGATGTGATCCCGTTATCAACGAAATCCAATGTCCATGATCAGGAAACCATAACCATCTATTGATCAACGAGCTAGTCAACTAGAGGCTTACTAGGGACATGGTGTTGTCTATGTATCCACACATGTATCTGAGTTTCCTATCAATACAATTATAGCATGGATAATAAACTATTATCATGAACAAGGAAATATAATAATAATAACTAATTTATTATTGCCTCTAGGGCATATTTCCAACAGTAGAAACTCTAAAATAATTTTTTGGCCACACTTTATTCAAAGGAATGTTGTATGCGAAATAAACGTGAAGAGAGGGTTTTTTAGATCAATGGGGTACATGATGTAACATGTGTGAATGTGTAGTTGATGCATTTGGCGGGGCCTAGAGAGGTATGTTTGTGTATTACGTATTCGAGAGAGGCATGGATAGAGGGGCCGACGGGGGGGGGGGGGGGGGGATAGCACGAGAAATGAGGGTGATCTAGAGAGAGAGACGAATATGACATCACGACAAGAGATTCCATTCCCTTGAGTGTGTATATGCAAGGGGGGAGGGAATAGAGGCACCAGGAGAATTTTTCTGAGTGTGTGGTGTTTGTGTTGGTATGTGTGGGTGTGAGAAGATAATGAGACGTGGGGGCAGAGGGTGTGTCACCACGTGAGGTCCGGTGGGTCAAGGTGAGGCCCTTTGTTCGGTTTCGTCCTGCTCCACATTGGTCGGCCCATGAGACATTTAGGAAGACCCATGGATAACTAGTCGTACAAGACAAAGATAGCAGAATTGTGAAGGACTCTGTGTCCACTGACAAAGCCGGGTAGGATTTGTAACCCTAGGTTCTCGGACTAAGGTAACCCCTCTATCTCTGATATTACTATTCATCCAACCTAACTTTAAGGGGCATCCTACAGAATGCTCTGCTAGAATCATACTCATCGATTAGGAAGAGAGGTGTGAGATAATGCGTGAGAGACAGGCGTAGAGATAATGTGCGTACATGAGACACGTAGGCAGGTCCATGTATATAGAAAGGGTCGATGAGGATTGTGCGTGTGTATGTTTGCGAGAGGAAGAGTGCTTGTGATAAAGGTTAGTGAAAACAGTTGTAAATGGTTACGAGAGGGAGGGAGGGTTATATCTAGAGAATGTGTGCGAGAAAGACACCTCGGGAGAGAGTGTGTGAGCATGTGTGAGAGACCACCGATGGAGTGTGAAACTACACGTAAAAGACTGCTCTACACATTGATTAAAGATATAAATTGTATCCAAATATTAGGATGGGATCATGATATTTCCAATTCGCGTAAGGCGCGGTCATTGATCCATCAGACATCTAGATTCTATCGAATTTGAGCATGTCTATGTTATTATTCGACACAATTGATCCACATAGTTAGTATTTTGAACTCCAGACAATGCATCGCTTTAGCAATCGAATATAAACGTGAGTATAGTTCATGTTGTGTGTGTAAAGCACATAATACATACGAAAGTTACACAATGGAAATTTATAAATAGCTACCTATGAACTAGTATACATTTGAATTCAACCTAAGGTGGTTTAAAAAATCGAATTCAACATGAAGCCCATTCAATTATTTGCATTTGATATCATGGCATTTGTAAACCATACCTAAACTATGGGGGTACCAATCTTTGCTCTGATTTTGTACATAATAGCATATGTAGTCGTTTACAAAATAGATTCAAATTTAGCTCCTCCATTCCAAAATAATCGTAGTTATAGGATTTTCAAGTGTCAAAATTCAAAAGGAAGCGGATAATTTAATGAGGTTTTCAAACATACAAGGTCAAATATAACGTTGTCTATTTCGGTCAATCCTCATAGTTCAAGAGTACTCTAAACGTGAATGCTTGTGTTTCAAAATTTCGAACGAAGCGCCAAAAGAGCCCCTACTAGCCCGAAACCGCGTGAGACCAATGTTTGGTAGTACAAGGAAATTACTTTTCTAATAACTCCAACCTGTGAAACCTACCGGCCCGACGTCCAAAGGTCTAAACCGGGGAAGATTTGTAGCTTCATCTAGACACCATGCAACAGCCTCCGAAAAACAATCATGCACAATGGCCGCCTAAGCACACATGCGCGCGGCCGAAATCGCTCCTGCCCACTATTTGGGACACTTGGGATTACCATCCTACCCCCGACCCGGAGTAGGTCCGAAATTTAAGAGGGGGCAAAGTTTGTACTTTCCCCAAATTTCAAACAAGCGCGTCCCATCTTCTGTTCAAAAAAGCCAAAAACAAGCGCGTCCCAGACCGAAACATGGTTCCCCCCACCCGTCCGATTCCCCATTTGTACTCCGTGGGGGCCAAAACTACCTCTCCACCAGCCGCGAAACCCCGGCGTCCTCCGTCCACCACCCCATCCCACCCATCAACCGCCGCCCTCCTCCATCACGCCGGAGCCGATACCCCGACGTCGTCGTCCACCGCAACCTCAACCGCAACGCCCTCCACGGCTAGTAGTTGAAGCCGACGCCGAGCCATCCGTACCCGAGCCAGTTTAACCCAGCCGTCCTTCGCCTCACCGCCGCCGCTCCAACTTCGCCACCCTCCACTGCACCGGAGCTGTTCCTGCTATGCTGTCCTTCGCCACCTCGGATCTGCTTCCCCTCCGCCGACATACAGCCACGGCAACACAGTCAACAATTTGGCCATGGGTTCGTCCAAGCCTGCACCCTCCAGAACATCGGTTTCCCCGGTAAAAACAAGAAGATTGGCGCGACATGTGAAGGTGACCACACCGGCAACCGAAGAAGGTACTCCTCTTCCCTTATTCGTGCAAATCATACGTCTCTGCTTGCACGGTATTCATCCCACAGAAGACACTAGTTGACCGCTTCTTCTTGATACTAGATGTTCCTAGTAACTCGCGATGCACAGGGTTTCTCCTCATATACTATTTCACCTTAGCTAGAGGTCCGTCGCCCCCCTGAATTTCAATTTCTGGCCAGTTGATTCCCAATTAACAGAAGCATTCCCCGGTGTAACAGACGCTAGTACGACTATTACGCCAGGGAAGCAGCGCCTTGGTGTTTATCTTAGGGGCGTCTGCGGCCTAGAGCTACTGGCGCCCGATATGGAGGTCGGCCTGGATTAAAGGGATGGCTTGGGGGCGCTGCCAAGCACGGCGGTGGTGTGAGGTCGATGGGAGGGCGGGGCGGCGGAGGCACGGGTCTGGGCCGGTGGTCGCTGGCGGTTCGTGAAAGATCATCAACAGTGACTGGTGGGAGGTAGACGAAGGCCATCTGCCCGTTCCTTATAGCTCAGACGGTTCATTAAAAAAATCGACTGACCTATTTATTTTCATTCGACTGTTATCTTAGATATGACCACATGTGGTGGTGTGCTGCAGGAGTACCTGCATTTCCTGTGCTCATGTATTACAAAATCATATGGAGTAGAATCTAATTTTGTTTGCCATGCAATGTTGTAGAGCTATCATATGTCTCCTGTCATTTATTTTTAAGCCACCTGCTATCTGCTACTTTTACAGTGCACTAGTTCTACACACACTTCACCCATACTCTCACTATTGTGTTTTTATGCAAGGGTATTTCAGACTCTCCTGCCGAAAGAGAAGCGGCAAAGAAAAGAGAGAAGTCGCTCCAGCTTGGTATACGGGTAGGCAAGACACGTTACAATGCTATAAAGGGTGCAGTGTCAGCAGATGGAGACGGTAAATGTAGATCTGTAGTTGATGACCTCGCTCGCAATGAACCACCATCCCAGGTGCTTGCTTTAACTTCGTGGTGTCATATGTGGTTGCATGTTGGTGTCTAGCTTGTATTCAAAAGGTCGAAGTCGGTCTTTATTAAGATAAGGAAAGATATTTTTTACATGAACCACCATCCTGTGAGCACCAGAAGACAAATAGCTAGTCAGGGAACTGGCCGAGCCAGTGACAAGCCCAGCAAAGACAGGCATCACCTGGAAGCCAACTAAAAAGCCACGATGGTGGCGAAGCAGCCCGCCTCCCACCAGGCTCTCAGGTCCTAGATGATCATGTTCACCACTCGAGACGGATGTCTAGCTTGTATTACTTCCAATTGGGTTAAATTGCATCTGCTTAGCTTACACATTATACCTTTGAATATGACACGCCTTTCTGTTTTTGGTACATACTAGTACATATGTGTATTAATCATGTTCTTACATCAAAGTAATGTTCTTGTGGATCCCTCATCAATCACTTATGATGAGGCAGGCAGGCAAGGGGACTACTCCTCATTTAAAGAATGCAGCGTCAGCCTCCCGACATGATTCTCAAGAAACAGAAATGCTAGATGAAGATTGTGAGAACGTAGCTCTGTAGTTGATTACAGCATTTCCCCTACACTAGCATTGCAGGTGCTTGCTCTAACTTGGCAGCAAGATATGTGGTTGCATGTTGCATATGGTGTCTAGATTGTAATTCTTCCAATCTAGTTAAACTGCATGTGCTAGTCTGCTTAGCTTATTCTCCTGTAAATGTGACATTATACCTGTTAATGTGACATGCCTTCCTGTATTTAGTACATAGTACATCTGTCTATTAAGCATGTCCTTACATAAAACTATTGTTTTTTTGTATCCCGCATCAATCAATATGACGAGACACCTTTAGTATATGCAGTGCGATATTAGTTGCATCTTTCATATGATTTATAGCATGCGCTGCTTCTAATTTGTTGAAATTCCATTTATGATGGGACGCTTTTAACTTGGCAGTCATATTGGTTGCATCTTTCATGTGGTGTCTAGCTTGCATTGCTTCTTATTTGCTGGAATGGTTTCTGCTTAGTTTACACAAACAGTTGTGAACATGCCATGCCGTCCTGTTTTTCGTACATATTCCATCCTGGTATCATGTGTTTGCCTTACATCAAAGTAGTGATTGTCAGTATCATGCATGAATGAATTCTGAAGAGAGAATTTTATTGCTTTTTCTTGTCGGTTTTACTTGACAATTCAAAATCAATAAAGCGGAAGGAAGTTAGCAAGCCAGCGGATAAAGGTGCTCCTTCCAACCGGAGGGCCTCTACAGTTTCTACTCCTCCACACCCCCAAAATGATTTCCAAGACAACACATGCATAGACACTCAACAAAGTTGTGTTTATGATGAGCACGTCTCCCCTAGTGCAGCATCACTGGTGCTCCCTCTAACTTGGCACTGTTATATGTGGTTGCATGTTATGTGTGATGTCTAGCTTGTATTGCTTCTAATTTTGTTGAATTCATCTGCTTACTTTACACATTATACTTGAATAAGACACATGTTCCTGTTTCTAGAACATACAATATCTGTCTATCACACCATGTTCTTACATCAAATTACTACTGTTCTGTAACCTGCAACAATCACTTATCATAAGACACGTTTGACTTCGGAGTGTGATATAGGTTACATCTCACATTCTTTCTAGCTTGTACTACTAATTTGTTGAAATGGCACTTATGACGAGACAGTTTTAACTTGGTAGAGTGATATTATTTGCATCTTTCATATGGTGTCTAGCTTTCATTGCTTCTAATTTGTTGAAATGCCTTCTCCTTAGTTTACACATCATAAGCCGTGAATATGCAATGATGTGAATATGCAATGGCACTAATGACGAGAGACCCCTAACATGGTAGTGTGATGTTGTTTGCATCTTGCATATGATTTATTTATTGTACTGCTTCATATTTGTTTAAACGCCATTTATGCTGAGACACTGTTAACTTGGCAGAGGGATATTTGTAGGATCTTTAATATTGTGTCTACCTTCCATTGCATTGCTTCTAATTTGGTGAAATGTCTTCTTCTTAGTTTACACATCATAGTTCTGGTTATCTCTTCCATCCTGTTTTTCATACATATTACATCCTCCTATCATGTGGTTGTCTAACATCAAAGTTTTATTCATCTGCATCACGCATCAATTTGTTCTGAAGAACTAAATTTTATTCGTTTTTCTTGTCGGCTTGACTTAACATGGCACAGAGAAAGAGGAAGAAACAGAGAATGGCAGGGAATGAGAAGCGGATGAATCCTGCAGATTCTGCTGGTACTGATGGTGCAATAGAAGGTGAAAGTCCAGTGGAAAATTCTACAAACATGGCATCCCATGCTACATGAACTGCAAAAAAAGCCAAACAGAAACAAATAGCTGCCACCAAACAAGTAGAGACAGCCCTAGTTCTTGCAACACCTACCACAGTACTACCAGCTGCACGACATACTCGTGCGTCAACTGAGCTAGCAGCACGTTCCCAAGCTCCCTTGCCACCTGACACTACTTCCCAAGCACTCTTGACACAAGACGAGTTGGCAATATCAGATGAACCTTCTGAGCTTCAACAGCAAGAAGGTAGTTGTTGGAGTCAAGTTACAGTTGCATGCTTCTTTATATGTAGTCTCACAGTTTGATGTACACTAACACTTCCTATGTTTGTTGTTGGACTAGCACCTAGGCGCAAGAGGAAACAAACATCAGGGATAATGCTCGATAGGTTAACTAAATCTAGAGGAGGAAGCATGGAGATCCGTTTTGAGGGAGGTTTAAAAAGGCCACGTGATGCTACAGAGTCAGCCAAGTTAGAAACAGAGGCAGCGGTTGCCGTTAGGTGTCATGTACGTATCCTCCCAACATGGATTCAGTACAGGAATGACAAAGACGAAACCCAGTTCGACACCTTCCTCGACCATTTATCTGTAAGTATGGTTATGTATGGAAACTAGTAATATCGTCTTGCTCTGTCCCATACTTTCTGGGTTGCTGATAATGAGACTCCCATAATTTTCAATAGATGAGGTTCAAGTTGGATAGCCAAGATGATGCAACCAGACAAGCTTGCTTCCATGTTTTCAAGTCTGCTCTGCGACAGTATCGGTATAACTTGAGGAAAACTCACTTTGAAGGCAAGGCTAACAGTGAACTTTCCCAAACATCTCCAGTGGAAAATATATCGGATGAAGACTGGAGGGGCCTTGTTAAACACTGGTCTGATCCGAAGTATCAGGTACACTATATATATGTGATCAGATCACATGTTGAAGTCCTATTGACGCATGTGCCACATAAATCTATCTTCTTGTAGATGAACTGTTCAAAGAACAAGGCCAACCGTACGAAAGTGAAATTCCAACAGACGACGGGATCTCGTAGCTATATTGCACACTGCGAGGCTCTTGTAATTAGCTGTTGTTTCACTCTTTTTGATGTACCATATTATTAGATCTATATTGACTTGTTCGAAATGTAGAGGAAATCCCGCAAGGACCAAAAAGTACTTGAACCAAATGCTGTGGAAATCTTCAAGGACTGTCACACCAGCAAGAAGAAGGGCATGACTACACCAGTCAAAGCCGCTGTTGTAAGTCCTTAATCTGTTGGGGAACGCAGTAATTTCAAAAAAAATTCCTACGCACACGCAAGATCATGGTGATGATATAGCAACGAGAGGGGAGAGTGTTGTCTACGTACCCTCGTAGACCGAAGCGGAAGCGTTGACGCAACGTAGAGGAAGTAGTCGTACGTCCTCCCGGTCCAACCGATCCAAGCACCGTTACTCCGGCACCTCCGAGTTCTTGACACACGTACAGCTCGATGACGCACCCCGAACTCCGATCCAGCAGAGGCACGGGGAGGAGTTCCGTCAGCACGACGGCGTGGTGACGATCTTGATGTTCTCCTGTCGCAGGGCTTCGCCTAAGCACCGCTACAATATGACCGAGGTGTAATATCGTGGAGGGGGGCACTGCACACGGCTAAGGAACGATCTCAATGATCAACTTGTGTGTCCATGGGGTGCCCCCTGCCCCCGTATATAAAGGAGTGGAGGAGGGGAGGGCCGGCCCTCTACTATGGCGCGCCCTGGGGAGTCCTACTCCCACCGGGAGTAGGATTCCCCCTTTCCTAGTCCAACTAGGAGTCCTTCCATGTATTAGGAGTAGGAGACTAGGAAGGGGAAGAGAGAAGGGAAGGAAGGAGGGGGTGCGGCCCCTCCCCTAGTCCAATTCGGACTAGGCCATGGGGGGGCGCGCAGCCTGCCCTAGGCAGCCCCTCTCTCTTTCCCGCAGGGCCCAATAAGGCCCAATACTTCTCCCCGGCGAATTCCCGTAACTCTCCGGTACTCCGATAAATACCCGAATCACTCGGAACCTTTCCGAACTTCGAATATAGTCGTCCAATATATCGATCTTTACGTCTCGACCATTTCGAGACTCCTCGTCATGTCCCCGATCTCATCCGGGACTCCGAACTCCTTCGGTACATCAAAACTCATAAACTCATAATATAACTGTCATCGAAACCTTAAGCGTGCGGACCCTATGGTTCGAGAACAATGTAGACATGACCGAGACACGTCTCCGGTCAATAACCAATAGCGGGACCTGGATGCCCATATTGGTTCCTACATATTCTACGAAGATATTTATCGGTCAGACCGTATAACAACATACGTTGTTCCCTTTGTCATCGGTATGTTACTTGCCCGAGATTCGATCATCGGTATCCAATACCTAGTTCAATCTTGTTACCGGCAAGTCTCTTTACTCGTTTCGTAATACATCATCTCGCAACTAACTCATTAGTTGCAATGCTTGCAAGGCTTAAGTGATGTGCATTACCGAGAGGGCCCAGAGATACCTCTCCGACATTCGGAGTGACAAATCCTAATCTCGAAATACGCCAACCCAACAAGTACCTTTGGAGACACCTGTAGAGCACCTTTATAATCACCCAGTTACGTTGTGACGTTTGGTAGCACACAAAGTGTTCCTCCGGTAAACGGGAGTTGCATAATCTCATAGTCATAGGAACATGTATAAGTCATGAAGAAAGCAATAGCAACATACTAAACGATCGGGTGCTAAGCTAACGGAATGGGTCATGTCAATCAAATCATTCAACTAATGATGTGATCCCGTTAATCAAATAACAACTCTATGTCCATGGTTAGGAAACATAACCATCTTTGATTAACAAGCTAGTCAAGTAGAGGCATACTAGTGACACTTTGTTTGTCTATATATTCACACATGTATTATGTTTCTGGTTAATACAATTTTAGCATGAATAATAAACATTTACCATGATATAAGGAAATAAATAATAACTTTATTATTGCCTCTAGGGCATATTTCCTTCAGTCTCCCACTTGCACTAGAGTCAATAATCTAGATCACATCACCATGTGATTCACATCGATAGTTCACATCATCATGTGATTAACACCCATAGTTCACATCGCCATGTGACCAACATCCAAAGGGTTTACTAGATTCAGTAATCTAGTTCACATCGCTATGTGATTAACACCCAAAGAGTACTTAGGTGTGATCATGTTTTGCTTGTGAGAGAATCTTAGTCAACGGGTTTTTCACATTCAGATCCGTTATGTATTTTGCAATTTTTTATGTCTACAATGCTCTGCATGGAGCTACTCTAGCTAATTGCTCCCACTTTCAATATGTATCTAGATGAGACTTAGAGTCATCCAGATCGGTGTCGAAACTTGCATCGACGTAACCCTTTACGACGAACCTTTTTGTCACTTCCATAATCGAGAAACATATCCTTATTTCATTAAGGATAATTTTGACCGCTGTCCAGTGATGTACTCCTAGATCACTATTGTACTCCCTTGCCAAACTCAGTGTAGGGTATACAATAGATCTGGTACACAGCATGGCATACTTTATAGAACCTATGGCCAAGGCATAGGGAATGACTTTCATTCTCTTTCTATCTTCTGCTGTGGTCGGGTTTTGAGTCTTACTCAATTTCACACCTTGTAACACAGGCAAGAACTCTTTCTTTGACTGTTCCATTTTGAACTACTTCAAAATCTTGTCAAGGTATGTACTCATTGAAAAAACTTATCAAGCGTCTTGATCTATCTCTATAGATCTTAATGCTCAATATGTAAGCAGCTTCACCGAGGTCTTTCTTTGAAAAACTCCTTTTAAACACTCCTTTATGCTTTGCAGAATAATTCTACATTATTTCCGATCTGCAATATGTCATTCACATATACTTATCAGAATTGCTGCAGTGCTCCCACTCACTTTCTAGTAAATACAGGCTTCACTGCAAGTCTGTATAAACTATATGCTTTGATCAACTTATCAAAGCGTATATTCCAACTCCGAGATGCTTGCACCAGTCCATAGATGCACATTTTGTTAACACCTTTAGGATCATCAAAACCTCTTGGTTGCATCACATACAACTCTTCTTTAATAACTCCATTAAGGAATGCAGTTTTGTTTATCCATTTGCCAGATTTCATAAAATGCAGCAATTGCTAACATGATTCAGACAGACTTTTAAGCATCGATACGAGTGAGAAAATCTCATTGTATTCAACATCTTGAACTTTGTCAAAAACCTTTTTCGACAAGTCTAGCTTTGTAGATAGTAACACTACTATCAGCGTCTGTCTTCCTCTTGAAGATCCATTTATTTTCTATGGCTTGCCGATCATCGAGCAACTCCACCAAAGTCCACACTTTGTTCTCATACATGGATCTCATCTCAGATTTCATGGCCTCAAGCCATTTCGCGGAATCTGGGCTCATCATCGCTTCCTCATAGTTCGTAGGTTCATCATGGTCTAGTTACATGACTTCCAGAACAGGATTACCGTACCACTCTGGTGCGGATCTCACTCTGGTTTACCTACGAGATTCGGTAGTAACTTGATCTGAAGTTACATGATCATCATCATTAGCTTCCTCACTAATTGGTGTATTAGTCATAGGAACAGATTTCTGTGATGAACTACTTTCCAATAAGGGAGAAGGTACAATTACCTTATCAAGTTCTACTTTCCTCCCACTCACTTCTTTCGAGAGAAACTCCTTCTCTAGAAAGGATCCATTTTTTTTAGCAACGAATATCTTGCCTTCGGATCTGTGATAGAAGGTGTACCCAACAATTTCCTTTGGGTATTCTATGAAGACGCACTTCTTCAATTTGGGTTCGAGCTTATCAGGATGAAACTTTTTCACATAAGCATCGCAGCCCCAAACTTTAAGAAACGACAACTTGGGTTTCTTGCTAAACCACAGTTCATATGTTCTCGTCTCAACGGATTTAGATGGTGCCCTTTTAACGTGAATGCAGCTGTCTCTAATGCATAACCCCAAAACAATATTGGTAAATCGGTAATAAACATCATAGATTGTACTATATCCAATAAAGTACGGTTATGACGTTCGGACACACCATTATGATGTGGTGTTCCAGGTGGCATGAATTTGTGAAACTATTCCACATTGTTTTAATTGAAGACCAAACTCGTAACTCAAATATTTGTCTCCGCGATCAGATCGTAGAAACCTTATTTTCTTGTCACGATGATTTTTCCACTTCACTCTGAAATTCTTTGAACCTTTCAACTATTTCAGACTTATGTTTCATCAAGTAGATATACCCATATCTGCTCAAATCATCTGTGAAGGTCAGAAAATAATGATACCCGCCGCGAGCCTTAACACTCATTGGATCGCATACATCAGTATCTATTATTTCCAATAAGTCGGTTGCTCGCTCCACTGTTCCGGAGAACGGAGTCTTAGTCATCTTGCCCATGAGGCATGGTTCGCAAGCATCAACTGATTCATAATCAAGTGATTCCAAAATCCCATCAGCATGGTGTTTCTTCATGCGCTTTACACCAATATGACCTAAACGGCAGTGCCACAAATAAGTTGCACTATCATTATTAACTTTGCATCTTTTGGTTTCAATATTATGAATATGTGTATCACTACGATCGAGATCCAATGAACCTTTTTCATTGGGTGTGTAACCATATAAGGTTTTATTCATGTAAACAGAACAACAGTTTATTCTCTTACTTAAATGAATAACCGTATTGCAATAAACATGATCAAATCATATTCATGCTCAACGCAAACACCAAATAACATTTATTTAGGTTCAACACTAATCCCGAAAGTATAGGGAGTGTGCGAGGATGATCATATCAATCTTGAAACTACTTTCAACACACATCGTCACTTCACCCTTAACTAGTTTCTGTTTATTCTGCAACTCCCGTTTCGAGTTACTACTCTTAGCAACTGAACCAGTACCAAATACCGAGGGGTTGCTATAAACACTAGTAAAGTACACATCAATAACATGTATATCAAATATACCTTTGTTTACTTTGCCATCCTTCTTATCCGCCAAAGACTTGGGGTAGTTCTGCTTCCAGTAACCAGTCCCTTTGTAGTAGAAGCACTTAGTCTCAGGCTTAGGTCCAGACTTGGGCTTCTTCACTTGAGCAGCAACTTGCTTGCCGTTCTTCTTGAAGTTCCCTTCTATCCCTTTGCCCTTTTCTTGAAACTAGTGGTCTTGTTAACCATCAACACTTGATGTTCTTTCTTGATTTCTACCTTCATCGATTTCATCATCATGAAAAACTCGGGAATCATTTTCATCATCCCTTGCATACTATAGTTCATCACGAAGTTCTACTAACTTGGTGATGGTGACTAGAGAATTCTGTCAATCACTATCTTATCTGGAAGATTAACTCCCACTTGATTCAAGCGATTGTAGTACCCAGATAATCTGAGCACATGCTCACTAGTTGAGCGATTCTCCTCCATCTTTTAGCTATAGAACTTGTTGGAGACTTCATATCTCTCAACTCAGGTATTTGCTTGAAATATTAACTTCAACTCCTGGAACATCTCATATGGTCCATGACGTTCAAAACGTCTTTGAAGTCCCGATTCTAAGCCGTTAATCATGGTGCACTTAAACTATAAAGTAGTCATCATATTGAGCTAGCCAAACGTTCATAACGTCTGCATCTGCTCCTGCAATAGGTCTGTCACCTAGCGGTGCATCAAGGACATAATTCTTCTATGCAGCAATGAGGATAAACCTCAGATCACGGATCCAATCCGCATCATTGCTACTAACATCTTTCAATACATTTTTCTCTAGGAACATATCAAAATAAACATATGAAAGCAACAACGCAAGCTATTGATCTTACAACATAATTTGCAAAATACTACCAGGACTAAGTTCATGATAAATTTAAGTTCAATTAATCATATTACTTAAGAACTCCCACTTAGACAGACATCTCTCTAGTCATCTAAGTGATCACGTGATCCAAATCAACTAAACCATAACCAATCATCACGTGAGATGGAGTAGTTTTCAATGGTGAACATCTTATGTTGATCATATCTACTATATGATTCACGCTCGACCTTTCGGTCTCCGTGTTCTGAGGCCATATCTGCATATGCTAGGCTCGTCAAGTTTAACCTGAGTATTCCGCGTGTGCAAAACTGGCTTGCACCCGTTATAGATGGACGTAGAGCTTATCACACCCAATCATCACGTGGTGTCTGGGCACGACGAACTTTGGCAACGGTGCATACTCAGGGAGAACACTTCTTGATAATTTTAGTGAGAGATCATCTTAAAATGCTACCGTCAATCAAAGCAAGATAAGATGCATAAAGGATAAACATCACATGCAATCAATATAAGTGATATGATATGGCCATCATCATCTTGTGCTTGTGATCTCCATCTCCGAAGCACCATCATGATCACCATCGTCACCGGCGCGACACCTTGATCTCCATCATAGTATCGTTGTCGTTTACGCTATCTATTGCTTCTACGACTATCGCTACCGCTTAGTGATAAAGTAAAGCAATTACAGGGCGTTTGCATTTCATACAATAAAGCGACAACCATATGGCTCCTGCCAGTTGTCGATAACTTCGGTTACAAAATATGATCATCTCATACAATAAAATATAGCATCATGTCTTGGCCATATCACATCACAACATGCCCTGCAAAAACAAGTTAGACGTCCTCTACTTTGTTGTTGCAATTTTTACGTGGCTGCTACGGGCTTAAGCAAGAACCAATCTCACCTACGCATCAAAACCACAACGATAGTTTGTCAAGTTGATGCTGTTTTAACCTTCGCAAGGACCGGGCGTAGCCACACTCGGTTCAACTAAAGTTGGAGAAACTGACACCCGCTAGTCACTTGTGTGCAAAGCACGGCGGTAAAACCAGTCTCGCGTAAGCGTACGCGTAATGTCGGTCCGGGCCGCTTCATCCAACAATACCGCCGAACCAAAGTATGACATGCTGGTAAGCAGTATGACTTATATCGCCCACAACTCACTTGTGTTCTACTCGTGCATATAACATCAAACCATAAAACCTAGGCTCGGATGCCACTGTTGGGGAACGCAGTAATTTCAAAAAAAATTCCTACGCACACGCAAGATCATGGTGATGATATAGCAACGAGAGGGGAGAGTGTTGTCTACGTACCCTCGTAGACCGAAGCGGAAGCGTTGACGCAACGTAGAGGAAGTAGTCGTACGTCCTCCCGGTCCAACCGATCCAAGCACCGTTACTCCGGCACCTCCGAGTTCTTGACACACGTACAGCTCGATGACGCACCCCGAACTCCAATCCAGCAGAGGCACGGGGAGGAGTTCCGTCAGCACGACGGCGTGGTGACGATCTTGATGTTCTCCTGTCGCAGGGCTTCGCCTAAGCACCGCTACAATATGACCGAGGTGTAATATCGTGGAGGGGGGCACCGCACACGGCTAAGGAACGATCTCAATGATCAACTTGTGTGTCCATGGGGTTCCCCCTGCCCCCGTATATAAAGGAGTGGAGGAGGGGAGGGCCGTCCCTCTACTATGGCGCGCCCTGGGGAGTCCTACTCCCACCGGTAGTAGGATTCCCCCTTTCCTAGTCCAACTAGGAGTCCTTCCATGTATTAGGAGTAGGAGACTAGGAAGGGGAAGAGAGAAGGGAAGGAAGGAGGGGGTGCGGCCCCTCCCCCTAGTCCAATTCGGACTAGGCCATGGGGGGGCGCGCAGCCTGCCCTAGGCAGCCCCTCTCTCTTTCCCGCAGGGCCCAATAAGGCCCAATACTTCTCCCCGGCGAATTCCCGTAACTCTCCGGTACTCCGATAAATACCCGAATCACTCGGAACCTTTCCGAACTCCGAATATAGTCGTCCAATATATCGATCTTTATGTCTCGACCATTTCGAGACTCCTCGTCATGTCCCCGATCTCATCCGGGACTCCGAACTCCTTTGGTACATCAAAACTCATAAACTCATAATATAACTGTCATCGAAACCTTAAGCGTGCGGACCCTACGGTTCGAGAACAATGTAGACATGACCGAGACACGTCTCCGGTCAATAACCAATAGCGGGACCTGGATGCCCATATTGGTTCCTACATATTCTACGAAGATCTTTATCGGTCAGGCCGCATAACAACATACGTTGTTCCCTTTGTCATCGGTATGTTACTTGCCCGAGATTCGATCGTCGGTATCCAATACCTAGTTCAATCTTGTTACCGGCAAGTCTCTTTACTCGTTTCGTAATACATCATCTCGCAACTAACTCATTAGTTACAATGCTTGCAAGGCTTAAGTGATGTGCATTACCGAGAGGGCCCAGAGATACCTCTCCGACATTCGGAGTGACAAATCCTAATCTCGAAATACGCCAACCCAACAAGTACCTTTGGAGACACCTGTAGAGCACCTTTATAATCACCCAGTTACGTTGTGACGTTTGGTAGCACACAAAGTGTTCCTCCGGTAAACGGGAGTTGCATAATCTCATAGTCATAGGAACATGTATAAGTCATGAAGAAAGCAATAGCAACATACTAAACGATCGGGTGCTAAGCTAACGGAATGGGTCATGTCAATCAGATCATTCAACTAATGATGTGATCCCGTTAGTCAAATAACAACTCTTTGTCCATGGTTAGGAAACATAACCATCTTTGATTAACAAGCTAGTCAAGTAGAGGCATACTAGTGACACTCTGTTTGTCTATATATTCACACATGTATTATGTTTCCGGTTAATACAATTTTAGCATGAATAATAAACATTTACCATGATATAAGGAAATAAATAATAACTTTATTATTGCCTCTAGGGCATATTTCCTTCATAATCCTCATGCCTTTTAACTACTACTTACTCTGACTTGTGTCTTGAACTGCATGGTTTGCAGCCAATGTCTATTACTCTTTTCAATTTTATACACAATTGTCTTAGCATATTATTGCACCTTACAAGGTTTAAAAGGGAGGAGTGATGTTCCTTTGATATTGACCCGTAATCTAGTTCCGTGCTGGACTTGCCCACACAACGTTACAATTGCCTGTTTGTCTGTTCTCAGTTGTTTTGTGCTATGAATGATGTCATACTATGCTTACCATATTATAAACTTCGTCTCTTTATCCTTAGCCCTCAATAAAATGTGAAGAAATAGACAATACATTAGCGATGGTACATGGTCATATGTTTGGAACCTGGTTTTATTATGTACTAGCAAACATGCCCGTGTGTTGCAACGGGTGAAAATCAATATCACACGCCCCAGCCATTTTGTCGTTTATTGTGTTCCCCGCACTTGCCCGCGATAGTTGTGATGTCTAGGTGATCGGAATGTACAAAAATGTGATCAATCCTAAAATGATGAGCTGATCTAGCACATAACACACTATTAATGTAGGCTAGCATTGCCTAGCAAGCTCATGTGGAATTAGTGACCACACATGGATATAATTAATAGCTAACGACCATCATATGACAAGATTAAAATGTCACTCTAAGACGGGATCCGATTCAAGAGTATCTAGAATTCTAGGAAAATTAACATGCAAAACCATCTGGGGCTAGCATCTACATTCTATATTTGTTTTTTAGCGTCCGACTCTAGGTTATTTGTGGACGCCGGGAAAATAGCAGAGACGATGTGACAATTGCAAGGATTTTAAACCTTGTGCCCGCATTGTATGTGCCCTAACCAAGTTTCAGGTGGCAAAATTACTTCTTAATTTTCTGAAAGAACCTGACATGGCTTCCCTGAACTATGCTTGATCACCTACATCCATGTCGTAGGGGGGCTCTAAAAGCTCACAAGCAAAAGAGCAACCGGGGTTAGGAAACATATGTTTGTTCTGTTATGGACATCTTATTGTGGAGACGAAGAACCTCGTCGATCTGAATGGGTATGTTCCATTGAAAAATTGATCATAATAAAAATAGAGTTGCTCATAGTCTAGCTAATATTGATCGCTCTGGAGGTAGCATCACTTGTTAGCTGGGTCAGGTTCCAAACAGTGTATTTGAGTTTGTATTAGCATACTGTTATTGACGCATAAATTCATATTTTTCTCGCGAAAAAAATGTTTTCTGCTAATTGGTGGAGCCAAGCAGCTGGTCGACACAACCGACGATTGGACTGACAGTGGTAGTGATGACTTGAACAGGACGTCTAGAAAAAAACATTCAGACATAAGAGCAAACACTTGGCATACAGAGATATATAGAGAGAGATCATTTCTACCCTCTTGCCTAGAATTTATGAGAGAAAGCGGCAAAAAAAGATCCTAAATAAGCTACAGTAATTATAGCCCACTACTCAATCCAAAGTTTGTTATTCCTGTGGACATGGTGCTCTCTACAAACTGGCTGTAGCACCTTTTCTGTTCATTGACACAATCCCCGTTTAATTAGCACAAATTGATTCCCATGCGTCCGTAATTTATTTACTCGCCTTCCACTTTTGTCACGCATGCAACGTTGTTAGATATTCTCGCGGTTAATTCTTCCATAATTTGCTCGCCTTCCACTTCTCTCATCCATGCAACGCAATTAAATCTTCCGCAATCTACTCACCTTCCACTCGTGCCACTCATGCAACGCAGTTAATGGTCCTCTCCCCTCTCTTCATTCAAATTTGAGGTGGCTTGCAGATTAAAAATTAAAGACGAATATAACTGGTGCAATAGGTTGTAACGGAGCGAGGTGGGACTATTAAACAAATAAACGAACCCTTTTTCCTACATGTATTGATGACGTGGCTCAGTGGAACGACTCCTACGATTTTGCAAGGCAGGTCGGGAGTTCGATTCCCTCATTGGCAATTTTTATTTTTTCATTGCCAGGGCCGCCACTGCAATCGGGCCATGGCAGGCTAAGGCCCAGGTGCACGTCATAGCACCACAAAATTTGTTTCGTTAAATTTGATGGACGGATGAAAAAATAGTACCACCTCGGATAGAAGAAAAATCTCCAAAAACACTATGGGTGAACGGATGAAAAAATTAACGAAACACACCTTGCTTTAATAATAGGTATAGATTTTGCAATAAAATACAACTAATATTTTACATGGGTTCACCAAAATAAGTTCTGTATATAGACCAAAGCTATTTTGTTTAGTTTTGCTGCCTCCTTAATATCTTCTGTTCTGGTACTACTAATGTAAAACCTCAACTTTTCAGCGAGCTATGAGAAAAATGGTGGAACCGCCACCTTCTAAAGGTGGCGAGGCAACTATAATCGCAATGTCAGCTCTTGCTGTAGTGGGTCAGTACCTGTCCACTAACAGTGCCGAAAGCACGTTCCTGCGTAATACTGGGTTGGTTATTAAGGCAATATCGTCCAAACTGCCTCATGATCAAGATATGCAAGCTCAAAGCAATGTTGTATCTATGCTCCAAACACAAGTCTATTCCCTAACAGAGGCCCTTTGTGAAACAAGGAGAAACATTACTCAATGTCGTCAAGATATGCATGGTTTTGAAACCAGACTATCAGACATTTGCTATGTTGTTCAGGAGCCTAGGGGAAATGAAGGCGAGGGTTATGGTGTTCCATCAGACAATACAGCATGAAAACATAACAGTCAGGTCAAATGAACCAAGCTTCTGAACTTCCGGTGGTGCATTTATCTGCTAGACTGTTAAGTTTTATGCCAACCTTCCTTTTGTTATATAGTTGTAATTTGTTTTGGTGCGATACAAAATTTATTCTTAACGTGCAGCCACCGGCTGAAGAAAACAGCAAGCCATTTTTGTATAGTGTAGGGTGTTCCCTATATTTGCACTGGTGGCGATCTTTGATGCCGAGTGGATGTAATCTGTGAAATCGCCTTAATAGCCTAGCGTTAGTTTGGGCCTTATTTATTTCCTAGTCTTCTTTTTTCCTGGTTTGCTAGTGGCCATAACTACCCATGGGCCATATACGGGCCGTAGGATCCATGGGTCTCCTACGGGCCATCGATAAATGGGCCTGTAATCGGTGGGCCTTGGGCCGTTGATAAATGGGCCTAGGGCCGTCGGATAAATGGGTCTACATGGTCCGTAATCGGGCATAATTGGTATCGGCCCAGCATGGTAACGGGCCGTTAACAGGCCGTAGGACTGCAAAAGCTTAATTCTGTCACAGGCATAACGGGTCTTTAATGGGCCAGAATATAGGACGGGCTGGCCAGAAACGGGCTGACTCTTGCCATGGGCCGAATTTGGCCCATTAGGGTAACAGGCCAGTAACGGGCCGACTCTTGCCATGGGCCGAATTTGGCCCATTTGGGGAACATGCCAGTAACGGGCCGACTCTTGCCATGGGCCGAATTTGGCCCATTAGGGAACAGGCCAGTAACGGGCTGGAAGTAATCGAGGGCCGAAAAGGAGCCCAAGAACGTATGGGTCGTCAATAGGCCGAAAGCTAACACGAGTTGGAAACGGCCCATGTAAATCACGGGCCGTTAACGGGTACAAAGAAAATTACTGTTCATTATGGGCTAGAGTCACCGTAGGCCTGTAAAGGGCCGAAAGATACGAAGGCCTCATATGGGCCGAAAGACGTCGTGGGCCATACATGGGCCGAATGTGAAATGGGCTGGTGTTATATTCGATGGGCCACATGATGTTGTTGGGCCGATTTCCTTTAGTGCCTAACGGGCCGTAAAATGGGCTATTTGCAAAGAGACCGTTAACAGGCTTTTCATGGGCCAGCCCGTTACCTTTTGACCAAGTCAAACGGGCCGGCTTTGTAAGCTAAATGGGCTAGTGGTGGGCCGTGGCACGTGTCGACATATCATAGGCGCCTATCTGACCCACTGACGAGCTGACATGTGTTTCGTCCGGCCAATAATAATTTTACACGTGGAAATTTCCCATTGGTCATGGCTGTTAACGGGTTATCGGATCCAAAACCCGACCCGATAGCTTAATGGCGTTCCGTTATGGTGGATGCCACGTGTCGGTCACCCTTGACGAAAGCACTTCTGTGACGCACGATTTATCGTCATGGAAGTGGACACTTCTATGATGATAATTTTGGTAATGTCATGGAACACTTCTACGACAGCACAGGTATGACTATCTTGATTCTGTCATAAATTTGTCATGGATGTACATGCATGACAAAAAACGCGACCTACTGTGACAAACACGTATCATCACGGAAGTGTATTTTTTTTGTAGTGTCATATGTGCTTATGGAAAAGAACTTGCATGACATCTTTTGTCCTACCCTCCCGTGGCAGCGGGGTCCTAGCGGAAACTAAGGGATATTAAGGCCTCCCTTTAATAGAGAATCGGAACAAAGCATTAGCACATAGTGAATACATGAACTCCTCAAACTACGGTCATCACCGAGAAGTATCCCGATTATTGTCACTTCGGGGTTGTCGGATCATAACACATAATAGGTGACTATAGACTTTCAAGATAGGATTAAGAACACACATATATTCATGAAAACATAATAGGTTCAGATCTGAAATCATGGCACTCGGGCCCTAGTGACAAGCATTAAGCATAGCAAAGTCATAGCAATATCAATCTCAGAACATAGTGGATACTAGGGATCAAACCCTAACAAAACTAACTTGATTACATGGTAAATCTCATCCAACCCATCACCGTCCAGCAAGCCTACGATGGAATTACTCATGCACGGCAGTGAGCATCGTGAAATTAGTGATGGAGGATGGTTGATGATGATGACGGAGACGAATCCTCCTGTCTGGAGCCCCGAACGGACTCCAAATCAGCCCTCCCGAGAGAGATTAGGCCTTGGCGGAGGCTCCGTATCGTAAAACGCGATGAAACTTTCTCTCTGATTTTTTTCCCCGCGAGACGGAATATATGGAGTTGGACTTGAGGTCGGCGGAGCCTTAGGGGGCCCACGAGACAGGGGGCGTGCCCAGGGGGGTGGGCGCGCCCCCACCCTCGTGGACAGGGTGTAGGCCCCCTGGTCTTGATTCTTTCGCCAGTATTTTTTATATTTTCCAAAAAGTGCCTCCGTGGATTTTGAGGACATTCCGGGAACTTTTGTTTTCTACACATAAAACAACATCATGGCAGTTCTGCTGAAAACAGCGTCAGTCCGGGTTAGTTTCATTCAAATCATGCAAGTTAGAGTCCAAAACAAGGGCAAATGTGTTTGGAAAAGTAGATATGTTGGAGACGTGTCAAGCTGCGGTGTGATGGCCACCAAGACTGGCGTGTATTTCGGCCAAGAGCTGCCGTCCTTCTTCTTCGGAGATACACCTTTGGAGTACTCTAGTGGTACTTTTCTTGTACAGTTCCCCATCATGGACTTTGTAAGCCTTCGAGCGTTGAACAATGCGACGGGCCTCCGTCTGATCATTAGGGAGCTCGTTCCTAGTAAGGTAGGCGAGGAAAGGTTCGGTCCATGGGGCGATTACAGCCATGATTTTGTGGGCCGATGGTGTTATCTCGGTGCCCGAACCCCGGACGATATCGGAGCTGTGTTCAAAATCTGGGGATATGGTCGGCTCTAGAACAATGTTGCCGCTACCGTCCTGCCACACTACGGATGGCTTGAAGAGCCTCTCCATGAAGGTGTTAGGTGGGACGGGGTCGCGTTTAACGCCCATGTGGGAAAGTATCTCCGCAGCTTGATTACTCTCTCGAGCCACATGATGAAACTCAAGCCCTTCAAACTGACCTGAAATTTTGAGTACGGCGTTACGATAAGTCACCATCTTCGTATCTTTTGCGTCGAAGTCTTCATTTATCTGAGATATTGCGAGGTTTGAATCCCCGCGCGCTTCAAGTAGTTGTCTACCCATGGAGATGGCCATCCGGAGACCGTGCAGTAAGGCCTCGTATTCGGCGGCATTGTTAGAGTCTGTGTAAGTATTTGGAGCACATAACGGATTGTGTCTCCTGTGGGGGATGTCAAGACGACACCAACCCCTAATCCGGCTAACATCTTAGAGCTGTCGAAGTGCATCACCCAGTTGGAATATGTGTCGTACTCTGTAGGGATTTTGGCCTCTGTCCATTCGGCGACAAAGTCAGCCAACACCTGAGATTTAATAGCTCGGCGTGGCTTGTAAATTATTTCAAATGGTAAGAGCTCAATGTCCCATTTGGCAATCCGGTCGGTGGCGTCCCGATTATTTATAATATCGTTAAGTGGTACTTCGGAAGCCACCGCGATGGAGCACTCTTGAAAGTAGTGTCGCAGCTTGCGGGATGCCATAAAGACTGCATATGCTATATTTTGATAATGCGGGTATTGGGATTTACATGGTGTAAGGACCGTTGAAACATAATATACTGGTTTTTGAAGTGGGAATTTATGCCCCTCCTCATCTCGTTTGACGACCAGCACCGCACTGACCACCTGGTGAGTTGCGGATATGTAGAGAAGCATCAGTTCACCGATGTTTGGTGGGGACAAGATTGGGTTACTCGCCAACAGAGCCTCTATTTCTTCCAATTTGGCTGTGGTAGTGTCCGTCCACACGAAGTGGTCAGTGCAGCGTAGCAAGCGATATAATGGCAGCGCCTTTTCCCCTAGTCTTGAGATAAAACGGCTTAAAGCTGCCACGCACCCAGCTAATTTTTGGACCTGCTTGAGGTCTGTTGGTGTTGCCAACTGTGATAGGGCTCGGATTTTAGTGGGATTTGCCTCGATTCCTCTATTGGAGACAATGAACCCCAGCAGCTTTCCGGCTGGAATGCCGAACGCATTTTTCCGGATTGAGCCGTATGCCATATGCTCGGAGGTTGTCGAATGTAAGGCGTAAGTCATCCACCAATGAATCGACACGTTTGGTTTTGATTACTACATCATCTACATATGCCTCCACAGTTTTGCCTATCTGTTTTTCCAGGAATGTTTGAATCATGCGTTGGTAGGTTGTGCCGGCGTTCTTGAGCCCGAAAGGCATAGTGTTAAAGCAAAAGGGCCCATATGAAGTGATGAATGCCATTGTGGCTTGGTCGGGTTCTTTCATCATAATTTGATGATATCCGGAGTATGCGTCAAGGAAGCACAAGGAATCGTGCCCTGCGGTTGCGTCAATAATTTGGTCGATTCGAGGTAGTGGGAAGGGGTCCTTAGGGCAAGCCTTATTAAGGTCTTTGAAGTTGACGCACAGGCGCCAGGATTTATCCTTCTTAGGTACCATGACCAGGTTTGCTAGCCAGTCCGGATGTTTGACTTCTCTGATAAACCCGGCTTCGAGTAGCTTGGCTAGCTCCTCCCCCATAGCCTGTCATTTAGGTTCAGAGATTCGGTGCAGAGTTTGTTTGATTGGTTTGTATCCTTTCAGTATGTTGAGACTATGACCGGCCAGTCTTCGTGGGTTACCTGGCATATCCGAAGAGTGCTAGGAGAAAATGTACCAGTTCTCACGTAGGAAAGCGCGTAATGCGGCATCCACCATCGGATCCAGCTGTTCCCCAAAGGAAGCTATTTTATTGGATCCATCGGGTGGACCTGAAATTTGACTATTTCGTCTGCCGGCTTGAAAGAAGTAGATTTGGGTCTCTTATCGAGAATTACATCATCCCTATCTACTGTGGAACGTAGAGTGGTCAATTCCTCGGCCGTGAGGGCCTTGGATAATGCCTCAAGGGCAAGAGAGGCGGCGTTGTTTTCGGCGCGGAGTGCTATGTCTGGATCATTGGCAATAGTGATAATTCCATTAGGCCCGGGCATTTTGAGCTTCATATACCCGTAATAGGGTACGTCTTGGAAAGCGCGTGAATGTGTCTCGCCCCAGCAAAGCATGATACCCGCTGTTGAACGGTGCCACATGGAAGAGTAACTCTTCGGACCTATAGTTCTTCGGCATGCCAAATACCACATCGAGTTTGATTTTTCCCGAGCATCTGGCTTCTCGACTAGGGATAATACCGCAAAAGGTTGTGTTACTTTGCTCAATGCGACTCCTGTCCATTTGCATTTTATTGAGCGTGTCCTCGTAATTGAGGTTCAGTCCGCTACCGCCGTCCATGAGCACTTTAGTGAGCCTAAAGCCGTCTACGATTGGGTTTAGGACCAAAGCGGCTGGTGCCCGGACTGAGTGGGCTCTTGGTTTGTCATCGGCACTGAAAGTGATCGTCGTGTCGTTCCAAGGATTTACTGCTGCCAGTGGCAGACTTCGGCGAGGTCGCAGAGCGCCCTCTTGCACTGATTATTCGAAGAAAAGGTCTCGAAGACCGTGTTTGTCCTCCAAAGAATAGTTCTCTGGAGTGTTGTTGGTGAGGAGACCCTCGTCGCTTTTGGCCACCTGCCGGAGTATCCAACATTCTCAAAGGCTATGCGTTGGTTGATTGTCCGGCGTCATGTGAATTTTGCAGGGCTTGTCAAGCCATTCCTCGAGGGCAATTCTATGCCCCATAATGGGTTTAATTTTCTTGTCCACGGGATGATAAATCTCCGCGGGGGTGCATTCTCTTTGCCCGTCCGGGGGATGGCCTAAAGGCATGCGCTTCCCAGCGGGCTATCTGGGTTTTCCAGGCGCTTTCCATTGTGTAGTACTTCTGTACTATGTGTAAAATCGGCAAAGTGCAGTACACGACGGCGGTTGAGGGAATTAAGGATTCCCTCATCCGTGAAATTGTTGCAAAATACAGAGATTGCGTCGTCATCACAGCAATCCTTGATCTTGTTCTTAACAAGTAGGAATCTAGCCCAAAAGTGGTGGACTGTTTCCTGAGGCTGCTGCCGCACGTACATTAAGTCACATATGTCCGGAGGACTGGAGTTTCTTGGGGAATATTGCTTGTGGTGGGTGGGCGAGTTCGAATCCGAATCCTGACCCACTAAGATGTGTGGATTCTGAAGAATTTTTGAGGTTACGGGCCTGAGCTCCGGAGCATCCGGTGTGTTCTTAGGCTCACTAGATTCCATGTTCGAGGATAAGAAGTGTGTTCCAAGAGATGGGAGCCCGGTTCTCCGGGTTCGGAAACCCAAACATACTTTGTTCTCAACATAGGAGAAGAGTCATTGTCGGCTTGTTCCTCCACGATTGCGACATGATGGGTGATCGGCGGAGATCTGATTTCTCTCTGATCGGGTTTAAGCCCAATCCAATCATAGTCCGTTGGGACCCCCAGGGTGGCGACGCGATCTAGCAGTTCGTTTAAGGCCGAAACATCTGCCAGATCCATCTTGTCGGAGTATTCAGGGCCGATGCGGAGGCTATTTTTGGCGATGAGTTGGGTTGCTTCTGGCTTAACGGCCGGGCGAGCGCTCATAATGAAGCTGCCGAGTCGGAGAGTTTGCCCTAAAGCTATGGCTTCTCTAGAAGTGATGTTGTATTTGATGACAATGCGAGCCATCAATCATTCTGTCGACGGCATAGAGGAACTCTCAATGAAAGCACCAATGTCGGTGTCAAAACCGACAGATCTCGGGTAGGGGGTCCTGAACTGTGGGTCTAAGGATCGAAGGTAACAAGGAGGCAGGGGACACAATGTTTACCCAAGTTCGGGCCCTCTTAATGAAGGTAATACCCTACTTCCTGCTTGATTGACTTTGATGAGTATAGGGGTTACAAGAGTTGATCTACCTCGAGATCGTAATGGCTAAACCCTAGATGTCTAGCCTGTATGATTGTGATTGCCCCTAAGGACCAAACCCTCCGGTTTATATAGGCACCGGAGGGGACTAGGGGTGTACAAAGTCAGTTTATAGAGGAAGGAAACTACACATCCGGACGCCAAGCTTGCCGTCCACGCAAAGGAGAGTCCCATCCGGACACGGGGGAAGGCCTTCGGTTGTGTATCTTCACGGCCCGTCAGTCCAGCCCATGTCACATAGGCCGGCTCTCCGAGGACCCCATAATCCAGGACTCCCTCACTTCTCAACTTCTACTCTCAGTTCGTCATTTTCTCCGTCAAGGGTAAATACAAACTATTTTTACTGCCCTTGTTGATTCTGATGATTTCTACAAAATCTTCACAAGGTGTTTATTCTTCAACTTCCACACTCTTAAACACCCTGTTGCATCTGTTCTTGATTTGTTTCTCTAAGCGATGTTTTCCTCAA
The DNA here is from genome assembly GCA_963921465.1 of Triticum timopheevii. Lineage (NCBI taxonomy): Eukaryota > Viridiplantae > Streptophyta > Magnoliopsida > Poales > Poaceae > Triticum > Triticum timopheevii. Next base: position 115,508,931 of record OY997266.1, on the reverse strand, counting down.
GAATCCTCAATTGTATGGATTTTCAAATCTATACAACTCTGGAACCTAAGTCAAGAACGCTTAGTGAAATTCCTCAAGACAACCATGGTCAAATTCCTCAAACTTGATTCTTTTGAAAAACTTCTGAGAACTCTATGACCTCTCCAAATTCTTCACACCTATACTCTGTTCACAGGTACACATGTCCGCTGCTGAATCACTAGGTTCTCATCAACTTAAATCATTTGCAGTGTTCCTTGAAGATAAATTGCATACTTCATCAGAAACTTCAATTGTTCAAAATCCTCTAGTGAAGAAAATGGCAGATGGTAAAATACCTCAGAAGGGAGGAAAGAGGCCTGAGACAAACACTGCATTAAAGATCCCTGATGACCTCTATGTAGGGTACTGCACTGTAGCTGAAGAAGCGAAGAATGAGCTCAAAGTGCACATATAGAGGATAGAGAGGAGATGGGCAAAGGAATGGAGGGAATATCGTTATGTTACTCCCAAGTACATGAAGAAATTCGCAGTTAATCCTCCATGCCCAAGACCTCCATTGGCTCCAGGGCAAGAAGCTGATCCCACAAGCATTAGACGTAGTGAGGAATTTCCTCAAGAATGGGCCAAGCGTCAAGCCAAATTGGCCAAAGTGGCAAAAGAAGAAGTGAAGAAATTCAACAAAGATTTTGCTGCTGCCGCTGCTAAGGCTTCTACTAGCAAGCCTAAGAAGGCTATGCCCAATAAACCAGTTGTGAAGCCAAGTTCCTCAACTGCAATGCCCTCACGGCCAAGATCTTCAAATCCCTCATGGCCTATTCCTCAAGCAACATCTTCAAAAGCGGCTCCAACTCCCTCTGCAGCAAAATCCTCAGCTGCTCCTGCAAAGTCCTCAGCGCCTGTGCATCTTGCCACGTGCCAAAGGACGAATGGAATCTCAATTGCTTCAGGAGCGTCTGCTAGTTCCTCAGCTCCACCTCTGTCCTCAACAGCACCAACCTTGCTAAAGAAAAGGATGCTGCTGGACGTGGCTCGAGGCCAAGTCCTCACAAGAAGTAGGTTGCCTTTCAAGTTCCGTCAAGTGAAGACAAAGCTGATGACGAAGAATTGGCTGAAATCATCAGAGACAGGCAAAAAAGGGCCGCTAGAGCCAAAGGCGGTGAAGTGCCTCTCTTACTAGATCCTGAGAAGATCCTTGATTTCACTGATCTATGGCACAAGGACCCTAACACCCCTTTGCTAGAATTGAACCTCACACCTGACCAAAGTGATATGTTGACGACCATCATAGGCAAAGAAAAATGAAAATTTGAAAAGGCCAGGCAAGTGAAGAAAGCTCAGTATAGAAAGGATCATTTTCTGAAGAGAATGTTGTAAACATGTCTCCTAAAGAACTTGTGAGTCTGTAATCTGACATCAAAGCTCTCAGTGATAAATTTGACGCATACCGTGTAGATTGGCTAGGCGCCAAAGTCAGATTCGCCAAAATGGCGAAGGATTCAAACCAAATGTTGCAGCTTCATCGCAACAAGAAATTCCATAGGCTGCGGCATCTGCTCAGCCTACTAAAGAGAATGCCAGCACTGCTGATGAAAATCAGACTGCTAAAGAAACTGAAAGTACCAGGACTGCTGAAGAAATTCCAGCTCCTAAAGAAATTGCCAGGGCAACCTTCACTGTTGCGCCTGAAGAACAATCCAAGCCAGTTGAAGCATCTGCTACTGTGCCTGAGGAAACTTTACAAGCCAGGGCAACTGCATCAGTTGTGCCTGAAGAAACTGAACCAATTTCATTTGCTCCTCCTACAAAGTCATCATAGATGAAAAATATCAACCTTCTTTCTGCATCAGAAGTGAAGAAGACCAAAGCTAGAGAGAAGGCAACGGTGAAGAAAAGGAAAGCATCTGCCAATGTAGAGTCTTCAGCTCCTAAGTAAATGAAGATTCTAACAAGCTCATACACCACCCCATTGATGTTGTTCCTATCTCAAGCATGCCATCAAAAGAGATTGTTCCCTTTGGTGAGGAATATGTCATTCCAAATGATAGTGATGAAGAAAATCCTTCTGCTGCTACTTCAGAGCAGTTGGATAAAGAAATTGAAGTGGATAATATCCCTTCTACTCCACTGGTATCATCGCCCATGCCTCAGTTCACAGCTGAAGAGGCAGGCATTGATGAAATTGATGATGAAGATGAGGATGTGGACATTGGTTCAACAATTCCAATTCAGAATGATGACTATTGGGAAAGTCAGCACCCCAATTCACCACTGACAACCCCTCTGCATCAAATTCCTCAGTCCCCTGTCCAAACCGAAGAAATTTATACAGGCTCTAAAGGACATTAAGCTTCACTTCATTCTATTCCAGAAGAAGTTCCAACCACTAGTGCTGAAGGAATGGAGGCCAAGGCTGCTGATGAAACTGCTACTGAAATTTCTCAGCCTGTGGCTCCAGAGGTTGTGCATAAGAGGCTGTGAAGACTTCAACTGCAAATCTTCAGCTCAAGCCACAGAATCCTCACACCAAGAAGTAGAAGTTCAAGGCTGATGACTTCTTTATTGAACATCATTTCTTCTCTGACTACAATCCTTATGACTCTACTCGACTTCTTCGCAAGCGTTTCTGGATAACAATTCAAATGAATTTCCATTCCTCACTGATGTTCGATAAGGACAAGATCTTTGACCATGAGAAAATTCCTCATGTGGATATGGAGTCTCTTCGATGCTTCACCCCAGTCCTTAGTGTTCTTCATGACGATGTGCTACTCAACTTCTGCACCGACTTCTGCGACTGGAATGAAGAACTCATTCTTCAATTATATGCAACGCTGCACGTCACTGGAGATGTTGAAGATGTGAATTCATGGGTGCTCGACTGGATGACCGAAAACACTCATTACAAAGCTCCGGCCTCTGGATTGCTTCACGTCGTCCCACTCAGTCCTCCCACTGAAGGTGCAAGGCTCATCTATGCTGAACCAAAACTTTCAAATCATCTTATGGAAGTGCTGATGAAGCCATTGAAACCTAGCCAAGATCCAAGGACCACATTCCTCGTGAAGGAATTGCTCTATGTGCCAAGGACAGTTTATTGCATATTGACCAAAACCCTCAGTCCGATCAAGGACCACAACTCTGATGAAGAAGAGGTTGCTGGCATAATGAACTATCTGCTATTCAATATAATACATGGTATTCCTATCAACTACCGTGATTTCTTCATGAGGACTTTGGCCAATGCTGCATTGTCATCTTTTGAGTTGAAGCCTTATGCTCCCTGGATCATGAAATTCATCAGATCAAGGTCTTCAATTCATTATAAGGCTGATTTTGAAAACCATCTCAGCTATCTGCCCCCTATTGAAGTCCTCAAAAGGACTATTTCCTCAGCTGATGAAAAGGGCAATGTTGCTTCTATTGATGAAGGCACTCGTTCATTGGATGGACATTTTTTGCAGAGCTACATCCTATTCCAATAATGATGACTCTGCCACACATGATAGTGCCGCAAAAGCTTCAAAGCAATATCCTCAAGCCACTGCTCTGCGTTTCATGACTGGCTGTGAGCTTCTCCTCAGCCTACATCAAAAAGTTGATAGAAATCACGAGTGGGTCAAGTGTCAGTTTGGTGCAATTCTTTAGAACATGACAGTCACTCAAAATTCTGTGAAGAAGAATCACTACTATTTGCATCAAGTCTTCGATCGCACTTGGGCCATTCTGTCTAACCTCTATAGTGCTTAAGATCTCAAGGAGATGGACTTTCAACAGGACTTTGACTGGTCTCACCCACCTTCGATGAAATTCAAGAAGGTTAAAGTTCCTCAACTGGTCGCCAGTTCATATTCTTCATCATGCGAGACAGGTGAAGCTGAAGACTTGGACGACACTCCGGCAGGCCCTACCTCAATGGACGACCCCAACAACGCTGGCACTCCTCCATCAACAGCATGCTGATATTCTTCATGGGCGTTAGTCCTCATTTTTCGCCCCTTTTGTTCATTTGATGACAAAGGGGGAGAAATTTGAGTTAATCTTCAAGCGGGTCTCTATATATGGGCGTTTTTTGTTAAGTTGCAACTCTCGTTCTTCTGAAGTGTTTGTTGATCGAGTTATAAACTTAAGTCCATGATGGTCTCATACTTTTGCTCCTCAAGTACGTTAATGCACGCATGCTGAATTTCATCAGACACCATATTTCGTCATGCATTTCAAATTCTTCATATCATATGTTAAATACGTGTATGAATTACAAGATATAGGCGGAGATCTCCATGATTCTACTCAACAATGTGAATTTGCTATTCAAAGCAAATTCCTCAAATATGCACATCTTCGGGCGGTGTTCTTCTATATCTTTAATCAAATTCCTCTATATTGTTATTTACACTTCATATGTTTATCCCCGTTGAAAACTTAACCTATATTGCCATCAATCACCAAAAGGTGGGAGATTGTAAGTGCATCTAGTGCCCCTTTGTGATTTTGAAGTATTGAAGACTTATAGGTTAAGGGACTAATGAGTTTGTGAGTGTACACAGGTCTATAGGTCTACGAGGAGTTTGATATTTACGATGAAAGTCGACCCCTAAAAATGGATGTCTTCAGCTAAAGACTTTGGTTTTCTTAAAGACTTTGAAAGTGAAGAAATTGGTGTGACCTTGAAGATTTGATATCCATGCGAGGATTATGAAGCGTGAAGACTTTTGTTTTCATAGTTTCATTTTCTCTTTCTTGAGTCATAGGAAACACCGTACTATTAAAGGGGGTCGAGGTAAAACTAAGGAAAAGTTTCCAAGTGATGCTCATCTCAAAATCCTACACCTACCCAATCCTTACGAGTGAAGCCATTGAAAATCGCATACAGTTCAGTCAATTTCTTGAGTGTTAGAGACGAAGATCTTCTGTTCTCTGAGGAATTTTTTCTGACTGAGGAGTTAGGAATTTGCCAGTGCGGATTGCCTACAAGTAAGGAACATGATAGCCCTGAAGTATTTGATAGCTCAAATATCGTACTGTTGTTGTGCTAGGCGCCAGCTGTCCCAAAATATCTACGCACCTAACGGTCATATCATTGAAGGGCATTTATGTCTTATCATGTCGGCTACTCCCTAGGCTATAAATAGTCGCCGCCTACAACCACTAGTTGGTTGGCTGCTCCGAGAGAAACTGACACTTGTCATTGAGAGCATCCCATCCTCCGAGGACTTTGAGCAAAAATCATCAAGTGAGGAAAACCCAAACCCAAACACCTACAAACCCAAAGTGATTGAGCATCACTGAAGAGATTGTTCCTGTGTGGAACCGACACTTGTTATCTTTGAGGACTGTGCATCCTCCAAACGGTTAGGCATCATGGTCTAGTGCATCCAAGAGGAAATTGTGGATCGCCGAGTGACCGAGTCTGTGAAGGTTTGGAAGTCACCTAAAGATTTACCACGAGTGATTGGACGAGGTTTGTGTGATCTTAGCTCAAGGAGAATACAGTGAGGACTGTGTGTCCGATACTGTGTGTCCTCATATTTAAATAGCTAGCCGCTCCAACCAGACGTACAACTGTCATAGCAATTGGAACTGGTCTATCAAATCATCATCTTCACCAAGCTACGGGTTCTATTTACTCAACCCTTTCATTTACTCATTCATGTGTTGATGAACTTGATCATTACTATTTGAAGACTTTGACTGAAGACTTTCTCAATTTCCTCAATTTTATTTCTTCAGTCACTTTGTCTTCAGCCTGCTTATCCTGGTTATACGCTTTATGTACTCTGTGCTTGTCTTCATGTCATCATGATGATCCAGTTTCTACTCTGTTATGCATGCATCTGAGTACTTGTTCCGCTGCCTGTTGTTCGTGACTTAGAAAATTCCTCACCTTGAATTTATGAATTTGTAAAAATCGCCTATTCACACCCCCCCCCTCTAGTCGACTTAACGCACTTTCACTCTTCAACAACACAACCAACCCCAATCATTGAATGCAACTGAGATCAACTCGCGACAAGCACTAAGCTTGTGAGCTACTTCCCCGTCTAGGTTTATTAAGCCCCCTTTTATTTTGATTTAAATTTAAACTATGAATTTAACTAATAAAATGAAACTTATATATCATAAAAATTATACAGTCAGAAAGCTCTTTTAAATACAAATCCAACAATGTATCTTTTGTAGCATATACTTTATATTTTATTAATTATATCGATAGTCAAAGTCTAACCCAACATACATGGGGGGGGGCCAAAACATACAGAAGTCGTAGTTTGTTGCCTGAAACTTAACCTTCTTATTTTTTGAGCAATTACACACATTGTATTAAAAACAAAGGAGGATTACAACGCTTACAATGTGGAAATCAAAGGAAACAACCAGAAAAACATGAGCCATGAAGCCTTGCAAAAAAGTACCCCGAAAAACTAAAATTTGATTCTTGGAGTCCCTTACGCCATGCCCAACCTTCGTCCACCGTTGTCATAGTTTCGCTCGGAAAAGAAGGGATCAACCGATATGCCCAAATCAGGGCAAACACCTCCAGAGTTGATGTTGCTTAACGAGTCGATGAACCTATGTGCCGCAGGCGACATGACGGAGACTTTGTGGTGCGTCGGCGAAGATCTTCCCCATGTTCACCAGATTCAGGCGCCACCATTTTCATTCGACAGGGTTGAAGAAGAAGTGCGTCGCCGCTTGCTGCCATCCTCGAGGCCAACTTGAAGCCATCATATATTTTTGTACGGGTCGACAAAATTAAAGATGATGTTGTGTGCCGACCCGCGACACAACCGCTCGCCAGATCCAAAGTCCGTTGAGATACCAGAGCCAACTGCCCCTCGCCAGCACCGGTTGGAGTGCCGCCGAGATGAAGGAAGGACAGAAGCAGTATATTCCGACTTGTCGTTAGCCCCTCCATCGAACAAATGTCCCAAGGACAAACAAGGCCTATGCTCCCTGTCTACCGGCCGTAGCCAAATTCCCGGGGCTCCCCACCCCTGCCATCACCGAAGTATCAGGCGGAGGCGAGGACCCGCAGCGTTGCCGATGGAGGAAGAGGACAGTTTTCGTTTTGTTTTGAAAGAGGACAGTTCTTTCGCCTGCCAAATCGCCTCTCTCGAGCGGTTTGGGATGTTGACCACAAACATGGGAGCGAGCATCACCTCCATGTTAAGGGATAGTCCGCAACACGTTTAACTAAGCTACAAACGTGGGCACATGGGCTACTCAAAACTGGTTAGGCAGGCCAAGCTGGGGCAAGCTGAAAGGAAACACATTTTCTCTTCTCTCCCTCAAAAGGCCCAACTATATCGATGCTCTTCAATGTTTAGGCCCCCATCTGGCCTTGTTATAGCTCCGCCGGTGGTTGTAATCACCCTGACAACTCTTCTAACAATTTGATGCACATACCGGGGTGTATTCTATGCAGAAGAAACAAAGATCCAAACAATTGAATGTGTTGATGTGTAGCCCATGTGCCTCTCCACGACACAACAACTCACTTCATCAGTTTAAAGTTAGTTTCAACCGGAATAATCTCCCAAATGCAGAAAACAATATCTTCAGTTTTATAGCGTTGTCCAGACCATATTCTAGAAGGAGTATTCTGTCGGTTGGCCTTGCCACCCCAATATTGATAGAACCGGGGCTGGAGGTCTCCCTTAGATCACTAGTTAATGATGGACAGCTTAACGAGAGAGACAAGTCGTATGGTAGTTTAACATGGAAAGGAATACGTGCGAGACACTGAAACCCTCGCCAACTAAAGTAGCACATACAGTATTGTTGAAGCTGATCGGTGCACTAGTTAGAGTGGCTTAGTTTGGTGGGAGTTCTAGTTTGGTGCGCTTGTGAGTGGTGAGCTCGCAGCCGGATCCCAGCAAACAAACAAACGCCCGTGCAACTTGCTCTCGGTGGCTGCTTACAAGACCACAACGGATGCGACATTATACAAGTTCAGTGTATGCTTCTCATCAACACATGAAGCAGATGCGTGAACGCAACGGTTGGCGAAGTGGCGAATGCAATCATGCACGCTTTGGCCTTAATCTAATGATAAATTGGTTGAGCGCGCGCACGTAAAAATCTGTAGCTTTACCGCTCTTAGTTTAGTTCCGTCGGAAAGTGATCTGCATGTGTATATAGTGTCTGCTAGTGAGTATCCTATGCGCGCTGCTGCTGCTTTAACGCTTTCGATTCGAATGCCTTTCCATACGGAGCGCAACTATGTGAGAACTCGAGGAAAATGTGGCTCGCAGAAAGTATATGTATCATCGAGCCCAAAAAGAGATACCTTCTACAATTAATAACAATTCTTTTCTTTTGCGGCACTCTCTCTCACGCGCATTCCATTTTGGTGTCCCTCTCGCCCATCCGTCGGTCCGTCCTCGTCTGAGAATAGTCGATCGCCATCACCATCCCTCATCGTTGCTTTTCTGGATCAAGGCCCCCCTCACATCACCATCAACAACGATTAAGTACGTAATTACGCAGTTTGTGAATTTGCCACCAGCTCGCGTCCTCGTCCACGCCAAGAGGAGTGGTTAACTACTCGGTTAAACGGAGCACGCGCCCGGTTTGGACCGCGTCGGTCCATGGACCGGGTACGCTGCCGTAGCGTGCCTGAGCTGGAGGGAGCATCGCCTGGGTTTTCACCGTGGAATGCGTCACTGTTAACTCCGCGTGGCATGACGCCGCACAACGATGGATAGACGGACGCTAGTTAAATGTGTCTGAAACTGAATAGACAGGTTGATAGTTCAGGCACGCATGTCATCGGTCCGAAGATGTGCAAATGCTAAAACATGTACTAATACATCCCAAGTTAATATGGGCGAGCTGATGTTGCAGTCCGTGGCACGGTGACTGATTGATGCGTGTCGGCCGCGTGCTACACGGGGCTGCGAGTGGGCCGGGCCAGGGAGGCGCTGCTCCCACCACCTTTAGTTTCTACCGGCCTTTGCTGACAGTAGCCCTGCCTGAATTAATGGACGGGTCAATTAGTTCATGCCACTGTCGGTTCGTATTAGGATGTGCAAATACACCATGCATGCGTACGTGTACTGACAGAGATACATTACCAGCTAGTATTAGCAGCCTAGCACTCCACGATGATGGTGCCGAGCTGATGCTGCCGCCCGTGCCATGATAATTGATGCACGGCTGCTGGCGCGTGCTGTAGCCTATCCTATGGATTGGAACACGACGCTGCAAGTGGATAGCGCCACGAAAGCGCCGCGCCGCTCCGCTCCACCACCTTTGTCCTTTGCCTTTCTCCCCCACCCCACCCCACCCCACCCACAGCCTCGCTGAAAATATCGTCCCGGTCAAAAGAAAAAAAAAAGAACTCATCCCGGACAGCTTCTGGCATTCTCACTCGTCCGACACCCATCCTCGTCACCATGCCAAACATTTCGCCCGCGCACGTCGCTCCGATAAATACGACGCGGTTCCGCCTCCCCTGCCAAGTCAAAGCAACCAGCAGCGAGCCAGCCAGGCAACCGATTGTGTTGAATACGATACGACGCGCTTCCGCTCCGGCCACCCACCACCAATTCTCCCTCTCGCCAGCTCCGATCCCCATTGCAGCATTCCTGCCTCCCACCCACCCATGGCGGCCGCCAAGTCCGTCGAGCGGCTGGCGCAGCGGCTGGTCACCCCCGCCGAGCCCACGCCGGCCGGCCCGCTCCGCCTCTCCTGGCTCGACCGCTACCCCACCCAGATGGCGCTCATCGAGTCGCTGCACGTCTTCAAGCCGGCTCCTGACCGGGACGGCGGCGTTGCTGGCCCGGCGAGCACCATCGAGTGCGCCCTGGCGCATGCCCTCGTCCAGTACTACCCCCTCGCCGGCCGCCTCGGGTTCACGGACGAAGGTGGGCTGCTGCAGGTCGACTGCGGCGGCGACGGCAGCGGCGTCTGGTTCACCGAGGCCGTCGCCGGCTGCGCGCTCGAGGACGTCGAGTACCTGGAGCACCCCATGATGATCGCCAAGGACGAGCTGCTCCCGCCCACGCCGGCACAGGAGCAGGACGCGCGGAAGCTCGTCCTGCTCGTCCAGGTCACCACCTTCGCCTGCGGCGGCTTCGTCGTCGGCTTCCGCTTCAGCCACGCCGTCGCCGACGGCCCCGGCGCCGCGCAGTTCATGGCCGCCGTCGGGGAGCTCGCCCGCGGCCGCGCCGTGGAGGACTTGACCGTGGAGCCTCAGTGGGGCCGCGAGGCCATCCCCGACCCGGCCGGCGCCGTCATCGGCAGCCTGCCCAGCCCCGCGGGCGCCAAGCGCCTCGAGTACCTCGCCATGGACATCTCTGCGGACTACATCAACCACTTCAAGTCCCAGTACAACTCGTCGCACACCGGCTCCTGGTGCTCGGCGTTCGAGGTGCTGGTGGCCAAGGCGTGGCAGAGCCGCACGCGCGCGGCGGGGTTCGAGGAGGACTCCATCGTCCACCTCTGCTTCGCCATGAACGCGCGCCCCCTCCTGCACGCCTCGCTCCCGCGCGCCGGGGCCGGGTTCTACGGCAACTGCTACTACATCATGCGCGTCTCGGCGCCCGCGGGCAAGGTGTCCGGCTCCACGATCCCGGAAGTGGTGAAGATCATCAAGGACGGGAAGAGGCGGATGCCGTCGGAGTTCGGGCGGTGGGCGACCGGGGAGGCCGGCGCCGACGGCGGCGCGGACCCGTACCAGATCACGTCGGACTACCGGACGCTGCTGGTGTCAGACTGGACGCGGCTCGGGTTCGCCGAGGTGGACTACGGCTGGGGACCTCCAGCGCACGTCGTGCCCCTGACGAACCTGGACTACATCGCGACGTGCATCTTGGTGAAGCCGTGGGCGCACAAGCCAGGGGCGCGGCTCATCACTCAGTGCGTGACGCCCGACCGCATCGCCGCCTTCCACGAAGGGATGCTCGACATGAACTGACCGGAGCCGAGCACGACGACGGAGCCAAAAAAGAAGTCGAAGACGAAGGCGAGAGGAATTGACATGTTTATGTGATGATTAAATTAGTAGGTATATTGGGTTGGTTGTTTGGATGGATTGATGTGGGTTGGTGGTGTGTAGTTTAACCGGAAATAAGCTCCCCGATTCGGGGGGTTGGGTCGTGATTGGATTTGGTGGGAAAAGCCACCAACTAACTAATCCTTCATGGAATGTAAGAATCATTTGTGACATGATACTATACTAGAGAAATTTTGTTTTGTTTCTCTTGTCGCATGGCTGAGATCCACGGTGGTGGTGGCTTGTGAGCAGTGTGCTCACTGTGTGCTCCGCCTGCGTTTTGTGTCGGTCACACACTGATTGCACGGCCGATTCAGTAGTGCCAAGCCAGTGATGCAACGCGCAACAATTTTCTGATCGTGCACGAATCTCGTCGTAGCACAACCCTTCTGCATCCACTTGCAGCATGCGTCGACAAGAAAATGCCCAGATGTCGCTGGCTTCTTCCTTTTTTATCTGTTTATTCATATGGTTTACTGGATAGTGGACATTGATAGAAATCTGACTTTTTTTTTAACACAGCACAGACACAGGTGCTTATATACACACACGCATAGACTCACACCTTATCCCTATGAGCACCTCCAAAAGACTAAGCCGGCATATCATCTTGAAATTTACAAAGTCACCGTAGGCACCTCATCCTCGACGGGAACATCTCCTCTCACTGAATGCGCATCGATGCGAGCACCAGGACTTGAACCCTGGTGAGCTGGGGATAGCACACTCCTTGTAACCATCCAACCACAGGTTAGTTCGCAATAGGAATCTGACTTGATACCTCGGGAACTGTCGGTTACCTTGATCCCTTCGTTAACCAAGACTCTACAAATGATGAGCCTAAACAAAGGGCCTTTTTGTCCCCTGGTTTTAAAAACAAAGCATGTAAATTTTACAAAAAAAAATACAAAAAATTGTACAACCTTCGATCCATGCAACAATTAATATGGACCAGAGGGCATAACATAAATCATTTGGGCTTTCAATCATGATGTGTGTCATAGTTGGCACAGGCAGAATTGCAAAATCTCAAAAGATCTCGTCATTTTTCCAGAAATCCTATGGGATCCTAGTGAAGAAAAACAATTCATAGGATTTCCGAAGCAATAATGCTTGACCTACAAAGAATTTACAAATGTTTTACTTAACTTTCTAAATTACAATTATCTCCACCCTTAATTTTGCCGGGGAGTGCATCTTCATCCCACTATCAATTAGAATTCTCCACATCAGCTTGCCTGTAAAAAAAATAACTAACATTCTGTAGATGTAGTACTCTTTTCGAAGGGTTCATTCTGATTTTTTGTGATCTCCATGTGATTTCCTAGAGATTCTTTTACAGTACCTAACCTTCAATAAGGAGATGTGAGAGTACCATAAATATCCGCACTGGCAACATAGGAAATTTCTCGTAGCTAATATGGACTTCTCTTTCGGGTCGAATCCATTGTTTTCTTGCCGGCGGACCCCCAAACAATGCATAGTTGTTCGTCCTCTCCCGTCCTTTTGTGTTGTCGGCTGCTTCATCACCCGCCATTGTTAGCTAGCCCCCTCATCTTGTGGCATTCTTTTTTGCAATGCATACAAGAGGGCAAAATAATATTGCTCACTGCATCAATGCATGAAGTAGTTAAATTCAGAAACATGCCTTTGCACATGGGCATTCATATTGACATATTCATAGGAATTGGGTGTTTGTATTGAAATGTGTTATTTTCATGGTAGTTACTCCATCGTAACGCATTGTGTTGTATGAAGGTGTTAATGCGTCCAAAAGCAATAATGTTTTCTTCCAGCTTTCTAATGTCTTTTCGTATCATTTTCCCCGAAGGGGCACACATCATCCCAGCCGCACTTGGCCGTATGATTGCCTTGCGATACACAAACTCGTTTGATTCCTCGTAGTTGCCTGCATGGTTTTAAGTTTTAGCTTGTAAAACTTAGTGAATTTATCATTCATTCCTACCAGGTTTTGGCAGGTGAAACTTAGTGAAGTTGTAAAAATATGGTATACCATATTTAGAAGTGGTTTGATTTCAATATGCAAATGAAAAATAAAGTAAGCTTTTTGTTCAAAAGATATAATATATTCAAATCGAAAAGTCCAATGAAAAAGCACGAGATACGGTTGGTGTCCCCGCACCTGTGTGCCACTATGTATCTTTTTATCAATTACATTACTTAATTTCCAATTTTACTAGCACACATGACTGTTTATATCATCTCCCTTTTGCGGAGAAGTCAAAGAACGATGCCAAAATAGAAAAGGCCGATATATCAAGGAAAAGAAAGACAAAGAAAGTCATACGCACAGTACACTCATGGGGTGCAGCAAGAGGGCACGACAAGGCTTGTAGGTCCCACCATTTGCTCCACGCCCACATCATTCAACCATTATCGCCACTATTTTGATCCTAGATCACATCCTTCATAAGGACTTCATTGATGGGTGTATTTATAGAGGAACAAAGGAGGACGAGCCACCAACAAAAAAAATTCTTCAAACCAAAATATTTCCCAACTCCCTTGTCCACCTAAATCCGCGATAATTGCTAAGGATGTTGGGAAACGTAGCATGCAATTTCAAAAAATTCCTAGTCTCACGCAAGATCTATCTAGAAGATGCATAGCAACGAGAGGGGGAGAGTGTGTCCACGTACCCTTGTAGACCGAAAGCGGAAGCGTTTGTTAACGTGGTTGATGTAGTCGAACGTCTTCTCGTTCCGACCGATGAAGTACCGAACGTACAACACCTTCGAGTTCTGCACACGTTCAGCGCGATGATGTCCCTCGAGCTTCTTGATCCAGCAGAGTGTCAAGGAAGTAGATGAGTTCCGTCAACACGACGGCGTGGTGACGCTGGTGGTGAAGTGATCCGTGCTGGGCTTCGCCTAATAAGCACCGTAAGAATATGACCGGAGCCGCAAACTATGGAGGGGGCGCCGCACACGGCTTGGAACAATTGATGTGTGTTCTAGGCGCCCCCTCCCCACGTATATAAAGGAGGGAGGGGGAGCGAGCCAGTCCTAGGCGCGCCCAAGTAGGAGGAATCCTACTTGGGCTCCTAGTTGGATTCGGCCCCCCTTTCCTTTTACCGGAGGGGGAGAAGGAAAGAGGGGGGCGCCGCCCCCTCCCCTAGTCCAATTCGGCCTCCTTCCCTGGTGGGGGGTGCGCCACCCCTTGTGGGCTGGTGTGCCTTCCTCCTATGGCCCATATGGCCCATATCTTCCCCCGGGGGGTTTCAGTAACACCCTCGGTACTTCGATATGTACCCGATACATTCCGGAACACTTCCGGTGTCCAAATACTATCATCCAATATATCAATCTTTACCTCTCGACCATTTAGATACTCCTCTTCATATCCGTGATCTCATCCGGGACTCCGAACAACATTCGGTCACCAAATCACATAACTCATATAATACAAATCGTCATCGAACGTTAAACGTGCGGACCCTACGGGTTCGACAACTATGTGGACATGAACGAGATACCTCTCTGGTCAGTAAACAATGGCGGGACATGGATGCTCATATTGGCTCCCACATATTCTACGAATATCTTTATCGGTCGAACCGTTATGACAACATATGTTATTCCCTTTGTCATCGGTATGTTACTTGCCCGAGATTCGGTCGTTGGTATCTTCATACCTAGTTCAATCTCGTTACCGACAAGTCTCTTTACTCATTCCCTAATTCATCATCCCGCAACTAACTCATTAATCGCATTGCTTGCAAGGCTTCTTATGATGTGCATTACCGAGAGGGCCCAAAGATACCTCTTTGATACTCGAAGTGAAAAATCCTAATCTCGATCTATGCCAACCCAACAAACACCCTCAAAGATACATGTAGAGCATCTTTATAATCACCCAGTTACATTGTGACGTTTGATAGCACAGAAGGTATTCCTCTGGTATCCGGGAGTTGCATAATCTCATAGTCGAAGGAATACGTATTTGACATGAAGAAAGCAGTAGCAATAAAACTGAACGGTCATTATGCTAAGCTAACAGATGGGTCTTGTCCATCACATCATTCTTCTAATGATGTGACCCCGTTCATGAAATGACAACACATGTCTATGGTTAGGAAACTTAACCATCTTTGATCAACGAGCTAGTCAAGTAGAGGCATACTAGGGACACGGTGTTTCAAGATTACGAGACTTATGGGATTAACCATAATGCAAGCAAGCAAGAATTTCAAGAGCAATAGGCTACTCAGGATTTTTGGAAGATCGAGTGGTATTTCGAAGTCTTTTGCGAAACACATGAACAATTGGGATTGAGCGGATACTCAATAAGTGCGAGGAATTATCCGTAGGGGTATTCATGCGACAAAGATTTGTAAGGCATAAGGCTCAAGAGATTCTTAAAAGTCAAAGAATAATTCGATGCATCTTGTAATAAGAAGAGCAGCTGGGACTGAAAGTAAGAAGGACATGTGTAAGCATTTATCCATAGGGATGTATCGGTGGTAGGGGATTGCAAAAGCGACGAACATAGAGTCTCGAGAGAACATTAGAGAGTATCTTTGAAATCTTCTGGTGCAGCAGACGATCATCGGTAATAAGGGGCTCTCCGGGTGAAAGTGATCACGAGATCCTAATGTTAGATTTAGTAAAATTCATTAAACCCGAATAGAAGAAAGATCAGAGTCCCAGAGTATAGACGAGGAGTAAAAGATCCTAATACCACCCAATGGCAACGTGGGCCCATGGGCCGCACAGCCATGTTAGCAAAACAGTTTTCGTCGACTAGACTCAACATCGGTCAAGGAGTTGGAAAGGGGATTCCTACAGGCAGTCGGCTCTGATACCAACTTGTGATGCCCCCGATTCAATTGTACACTAATCATGCACGCAAATGTGTACGATCAATATTAGGGACTCACGGGAAGATATCACAACACAACTCTAAAACATAAATAAGTCATACAAGCATCATAATACAAGCCAGGGGCCTCGAGGGCTCGAATACAAGTGCTCGATCATAGACGAGTCAGCGGAAGCAACAATATCTGAGTACAGACATAAGTTAAACAAGTATGCCTTAATAAGGCTAGCACAAACTGGGATACAGATCGAAAGAGGCACATGCCTCCTGCCTGGGATCCTCCTAAACTACTCCTGGTCGTCGTCAGCAACCTGAACGTAGTAGTAGGCACCTCCAGTGTAGTAGTAGTCGTCGACGGTGGCGTCTGGCTCCTGGGCTCCAACGTCTGGTTGCGGCATCCGAGAAGAAGAGGAAACAGGGGAAAATAGGGAGCAAAACAACCGTGAGTACTCATCCAAAGTACTCGCAAGCAAGGAGCTACACTACATATGCATGGGTATATGTGTAAGGAGGCCACATCAATGGACTGAACTGCAGAATGCCAGGATAAGAGGGGGATAGCTAGTCCTATCGAAGACTACGCTTCTGGCAGCCTCCGCCTTGCAGCATGTAGAAGAGAGTAGATTGAAGTCCTCCAAGTAGCATCGCATAGCATAATCCTACCCGGCGATCCTCCCCTCGTCGCCCTGTGGAAAAGCGATCACCGGGTTGTCTGTGGAACTTGTCTGGGTGTGTTTTATTAAGTATCCGGTTCTAGTTGTCATAACGTCAAGGTACAACTCCGGGTCGTCCTTTTACCGAGGGACACGACTATTCGAATAGATTAACTTCCCTGCAGGGGTGCACCACATAACCCAACACGCTCGATCCCATTTGGCCGGACACACTTTCCTGGGTCATGCCCGGCCTCGGAAGATCAACACGTCGCAGCCCCACCTAGGCACAACAGAGAGGTCAGCACGCCTGTAACACCCCGGATGTAACTTTCCATATTTGTAACTCCAACTCTTGCCATTTTCGGCTATGTGCTATGATATTCCCTCCATGGTTGGGTTTTGTTTTTCGTTTTGCATTTCGTTAATGTCATGCATCTCATATCATGTCATCATGTGCATATCATTCGCATACGTGTTCGTCTCATGCATCCGAGCATTTTCCCCGTTGTCCGTTTTGCAATCCGACACTCCCACGTGCACCAGCGCACACCTCTTGTCTCTTTTCGTGAGCGGGTGTTAAACATTCTCGGAGTGGACCGAGGCTTGCCAAGTGGCCTTGGTACACCACCAGTAGACCACTTGTCAAGTTTCGTGCAATTTGGAGGTCGTTTGATACTTCAACGGTTAACCGGGTAACCATAAAGCCCTCTTTTGTGTGCATCCCAACACCCCTTCAAAACAGCCCAATAACCCATCTAAGTCACTTCCATGCTCTCCATCGTCGGATCACAATCGTGTGGGCGAAAACTACACCTCATTTGGAGTCTCCTAGCTCCTCCTACCTATAAATATGTGACTCCCCCCAAAAATCCCGGATCAATTCCACCCCTAACCCTAGACGAAATCCCTCCTACGCCGCCGGTCACGTCCGGATCGGACCGGACGCGTCCGTCCGCCGCCGCCCGTCCAACCGCGCTCCGCCACGTGGCGGGCCGCGCCACACATCGCCGCCGGCCGCGCCAGGCCCGCGAGGCCCGGCGCCGGCCCCCCCACGCCTGACCGGGCTGCCGCCTCCCCGCGTCGCTTCCTCCCGCATGCCACCCGGATCGCCCGAGCCCGTCGCCGGCCATCCCCGTCGCCGACCGCCTCCGCCCGCCAGCCGCCGCCCTCCGCCGGTCGCCGCCCTGCCCCGAGCTCTGCCCCGCTCCTCCCGGCGCCCTCGTCGCCGCCCCGCCCAGATCCTCCTACCGCGGGAAGGCCGGATCCGGCCCGGAGGAGCTCCGCCGGCCGCCCCTTCCTCCATCACCGGTGAGCCGCGCCTCGCCTCGGTTCGCGCGCCCTCGGATGAACCCCTAGATCCAATTTTCTCGAAGGTCGTTTCTTTCCTCCAAGTCATTTTTGTTGTTAATTTAGCTCTATTCATCGCATCATAACTTTGCAACCGTGGCTCCGTTTTGGGCGTGTAGCATACCAAATTGTTCGCCTCGATGAGTACATCATTTCATCTCATTGCATCATTTTCATTTGAGCTCATCTTGATGCCCGAAATGCTGTTGGAAGAGGGCTATGTGATGTTAGTTTCAGATTCTTATCAGAACATGCACTTTTGTCATTTTTGCCATGATTGATGTGTGCATCTTATGAACTTGAGCCCTACATATGTTTTGTTCTATGCCATGCCATATTTATAGAGGTGCTTACCATGTATTTTTGTGAGTTATGTGGTGACTAGAACAAGCAAGCAAGGCTTCGTGATGTTGCTGATTTTAGTCCCTGTTCTGCTGTTATTTTTATGCCATGTAAACTTGATGCTACAGAGAGATCCATACTTATTTTGAGATACTTCAGTAAGGATGTTTTGAACTTATGGTTATGCTCTATCCATTCATGCCCCTGTGTGCAATTATGGAGTAGTCTAGCATGTCAATTTCTTGCTCTACTTTTGCTATAAAATGTTTCCTGGCAGATTGTTTACATGATATTCAATTTTGACAAGGTTGTTGTAGTTGATCCTGGCATGCTATGAACTTGTTCTTCTCATGTTTAGTTTCATAAACATGTATTCTTGCTGGTGCTATGCTTATCTTGTCATGCAATGACTTGTGGTGAGTGAATCAAGCTCGCGAAGATGCCTTCATAATGCTGTTAACGCCATGCTCTGTTTCCTGAATCTGTTAACAGAACTTGCTATGTTCACATGGGTGCAATCATATCTTCTGATCCTTTTTGGCTCATGGTCAGTAAGGGACATTTGTTCTATGCTTTGAGTAGAATCATGTCATGCCTTGTTTTGCAATTATAAGTTCCTGTAGCATGTTAATTGCTTGCTCTGAACATTGCTACCTGATGTTGTTTATGCCATGTCCAACCTGATATCTTTTGCACTTTTCCCATGCTTGTTTAAACCTATTATGTTGTGATTTAGCCGTAGCTCAGTGTTCCTCTTTTGTGAAGCATCTCCTGTAGATCACTGCCATATGCTTTGTTTTTATGTTGGGGTGCTGTAGCATAGTTTCTTGTTGCATGCTAAGTAGCATCATGCTGTTAATCGCAGATTTGTGTCATTATTGTTTTGCTTGCCATTTGCAAACCGTGCATCCGATTCTGGTGATCTTTATATCGATTTCAACCGAGATCATCTCATCTTTCCAGCGGCATACTTGGTTTGCCAAGTTGATGCCTTGTTCGTCATTTTCCTTCCGGAGCCCGCATATGCATTGCATATCACATCTCGCATACCATGTCATGTTTTGCATCATGTTGCTTGTGCATTGCTCCATGTTTGATTGTGGTTCCATTGCTTGTGTTCTTGCTTTGGGTAGAGTCGGAAGACGAGTACATGCACGAGGAACCTGTTGAGAACGCTTACGAGGATCAAGCCTTCGACAACTCTGAGAACTTTGTAGGCAAGATGACCATACCCTCGATATCACTTCTATCTTTGCTTTGCTAGTTGCTCGCTCTATCGCTATGATAGCTCTACCTACCACTTGTTTATCATGCCTCCCATATTTTCATGTCAAGCCTCTAACCATCCTTTCCTAGCAAACCGTTGTTTGGCTATGTCACCGCTTTTGCTCAGCCCCTCTTATAGTGTTGCTAGTTGCAGGTGAAGATGAAGTTTGTTCCTTGTTGGAACATGGATATTTTGGGATATTACAATATCTCTTATTTAATTAATGCATCTATATACTTGGTAAAGGGTGGAAGGCTCGGCCTTATGCCTGGTATTTTGTTCCACTCTTGCTACCCTAGTTTCCGTCATACCGGTGTTATGTTCCTTGATTTTGCGTTCCTTACGCGGTTGGGTGATTTATGGGACCCCCTTGACAGTTCGCTTTGAATAAAACTCCTCCAGCAAGGTCCAACCTTGGTTTTACCATTTTCCACCTACACCTTTTTCCCTCGGGTTTTCGCGAGCCCGAGGGTCATCTTTATTTTAGCCCCCCTGGGCCAGTGCTCCTTCGAGTGTTGGTCCGAACCGAGCAACCTGCGGGGCCACCACGGGGAAACTCGAGGCCTGGTTTTACTCGTAGCTTGACTTATCCGGTGTGCCCTGGGAACGAGATACGTGCGACTCCTATCGGGATTTGTCGGCACATCGGGCGGCTTTGCTGGTCTAGTTTTACCATTGTCGAAATGTCTTGCGAACCGGGATTCCGAGACTGATCGGGTCTTCCTGGGAGAAGGTATATCCTTCATTGACCGTGAGAGCTTATGATGGGCTAAGTTGGGACACCCCTGCAGGGTATTATCTTTCAAAAGCCGTGCCCGCGGTTATGAGGCAGGTGGGAATTCGTTAATGTCCAGTTGTAGATAACTTGACACTTGACTTAATTAAAAAGCATCAACCGCGTGTGTAGGCGTGATGGTCTCTTCTCGGCGGAGTCCGGGAAGCGAACATGGTTTGAGTTATGTATGAACGTAAGTAGTTTCAGGATCACTTCTTGATCACTTCTAGCTTCTCGACCAACACGTTGCTTCTCTTCTCGCTCTCACTTGCGTATGTTAGCCACCATATATGCTTAGTGCTTGCTGCAGCTCCACCATATTACTCCTTTTCCTACCTATGAGCTTAAATAGTCTTGATCTCGCGGGTGTGAGATTGCTGAGTCCTCGTGACTCACAGATTCTACCAAAATAGATGCAGGTACCGTTGATGCTAGCGCTAGTTGCGCAATCGAGCTCAAGCGGGAGTTTGACGAGGACCTTGGTCGTTACTATGTTTCATTTCCAGATGATCAGTAGTGGGCCCAGTTGGGGCGATCGGGGATCTAGCATTTGGGGTTGTCTTATTTTCATTTGGATTTGACCGTAGCCGGTCTATGAGTGTATTTTGAATGATGTATGATCTTAATTATGTATTGTGTGAAGTGGCGATTGTAAGCCAACTCTCTTTATCCCATTCTTGTTCATTACATGGGATTGTGTGAAGATGACCCTTCTTGCGGCAAAACCACCATGCGGTTATGCCTCTAAGTCGTGCTTCGACACGTGGGATATATAGCCGCATCATGGGCGTTACAGGTTGGTAATCAGAGCCATCCCCGACTTAGGAGCCCCCTGCTTGATTGTTTGCTGGCGTTGTTGAGTCTAGATCAAAAATGTTTTGAGTCTTAGGATTATATATATCGGAGAGTAGGATTCTTTTTTACTTCTCAGTCCCTTCATCGCTCTGGTGAGGTCTCCTGACGTAGAAGTTTTGACTCTCCTCTCCTCAGATTTCACTAATTTTTTTAGGATCATGCGGGTATCTTGGAATCGTTCCGATGGTTTGGTGACGAGAACATTGTTCTTGGTGCCTCCTGACATTTAGGGGTTGTGGCAGTGTCCCGGGGAGTTGAGCTCCAAGGTGTTGTCGTCACAATTTTATCGTTGCAGTTCTGGAATACTTGAGTTTTTCCGATATCGAAAATCTCTTTTATGCAGTTGTTGGTGAGATAACCTCGACGTCACCCAGTACTGGGGATTTTGGGAGTATTGCCATGACTCGTATAACGGATGCTTTTCGAAGGTTGAGGTACACGATTTCCGAAGGTTTCTTGGTTATGTGTTGACGGATGGATACAACTGGATGTAGGGATTGTTAGTTTGGGTGAGATATATTGCTTCCCTTGTATCCCCAACACCCGATTGCATAACCGGAAAGTTTTGGCAGTTTATAGGTGGGATTCAAGTAGCTCTAGCATTTCTTCCCGCAGATATTTGGTTTGTGATTGGGTAATCCTTACCACTTATTTGTTCCAGTCGTACCTTGTTATTTTCATTCATCAATCTCTTATCAAGTGGCTTCTCACCTTAATGGACGTGATGTTTACTTTGGAATTCATTCGTTCATCCTTGTTCGAATGTTTATTGTGAAGACTATATGTTACAATTTCTATCCGTTGATTCAACTTGTCTATCTGTCTATCAAGATGCTAATGGATGTCACCCTCTTCAGGATGGCTCCGCCAATGCGTCAGAATCCGGAATGCAATGATGGGAGTCATGCGAACCCTCCACCTCCACCTCCGCCTCCGGAGGCATGGCAAACTTTGATGGCAACCACTAACGCCAATGCTCAGTTGTTGATTCAGCTGATGCAAGAACGCAACCAAGGCCAAGGCAACAAGGGAATCAAGGTCAAGGGCAGATCAACCATCAGCCTCAGTTTCCTACCCTCAACCAGTTCCTTGCAAATCAGCCAAAGTCTTTCATCTACTGTGCCAAGGCCACAGACACCGACGATTGGCTCGTGGATATCAACAAGCATTTTGAATGCAGCAATGTCAGGCCTGAGGACTACGTCAAGTTCGTTTCTTTTCAGCTCAAGGATCAAGCAGCTGATTGGTTCCAGCAATACAAGGATTCCAGAGGAGGTCGAGTGATTACTTGGACTGATTTCTGTCGGGACTTTAAAGCTCACCACATTCCTACCAGTGTTGTTGAGAGCAAGCGTGAGGAGTTCCGCAATCTCAAGCAAGGCAACATGTCAGTGTACGAATACAACAAGCAGTTTCATAAACTTGCTCGCTTCGCTAAACAAGACGTTCCTGATGAAAAGAGTATGATCTATCAATTAAGAGGTGGCCTTAGAGAGGATCTGCAGTTAGCTCTTGTTCTTGTTGAGCCTACTCAGTTTGATCAATTCTACAATATGGCCCTCAAGCAAGAAGGTGCTCAGCTCAAGTGTGAGGCTTCTAAGAAGAGAATCAGGGATGCAGTTCAGTCTTCTTCTTCCTCTTAAGTGGCAGCTAAGCAGCAACTACCTTCCTCCTCCGTTTCGTCAGCCTTACTAGCACAAGAACTCAGGTGGTCGTGGATCTTCCCACCCACCCAACCCAGGTTATCAGAACAAGTCTCAGCCTCAAGCTCCAAGGTCAAATGCTCCTTATCACCGTCCTCTCTCAGAGGTGACTTGCAACAAGTGCCAGCAGAAAGGTCACTACGTGAACAAATGCTTCAACCAAAGGCACCTTCCTCCTCCTCCTCCTCCTGTGAGGTCTTCAAGCAATGCAGTGGTCAAGCATAATCCAAAGCATGCAAAGGTGAACATGATGAATGCAGCTCAAGCAGAGGATTCTTCAGATGTGATAATGGGTAACCTTCCAGTTAACTCTATTCCTGCAAAAGTCTTATTTGATAATGGTGCATCGCATTGTTTCATGTCAAGACCGTTTTTTGCCAAGCATGATTTCACTTCTTCTCATTTGGATAAACCCATGGCTGTCATTTCACCGGGTAAACGGCTGAGCTCCAGTTTGGTGGTTCCAGATACCACAATCAAGATGGGCGACTATAAGTTTCCAGCTAAACTATTTGTCCTTGGGGACTCGGATATCGATCTTATTCTCGGGATGGACTGGCTTTCTCAGCACAAAGCTCAACTTGATTGTGCTGCCAGGGAAATTCAATTGACACACTCTTCTGAGGATGTTATCATCTATGCCGCTCGTGATGAAACCATTCGGTTGTTTTCTCTCAATGAGAAGGGCGAGTTACATGCTATTTCTCAAATTCCAGTCGTTTGTGAGTACCAAGATGTCTTTCCAGAAGAGCTTCCGGGTATGCCTCCGCACCGGCCAGTCGAATTCGTTATCGATCTTGAGCCTGGCACTGAACCCGTTTGCAAGCGCCCATACAAGCTTGGACCTGAAGAACTGAAGGAATTGAAGAAGCAGCTCGATGAACAAGAGCGTCTGGGTTTGATCAGACCGAGTTCATCTCCATGGGGTTGTGGAGTTCTTTTTGTCCAGAAGAAGGATGGCACGGACCGACTTTGCGTCGATTACCGTCCATTGAACAAGAAGACAATCAAGAACAAGTATCCACTTCCCAACATCAATGAGCTTTTCGAGCAACTCAAAGGTGATAAAGTATTCTCCAAGCTTGACCTTCGTATGGGTTATCATCAGATTCGCATTCGCGAACAAGATATTCCCAAGACAACATTGAGAACAAGCTATGGTTCTTATGAATATAATGTCATGTCTTTCAGCCTTGTCAATGCTCCTCCAACATTCTCTCGAATGATGAACTTCATCTTCAACCCCTACACCAATGAATTTGTCTTGGTGTATCTCGATGATATTTTGGTCTTCTCCGAGAACAAGCAGGATCATGCCAAACATTTGCGATTGGTGCTCGACAAGCTCAGAGAGCATCAATTCTATGTGAAGTTTTCCAAATGTGAGTTCTGGCTTGATGAAGTTCTTTATCTTGGTCACATCATCTCCGCCAAGGGCATCCCTGTTAATCCCGAGAAGGTGTCTGCAGTTGTGAATTGGGAACCTCCTCAGAATGTCAAGCAGCTCCGCAGTTTTCTTGGTCTTGCAAGCTATTGCCGAAGATTTGTTGAGAACTTCTCTAAGATTGCAAAGCCTCTTTCCAACCTCCTCCAGAAGCATGTCAAGTATGTTTGGACGCCTGAGTGTGACATTGCTTTCAACACCCTCAAAGAGAAGCTAGTCACAGCTCCTGTCTTAACTCCTCCTGATGAATCCAAGCCATTCGAAGTTTTCTGTGATGCTTCTCTTCAAGGTCTCGGTGCCGTGTTAATGCAAGAGAAGAAAGTTGTGGCCTATACCTCTCGCCAATCGAAGCCCAACGAAAAGAACTACCCCACTCATGATCTTGAGTTGGCGGCAGTTGTCCATGCATTGATAACATGGAGACATCTCTTGTTGGGAAGGAAAGTGGACATTTTCATCGATCACAAGAGTCTGAAGTATATCTTCAGTCAACCCAACCTCAACCTCTGGCAAACTCGATGGGTCGAAATGATTCAAGAGTACAATCCGAGTACTGAATACACTCCTGGCAAGGCGAATGTGATTGCAGATGCTCTGAGCAGAAAGGCTTATTTCAACAGCTTAATTCTCAAGCCTTTCCAACCGGATCTTTGTGAAGCTTTCCGCAAACTGAATCTTCAAGTTGTTCCTCAGGGATTTCTTGCCAACCTCATAGTCTCTCCAACTTTGGAAGATCAAATTCGTGAGGCACAACTCCTGGATACCATGGTGAAGAAGGTGAAACGTGGTATCGACAAGGGCATTTCCAAATACAAGTGCTATCGCTTGGATGACAAAGATACTCTTTTCTTCGAGGATCGAATTGTGGTTCCAAAAGGCGATCTGAGAAAAGTCATTATGAACAAGGCACACAATTCCCTTCTATCCATTCATCCTGGAAGTACGAAGATGTACCATGACCTCAAGCAGTCATATTGGTGGACTCGAATGAAGCGAGAAATTGCTCAATTCGTGAATGAATGTGATGTCTGCAGAAGGGTGAAAGAAGAACACCAACGACCAGCTGGTCACCTCCAACCTCTTGGTATTCCGGAATGGAAGTTTGATCATATCAAGATGGACTTCGTGACTGGATTTCCTAAGTCCAAGCGTGGAAATGACGCTATATTCGTTGTCATTGACAAGCTTACCAAAGTGGCTCATTTCCTTCCTACCAAAGAATCTATCACAGCAGCTCAGTTGGTAGAGCTATACACCTCCAGAAATGTCTCCTTGCACGGTATTCCACAATTGATATCTTCAGATCGTGGAAGCATCTTCACTTCTAAGTTCTGGGACTCCTTTCAGAAGGCCATGGGCACCAACATTCGTTTCAACACAGTTTTCCATCCTCAAACAAGTGGCCAAGTCGAGCGAGTCAATCAAATCCTTGAAGATATGCTCAGGGCTTGTGTCATTTCCTTTGGCATGAAGTGGGAAGATTGTCTTCCATATGCCGTGTTCTCCTACAACAACAGCTTCCAAGCGAGTTCGGGCAAGGCCCCATTCGAAATTCTCTATGGCAGAAAGTGCTATACTCCTCTCAATTGGTCCGAGACAGGTGAACACCAACTTCTTGGCAACGACTTGATCACAGAAGCCGAGGAAATGTGCAAAGTCATTCCTGAGAATCTCAAAGCCGCGCAATCGCGCCAGAAGAGTTACTATGATAGCAAGCACCGTGACTTGGCTTTTGAAATTGGAGACCATGTCTACCTCAGCGTCTCTCCAATGAAAGGCACTCGTCGCTTCGGTATCAAAGGGAAGCTTGCCCCAAGATACGTGGGTCCTTTCAAGATCATTGGCAAAAGAGGCGATCTCGCCAATCAACTCGAGCTTCCATCCAACTTTGCAAATGTGCACGATGTGTTTCACGTGTCACAGCTTCGCAAGTGCTTCAAGACTCCTGAGCGCACTATCAACATTGAAGAAATTGACCTCCAAGAAGATCTCTCTTATCATGAGCACCCCGTTGCTATTCTTGAAGAAACCGAGCGCAAGACTCGCAACAAGTCAATCAAATTCCTGAAAGTGAAGTGGTCACACCATTCTGATCGAGAATCCACCTGGGAGCGCGAGGATCACCTCCGTTCCGAATATCCGGAGTTCTTTCAGTCCTAGATCTCGGGATGAGATCCTCTTGTAGTGGTGGAGTGTTGTAACACCCCGGATGTAACTTTCCATATTTGTAACTCCAACTCTTGCCATTTTCGGCTATGTGCTATGATATTCCCTCCGTGGTTGGGTTTTGTTTTTTCTTTTGCATTTTGTTCATGTCATGCATCTCATATCATGTCATCATGTGCATATCATTCGCATACGTGTTCGTCTCATGCATCCGAGCATTTTCCCCGTTGTCCGTTTTGCAATCCGACACTCCCACGTGCACCGGCGCACACCTCTTGTCTCTTTTCGTGAGCAGGTGTTAAACATTCTCAGAATGGACCGAGGCTTGCCAAGTGGCCTTGGTACACCACCGGTAGACCACCTGTCAAGTTTTGTGCCATTTGGAGGTCGTTTGATACTCCAACGGTTAACCGGGTAACCGTAAAGCCCTCTTTTGTGTGCAGCCCAACACCCCTTCAAAACAGCCCAATAACCCATCTAAGTCACTACCATGCTCTCCGTCGTCGGATCACGATCGTGTGGGCGAAAACTACACCCCATTTGGAGTCTCCTAGCTCCTCCTACCTATAAATATGTGACTCCCCCCAAAAATCCCGGATCAATTCCACCCCTAACCCTAGACGAAATCCCTCCTCCGCCGCCGGTCACGTCCGGATCGGACCGGACGCGTCCGTCCGCCGCCGCCCGTCCAACTGTGCGCCGCCACATGGCAGGCCGCGCCCCACATCGCCGCCGGCCGCGCCAGGCCCGCGAGGCCCAGCGCCGGCCCTCCCCGCGCGTGACCGGACCGCCGCCTCCCCGCGCCGCTTCCTCCCGCGCGCCGCCCGGATCGCCCAAGCCCGTCGCCGGCCATCCCCGTCGCCGACCGCCTCCGCCCACCAGCCGCCGCCCTCCGCCGGTCGCCGCCCTGCCACGAGCGCCGCCCCGCTCCTCCCGGCGCTGCTGCGCGCCCTCGTCGCCGCCCCGGCCAGATCCGCCCTCGTCGCCGCCCTGGCCAGATCCGGCCGCCCCGCTCCTCCCGGCGCTGCCCCGCGCCCTCGTCGCCGCCCCGGCCAGATCGGATTCGGCCCGGAGGAGCTCCGCCGGCCGCCCCTTCCTCCATCACCGGCGAGCCGCGCCTCGCCTCGGTTCGCGGGCCCTCGGACGAACCCCTAGATCCAATTTTCTCGGGGGTCGTTTTTTCCTCCAAGTCATTTTTGTTATTAATTTAGCTCTATTCATCGCATCATAACTTTGCAACCGTGGCTCCGTTTTGGGCGTGTAGCATACCGAATTGTTCGCCTCGATGAGTACATCATTTCATCTCATTGCATCATTTTCATTTGAGCTCATCTTGATGCCTGAAATGCTTTTGGAATAAGGCTATGTGATGTTAGTTTCAGATTCTTATCAGAACATGCACTTTTGTCATTTTTGCCATGATTGATGTGTGCATCTTATGAACTTGAGCCCTACATATGTTTTGTTTTATGCCATGCCATATTTACAGAGGTGCTTACCATGTATTTTTGTGAGCTATGTGGTGACTAGAACAAGCATGCAAACTAGGCTTCGTGATGTTGCTGATTTTAGTCCCTGTTCTGCTGTTATTTTTATGCCATGTAAACTTGATGCTACAGAGAAATCCATGCTTATTTTTAGATACTTCAGTAAGGATGTTTTGAACTTATGGTTATGCTCTATCAATTCATGCCCCTGTTTGCAATTATGGAGTAGTCTAGCGTGTCAATTTCTTGCTCTACTTTTGCTATAAAATGTTTCCTGGCAGATTGTTTACATTATATTCAATTTTGAAAAGGCTGTTGTAGTTGATCTTTGCATGCTATGAACTTGTTCTTGTCATGTTTAGTTTCATAAACATGTATTCTTGCTGGTGCTATCCTTATCTTGTCATGCAATGACTTGTGGTGAGTGAATCAAGCTCGCAAAGATGCCTTCATAATGCTGTTAACGCCATGCTCTGTTTCCTGAATCTGTTAACAGAACTTGCTATGTTCACATGGGTGCAATCATATCTTCTGATCCTTTTTGGCTCATGGTCAGTAAGGGACTTTTGTTCTATGCTTTGAGTAGAATCATGTCATGCCTTGTTTTGCTATTATAAGTTCCTGTAGCATGTTGATTGCTTGCTCTGAACATTGCTACCTGATGCTGCTTATGCCATGTCCAACGTGATATCTTTCGCACTTTTCCCATGCTTGTTTGAACCTGTTATGGTGTGATTTAGCCGTAGCTCAGTCTTCCTCTTTTGTCAAGAATCTCCTGTAGATCACTGCCATATGCTTTGTTTTTATGTTGGGGTGCTGTAGCATAGTTTCTTGTTGCATGCTAAGTAGCATCATGCTGTTAATCGCAGATTTGTGTCATTCTTGTTTTGCTTGCCATTTGCAAACCGTGCATCCGATTCTGGTGATCTTTATATCGATTTCAACCGAGATCATCTCATCTTTCCAGCGGCATACTTGGTTTGCCAAGTTGATGCCTTGTTCGTCATTTTCCTTCCGGAGCCCGCATATGCATTGCATATCACATCTCGCATACCATGTCATGTTTTGCATCATGTTGCTTGTGCATTGCTCCATGTTTGATTGTGGTTCCATTGCTTGTGTTCTTGCTTTGGGTAGAGTCGGAAGACGAGTACATGCACGAGGAACCTGTTGAGAACGCTTACGAGGATCAAGCCTTCGACAACTCTGAGAACTTTGTAGGCAAGATGACCATACCCTCGATATCACTTCTATCTTTGCTTTGCTAGTTGCTCGCTCTATCGCTATGATAGCTCTACCTACCACTTGTTTATCATGCCTCCCATATTTTCATGTCAAGCCTCTAACCATCCTTTCCTAGCAAACCGTTGTTTGGCTATGTCACCGCTTTTGCTCAGCCCCTCTTATAGCGTTGCTAGTTGCAGGTGAAGATGAAGTTTGTTCCTTGTTGGAACATGGATATTTTGGGATATCACAATATCTCTTATTTAATTAATGCATCTATATACTTGGTAAAGGGTGGAAGGCTCGGCCTTATGCCTAGTGTTTTGTTCCACTCTTGCCACCCTAGTTTCCGTCATACCGGTGTTATGTTCCTTGATTTTGCGTTCCTTACGCGGTTGGGTGATTTATGGGACCCCCTTGACAGTTCGCTTTGAATAAAACTCCTCCAGCAAGGTCCAACCTTGGTTTTACCATTTGCCACCTACATCTTTTTCCCTTGGGTTTTCGCGAGCCCGAGGGTCATCTTTATTTGAGCCCCCCCGGGCCAGTGCTCCTTCGAGTGTTGGTCCGAACCGAGCAACCTGCGGGGCCACCACGGGGAAACTCGAGGCCTGGTTTTACTTGTAGCTTGACTTACCAGTGTGCCCTGAGAACGAGATACATGCGACTCCTATCGGGATTTGTCGGCACATCGGGCGGCTTTGCTGGTCTAGTTTTACCATTGTCGAAATGTCTTGCGAACCGGGATTCCGAGACTGATCGGGTCTTCCCCGGAGAAGGTATATCCTTCATTGACCGTGAGAGCTTATGATGGGCTAAGTTGGGACACCCCTGCAGGGTATTATCTTTCGAAAGCCGTGCCCGCGGTTATGAGGCAGATTGGAATTTGTTAATGTCCGGTTGTAGATAACTTGACACTTGACTTAATTAAAAAGCATCAACCGCGTGTGTAGCCGTGATGGTCTCTTCTCGGCGGAGTCCGGGAAGCGAACACGGTTTGAGTTATGTATGAACGTAAGTAGTTTCAGGATCACTTCTTGATCACTTCTAGCTTCTCGACCGACACGTTGCTTCTCTTCTCGCTCTCACTTGCGTATGTTAGCCACCATATATGCTTAGTGCTTGCTGCAGCTCCACCATATTACCCCTTTTCCTACCTATGACCTTAAATAGTCTTGATCTCGCGGGTGTGAGATTGCTGAGTCTTCGTGACTCACAGATTCTACCAAAACAGATGCAGGTACCGTTGATGCTAGCGCCAGTGGCGCAATCGAGCTCAAGTCGGAGTTTGACGAGGACCTTGGTCGTTACTATGTTTCGTTTCCAGATGATCAGTAGTGGGACCAGGTCTAAATCCTATGCGCGCAGGGGTCTGGGCCCATCGCCCATTCCACACCTGCACGTTGAGAGGGCGGCCGGTGAGCAGACCTAGCAACCTCCATTACAAAGGAAGTTGCGTTACGCAGTCCAACCAGGCGCGCGCCGCTCCGTCGTTGACGTCAAGAAGGCTTCGGTTGATACCACGACATCGAGTGCCCATATCTTTCCCGCGTAGTTGGTTAGTGCGTATAGGCCAGTGGCCAGACTCAGATCAAATACCAAGATCTTGTTAAGTGTGTTATTATGAAGTAACCGCGAACGCCGACCAGGGCCAGGCCCACCTCTCGCCTAGGTGGTCTCAACCGACCCTGTCGCTCCGCCACAAAGATCCACACAGAGGGCCGTCGGGACAAAGGTCCTTTCAACCCCCAATCCGTGAATCACTCGCGGGTACTCTTCGAGCCAACCCAACTTTAGTCACCATCTGTAATATGTATATATGTATAGTATATACCCGTGATCACCTCCCAAGTGATCACGGCCCGATAGTATAGCAAGGCAGACCGACAAGAATGTAGGGCCACAGATGATAAAATAGCATCCTATACTAAGTATTAGGATTGCAGGTAAGGTATCAACAGATGTAGAAACAATGTCAGGCTATGCATCAGAATAGGATTAACGGAAAGAAGTAACATGCTACACTACTCTAATGCAAGAAGTATAGAGGAGAATAGGCGATATCTGGTGATCAAGGGGGGGCTTGCCTGGTTGCTCTGGCAAGAAGGAGGGCTCGTCAACACCATAGTCGTACTGGGTAGCAGCGGCGTCTGTCTCAGTGTTAAGCGAGAGAAGAGGGGGGAAGAAACAATAAATATAAAATCAAACATAAGCATGACGACGGAAGACATGACAATGCGCGGTGCTAGGTGTGCCCAATCGCGGTAGTAGGTGATACCGGCGAAGGGGGAAAACATCCGGGAAAGTATCCCCGGTGTTTCGCGTTTCCGGACAGATGAACCGGAGGTGAAATGTTGCAGGTTCACTATTCTAGGGATGTGTGGCGGACAAACGGGCTGCGTATCCGGATTCGTCTCGTCGTTCTGAGCAACTTTCATGTAGAAAGTATTTTCATCCGAGTTACGGATTATTTTATATGATTTCCAAAGTTTTTAAAACATTTTTAGAATTAACAGAATTAATTAAATTCAAAATTGCAAGCATGATGTCAGCATGACGTCATTGGTCAACTTTGGACTTTGACTAGTCAACAGACCACTGGGTCCGACATGTCATTGTATGGGATTAACTAAACAAGTTTAATTTGAATAATTAGATGATTAGGTTTAATTAAACAGTGTTGATTAAGTTAATTAATTGATTAATTAATATTATTTTTTATTTCTGTTCTAAATAGTACAGGGGAATGGGCCCCCTTCGTCATAGATACAGGGGGCGGGGCCCAACCGTAAGTGCCCCATCTGGCCATTAGCGGGCGCAGGCGTCGGCAGCCCGAACGGGCGCTGGCCCTTGAGGGTGCACCCGACTGGGTGCGGGGCTGCGGGCGGGTGGCTCGCCGGAGCGCAGCCACGGCTAGCCGGCCATGGACGGCGCCCGCAAAGGGTGGAGGGTCGGCGAGCACAATGGTTGACTGAGACGATGGGGGGATTGAGCGGGGCGTCGGCCTAGTCACGGCGCGGAGGCGGCGGCTGTGAGCGCGTGCGTGTGCGGATAGCAGGGCACTGCGGTGGCGAAGCAGCACGGGGCCGGTGGCCATCAGGGACAGCTCCAGGGCCACGGCGCGGACGACGGGCATGGTCGAATCCGGCGACGGGAGCAGAGGGGGAGAAGAGAGGGGCGATGCTCACGAGCGGCGCAGGGGATCGGGTGGCGAGGCGCGATGAAGCCAGTCGGGGAGGAGGCGAGGACGAGCAGTCCGGCGAGGAGGAGGATGGGGACGATGGCGGAGAGGAAGCAGGCCGGTGGGGAGGAGGAGGCAGGCCGGCGATGGCATCCAGTGATGGCGTCTGGTGAGGTAGCTCTGGCAACGGTGGGCGCGGTCAATCCGGGCGGCGGGGTCGTTCTCCTTGCGATGGCGGTTGGCGAGGTGACGGCGAAGTGTCGCGGCAACGGGGTCGGGGAGCCATTTCCCTCGATCCAGATCGGGGGGGGGGGGGGGGCAGAGGAGGTGTGGGACGAGGGAGAGGGAGTAGGGGCGAGTGGGAGAGTGGGGGTGTGCTAGGGTTTGGGTTGGGTCGCCCAGGGGAGTTAAGGGAGTGGGGTTGGCCGGCTGGGCCGTTTGGCCCAGTTGGCCAAGGGGGTCTTTCTCCTATTTTACTTTTCTATTACTTTCTTTTTTATTTATTTCTTTTTTGTTTTATTTTAGTTACACTTTATTTTTGGTTTAGTAAAATATGACAATAGCTCCAAAAATAGCGTGTCAAAATAATCCACTGTTCTAAGAAGTTTTACCTGAGAATAAAAATAGTTTAGTATTTAGTAAAATACATTAGGAGTAAAACTAATTGTTTTGATGTTGTTTTAATCACTTTAGGGTATTTAATTATTTTATAAAGATGTTACTCCACCAATAATATCCATGATTTATTTGTCACATTAAGAATATTTTAGTTTTGACTTTTGAAAACTTTAATTGTTTGACTTGATTTTAAATTTGAATTTGAATCGTTTTTGAAACATCGCGAGATTGACAACAGTAACCGAGGTGACGTGGCATCATTAGCGTGGAATTACTGTAGCCTAATTATCCCGGCGTCACAGTGCGCCACCCCTTGTGGGCTGGTGTGCTTTCGTCCTATGGCCCATATGGCCCATATCTTCCCCCGGGGGGTTCCAGTAACACCCTCGGTACTCCGATATGTACCCGATACATTCCGGAACACTTCCGGTGTCCGAATACTATCATCCAATATATCAATCTTTACCTCTCAACCATTTAGATACTCCTCGTCATATCCGTGATATCAACCGGGACTCCGAATAACATTCGGTCACCAAATCACATAACTCATATAATACAAATCGTCATCGAACGTTAAGCGTGCAGACCCTACGGGTTCGAGAACTATGTAGACATGAACGAGACACCTCTCTGGTCAGTAACCAATGGCGGGACATGGATGCTCATATTGGCTCCCATATATTCTACAAATATCTTTATCGGTCGAACCGTTATGACAACATATGTTATTCCCTTTGTCATCGGTATGTTACTTGTCCG
The DNA here is from genome assembly GCA_963921465.1 of Triticum timopheevii. Lineage (NCBI taxonomy): Eukaryota > Viridiplantae > Streptophyta > Magnoliopsida > Poales > Poaceae > Triticum > Triticum timopheevii. The sequence continues at coordinate 115,475,284 of OY997266.1, read as the reverse complement.
AGATTCGGTCGTTCGTATCTGCATACCTAGTTCAATCTCATTACCGACAAGTCTCTTTACTCATTCCCTAATTCATCATCCCGCAACTAACTCATTAGTCACATTGCTTGGAAGGCTTCTTATGATGTGCATTACCGAGAGGGCCCAAAGATACCTCTTTGATACTCGAAGTGAAAAATCCTAATCTCGATCTATGCCAACCCAACAAACACCCTCAAAGATACATGTAGAGCATCTTTATTATCACCCAGTTACATTGTGGCGTTTGATAGCACAGAAGGTATTCCTACGGTATCCGGGAGTTGCATAATCTCATAGTTGAAGGAATATGTATTTGACATGAAGAAAGCATATGCTAAGCTAACAGATGGGTCTTGTCCATCACATCATTCTTCTAATGATGTGACCCCGTTCATGAAATGACAACACATGTCTATGGTTAGGAAACTTAACCATCTTTGATCAACGAGCTAGTCAAGTAGAGGCATACTAGGGACACGGTGTTTTGTCTATGTATTCACACATGCATCATGTTTCCGGTTAATACAATTCTAGCATGAATAATAAACATTTATCATGAATAAGGAAATATAAAATAACAACTTTACCATTGCCTCTAGGGCATATTTCATTCAGTCTCCCACTTGATAGAACCTATGGCTGAGGCATAGGGAATGACTTCCATTTTTTCTCTGTCTTCTGAAGTGGTCGCGCATTGAGTCTGACTCAGTTTCACACCTTGTAACACAAGCAAGAACCCTTTCTTTGACTGATCCATTTTGAACTTATTCAAAAATTTATCAAGGTATGTGCTTTGTGAAATTCCTATCAAGCGTCTTGATCTAGCTCTATAGATTTTGAAGCCCAATATATAAGCAGCTTCACTGAGGTCTTTCATCGAAAAACTTTTATTCAAGTATCCTTTTATGCTATCCAGAAATTCTATATCATTTCCAATCAACAATATGTCATCCACATATAATTAAAGATGCTATAGAGCTCCCACTCACTTTCTTGTAAATACAGGCTTCTCCGGAAATCTTATAAAACCAGATGCTTTTATCACCTCATCAAAGCGTATATTCCGACTCTGAGATGCTTGCACCAATCCATAAATGGATTGCTGGAGCTTGCACACTTTATTAGCACCTTTAGGATCGACAAAACCTTCTGGTTGCATCATATACAACTCTTCTTTAAGAAATCCATTAAGGAATGCAGTTTTGACGTCCATTTGCCAGATTTCATAATCATAAAATGCGGCAATTGCTAACATGATTCGGACAGACTTAAGCATCGCTACTGGTAAGAAAGTCTCATCGTAGTCAACTCCATGAACTTGTCGAAAACCTTTTGCAACAAGTCGAGCTTTATAGACAGTAACATTACCATAAGCGTCAATCTTCTTCTTGAAGATCCATTTATTCTCTATGGGTCGCTGACGGGCAAATCCACCAAAGTTCATACTTTGGTCTCATACATGGATCCTATCTCAGATTTCATGGCCTCAAGCCATTTATCGGAATCTGGGCTCATCATAGCTTCTTCATAGATCGTAGGTACGTCATGGTCAAGTAACATGACTTCCAGAAAAGGATTACCGCACCACTCTGGTGCGGATCATGCTATGGTTGACCTACAAGGTTCTGTAGTAACTTGATCTGAAGTTTCATGATCATTATCATTAGCTTCCTCTCTACTTGGTGTAGGCATCACGGGAATGGATTTCTCGGATGAGCTACTTTCCAAATTGAGAGTAGGTACAATTACCTCACCAAGTTATACTTTCCTCCCACTCACTTCTTTCGAGATAAACTCCTTCTCTAGAAAGGTTCCATTCTTGGCAACAAAGATCTTGCCTTCGGATCTGTGGTAGAAGGTGTACCCAATTGTTTCCTTAAGGTATCCTATCAAGACGCACTTCTCCGATTTGGGCTCAAGCTTATCAGGCTAAAGCCTTTTCACATAAGCATCACATCCCCAAACTTTAAGAAACGACAACTTAGGTTTATTGCCAAACCATAGTTCATACGGTGTCGTCTCAACGGATTTTGACGGTGCCCTATTTAACGCGAATGCAACTGCCTCTAATGCATAACCCCAAAACGATAGTGGTAAATTGGTAACAGACATCATAGATCGCACCATATCTAATAAAGTACGGTTACGACATTCGGACACACCATTATGCTGTGGTGTTCCAGGTGAAGTGAGTTGTGAAACTATTCCACATTGTTTTAAATGAAGGCCAAACTCGTAACTCAAATATTCACCTCCACAATTAGATCGTAGAAACTTTATTTTCTTACTACGATGATTCTCCACTTCGCTCTGAAATTCTTTGAACTTTTCAAATGTTTCAGACATGTGTTTCATTAAGTAGATATACCCATATCTGCTCAAATCATTTGTGAAGGTTATAAAATAACAATACCCGCCACGAGCCTCAACACTCATCGGAGCACATACATCAATATTTATTATTTCCAATTAGTCATTGGCTCGTCCCACTGTTCCGGAGAATAGAGTTTTAGTCATCTTGCCCATAAGGCATGGTTCGCAAGTATGGAATGATTCATAATCAAGTGATTCCAAAAGTCCATTTGCATGGAGTTTCTTCATGCGCTTTACACCGATATGACCTAAACGGCATTGCCAAAAATATGTTGCGCTATCATTATCAACTTTGCATCTTTTGCCATCAATATTATGAATATGCGTATCACCACGATCGAGATTCAACAGAAATAGACAACTCTTCAAGGGTGCATGGCCATAAAATATATTACTCATATAAATAAAACAACCGTTATTCTCTGATTTAAATGAATAACCGTCTCGCACTAAACAAGATCCAGTTATAATGTTCATGCTCAATGCTAGCACCAAATAACAATTATTTAGGTCCAAAACTAACCCCCGAAGGTAGATGTAGAGGTAGCGTGCCGACGGCGATCACATCGACCTTGGAACCATTCCCGGTGTGCATCGTCATCTCATCCTTAGCCAATATTCGTTTAATCCGTAGTCCCTGTTTTGAGTTACAATTATGAGCAACCAAACCGGTATCAAATACCCAGGCACTACTAAGATAATTAGTAAGGTACACATCAATAACATGTATATTAGATATACCTTTGTTCACTTTGCCATCCTTCTTATCCGCCAAATACTTGGGGCAGTTCCGCTTCCAGTGACTAGTCCCTTTGCAGTAGAAGCACTTAGTTTCAAGCTTGGGTCCAGCTTTGGGCTTCTTCCCGGGAGTGACAACTTGCTTGCCATTCTTATTGAAGTTCCCCTTCTTTCCCTTGCCCTTTTTCTTGAAACTAGTGGTCTTGTTAACCATCAACACTTGATGCTCCTTCTTGATTTCTACCTCCGCAGCCTTTACCATTGCGAAGAGCTCGGGAATAGTCTTCTCCATCCCTTGAATATTGTAGTTCATCATGAAGCGTTTATAGCTTGGTGGTAGTGATTGAAGAACTCTGTCAATGAAACAATCATCTAGAAGATTAACTCCCAGCTGAGTCAAGTGATTATGATATCCAGACATTCTGAGTATGTGTTCACTGACAGAACTATTCTCCCCCATCTTGCAGCTATAGAACTTGTTGGAGACTTCATATCTCTTCACTCGGGCATTTTTTTGAAATATTAAATTCAACTCCTAGAACATCTCATATGGTCCATGACGTTCAAAACGTCTTTGAAGTCCCGATTCTAAGCCGTAAATCATGGCACACTGAACTAAGGAGTAGTCATCAACACGCGACTGCCAGGCATTCACAATGTCTGTAGTTGCTGGGGGAGGTGGGGGGTGGTACACCTAGCGGTGCATCAAGGACATAATTCTTCTGTGAAGCAATGAGGATAATCCTCATGTTACGGACCCAGTCCGTGTAGTTTCTACCATCATCTTTCGCTTAGCTTTCTCTAGGAACGCATTAAAATTCAAGGTAATGGTAGCACGGGCCATTGATCTAAAACATAGATATGCGAAAACTATCAGGACTAAGTTCATGATAAATTAAGTTCAATTAATCATATTACTTAAGAACTCCCACTTATATAGACATACTCAAGTCATATAAATGATACGTGATGCAAATCAACTAAACCATGTCCGATCGTCACGTGAGATGGAGTAGTCATCAATGGTGAACATCTCTATGTTGATCATATCTACTATATGATTCATGTTCGACCTTTTGGTCTCCAGTGTTCCGAGGCCATGTCTATACATGTTAGGCTCGTCAAGTTTAACCTGAGTATTCCGCATGTGCAAAACTGGCTTGCACCCGTTGTATGTGAATGTAGACCCTATTACACCCGATCATCACGTGGTGTTTCAACACGAAGAACTTTCGCAACGGTGCGTACTTGGGGAGAACACTTATACCTTGAAATTTTAGTTAAGGGATCATCTTATAATGCTACCGCCGTACTAAGCAAAATAAGATGCATAAAGATAAACATAACATGCAATCAAAATATGTGACATGATATGTCCATCATCTTCTTGTGCTTTTTATCTCCATCTCCAAAGCAACGTCATGATTTCCATCATCACCGGCTTGACATCTTGATCTGCATCGTAGCATCGTGGTCGTCTCGCCAACTATTGCTTCTATGACTATCGCTACCTCTTAGTGATAAAGTAAAGCAATTACGTGGCGTTTGTATTTCATACAACAAATCGACAACCATAAGGCTCCTGCCAGTTGCCGATAACTTTTACAAAACATGATAATCTCATACAACAACCTATATCACATCATGTCTTGACCATATCATATCACAACATGCCCTGCAAAATCAAGTTAGACGTCCTCTACTTTGTTGTTGCAAGTTTTACGTGGCTGCTACGGGCTTCTAGCAAGAACCATTCTTACCTACGACACAAAACCACAACGGTGATTTATCAAGTTTGCTGTTTTAACCTTCAACAAGCACCAGCCACAGTAAAATTTGATTCAACCAAAGTTGGATAAACAGACACCCGCCAACCACCTTTATGCAAAACTAGTTGCATGTCTGTCGGTGGAACCGGTCTCATGAACGCGGTCATGTAAGGTTGGTCCGGGCTACTTCCTCCAACAATACCGCCGAATGAAAATAAGACATTGGTGGTAAGCAGTATGACGATCACCGCCCACAACTCTTTTTGTTCTACTCGTGCATATCATCTATGCATAGACCTGGCTCTGATGCCACTGTTGGGAAACATAGCATGCAATTTCAAAAAAATTCCTACACTCACACAAGATCTTCTAGGAGAGGCATAGCAACGAGAAGGGGAGAGTGTGTCCACGTACCCTCGTAGATCAAAAGTGGAAGTGTTTGCTTAACACAGTTGATGTAGTTGAACGTCTTCTCCTTCCGACTGATGAAGTACCGAACGTACGACACCTCCGAGTTCTGCACACGTTCAACATGATGATGTCCCTCGAGCTTCTTGATCTAGCAGAGTGTCAAGGAATGATAATCCCCAAGTGCAGGGAACCATCGTAGCAATTTCCAAAGGTCGAAGTGATAAGCATGGAGTGTCTAACCCACAAGGAGCTAAAGGTAATATCAATATTCTATCAAGTCCTATCTGCCACTTATATGAGTCTACGTACACCAAACATTTGCTTCCAACTAGAAACGAGAAATAAAACTATGTTACTACGTTTGCATGATATTGGAGAGCTAAAATATAAAAGTAGGTGCTGTTATCATAATGTTAGAATATATTACTTTCTCTTCTTGGATCATATGCACTTATGATTGGAACTCTAGCAAGCATCCGCAACTACTAAAGATTATTAAGGTAAAACTCAACCATAGCATTAAAGTATCAAGTCCTCTTTATTCCCATACACCACGACCCACTTATCCGTGTTTGTGTTTCAGTCACTCACGCAACACAGACAATAAGAAAACCATGAACATATTGCAAACCCTACAACGGGGATCCCTCACTCTTGTGCCACATAGAGGGCACCATAGGACAACACCAATAATAAAACATGCAACTCAAACCCATCTAGATCATCAATCAACCCAAAGACAAAGGAAATCTACTCAAAACATCATATGATGGCAACACATCATTGGATCACAATATGTGCCATAAAGCACCATGTTCGAGTAGGTGATTACAGCGGGGTGCAGGAGACTTCATATCTTTGTGGTTCATCCAGTGATGATGGCCCCCTCCGGCAGGGTGCCAGAGAGGGCCTAGATTGATTTATCGTGGTTCTAGAGGCTTGCGGCGGCGGAACTCCCGATCTGTCCTCTGTTCTGGGGTTTTTAAGATTTATAGGAGGGGTTGTCCTCGGTTTCACGTCAAGGGGGCCCACGGGGAGTCCACGAGGTAGGAGCACCCTCCCGGGGTAGGGCGCGCCCTCCACCCTTGTGGTGGCCTCGAGACTCCCCTCCGGTAGCTTTTCGTTCCAGTATTTTTTATATTTTCCAAAAATATTCTTTGTTGATTTTCAGCGCATTCTGAGAACTTTTATTTCTACACAAAAATAACACCACGGTAGTTCTGCTGAAAACAGCGTCAGTCAAGGTTAGTTCTAATCAAATCATACCAAAATCATGTAAAAATATTATAAACATGGCATGAATACTTCATAATTTACATATACGTTGGAGAGGTATCAGCATCCCCAAGCTTTATTCCTACTCGTCCTCGAGTAGGTAAATGATAAAAGAAATAATTTATGAAGTGTGAATGCTAGCAAGTGCACATGTTTGATCAATGATAATTCCAGTCACCTTTTCTAGCATCATTATATATCATAACAGTAGCTCAACTCATAAAACTTCTCATGATCAAGTAACAAGCTATTCATATATTAAAGTATAGATCATAAACTTTCTTGAAAACTAACAAACTATGTTCTCAATAATCAAACAATTGCAATTCATCTTATTTTCAGGAAGGGTATATGTAAGAGCTTTAATTTAGTAAATTTCACATACTCAACTATCATTTAATCTTTCACAATTGCTAACACTCACGTGATATTTATGGAGTCAAAGTTTTAATCGGACACAGAGAAAGATAGGGGATTATAGTTTCGCCTCCCAAGCTTTTACCTCAAGGGTAATGTCAACAATAATACTTTGTGAAAACCTACATACAAGTGGATATATATATCCGGATAGCTCCAACACAAAGTGCTTGCGAAAGGAAAAAGTGTAAAAAGGAAAGGTGATGATCACCAAGACTCTTGTATAAGGGTAGAAGATAAAAGTAAAAGATAGGCCCTTCATAGAGGGAAGTAGAGGTTGTCATGCACTTTTATGGTTGGATGCACAAAATCTTAATGCAAAAAAAGTCACTTTATATTACCGCTTTTGATAAAGACCTTTATTATGTAGTCCGTCGCTTTTATCTATTCCATATCACAAGTTTGTATAAATATTATTTTCTTCACACTAATAGATCATACATATTTAGAGAGCAATTTTTATTGCTTGCACCGATGACAACTTACTTGAAGGATCTTACTCAATCCATAGGTAGGTATGGTGGACTCTCATGGCAAAACTGTTTAAGGGATGTTTGGAAGCACAAGTAGTATTCCTACTTGGTGCAAAGAATTTAGCTAGCATGAGAGGGAAAGTCAAGCTCAACATGTTGGATGATCCAAGACAATATAACTTCTATTCGGATATAAGAAAACATAACCCATTAAGTTGTCTTCCTTATCCAACATCAACTTTTTAGCATGTCATATTTTAATGAGTGCTCACAATTACAAAAGATGTCCAAGATAGTATATTTATATGTGAAATCGCTCTTCCTTCAATAATCTTTCATGAATTGTTCAAGTGACCAATACCGCGTTTGCTAACTTTCAATAAATTTAGCACCTATACTTATTATGTGTGAAGTCATTACTCCCCATGGTATAAGCATATGAAACATATATAAATTCCGATTTATGATATTCAATTCATTCAACCATTTACTCGTAGGATATACATGAAGCACGTGAGTAAATTTCAAACTACTCCAAAAAGATATAAGTGAAGGACAATGAGTAGTCAAATAATTAACTATCCATTGGAGGATTCTCTCTCATTCAAGATGTTAGATCCAATGGTTCTATTCAAACAACAAGTAAAATTGAAAAAACGCTCCAAGCAAAACACATATAATGTGATGAATAAAAATATAGCTTCGAGTAAGGTACACCGATGGTTTTGAAGACGAAAGAGGGGATGCCTTCCGGGGCATCCCCAAGCTTAGGCGCTTGAGTCTTCCTTGAATATTACCTTGGGGTGCCTTGGGAATCCCCAAGCTTAGGGTCTTTCCACTCCTTATTCTCCTCATATCGATATCTCACCCAAAACTTGAAAACTTCAATCACACAAAACTTAACGGAACTTCGTGAGATGGGCTAGTATGATAAAGAGTAAATCATTCACTTTGGTACTGTCGAAGAGAAGATTCATAATTGTTCTCACACAATTCCTACTGTACCATATCATTTCTACAATTTATATTGAGCAATATAAGCCATAGAAACTAGAAAACAAGCAAACTATGCATTGAAAACAGAATCTGCCAGAAACAGAGCAATCTGTAACGATCTGAACAGCAACCATACTTCTGCTACTCCAAAAATTCTGAAAATGTAGGACAACTTGGGAAATTTGTATATAAATCTTGTGTAAAAATTTTAGATCAAAATCACGCTTTTGGGATTTTTTGAAATTCTGGCAATGAGTGCAAACGTTTCTGTTTTTCAGCAAGATCAAATCAACTATCACCGTAAGCCATCCCCAAGGTCTTACTTGGCACTTTATTGAAACAAAAACTATAAAACATGATTACTATAGTATATTAATCATGTGAGCACATAAAAATAGTAAGGATAAATATTGGGTTGTCTCCCAACAAGCGCTTTTCTTTAATGCCTTTCTAGCTAGGCATGATGATGTCAATGATGCTCATATGAAAGATAAGAATGAAAACATAAAAAGAGTATCGTGAAGCATATGACTAGAACCTTTAAGTCTAACCCACTTCCTATGCATAGGTATTTTGTGAGCAAACAATTTATGGGGAAAAGAATCAACTAGCATTGGAAGGCAAAACAAGCATAACTTCAAAACTTTAAGCACATAGAGAGGAAACTTGACATTTTTGCAATTCCAACAAGCATATATTCCTCCCTCATAATAATTTTCAGTAGAATCATGAGTGAATTCAGTAATATAACCATCACATAAAGCATTCTTTTCATGATCTACAAGCATAGAAATTGTACTACTCTCCACACAAGCAAAAATTTTCTCATTCAGAATAGTGGGAGCAAACTCAAGAAAATAACTATCATGTGAGGCATAATCCAATTGAAAATTATAATCATGATGATAGGTTTCATGGTTAACATTATTCTTTATAGCATACATTTAATCATAATAATCATCATAGATAGCAACTTTGTTCTCATAATCAATTGGAAACTCTTCCAAAATAGTGGAATCATTACTAACTAAAGTCAAGACCTCTCCAAATCCACTTTCATAAATATCACACTAAGATTCAACACCCTCCAAAATAGTGGGATCATTACTTCCTAAAGTTGACACTCTTCCTAACCCACTTTCGATGATAACTTATTCATTGTCCAAAAGATATAAGTGAAGTTCATGGAGCATTCTACAATTAATACAAATTAACCAATATCCAAGCTCAAAATATATAAGTGAAGCACACGAAGCATTCTATAAAACCATACTCAAACGATTTAGGTGAAGCACAAAGAGCATTCTATAAGGTCATACTCAAAAGATATAAGTGAAGCACATGAAGCATTCTATAAATCAATGAAGGGCTATCTCATACTAGCATGGTTCTTAAATAAAAAGAAAAACACAAAGGACACAAATCATGTGAACAAAATAAAAACTGATGTATACCGATAATTGTTGAAGAAGAAAGATGGGATGCCAACTAGGGCATCCCCAAGCATAGATGCTTGAGTATCCTTGAAATATTTACTTGGGGTGCCTTGGGCATCCCGAGATTGAACTCTTTCCTCTCTTTATTCTTATCACATCGGTAACTCCTTGTTCTTTGAACACTTCATCCATACAAAACTTAACAAAAACTTTGTGAGATCCGTTAGTATAATAAAGCAAATCACTACCTTTAGGTACTGTTGTAAACTCATTACAATTTCATATTAGCATTATATCTACTGTATTCCAACTTTAGCATGGTTCATACCCCCCGATACTACCCATAGATTCACCAAAATAAGTGAACAACACATAGAAAACTGAATCTGTCAAAAACAGGATAGTCTATAGTAATCTGGAAACTTCGTATAGTTCTGTAACTCCAAAAAATCCAAAAAATTAGGAAAATCTAAACAAATTGTTTATAAGTACTGTGCAAATTGTTTCAGACCCGTTTGACTTTCCAGTAAAAAAATGTAAATTCATGCGCTACAACCAAATTTTCTGTTTTTGCATTGCACATAGTAAACAAGCAATCTAATCATCCTAAAACCAAAGCTTGGCACATTATTTTTATAATACAATGGATATACAAGGGGATAATTATTTATGAGAAACTTCCATTAAAAATTCTACATTGTTTCCATGAGCATGAACACAAGTGTTCAAGGTCGACCCTCACTTCTTCAATGCATAACTTTCCAATCACTTCTCGTTTTGAAAAAACTTTTTAGGCATAAGAGGCAAGTAAACTATTTTTGTATTTTATTTTTTTAATTTTTTTTGTATGATTCACCCACAACTAAGCAAAAAAAGGAAAAAAAATAAAAACTACTTATTGAAGAAAGCAAACAAGCACACACGAGAATATCAACCTCACTCTATTGGTCCCCGGCAATGGCGCCAGGAAACAGCTTGATAATGCGCAAGAGCAGGGAATCAGCGTAGCAATTTCCAAAGGTGGAAGTGATAAGCATGGAGGGTCGAACCCACAAGAAGCTAAAGGTAAAATCAATATGCTCTCAAGTCTTATCTGCCACTGATATGACTCTACATACACCGAACGTTTGCTTCCAACTAGAAACGAGAAATAAAACTATGTTGTGGGTATGAAAAGGATAAATTTGCATGATATCGAAGAGCTAAAATATAAAAGTAGGTGTTGTTATCATAAATTTAGAATATATTACTTAAGTATTATAAATAGCGAGTGTGTAATAACGATGAGTCGGTGTGCGGAATTGTCCTAAGCAATTGTTAACAAGATAGGTAATCATTATTGCAATTTCTTATGAGGGAGAGGCATAAGCTAACATACTTTCTCTTCTTGGATCATATGCACTTATGATTGGAACTCTAGAAAGCATCCGCAACTACTAAATACCATTAAGGTAAAAGCCAACCAGAACATTAAAGTATCAAGTCACTACTGCAGGATGCTGCTAACGCGACACTACGACCAGAGACCCTTCGAGAAACTGTGTGCAATGCAATAATCGCAGACGGTGGAGTAAGACAACCGTCAAAAATGTGCAAAACTTTTGCGATGACGGATGCATCAAACACAGTTCAGATTTTACTTGCGTGTGCGATGCTGGGCATACGGTTGATCCAGCAGAACTATTTGCGATGAGGAAGAACAACAGAAATGGACAACCATATCAATGTGTGTGCGATATACGGCATACAGTTTGCTCCGGTGAACTGTGTGCTATTAGGGAATGCAATAGAAATGGTCATCCAGATAAAGGTGTGTGTGATATAAAGCATACGGTTCACTCGGACAAACTTTTTTCGATTAGGCAAGCAAATGAAAATGGTTCATCTTAACAAGATGTGTGTGATATGCGGCATTTGCGATCATCCAAAAGAACACAAATGATTCATGTAAACCAGATGTGTGTGATATGCAGCAAACAGCCCACTCGGATGAACTATTTGCGTTGAGAAATTATAACACAGATGGTTACTATAGTAAGTTCCTGTGCGATTCTGTTCGTACAAAAAACTTCGAAAACTGCAAACTAGTTACTAGCGTATAAAAATTATCAAAAACTAACGAGATAGACCTTCTTCAAGCCAATCAACATGTGTTCAAAAAACAAGAAATGTAAAAAATTACAAAACAAAGACCTCGATAGACCTTGCTGCTATAGAACCCTCTTTGCAGCCTTTGTTGCGCAACACAATGGAAATGGTTCAACTGAACAATATGTGTGTGATACGTGGCAAACAGGTCCGTGATCAGAAATGTGTGCGAAGACCAATAATAACACAGACGATTGCCACTAATAAGCCGTGTGATTTGCTCTGCCTACAGAAGAATAATATGTATATATATAACTGAAATAAACATCCAATTACATAAGTGACTATACAGATCATCCGCACACACCTCAATAAACAATTGCATGCATTCTAAAGTAGGAGAAATGATCGTCTAGTCATCTACTTCTTGTGATGCTCCCGCCACTGCTCTTTGGCTCGATCCCTTGATTGGGGCATGAATAAGACACTTCCTCATGTCAATGATCCGCCTGTACATCTCGTAGCTTGTGTACGCGTCCTTGGCCGCATACTTGATCTGTTCTTCATCCAGTCTCTTATGCCAAACACTGTGCCAGGCATCCTTGTCCTTCTTGCGCTCATCCTTCATCTTCATGTAGTATCACTAGTAGAAAAAGGGTCAAACGTGCAGCACATTAGGGCCGGTTTGTATTAGAGCCGACACTAATGTATAAATTAGTGCCGGTTCCAACGGCTAGCCGGGCCGCTCTCATTAGTACCGGTTCGTGGCTAACCTTTAGCACCGGTTCGTGCCACGAACCGGTACTAATGAGGGTGGTGGCAGGATGTTGTCAGTCTGGGCCCCCTCCAGCACCTTTAGTACCGGTTCGTGCCACGAACCGATACTATAGGTCGACGTACATAAACCCTTCGTCCACCCGAGCCACTCTGTTCTTCCCCTTTCCCCTCACTTCTCCTCTGTTCTTCCCCTTTCCCCTCGAGCTCCTCACAAATTTTGCCCAAAATTTGTCAAGATTTGAAGGCCCCCATCCATTCAAATGATCACAAAGGTTAGCAACTTTGTCCTTTCAACTCTCATTGCTAGATTAGCTCTTCCCATGCTTTGTATAGTTACTAATTTGTGAGTTTAGTAATTTGGGAGGAAATATATATATGTGCTAGTATTTGATTTATATGCAATTTGAGGTCAAAAATAACACTTAGTTTGCATATGTAGGTGTGGTTTACTTAGTGCCTTCTAAATCTCCATCGTAACCACCGTCGATCGCCCGCACTGTCCCGTCACCGGCACCACCTTGTGGTGAGCCTCTTGTTCATGAAATTTTATATAAAAAATTTATGTTTGTGTGATTTGGATATATAGTTAATCATGTAATAATTATCTTACCCGTACGTTGTTTGTTATACATAGTGCCATGGTTTTGATATCCGTCCCCGTTGGCCCTCGTCCTTGTTATGATTCAGATGTGGTATATTCTCTTTTAAAACTATTAGTTGCATTTCGTGTTTATGACAAATTATGCCCATCAAGTTGACATAGATATTTTTATCTAGGAGGTATGTGAACCGGAAATTCCAACCGACCCTATTGTCGAGAGGTTAAATTTAGTTGAAAGAGAAAACGAGTACTTGAAAGAAAAATTGAAAAGAATTGAGTGGGAGAAGATGGAATTGGAGTTGCATGTTGCCGATGTCGTCGATGATCACAAGATCAAGATGGAGAAAATGCGCTTGAAGAATAGAAGGATTAGAAAATATGCCATCGATAGTGAGGCTTGGTATCATTATGCTGTTGGATCAATTGTTACCTTAGTTGCGATCTTGATCGCATTTGTTGTTGCATTTAAATGCTTTAGCTAGAGAGTTATTTGTTTGTTGCATTTAAGTGTTGTATGAACTTTATGTATGAACTTGTATTAATTTGGTCTATTCGGTGTTGTGTAATGAAGATAAGCCAGCAATGGATGTACGATGACCGATGCTCTCCCCAGTTCGTTGAGGGCGTGCATACTTTTCTGCTTGCGGCTGAGGCAAACAAGCGGGAAGATGGTTTTATGCCTTGTCCATGTGCTGGCTGTAAGAATGGTCGCAATTACTCTACGTCAAGAACCATTCACGTCCACCTGTTTGAGTCCGGTTTCATGCCCCACTATAATGTTTGGACCAAGCACGGAGAAAGAGGGGTTATGATGGAAGACAATGAAGAAGAAGAGGACGACGACAGCTATCCTGGCCATGGGTTCCCTGAATACGATGATACAACAATGGGGGAAGAAGCTGAGCCAGTAATGCGGGAAGAAGCTGAGCCGGCAATGCGGGAAGAAGCTGAAGAAGAGGCATCAGATGAGCCCGTTGATGATCTAGGTCGGGCCATTGCCGATGCAAAGAGAAACTGCGCAAGTGATTTGGAGAACAAGAAGTTGCAGCGCATGTTAGAGGATCACAACAAATTGTTGTACCCGAATTGCGTAGGTGACAAGAAAAAGCTGGGCACCACACTGGAATTGCTGCAATGGAAGGCAGAGAATGGTGTATCTGACAAGGGATTTGGAAAGTTGCTGGTAATGATAAAGGATATGCTTCCAAAGGACAACGAATTGCCCGAGAGTACGTACGAAGCAAAGAAGGCTGTCTGCCTTCTAGGGTTAGAGGTGCAGAAGATACATGCATGACCTAATGATTGCATCCTCTACCGCGGTGAGTACGAGGATTTGAACGCTTGCCCGGTATGTGGTGCATTGCGCTATAAGATCAGCCGCGATGAGCCTGGTGATGTCGAGGGCGAGCGCCCCAGGAAGAAGATTCCTGCCAAGGCCATGTGGTATTCTCCTATAATACCACGGTTGAAACGTTTGTTCCAAAACAAGGAGCATGCCAAGGCGATGCGATGGCACGGAGAAGACCATAAGAAAGACGGAAAGTTGAGAGTACCCGCTGACGGGTCGCAGTGGAGAAAAATTGAAAGAAAGTACGGGAAGGAGTTTGCAGATGACGCAAGGAGCGTATGGTTTGGTCTAAGCGCAGATGGCATTAATCCTTTTGGAGAGCAGAGCAGCAACCATAGCACCTGGCCTGTGACTCTATGTTTGTATAACGTTCCTCCTTGGTTGTGCATGAAGCGGAAGTTCATTATGATGCCAGTGCTCATCCAAGGCCCTAAGCAACCCGGCAACGACATTGATGTGTACCTAAGGCCATTAGTTGAAGAACTCTTACAACTGTGGAATGGAACAGGTGTACGTGCGTGGGATGAGCACATGGGAGAAGAATTTGACCTAAAGGCATTGCTGTTCGTGACCATCAATGATTGGCCTGCTCTCAGTAACCTTTCAGGATAGACAAACAAGGGATACCGCGGATGCACGCACTGTTTGGATGATACCGACAGTATATATTTGAATAGTTGTAAGAAGAATGTGTACCTGGGACATCGTTGATTTCTTCCAAGAAGGCATCCCGTAAGAAAGAAAGGCAAGCATTTCAAAGGTGAGGCGGATCACCGGACGAAGCCTCGCCACCGTACTGGTGCTGATGTACATGATATGGTCAAGGATTTGAAGGTGATATTTGGAAAGGGTCCTGGCGGACAACCTGTTCCGAAGGACGCGGACGGACGCGCACCCATGTGGAAGAAGAAATCTATATTTTGGGACCTGCCATATTGGAAAGACCTAGAGGTCCGCTCCGCAATCGACGTGATGCACGTGATGAAGAATCTTTGCGTGACCCTGCTTGGCTTCTTGGGCGTGTATGGGAAGAAAAAAGATACACCTGAGGCACGGGAGGACCAGCAACATATGCAAGGAGAAGACGGCATACATCAGGGTCATGCAAGCTACGCTCTTACCAAAGAAGAGAAGGAAATCTTCTTTGAATGCCTGCTCAGTATTAAGGTACCGTTTGGCTTCTCGTCGAATATAAAGGGAATAATAAACATGATAGAGAAAAAGTTCCAGAACCTAAAGTCTCATGACTGCCACGTGATTATGACGCAACTGCTTCCGGTTGCATTGAGGGGGCTTCTACCGGAAAACGTTCGATTAGCCATTGTGAAGCTATGTGCATTTCTCAATGCAATCTCTCAGAACGTAATCGATCCAGAAATCATACCAAGGTTACAGAATGATTTGGTGCAATGTCTTGTCAGTTTCGAGTTGGTGTTCCCACCATCCTTCTTCAACATCATGACGCACGTCCTAGTTCACCTATGCGAAGAGATTAACATTTTGGGTCCTGTATTTCTACACAATATGTTCCCCTTTGAGAGGTTCATGGGAGTCTTAAAGAAATATGTTCATAACCGTGCTAGGCCAGAAGGAAGCATCTCCAAGGGCCATCAAAATGAGGAGGTCATCGAGTTTTGTATTGACTTTATTCCTGACCTTAAGCCGATTGGTGTTCCTGAATCGTGGCATAAGGGCAGACTGGATGGAAAAGGCACGCTAGGAGGGGAACAAATAATATGTATGGATGGACATTCTCTCACTGAAGCACACTACACAGTTCTACAGAATTCCACCTTGGTTGCTCCGTATATGGATGAACACAAGAATTTGCTACGCTCCAAACACCCGGAGCGGTCTGATGAGTGGATTACACGTGAACAAGCCAGGAGTTTCGCCTACTGGTTGCAGACACATACCATGCATGACACCTCAATTGAAGATGACCTGTACTTGCTGTCCCAGTTACCATCTTCGAATATAATGACTTTCAAAGGGTACGAGATAAATGGTAATACATTTTACACGATCGTCCAAGATAAGAAGAGCACCAACCAAAACAGTGGTGTCCGCTTTGATGCAGAAACCAAGACGGGAAAGGAAACATATTATGGTTATATATAGGACATATGGGAACTTGACTATCGACGTGGTTTAAAGGTCCCTTTGTTTCGGTGCAAAAGGGTCAATATGACACGAGGCGGGGTAACGGAAGACCCGCAATATGGAATGATAACAGTGGATCTCAACAATCTTGCGTATGCAGACGAACCATTCGTCCTAGCCAATGATGTGGCACAGGTTTTCTATGTGAAGGACATGTCTACCAAGCCAAGAAAAAGAAAAGATAAGGAAGCGAATGCATCGTACGATGAGCCAAAGCGGCACATAGTTCTTTCTGGGAAGAGAAACATCGTGGGAGTGGATGACAAGACAGACAAGTCAGGAGATTATGAAAAGTTTGATGAAATTGCTCCATTCACAGTGAATATTGACCCGAGCATCCCGTTAAATGATGAAGATTTTCCATGGTTACGGCGCAAAGGGACACGCGAAGAAAAAGTTTCACACCCAAAGATCTGGGATGTGATCGGCTTCACTATCATCACTTTCTTCTGTGTTTCACACCCAGGAGGGAATGTCTGTAATAGTTAGGGTAGTTATGTGTTTTGGCATTTGAAACGCGAAGAAATTTTATGTGCAAACAAATTCTTTTCATGCATTTACTGATTTTTTTTCCAGCTAAATGACCCTGAAATTGAAAAGCAATTCAAATGAACTCAGAAAAGGTTGAAAGTTGGCATGGTATCATAATTTCATACAAATAGCATGTGCAAGAAAGTAGAGAGGGTTACGTCAAAAACTGGATGCACTTCATGTACAAAATGGATAATCTCTTTCGAAGTATCAGGGTTTCCGACGAAAACTGAACTGTTACAAAGGCATTTCATTTTTTAAATAACCTAAGCATTACTAAATTGAATATAATGATAAAACACACTAATATTAAACATAAGAAAAAAGAATCACTGAAAAAACTTTTTTTAAAGTTAAGTTATTCACAAACTAGTGATTCACACAAATTTCAAATAATTCAAAATTTAAACTATTCAAATTTGAAATCTACCGGCACTAACAGAAAGTTTGTAATTTTTTGTACCTAAAGCAAAAATATTCACAAAGAAACTCTAAATACAGCAAAAAAACTCAAAAATAAATAAAACAAAAATAAATAAATCAAAAAAAAGAAAATAAAAAAGCCCGCCTACTGCGCCATAGCGGCCTGCATACGACTAGAAACCCAACCTTTAGTTGGGCCAGGATGCAGGCCCGCAAGCCTAGTAGGCCCACAGGCAGAGTAGGAGAGGTAGGCCCAGAAGGCCTGCTATTGAGAGGAGTTCAATGCAGTGCCCGCGCCGGGGCTTATAAACTGGTCCTGGCGCTCCTAAACTAGCGAGGTGGGACTAAACTTCTGCGCCCCTCGCCTGGCAGCGCACACCCTTTAGTACCGGGTCGTGGCTCCAACCGGTACTAAAGGGGGGCCTTTAGTACCGGTTTGTGCCACCACCCGATACTAAAGGGGGTCGTTACCCGCCTCTTGGCCTGGCCAAAACAGACCTTTAGTACCGGTTGGTGGCTCCAACCGGTACTAAAGGTGCCTTCTATATAAGAAAACACTTCAAAATTTCGTCAGTTTCTCATCTCTCCCTCTGCTTCTTCTCCTCTGCGCCGTCGCCCGCCGCCCCCGCCATCTCCATATCCCTCGACGCCGCCCCGGCCCGTCGCCGCCCCCGTCGCCGCCCCGTCCCCGTCGTCGCCGCCCCGTCGTCCCGTCCCCGTCGTCCCCGTCGTCACCGCCGCCCCGTCCCGGCCGCGTCGTCACCGTCCCCATCGTCGTCGCCGCCCCGGCCCGTATGTCCCCGTCCCCGTCGTCGCCGCCCCGGCCCGTACGTCCCCGTCCCCGTCGTCGCCGCGAATGTCGCCGTCCACTTCGCCGCGCGCCCCCCGTCGCCTCTTGCCTCGCCGGCCGGTGAGCGCGCGCACACACACACACATACATTTTTAGTTATAGATTTTTCTGTTTTAAAGAAATTGTTAGACATTTTTCTGTTTTTAGAAATAGTTAGAAATGTTAGAATTGCTAGAATTGTTAGAAATGTTAAAAATTGTTAGAAATTTTTCTGTTTTTTAGTTATAGAAATAGTTATAAAAAAGTTAGAATTGTTAGAAATTTTTCTGTTTTTTAGTTATAGAAATAGTTATAAAAATGTTAGTTATATATATAGAAATGTTATATTTTTTTTCTGTTTTTTAGTTATAGAAATATTAGAAATGTTATAGAAATGTTAGTTATATATAGCATTGTTAGAAATGTTAGTTATATAGAAATGTTATAAATTTTAGTTATCAAAATCCAATCATTAAAAAAATGTTACTTTTTGCGGGCATATAGCTAGTATTTGTTCTCGACGATGCCCGGCCCGCATCCTCGCCGTCGACCCGTCCGCGACGACGTCCAGCCGACCCATGTCCGGGACTGGGCTCCGCCGGGCTGGCACTGGGAGGTGCTGCTTGGAGGGGCCCGCCGCTTGACGAGGAACCCGGCCGCGGGTCCCGTCGTCGACCCTGATCTCGTTTGGTGGCGTCGCGTGGGCCAGTTTCGGTGCGGAGGGACCCGGCCCCGCCGGAGGTGGTACGTCGCCGTGTCAGGGAGGAGGACGAGCACGTCCATCGCTACATGGTTGCGTTAGAGGGCGGCAGGTTCTCCAATACATGGCAGTATCTTCGGGGATGTCACTTCAGCTATGATCCTGTGAGGGTTCCTTCTCTTTGGGTGTCCACCGCCCGCGCCGGAGGAACCGCGAGTGTCCTAGATTCTTCTGTAGTATTCGATCTTTATTAGCTAATAGCCAGTGATGTACTATTCAATATTATATATTATTCGAGACGATGTATTCGAGATTATATCTATTATTCTGGACGATGTATTCGAGATTATATCTATTATTCGAGATTTGAATACTAAATTGTTTTATATTTCTTTTGGATTAGTTAAACAAAAGCTATGGCAGACAATACCGACAGAGAGGGAGAACAGACCATGTTCGATATGATACGCGGGGCAGATGATAATCAGAATGAAGAAGATTATGACGGCTCCGAATTTCTAAACAACACCGGAGAGGGTGATATGATATTCGATCGCGACGACGAAATTGATGAAGTCATGAACTATGATTATGACGATGACGAAGAACATGTTGATCCTGAAACAACAAACACCGGCGAGGTATATATATTTATATAAGCAGGCATCTGGTGATCATCACATGTTTTAAATGACTTGAAGATATATTAACGAATCGATCTTTGTTCTTTCAGCCATCCGGATCGAGAAAATCTTCAGGCAAAATGACGAAACGAGGCCCGAACAAAAAGTTGAAGCCGGGCGGAAAGTACAATATCGAGGCATGCGGCCCTACTGGCAAACCATTAGCGCCTAAGAAGATTGCGGACAAGTTTGTTCGTCAGTGCGGAGTTCTTGTGAAGGACCAACTCCCGATCAAACTTCAAGAATGGAGAGCACCAGCAAAGCCACGTCCAGATGTTACTTTTGTCGACAAGAATCAAAAAGATCTGCTTTGGGATACTCTCATGGAACATTTCACCCTACCAGATCATTTCACAGAAGCAGATGTGCAGAAAGTCAAAGAGGCTGCTCTTAGGATGATGGCGACTACATTCAAGAACTACAAGAATCGTGAATGGAACAAGTACGTCAAGGGATGAAGGAAGACTCCAGTATTCAAGGGAACACTGGAGAACCAACGTGATCATTGGGACGATTTCATGAAATTCAAGGATTAGGAATTAGCTAAGGAACGATCGAGAATAAACAAGAAGAATGCTGAAAAAAAGGATAAGTTCCATAAGCTGGGGCCAGGTGGCTATGCGGTGGCAATGCCTAAGTGGGATAAGTCTAAGAAAGAGTTGGAGGATGCAGGTGTCACTCCGGCTACTAAGAGCTGGCCCCCCAGTGTCAGGACTTGGTTCTATGCGCATGGGGGGAGTTGGACCGGGAGACAGGCAATGTTTCGATGAGGGCAAGTCTGAAGGGAGCCGATGTGCGATACTTGTTGCAATAGAAGAGGCACGAATGGGGGTGTTCCAGTCCAACAGAGAGAACGACGAGCTTACGCGTGCCCTGGGAAATCCTGAACATCCGGGAAGAAAACGAGGCAAGGGCGCTATGCCGTGGTATGAGGGGTTTTCAGACTGGAACAACGACTACAGAACCCATGCGAGAAAGAAGATTGCGAAGGAGAAGAAGAGGAAGATGGAGGAGGAGCAGAGGAAGCGGGACTATGAACGCCTTCAAGGCCTAGAAGCAAGTCAAGAGGAATTGGCTGTCAAATTCCAGCGGCAGCAGGAGCAGATCGACTCACTTACCCATTAAAGGGGGTCTCAGCAGCTGCAGCAGCTAGCGGATGATCCAGCATTGGATAGCACCGGCCCATCCATGCCGAGAAGCAGCGTGGGTTCCGTCCCGGACGACGCAATGCTGGGTAGATACCCCGTGGATGACATCACGGAGAACACTAACTGCGAGCTACACGTCAAAATGAAGAACATATCCATGAAGGTGGCGGCCGGCTGTGCTTTCACAAATCCCCCCGAGGCAACCTTCCATTGCAACCCGATTCCAGCGGGCTATGCTCGTGTCTTGGTTGATGAGGTGGTGGACCCACCATATTCGGGGCTACAGCTTGACATTGTTGGAGGTGACGGCGAGCGCTTTCTCGGAGAGGCCAAACATCGTATCATCCTATGGAAAAAGGATTGCATCATCTTTCCAAGGCCACCGACACCGCGTCACCCGAGTCCTCGTCGAAGTCCGCCACCGAGTCAGCAGACTCCCGCTCCTCCAAGTCCGGCAAAGTGTCTGGACAATCCTCCTCCTCCAAGTCCGGCAAAGTGTCAGGACAATCCTCCTCCTCCAAGTCCGCCATAGCGTCAGACGTCCTCTCCTCCTTCAAGTCCGGCACAACCTCAGGCCACTCCTCCTCGTCCAACTCAGTCCCGTCAGCCGTCTCCGCCGCCTCAGCAATCGCAAAAGAGACACCCCGCAGCTATGGTGCGTAGCGGTACGAGTCGAGGTAGTACAGGAAGTACAGGCGGAGGCAAGCGATATAAATATGGTCCAAGCCTCAAGCCTCTTCCACAGAGGTCTTATGACAGGTCCGTGGAGGAAATCATAGCCATATCGAAGGCCGAGGTGGAAGCCCATTTTGCACCGAAACCGCCACCGCCGCCAAGGGAGAAAGTGCCTGAGGAAACGATTGACCACTTCATTCATATGGATCAACCACCAGCTTCCAAGCCTGTTGACACAGACTATGAGCACCACATCAGGAAGTTAAATCGAGCACGTCTACAAAGGGAGGCGAGCACGTCTACATCGGGATCGAGCAAACAAGAAGCAGCTGCCAAAAAATGCGGGAAAACCATTCCCCAGCTGGGAGAACAGGCGGCGCAATCGATCCCCTCGCTTGTTGTGCCAACAACAGGTGACAGTACGCGCCCCCAATATTATTGTGGGCAAACAGTGCATGTTCCCGAGGTGGGCAATGTGGTAATAACGAAGGAGCATATAATGCTGCCTGAAGTTCTCAACATCACTGTTGGACAACTCCTCGAGATCGAGCCCATGCCTTTGCTTAGAGAGGATGAAGCAAAACGGAAATATGTCCGGGGCCAACCTTTGGTCGCGCCAGACAAGGTCAAGAACCTCCCAACGAGAATGTATGAATTGCATCAATGGTACATGAACATTACCAAGATTTGAGAGTGATTGTCCCTCATGGTGAATGTCAAGCAGGACCATTACTACCATGAGAAAGCTGGGTCCGTTGAGTATTCAGAACTGTTTCAGTTATACAATCAAGACGCACTCGACAAATCTATCGTCAGTTGCTATTGTCTGTAAGTGATTTCCTTCTATAATTTAAGTCTCAAGCTAGCTGTAGTGATCCTTTTGATCAATCATTACCTGTAATTATCCTCACTATATTCTTTTCTGTGGTATTATGCAGGATGAAGATATATGAAATGAGAAAAGGTGGATGCTTTGGCATTGGGTTCATTGACCCAAACACCGTTAATGAATACACATGAAAGATAAATGAACATCTTGCAAAGGAAGTAGAGGACAGCATGCTAGAGTTCTTGAAGCGCCTCAAATACAATGAAGATATACTACTTCCTTACCACTTTGGGTGAGTCACACTGTCTTGTACTACAAATTCTCTGTTTTTGGCTACTAGCTAGGTACAAGTTTTTGCTTACATATGCCCGCTTAATTAAGACATGTAAACGTGTGTGCATGCAGATTTCACTGGGTCTTGTGTATCATTAAAGTTGACGCCGGAACAGTTGAAGTACTGGACTCACTAATCTAAAAAAAACTGACTTTAACATCTTGTATGGGATAGTCAACAGGTAATTTCAATCATAATTAACTATATATCTCGGCCTATTTAGTTCGTCATTTCATGATATGAACTATTTAATAACCCCTTTATTCATTTTCTTTGTCGGCGGGCAGGGCTTGGGCAAGATTCATCAGCGTCACGGAAGGTGAATGGAAACAAAAGCTTCAATGGTTTCGACCCAAGGTAAGTAATTAAGTAGTACTAGCTAGCTAGCTAGCTGCCATCTCTTTAATTATCATGCTTGATTAATTTTTATCTGATCAAATTCCATTCTCGTAAAGGCCCTGAAGCAGGCGCAGGGGACTGATCTGTGTGCATTCTGCGTTTGCGAGAACATTCGCATGATGGCTTCCGAAAGGAGCAGATCTCAAAGACAGCAATGGGTACGCTTGTCAGAACACTATTCACAATTTTTACACCATTATCGATATCTAGTCACACAACTAATACACATGCATATTGATCTCCTTCTTAACAGTTCAAAGAGGTGCGGGAGAAGCTCATAGAAAGGGAGCGCGTAGAAGCACTTCAAGAGGAAATAGCGGGATTTTTGCTCGACCAGGTCATAAATCCGAATGGAGAATTCTATTACCCGCTACCGCCCCCATGAAAACCACTTTCAATTGTCATCGTGCTCCGAAGGCACCAATTAGGCTAATGCCACTGGCTCCGAAGGCAACATTCATATGTAGGAGAAATTGTATATAGCTATACATGTGTGCATGTGTGAATTAATTAATATGGTGGTTTAATTTGTGAGACATTGATGTGATATATATATATGCATGATTGGTTCTACTAGAAATTCTCTCTCTCTCTCTCTCTCTCTCTCTACATATATATATATATATATATACATATATATATATATAGGAAAATGGGTTAGTACTCCTAGGAGTACATACTCCTAGCCATGTGTCTTTGTTTTTTCTATCCACCAGATATCAAGCGTTCACATCCAATTAACCCACCGTAGGGATCAGGTTAGCTCCGAATTATTAGGGATATATATATATATATATATATATATATATATATATATATACATACATACATAACGTGTACAATGTGTAGTATCGTAAAATACCAGCAAACGAAAAAGAATTAAAATGGAAACACAAAATTAAATGAAAAAGAAATCATAAAACTAAAAACCCCCCAAACCTTATAGTACCGGTTGGTCTTACCAACCGGTACTAAAGGGCTCCAGGTCCCCAGAGCTGGCTCGTGCCACGTGGTTGCCCTTTAGCACCGGTTCGTGCTGAACCGGTACTAAAGGGGGGGGGGCTTTAGTGACCACAAATTAGTGCCGGTTATGTAACCGACACTATAGGGCCTTACGAACCGGTGCTAATGCCCGGTTCTGCAAGTGTAGGGGTCGATGATGGCTGAGGCGAGGTCAACCAGGGTGCTCAGTTTGTTCCTATCGCTGCCCAAGACCTTGTAGTGGTTCTGGATGTTGAAAAGATTCTGGCATTTCAAGCCCGAAACCTTGAGCACTTTTAGATCGTTGGTGGTGTCCACCGCAGCGAAATTGTAGTCGGAGCTTTTGATAAACCTGGAGAAATGCTCACAAGGCCTTGTGGCCAGGTGGTAGTGGTAGACGAGGATGTCATGTCGCACGCACAACTTGGCGACGGCAACCTTCTGATCGTGCCTAGCACAACCGATGGTGTACTCGAGGTTGAAGACGACCACTTGGTACTTGTCCTCGTCAAGGAACTGCTCCATAGTTTGGATTGAGCTCTCCACCAACACCGGATCATTCGTGTACACCATCGAGAGGGCCTTCCCCCCTCACGTGGGTGTCCACTACGTGATGCGTGGTGAACTGTCCGCTATTGTCGTCGTCGGCCGCTGGGTGCGCCATTGGAGCCACGGGGATTGCCATTGTAACCGCTGGATGTCCTCTCTATAAGTTTTGTCATGGAGGTGCTTATTGTGTCGTGTGACACAAGAGATGAAGGTAAATGGCCGCAGGAATAAATGGGGGCCGGGCGGCCTAGATGCTCATATTGGCTCCCACATATTCTACGAAGATCTTTATCGGTCGAACTGTTATGACAACATACGTTATTCCCTTTGTCATCGGTATGCACTACAAAAAAAAGACACATTCGTGACATTTTGGGCCGAACAAAATTTTTTCCTGTCATGCTTATGATACTTCTATGACGATAATTGTGAAAAAACCCGGTATCGTCATAGATGTGGTGGGCTCCTACTTGTATGACAAAAAATAATGACAGAAAATGGGCTTTTCGTCCTGGGCGGGCCAGAGACGCAGCTTCATGACATTCTTTGGGCTGTCCATGACGGAAAAAACCGTGGTAGAAGTGAGGGCAAGGAAAATATCGGGGAGTTCCCAGTTATGGTGGGTGGTCGGGCCGAGCGATGCACGGAGGGATTGCATGTTTTTCTCGTAGACGTACATGCATAGGTGCGAGGCGTTGTGCTCTAACTGAACACGAGTGAGGCATTTGCCTACTGAACCCGAGCGATTGCACTGGCTACGCGTTACTGAACCTGAGCGATTGATCGATCCCTGGCTGTTAACTGAACCCCATGGAGCGATTCCTTCGCTACTGCTGTTAACTGAAGCCGATCGGACCTGCTGCCTCTTGATGAACAATGAGCGTTGTTGGGGTTAGATGAACATTTTCCCGGTGGGGGTTGGATGAACTGGAGCCCATGGTAGTAGAGGTCGTTGCCATTGGACGAACAGGACCCCGATCGAGCCAGTTGGGGGTGGATGAATAGGACCCCGTGGAGGGCTGGTTGGACAGTAGCCGGTGGAGGGCTGGATGAATAGTAAACTATGGAGGGCTGGTTGAACAGTAGATGGTGGAGGCTAGAGGAACAGGAGCCCGTGGATGAACAATAGCCGGTGGAGGCAGGAGGGAGACGCCGTGGATGAAATGTCGTAGGTGGAGGCTGGAGGAGGTCGACGGTGGATGAACAGTAGCCCGTGGAGGCTAGAGCGAGGTAGTAGACAATGGATGAACAGTAGCTCGTGGAGTCCCATTTTGCGGTACGCCACACCCCTCCCGATGAATAGGATACCCGTTTCGACCGTAGGAGGTCGAAGAGAAGTCTGTTTCCTTGGTTTTGTGGTACGCCACACCCCTCCCGATCAATAGGACCCCATTTTGATCGTAGGAGGTCAAAGAGAAGTTTGTTTCCTCCGTTTTGTGGTACGCCAGACCCCTCCCGGTGAACATGATCCCATTTCGACCGTAAGCGGTCGAACAGAGGGCCGTTTCCTCAGTTCTGCGGTACGCTAGGCTTCATTTTGGCTGTTCCATCCAAGCCGGTTGGCTCTCGATGAAGATGACGCATTTTGTTTCCTCCCGATGAACACGACGACGTGGTTTGTCCGTTTCGACCCAGCCGGTTGGCTGCCGGTGAATAGGATGCCGTTGCTGCTCTCCACTGGCTCTGCATGTACACGAGCCGTGACCGTACGTATGCGCGAGTAGGCATTCG
Organism: Triticum timopheevii; assembly: GCA_963921465.1. Lineage (NCBI taxonomy): Eukaryota > Viridiplantae > Streptophyta > Magnoliopsida > Poales > Poaceae > Triticum > Triticum timopheevii. The sequence continues at coordinate 115,448,586 of OY997266.1, read as the reverse complement.
AGACCCCGCCCGTATGTACGTACGTGTCCATATTTACTTTCTTGCACCCTGGCTGTACGTATGTGTACACGATATGGACGGGACTGCGTGACATGCTATGTCCGCGCCTCTACTACAACACATGCCCTTCCTTACTCGGCCATGGTTCATCGCTGCAGCCTGCAGACAGACCGATCGACCAGTATGTACGTACATGTTCGCGACCAGAATTACAACGCTACGTACGTGTCGACTAGGTGGGTCCCGACTGTCAGGGAGGATAAGAAGGCACTTCTTGCATGCGAAGTTATTGCTGGTGGATCTGAGCTCTCAGGGGGAAAATCATTTTTTCCGTAATATGGCCACACTTCCTTGCGTGCGAAGATGTAGCTGGTGGGTCCCAGCAGTCAGGTTGGAAACGTCTTTTCGTGAAATACGATGGCCCATTTGGTGGGTCCCTTCTGTTAGGTGGAGGAATAATTTTTTTATGCGTAATAAGGTTGCAGTTCCTTGCTGCGATCGTGGACCCAGCTGTTAGCCTTTCCACGTACAATACTCTTTCGATGGAAGTCATTCCTTGACCACATTGACCACGCCGCGCCTAGAGCCCCAGGGTGGTGGACAACGGTGAGGCCTAGGAAGGGGACGATGCGGAGCCAGGGAAGACGCGACTGTGGATGCCCATGCAGAGAGGAGTACGAGGGTTGACGGGTTCGGCTGCGGTGTGAGGCTGCTATCACCGCAGAATAATAGGCGTTGTGGGTGAGTAGAGGGATGGCCTGGCCAGAGGTTGGAGTAGGGTGGGGCAATCAGGCCTGTGGGGAAGCAGAGCCGGCCACCGAAGGCAGGAGCAGGCGGCATGACCGGCACTCCTTTGGGTGGCTGGAGCAAGAAGACTAGAGGTTGAAGAAGCACTATGGCCGTTGGATGGACATCATACGGTCACTGGAGCTAGAATCGTTCATATTGACTAAGTTGACAAAGCCCTCCGTCTGCGTTAACTTAGTAAGCCCACAAGTCAGCCTCCCACTATGGTGGGTCCCAGCTAGTAGGGGGAGTCTTCATTTTTCTTTGTGCGTAATAAGGAGGCACTTCCTTGCGTGCGTAGATACATCTGGTGGGTCCGAGCTGTCAGCGAGGGGAATGTTTTTTTGCAAAATACAGAGGCCCTTCCGGTGGGTCCTAGCTGTCAGGTAGAGGAATAATTACTTTGCGTGTAATAAGGAGGCATTTCCTTGCATGCGGCCATGGACCCAGCTGTCAGCCTCTCCATGTACAATCCACTTCTGATGGATGTCGTTCATTGACCACGTTGACCATGCCGCGACGAGAGCACCAGGGCGGTGGACAACGACGAGGCTTAGGAAGGGAATGACACAGAGCCAGGGAAGACTCGGCAGTTGTTTCCCATGCGGAGGGGAGTACGAGGGTTTACTAGTTTGTATGCTGTCGCCGGAGGATAACAACAGGTGTGGGTGAGTAGAGGGATGGCTAGGCCAGTGATGGGAGTACGGTGGGTCGGTGAGGCCTGCGTGCCAACACAGCCGACCATGGAAGGAGGGAGAAGGTAGTCCTGCCGGCGCTTTTTTGAGCGGCTGGAGTGGGAATAGCAAAAATTGAAGAAGCACGACGGCCATTGGATGGACATCCAATAGTCACTGCTCTTGTGTGTTGACTAAGTTGACACGGTGTTGCATGTGCGTCAACCTTTTTTTAGGGAAGCATACGCGTAAACCAATAGTAGGCGCACAAGTCAGCCTCAAATGTGTGGAAAATAGCATACAACCCATCTGCCATTGTTTCTAATAATTTACAACCCATTTGATAATTTTAAGTATTTTTTTGGAGCCCAACTTCTTTTTGTTAGCATTATAGCCCATATTGTGGCCATGGTTAAATGTTATACGAAATTTTGCATTTTTCGGTGCGGTCAATTGTTTTTAATCCTGAAATTTCGAATCACATTCAAACTAATTTGAAAAATAAATTTATATAAATATAAAATCCAAATAATTGTCCACGCATAAAAATCAATGGAATTTAAAATCTTGAAATAAAAAATGAAACTAATTCCCGGTTTGATGTGTTTTAAACATGTACAGCCCATTTGTCATTACTGATAGCCCATTTTCTGGGCAAGCCGAATGAAACTCTTCTCGTCTTGAAAGATTTGCAGCCCAGCAGGGCTGACAAAGCAAGGATGCCTTGGTTGGGTATTTCTTTAAAAAAGTAGAACTGGGCTAGCCATTTTTAGCAAGAAAAAAACACAACTGGGCTCATGATGTGGTAAACATAAATAAAACCCTGGCTAGATGGACCACAACCCCCGCACAACCCCGTTGTTACCCTGATCCATCTCTAAAACTAGTATAAATAACAACTGCTTGTTCCTAAACAAAGTAAATAACAACTACGCGACCTGCTGGGTCCCTGGTATCAACCGCTCGTTGTGTAATTCTCTCATTTATTGACTACATTGACAATGGCGTGGGCCCGAGATGTCCAACCAGTAGGAGGAACCATTTTTTGGGCCTGTAATAACGAGGCACTTGCTTGCATACTGCCATGACCCTGGTGGGTCCCTACTGTCATCCTCTCCATGTACAGCCATCTGTTTGTTCCTCTCGGTTGTTGACAACGTTGACAACGCAAGAGGGCGGTGCACTGCGCACAGCGAGCGAACCAAGGCGGAGGACGACGGCGAGGCCTCGGATGGAACGAACAGGAGCCGTGGAAGATGCGCCGGTCCAATCGCAGGCAGAGGGGAGTATGAGTGTTGACTTGTTCGGGTGCGGGTGCATGTTGGGGCTGACGTCACCGGAGAATAACAGGACATGTGGGAGAATAGAGGGAGGGACTGGCCAATGTTGGAGGGTACGGTAGGGTGGTGGAGGCGCAGCCAGTCATGGGAGGCAGGAGCACGCGGAACCGACGGGATGGTTTGGTTCGGGCGGCTAGAGGAAGAAGACAAGAGATAGAAGATACACAACAGTTGTTGGATGTCAATCGAACGGCTGGTAGGCAGAATCTTTGTTGACTAGCTAGTAAGTTGACACCACCTTGGATAAGCTTTTTCCTCATGGGTCCCAAATGTCAGAATCCAAATATGTCACGGTCATGGCGCCTTTCTTATAAAAACTTACAACCATTTGGTGTGCTAGTTCAAAATAAGTTTGTGGTTGCTGGTGGGGGCTAATCACTTGGGTTCTGTAATGCACAGTGAGCTCAAGCAGCCGGCGAGAGTGATGTTATTTCCCTTGGTTGGGATTTGTTACAATATTTCACTCTTAATTAAACGAATGGCAAGCCATTTGCCTTGTTTCAAAGAAAATATGACAGTCACAACCAAGTTGAAAAGGGCAACAACATCTAACTCCAGCTTACAAACTGTACAAAAGCACGAGGGTTAATTGTTCATCAGGTTTAGACAAAACCCAGATTGAAAAGGGTAACAACATCTAACTCCAGCACTGTTTTTGGCAGTCACAGTCAAATGGATCGGTAAGGTCCATAGAATGAACGTCCTGGGTTGTAAAATTTACTGGATTATGACCACAAGATGTTGTAAATAGAAGTCCAACACGTTCAGAAGCTCTTTTGTCCACCTGAAACTCCTTTTTTTTGCTCTTCGACATACCCATCCGTCAAAACCATGTTGCTGATGAACTTAAGCCTGATGGACAATAGTAACCTCTCATTCAGCAGGAAGAATGTGACAAATCTAGTGTTTGTATGGTTGGACACATGTCATTCCAACATTATTGTCTCCAATTGAATGTCATGAGAAGTGAGAAAATCCCGGTGCTTACGAATCCACTGATTGGTTATAACTTTCTTACCTCGTCCTGTTGCCTAAATAGACATGAAGATAGGAAACAATTAAGGTCTAAAAAAAGAGTGTCAGAAAGAGCAACAACTGAACGATTAATTCTAGTAAACAATATGCGGGCTTCCAATGTGTGTGAAATTATCACCTTTATATAAAACTTCTCCAGAGATGGAAAGCATTGCAGCAAGCCAATAATCTTGTTCAGATCAAAACTATTCATTTGGATATATAAGATCTTGACAGAATCCAACACCATTGATAGGCTATCCATGGAGAAACTCTTCATTGAGCATAGAACATAATATTTGTACAAAATATGTATTCCAAAATTGATATAAAAATTATGCCCAGAAGTTTAAAATGCAGCTTATGTGTTACAAGTGTAGTTGATAATATACAATACCTGAATAACTATGGAACCAAACACCATCTTGAAATGAGCACAGAGATCATGTATTACACCTAAGGTCTCCAGTTTAGGCACAGAGACGATGATTATTTGCGACGGTGAATAACTAGAATCAAGGATCAACCTTTGAAGTGAAGGGGCATCTTGGATGATGAGTTGCCTTTCGTTAAAAGAAATTCCAATTCTTACAAGGTTAGGCGACTTTATTTGGAGACAACCGATTGTAACTATGAAAACAAGCACCAAGCACTCCAGGGCAGGGCAACTAGAGTAGATGATGTTGTGCAATGTGGCCTCCGATATACGAACCCGCACAAGTGAAAGTTTTTTGAGAAATGGGAGTCGAAGGTTTAGTACCAGATTGTCTGGTAGGTAGCACATTGCAAAGGTGGTGGTGTGGAGAGAAGAGGAAAACCGTGAGATGGACATCGGTGTTGAGGGCACAAGTACATGGCGCTCAATATCTGGTAGGTGATTTCCTGGGGAATAGTAGAACTCAAGCAGCTGTAGTTCTGTGAATTCAGGGGATTTCAGCTAGGTGTCCACCATGCAGGGTGTGGTATGCTTGCTCAGGTAGCATGACGGTATGTAGAGGCTTTGAACGGAGCCCTGGTGGGAGGAGATGATGGCTCTAGGAAGTTTCAAATCATTAAAGACAAATAGCTGACGGCAGTCGAGATTAAGGGGCGTGGCGTGCCATAGAGGGCGCCACCGAATTGAGAGGACTTGGGTGCGGTAGCAATCCTTGGTGGGGAGAAGCGTGATGATCTCCCAGAGGATGGCGTCTGGGAGATTGCTGATGTGGTCCACCCAAGATTCTACAGGTTCCTGGATCCGGTGGGGGCAGGTTCGCCGCTTCTCCCTGCGCTGCCGGGTGCGGGATCTACAACATGCATCACCGCTGCCGGGAGCCTCATCTTCTTGGCGCTGGGGTCACCCGACTCCATTTTCCTCGAGGGCGTCGTGTCGAGCTCATGGATTTGCAGAGTAATGAATGCCGATCCTAGTTGTAGTGAGAGTGAAGAAGAAGGGGAGTTGGGATATTTCTGTAGTAGTGAGGAAGAAGGGGAGCTGGGGTTTTCTGTAGGAGTGAGGTGAGGAATTTGGGGGTACGAGTGGAGCGAGCTGACGTGAGGTGGGTGGGAGTGAGGAGGAAGAAGAGCACCCAGGTTTTTTGGGGGCGGTGTGCTGGGTAGCTCCTCTCATTAAGTAAATATATGGGCTTTTGAATTGATTTTATTATTTACTAGGGTGGATGGGCTGTTTTGTCTTGGGCCTAGAGAAACAATTACTACGAGTACAATGGAGACACTCTGCAGCTACCCAGAAAAACAATTACTACTGGTACAGTGGATACACTACCACTTCTGGCTTCTTCGAGGTCATCGAAACGTCTCCCTCTACTGAATGTCGTTTTACTTTTGTTCGCCGACATGCGAGCCATGCAGCATGCAATCCCAAATGACATCCACCAAATTAGAAGGCAGTATGCAGGCGGAGAACCACCCTGGTCGTAGCGCGGCAGAAACGAGCCGTCGTATAACAAAACCCTGCCTCCCCGCTGTCTAAGTTTGATGGACGAAGCAACCATCATTTCACTCTTTGCCGAATCCCCTTCTCCCTCACCGTCTTCAAGAAAGCCAACACTCGCATCTGCCACTGTCCGTCTCTCCTAGTGAAGGGAAGGTAAGCAGATCCGTGATGTTGGTATATTTTCATTTAGAAAAAAAAGAACTTTTGCAAACCAGTAACCGATCCTCACTCTCTTTTTTGTTTCATTTTCATTGCGATTGTGTTGTCCTAGATGAAGTCATGTACCTAGGGTAGGGTCATGGACCTGTCCAGAGTACCCTCCCCAAGGACATATTTAGAAGAAGCTGCCTTCCAGTCGACCAAGAGGGATTCCACTCGACGGACTCGAAGACAGTCGACCATGAAGACTCACTCGACCACCAGGAGATCAAGAGCCACTCTGTATCCAAACGGTCTGTAATTAAGTAGTCTTTATGGCCATGATGACACTTTATGTAAAGGCGTTACAGGTAACGCCTGGCCTTAATGTATTTTAAACCCTCCGCTGCGTGGGCTGGCTGGGGTCCTGGCGGACACTATATAAGCCACCCCCCTCCACTGGCAGAAGGGTTCGCACCCTTGTAACTCATACACATATAATCCAGTCGACCGCCTCCGGGCTCCGAGACGTAGGGCTGTTACTTCCTCCGAGAAGGGCCTGAACTCCTAAATCCCTTGTGTATACAACTACTCCATAGCTAAGATCTTGCCTCTCCATACCTACCCCCCATTCTACTGTCAGTCTTAATACCACGACAGTTGGCGCCCACCGTGGGGCAGGTGTCTTAGTGACTTTTTGGAGAAGTTGCAATTGTTCCGATCGCCTTCATCATGGTTTCTGGCGGAGTTCTGGTTGAGGGCCGCGAGATCCGTCTCGGCGCGCTCACATTCATCGCCGATGACTCCGCTTCGCTCCAAGAGGCTCCAATCAACATTGATGCGCTCCCCGTCCGCGGTGCGACGCATTTTCGTGCATGTGTCCGCGGCGTCCTGCTGCGGCAATCGTCGACTCTATATCGGTTGACTCCTGTGTCGTCCTCCCTCCTTGTCTCCCGCCAACGCAAGCGCTCTGGCCGGTCGAGGCTCCAGCGGTGGGTGAGGCACGCAGTGGCTCACCAATTGGCCACTACCCAAGTCCCGGCAATCGAGCCCGACGAATCTCTCTACGGCCTGTTCGACCTGTCGACTGGCTCCATAGAGACTGCATCCGAGTGCGACAACAGTGATCCAGCAGCAGAGGTTCTGATGGTCAATGGGCCTCATAGTCCTCCCGGCTTCCCCCGCATCGACGGGATAGACGGCGGAGGCGACCCCGCTCAAGCCCACGAGGAATATCAGCCCGAGCCGCTCACTTCTCTGCAAAGGGAAGATCTTCGCCGTCGGAACATGGATGCCCTGCATACTCCCATCGCAGGAGAAACTCCCGAGGCTCGTTGTCGGTGTCAAAACCGGCGGATCTCGGGTAGGGGGTCCCGAACTGTGCGTCTAGGCGGATGGTAACAAGAGACAAGGGACACGATGTTTTTAACCAGGTTTGGGCCCTCTCCATGGAGGTAAAACCCTACTCCGGCTTGATTGATATTGATGATATGGGTAGTACAAGAGTGGATCTACCAGGAGATCATGGAGGCTAAACCCTAGAAGCTAGCCTATGGTATGATAGTTGTTGTTGTTTGTCCTACGGACTAAAACCCTCCGGTTTATATAGACACCGGAGAGGGCTAGGGTTACACAGAGTCAGTTACAATGGTAGGACATCTACATATCCGTATTGCCAAGCTTGCCTTCCACGCCAGGGAAAGTCCCATCCGGACACGGGACGAAGGCTTCAATCTTGTATCTTCATAGTCTTGGAGTCCGGCCGATGATGATAGTTCGGCTATCCGGACACCCCCTAGTCCAGGACTCCCTCAGTAGCCCCTGAACCAGGCTTCAATGACGACGAGTCCGGCGCGCATATTGTATTCGGCATTGCAAGGTGGGTTCCTCCTCCGAATAATTCATAGAAGATTGTGAACACCAGGATAGTGTCCGGCTCTATAAAATAAATTCCACATACCACCGTAGAGAGAATAAAATATACACAAGTTCAATCTGCTGACGTATTTTGTGGCGTGACGTCACACCACTACCAAGCCTTTACTCAAATCGTTTTTATTATACCACCCCAGCGCGTTTAGTGAAGCGGTTTCCTTGGCACGTCTTGTCGAAGCAGAGATCGTGTTCCCCTTATTCCGGGATACCCATCAATACGGACGTGGGTAACCCAACCGCGCCATTGATTGTGGCGCTTGGGAGATAAGCGAGTTTTATCAGGCCGGTGGGGGTCGCACAGTTTCGTCCGCCCATATATAAGGGGATAAGGATCCACCTCTTTTACCTACGCCTTCTTCCTCCTTTGCTTATTCATCTCCGTGCACTCGAGCTCTAGCGCCCAAGTCTGCACATCTCATTTCGACCTTCTCCAGCCATGTCCGGAGCGGGAGGCAAGTGGATGGCCTCCTCCGTTACGGAGGGGCACATCGAGAAGCTGTGCAACGTCGGATATCTGTCCAGCGACATCGTGCACCGGCTGCCCGACGAGGGGCAGCTCATCCCCACCCCCAGGCCTCATGTGAGGGTGGTTTTCCTTCCCCATTTCCTCCACGGACTGGGCTTCCCACTTCACCCCTTTGTCCGGGGGCTCATGTATTACTACGGCCTGGACTTCCATGATCTGGCCCCAAACTTCATCCTCAATATCTCGGCGTTTATCGTCGTGTGTGAGCCCTTCCTCTGCATCCAGCCCCACTTCGGCTTGTGGCTAAAGACCTTCAATGTCAAGCCAAAGGTTGTGAAGGGCAGCCAAGCGGAGTGCGGAGGCGCCATGGTGGGCAAAATGCCCAATGTCACCTGGCTCGAGGGCGCCTTCGTGGAGTCCATCAAAGGGTGGCAATCGGGGTGGTTCTACATCACCGAGCTGCGTGACCCTAAATGGGCAGCGGCCCCCGAATTCAGATCTGGCATCCCCATGCAGCTCACCTCCTGGAAAGAAAAGGGCTTGCTTTGGGGTATTTCAGAGGAGCTGACCGGACTCCAGTCCTGTCTCCAGACCCTGATGAACAAGAAGCTCAAGCTTGTCAACGTGATCCAGGTCATGCTCGTCCGCCGGATTCTCCCCTGCCAACAACGGGACTTCAATTTGTGAGAGTTTGATCCGGCACAGCACCGGACCTTGAGCGGCCTCTTCGACACTACGTACAAAGAGGTCTGGAGGGTGCTGTTCAAGGGTGCTAAAGCTCTTGCATCCGCTATCGAAGATCGCGGATTCAGCTCGCAGCGTCCAGCTGGCGAGGTAAGCTACGTTATCCTTTATGGGACACTTGCTTTTCATAGTTTGACTCTATGCGGGATCTAAACTCTCAATGCCTTTAACAGGACTGGCAGAAGACGTCCGCACAGGTTAACTGTCCGGCTCCCCTTCCAGAAGACCCAGCGGAAGCCCGTTTGACAGGGCTGCTGGTCCCGGCGCTTTACGTAGTGTCGGAGAGGAAGGCCAAGAAGAAGGCCAGGGGAACCCGAAGGAGTTCCCGGTGTCAGGTGGTATCGGACTCATCGTTCGATGACTCCGAGGCGGACTCCTCCCACGAGGACGAGGAGGAGAAGAAAGACGTCTCTCCCCCAGCGGCGGGAGAGAAGAAAAGGAAGGCCTCCCCAACGAGGGAGGCCGAAGGGTCCAAGAAGGGAAGGACCCTTCCTCCGGACTGTTCCGCCAACGTCGGCGGCGGCGACGAGGAGTGGCCCTCAAGGGTCAAGCCCCTGGCAAGGTCGTAAGTATCCGGACTCCTAGATGATTTACAATTTTTCTTTTTGTCACATAGTGTCTTTCTAATGCCGCGTACAACCCTGTAGTCCGCCCAAGGACGATCTTCCCGCTTGGTCCTTGGGGATGTCGGATATGGATTCCCTTCCGACCGCCTCCACTCCCCGTGACGCTGACGATGCCGAGGTGGGATCCCAGGAGGGGACCCACCAGGGGGAGGAGGCTCCGGAGGTGCCGCAGGGCAACCTCCCGGACTTCGCACCGGACTCCGCACCAGAACCTGCAGTGGTTCCGGAGTCCGGCGGGCGGCCCCTTTGTAAGAAGGGCAAGACTGTGACACCGGCGGCCTCCGTCCAACCGGAGGCACTGGATAAATTGCTGGAGGCGCTCAACGGTGCTTCCATCGAGGAAGAACACCGCACTATCATGAGTGCGGTGATTCAGAAGGTTCAGCTCGCCAAGAGCGGGCTGACCGAGGCCTGCAGCAGCCTTCTAACAGGCTTTGACGTAAGAATTTTAAGATGTGTAAGATAATACCGCATAGACAGTAGCCCCTGATGCTCGGTTCGGTGTTCGGAAAGAAAAGCCGGACTGAGGATCTAAAAATATATACGTAGGAGTCTAAAAAATATGTCAATATGGGATTGCAGGCTACGCTGCTGACCTCTGCCGCACTGACTGCGGAGGTCGATGCTTTGAAGCAGAGCCTCGAGCGGTCCGAGAGCAAGCTCGGCCATGCCAAGAAGCAGATCGAGGACAAGGAAGGTGAGTAACACCGTATTAAAGTTGTACCTTACAGAAAAGGATTTGGTTGCAAGAGAAATAACAAGGATAACGTGGGTACTACAGGGGCCACGAACGAGGTGGCGACCCTGAAGGAGGTGGTGTCCGCAGCCGAGCGCAATGCGGCCGCGGAACGAGCTGAGCGAGAGAAGCAGGAGGTGCAGGTGGCAGAGGTACAACAAGAGCTCCAGGCTCTCGTGGAAAAGCACGAGAGTTTGGAGCGTGACTCGAAGACTCGAGAGTCTGAGCTTGTGTCGGCTCTTGAGAGTGCCAAGGCCGCTAAGGCTGATGCCCACAAGGCCCTCCAGGAAATCGAGGATTTGAAGAAAATAGCAGCGGGTAAGGCATTCTTCATGCAAAGAAAGCATGTTAACGTGAATTACCTGTTACTTACCCGGATTCGGAGCTCTCCAGGAACGTTCGCAGATTTGCCCCGCAGCGTGTCCGATGCTGCCGCATTCTACCGGGCCGAGGAGGGGAGCTCAACGGAGAAGGTCTTCTGGTCTCAGTATGCTGAGGCCGGACATCCGGTGCCCCTTAGCGACCAGCTGAAGCAGTTGGTCGAGCTCCACAGGGTGGCCGAACAGGCCATGAAGGGCCTCCTAGTTTGGCTGTGGCCCGAGGAGGCCATGCCTGGGAGCTACTTCGGCCTGGTGCGGCGGCTGGTGGATTCGTGTCCCTGGGTTGAAGTCATCAAGCACTCCGCCTGCATTGAAGGTGCCCGTCAGGCCCTTGCCCGTGCGAAGGTCCACTAGGGCAGGATGGACGCTGAGAAGCTTGTGACGGACGCGCCACCAGCGGGCAAGGAGTATCTCACGCCCGAAATGTATTATAAGAGTGTCCTGAAGGGTGCCCGCATGATTGCGGGTGAGTGCTCCAAAGATGTAATATTTGAGTAGACTCGCATTGTGTTATCCTGTGCGCTGAAAACTTTGTTCATATGCGCTAAAAAACGTTTATTAATTTAAAATATTACCTTCTGTGCGGCCGTTTATCAAATCTGAGAGATGGCAAGTCGTCAGCTTCAGCCCCCATGCCACGAGTGCTGGGGTGTTCGGGATAAACTTGAGCGCTCTTGTTCCCATTTTTGGGTCCATCTAGGGAGGTGCTCAACACAACGAACGAGGCAACTGGACTTATAATGCTTGAACACTCTCACTTAGCCATAGAATTCTATAATTTTAAATTTCGGCGAAGCCCCTAGTGTTCGGAAGGCCGAGTTCGGGGCGCTATCCACGCCTGGGCCGGACAAAGCCGGTTCCTCGCTCTAAGCGGCATAAGTCTTGAGGGACTCGAAAAAACCTCTTGAACAGCGACTAGCTCTCGCCTTATCTTGACGGTCAGTTTTAGCTTTCTCCACTGAGGCGCTCGCCCAGCTCAACCGGGGCGCAATCGCAGTGGTTCTCCTAGTGCTACCTTAGCCGATACAACGGAACGTAAGGTACCAAAACATGGGAGCCGGGCAAACCCAACTATTGACCCAAGACATGATTCGGAGCCGATGCATATAATGCTATAAGTCCGGGGTGCCGCACTTGTGAAAGTGTTCGAACTTATCACACCATAATGTGGGGAACTTAAGCCCCTGGTTTATTTAGCCGTACCAGAGTGTACGGATGCAACATGTCATAAATGAACATATGTATAAGAAAGGAATGCAATTATAAGCAAAAAGCGATGCATTGTTTATTCAAGAAATACTACCATGAATGCAGAACGATATAAATAGTGCGGTAAGCAAGGGATGGGACTATTAAACATGTCCCCCTCTAGGGGTAGGCTGCGGAATGGTGTATAAAACAGGTATAATGCTCGAAATGGAGACCACCTGGATACTTGTCATAGCTTTTCTCCGTCCCTGGCTTTTGTATCGTGAGTTCGGCAGGTCTGCTGCCGGACAGGGCCTCTGGTAAATGGAGTCCTGTTGATAAGAAAAAAAAGGAAAAAAAGATGACACACTTAGGAGCCCCTGGTTTGGTTGAGCCGCACTCTGGGCCTGTCGTGGTCGTGCCCCTCCCCCTATGCCTATGGTATCTCCAGAGCGTAATGATGTACGCGAAGGACCATTCTTGCAATCTTGCAAGGGCTGGGATTGGGGCTGCATTGCTACGCGTGCTCGGAACGTGCCAGGTGGTCTTGTTGTATGTTACTCTGGGCGCGTTTAGCCGCGTCCGGTCGCTTAACGGCCGGACTCGAGCATTGCCTTAAGAGGCTGCTTTGTACTTCTGTCGCGAGAGCCGCTGTGTGTTCCTCCATTCGGAGGGAGCGTTCAGTGTTTCCGTTGACCGTGATGACTCCTCGAGGGCCTGGCATTTTGATCTTGAGGTATGCGTAGTGCGGCACCGCGTTGAACTTTGCAAATGCGGTCCGTCCGAGCAGAGCATGATAGCCGCTGCGGAACGGAACTATGTCAAAGATTAACTCCTCGCTTCGGAAGTTATTCGGGGATCCGAAGACCACTTCAAGTGTGACTGAGCCTGTACAGTTGGCCTCTACACCTGGTATGATGCCTTTGAAGGTCATCCTTGTGGGTTTAATCCTTGAGGGGTCTATGCCCATCTTGCGCACTGTATCCTGATAAAGCAGGTTCAGGCTGCTGCCGCCGTCCATCAGGAATCTGGTGAGGTGAAATCCATCGACGATTGGGTCTAAAACCAATGCGGCGAATCCGCCATGGCGGATACTGGTGGGGTGGTCCCTTCGATCAAAAGTGATCGGGCAGGAGGACCATGGGTTGAACTTCGGGGCGACTGGCTCCATCACATATACGTCCCTAAGTGCATGCTTCCGCTCCCTCTTGGGTATGTGGGTTGCGTATATCATGTTCACCGTCCGCACTTGTGGGGGGAAACCTTTCTGTCCTCTATTGTTCGGCGGCCGGGTCTCTTCCTCGTCATCGCTGTGCAGCCCCTTGTCATTGTTTTCAGCAATTAACTTGCCTTCCTGCTTGAATACCCAACAATCCCTGTTGGTGTGATTAGCTGGCTTTTCGGGGGTGCCGTGTATCTGGCAAGAGCGGTCGAGTATTCGGTCCAAATTGGACGGACCCGGAGTAGTTCTTTTGAATGGCTTCTTCCGCTGACCGGGTTTAGAGCCTCTGAATCCGGCATTGACTGCCGTATCCTCAGTGTTATCGCCGTTAACGCGGCATTTGTTCTTGTTGCGACGCGACCTGCCATTGTGGTCCTTGGTATCCGGACTGCCAGAATTTTTGCTGAGGTTGTTTCTGCGGGCTAGCCAACTGTCCTCTCCCGCGTAGAATCGGGTCATGAGTGATGTGAGGGCTGCCATGGATTTCGGCTTTTCCTGTCCTAGGTGCCGGGAAAGCCACTCGTCGTGGATGTTATGTTTGAAGGCTGCGAGGGCATCTGCATCCGGACAGTCGACGATTTGATTTTTCTTTGTTAAGAACCGTGTCCAGAATTGTCTGGCCGATTCGTCTGGCTGCTGAATTATGTGGCTTAGGTCATCGGCGTCTGGTGGTCGCACATATATGCCCTGGAAGTTGTCAAGGAATGCGGCTTCCAGGTCCTCCCAACACCCAATTGATTCTGCTGGCAAGCTATTAAGCCAATGCCGAGCTGGTCCTTTAAGCTTGAGTGGGAGGTATTTGATGGCATGAAGATCATCGCCACGGGCCATGTGGATATAAAGGAGATAGTCTTCGATCCAAACCGCGAGGTCTGTTGCGCAATCGTAGGATTCAATATTCATGGGTTTAAACCCTTCGGGGATTTGATGATCCATTACTTCATCTGTGAAGCACAGTGGGTGTGCGGTGCCTCTATATTGGGCTATATCACGACGTAGGTCAAGCGAGCTTTGTCTACTGTGTTCGGCCCGGACGGAGTTGATGTATCCGGTGCGACGGTCATCGTTGCGCATCGTGGGGCGCCCACGCGATCCATAGATCGATCTTGATTGTCTTGCCTTATCCTCCAATAGTCTCGCAAGTCCGGTGCATTCCCCCATGGCTTCGTACTTTTCGAGCAATGCCAGGGTACGGTTCTAGTGGAGGGCCTAGAGGCCTCTTTGTCGCGGCCACGAGGTGGTCGGTCAGCCGTATTGTGCGCTGGTGATGCAGGTTCATATGCCTCCTCCTCTAATCGGGGGAGCAACTTGCGTTTGGGTTATCTTTTGGAGGGGTGTTCGAGTTCATGCTCTTCGGCCGCAAGGACTTCAGTCCACCTGTCGGCTAGCAAATCTTGATCAGCTCTAAGCTGTTGCTCCTTTTTCTTGAGGCTATTTGTCATGGCCATAAGCCTGCGTTTAAAACGCTCTTGTTCGACGGGATCCTCAGGCACGACGAATTCGTCGTTGTCGAGGCTTGCCTCGTCTCCGAAGGGAGGTATGTAATTATCATCCTCTACCTCTTCGTCTGCCGCTCTCTCATGAGGGCTGGCTTCTCCGCCCTCCTGTGCTGAATCTTGCTGGAGGGGGTTGTCTTCGGCGCTGTCCGGGGTGTTATTGTCTCCGGTGCCGGAATCTCCATTCTTGCTGTGGCGGGATTTAGAGCGGCGCCGCTGACGCCGGCGTTTAGGCTGTTTCTTGAAAGGATCCTCCTCCGCTGTTCCATCGGCATTCTCGTCCTTTGGGGTATCCACCATGTATATGTCGTATGACGAGGTGGCTTTCCAGTGCCCCGTAGGCGCTGGTTTTTGGTCGTCTCCGGCATCGTCGTCCATACCGTCGATGTCTTCGGAGTCGTAGTCTAGTATGTCTGTTAGATCGTTGAAAGTGGCTACAAGTGGGTGGTGGGTGGGCTTTGAATTTCTTCGTCATCCGCATCCCAACCGTCCTGACCGTGATCCGGCCAAGGCTCTCCTGATAGCGAGAGATACTTTAGCAAATTCAGAATGTCGCCGAAAGGCGAGTGCTGAAAGATGTCCGCAGCGGTGAACTCCATGATCGGCGCCCAATCAGATTCGATTGGTAGGGGCGCAGGGGGTTCGGAGTTCGGCGAGGAGTCCGGCACCTCGGAGTCATGAGCTTTACAGGGGACAAGGTCAGCGTTCGGCTCCATCGCCGTAGAGGTTGCAGCCCCCGAGGCGGTGTCTAACCACTCATCCTCGATCTACGCAGTCGGCTTCGAGTTAAGGGTCGGAGCGTACTCGTGTGCGGCCTCCAGGGCACTGCCCGGCAGCAGAGCTAAATCATGCCCATTGAGACAGTGCGGCGCGCTCGGCTGTGGCTCGGATCCATCGAAGATCAAGTCTTCACGGATGTCAGCCGTGAAGTTTAGACTTCCAAATCTGACCTGACGGACAGGGGCGTAGCTTTTGATCTGCTCCAGATGGCCAAGCGAATTGGCCCGTAGTGCAAAGCCACCGAATACGAAGATCTGTCTGGGGAGAAAAGTCTCACCCTGGACTGCGTCGTTGGTGATGATCGAAGGAGCCATCGGGCCTATATGCGACGGCATAGAGGAACTCTCAATGAAAGCACCAATGTCGGTGTCAAAACCGGCGGATCTCGGGTAGGGGGTCCCGAACTGTGCGTCTAGGCGGATGGTAACAGGAGACAAGGGACACGATGTTTTTACCCAGGTTCGGCCCCTCTTGATGGAGGTAAAACTCTACTCCTGCTTGATTGATATTGATGATATGGGTAGTACAAGAGTGGATCTACCACGAGATCAAGGAGGCTAAACCCTAGAAGCTAGCCTATGGTATGATAGTTGTTGTTGTTCGTCCTACGGACAAAAACCATCCGGTTTATATAGACACCGGAGAGGGCTAGGGTTACACAGAGTCGGTTACAATGGTAGGACATCTACATATCCGTATTGCCAAGCTTGCCTTCCACGCCAAGGAAAGTCCCATCCGGACACGGGACGAAGGCTTCAATCTTGTATCTTCATAGTCTTGGAGTCCGGCCGATGATGATAGTTCGGATATCCGGACACCCCCTAGTCCAGGACTCCCTCACTCGTGCCTTGGAAGAGGCGCGTTTGCACAACTTGGCTGAACGCACTCGACTCGAGAACCTCTAGCGAGCACTCGACGAGCGTGAGCGGCAACGAGTACCTGATTCCAGTCGACGTCAACTCTTTCCGCAACCAACTCAGGTATATCGAACCCCGATTCAGAATTTAGCAGCCGTGGCCCGCATAGCAGAGTCAATTCAGCCCTCTCAGTCAGAGGATAGCAGAGGCTTGATGCAGATCCGGGATTTGCTCCGGGCAGCAAGAGATCAGAATTCGGCTGTGTCACAGTCACGCAATAGGATTCACAGTCGATCCGTCACTGCGAATACAGTCCAGTCGGCTCATAGCCCAAGATCGCCTCCGCGGCGTGAGGGACATGGAGGCCGACGTGATCAGTATGATGACTGATTCGATCGCGATGATCGACGTCGAGTGCCCACTCCTCCACCAAGGGGTGGGTCTTACGCCCCTCGGCAGCAAGAGGACAGGCGTCCACACAATGTTGGGCAGAGAGCTCCGGTCGACCCCAGGGAACTAGGCTTTGATGCGAGATCCATCATCGTGTAAGGCTTGGTCGACCGGAACAGAGCTCATCGAGAAGGCCACAACAGAGATGCGCCCACCAGCAGCCGAGTCCATGTTTCGGGACCAGAATGTTTCAGCAGAGCCATCAGAGCCACGGTAATCCCTCCCAACTTCAGGTTGGCAACTGGAGTAAGTAAGTTCACTGGTGAGTCGAAGCCTGAAACTTGGCTCGAGGACTATCGAGTGGCGGTGCAGATCGGCGGTGGCAACGATGAGGTGGCTATGAAACACTTACCGCTCATGTTGGAGGGTTCGACCGGAGCCTGGTTGAATCAGTTGGCTCCTAGCAGCATTTACACTTGGGAAGATCTTGCCCGAGTGTTCGTCAAGACATTTGAGGGAACTTGCAAGCGACCAGCAGGATTGACAGAATTGTAGGTCTGCGTACAAAAGTCGAATGAGACCTTGAGAGATTACATACAGAGATGGATCACTTTGCATCATACAGTGGAGAACGTGTCTGATCATCAGGCAGTCTGTGCCTTCAAAGATGGTGTTAAAAACAGCGAGTTAAGTTTGAAGTTTGGTCGGACCGGAGATATGACCCTGAGTCGAATGATGGAGATTGCCACCAAGTACGCCAATGGCGAAGAAGAGGATCGACTCCGGAGTGGCAAGTACAAGCCGAGTCAGTCGGAAAAAGGATACTCCATTCGGAAGCAGAAGCGGAAAGCCGAGCCTGCTGCTCCCGGGGAGGCCCTGGCCGTGTCTCAGGGAAAATTCAAAGGGAAGCCCAAAGGATCCTGGAACCCCAAGAAGGTAAAATATAAGGAAGGAAACGACGTGATGGATTTTCCATGTCACATCCACAAGAAGAAAGACGAAGAGGGTAACTTCATCTACCCAAAGCATACCACTCGCCAATGCCGGCTCTTAATTCAGCAATTTCAAGGGAAACAGCCCAAGGATAAGGAAAAGGAGTCGGACAAGGCAGAGGACAAAGAGGACAGTGATGGAGGATACCCCCATGTCAATTCCACCCTGATGATTTTTGCTTATGTGGAGAGCAAAATTCGATTGAAAGTTATCAACCGTGAGGTAAATATGGTCGCTCCGGCGACACCAAGTTATCTGAAATGGTCTCAAACTGCCATTACATTCGACCAGTCTGATCATCCGACACACATAGCCACCCCCGGGAGGCAAGCTTTGGTGGTCGACCCGGTCATCGAAGGCACTCGACTGACTAAGGTGCTGATGGATGGTGGCAGTGGATTGAATATATTATATGCGGAGACGCTGAAAGGAATGGGCATTCCGATGTCCAGACTCAGTTCTAGCAACATGAGCTTCCATGGAGTCATTCCTGGAAAGAAAGCTGAGTCACTCGGCCAAATAGCTCTAGATGTGGTTTTCGGCGACTCGAAGCACTTCCGCAAAGAGAAGCTGACATTTGAAGTTGTGGATTTACAGAGTGCTTATCACGCTATTTTGGGCAGGCTAGCTTATGCACGTTTCATGGCTCGGCCATGTTACGTGTACCTCAAACTGAAGATGCCTGGCCCCAAGGGTGTGATCACCATCACTGGCAATCGGAAAAAGGCCAAAGAGTGCTTTCAGAAGGGCTCAAAGATTGCCGATTCCCAGATAACAGTGGTGGAGCTGGAGGAATATAAGAAAAATGCAGATCCAAGTGATCTATTGCGAGCCAAGAAGCCCGCCACGGAGTCAGCATTCCAGTCGTCTTGTGAGACGAAGCCCGTTCACATTCACCCGACCGACCCCAGTGCTGCTCCGACCCATATTTCCACCACACTCGACTCTAAATAGGAAGAAGCGCTCATCCAGTTCCTCCGTGAGAACTGGGACATCTTTGCATGGAAGCCTGCTGACATGCCGGGTGTTCCCAGGCGGGTGGCTGAGCATCGTTTACGAGTCGACCCAAAGGCAAAACCTGTCAAAGAACACCTTCGACAGTCCGCCATCCAGAAGAGAAAGGCCATTGGCGAGGAAGTGGCTCGGCTCCTGGCAGCAGAGTTTATCCGAGAGATTTACCACTCCGAGTGGCTCGCCAATGTTGTCATGGTCCCCAAGAAGGACAAGTCACTTCTCATGTGCATTGATTTCAAACACATCAATCGGGCCTGCCCGAAAGATCATTTTCCTCTCCCTCGCATCGACCAAATTGTCGACTCGACTGCGGGATGTGAGAGATTGTCTTTTTTAGACGCCTATTCCGGGTACCATCAGATTCGTCTGTATGGACCTGACAAAATCAAAACAGCTTTCATCACTCCATTCGAGTTCTTCTGCTATGTCACCATGCCTTCGGTCTCAAGAATGCCGGAGCCACGTTCATGATGATGATTCAAAAGTGTTTACTCACTCAAATCAGTCGGAATGTGGAAGTGTACATGGATGATATTGTGGTCAAGTCACGAAAGGGTTCCGACCTGTTGACTGACCTCGCTGAAACATTTGCCAATCTCAGGAGATATGATATCAAGCTCAATCCATCAAAGTGCACATTCGGAGTTCCCGGTGGAAAGTTTCTCGGTTTTCTCGTTTCCGAACGAGGAATCGACGCTAACCCAGAAAAAGTTGGTACCATACTCCGAATGAAACGCCCTGTGCGTGTGCACGATGTCCAGAAGCTTACTGGATGCTTGGCCGCGTTAAGTCGATTCATCTCTCGCCTCGGTGAAAAGGCATTGCCTCTTTACCGACTGATGAAGAAGACAGACAAGTTCGAGTGGACTCCAGAAGCTGATGCAGCGTTTGCCGAGCTAAAAGCTCTGCTCTACACCCAGCCGGTGCTTGCTGCTCCAATCAACAAAGAGCCTCTGTTGCTTTACATTGCAGCCACAGGACAAGTCGTCAGTAAAATGCTTATGGTCGAGCGGGAAGAAGAAGGGAAAGCCTTCAAAGTTCAACACCTAGTGTATTATCTTTCCGAAGTTTTGACCCCATCGAAGCAAAGATATCCTCATTATCAGAAGCTTGTGTATGGGATCTACATGACCACGAAGAAGGTTGCTCGTTATTTCTCTGATCATTCCATTACAGTCGTCAGCGACGCTCGACTGTCAGAGATTCTGCACAACAGAGATGCAACTGGTCGAGTGGCGAAATGGGCGATTGAACTCCTTCCCCTTGATATCAAGTTTGAGGCAAAGAAAGCCATTAAGTCCCAAGCGATAGCAGATTTCCTTGCCGAGTGGATTGAACAACAGCAGCCGACTCAAGTTCACTCGGAGCATTGGACCATGTTCTTTGATGGCTCTAAGATGTTAAATGGTTCCGGTGCAGGGGTAGTTTTGGTTTCCCCCGAGGAGATAAGCTCAGATATGTGCTCCAGATCCACTTCGATTCCTCCAATAATGAAGCAGAATATGAAGCACTTTGTATGGGTTGCGCATGGCCATTTCACTCGGCGTCTGTCGCCTTATGGTTTATGGCGACTCAGATTTGGTGGTCAATCAGGTGATGAAGGAGTGGGACGTTAGAAGCTCAGCCATGACTGGATACTGCAATGCATTGAGGAAGCTTAAAAACAAATTCAAAGGGTTAGAGCTCCACCATATACCCCGACTGAAGAATCAAGCAGCTGATGATTTGGCGAAGATAGGTTCCAAGAGAGAAGCCATTCCCAGTGATGTGTTCTTGGAACATATCCATACTCCATCAGTCAAAGAAGATCCTTTTACCAAAGAAGCTCCGCAGCCTAAAAGTGTCATGGATCCGACTGTTGTTGAAGTTCTAGCAGTGGTCGACTTGATCATGGAAGTTCTGGTGATCACTCTCGATTGGACAGTGCCGTATATCGCATATATCTTAAGGAAAGAGCTCCCAGAGGATGAAGAGGAGGCTCGACAGATCGTCCATCGATCTAAGTCCTTTACCGTGATAAGGGGACAGTTGTACAGAGAAAGCGCGACTGGAGTTGGTCAGAAATGCATAACACCAGAAGAAGGTCGAATAATCCTTGACGACATCCACTCGGGGACCTATGGCCATCATGCGTCCTCTCGGACCATCGCAGCCAAAGCATACCGAGCCAGATTTTACTGGCCAAGAGCGAATGAAATTGCAAAGGAGATAGTCCACAAGTGTGAGGGATGTCAATTTTACTCCAATATGTCACACAAGCCCGCCTCATCTTTAAAGTCCATACCACTCGTCTGGCCCTTTGCGGTATGGGGGTTGGATATGGTTGGACCCTTGAGAACAGGCAGAAGCGGTTTCACGCATGTGCTGGTAGCAGTCGACAAGTTCACCAAGTGGATTGAGGCTAAACCCATCAAGAACCTTGATGCCGGCACTGCTGTCAGCTTCATCAGAGAATTGATATTCAGATATGGGGTCCCACACAGCATCATCACTGATAATGGGTCCAACTTTGATTCCGAGGAATTCAGGGCGTTCTGCACATCTGAGGGCACACGAGTCGACTATGCTTCAGTCGCTCATCCTCAGTCGAATGGACAAGCAGAGAGGGCTAATGGCTTGATTCTCAAAGGGTTGAAACCCCGATTGATGCGTGATCTCAAACATGCAGCTGGAGCATGGGTCGACAAGCTTCTCTCAGTGCTTTGGGGGTTAAGGACCACGCCTAACCGGTCGATTGGGACATATCCGTTCTTCTTGGTCTACGGAGCTGAAGCGGTCTTGCCGAGTGACCTGCTTCACAACGCTCCTCGAGTCGAGCTCTACACCGAAGCTGAAGCAGAACAAGAACGGCAGGATGCAGTCGACCTTCTAGAGGAGGAAAGGGAGATGGCTCTGATCCGATCGACCATTTACCAGCAAGACTTGTGTCGCTTCCACGCCAAAAACGTGAAGAGTCGAACCTTCCAGGAGGGAGATTTGGTTCTCCGAGTGGATCAGCCGAAACCACACAAGCTCGCTCCTTCTTGGGAACGTCCCTTCATCGTCACCAAGGTTCTCCACAATGGAGCGTACCGTCTTTACAACATCGAGCACAAGATCGACGAACCCCAAGCTTGGAACGCGGAGCTGCTCCGCCCCTTTTACACTTAAGTAGCCACTCGGAAATGTAATAAAAGTACTTCTGTAGTTCATTTCTCAAAGACAATAGTGTTATAATATTCCCAGTGATTGTTTTTTTACTTTTGCTTGTTCAATAAAATTTCCCCCCCAGTGGGTGGCTTAGCTGCGAATCCGTTTCACCTAAGTTTGTAAAAATCCTACCGAGTGATGAGCCAGCCTCTCACTCGGAAGCTTAGCCGCGAATCCGTTTCGCCTAAGTTTTTGAAAATCCTACCGAGTGGTGAGCCAGCCTCCCACTCTGAGGCTTAGCTGCAGTGCAAGTACTCCCCTAAGTTTTTGAAAATCCTACCGAGTGGTGAGCTAGCCTCCCACTCGGAGGCTTAGCTGCAGTCCAAGTACTCGCCTAAGTTTTTGAAAATCCTACCGAGTGGTGAGCCAGCCTCCCACTCAGAGGCTTAGCTGCAGTCCAAGTACTCGCCTAAGTTTTTGAAAATCCTACCCAGTGGTGAGCCAGCCTCCCGCTCGGGGGCTTAGCTGCGGCCCAGTGCTCGCCTAAGTAAAAGTATAACGTGTGCTCCGCAAGGTAGACGAGGTGCAGGTCGACTGCTACCCTCCTCCTCCGAGCTACGCCACAAGTATAGCGTATGCTCCGCAAGGTAGACGAGGCGCAGGTCGACTGCTACTCTCCTCCTCCGAGCTACGCCACAAGTATAATGTGTTCTCCGCAAGGAGGACGAGGTACAGATCGACTGCCACTTCTCCTTCCAAGCTACGCCACAAGTATAATGTGCGCTCCGCAAGGAAGACGAGGCGCAGGTCGATCGATGCCTTCTTCTTCGGAAGTACGCCGCAAAAATCCTATCGAGTGGAGAGCAAACCTCCCACTCGGGGGCTTAGCTGCAGCCCAGTGCTCTCCTAAGTTTTTGAAAATCCTACCGAGTGGAGAGCAAACCTCCCACTCGGGGGCTTAGCTGCAGCCGAGTGCTCGCCTAAGTTTTTGAAAATCCTACCGAGTGGAGAGCAAACCTCCCACTTGGGGGCTTAGCTGCAGCCCAGTGCTCACCTAAGTTTTTGAAAATCCTACCGAGTGGAGAGCAAACCTCCCACTCGGGGGCTTAGCTGCAGCCCAATGCTCGCCTAAGTTTCTGAAAATCCTGCCGAGTCGAGAGCAGACCTCCCGCTCGGGGGCTTAGCTACGGCCCAGTGCTCGCCTAAGTATGTTGAGGAACAAGTCGATTGCAATAAGTGCTTCATCCTAGCCTGCAGAAGACACCTCAAACCAGAATGCAAACATATTCAACAATGAATATAAGTTCGGATAACGTCTTACGGGACCGTAAGTGCTCAGGCGCTAAGCCCGTTAAGGTTTATTGATTACAAAAACCACTCGGCATACCGAGGCAAATTTAAAGTATCAAGCATAGAAGTTTTTCACCCCTCCTGCGGAGGGCTGGAAGGCGCAACGAATTCATCCAGGTTGATTCCATCTACGATCCGAGTGGCACCAGCGATGAAGGTCTCCATGAAGGATCAGAAATCATGCTTCTTGGTGTTGGACACCTTAAGGGCTGCCAGCTTGTCCTCTCGCGCTTCCTTGCAGTGAACACGGGCCAGAGACAGAGCAACATCCGCACCACACCTGGCAGAGGACTTCTTCCATTCTTGCACTCGACTTGGAACATCATTCAGTCGAGTCATCAGAGACTCGAGGTCGTTCTGAAGTGTCTCTCCCGGCCAGAGTGTTGTGTCGATGCGGGAAGTCGCGACCTTCAGCCTTGTGAGATAGTCGACAACAGCAGCAACGCGAGATTCAAGTTGGAGCACATTCATGGCGACTTCATCTTTCACAGGAGAGTTGATAGGATCCATGTTTATTTCCAGTCGACCAGTCTCCTCTTCAAAGTTCTGGCAGAACTCTGCAAGCACAACCCCAGAGTCAAGACAGCAGTATGATGGCGAGATCATAGTTAAAATGTCTATTTGATACAAAAGATTACCTTCAAGCATGAGGAATAGCTTCTCGGCGAGTCCTCCCAGATAAGCCTCCAGATCATTCTTCTTTCCCACCAACTCACTGGCCTTGTCACTCAAGGCAATCTTGTCACTCTTCAGTCGACTGGTCTCCTTGTTGGCCGCATCAAGAGCAACGTTCAGATTGGTATTTTCCTCTTCAAGTTTGGTGATTGAAGCCAGCTTCTCATCTGTGAGCTTGGTCTTCTCTAAAGCCGCTTTCTGCATCTCAGCCAAGTCAAGGTCTTTCTTCTTCAGAGCATCCCTCAGTTTGTCTGCAAAGTCACAGTGAGATCAGACTCGGAAATGAGCAAGAGACAAAAGTAGTCATCGAGATTCTCATCAAACATACCTTTTGCCTCCTCCTTTGCGTTTGTGAAGTTCTCCTGGACAAGTTTTAGATCAAGTTCGAGCTGGATATGCTTGTTCTCCAACTCAGTGTAACGAGCTGTAAGCTCGCAAGATTTCTGCGAAGAACCAATCGACAGGTGTCAAAGACAGTTCACTTCCGAGTGACTAAGGAAAAATCATAGCATCTCTAAGACTACAGCCGAATATAAACATTCGACCATAGTCTCGGGGACTACACCTAGTGGGTGCACTCAGCGTGCCCCCACTAGTTCTACCAGTTAGAGTCGATCAGTCGACCAACAAATAAAAAAAAGAGAGAGGTGCTCTTCAGACTGTAGTCGACTGCTAGCAGTCAACCACAGTCTCGGGGACTACACCCAGTGGGTGCACTCAGCGTGCCCCCACCGGTCTATGAATCCATTCAACCATATCGATGGAAGAAAAATCTTAAGATACAAAGACTATGGTCGACTGCCAGCAGGCCACCATAGCCTTGGGGACTACACCTAGTGGGTGCACTCAGCGTGCCCCCACCAATCCGGAATTTCAATCGATACCCCAGTGGGTGTGATATTAAGATTTTCAGAAAGAAGGATTTTCAGATATCATATCCTAACAGAACAGACGGTGACCGACTAATCTGAACATTGCTTTGAAGAGCTGAACTGGCGTCATAAGCCGCCTGACTAGCGTCTTGGATCGCCTCCACTTGCTCCATCATGACCCCCGCCTGGCGTATTGCTTCTTTAGCAGCGCTTGCTTGGTCTTCTGGGACGTGGTGGGTCGAGAAAAGTGAAGGCTGAGCAGCACTCGATGACGAAGGGCGAGCACTCGTCAACGGCACCGCAAAGGATACGGTAGGCCGAGTGACGCTGTCCCCCTCTGCGACCAATGTCTCGGGTGCTGACACGTCCTGAGTCGCCTTGCCAGCAGACGCTTTCCTATTCCTCCTCTGCCTTAGTGTTTCCTCGTCATCGTCATCAGGAAGGTCAATGATGATGTTAGTTGGAGCTGCAGGAAAGATCCAAAGTTAAAAATGAAGATCCTACCGATTGAAAACGAAGCTACAAAGGCCATACTAGGTTTGGAAGTGACAGCATCCTCCATTTCATGATCCTCAGGTCTGGTCGAGGTATCAGAAGTAGCAGCACTGCAGTTCCAGAAGTCAGTCGGTTAGTTCACGAATCGAGCAATTATAAATCCATGAGAAACAAGAAAACTCAAGTTACGTCATTACCCTGAGATAGTGGGGATAACCATATTCATCTTCGGTAAGGCCTTTGTCGGCTTAGATGGTGCCACTCGAGATTGCTTTGGCGCTTTCTCAGTCGGCACCGGAGAAGTTGTCCGAGGACGCTTGGTCGACTGCACGACAGGCGCGACTCCCTTACCGCATTCAACCTCAAGGTCATGGACAAGCTTCGAGCGTCTTTCAGAACGGGGAGGTGCAACTTCCTGCTCCTCTTCCTCTTCCTCCTCATCAGAGTCGTCATCTTCATCGTCGGCATCATCATCCGAATCCCACTCCTCCGGGCTTTCACCTCCACTTCCTTCCTCCTCCCCAGTCAGTGCCTGCGCCCCATTGGGCATCGAGTACAATTCAGTGGTGGCCTGACAGACAACAAAACAAGACAAAGGTCAATCGACCGATCTGCAGTGAAACAGAATGAATAAAACAGGACCACAACCAGGGATAAGTGGTCATACCTTGTCCGGCTGGTAGGTATGGTCGAGTGGTGGGATCCTCCTAGCCCCACGAGGGTTATCCTTGTTCCCTGTGATGGCGGTCATCCACCTCTCCAGTGTGGCATCGCTGACCGCTTCTGGATGGACCCGAGTGGTATCTTCAGTACCACAGTACAGCCACATCGGGTGGCCTCGGTATTGGAGTGGTTGAATACGCCGTCGAAGGAAAACCTCCAGAAGGTCCATGCCAGTCACTCCGTCCTGAATGAGCTGGACTACACGCTCCATCAACATTTTAACCTGAGCCTTCTCCTCCGGAAGCACCTTCAAGGAAGATGGCTTGTTCACTCGGTCCATGGAAAACAGAGGGAGACCAGTCGACTGCCCCGGTGTCGACTCATCTTGGCAGTAGAACCAGGTCGACTGCCACCCTCTAACCGGCTCGGGAAGGGTCATGGCCGGAAAAGCACTCTTACTCCTCATTTGGATTCCAAGACCCCCGCACATATGGATAACCTTGGTCCTCTCATCATCCGGACTCGCTTTTTTCACCGTCTGAGAGCGACAAGTGAATATGTGCTTAAAGAGACCCCAGTGCGGCCGACAACCCATGAAGTTTTCACACAGAGACACGAAAGCGGCGAGGTAGGCAATGGAATTGGGAGAAAATGGTGGAGTTGTGCCCCAAAGAAGTTCAGAAGCCCTAGGAAGAAAAGACTCGGTGGCAGAGAAAATCCGCGATCTACATGGGTGGCCTGGAGAACACACTCACCCTCCAGCGGCTGCGGTTGACACTCGGACCCCGGAAGTCTGGCTGACCCGTGAGAGATCAGTCCCTCATTGGCTAGATCATCGAGATCCTGCTGTGTGATGGTCGAGCGGATCCAATCTCCTTGGACCCAACCTTGCGGCAGGCGGGACCACGACGAAGATCCACCCCGACTGGTCGCTCTCCCCTTTGCTTTCGCCGTCGCCGTCGCCTTCTTCGCTCGCTCCAAGGCCGCCATTTTCTCCTTCACCATTGTCGCCGGCGAGGCGCGCGAGGAGTGGGTGGGCGGAGATAAAAGCGGGTGCAGCAGGCGAGGGTGAGGAAGGCGGAGAGGGGAATGGAGACGCACTGTACAGAAACCCTTGTCCGGCACCTTATATAGGGACACTTCCAAGTGGATAACAGGTAGGCCCGGCCGATCCTGTCAAATCCCGAAACAGTTGCACGCGCGATACGTGGCGAAAAAGGCGGCGCGGAAATCGAGGTGTCTTCACCTTATCCCATCCGAGTACCGCGGTCCTCCCTGCTTCGCGTGCTTCCCAAAATTCGGATCCCACTAAATCCGCTAACAGTAGAGCAACCTGTCAGACGGTAGATTTCCTACGATCCGTCGCTCGAAAGTCCACCAAGTTCAAAAGTTCACTCGACAGAGGAAAAGAGTGGATCAAGGCGACTGAAAGAAAAGTTGATGCCATTGCTAAAAAGTCCTTGATCCAGAATGAGGCGTACTCAGAACACAAAAATAGGTCGGAAAGATTATCAACTCCTTCCTCACTCAAACCTCGATCCATTCGGGGGCTAATGATGAAGTCATGTACCTAGGGTAGGGTCATGGACCTATCCAAAGTACCCTTCCCAAGGACATCTTTAGAAGAAGCTGTCTTCCAGTCGACCAAGAGGGATTCCACTCGACGGACTCGAAGACAGTCGACCATGAAGACTCACTCGACCACCAGGAGATCAAGAGCCACTCTGTATCTGTAATTAAGTAGTCTTTGTGGCCATGATGACACTTTATGTAAAGGCGTTACAGGTAACGCCTGGCCTTAATGTACTTTAAACCCTCCGCTGCGTGGGCTGGCTGGGGTCCTGGCGGACACTGATGAAGTCATGTACCTAGGGTAGGGTCATAGACCTGTCTTAAGTACCCTTCCCAAGGACACCCTCAGAAGAAACTGCCTTCCAGTCGACCAAGAGAGACTTCACTCGACGGACTCGAAGGACTCGACCATGAAGACTCACTCGACCACCAGGAGATCAAGAGACACTCTGCATCCAAACGGTCTGTAATTAAGTAGTCTTTAAGGCATTTAGGACACTTTATGTAAGGCGTTACCAGTAACGTCTAGCCTTAATGTACTTTAAACCCTGCATAACTGAGGGCCGGAGGGGTCTGGCAGACACTATATAAGCCACCCCCTCCGCAGTGTAAAGGTTCGCACCCCTGTAATCTATACACACATAATCCAGTCGACCGCCTCCGGGCTCCGAGACGTAGGGCTGTTACTTCCTCCGAGAAGGGCCTGAACTCATACATCCCTTGTCTTCACAACTGCTCCATAGCTAGGATCTTGCCTCTCCATACCTACCCCCCATTCTACTGTCAGACTTAGAACCACGACAGTTGGCACCCACAGCGGGGTAGGTGTCTTAGCGATTTTTGGAGAAGTTGCAATTGTTCTGATTGCCTTCATCATGGTTTCTGGTGGAGTTTTGGTCGAGGGCCGCGAGATCCGTCTCGGCGCGCTCACCTTCATCGCCGACGACTCCGCTTGGCTCCAGGAGGCTCCACTCGACATCGACGCGCTCCCCGTCCGCGGTGCGACACATTTTCGGGCGTGTGTCTGCGGCGTTCTGCTGCGGCAACCATTGACTCCATATCGGTCGACTCCCCTGTCATCCTCCCTCCCTGTCTCCCGCCAGCGCAAGCGCTCTGGTCGGTCGAGACTCCAGCGGTGGGTGAGGCACGCGGTGGCTCGCCAGTCGGCCACACCCCAAGTCGCGGCGATCGAGCCCGACGAATCCCTCTACGGCCTGTTCGATATGTCGACTGGCTCCGTAGAGACCACATCCGAGTGCGACAGCAGTGATCCGGCGGCGGAGGTGTAACGCCCTCGATGCGGCTATATCTCCCACGTGTCGAAGCACGACTTAGAGGCATAACCGCATTGAAAGCAATGTCGCAAGTGAGGTAATCTTCACACAACCCATGTAATACATAAGGGAAAGAGATACATAGTTGGCTTACAATCGCCACTTCACACAATTACATGAATTAAAGCATTACATCATCCAGATACAAACAAGTTCCGACTACTCAACCAAAATAAAAGAAGAACCCCAAATGCGACAAAGGTCCCCGATCGACCCCAACTGGGCTCCACTACTGAACAACTAGAACGAAACAACATAAAGGGCAAGATCTTCATCAAGCTCCTCCTTGAGCTTGGTTGCGTCACCTGCTCGGTAACATAGGCACCTGCAAACTGGTTTTGGAAGTATCTGGTGAGTCACGAGGTCTCAGCAATCCCATTACCATGGGTACCAACACTAGCAAAGCTTAATGGGAAAGGAAGGGGTAAAGTGGTGAGGTTGCAGCAGCGACTAAGCAAGTATGGTGGCTAACATACGCAAATGAGAGCGAGAAGAGAAACAAGCGGAACGGTCGTGAAGCTAGCAATGATCAAGAGGTGATCCTGAACACCTACTTACGTCAAACATAACACAGAAACCGTGTTCACTTCTCGGACTCCGTCGAGAAGAGACCATCATGGCTACACACACGGTTGATGCGTTTTAATTTGGATCTGGTGTCAAGTTATCTACAACCGGACATTAACAAATTCCCATCTGCCACATAACCGCGGGCACGACTCTCGAAAGTTTATACCCTGCAGGGGTGTCCCAACTTAGCCCATGACAAGCTCTCGCGATCAACGAAGGAATAGACCTTCTCCCAAGACCCTCCGATCAGACTCGGTATCCCGGTACATCAAGACATTTCGACAATGGTAAAACAAGACCAGCAAGACCTCCCAGCGTGCCGACATCCTGATAGTAGCCGCGCGTATCTCGTCTCAGGCCACGACCGGATGAGCAGTACGTACGGCAACCGACGATACCCCAAGTTGCCTAGGGGCGGCACCGCAAGTGGCTCTAGTTTGGACCAACGCTTAGACAAGCACTGGCCCGGGGGGGCTAAATAAAGATGACCCTTGGGTTAATTACTCCCAAGGGAAAAGTAGGTGGTGGTGAGGCAAATGGTAAAAGTCAATGTTGGGCCATGCTGGAGGAGTTTTATTCAAAGCGAACTGTCAGGGGGGTCCCATAAATCACCCGACCGCGTTAGGAACGCAAAATCCGGGAACATAACACCGGTATGACGGAAACTAGGGCGGCAAGAGTGGAACAATACACCAGGCATAAGGCCGAGCCTTCCACCCTTTACCAAATATATAGATGCATTAATAATATAAAACAGATATTGTGATATCCCAACATAAACCCTGTCCACCATGGAGCAATCTTCAACTTCACCTGCAACTAGCAACGCTATAAGAGGGGCTGAGCAAAGCGGTAACATAGCCAAACAGTGGTTTGCATAGGAAAGGTGTCAAAGGTTAGAGGTTCATGGCAATATGGGATGGCTTGATAAACAGGTAATAGGTAGCGCAGCATAGCGATATAACGAAACATCTAGCATAGCAATGATAGTAGTGAGATCCAGGGTAGCGGTCATCTTGCCTGAAATCCCGCAAGGAAGAAGAACGAGTCCATGAAGAAGATGAAACCACGAAGACGAACCACACGTAGACGAACGTATCCTCACGATCGCAACGAAACGGGAACTATCAAGAAGAAGCACACAACATAGTAAACACACCACACATGAACAAGACATGATGCACAACAAGCATGATGCATGACAAGGCCACATGAAGCTACTCATGGCAAGAGATGATGCATACAAGAGCAACACATCAAGGCAAGTTTAAATGAGGCCGGAAACAACATATAACAACTCCGGTAAGTCCCCATATGCAAATTTCGAAATTGGTCCAGAACTGAATAAACATTATGTTCAAGTTGTTAAATAGCAAGTTAAGATGCACCAAGATGATCTACATGAAATTCTAGTCAAGTTACATATAAAGTTCATTAGATTCGGAGCTACGGCCTAGAAGATATGAGCAAAACAAGTCAAACATGGCATTGAGGCAAAATGCACCCAAACATCAAGCAAACACATCAAAACAAGGATGCAACATGATAATATGAAACTACATGCAAAATCAAGCAAGTTTCATATAGAGCACACTCAAAACGGAGCAACGGTGCAACACATACACTCTATACAAGTCATAGCAACAATCTGTCCCAAACAGCAACTAGGCATATTAAAAGCATCAAAACAACATGCTACAACATCCCAACATAATAACAAAAGGCATGGGCATGAAGTACCGGTAAAGCATAACAAGACATGAACACTGAGCTATCTGCAGAAACAAGTAGAACATGCTCAAAAAGACATGGAGATATTGCAAATGATAACAGTTTCAGACTTTAGCAGAAATAACATCAAGTTGCAATGTTTAGAGCAAGCAAACAACATGTTACAGGAACTTATCATGGAAAACAAAGGCATGGCATGAATCTACTAATAGCATAGATCAAAAGACCCTTACTGACCATGAGCCAAAAAGGCACGGAAAATATGATGGCACCCATGTAAACATGGCAAGTTATATTACAGATTCATACATGGCAGGAACAACAATAAGTAGGCATGTTCGTGAGCTTGAATCACTCACCACAGAGCAATACATGGCATGGCAAGGCAACCAACAGTAAGAAGGCATGTTTATGAAGCTAAGCATGGCAAGAGCAAGTTCATAGGATTCATGGATCACTGGGAAA
Source organism: Triticum timopheevii (assembly GCA_963921465.1). Classification (NCBI taxonomy): domain Eukaryota; kingdom Viridiplantae; phylum Streptophyta; class Magnoliopsida; order Poales; family Poaceae; genus Triticum; species Triticum timopheevii. The sequence continues at coordinate 115,417,015 of OY997266.1, read as the reverse complement.
ACACATGGGAACAAGTGAACTTAATATTAACAGGCTGACAACAACATTTTCAAGAAACTTTAGAGCAAGTTAACAACATGTTCCAGCAGTCTATAATTGCAACCAAGGGCATGAATGGATAGAGCATGACATTTAGATCAAAACATGTTTATAGGACATCTCCAGATTATGCATAGATTGATTAGTAGAAGCATGTTAACATAGCAACAAAATATAACAGAATCTGTCAGGAAAACAGCAACAACAACTACCCTACTTAACAAGCTTGATACACTCAGCACACAACTCAAAAAAATACATGGTTAAAACCCCTGGAAAGATGGCATGGCATAGTTCAACATTCATGTAGATCTCAACCTCATAGGCTGCACACATCAATCATGGCAAAAATGATAAAACCGCAAGTTATAACAGTTTCAACAGATTAACATCAACATACACTCTTCCAACAGCATTTCGGGCATCAAGATGAGCTCAAATGAAAATGATGCAATGGAATGAAATGATCTACTCGTCGAGGCGAACAATTTGACATATTACACGCGCAAAATGGAGCTACGGATGCAGAGATATGATGGCATGAACATGGCATGAAAATTACAAAAACTGGGGACTTAGAAGAATCGGGGGGGGGGGGGGTCAACCTGCGGGCACGGACTTCGAGGCACGGCCGGAGATCTCGCCGGAGAACGGGCGGGGCGGCGGATCTGGGCGGATCCTCGCCGGATCCAGGCGCGGCCGACGAGGGACGTCGCTGGCGGCGAGGAGGGGTGCGGGAGGCGCGGCCGGAGGGGATCCGGGGCCGGCGCGACGGAGCTCACCGCGGCAGGGGAGGAGGCGCGGCACGCCGGAGGAGCGGGATGGCCGGGGCCGGCAAGAGCTTCGGCGGCGAGGGCGGAGGGTGCGGCGGCGCGGAGTGCGGCTGCGGGCGGCCGGGCCTGCGCGGGCTTCCCGCGGGCCTGGCGGGCCGGCGGCGCGGGGGAGGCCGGAGGCGCCCACGTGGCGCGTGGGGAGTGGAGGAGAGGGGCGGCGCGGCGACATGGCAGCCCCTGATTCGTCGGAGTGACGCGGCCGGTGGACGCGTCCGCCGCGGACGGACACGTCCGGCGGCTCGGAGTGACGCGGCCGGTGGACGCGTCCGCCGCGGATGGACACGTCCGGCGGCGGAGAGGGGAATTTTAGGGTTTGATCTGCGCGAAAATTCAGGGGGAGGTCTAGTTTTATAGGTAGAGGGAGCTAGGAGAGACCAAATGAGGTGCGGTTTTCGCCCACACGATCGTGATCGAACGACCGAGAGCATGGAGGGGAGTTAGGTGGGTTTTGGGCCACTTTGGAAGGGGTGTTGGGATGCAAACAAAAGAGGCTTTGCGCTAGCCGGTTAACCGTTGGAGTACCAAACGACCTCCAAATGGCACGAAACTTGACAGGCGGTCTACCGGTGCTATACCAAGGCCGCTTGGCAAACTTCGGGCCATTCCGAGAAAGCTTAATACCCGCACACAACAGGAGAGAAGAAGGGGACGCCGGATGACATAGGAGTGCCGGATTGCAAAACGGACAACGGGGAAAAGGCTCGGATGCATGAGACGAACACGTATGCAAAATGAAATGCACATGATGACATGATAAAATGCAAATGATGACATGGCAAAGTGCAACACGCAAGCAAATGACATGGCAACAACGACGAATAACTGGCAGACACCTGGCGCATCGGATCCGGGGCGTTACAACACTCCACCACTACGAGAGGATCTCGTCCCAAGATCTAGGATGGCACTGGAGGGAAAACGGAAGAGGAAGAGAAGAGGTAAAACTAAGTTGCTTCTTTGACCAATGAGTGAAACCACGAACCTTGAGAGGTTGAGCAATTTAAAAGAAAGAGTACAATAGAGATGAACGAGTTTGCAAACAATCCGTTAGAAAAGAGGAACAAGGAACATTACGAGAACTTGAAGGTTGCAAGGACATGAAAATAAGATGTTCACGAACGAAAAAAATATGATCACCTCGGTATAATGAGATAGCCAAGGAACAAGAATGACAGAATTTGGACAGCACTCCGGTAGAAAAGAGAAGAACACTTGATGAGATGAAAAGATATTGAAGAGATGATACAACACTCCGGTTAAATGGATAAGCAAGAAAAGAACATGATCCTCACAAAACGAGGTGATGGGTGAAGAGCACAACATCACAATGCTTCTGTAACGAAAGAATAGAAGTTAGACCGTTGGGATGAAGTGACGGAGAAGAAAATGACAACTTGTGCCACAAATGAGCTTGGAAAGCACCCTTCCAAGATGGTTACAACGAGGTTGTTGGAAAACCAACAACGAAAAGAATAAGCTTGTGGCGGGCTTATGAAAACATCTCAAAATTATGAGGTGAGCTTCTGCCACCAACGGAAACAAATGATTGGATTGATATCAACAAGGAGACGAGAAACTTATTTCACCGGGAGGACAAATGAAGAACTTGGGTCATTTATAAGCACCATAAATAGCAACAATCCTTAGGGAAAGCTTTAGGTGAGATATAACCCAAGATAACTCCAATGAAGAGACTGATGGACTTAAAATACCTCATTCTTGACAACATGTGAATCACGAAACATGAATGGAAATTATCAAGAATGACATATCACCATCTCAAAAGATAAGGTAGAAAGAATTGCACTTTGGAATGCAAGATGAAGAATGCTTGAACTCCTCAAAACAAAACATGTGTTGAACACCATGTTTATTTTTAGAGTATAGCTTGGCGGGTCATAACTTCGAGAGAAAACTTGAAGAACAATTGAAGAATAAAAGGAATCCTTGACGAACCACCATGTAGAGCCTCCATGAAGAACTCCGGTAATAAAAGGATGATGAAAAGAAAAAGAAGTTGAAATATTTAAAAGAGATGTTGCACCGGTTGAATTAAATGACTTGAATGAGATACCAATCTCGAAAGATCTTGAATGAATGCAGAGTGGAAACACGAATCTTCGAGATATCTTGAGCACTCCGGAATAACAAATAGCGAGAAGTAGAATGATAACGAGCTGCACCGGTATGAGAAGCATTAAAATGAGGAAAAAGGTATGATCAACAAAACTTGACTTGAATCCACCGGAGAAGAGAAAGGAATGAGGAATGACGAACTAGTAGAACATCTTCTTGAGAACCACCGGGTAAGAACATTGATGGAAAAGAGTGAAGTGACTTCACATGAATAAATGGATACTTGATTAAAATAAATGAGTCCTTGAAGGAAAGGGGTGGGAGGGTGGGGAAAAACAAAGACAACTTGGGACGGATGAAACAAACACCGTTGAGAAAACTTAGAAATGATCTTGCGGATGGGAAAAAATGATGGGATCCACTTGAAGAGAAGCAAAATGGTTGGAAAGGAGTTGACAAGACAAAATCAATGATCAAAAGGATTAGTATTCACATAGCAATATGAGAACACCGTTTAGGTAAGGTATGGATTCAACAGTTGACATCGAAGCAACTCGAATACCATAAATAACACAAAACAAAGGATTTGGCTTGCAGAATAAGCCGGAACAAATACATATGATAGAGATTTACCCAATCCCATATCATGCATCTGTCGGAAAGATATTCTAGGAGCTACTTGAATTCCCACCTATAAACTCCCGAAACTTTCTGGTTATGCAATCTGGTGTTGGGGATACAGGGGAAGCAATATATCTCACCCAAACTAACAATCCCTACATCCAGCTGTATCCATCCGTCAACACATAACCAAGAAACCTTTGGAAATCGTGTACCTCAACCTTCGAAAAGCATCCGTTATACGAGTCATGGCGATACTCCCGTACTCACCTCAGTACTGGGTTAGCGGGGTTATCTCACCAACAACTGCATAAAAGAGATTTTCGATGTCGGCGTACTAAACTCAGGTATTCCAGAACTGCAACGATAAAATTATGACGACAACACCTCAGAGCTCAACTCCCCGGGACACTTCCACTAAACCCCTAACAGGAGGCACCAAGACAATGTTCTCATCATAAAACCATCGGAACGATTCCAAGATACCCGCGTGATCCTAAAATTTTTTTTTAGTGAAATTTGAGGAGAGGAAAGTCAAAACTTCTACGTCAGGAGACCTCACCAGAGCGACAAAGGGACTGAGGAGTAAAAAGAATTCCTAACTCTCCGATATATATAATCCTAAATGACTCAAAACATTTTTCTAGACACAACTTGGCCGCTAAAAACGATCAAGCAGTGGGGCTCCTAAGGTCGGGGAAGGCTCTGATTACCAACTTGTAACGCCCTCGATGCGGCTATATCTCCCACGTGTCGAAGCACGACTTAGAGGCATAACTGCATTGAAAGCAATGTCGCAAGTGAGGTAATCTTCACACAACCCATGTAATACATAAGGGAAAGAGATACATAGTTGGCTTACAATCGCCACTTCACACAATTACATGAATTAAAGCATTACATCATCCAGATACAAACAAGGTCCGACTATGGAACCAAAATAAAAGAAGAACCCCAAATGCGACAAAGGTCCCCGATCAACCCCAACTGGGCTCCACTACTGAACAACTAGAACGAAACAACATAAAGGGCAAGATCTTCATCGAGCTCCTCCTTGAGCTTGGTTGCGTCACCTGCTCGGTAACATAGGCACCTGCAAACTGGTTTTGGAAGTATCTGGTGAGTCACGAGGACTCAGCAATCCCATTACCATGGGTATCAAGACTAGCAAAGCTTAATGGGAAAGGAAGGGGTAAAGTGGTGAGGTTGCAGCAGTGACTAAGCAAGTATGGTGGCTAACATACGCAAATGAGAGCGAGAAGAGAAACAAGCGGAACGGTCGTGAAGCTAGCAATGATCAAGAGGTGATCCTGAACACCTACTTACGTCAAACATAACACAGAAACCGTGTTCACTTCCCGGACTCCGCCGAGAAGAGACCATCACGGCTACACACATGGTTGATGCGTTTTAATTTGGATCTGGTGTCAAGTTATCTACAACCGGACATTAACAAATTCCCATCTGCCACATAACTGCGGGCACGGCTCTCGAAAGTTTATACCCTGCAGGGGTGTCCCAACTTAGCCCATGACAAGCTCTCGCGATCAACGAAGGAATAGACCTTCTCCCAAGACCCTTCGATCAGACTCGGTATCCCGGTACATCAAGACATTTCGACAATGGTAAAACAAGACCAGCAAGACCTCCCGGCGTGCCGACATCCTGATAGTAGCCGCGCGTATCTCGTCTCAGGCCACGACCGGATGAGCAGTACGTACGGCAACCGACGATACCCCAAGTTGCCTAGGGGCGGCTCCGCAAGTGGCTCTAGTTTGGACCAACGCTTAGACAAGCACTGGCCCGGGGGGGCTAAATAAAGATGACCCTTGGGTTAATTACTCCCAAGGGAAAAGTAGGTGGTGGTGAGGCTAATGGTAAAAGTCAATGTTGGGCCTTGCTGGAGGAGTTTTATTCAAAGCGAACTGTCAGGGGGGTCCCATAAATCACCCGACCGCGTTAGGAACGCAAAATCCGGGAACATAACACCGGTATGACGGAAACTAGGGCGGCAAGAGTGGAACAAAACACCAGGCATAAGGCCGAGCCTTCCACCCTTTACCAAATATATAGATGCATTAATAATATAAAAGAGATATTGTGATATCCCAACATAAACCCTGTCCACCATGGAGCAATCTTCAACTTCACCTGCAACTAGCAACGCTATAAGAGGGGCTGAGCAAAGCGGTAACATAGCCAAACAGTGGTTTGCATAGGAAAGGTGTCAAAGGTTAGAGGTTCATGGCAATATAGGATGGCTTGATAAACAGGTAATAGGTAGCGCAGCATAGCGATATAACGAAGCATCTAGCATAGCAATGATAGTAGTGAGATCCAGGGTAGCGGTCATCTTGCCTGAAATCCCGCAAGGAAGAAGAACGAGTCCATGAAGAAGATGAAACCACGAAGACGAACCACACGTAGACGAACGAATCCTCATGACCGCAACGAAACGGGAACTATCGAGAAGAAGCACACAACATAGTAAACACACCACACATGAACAAGACATGATGCACAACAAGCATGATGCATGACAAGGATACATGAAGCTACTCATGGCAAGAGATGATGCATACAAGAGCAACACATCAAGGCAAGTTTAAATGAGGCCGGAAACAACATATAACAACTCCGGTAAGTCCCCATATGCAAATTTCGAAATTGGTCCAGAACTGAATAAACATTATGTTCAAGTTGTTAAACAGTAAGTTAAGATGCACCAAGATGATCTACACGAAATTCTAGTCAAGTTACATATAAAGTTCATTAGATTCGGAGCTACGGCCTAGAAGATATGAGCAAAACAAGTCAAACATGGCATTGAGGCAAAATGCACCCAAACATCAAGCAAACACATCAAAACAAGGATGCAACATGATAATATGAAACTACATGCAAAATCAAGCAAGTTTCATATAGAGCACACTCAAAACGGAGCAACGGTGCAACACATACACTCTATACAAGTCATAGCAACAATCTGTCCAAAACAGCAACTAGGCATATTAAAAGCATCAAAACAACATGCTACAGCACCCCAACATAATAACAAAAGGCATGGGCATGAAGTACAAGTAAAGCATAACAAGACATGAACACTGAGCTATCTCCAGAAACAAGTTGAACATGCTCAAAAAGACATGGAGATATTGCAAATGATAACAGTTTCAGACTTTAGCAGAAATAACATCAAGTTGCAGTGTTTAGAGCAAGCAAACAACATGTTACAGGAACTTATCATGGCAAACAAAGGCATGGCATGAATCTACTAATAGCATAGATCAAAAGACCCTTACTGACCATGAGCCAAAAAGGCACGGAAAATATGATGGCACCCATGTAAACATGGCAAGTTATATTACAGATTCATACATGGCAGGAACAACAATAAGTAGGCATGTTCGTGAGCTTGAATCACTCACCACAGAGCAATACATGGCATGGCAAGGCAACCAACAGTAAGAAGGCATGTTTATGAAGCTAAGCATGGCAAGAGCAAGTTCATAGGATTCATGGATCACTGGGAAAACACATGGGAACAAGTGAACTTAATATTAATAGGCTGACAACAACATTTTCAAGCAACTTTAGAGCAAGTTAACAACATGTTCCAACAGGCTATAATTGCAACCAAGGGCATGAATGGCGGGCCGGCGGCGCGGGGGAGGCCGGAGGCGCCCACGTGGCGCGTGGGGAGTGGAGGAGAGGGGCGGCGCGGCGACGTGGCAGCCCCTGATTCGTCGGGGTGACGCGGCCGGTGGACGCGTCCGGCACGGACGGACACGTCCGGCGGCGGAGAGGGGAATTTTAGGGTTTGATCTGCGCGAAAATTCGGGGGGGGAGGTCTAGTTTTATAGGTAGAGGGAGCTAGGAGAGACCAAATGAGGTGCGGTTTTCGCCCACACGATCGTGATCGAACGACCGAGAGCATGGAGGGGAGTTAGGTGGGTTTTGGGCCACTTTGGAAGGGGTGTTGGGCTGCAAACAAAAGAGGCTTTGCGGTTACCCGGTTAACCGTTGGAGTACCAAACGACCTCCAAATGGCACGAAACTTGACAGGCGGTCTACCGGTGCTATACCAAGGCCGCTTGGCAAACTTCGGGCCATTCCGAGAAAGCTTAATACCCGCACACAACAGGAGAGAAGAAGGGGACGCCGGATGACATAGGAGTGCCGGATTGCAAAACGGACAACGGGGAAAAGGCTCGGATGCATGAGACGAACACGTATGCAAAATGAAATGCACATGATGACATGATAAAATGCAAATGATGACATGGCAAAGTGCAACACGCAAGCAAATGACATGGCAACAACGACGAATAACTGGCAGACACCTGGCGCATCGGATCCGGGGCGTTACAGGAGGTTTTGATGGTCAACGGGCCTCGTAGCCCTCCCGGCTTCCCCCGCGACGACGGGATGGCGTTGGAGGCGACCCCGCTCAAGCCCATGAGGAATATCAACCCGAGCCACATAATTCCCTACAAAGGGAAGAACTTCGCCGCAGGAACATGGATGCCCTGCATACTCCCATCGCAGGAGAAACCCCCGAGGCTCGCGCCTTGGAGGAGGCACGTTTGGCCAACTTGGCTGAACGCACTCGTCTGGAGAACCTCCAGCGAGCACTCGACGAGCGCGCACGGCAACGAGTACCCGACTCCAGTCGACGTCAACTCTTCCCGCAGCCGACTCAGGTATATCGAACCCCGATTCAGAATTTAGCAGCTGCAGCCCGTATTGCAGAGTCAATTCAGCCCTCTCAGTCGAAGGCTGGCAGAGGCTTGATGCAGATTAGGGACTTGCTCCGAGCAGCAAGAGATCAGAATTCAGCCGTATCACAGTCACGCAACAGGATTCACAGTCGATCCGTCGCTGCGAATACGGTTCAGTCGGCCCACAGCCCTAGATCGCCTCTGCGGCGTGAGGGACGCGAGAATCAACGTGACCAATATGGTGACCGATACGATCGTGATGGTAGGCGTCGAGTGCCCACTCCTCCCCCAAGAGGTGGGTCTTACGCTCATCGGCAGCAAGATGACAGGCGCCAGCTCAGTGTGGGGTGAAGAGCTCCGATCGACCCCAGGGAACCAGGCTTTGACGCGCGATCCATCATCGTGCAAGGCCTGGTCGACCGGAACAGGGCTCATCGAGGTGGCCACGACAGAGATGCGCCCACTAGCACCCGAGTACATGTTTCAGGTCCAGAATGTTTCAGCAGGGCTATCAGAGCCGCGGTGATTCCTCCCAACTTCAGGTTGGCGACTGGAGTAAGTAAGTTCAGCGGTGAGTCTAAGCCTGAAACTTGGCTTGAAGACTACCGAGTGGCAGTGCAGATTGGCGGCGGAAATGATGAAGTGGCTATGAAGCATTTACCACTCATGTTGGAAGGCTCGGCCAGGGCATGGTTGAATCAGTTAGCTCCAAGCAGCATTTACAGTTGGGAAGATCTTTCCCGAGTGTTCGTCAGGACATTTGAGGTAACCAGCAAGCGACCAGCTGGATTGACAGAGCTGCATGCGTGCAGAAGTCGAATGAAACCTTAAGAGATTACATTCAGAGATGGATTACTTTGCACCATATGGTGGAGAACGTGTCTGATCATCAGGCAGTCTGCGCCTTTAAGGATGGTGTAAAGAACAGAGAGTTAAGTTTGAAGTTTGGGCAGACCGGAGATATGACCCTGAGTTGAATGATGGAAATTGCCACCAAGTACGCCAATGGTGAAGAGGAGGACCGACTCCGGAGCGGCAAATACAAGCCGAGTCAGTCGGAGAAAGGAAACTCCAGTCGGAAGCAGAAGCGGAAGGCCGAGCCAGCGGCTCCTGGAGAGGCTCTGGCCGTGACTCAGGGCAAGTTCAAAGGAAAACCCAAAGGATCTTGGAACCCCAAGAAGGTGAAGGATAAAGAAGGAAATGACGTGATGGATCTGCCGTGTCACATCCACACGAAGAAGGATGAAGAGGGTAATTTCATCTACCCGAAGCATACCACTCGCCAGTGCCGGCTCTTGATCCAGCAATTCCAAGGAAAACAGCCCAAGGACAAGGAAAAGGAGTCGAACAAAGCTGAGGACAAGGAGGACAGTGATGGAGGATATCCTCATGTTAATTCCACTCTAATGATCTTTGCTGATGTGGAAAGCAAAAGCCGACTGAAGGTTATCAACCGTGAGGTGAATATGGTCGCCCTGGTGACGCCCAGTTATCTGAGATGGTCCAAAACTCCCATTACATTCGACCAGTCTGATCACCCGACTCATATAGCCACTCCTGGGAGGCAAGCTTTGGTGGTCGACCCGGTCATCGAAGGCACTCGACTGACGAAGGTGATAATGGATGGTGGTAGTGGACTGAACATATTATATGCAGAGACGCTGAAAGGAATGGGCATTCCGATGTCCCGACTGAGCACCAGCAACATGAGTTTTCATGGAGTTATACCTGGAAAGAAGGCTGAGTCGCTTGGCCAAATAGCTCTGGACGTGGTGTTTGGTGACTCGAAGCATTTTCACAGAGAAGCTGACGTTTGAAGTCGTGGATTTTTAGAGCGCTTACCACGCTATTTTGGGGAGACCATCTTACGCACGGTTCATGGCTCGACCATGTTACGTGTACCTCAAACTGAAGATGCCCGGCCCCAAAGGCGTGATCACTATCACTGGTAATCGGAAGAAGGCAGAAGAGTGTTTCCAGAAAGGCTTGAAAATTGCTGATTCCCAGATAACAATGGTCGAGCTGGAGGGGTACAAGAAAAATGCAGATCCGAGTGATTTGTTGCGGGCCAAGAAGCCTGCCACAGAATCGGCATTTTAGTCGTCTGGTGAGACGAAGCCTGTTCACATTCACCCGACCGACCCCAATGCAGCTCCGACCCATATTTCCACAACACTCGACCGTAAATAGGAAGAAGCGCTCAACCAGTTCCTCCGTGAGAACTGGGACATCTTTGCATGGAAGCCTGCTGACATGCTGGGTGTTCCCAGGGGGCTGGCTGAGCATCGCCTTAGAGTCGATTCAACAGCAAAACCAGTCAAACATCTTCGACGGTCCGCCGTACAGAAGAGAAAGGCCATTGGCGAGGAGGTGCCTCGACTGTTGGCGGCAGAGTTTATCCGAGAGATATACCACTCCGAGTGGCTCACCAATTTCGTCATGGTTCCCAAGAAGGACAAGTCACTCCGCATGTGCATTGATTTCAAACACATCAATTGGGCCTGCCCGAAAGATCATTTTCCTCTTCCTTGCATCGATCAAATTGTCGACTCGACCGTGGGATGTGAGAGATTGTCTTTTCTGGACGCCTATTCCGGGTACCATCAGATCCGTCTGTATGGACCAGATGAGATCAAAACAGCTTTCATCACTCCATTCGGGTGCTTCTGCTATGTCACCATGCCATTCGGCCTCAAGAATGCCGGAGCCACGTTCATGCTGATGATTCAGAAGTGTTTACTCACTCAAATCAGTCGGAACGTTGAAGCGTACATGGATGATATTGTGGTCAAATCACGAAAGGGTTCCGACCTGTTGAATGACCTCGATGAAACATTTGCCAATCTCAGGAGGTATGATATCAAGCTCAATCCATCAAAGTGCACATTCGGAGTTCCTGGTGGAAAGTTACTCGGTTTTCTCGTTTCCGAACGAGGAATCGACGCCAACCCAGAAAAAGTTGGCACTATACTCCGAATGAAACGCCCTATGCGGGTGCACGATGTCCAGAAGCTTACTGGATGCTTGGCTGCATTAAGTCGATTCATCTCTCAACTCGGTGAAAAGGCATTGCCTCTTTACCGACTGATGAAGAAGGCAGACAAGTTCGAGTGGACTCCAGAAGCTGATGCAGTGTTTGCCGAGCTAAAAGCTCTGCTCTCCACCCAGCCGGTGCTTGCTGATCCAATCAGCAAAGAGCCTCTATTGCTTTATATTGCAGCCACAGGACAAGTCGTCAGTATAGTGCTTACGGTCGAGCGGGAAGAAGAAGGGAAAACCTTCAAAGTTCAGCGCCCAGTGTATTATCTTTCTAAAGTTTTGATTCCATCAAAGAAAAGATATCCTCATTATCAGAAGCTTGTGTATGGAATCTACATGACCACAAAGAAGGTTTCTCATTATTTCTCTGATCATTCCATTACAATCGTCAGCGACGCTCCACTTTCAGAGATTCTGCACAACAGAGATGCAACTGGTCGAGTGGCGAAATGGGCGATTGAACTCCTTCCCCTTGATATCAAGTTTGAGACAAAGAAAGCCATTAAGTCCCAAGCGATAGCAGATTTCCTTGCCGAGTGGATCGAACAGCAGTAGCCGACTCAAGTTCACTCGGAGCATTGGACCATGTTCTTTGACGGCTCTAAGATGTTAAATGGTTCCAGTGCTGTGGTAGTCTTGGTTTTCCCCAAAGGAGATAAGCTCAGATATGTGCTCCCAACTCGCTTTGATTCCTCCAACAATGAGGCAGAATACGAGGCCCCTTTGTATGGGTTGCGCATAGCCATTTCACTCGGCGTCTGTCGCCTTATGGTTTATGGCGACTCAGATTTGGTGGTCAAGCAAGTGATGAAGGAGTGAGACGTTAGAAGCCCAGCCATGACTGGATACTGTAATGCAGTGAGGAAGCTTGAAAAGAAGTTTGAGGGGTTAGAGCTCCATCATATACCCCGACTGAAAAATCAAGCGGCTGATGATTTGGCAAAGATATGTTCCAAGAGAGAAGCCATTCCCAGCGATGTGTTCTTGGAGCATATCCATACTCCATCAGTCAAAGAAGATCCTTTTACCGAAGAAGCTCCGCAGCCCAAGAGTGCCACAGATCCGACTGAGGTTGAAGTTCTAGCAGTGGTCGATTTGATCATGGAGGCTTTAGTGATCACTCTCGATTGGACAGTTCCATATATCGCGTATATCCTGAGAAAAGAACTCCCGGAGGACGAGGAAGAGGCTTGACAGATCGTCCGCCGATCCAAGGCCTTTACTGTGATCAAAGGGCGGCTATACATAGAGAGCGCGACTGGAGTTGGTCAGAAGTGTATAACGCCAGAAGAAGGTCGAATAATCCTTGATGACATCCACTCGGGGACCTGTGGCCATCATGCGTCCTCTCGGACCATCGTGGCCAAAGCATACCGAGCCGGATTTTATTGGCCAAGAGCGAATGAAATGGCAAAGGAAATAGTCGACAAGTGCGAGGGATGCCAATTTTACTCCAACATGTCACACAAGCCTGCATCGGCTTTGAAGACCATACCACTCGTCTGGCCCTTCGCAGTATGGGGATTAGATATGGTTGGACCCTTGAGAACAGGTCGAAGCGGTTTCACACATGTACTAGTAGCAGTCGACAAGTGTTGACACCAGATTTTGGCACGGTCAAATACTTATTTAAGATGGCCTCAAATGGAGAAGTGATCTTCATGAAAGAGTTCCCTATTATCGATATGAACATCATTGAAGTTTGGGTCATCACAGTCTGATTTCATCTCGAAGGCCGAAACTATGCTCAAGGTACTAAGATCTTATATTCAGAGTACAGTTTGGCTGATTAAGCCCCCAAGACGACCTCAAATGGAAAAATTATCTACACGGATTGTCTTCGTCTCGTCAAAACGATCGATTTTGATATAAAATCGTTCCAATCCGAGTTCATATGCAAAAGTTAGAGCCATCGGAATACAGCCCTGTCAGGAGGCAAAAACTGGCACCCCCCACCAGACACCCTGTCTGATGGGTAGCGCGAGGGATAACCTCTTTTGCGCGACCGATCTGGCCCTCAAGATGACCTCTGATCAAAAAACGATCAACATAAAAGTTGTTCGTCTCGTTGAAGCGGTCAAGATTGCTTTTGGGCTCGTTTCCATCCGAGATCGTTTACCACCACAAAAAAGACCAGCAAGGTGCAGCCAGTTTAAACCGAACAGTTTTGGAAAGTTCGGACAAAACCAATCCGAATTTGACTAGGGTTTTGGACGTGAATCCAAGCCTTTTCCTTGCACGGGAAGTCCAGCCGCCTCTTATATACCTAAGGGGTGACGGCCGATTGAACAACACACAATCGATCAATCAATCTACTACTTTTCCGTGTTCATCTACTTTTATCTCTCCCCTTGTATCCTTCTTCTCGTTCTTTGTCGTTATTCAAGATTGGAGGCTGCGAATCCACGAGCCTCTAGGGGCGGTAAGACCGACCTCGAGCAGCCAATCCTCGCTGCGAGCCCTGACGGGGTCCCTCCCGGGCGAGCGGGGCGTCTGGTCCCAGAAGCGCCGCTTGCTGTCTTGCGTATCGCGCTGGAAGTCGGCCTCCCGCGGTGTGAGTTGCGGAGCATCTCCCTCGGCACCGCGGGTACACATCGACGTGTTCGTGTGACGCGTTCTAGCGTCAGCACACTTTTTGGCGACTCCGCTGGGGACGAAGCTACGAACGGTCTCCGTCCCGTTCTTGCTACAAAGAGATCGTCATGTAGGGTTTCCAGTCTACAAAGGTAATATGAATACCCAACCCCTTTATGTAGATGCAAATAATTCATATGGTGTTACTAGATCGTTCAATGAGTATACTCTATCGGCCAACCCTAGTTTTTTCAATCATGCAACTAACTACGTGCAAGGGCCGATTCAAAGTAATATATATACTTCAACTTCTTATGATATTAGTAACATGCACCATATGCATCCCAACTCACACGCATCGGCAACCCAGCAAATTCATATGCCGATGAGCAACATGATGAGTTCGATTAATCAATTTGAAACACCCCAAGTTAGAATTTCCAATGCCATACGAGAAAGTGTTTCACCCTTTTATTCATCGACAGCTAATGTGCAATATAGTAATCCAACCATGCCGATGAATGAGAGAATTGGCCATGCTACTAGTGGCTATTCGGCCAGTTACTCTCAACCGTCATATGCTACACCTCATGTTACTAATTCCTCGGCACCATACACAACTGTAGATGCTCATAATTCGGCTTCACACCTTCCTGGTTATAGCCAAATGAATGTAAATTTTACAGGAGCGGTTGTGCCCAACATTGTAGAGGATGAGGTAGTGGTGGCTGCATTGAAGAGTTTAGCCCAAAATAAGAGAATTAGTGCTCTTTGCCTTGAACAACATGAAAAGGGGCTATTTCCTGATTATGCCGCAATAAAAGTTAGAGTTTTGCAAGAAGATGAATCTTTGCCAATTGATAAAATTGGCAAGCAAAAGGATGGTCTTACAACAATGCATATGCCTTCACCTAGTACTATATCATATTATACACCCCCTACACAATTGCAAAATTTCGGCAACACCCATGTGTCATTGCCGAAAGAATCTAAAAGCATTGGGGGGCAATCATATCCGGAGTGGGCAGAAATTGAGAAAAAGCTTAAAGCTAATTTTGCTGCTCGCCGTCAGAAAAAAATAGAAAAAGAATTGGCTCAGATAAAAGAAGCATTCCCAATTGGTAGTATCAATGAAAAGAAGGATGATTCGGAACATGAAAGTGCTTCGGTTGAAAAATCCGAATCAAGTAGTATATATTCTGAATCCATCAAATCCAACGAGGCAAGCATTATTGAGAAAGGGCATGGCAAGCATAGGAAAACAACGGTGCTTGATTTTTCTGAAGTTAATGGAACCTACTTCCTGCCCTATGAGTTCCGTGCCGTAGAAATTGACAAGCTTCAAGGACAAGAACAAGTAGCTGAACAAAGTTCAGCCGACAAAAATCTTCAAAGCAATGATGCACGGATTCAAGAAAAAGATGATGACAAGGTGTTGGGGAGCCATCCAAAGACGGAGCAAGATGTTCTTCAAATGGCACCACCATCATGTTCTCCCAACATATTTGAAGAGGTATGCATAGCGAGTAATTCACCTATTTTCAGATTTGGTCACAACTTCATTATTGATGCATCTATAAGAAATATTCTCATAAGTAATTTTGAAAGACCAATGAAGAGGGGTAATTTACTTGTTAGCAATAAAATTGGTATGGAACATATCGGTCAAACCATTGCGCCATTTATAAAGACCGATAATGACTTATTGTTACAGCCAATACTTTCCTCGTTGCTTTATCTAAAGTTCATATCAAGTTGGGTAGCTTTGCTTATTTCGTACTTGGCTTGCACTTGGTCTCAACTGAGACATGTATGTTCTAAATATCTTCGTTTCAGAAATTTAAAGCCAAGGTTAAATTCTATTGAGAAAACCGATGCTAATATAATATCTTACCCAAAGACATCAGAGATAGAGTGCAAAACACAACGCATAGCCGAATGGTGTGATACAAAATCTGAACCATTCGTTTGCTTAAATCCAAAGACGTTCTCACAACAAGATCAGCTAGAGAATGAAAAGATTACCTTCAATTCAAGCATGTGTGATCAAATATTTGATTTGTTGTTGCAAAATAATTATATTAAAATTCTTGATCACCATGTTGAACCATCTGTCCAGGGACGAATGTATTGTAAGTTGCATGATTCGTCCAAGCATAATTTTGAGGATTGCAACATGTTTTCGTCAAATAGTTAAATCGGCCATTGATAAAGGACGATTGAAATTTGTTGAGACACCAAGAGATGACCAGTCTATTCCGATTGGTCCTGATGGCAAAAAGTTTTTGCATCGGCTGCTTCAAGCCGATCCATTTGAAGAGAAGGTAAAAACTACAGGTGATGGGATCAAGCTTTCAAGTAAAGAAGTTGTTGAAGAGCATAATGAACATAATCTTGAGGGCAAGAATTCCATCGAAGCTACAACGGAGACGCCAAGGACTGGGGGACAGCAAGCAAATCCAATGATCGATGAAAGCAAACCAAAAGAAAACAAAGGCCGAAATAAGCGCAAGTGTAAGAGATCAAAAATCACCTTCACTGAACTTTTGGATAAATATCAAAAGAAGAGAGGAGAGAAGAATGCTTATCAGCCAAATCATGCAAAGAAACCAGGGTCACCCCCAAGGCACAAATATGAGGATCGGTATTGCAAAGTGATAATTTTAATGCAACATATTCATATCCTTATTTTGGGCCGCCAATGCCAATGCCGTGGATGCCTCCCTATGCTCATAAATGCATATTCATCATGGGATAGGTATGATACAAGGGCACATTCTCCATCTTATTCTAGACCATCTCACCAATACTATGCAAGTCCAAGAAGATCAACATTTGAACAATCACGCTTCAGTGACTGTTTTAATCACAAGGAATCGGTCCAGAGCTCAAGGAACAATAAACAGGTGGTAAAGCAAGTTTACCGCGTGAAAAGAGATGGTCGTAATTGTGCTACTTCAGATTTGATCTCAAATAACAAAGAGCCAATTAAAATATTGACATTGGCTACAAAAGGCAAAGAAGTGAAACAATCAATTGATAAAAATCAGAGTGCCAAATCTGAAGAAAAGAAGTTGAGGGTGCACAAGGCCCAAAAAGAGTTGCCATTGGTTGAAACAAAATCACAGCCGAGATGCCCACTCGGTTTATCGTATTGGCGAAAGAAGGAATTACAAAAACTTAGTGCACAAGAGCTGAAAAAGAAGAACATGGCATGGGTTCCGAAAAGGAGCAGTCAAAATGAAAATGATGTGCAACCTTCTATTGCAACAAGTGTTAGAAAAGTGAAGAAAGAGAAGGATGGAAGCCAAAAACAGTTAAGCCGAAGGTTTGCATCACCCCATCAAAATCTTCGGTTAGCACATCATCCATATTCTTCGACCATACCATTGATGCCTTTGCCATGGAATTCATCATCAGGTATGATAAATTACCCTCCCTGGATTTATTTTAATCCATGGAAGCGACATAATTTTCTGCATCATGAGAGGGTATTACCAAATCTCTATACATTTTATTAGCTACATTTTTTCTTGCTAATCCAAAGGGCCGAAATATTTGATTGCTATTTCATTTGTTTATTTTGGCTATACATGATTTGGTGAATGAATTCTACATGGGCATTATGTTGATGGACAGTATTTATCTATCACCGTAAGAATATGTCAAAGCATGGCTGATGTAGTATCCTAACATCGTCCTTAGTTCAATTAGAGGCCAAAACGAGGTACATGTTCATTGATATTGCCCTTGTCTTTCTAGTACTATGGAGATTATTTTCGACGGTAAATTTGTGGCAATGGCCAAGGTGTTGGTGTTGCTTATTTATCTTCATATGGAGCTATTTTGTGAAGCCTCAGGCCGCTTATAATATTTTTGCACAATCATCAAAGCTGAATATACATTGTCATTCGGATTGGAGCTTTGCCTTGATATAGGTGCTATACATATTGAGGCTTCCGGTGATTCATTATTAGTAGTGCAACAAATATCCAAGGGTTATCAATGTTTTGACGGATCACTTATAGTTTATCTTTTGGTATGTCTAGATGCAAAATTTACCTTAGGTTGCTTTGAAATTGTTCATATATCTAGGCATGACAATTCGAAAGAGTTGGCACAGCAAGCGTCCGGCTACTATGTTAACCATGGTGTATTGCATTTCTATCAATATCCGATGCTAGGTCTTGTCAACATAGGTAAGGCTGAATCGAAGCCCACCGCTTCGGCCACTAATGAAACTTTTATGCAGGCGAAGTAAGGATTGGAGGAAGTTCATTATTGATTATCTGCAAAATCCTAGCGAAAGGGTGAACAATATGGTTCGAAGGATGGTTTTGATCTACGGAACCTTATCACCGGATTGTTATAGAAGCTGAGAAGTTTTCACCCAAGTTTGCATCAAGAGGTTCAAACAAGCAATGGCCGATATATACTTGTCGTCCTAAGAACAAGCAAAATGGCCGATGAAGTGTTGACATCGTCCTTAGAACAAGCTATGCGGAAGTTATTTTTCGGCACACAAACTTTGCCGAAAAACAGGGGGGCATGTGTTGACACCAGATTTTGGCACGGTCAAATACTTATTTAAGATGGCCTCAAATGGAGAAGTGATCTTCATGAAAGAGTTCCGTATTATCGATATGAACATCATTGAAGTTTGGGTCATCACAGTCCGATTTCATCTCGAAGGCCGAAACTATGCTCAAAGTACTAAGATCTTATATTCAGAGTACAGTTTGGCTGATTAAGCCCCCAAGACGACCTCAAATGTAAAAATTATCTACACGATTTGTCTTTGTCTCATCGAAACGATTGATTTAGATATAAAAATCGTCCCAATCCGAGTTCGTATGCAAAAGTTAGAGCCATCGGAATACAGCCCTGTCAGGAGGCAAAAACTGGCGCCCCCCACCAGACACCCTGTCTGATGGGTAGCGCGAGGGATAACCTGTTTTGTGCGACCGATTTGACCCTCAAGATGACCTCTGATAAAAAAACGTTCAACATAAAAGTTGTTCGTCTCGTCGAAAAGGTCAAGATTGCTTTTGGGCTCGTTTCCATACGAGATCGTTTACCACCACAAAAAAGACCCGCAAGGTGCAGCCAGTTTAAACCGAACAGTTTTGGAAAGTTCGGACAAAACCAAACCGAATTTGACTAGGGTTTTGGACGTGAATCTAAGCCTTTTCCTTGCACGGGAAGTCCAGCCGCCTCTTATATACCTAAGGGGTGACGGCCAATTGAACAACACACAATCGATCAATCAATCTACTACTTTTCCGTGTTCATCTACTTTTATCTCTCCCCTTGTATCTTTCTTCTTATTCTTCGTCGTTCTTCAAGATTGGAGGCTGCGAATCCACGAGGCTCTAGGGGCGGTAAGACCGACCTCGAGCAGCCAATCGTCGCCATGAGCCCTGACGGGGTCCCTCCCGGGCGAGCGGGGCGTCTGGTCCCAAAAGCGCCGGCTTGCTGTCTTGCGTATCGCGCTGGAAGTCGGCCTCCCGCGGTGTGAGTTGCAGAGCATCTCCCTCGGCGCCGCGGGTACACATCGACATGTTCGTGTGACGCGTTCCAGCGTCAACAACAAGTTCACCAAGTGGATTGAGGCTAAACCCATCAAGAACCTTGACACCGGTACTGCTGCTAGCTTCATCAGAGAACTAATATTCAAATATGGAGTCCCACATAGCATCATCACTGACAATGGATCAAACTTCGATTCGGAGGAATTCAGGGTGTTCTGCACATCTCAGGGCACACGAGTTGACTATGCTTCGGTCGCCCATCCCCAGTCGAATGGACAAGCGGAGCTAGCCAATGGCTTGATTCTCAAAGGGTTGAAACCCCGACTGATGCGTGATCTCAAGCATGCGGCTGAAGCATGGGTCGACGAACTTCCCTCGGTGCTTTGGGGTCTAAGGACCATGCCTAACCGGTCGACTGGAAGAACTCCATTCTTCTTGGTCTATGGAGCTGAAGGGGTCTTGCCGAGTGACCTGCTCCACAACGCTCCTCGGGTCGAGCTCTACACCGAAGCTGAAGCAGAACAAGCGCGACAGGATGCAGTCGACCTTTTAGAGGAAGAAAGGGAGATGGCTCTGATCCGATCGACCATTTACCAACAAGACTTGTGTCGCTTCCACGCCAAAAATGTGAAGAGTCGAGCCTTCCAGGAAGGATATTTGGTTCTCCGAGTGGATCAGCAGAAACCACACAAGCTTGCTCCTTCTTGGAAAGGTCCCTTCGTCGTCACCAAGGTTCTCCACAACAAAGCGTACCGGGTCTACAACGTTGAGAACAACATCGACGAGCCCCGAGCTTGGAACACGGAGTTGCTCCGCCCCTTTTACACCTAAGTATTCACTCGGATGAGTTGTAATAAAAGTACTTCTGTAGTTCATGTTTCACGAAGATAATAGTGTCATAATTTCCCCTCAATGGTTGATGTCATTTTTATTTGTGCAATAAAATTCCCCCTCAGTGGGTGGCTTAGCTGCGAATCCGTTTCGCCTAAGTTTGTAAAAAAAATCCTACCGAGTGGTGAGCCAGCCTCCCACTCGGGGGCTTAGCTGCGAATCCGCTTCGCCTAAGTTTAAATAAAATCCTACCGAGTGGTGAGCTAGCCTCCCACTCGGGGGCTTAGCTGCAGTCCAAGTACTCGCCTAAGTTCCAACGAAATCCTACCGAGTGGTGAGCCAGCCTCCCACTCGGGGGCTTAGCTGCAGTCCAAGTACTCGCCTAAGTTTTGAAAATCCTACCGAGTGGAGTGCCAGCCTCCCACTCGGAGGCTTAGCTGCAGTCCAAGTACTCGCCTAAGTTTCAATAAAATCCTACTGAGTGGTGAGCCAGCCTCCCACTCGGGGGCTTAGCTGCAGTCCAAGTACTCGCCTAAGTTCCAATGAAATCCTACCGCGTGGTGAGCCAGCCTCCCACTTGGGGGCTTAGCTGCAGTCCAAGTACTCGCCTAAGTTTTGAAAATCCTACCGAGTGGAGAGCCAGCCTCCCACTTGGAGGCTTAGCTGCAGTCCAAGTACTCGCCTAAGTTCCAATAAAATCCTACCGAGTGGAGAGCCAGCCTCCCACTCGGAGGCTTAGCTGCAGCCCAGTGCCCACCTAAGATTTGAAAATCCTACCGAGCGGAGAGCAGACCTCCCACTCGGGGCTTAGCTGCAGCCCAGTGCTCGCCTAAGTTTTGAAAATCCTATCGAGTGGAGAGCAGACCTCCCACTTGGGGGCTTAGCTGCAGCCCAGTGCTCGCCTAAGTTTTGAAAATCCTACCGAGTGGAGAGCAGACCTCCCACTCGGGGGCTTAGCTGCAGCCCAGTGCTCGCCTAAGTTTTGAAAATCCTACCGAGTGGAGAGCAGACCTCCCACTCGGGGGCTTAGCTGCAGCCCAGTGCTCGCCTAAGTTTTGAAAATCCTACCGAGTGGAGAGCAGACCTCCCACTCGGGGGCTTAGTTGCAGCCCAGTGCTCGCCTAAGTTTTGAAAATCCTACCGAGTGGAGAGCAGACCTCTAACTCGGAGGCTTAGCTGCAGCCCAGAGCCCACCTGAGTGTATTGGGAAACAAGTCGATTGCAATAAGCACCTCGCTTTAACCTGCAAAAGACACCTCAAACCAAATGCAAACACATTTAAAACGTCGAATCCAAGTTCGGATAAACACCTAACGGAACCAAAAGTGCTCAGGCGCTAGGCCTGTTAAGGTTTGTCGGTTACAAAAATCACTCGGCATACCGAGGCAAATTTAAAGTGTGGAGCTCAGAAGTTTTTTACCCCTCCTATGGAGGGCTAGAAGGTGCAACAAACTCGTCAAGGTCGATTCCATCAGCAATCCGAGTGGCAGCGGCGATGAAGGTCTCCATGAAAGACCGGAAATCATGCTTCTTGGTGTTAGCCACCTGAAGGGCCGCCAGCTTGTCTTCTCGTGCATCCTTGCAATGGACTCGGGCCAGAGATAGAGTGACATCGGCGCCACACCTGGCAGAAGACTTCTTCCACTCCTGCACTCGATTTGGGATCATGTTCAGTCGAGTCATCAGAGACTCGAGGTCATTCTGGAGCGTCTCTCTGGGCCAGAGTGTGGCATCAATGCGAGAAGTGGCGACCTTCAGCCTTGCGAGATAGTCGACGATGGCAGCGACACGAGATTCGAGCCGGAGCACGTTCATGGCAGCTTCATCCTTCACAGGAGAGTTGATGGGGTCCAAGTTTACTTCCAGTCAACCAGTTTCCTCTTCAAAGTTCTGGCAAAATTCTGCAAGCACAACCACCGAGTCAAGACAACAGTCGAATGGAAAGATCACAGTTAAAATGTCTGATTGATGCAAAAGATTACCTTCAAGCATGAGGAATAGTTTCTTGGCGAGTCCGCCCAGATAAGCCTCCAGATCGTTCTTCTTCCCCACCAACTCACTGGCCTTATCACTCAGAGCAATCTTATCGCTTTTCAGTCGACTGACCTCTTTGTTGGCAGCATCAAGAGCAGCTTTCAGATTGGTGTTTTCTTCTTCAAGCTTGGTGACCGAAGCCAGCTTCTCATCTGTGAGCTTGGTTTTCTCTAAAGCCGCTTTCTGCATTTCAGCCAACTCAAGGTCTTTCTTCTTCAGGGCGTCATTCACTTTGCCTGCAAAGTTACAGCAAGGTCAGACTCTGAAACAAACGAGGGGCAAAGGCAATCGTCGAAGACCTCACCAAACATACCTTTAGATTCCTCCTTCGCCTTCGCTAAGTTCTCCTGGGCCAGCTTCAGATCAAGCCCCAGCTGGATGTATTTGTTCTCCATCTCGGTATAACGAGCAACAAGGTCGCAGGATTTCTACGAAGAATCAATCGACAGATGTCAAAGACAATTCACTTCCGAGTGACTAAGGAAAAATAATACGTTTCTAAGACTATGGCCGAATACAAACATTCGACCATAGTCTCGGGGACTACACCCAGTGGGTGCACTCAGCGTGCCCCCACTAGTTCTGTCAAGTTAGAGTCGACCAGTCGACCAAAAAAACGAGAGATGTTCTTCAGACTGTAGTCAACTGCCAGCAATCGACCACAGTCTCGGGGACTACACCCAGTGGGTGCACTCAGCGTGCCCCCACCGGTTTATGAATCCATTTGACCTCGTCGAATAAAGGAAAAACTTAAGACATAAAGACTATGGTCGACTGCCAGCAGTCCACCATAGCCTTGGGGACTACACCCAGTGGGTGCACTCAGCGTGCCACCACTAACTCGGAATTTCAATCGACACACCCAGTGGGTGTAGGACAATCAATAGGAATCTCAGAAAGAAGAATCTTCAGACATCATATCCTAACAGAACAGGCGGTGACCGACTGACCTGAACGTTACTCTGAAGAGCTGAACTGGCGTCATAGGCTGCCTGGCTGGCTTCTCAGATGGCCTTCACTTGCTCCATCATGACTCCCGCCTGGCGTATTGCTTCTTTCGCAGCACTGGCTTGGTCCTCTGGGACGTAGTGGGTCGAGAAAAGTAAAGGCTGTGCAGCACTCGACGAAGAGGGGCGAGCACTCGTCAACGGCACCTCAAAAGATACGGTAGGCCAAGTGATGTTCTCTCCCTCCGCAACCAGTGTCTCGGGTGCTGGCATGTCCTGAGTCGCCTTGCCAGCAGATGCTTTCCTGGTCCTCCTCTGCCTCAGTGGTTCCTCATCGTCGTCGTCAGGAAGGGTAATAACGACGTTAGACGGAGCTACAGAAAAGAATCAAAATTGGAGACAAAGAGCCAGTCGACTGAAGACGGAACTATGAAAGTCATACCATGTTTTCAAGTGGCAGCGTCTTCCATCTCATGATCTTCAGCCCTGGTCGAGGTATCAGAAGTGGCAGCGCTGCAGTTCCAGAAGTCAGTTGGTTGATTCATGAGTCGACCAAGAATATGTTCATGTGGAACAGAAAAACTCAAGTAGCATCATTACCCTGAGATAGTGGGGATCACCATCTTCATCTTCGGCAAGACCTTAGCCGGCTTCGACGGCGCCACTCTGGATTGCTTCGGAGCTTTCTCAGTCAGTGCCGGAGAGGTGGTTCGAGGGCGCTTGGTCGACTGTGCGACAGTCGCGACCCCCTTACCGCGCTCGGTTGCAGGATCATGGACGAGCTTCGAGCGTCTCTCCGAGCGAGGAGGCGCAACTTCCTCCTCCTCTTCCTCCTCTCCCTCTTCACCAGAGTCATCACCCTCATCGTCATCGACAGCATCCGAATCCCACTCCTCCTGGCTTTCTCCCCCACTTCCTTCCTCCTCCTCAGTCGGCGTCTGTGCTCCATTAGGCATCGAGTATAATTCAGTGGTGGCCTGACAGACAACAAAACAAAGATCAATCGACCAATTTGCAGCAGAAGCAGAATGAGCAAAGCAAGATTACAATTGAGGATAAAGTGGGCATACCGTGTCCGGAGTGTAAGAATGGTCGAGTGGTAGAATCCTCCTGGCCCCTCGAGGGTTGTCCTTATTCCCTGTGATCGTGGTCATCCACCTCTCTAGTGTGGCGTCGTCGACTGCTTCTGGATGGACCCGAGTTTCATCCTCGGTTCCACAGTACAGCCACATCGGGTGGCCTCGGTATTGAAGTGGTTGGATGCGCCGCCTAAGGAAGACCTCCAGAAGGTCCATACCCGTCACTCCTTCAGGAACTAGCTGGACTACACGCTCCATCAACATTTTTACTTGAGCTTTCTCCTTAGGGAGCACCTTCAGAGAAGAGGGCTTGTTCACTCGGTCCATGGAAAACGGAGGGAGACCAGTCGACTGCCCCGGCGTCGATTTGTCTTGGCAGTAGAACCAAGTCGACTGCCACCCTCTGACCGACTCAGGAAGGGTCATGGCCGGAAAGGTACTCTTGCTCCTCATCTGAATCCCGAGACCCCCGCACATCTGAATAACCTTAGTCCTATTGTCATCCGGACTCGCCTTTTTCACTGTCTGTGAGCGACAAGTGAATATGTGCTTAAAGAGACCCCAGTGTGGTCGACAACCCAGGAAGTTCTCGCACATAGACATGAAGGCAGCAAGGTAGGCAATGGAATTTGGATTGAAATGGTGGACTTGTGCCCCAAAGAAATTCAAGAACCCACGGAAGAAAACACTCGGAGGCAGGGAGAACCCGCGGTCTACGTGAGTAGCTAGAAGAACACACTCACCCTCCTGCGGCTGCGGTTGCCACTCGTTCCCCGGGAGCCTCGCTGCCCCGTGAGGGATCAGGCCCTCGTTGGCCAGGTCGTTGAGATCCGTCTCAGTGATGGTCGAGCGTATCCAATCCCCTTGGACCCAACCTTGTGGCAGGCGGGACCTTGACGAGGATCCGCCCCGACTGGACGCTCTCTGAGGGAGTCCTGGACTAGGGGGTGTCCGGACAGCCGGACTATCATCGTCGGCCGGATTCCAAGACTATGAAGATACAAGATTGAAGACTTCGTCCCGTGTCCGGATGGGACTTTCCTTGGCGTGGAAGGCAAGCTTGGCGATATGGATATGTAGATCTCCTACCATTGTAACCGACTCTGTGTAACCCTAGCCCTCTCCGGTGTCTATATAAACCGGAGGGCTTTAGGCCGTAGGATAGAACAACCATTACAACAATCATACCATAGGCTAGCTTCTAGGGTTTAGCCTCCTTGATCTCGTGGTAGATCCACTCTTGTACTACCCATATCATCAATATCAATCAAGCAGGAGTAGGGTTTTACCTCCATCGAGAGGGCCCGAACCTGGGTAAAAACATCATGTCCCTTGTCTCCTGTTACCATCCGCCTAGACGCACAGTTCGTGACCCCCTACCCGAGATCCGCCGGTTTTGACACCGACATTGGTGCTTTCATTGAGAGTTCCTCTGTGTCGTCACCGATAGGCTTGATGGCTTCTTCAATCAACAACACCGTCTAGGGTGAGACTTTTCTCCCTGGACAGATCTTCGTATTTGGCGGCTTCGCACTGCGGGCCAATTCACTTGGCCATCTGGAGCAGATCGAAAGCTACGCCCCTGGCCGTCAGGTCAGATTCGGAAGCCTAAACTTCACGGCGGATATCCGCGGGGACTTGATCTTCGACGTATCCGAGCCGCAGCCGAGCGTGCCGCACTATCACAATGGGTATGATCTAGCTCTGCCGTCGGACAGTACCCTGGAGGCCGCACACGAATCCGCTCCAACCCATAATTCGGAGCCGATTGCGCAGATCAAGGAAGGGTGGCTGGACACCGCCTCGGGAGCTGCAACTTCCACGGCGATGGAGCCGAATACTGACCTCGTCCCTTATAAAGCTCGTGACTCCGAGGTGCCGGACTCCCTGCCGGACTCCGAACCTCCTACGCCCCTGCCAATCGAATCTGATTGTGCGCCGATCATGGAGTTCATCGCTGCGGACATCTTTCAGCACTCACCCTTTGGCGACATCTTAAATTCGCTAAAGCATCTCTCGCTATCCGAAGATCCCTGGCCAGACTATGGCCAGGATGGTTGGGATGCGGACGACGAAGAAATTCAAAGCCCACCCACCATCCACTTTGTAGCCACTGTCGACAATTTAACCGACATGCTAGACTACGACTCCGAAGAGATCGACGGTATGGACGACGATGCCGGAGACGATCAAGAACCAGCGCCTACAGGGCACTGGAAGACCACCTCGTCATACGACATATACATGGTGGACACCCCAAAAGATGGGGATGGCGAAGAAGCAGCGGAGGCAGATTCCTTAAAGAAACAGCCCAAGCGCCAGCGTCAGCGGCGCCGCTCTAAATCCCGCCACAGTAAAAAAGAGATTCCGGCATAGGAGATAATAACACCCCAGAAAGTGCCGAAGATAATCCCCTCCAGCAAGATTCAGCGCGGGAGGATGCAGAAGCAAGCCCTCACGAGAGAGCGGCAGACGAAGAGGTCGAGGATGATAATTACATACCTCCCTCCGGAGACGAGGCAAGCCTCGACAACGACGAATTCGTCGTGCCCGAGGATCCCGTCGAACAAGAGCGTTTCAAACGCAGGCTAAAGGCCACAACAAATAGCCTAAAGAAAAAGCAGTAGCAGCTTCAAGCTGATCAAGACCTGCTGGCCGACAGATGGACCGAAGTCCTCGCGGCCGAAGAGTATGAACTCGAACGCCCCTCCAAGAGTTACCCAAAACGCAAGTTGCTCCCCCAATTAGAGGAGGAAGCATACATACCTTCATCACCAGCGCATAATACGACCGACCGACCACCCCGTGGTCGCGACAGAGAGGCATCCAGGCCCTCCACCAAGACCGTACCCCGGCATCGCTCAAAAAGTACGAAGCCACGAGGGAACGCGCCGGACTTGCGAGATATATTGGAGGACAAAGCAAGACAATCCAGATCTATCTATGGATCACGAGGGTGCCCCACGACCCATGACGAGTATCGTCGCGCCGGATACAACAACTCCGGCCGGGCCGAACACAGCAGACAACGCTCCCTTGAGCTACATCGTGATACTGCTCAATACAAAGGCGCCGCACACCTGCTATGCTTCACAGACGAAGTAATGGATCATCAAATCCCTGAAGGGTTTAAACCCGTAAACATTGAATCCTACGATGGCACAACAGACCCCGCGGTTTGGATCGAAGATTATCTCCTTCATATCCATATGGCCCGCGGAGACGATCTCCACGCCATCAAATATCTCCCACTCAAGCTTAAAGGACCAGCTCGGCATTGGCTTAACAGCTTGCCCGCAGAGTCAATTGGGTGCTGGGAGGACCTGGAAGCCGCATTCCTCGACAACTTCCAGGGCACATATGTGCGACCACCAGACGCCGATGACCTAAGCCACATAATTCAGCAGCCATACGAATCGGCCAGACAGTTCTGGACATGGTTCTTAACAAAGAAAAATCAAATCGTCGACTGTCCAGATGCAGAGGCCCTTGCAGCCTTCAAACACAACATCCGCGACGAGTGGTTGGCCTGGCACCTAGGACAGGAAAAGCCCAAATCCATGGCATCCCTCACATCATTAATGACCCGCTTCTGTGCAGGAGAAGATAGCTGGCTAGCTCGCAGCAACAACCTCAGTAAAAATGCTGGCAGTCCGGATACTAAGGACAACAACGGCAGGTCGCGTCGAAGCAAAAAACAAACGCCGCATTAACGGCGACAACAATGAGGATACGACAGTCAACGCCGGATTCCGAGGCTCTAAACCCGGTCAGCGGAAGAAGCCATTCAAACGAACCACCCCGGGTCCGTCCAATTTGGACCGAATACTCGACCGCTCATGCCAGATACATGGCACCCACGAAAAGCCAGCTAACCGCACCAACAGAGATTGTTGGGTATTTAAGCAGGCAGGCAAGTTAATTGCCGAAAACAACGATAAGGGGCTTCACAACGACGACGAGGAAGAGACCCGGCCGCCGAATAGTAGAGGACAGAAGGGTTTCCCCCACAAGTGCGGACGGTAAACATGATATACGCAACCCACATACCCAAGAGGGAGCGGAAGCGTGCACTAAAGGACGTATATGCGATGGAGCCAGTCGCCTCGAAGTTCAATCCATGGTCCTCTTGCCCGATCACTTTCGATCGAAGAGACCATCCGACCAGTATCCGCCATGGCGGATTCGCCGCATTGGTTTTAGACCCAATAGTCGATGGATTTCACCTTACGAGAGTCCTGATGGACGGCGGCAGTAGCCTGAACCTGCTTTATCAGGATACAGTGCGCAAGATGGGCATAGACCCCTCAAGGATTAAACCTACAAAGACGACCTTCAAGGGCGTCATACCAGGTGTTGAGGCCAATTGTACAGGCTCAGGCACACTGGAAGTGGTCTTCGGATCCCCGAACAATTTCTGGAGCGAGGAGTTAATCTTCGACATAGTCCCGTTCCGCAGCGGCTATCATGCTCTGCTCGGACGAACCGCGTTCGCAAAGTTCAACGCGGTGCCGATTTATGCATACCTCAAGCTCAAGATGCCAGGCCCTCGTGGATTCATCACGGTCAATGGAAATACGGAACGCTCCCTCCGAACGGAGGAACATACAGCGGCTCTCGGCCGTTAAACGACCGGACACGGCCAAACGCGCCCGGAGCAACATCAATCAAGACCACCTGGCACGTTCCGAGCACGCGTAGCAATGTGGCCCCAACCCCAGCCCTCGCATGATTGCAAGACCAGCTCTCCGCGTACATCATTACGCTCTGGAGATACCATGGGCATAGGGGGAGGGGCACGACCACAACAGACCCAGAGTGCGGCTCGACCACACCGGGGGCTCCCAAGTGTGTCGCTATTTTTATTTCTATTTTCCTTCTTTTTATACACAGGACTCCGTTCACCAGAGGCCCTGTTCGGCGGCAAACCCGCCGAACTCACGATGCAACAGCCAGGGAGGGAAAAACGCTGCGACGAACACTCAGGTGGTCTCCATTACGAGCATTAAATTTGATTATACACACAAGTCCGCAGCCCACCCCTGGAGGGGGACATGTTTAATTAGTCCAATCCCTTGCTTACTGCACTATTTGTATCATTCCGCACTCATATCAGAATTCCTTAAATAAACAATGCATCATTTTTTGCCGATAATTGCATTACTTTACATATATGTTCAGTAATGACATCTTGCACCCGTATATTTTGGTACGGCCGAATACACCAGGGGCTTATGTTCCCCGCATTATGGTGTGATAAGTCCGAACACTTTCACAAGTGCGGCACCCCGAACTTATAGCATTATATGAATCGGCTCTGAATCATGTCTTGGGTCAATAGTTGGGTTTGCCCGGCTCCCATGTTTTGGTACCTTACGTTCCGTTCCGTCGGCTAAGGTAGCACTGGGAGAAACACTGCGATTGCGCCCCGGTTGAGCTGGGCGAGCGCCTCAGTGGAGAAAGCTAAAACTGACTGGCATGATAAGGCGAGAGACTGGTCGCTGATCGAGAGGTCTTTTCAAGTCCCTAAAGACTTATGCCGCTTCGAGCGAAAAACCGGATCGTGTCCGGCCAAGGCGTGGATAGCGCCCCGAACTCGGTCTTCCGAATACTAGGGGCTTCGCCGAAATTTAAAATTATAGAATTCTATGGCTAAGTGAGAGTGTTCAAGCATTATAAGTCCGGTTGCCTTGTTCGTTGTGTTGAGCGCCTCCCTAGATGGACCCAAAAATGGGAACAAGAGTGCTCAAGTTTATCCCGAACACCCCAGCACTAGTGGTATGGGGGCTGAAGCCGACGACTTGCCATCTCACAGAATTTATAAACGGCCACACAGAAGGTAATATTTTAAATCAGACAAGCGTTGCTTAGCGCATATGAACAAAGTTTTCAGCGCACAGGATAACACATAGCGAGTTTACTCAATAATTACAGCTCTGGGGCACTCATCCGCAATCTTGCGGGCACCCTTCAGGACAGTCTTATAGTACATCTCGGGCGTATGATACTCCTTGCCCGCTGGTGGCGCGTCAGTGATAAGCCTCTCCGCATCCAGCCTGCCCCAGTGCACCTTTGCGCGGGCAAGGGCCTGACGAGCACCTTCAATACAGGTGGAGCGCTTGATGACCTCCACCCAGGGGCACGCATCCACTAGCAGCCGCACGAGGCCGAAGTAGCTCCCAGGCATGGCCTCTCCAGGCCACAACCGGACTATGAGGCCCTTCATGGCCTGCTCTGCTACCTTGTGGAGCTCGACCAGCTGCTTCAGCTGGTCGCTAGGGGGCACCGGATGGCCGACCTCAGTGTACTGAGACCAGAAGACCTTCTCGTTGAGCTCCCCTCCTCGCCACGGTAGAATGCGGCGGCATCCGACACACTGCGAGGTAGATCTGCAAACGCCCCTGGAGGGCTCCGAATTCGGGTAAGTATCAAGAAGTTTACATTTAACATGCTTGCTTTGCATGAAAAATGCCTTACCCACCGCCATTTTCTACACATCCTCAACCTCCTGAATGGCATTATGGGCCTCGGCCTTGGCGGCTTTGGCACTTTCGAGAGCCGAGGCAAGCTCGGACTCTCGAGTCTTTGAGTCGCGCTCCAAACTCTCATGCTTTTCCATGAGAGCCTGGAGCTCTTGCCGCACCTCTGCCACCCGCGCCTCCTGCTTCTATTGCTCTGCCCGTTCCGCGGCCGCATTGTGTTCGACCGCGGACACAGCCTCCTTCAGGATTGCCACCTTGTTCGTGGCCCCTGCAGTACCCACGTTATCCTTGTTATTTTTATTGCAACCTAAATCCTTTTCTGTAAGGTAACTATTCAAAGTGGTGTTACTCACCTTCTTTGTCCTCAAGCTGCTTCTTGGCACGGCCGAGCTCTAGCTCGGACCGCTCGAGGTCCTGCTTCAAAGCACCGACCTCCGCAGTCAGTGCGGCAGAGGTCAGCAGCGCAGCCTGCAAACCCATATTGACATAATTTTTAGCAACCCTGCGTATATCTTTTTAGATCCTCAGTCCGGCTTTTCTTTCCGAACACCGAACCGAGCATCAGGGGCTACTGTCCATGTGGTATTACATTACATAATTTTAACTTTTTACCTCAAAGCCTGTTAGAAGGCTACTGCAGGCTTCGGTCAGCCCGCTCTTGGCGAGCTGAACCTTCTGAATCACCGCACTCATAATAGTGCGGTGTTCTTCCTCAATGGAAGCGCCTTTGAGCGCCTCCAGCAAGTTGTCCGGCGCCTCCGGTTGGACGGGGGCTGCCGGCGTCACGGTCTTGCACTTCTTGCGAAGGGGCCGCCTGCCGGACTCTGGAACCACTGCAGGTTCCGGCGTGGAGTCCGGCGCAAAGTCCAGGAGGCTGCCTTGTGGCGCCTCTGGAGCCTCCTCCTGATGGGTCCCTTCCTGGGATCCCACCTCGGCGTCCTCAGCGTCGCGAGGGGTGGAGGCAGTCGGGATGGAATCTACATCCGACGGAGCCAACGACCTGCTCGATGAAGCGGGGAGATGATCATCGGCCGGACTGCAGGCAGTGTGCGGCATTAGAAGGACACTATGTGACACAAAAGAAATTACAAATCATTCAGGAATCTGGATACTTACGATCTTGCTGGAGGCCTGGCCCTTGAGGGCCACTCTTCATCGTCAACGTTGGCAGAGCTGTCCGGGGGAATAGTCCTTCCCCTCTTGGACCCTTCGGCCTCCCCTGTCGGGGAAGCCTTCCTCTTCCTCTCCCCTTCCTCTGGGAGAGGGTCTTCTTCCTCCTCCTCGCCTTCGGGGGAGGAGTTCGCCCCTGAATTGTCGGACACGGAAAACGGGAACTCTTTCGAGTACCCGTGGCCTCCTTCATGGCCTTCTTCTCCGGCACCACATGCGGTGCCGGAACCAGCAGCCCCGCTAGACGGGCGTCTACTGGGTTTTCTGGCATGGGAGCCGGGCAGATGATCTGCTCGGCCTTCCTCATCCAGTCCTGTCAAAGGAAAAGGGAGATTGAAACCCGCGTAGAGTCAAACTATTAAAAACAAGTGTCCCGTAAAGGGGTAGAATCACTTACCTCGTCAACTGGACGCTTCGAGCGAAATCCGCGATCTTCAGTGGCGGATGCGGGAGCTTCGGCGCCCTTGAACAGCACCCTCCAGGCGCCTTCGTATGTCGTGTCGAAGAGCCCGCTCAATGCCTGGTGCTATGCCGGATTGAACTCCCACAATTTAAATGCCCGTTGTTGGCAGGGGAGAATCCGGCGGATGAGCATGACTTGGACCACATTAACAAGCCTGAGCTTCTTGTTCACCAGCTTCTGGATACAGGCTTGGAGTCCTGTCAGCTCCTCCGAACTACCCCATAGCAAGCCCTTCTCTTTCCAGGAGGTGAGCTGCATGGGGATGCCAGATCTAAAATCGGGGGCCTCCGCCCACTTAGGGTCGCGTGGCTCGGTGATGTAGAACCACCCCGATTGCCACCCCTTGACGGATTCCACGAATGCCCCTTTGAACCAGATGACATTGGGCATCTTGTCCAACATGGCGCCTCGCACTCCGCTTGAGTGCCCTTCACTACCTTCGGCTTGACATTGAAGGTCTTCAGCCACAAGCCGAAGTGGGGCTGGATGCAGAGGAAGGCCTCGCACACGACGATAAACGCCGAGATGTTGAGGATGATGTTTGGCGCTAGATCATGGAAAACCAGGCCGTAGTAGAACATGAGCCCCCGGACAAAGGGGTGAAGTGGAAAGCCCAGTCCACGGAGAAAGTGGGGAAGGAACACAACCCTCTCATGGGGCCTGGGGGTGGGGATGAGCTGCCCCTTGTCGGGCAGACGGTGCGCGATGTCGCCGGAAAGGTATCCGGCGCTGCGCAGTTTTGTGATGTGCTCCTCCGTCACGAAGGAGGCCAGCCATTTGCCTCCCGCTCCAGACATGATCGGAGAAGGTCGAGACGAGATGCGCGGACTTGGGCGCTGGAGCTCGAGAGTGCGCGGAGATGGATAAGCAAAAGAGGAAGAAGGCGTAGGTAAAAAGGGTGGATCCTTATCCCCTTATATATGGGCGGACGGAAACTATGCGTCCCCACCGGCCTGGTAAAACTTGCTTATCTCCCAAGCGCCACCATCAATGGCGCAGTTGGGTTACCCACGTCTGTATTGATGAGAATCCCGGAATAAGGGGAACATGATCTCTGCTTCGACAAGACGTGCCAAGGAAACTGCTTCGCTAAACGCGCTGAGGTGGTATAATAAAAAACGATTCAAGTAAAGGCTTGGTAGTGGCGTGACGTCATGCTACAGATACGTCAGCAGATTGAACTTGTGTACATATTATTCTCTCTACGGTGGAATGTGGAATCTATTTTGCAGAGCCGGACACTATCCTGGTGTTCACAATCTTCTATGAATTATTCGGAGGAGGAACCCGCCTTGCAATGCCGAACAATATGCGCGCCAGACTCATCGTCATTGAAGCCTGGTTCAGGGGCTACTGAGGGAGTCCTGGACTAGGGGGTGTCCGGACAGCCGGACTATCATCGTCGGCCGGACTCCAAGACTATGAAGATACAAGATTGAAGACTTCGTCCGGTGTCCGGATGGGACTTTCCTTGGCGTGGAAGGAAAGCTTGGCGATATGGATATGTAGATCTCCTACCATTGTAACCGACTCTGTGTAACCCTAGCCCTCTCCGGTGTCTATATAAAACGGAGGGCTTTAGTCCGTAGGATAGAACAACCATTACAACAATCATACCATAGGCTAGCTTCTAGGGTTTAGCCTCCTTGATCTCGTGGTAGATCCACTCTTGTACTACCCATATCATCAATATCAATCAAGCAGGAGTAGGATTTTACCTCCATCGAGAGGGCCCGAACCTGGGTAAAAACATCGTGTCCCTTGTCTTCTGTTACCATCCGCCTAGACGCACAGTTCGGGACCCCCTACCCGAGATCCGCCGGTTTTGACACCGACACTCTCCCTGTTGCCTTCCCCGTCGCCGTCGCCTTCTTCGCGCGCTCCATGGCCACCGTCTTCTCCTTCACCATTGTCGCCGGCGAGCGCACGAAGAGTGGATGGGCGGGGGCGAGAGCGGGCAGGGCTGGCGGAGGCGGAGAGGGCAGAAGGAGAAATGGGGAGGGTACTGTTCAAAAACCCTCGCCCGGCGCATTTTATAAGAACGCTTCCGAGTGGCTGACGAGTGGGCCCGAGCAATCCTATCACATCCCGAAACAGTCGCGCACGCGTGATACGTGGCGAAAAAGGTGGCGCAGAAATCGAGGCGTCCACACCCTATCCCATCCGAGCGCCACGGTCCGCCCAGCTTCTAGCGCTTCCCAAAATTCGGATCCCACGAAATCCGCTAACAGCAGATCAATTTGTCAGACGGTAGATTTTCTGCGATCCGTCGCTCAGAAGTTTACTAGGTTCAAATGTTCACTCGATGGGAGGAAAGAATTGATCAAGGCGACTGAAAGAAAAGTTGCTGCCATCAACTAAAAGATTATTGATCCAAGGCGAGACATGTTCAGAACACAAAAGCAGGTCGGAAATATTATCAACTCCTTCCTCACTCAAACCTCGATCCATTTGGGGGCTAATGATGAAGTCATGTACCTAGGGTAGGGTCATAGACCTGTCTTAAGTACCCTTCCCAAGGACACCCTCAGAAGAAACTGCCTTCCAGTCGACTAAGAGAGACTTCACTCGACGGACTCGAAGGACTCGACCATGAAGACTCACTCGACCACCAGGAGATCAAGAGACACTCTGCATCCAAACGGTCTGTAATTAAGTAGTCTTTATGGCATTTAGGACACTTTATCTAAGGCGTTACCAGTAACGCCTAGCCTTAATGTACTTTAAACCCTGCATAACTGAGGGCTGGAGGGGTCTGGCAGACACTATATAAGCCACCCCCCTCCTCAGTGTAAAGGGTTCGCACCCCTGTAATCTATACACACATAATCCAGTTGACCGCCTCCGGGCTCCCAGACGTAGGGCTGTTACTTCCTCCGAGAAGGGCCAGAACTCGTACATCCCTTGTCTTCACAACTGCTCCATAGCTAGGATCTTGCCTCTCCATACCTACCCCCCATTCTACTGTCAGACTTAGAACCACAACAGACACTATATAAGCCACCCCCCTCCACTGGCAGAAGGGTTCGCACCCTTGTAACTCATACACATATAATCCAGTCGACCGCCTCCGGGCTCCGAGACGTAGGGCTGTTACTTCCTCCGAGAAGGGCCTGAACTCGTAAATCCCTTGTGTATACAACTACTCCATAGCTAAGATCTTGCCTCTCCATACCTACCCCCCATTCTACTGTCAGTCTTAGTACCACGACAGTCCTTTCAGTGGTCTCCTAGTATTCGTCAGTTTCATGATGGACCAAGAAGAACCAGGCAAAGATCTACCAATGTTGGACCAGACGCGGGTGGCTGATCCCCACGAGACAGAGAGGTCCAAGAAGATGGAGGCAGCCACGGAGCCGACCCCAAATACGCTCACGGCCACTACTGAGATGGTCAAACCCCCATTTGAGGTTACAGCCCCCGTGGCCCCGTAGGAGCAGTTTTCCCCCTTTGAGGATGTGTCCCCCCCGTTGAGTTGCCCAAGGTGATTTTCTTCTTTGCTGATCTCGATTGTGGTCTTTCATCTAAGTATGCGGTGACAAATACTGCAAAATTTTATTAGCTTCGATGCCATGCTACCTTCCCTATCATGCATACTTTTGACTCTACGTAGTGGTTTAAATAACTTGTGTTTCTTATATTGGAAAGTAATTCAGAATTTGTTTCTGTTTCAATTAGAGCCCTGATGCAGATAAGGATTGTGTGGTTGTACATGTCACTCGCTACGAGGCGGATGACCTGAATATACGCACTAGGAAAACAACGTTCTTAGGCTGTTGGATCCTGGAAGCCATTTGCACTTATACAAACGTCGAGATGTATTCCAACTTCACTGTTGTCAGGCATGCTGTCCAGGATGTACTAAAGCACAAGAAGTTCAAAGCTACTCCTTCGTTTGTGAGGCATACTGTTCTTGTCATGCTTACGCAGGAAGATTATGTGGCATGCCTCCACAAACAAGTTTATGAGTGGCAAGGCCACAAGGTTATCTTCAGGAAAGTTCACAGGATTGAGCTGCTGCTGGTCGTGCTCGATGATGTTCATGGCAAGGTCCGTCTTGTGTCTATCCCAAATTAGATCGAGACATGAAATAGTTGCCCCATCTAGTGTTTAATAGTAGTTTGGATTGTGTCTAATTATCCGAACCTTGCCTATTATCGAGCCCTCTGGGGCTAATACTTTGTTCGAATCCATCTATGGGAACTGCTGCTCTTTTTGTGTGCCCGTGACACCTATGAGAACCATCCTAATTGTTGCTGAAACAGATGTGTCCTCACTAGCTTTTCATGAATATGGCATCGTAAGACATAAGTTGTCATGGTTTATCATACGATTAGTGTGTGCTTGATGAGATAGAGTACTCGTTCGAGAACTGTGCGCCGACATATACATAGGGTACATAAGGCTGGTTAAGTACTTGTAAACACTGTTGGTGCTACCCCACTTGTAAGCGATTGTGCAAAACACGGCACATTGGCTCAGCTCACTTCAACACTAGAAAAGTCGGCTATCGACCAGCTAACAATCAATAATCTGTTATCTGACATATAAGCAACTACTCCCTCCGTAAACTAATATAAGAGTGTTTAGATCACTATTTTAGTAATCTAAACGCTCTTATATTAGTTTACAGAGGGAGTACTATCTTGTTACAGTGGTTCATGCAGTTAATTGAGGCCACAATGTAAATTCCAAATGTTCACACTGTCGGTGATATACCCCGCGGTATGACCCGGCCGGAGTTATAACCCAGCAGGAGTTAAGTCAGATGATAACCCGGCGGACAATCATAAACCGGCAGGAGTGATAACCCAGCAGACAATCATAAACCGGCAGGAGTCATAACCCGGCAGACAGTGATAACTGGTTGGTAGTCATAACCCGGCAGACAGTGATAACTGGTTGACTGTCATAACCCGGCTAATAGAGTCACCTGGGGTTATGAATACCGAGACGTTATGAAGCCCAAGATGTTAAGAAGCCCATGAAGAGAAGTCAAAATAGTTTAAGTCTTAACCCGAGTTGGACTCTACATGTAACCCGACCCTTCAACATACATAAGGAGGGGTAGGGCACCCCAAGGGGGGAGAGGGATAATCTTAGGGTTAGACATAATTGGGAGATCCAGACATAATTGGGAGATCCGGTTTACGGTGACTTCCTCGTGATGATAATGAGACATAGCCACAAACAACATGTAGGGTTGTTACTGGATGATGTTTCCCGGGGCCCGAAGCTGTCTAAATCTTTGTCTCGTGTGGCGTTTTCTCGATTCTGCTCAACCCCTCTCAAGCTACCACATAGATGCGTTGGCCTCATGACTAAGTCATCACACTAGGACATCTGCCGTGACAATTCCATGACAGTTGACGCCCACCATGGGGCCCGCGCACGGTGGTGTTGAGTTCTTGGAGGGATTCTTCCCTGGGTTTTGAGAAATTCGTGGTTTTCAGATGAAGTAGAGCCGGATTGCGTCTATGTGCATCGTGACATGCCACCAGGCGATCCGTCATGGCCGGATCACTTTCCGCTGCACCGCCGTGAGAAGACAAGGGCAGAAGTGATTCTATTAGTACGTATCAAAATCATTAAATTACGGTTGTTTTGGTCTGAGTTGGCAAGTCGCCGCCGCTGCATCGTGCGTTCCGCTGAGTATAAGACAAGGACTGCAGCACAGGTGATTTACCTACGGCGTTGCAAGTAATCGAGAAAAAACAGCAGTTTGGAGCCGATCGATCGGCTGGCTGCTGCCTTCGCGTCGTATATGTAGCGCCGGGGATTGATCCGAGACTACCGCTTAATCCGCCGAGTTTCCACTGCTGCTCCACGTCCACAAGTTCCAGGCCATGGAAATCAACTGTCTGTTGCTACCATTTTTCCCGATGTAAAAAATTGTCAAATTTGGAAAAACAACTAGTATTTGCACTAGTACGTGACCAAGACTAGTACTATTTGAGTACTAGACAAGATGATTACATCCATCCAAGTCAGAAGATTCCAAGAGCGGCTGCCGGATTACCATCAGGGTAATTTAAAAGAGAAAAAATTAGAGGAGGAGGTCAACTACGACCCAGAGGAGGATTGAGTCGAGGGTGGGTCCTTGCATCGCCCGCCTCTGATCCATGGCCGGTTTGATTCCGCTCACGCAGCTGCGCCAAGCCGCCTCGGGGAGGCCCCCTTCGCCGCTGCCATGGTCAAGCCGGTCTGCCCAGCTCAAACCGCCGACCGCCTCCGCTTTACGCTGTTGTTGAAAGCCGCCAAGTCGACTCTGCCACAGCCTCGCCTGACCTTTACCTCTGTTACAAGCTGCCACAGCCGGATCAGTTTCCTCGGCCTCGGCCTCGGCCTCCACAAATAGTCGTAGCTCGTCATCGCGCCTCCACCATCGCTGTTTCGTGCCTGCAAACCGCCATGGCCTCGTGTCGTGCCTCCATGGAGCCGCCCTTCGAACCGTCCCCGCGTTCCTATTGGGCGTTGTTGCCGCCCCGAGTCACCCACGCCCCTACCCCGTCGGGCTGGCGTTCCTCCAAACCGCCGCCGGTTTGTGTTGTCGCCTCTGCAATTAAATCGCCAGCATCCTCGACACTCAAGGCCGCCACCGGCTCGCCTCACGCTGACGCTGCCTGTTCCGCTGGCTGCAACCCACACCCCCAATTCCGCGCATCAGCTGCTGTTGTTCCAGTGCTCCGCGGCAAGCCGTCTGAGTCGTCGGCCTTGAACCGCCGTCCATCTGCCTAACTCGCCGCCACGGGCCGTGGGTCGCCTCGAGTCCGAGTCGCCGTCAGGCCTCGCCTCCAGTCCAAGTCATTGTTGGGATTTGTCTCCCCTGAATAGCCGTTACTGACTCGTTTCTGTCACCCCTGCGGCCTTGCGCCGAACCGCCGTGCCGGGTTGTCGACTTCGACCCCACGCGGTTTCATCCTGAGACGCCGGCCACTGCAGAGAGCCGCCCCGATGGCCGGCCGTTTCTACGGCCTCGCCTCCGCGACTCCTCCTCGTCGGTCCCTGCGCGAGCCACTTCCATCACTATTAGGGAAAACCTTATACACATAATCATATCAGTAGCGCGTGTTAAAATGAGGCGCTACTGCTACTTAGCAGTAGCGCGTTGGCTTAAAGGGCACTACTGTTATCCACATAGCAGTAGCGCGGCATGAACAAAACACACTACTACTATAATTGCCACACCGTTGCCGACGTGCTAGGTATAGTAGTAGCACCCTTCTAGCAACCGCGCTACTACTACAAATCTTAGGAGTAGCGAGTTTGTGAGGGCGCCCTACTGCCACAGATTTTAGCAGCAGCGCATTTTCGCTCTCCACGCTACTGTTAAGGCTATTTTCACCTAACCCCCCAGGCGGGCTTCCCTCTCCTTTGCTTCCTTCCCCAATTCCCCACTCTCTCTTCTCCCCCTCGTCGCCTCTGCCGGAGCCTCTGCCCTCGCCCTCGCCGGAACCCCTGCTCTCGTTCTCCGCCGGAGTCTGCCCCTCGACGTCGTCGCGCGCCTGTGCCTCCTCCTCCTCGACCTCGACCTTGCCGGAGCCCCTGCCCTCGCTCTCCGCCGCCGTCTCCCTCGACCCGCCTCGCCGCCGTCTCCCTCGACCCCGCCTCACCGCGCCTCGGTGGCGCAGTCTCCCCCGACCCCATCTCCCTCCCCGCCCTCTGTAAGCACTCTCCCCTTCCCTCTTCTCCGCTCTCTGTTAGTTTGAACCCTAGCTATTTAGTGCTAGTTAGTATGAACCCTAAGCTATTTTTAGTGCTAGTTAGTTAATTAAAATTAGTATTAACCCTATTTAATTAGGTAGTACGAACCCTAGTTAAAAAAATGGATACTTATATGGTAATTAGGGCAGTAGTTCCTAGGTACTAATTAGTTAGTAAGAAATAGGTACTAATTAGGTACTACTCCCTCCGATCCTAAATATAAGTCTTTTTAGTGATTCTAATAAGAGACTACATACGGAGCAAAATGAGTGAATCTACACTCTAAAATATGTCTATATACATTCGTATGTAGTTTCTTATTGGAATCTCTAAAAAGACTTACATTTAGGAACGGAGGAAGTAGTTTATTTTTATTTATAGTAAGTTTATTTTTAGTAGGAACTAGTTGAATTAATAGAACTAGTTAGTAAGAACTTGTTGCTATTTTTTTAGTTAAAGCAATTTTTCCCGCATCGACGTGGACGATGCCTATCGCGCATCCTCGTCGTCGAGTCGGCGGAGGACGACACCTGCTTGACCAGATGGGCCATGTCCATGACTAGGTTCTGCCGGGGTGGTACTGGGAGGCGCTACATACCGGGGGGCGCAGGTTGGTGAGGAGCCAGCCTGTCGTTGACCCGAACCTTCTTTGGTGGCGGTCGCGTGGGCCAGTGATAGTGCAGAGGCTCGAGGACCCCGCGAAGGTGGTGGTCACCGTGTCAGTGAGGAGAACGCACACGTCCATTGCTACTTGTTTGCGTTGGAGCACAGGTTCTCCAATACCTGGCAGGTTCTCCAGGGATCTCACTTGAGCTATGATCCCGTGATGATTCCTTCTCTCTGGGTGTCCACCGCCCGCGCCGATACCCGTCATGTGCTAGGGTTTTAGTTGTATTAGTGATGTTATATGTATGATAGTATTCAGGATGTATTAGTGATAATATTCGACAATGTACGGACGCATGAGATGATTTACTTTTGCTTATTGAATGCATGCTAATTTGAGTCCTATAAGATATTTTGAAATGTACACTACTAGAAAATGGGCTATAGATGGGATTGACACTAATGGCGCACCAGACAGGTGGTGCGCCATTAGTATATACTAATGGCGCACCACCTTCTGATGCGCCATTAGAGTTGAAACTACTAATGGTGCACCTTGCCCACGGTGCGCCATTAGTATCAATTTTTTTCTGAACTAGTGCGCCTGTCCAAACATACTAATGGCGCATCCACAGGAAGTGCGCCATTACTAGTTGTAACTAGTAATGGCGCACCAGCCAGAAAGTGCGCCACTAATGTTATTTTTTTTATTCCTTTTTTTGCTAAACTACTAATGGCGCACTCACACGAGGTGCGCCATTACTAGTTTAAACTAGTAATGGCGCACCGTGGCAGAGTGTACCATTAGTATGTTTTTTTTTTGCAAAACTACTAATGGCGCACCACCAGGTGGTGCGCCATTAGTAACCTGGATTACTAATGGCGCATTTGTTGTTGGTGCGCCATTAGTAAGTGGGCAGCAACAAGATATTTTGGACAGCCTCTCCTCCCACACTCACTTTCTCCCCACTTCATTCTCTCCACCGCCTCCTCCTTGTCTCGGGTGCCTCCTCTTTTTCACCTCATTTCCACCATAGATTCATTCAAATTAAGTGGTTAAGTTACCTTGTTTTGCTAGGTAAGTAAGGGGGGAAGCTATATTTATGTTGTTCTCCCTACAACAATGTGCACATGCACTTTTTATGGCCTATCTAGATCTATGTATGTTTGTGGTGTTGCATATGTTTGTGGTGTTGCATATGTGTTTGTGTTTGGAGGTGTACCGGTATTTGAAATGCGATAGTTGCCAATATTTTGCCGGAATGTTGATTCATTTCCGTTTCGGCGAGAATTTTGGCATTAAGAATTCTTTTTGGTCCTATTTTTAGGGAAAGTCATGCCGAAATTTTTCTTGGTTCTAAAATATCGTTTTGCTCTACCTCACAGGCGACCATGGTCCGCACGATGACCGAAGGCATCATGAATAGGTTTTTGAGGTCCGCGAAGGCCGAGATGCTTCAAAAGAACGAGACGGAGATAAGATGTTCGTGTCGAAGATGCAAGCTGAATAGCCTTATTGCGGACCCGGATTCCGGGCAGGTGCGGGACCACCTGCTCTTGCGTGGTTTCATGGATGGATATCGTTGGCAAGGTGATGAAGATGACTACGAAGTCGTCCATGGGGGCCGGGCAAGAAATGAGGAAGGGCAGCAAGACAACCACCGCGGCTCGGGCGAGCGAGAAGACGAAGAATCCCCAGGAGATGATCACGACGGTGATGCTGTACACAGTCATCATGTAGAAGATGCAGGACATGATGATGATGCCGGTGGAGCAGACGACGCTGGACCATCGATGGGCTGGGTGCAGGACCCTCATATTCAAGAGCTGCTTCTCAAGCAGACGGATAACGCAAGAGCTGCCGCCCGAGAGAAAGCCAAGATGGATCAACTTGAGTTAGACGCGGTTACTCCATTGTATGAAGGATGCAGGCCCGAGGATACCCGCTTGAAAGTAACGCTCATGGCTCTGGAGATGAAGGTAAAACACAAAATGACCGACGCATGCTTCGACGAGAACATGTCATTCTGGCACGAACGTCTTCCCAAGGGGAACAAGTGCCCGACCAGTTTGGAGGAGGCGAAGAAGATCGTGTGTCCTCTGGATTTACCGCACGTGAAATACCATCTGTGCATGAACAATTGCATCATTTATCGGGACGAGCACGCAGAGTCTACCATATGTCCGGTGTGCGGTGTCACTCGATACAAGAAGAGGAAGAAAGCTCCTCGAAAAGTGGTGTGGTACTTTCCGATCACTCCTCGTCTGCAGCGGTATTTCGCGGACCCTAAGGTAGCAAAGCTCCTGCGTTGGCACGCGGATAGGGAGGAGAAGAAGCAAGAAGATGACGCAAATGATCCGGAGATAGATAAAAAAGACAAGATGCTGAGTCACCCTAAGGATGCGAGCCAGTGGCAAGCGTTGAACTTCGAATACCCAGAATTTGGGAACGATCCAAGGAACATCGTGCTGGGCGCGAGCACCGATGGAGTCAATCCGTTTGGCAGCCAGAGAAGCACACATAGCACCTGGCCTGTGTTTGTGTGGATGTACAACCTTCCCCCCTGGTTGTGCATGAAGAGGAAGTACATTCACATGAGTATGCTAATTGAAGGGCCGAAACAACCAGGGAACGACATCAATCTGTATCTGGGGCTGCTGAAAGAGGAGCTTGACACGCTGTGGAAAACGCCAGCCAATACATGGGACGCCGCAGAGAAAGAATATTTCCCTATGAGAGCCGCACTGCTCACGACGGTGCACGACTATCTCGGTTACGGATATCTTGCGGGGCAGGTAGTCCACGGATTTTCTGGATGCGTAAGGTGCATGGATGACACAACGTATCGCCAGCTAGATAGAGATCCCGGGTCTTCGAAAACCATGTTCATGGGACATCGAAGGTGGCTTCGCGACGATGACCCGTGGAGGAAACGCAAGGATCTGTTCGATGGTGAAACCGAACCCCGAAAACGCCCGTGTACGAGGAGCAGCGAGGAAATAGACAAGCTGTTGAAAAATTGGAAAGACTGCCCACTGCCTGGAAAGAAGCAAAAGGCGCCAGAGCCGGGAAAGAAGCAAAAGGCGCCAGAGCCACTGCTGAAGGTATGGAAAACGAGGTCTGTTTTCTGGGACTTGCCGTACTGGAAGATCCACCGTGTGCCTCACAGCCTTGATGTCATGCATATCACGAAGAACATGTGCGAGAGTCTGCTTGGTACCCTGCTCAACATGCCAGAGAGGACCAAAGATGGGCCGAAAGCAAGGGCAGACTTGAAATCAATGGGCAGCAGGCAGGAGCTTCACGCTATATATGATGATGATGATGATGATGATGATGATGATGATGATGATGATGAGGCGAAGCAGGACACAGAAAGTCGTCGCAAAGGCAAAAAGGCCAAGAAGACCGGAAATGACTACCCTCCCGCGTGCTTCACTCTAAGTCAGGAGGAGATCGAGCAGTTTTTCACCTGCCTCCTAGGAGTAAAACTTCCTTACGGTTACGCGGGGAAGATAAGCAGATACCTAGACCCAGCGAAGCAGAAGTTCAGTGGGATGAAGTCTCACGACTGTCACGTGCTGATGACGCAGATACTTCCAGTTGCAATCCGTGGGATCATGGACGCGCACGTCCGTGAAATGCTATTTGGCCTATGCAACTTCTTCGACGTCACCTCTCGGAAGTCGATTGGCGTGAGGCAACTCAGAAGGGTACAGGAAGAGATCGTGGTGATACTATGCGAGCTTGAGATGTACTTTCTGCCTGCATTCTTTGATGTTATGGTGCATCTGCTGGTCCATATAGTGGAGGATATCATCCAACTCGGGCCGACGTTCCTGCACAGCATGATGCCGTTCGAAAGGATGAATGGTGTCATCAAAGGATACGTTCGCAACATGTCACGTCCAGAAGGAAGCATAGCCAGGGGCTTTCTGACCGAAGAGTGCATCTCCTACTGCAAGAATTATCTAGGCATCGAGAACCCCGTTGGTCTGCCCGTCAACAGGCACCTCGGCAGGCTCGCTGGATGGGGTCACCGTGAGGGTCGCCGCGAAATGCATGTCGACTTCGAGGGTCGACTCGCTGACTTTGAAAGAGCAAACCTAGTG
Organism: Triticum timopheevii; assembly: GCA_963921465.1. Classification (NCBI taxonomy): domain Eukaryota; kingdom Viridiplantae; phylum Streptophyta; class Magnoliopsida; order Poales; family Poaceae; genus Triticum; species Triticum timopheevii. The sequence continues at coordinate 115,372,152 of OY997266.1, read as the reverse complement.
GCGCTACAACACATAGACGTGGTCGATCCTTGGGTGGTAGAGCACAAAACCTTTATTAAGAAGACGTACAATGACCGAGGCCAACAGAGGACGGACGGAGATACACTCAAAGAGCACAACTCATGTTTCACGCGTTGGTTCAAGCAGAAGCTTCTGTCGTACCCTTTACATGAGGATTCTTCCGCGGAAGAACAACTCATATTCGCCTTGTCACAGGGCGCCGAGCACAACCTGATGACCTATGAGGCGTACGATATCAACGGCTACACATTCTACACCAAGGCCAAGGACATGAAGAGCGATGGTTATCAGAACTCCGGGGTAACGATGGAATCCTACACCAGTAACAACAAGGACAGATACTACGGAAGGATCGAGGAGATCTGGGAGCTGAGCTACGCTGGAGAGAAGGTCCCGATGTTCCGTGTCAGATGGGCCAAGAACGTCATAAAGGAAGACCGGTATTTCACCACCATGGTTATACCCGAAGCCAAATCCAAGACCGCGGGCGCAAACGTCACCGCGAAAAATGAGCCATGGGTACTGGCTTCCCAAGTGGACCAATGCTTCTTCATTACCGACCCACCAAAGCCCAGTCGTGTTGTCGTGAGGAGAGGCAAAAGGAAGATCATCGAAATGGATGGAGTAGCCAATGAGCAAGACTTCGACAAGTACGACGACCCCAGGATCGAACATGACGACGATGATGAAGTAGCAGCATACACCACAAGAAGAAGCAGGACCACCCTACCTAAAGGACGTCCGTTCCACAGAAGAACTCCATTTGCGAAAAAGAAGGGCAAGAAGATTGTGAACAGATAGCTAGCTAAGACTGATTGTATTTAAATCGTAGCCTTCATTTATCGATTGTATTTCATGGGTACTTTTTGAACTATCATGAATATTTTTAAATTTCATGGACACTCGATCTCGATCCCCCTCCATCTCGATCGCTATCCCACCTCGCCAGATCCGGTCCCCCTCGCCGCCGAGCACCCCCCAGTCCACCGGCCGCCGCCGCCGACCCCCCGCACCCTCGATTCCCCTACTCAACCGCCGCCGCCGACCCCCCGCACCCCGCACACCCTCCCCCGCTCCACCGGCATTACTGTTTGATGATATTTTTTAAAAATTTATTATTGTCTTATAAAAAAAATATTACTGTTATGATTTAAACAAGTTTGAACATATTTAAACACAAATAAGTATCAAACAACTTTTTAAATGCTAAAAAAAATTTGTGGAGCCTGGGAGTCGAACCAAGGACCTCCTGGTGTGAGAACTGGCAGCTGACCAGTCGAGCTAGTAGAGGGGACTTGATGTGGATCAGTTCTGGTGGTAGATAACCTGTTGGCTCGAGCAGAAATCAAAAAAAAAAACTAATGGCGCACCACGGTGAGGTGCGCCATTAGTATGGATGTACTTATGGCGCACCGAGGGGTGGTGCGCCATTAGTATTGTGCCCGATCCCCTTTCCCTCTCCCCCTTCGCCCGATCCCCCCTTCCCTCTCCCGCTCGCCAGTTCCCTCTCCCTCGATCCACCGCGCTGCTCCTTCCCTCGTCCCTCCCTCCACCGTGCCGCCGCCGCCGCTGCCCTGACCCACTGCGCCGCAGCCGCCCATGCGCCCCCGCCGCCTCCCTCTCCCCTTCCTCCCCCTCGAGCCCGCGCCGTCCGCCCAAACCTAACCCGACGCCGTCCGCCCGCGCCCGCTCCACCGCCGCCGCCCTGCCTCTCCGCCCTCTCCTCGCCCTCGCCCTCTCCCTCCCTCACCCTCTCCTCGCCTTCCCTCTCCCTCGCCCTCTCCCCGCCTTCCCTCGCCCTCGCCCTCTCCCTCCCTCGCCCTCTCCTCTCCCCCAGAGCCCAGAAAGCCTCGCCGCCGTCGCACCGTCCCGAACAACCACCTCTGCACATCGGTCGCCGGCCGCGGGGAGACACCAGCGCTTCTTCTCGCTCGGGACGCCGCTGCTCGTCAAGGTAATCCTTGATTTGCTCTTCTCTTCCCTTCCCTTCCCTTCCATTCCATTCCCTTTGATTTTCTCATGCGCTTTGGCTTCCTTTGCTCACGCAGGTGCACGCGTCAGACGCCACCAACCTTTGATTTGCTGGCCGTGGCACAAGCAGCTCTGCCTGTACATCTGGTTTGGTCTCTTAGACTAGGTATAATCCCATCCCCCTCTCCTCTGCCCTGCTCTTTCTCTGCCTGTGCTGTTTAGGGATGGAATGCATGCCCAACTGTGCGATTGCTTAATTTGTCTAGCCATTATTCTAGCTGATTAGGTTGGTTCTTTAGCTGTCCCCATGTAATTACTCAGCCCGATCAAATTGCCTGGAACTCGTTGGCGAAAACCATTAATAATTAGATAAGTGAACAAGGTTCAACCTGGTCCAAATTTACAAGGTTTGGTTTTTGAACAGAAACTAACATGCAATGTATTCTGAAATGTTAGGAATATAGTATAATGCAAAAGCACTGCCAACCAGCAATCAAACTAAACTGCGACAACCATTGGTGATTTTATCTGCTTGGTGTCCTCGTTGGCGCTAGGACCCTAGCATAGCAGCGTGCGTACGTGTCTGTGCTGTGCACGGAACTGACCGATGTCAGGGTGTGTTTCACTACGTTTCAATGGTTCTGGTAGGCCGAGCCACCTGCAATTTTTGTGCATTCCATCCGTAAACACCACCACGCAATCAACTGTTGGAGTATGTCTGTTTCCCAGTGCTGTTTGGAGCAGCAGCAGGATCCTTCTTGTACTCCTAACATAGCAGGTTGCTTGTACTTCATGTTTGACAGTTTGAGTACTTCTTGTTGAAGGTTGCTGGTACTTCATGTTTGAGCAGTGAACATGACAGGTTAATTTCAGATATGACACTGTTTGGACATTAATTTGAGTAGATGAACATTTTGTGGTTCTGCTAGGACTTGCTCCAGATTTTTTAACCCTAGGATTTCTTTTCTTTTAGTTCTTTTCTTACAGAAAATTTACTGAAAATTCAGAAACTTGGAGTAACCTGTGGACTGTACTTTTGTGATCTCCTACTCCTGAATTTTCATGTCACTTGTGCTATTGCCAAGCATGACATGGCCATTTTTTATTCTGTTTTTGATGGAGCTTGGTGTGTGTTGTTTCGTACTACTAAGCAACCTATTTTGAAGTGTGTAATCAGCATGAGCAAAAATAGACGTTAGATCTTAGCGCTAATGAGAGATGAAAATGTCACATATATATTGTCTACTACTTGCATACAGAGAACAACCTATGAAGCTGTATTTCTGAAATGTGGTGATGATCTTATCTGCAAGAATGAAAATGATGAGCTATGTTTCTAAAATGTGGTGATGATCTTATCTTAGCTGTATTTCTGAACTGGTAGCTAAGTGTATTACTTGTGATGATGATGCTGCTGCTGCTGTACTACTTGTGATGATGTTGCTGCTGTACTACTTGTGATGCTGCTGCTAGTTGTGATTTTGTCAAGTGATGCTGCTGCTACTTGTGATCTTCTAAAATGACCCCTTTCTCCTGAAACGTTGATTAATTTCCGTTTCGGTTGAGAAATGGGGCACTCCTAGGTCAACAAAATTAGCAAAGGTCATGCCCAATTTTCTTGACCTAGAAGGTGCCCGATTCTCAACCGAAATAAAAATTAATTTGCTTTAGTGGTTGGATTAGTTTAGTATTTTATTCACACACTCAGACACCCTTGCTTGCCATGTGTTTGAACACCCTGCGGTGTAGTAAAAAGTAATTACAGATACACTCACCCACATAATTATTCAACACAATGAAAAAATAGTACAAATTAAGGAAAGGAAATACCATTTCAGACGCCTGTCTTCTAAAAAGAAGAGTGAACTTTCTAGACACACCCCTCAAGAACTAGGTTACCCTGAGAACGTGGACTTGGACCTTAGCAACAACACACTAACAGGTTCTATCCCAAAACACCTAGGCAATATCACAAACATCTCTCAATTGTTCCTTGACAATAACCAACTTTTTGGCGACATTCCTCGAGAATTAGGTTATTTGGTCAACTTAGAGATCTTGTTCCTTGACAATAACCAACTTTTTGACCAAACTTTGTTTCTATTTAGAGAGAAACATGGCCCACAACGATGAGGCCGGGGGTTCGGGCGGCAAGGCATTCTGGGAGCTGTCCCAGGAGATGGAGGAACAACCTCGCTTGTATGAGGCCGCCGCCTTCCCCATCGATCATGAGACCACTGATGGTGCCGCCGAGGATGACCACACTGATGCCACCACTGATGGTGCCGCCGAGGATGCCACCACTGATGATGGCGGCGCCCACACAGATGGCAGCCAACCGAAGAGGCAACGGAAGGACCGGCGCCCGATCGTGCTCCTCACCCTCAAGGAGGAAGTTACTGAAGTGGACTCCAACGGGAATCCAACGACGCCCGAACGAATAGTCAAGGGGTACTCGCTTCAGCTCGGGTGCATTGTCTGGAGCACCGTCTCGATCAACACCGAGAACCTGAGGCATCCTGACCGAGGGAATTTGCGCCACCTCCTCTTCACGAAGCTGCACGAACGATACAAGTTCCCCGCTGAATTTGCAAACACAAGCCTCAAAGGGAATAAAGTGAACAATGCCGCCCTCACGAAGATGAGCAAGGCCCTGTCTACTTGGAAAAGCAATGTGAAGAAAATGATCGAGAAAGGTGAGAGTTATCAGAAGATCAAGGAGAAAAATCCTTCTATCACCGAAGATGACTACAACGAATTCAAGATCAATTGCTCGAGCACCGCAAACTCCCAATCAAGTGAGTGGGGGAAACAAATGCGGGAGCTGAACATAGGGGAACACACACTCGGTCCCGGCGGTTACAGAGTGGCGGAGCCTATATGGGACAAGGAGGAGGCGGAACGTGCCGAGCAAGGCCTACCGACCCTCTTCCATAAATACGGTGACAAGCAGACCAGGAACTTTGTCAGGGCCCGGTACAAGAAGGACCCGAAAACAAAGGAGCTTACCACGGATCCGAAGACCAGGCAGCTTGAGCTTGTTCTAGTAAGGAATACACCCCCGCGTAATTAGCTCCATATGGTTGCATTCTAATTAATGAAGCCCAATTTCTAAATGGTTCACATTCCTTCCACAGGCGACTGAAAGCAGTAGCACGGGGTCGACTAAGAGCAACCCTTGGGACACCACTCTAAATAGGGCGTTGAATGTAATGAAGAAGAAGGATAAGCTCAGTAAGCCGGCGTCAGCTGGTCGTGTGGCCGGCAAAGGCTTGTCGACAAAATGGGGGTCATACTATACCGCTGGTGTGCGGAAGGAGAAAAAGAATAGCTCGGAAAGCCAGGCGCGAGAGGTTCAAGAACTCAAGGCACAGGTGGCATGGATTCCAGAGATTGTCCAAGAGCAAGTGGAACAACGACTCGGAGCGACGATCACCGCCATTGTGCCTACCTTGATCTCGGGGTTGAGTGCGTGGATTGCGGGCGGCCAACAGGGGCCGCCCCTGATTCCTAGCTTCACGGCCAGCAACTCGCATAATGCGATGGCGGGGCCATTGGTGCCTCCGGCGGAGGCGGCATTGGTGTCTCCGACACCGGCACGGGAGCTTAATGCACCCGGGTGTACACCGGCCGGCACCTCTGTAGCAAGCGGCCCCTCCGTCAACTGCACGCCCGCCGTTGGCGGTGCGTCGACATTAGCCGAGCTCGACGCCATCATCACGGTAACTAATTAAGCCTCTCATGGCCGAGGACTTCATCTCCTTGCCTTTGACTGGGCATCCCTGACGCCCTACATGTTTTCGCAGGGCGCCGCCGACGTTCCGTGCACTCTCCTCCACTTCGTGAACAACGAGTTGGTCGATGTCGCCAAGGGAAAAATCGTTCAACCGGGCAACCCCTTGTTCCATGGTACCCAGATGCCACCCAACTTGTTTAGGGTTCAACTGGTTCGGGTGCTGCCAGGCTGCGACGACTTGTTACCTCCGATTCGACCTGTCGGGGCCGACGATGATGACGTGATGACCCTCAGCGCCTGCCTGAGCTGGCCCCTGCTTTGGCCGAAGAGCCAGATTCGTTTGGGGGCGGGGGACACCACCCCAAAGACAACACCGCCAGTCGTGCCGGCGCCAAGTCGGCCCCATGGCAAGACCGCCGCAACGGTGCCGGACATCCCTATGCCACTGGATCCAAACATGCATATGGCACAGGATCAGAACAACGACGACGACGACGATGATATATTTGGCAACGTCGATCAGTACTTTGCCGATCATGGGTACGATGGCGACTTCATGGGGCCTCCTTCTCAAGAACCAAACCCAACAAAAGACGTGTGCGATCTAGCTGGTACCGCGGAGAAGCCAAGTTGCAACAGGCGCCGTCTGGCGTTCAGCTCTCAGGAGACGCCTCCAGCTGCCAACTTCACCGAGCCTCAGATAGGCGAGGTGCGAAATATTATCAGCCCCAACACACTCAAGAAGGCGGTCTGTGAGCAGAACTCGGTCCCATTACAGGAGAAGAAGAAGGCACGCAAAAGAAAGACTAAGAAGGGTGCGAGCCAGCCGGCACCAAGTACGATCCGTGCTCAGGACGGGCCACCTTCACCGCAGGATATCTCGAGGAGGGTGCATGTGGCGGGTAGGGCGATGCTACCGACAAATATGCTCAATGCTGCAACCGGTGCTATGCGGAGTCTGCATGACAGTGTTCTTTCTTTGGAGAAGCGGCATCTCAGAGAGAAGGATGTGGCATACCCGGTTTTCGCGGCCAAGGTGCCAGAGGGCAAGGGCTTTGTGGATAACTCCATCGGGCGTACGATCGTCCTGCGTTTTGATGACATCCACGCTATGTTGACCTTCATCCGCTGCACTACACCTTCGTTCGGCTATTTTCACTGAGTATGGAGATGCGGATCATTCGCGACAAGACCCTGGACATCGTGATAGTCGACCCCTTCTACATGCGTGCCAAGATCTTGGGCAGCGCTGGCGACCGGCAAGTCACGAGTTCTAACCTCGAAGGCATCATTCTGGCAAACCAAGATAAGGATAACTTCCTGGTGCCTTACTTTCCCGAGTAAGTCCTCCCCTCAACCGGCCCGTAACATATGAATTCTTACATTTCGATCGTTTTTCTTTTAACATTCCTTGTTTTCTGCAGTGACACACGTTGCACACTCATCCTCCTAAGCCCCAAATATTCCATGGCCACGTATTTCGACCCGGACCGTCAGTCGAACGTAGACTACACAAATGTCAAGAAGGTTCTTGATGATGTTCTCCCCGGCTACGCCAAATCTGGAGGCACCTTCACCAAGCCTATTCGTAAGTATGGCAAGCATGTGTTCTCCCACAATACGATGTTCTGCTGCGTCAAGCAGCCGCCTGGCGGTCAGAAGGGTGCCTACTACGCCATCCATCACATGCGAGCGATCGTACGGAACCATCATCAACTTCTGCTACCGAGTGAACTCAAAGATTGGGCAAAGAGCGTGTCGGCATTCCAGGACGCGGACCTCCGACAAGAATTCTTTCGCATCCAGTCGGAGTTTGAGGAAATCATCCATCAAGATGTCCTTCGTACCTCAGGGCAGTTCTACCTCAGCAATCAACCGTCCAACAGTGACATCGACACAATGCTACAAATGCAGGCTGACAACGACCGTTATTTCACGACTCCCACGATAGACGGCGGCTTCATCCATGCTCCAGTCCCTTGAGTCGAGTCGAAAGTAGTGATGCTGTGTCTAGTTCTGAAACATCAATTGGCTCATGTTGTAATTAAACTTTAATGAACTTGTAGTATGTCTCTTTGGTTTCGAGAGTCGTTCAACTTAGATGTAATCAATGCTATTAATGTCTTGCTTTTCTCTTCTGATCGTTCTGTTGCATACTTATATATTGCTTATGTATTGTCTGTGAATTGGTACTAACGTTTCGTTTGGCTAGTGCATAGCGATGCCGACGTATGTCGTGTACAAGGGTAAGGTTCCCGGAGTCTACGATGACTGGGAGGATTGTCGGAGACAGGTTCACCGATTTAGCGGTAACAGTTACAAAGGGTACACCACTAGGGCCGAGGCCGAATCTAGATACGCCCGCTATCTAGCGGGAGAGGGGAGGGAGCGTTGGAGGAACCAGATGAAGACGAGTTTCATCGTGATGACCGCAGCTCTCTTCTATGTGATGGTAGTTTAGATGATCGATATCGACTTGTAATGTGAAGACAAACTCGCTACTCGCGGTCTCGAGACTTGTAATATAATGTTCTATCTTTGTTCGGTCTTTTCAATTCGGAGACTAATATGATGAATTGTATTCGGAGACTAATATGATGAATTGTATTCAAAGACTAATCTACTATTGTATTCGATGAATCTGTTGTTGATGTGTGCTGTCTATATTTTGTCAAATTATACATTTTGTAACCTGTGCAAAAAACAGAAAATAAAAAATAAAAAAACCTAATATTCATACTAATGGCGCATCACATGGCAGTGCACCATTAGTATGACAAAGCATACTAATGGCGCATCACTGGATAGTGCACCATTAGTATGCCGCGGTTACTAATGGCGCATCCAGATGTAGTGCGCCATTAGTATGCCAAAGCACCTGGGTATACATGGCCCCTGGGAGGCATACTAATGGCGCACCCTGGCCTATACTAATGGCGCACCAGTGGTGCGCCATTAGTATACCAGATACTAATGGCGCACCAGTGGTGCGCCATTAGTAAAAATTACTAATGGCGTGCTAGTAATGGTGCACCACAGATGCGCCATTAATGGCCAAATTAGGTGCGCCATTAGTAGGGGTTTTTCTAGTAGTGGTATATCTTGTGTTGCTCAAATAGGATATGTGCTTGCCCAAGTGGCCGGTCATGTTTGCAAGTTACACCTCCGAGTGGCATATGTTTTACCGGAGTGTTGATTCATTTCCGTTCCGGCAAATTTCAGGCGCTCGATATGTCCTATTTTAGCAAAGGTCATGCCAGATTTTTCCGTGAATTTTAGCATGACTTGTGCCAGAATATGTAGGAAATATCGAGTGCCCCGGATTTATGTGTTGAGTATCCTGGTAGTTGTCTTCGATCGATTTTCAATTAATGTTTTTACTATGAACATAGTAAATGTCTGACGACGAAAAGGATTTCGGTATTTGCAAATACTGCGAAGACGAGCGCAGACTATGCGACGGAATCTTCCTAGATGATGATAGGCGCTTCAGCATCAAGCTGGACGAGAACTTCGAAGTGGATACAGTAAGTCACAACAACAAGTCTTTTTTCGTAATTAAGCATGACATCTGCTTCATTTGCTTCAACTTATAATTTTTTTTACTATTCTACTAGCGTATCCCCTGCCATGCAAGAGTTTTTGTATTGGATAAGATAGGTTTCAGTCGTACTATGGAGGTAAAGAAAGTTTACTTGAAGACCGAGCATGGTTATATTTTCCACTCAAAATTATACAATTCAGACGACTACTCCTATTTTGGATGCAAAACATGGCGAGCACTATGCAAGACTTATGCATTTGAGCCTGATATGGTTATCACCTTTGATATTCATCTGGAAGATGATATTGAAGGAAATACCGACATCTGGGTCGATGTGCAGACGCCTCCAGTTATACCATTATGTGAGTTTCTCAACCATATTTATGTCTTTGATATTATTTATTCAAAAATAGTTGACAACTAATTTCTATTGTCAGCTTATTTCCTTTCAATCAAACATGTCCAGCGCTTGGTAGACATGACCTACTACTGTCCGAGGGCTGAACTAAACTGCGAGGATCTAAGTCATTATGTTTCATGGCTTGCGGATCTTGATACTGTCAAGACAAATTTTCTTCCTGGATTTAGAAATGTTAGTACTCAAAACGTGCGACCAATAGTGTTTGTAATGAACTACGATTACATATATTTAGGAAAGATGGTAAGATTTTTACTATTTGTCCTCAGTGCATCTTTTCAATACATTATTTTTAAAGCTAAACTTCATTGCTAAGTGTGTTACCATACGATGTTCTTCAACATGGACTTCCGATGAATGTTGTGCCTTATGGGATCGAGACTAAAGGTACCATGAGTATTGTTAGCTTACGGCCAAGATATCCTACAAATCACTATAGTGCATTCAGGATTAGCGACAAATTCTTAATAGTGATAGACGGGACCAAATCTGTCATGGAGGAGCGCAGACAAGTACTGGGGGCAGCAAGCAGAAGCGCAGCCCACGATTAAGAGACAGGTTCATCTGCATGCTCCAACTTGATGAAGGAGGAGAGCTACACATGTTTTATGTTATTTTACCTGATAGAGAGTAGCAGGAGTGATTAGCTAGCTAGAAATGAGTTTAAAGATGATGATGTGCTACACTATGACTATGATGATTAAATAGCTAGTGTTGGTGGTAATGACTATGATGATTATTAAGAGCTAGTGTTAGTAGTGATTAAATAAATACTGTTGGTGCTAATGACTATGATGATGATTAAATAGCTTGTGCTGGCGGATTAGATTCAAGTGAAGGCAACATGTGGTGCACATCGAAAGTATTACTAGTCCAAACTAGATCAAGTTTGGATTAGTAGTATACTTTTGACATGCACCACATATGGCCTCACTTGAACCTAATCCACCTTCATTTGACACACTATTATGGACATAATGATATAAACCTAATAATTGGTATTATACCAAAATTTGTATAATGGCGTATAAATACACTAAAAAAAAGAATACTAGTAGTGATGAATAGTAAACACGCTGCTACTAGCTAGGTTAGCAGCAGCGCGGTAGATAACAAGCGCTGCCGCTATGTGTCTTAGCAGTAGCGCGTGTCGCGCGCGCTACTGCTAAGTAATAGCTGTAGCTCCTTATTAGTAGCGCGGCTGCTCGCGCTACTAGTCGGCATTAAACCCGCGCTACTACTAGGGTTTTCCCTAGTAGTGCATGCCTCCGAGCCTCCGCCAGCGAGCGCGCCTTGCCTCCACTACTGGTTCTGCCATGGTCAAACCGCCGGCGCGTTGTTGCACCGTCGGGCGTCGAATCACCCTCACACTGCCCTTGAGCAGCCTCAACTGCCGCAGCGAGCACTACAAAAAAAATACACTTCCGTGATGGTACATGTTTGTCACAGTAGGTCGCGTTTTTTGTCATGCATGTACATCCATGACAAATTTATGACAGAATCAAGATAGTCATACCTGTGATGTCGTAGAAGTGTTCCATGACATTACCAAAATTATCATCACCGAAGTGTCCACTTCCATGACGATAAATCGCGTGTCACAGAAGTGCTTTCGTCAAGGGTGACCGACACGTGGCATCCACCGTAAAGGAACGCCATTAAGCTATCGGGTCGGGTTTTGGATCCGATAACCCGTTAACAGCCCCGACTAATGTGGATTTTCCACGTGTAAAATCATCATTGGCTGGAGGAGACACGTGTCAGGTCCGCGCTGGCACAGGTGTCACTCATCCAATGGGCGAGACGCGCCTATGATATGTTGACACGTGGACCGGCCCATCAAGTTTAAATTGGTCGGCCCAACTAAAGGCCCACAAGATTTTGCGGACCATAATGGGCCGGCCCAGCTAAAGGCCCACGAGATTTTGTGGACCATAATGGGCTGCCCAGCTAAAGGCCCACAAGATTTTGCGGGCCATAATGGGACGGCCCAGGTAAAGGCCCACAAGATTTTTGTGTGCCATAATGGGCCGACCCAGGTAAAGGCCCACAAGATTCTTGCGGATCATAATGGGCCGGCCCAGCTAAAGGCCCACGAGATTTCGTCGACATTAATGGGCCGGCCCAGTTGTATGCCACAAGATTTTGAGGACCCTAGTAGGCCGGCCCATTAACTGGCTGCCATGTTTAGTCCAAATGCCGGCCCATATTTGATCCGGTCCATTAATGGTCTGCCACATTCTGGGCCTAATAGTGGCCCATATGAGATCCGGCCCGTTAAAAGCCTACCATGTTCTGGGCCAAATTATGGCCCAGATCAGGTCCGGCCCTTTAGGAGGCTTTGGGCTCAATTTGGCCCATATCAGATTCGGCCTGTCAACTGGACACTATGCTTTTGGGCCCACTTGCTAAAGGCCCACTTAGTAATTTGGCCTGATATTAGTTTTGGCCTGTTAAGGGTCCGTTTAACTTTTCGACCCTATATTAATTTCGGTCTATTAAAAGCCCGTCATATAGTTGGGCCTAACTACGGCCCGGTTTGCATCGGGCCTGCCCGCAGCCGATATCTGATTGGGCCAAACAAGGACCGAGACAATTTTGGCCTGTTAAAAGCCCGTGATTTGATTCGCACAATCATGGGCCGGGGTTCATTTGGGCTGCTACCGGCCCGTTAGCTGTTCGGCACGTTTTAGGCGCAACCTACATCGTGATTGCATGACGGCCCGATTATGTATCGTAATTTTACGGTTTGGCCGGTTTACTTCTAAGACATGATATATATACAGTAAAATAACTGCAGCATCGTGAATAAGAAAAACCTAGACTATACAATAAAGAAATTACAGCATATTACATCCATTGGGCATCAAAGTTCGCCACTATGATAATAAAGCACAAGCAGACAGTAGATTACATACACTGGGCATCAGAGATCGCCACCAGTGCAAATAAACACGCCGACAAAATAATATCCAAACTGACAACACTTCAATAGAGTTCAAGAAAGGTTAGCCCTACTGGGGAGCTGCAGCGCAAGCAGCTGAGCAAGATGATGAGACTGCGCTTGTTCAACACTTATATTTTCCTCACTCTGAAAGATAAACAAGCGGACAGATGACAGGTTTTGCACATAAAAGTATCAGTGCTGAGAATTCATCACATTCCTTACTGACGAATAAAGTGACATAGTTTAAAATTGCATTAACACAATATGGTATCGTTCAGGTCAAGACATGGCAGGAAATGACATTGTGAAGGAGTTGACAGCTTCACGACACCACTGGAATACAGTCAAGAACTCATAAGTGTCAATGGTTAGTGTGCTGTCAATTTATCCCATTTCAAATTGGCAAATAAAGAGACGATTTAAATAATACTCCCTCCGTCCGGAATTACTTGTCATCCAAATGGATGTGTCTAGAACTAAAATACATCTTGATACATCCATTTCAATGAGAAGTATTTTTGGACGCAGGGAGTAGTAGAATGATATGACATTGTTCATAGTTAAGACACTGCAGAATATGACATTGGGCTGTAGTGGGTAGGTTCACCACACCACTGGATTACGGATGAAGAACAGAAGCATACATGCAATGCAAAAGAAGATCACTTGCTCTATATAGTTTAATTTACATGGTATGAAGAAGGAACTTGGTTGTACAACTGAAAACTTAAATTGAGAAAGGACAAACTTTTGTTTATGAACTACATAATAAACTTTAAACATGCAATTTGATGCAAACACCAAAAATAAACAGCTGTTGCAGTCATGCCTAACCAAATATATACAACAAAGTTTGAAGGCTTGAGATGGAAAAACTTACATTATTGGTGAAGACGGGCTCTATAAAGGCCTTGTCCATGCTGATGGGGGGGGGCAATTCAAGAAGTTTACCACAGAATCTTCTTCATAAGCATTGCCTTTATTCTACATTTTGTTAAGAGTAAATACAGATGTGATAATATACGAAAAAATGGAGAATATTTAAGATAAGATGAAGAGTGATGCTACATAACCAAGTAGCTATAAATGTAAGTGCAGTGATACAGGCAAAAGGTACAGCCAAGAGCAATGCACAGCTAAACTTCTTCGGTACCAACCTTATGGTAAGAGTAAATATAGATTTGATGTGTAAAAAATGGAGGGCAAAGGAAAATAAGCTGCATAGTGATGGTACATGAACAACTACCTGTCATTATAAGTACACTGATAAAGGACAACATGTACTTACAAGAACATTGTAGAGCTAAAAAAACATTGGCATTGGATATATTCTACAGTAATGTAACCATTCATACAGATCAGATAATTTGGAGCGAACAATTCATAAGAAAGCTATAATGCATACTGCTGTCACATAATGAACCAGGTATGTATGCAAGTACAGTGCTACAGGACAACGGGTACTAACAAGAGCAAAGCAGCGGGCAGCATATTTGCGATAGCCTGTCGTTCTTTTCAAACCGGAATTCTTCTTCGAGCAGATTTCCTGCAAAAAAGATCCGTAAGCCACATGCGAAAAAGTAGAAGTTCAAATTGTCATGTGATTTCATAGACAGTACCTCATGCTGGGAACGAGACCAGTGCATAATAAGGTTTTTCCATTCAATGTCTTCTAAATTTAGCACATGAGACTTCACCAGAAATTTGTTTATAGACTTGCCATCAAAGTGTGATTTCCTCAGGTAACACCGATACTGCTGCAATGCTTCCTTGAAAAGCACAAGCAATCTTTGCTCGTCATGACTATCCAGATTGACCCTCGCCTAGTTACAACAATGTAATGTAAATCATTGATGTGGTCAATCAGCAGAAAACAGGAAAATAATAACCATGAATAATAGCACTTACACGTAAGTCTGACAGGAAGATGTGAAAAGGGTGTTTGTCTTCACAATAATCTTCCCATGATGGGAATATATGCACGTAGTCCCTAACAACATTGAAAGCATTGTATTTTAAACTGGGAATAAATGGAATGGGGTTCCAATCTGCAGGAATTGGCCGTCTCTGCAGTTGGGATAGGTCTTCGGCCGGTGGACTTGCTGTACTTTTTGCTGGAGTGGGATTTTTCTGTGGTACAGCTGGTGCTATGGCAAATGGAATCGGTATACCTTTTGCTGGAGTGCAGGTCCTGTGTGGTGGGGCTAGTTTTGTGGCCAGTGAAGTATGGGTACAGTCTATTGGAGTCGGTCCTACGTTTTGTGTCACAGGTTGTACAGCCAATATAAGTGGGGTGCGTCTGATTTCTCCGGCACCACCACGTTTTTCAAGGACTTTGCTGGTGCCCCTTCAGGTTCGGCAATCACCCTCTTCCTTTTTGATGTCTGATGCACAAGAACAGCATTTGAGTGGAAAAACATGGTATGATAACAGATGGAATATGTATTGATAATGGATGGGCATGGCATCTCGACATATATGATGAGTAAACTAAGCAGATGGCGGTGCAACAAAGTAGAAGAAATGCAAGACAACATATGCAAGATACCCGCAATCAATAAAACAATGCCAAATTAGAACAGGCACCTTGATGGGTGAACAGGACAGACCATTTGCCTTTGACTCCTCGAGGTTAGAATAGTCATTAGGATCATATTCTGAACAAGAGTCAACAGGTGGGGAGCGTATGAGTTTCATTGCATCCAGAATGGCACTCAATGCCTTGGTGCCAATTTTGTAAGTCATTGCAGTGTTTAGCTTCAAGAGTGGACTGCTGCTAGTGCGACACAAAGCAGGTGCACAGATCATAGTGTAGATATAATGGGAAAACCTTAAGCATCAGAGTGCTAAGTGGAACTTGCTGGAATATATGTGTTGGGGAACGTAGTAATTTCAAAAAAATCCTACGCACACGCAAGATGTCGTGGGGAACGAACACCTATGGGGCTGGGCCCCTTTTCGGTCCGGCAGGGGAGCGGAGGGCGCACGAAGAGCAGATCGAGGCGAAAGCACGCGAGGGATTTTACCCAGCTTCGGAGCTCTCCGGAGAGATAAAACTCCTACTGTTGTTTTGTGTTTCTATTCTGTTCTTGCTCAAGAGCGTGGGTGTGTTGTAGTGTCGAATGAGTCGAACCCCTTCTACGTGTGCATGGGCCTCCTTTTTATAGTCTAAAGGGGTCACCGACAGGTGGCAGCGTAGAGAGAGGGGTAAAAAGGTAAAAACGGGGGTTGGTACAACTGCTACCAACGGTGCCCCCTACCTAACTCTGACGGCAGGGTACAAGGGCATTTAATGCCCGTCCGGTCGCCCAAACAGTGTAAGAAACGACCGTTAGGGGCGCCACCGATCGCCATGATAGCCTCCTTGTCATCTTCACTTGCCACCTCGCACCGCTTGGCTGCGTAGCTACCCGCCACGTGCACCAGGAGTGATCCTGCGGCGACACGTTGTTGGATGTGCTGGAGCTTGGGCGCAGAGTGGTGGCTTCGCCGCGGCAAGCGCCTTGCTGCGGTCGCTGTCTCATCGCACCCGCAAGCTTGCCGCTCGCTGGGTCTTGGTTGGCCTTCCCGGCAAGTTCCTCTTGCCGGGGTCTTGTCCTTCCCGGCAAGCTCCTCTTGCCGGGACTCTGTCTTCTCAGTTAACACTTTGTTCTTGAATGGCAGTAATAGGAATAATGAAGGATCTTGGCGGACGCCCGGCAAGCCTTGTCGCGGGGCGCTGCGACTGCCCGTGCACAAGTTCGGGGTACTAAGGTACCCCTACTTTAGTACACCAACAGGAGCCCCCGGGCCTGGGCCATACACGGTGCCGAGCGCTATTGGGCCAGGCCCAAAACAGGGGCACGGGCATGCGCGGCCTGGGTCCAAACCAAATCCACTCCGTATCCACCGCGTCCTCCCGTAACGGTACGCGTCAATCGCGGCATCGTGGGAGAGATCGTGGGCAATACTTAAATCCAGGAAATGCGTAATGTTCGCCTTGGTTCTGCATCCCCGCCACGCGGCTCCGATGCGCTTGGGGTCGCGGACGGTGGAAGCGGGAAACTGGGCCGTTGAGAGCAGAGGCAGCGGGTCGGCCCCGACTCCCTGCTCTTCCCGTGCCCTGATTCGCTGAGCGGGGCAGCCGAGCCCCCACCTCGCTCCTTTAAGAAGAGCGGGAGGGGAGCGCAGAAGCCCGCACTCTCTCATCTTCTCCTTTCTTCAGCTTCTGCTCCCCTTTCTCTCATTCGCCATGGAGGAAGGGAACCCTGGCCCTTCATCGGTGGCGGCGAGGGTCGCCGCCAGACAGCGCACCCCTCCCTATCCCACGCCCGTGGTGGCAGAGCCAGCCATAAGGGGAAGAGGGAGGGGGCGAGGTCGTGGACGAGGTCGAGGACGAGGTCGAGTCGCTCGGGGAAGAGGCGGACGGGGCGGCGCGCCAGCTCCGCCTCCGCCGACGGTTCCTCTCCCCACGGCGGTCCATATAGGGGACGACCCTTGCGAGTTCTTCGTCAGGCTGCGCCGGGCGCCTCGTCGTCGCCTCCGGCTTCCAGCTCCGTTTGCGAGCGCGATGGAGTTGGACCCGCCCGAGACACTGAGACTGCACATGAGGGGCTGTGGGATCAGCGGCACGCGAGTCCGCGTTGTATTCCCAACCCCTAATGTGATGTATCTTGATCGTGGGTGGAAGACATTCGCCCATATCCACAGCCTGATGGAGGGGTTTACCCTCCATTTTAAGGTAATGGAAGGCGATCTCCTCTCCGTCAAAGTCTTCGGGTGCTTCAGCTCCCCCTCGAGCGAAGGCTCCCCCTCGAGCGAGAGTGACGAGGAGGAGAGCGACAGCGATGATGAGGGTAGCGGGCGGCGGGATGGTGGGTCCGACTAGGTGTTGAGCGCCGCTTCGTGCGTCACCGGTGACCCCATCATCCGTGTCGCTGACTCCTTGAACTCCCCGGGGTCGTCTCCTTGGGTGGCTGGCGTAGGGAGGCTGCGGAAGGGGAAGAGGGCTGGCGACAAGGCCGTCAAATCGGAGTACGAGGGCGTAGTGCCCTCGACAGCATGCTGACGTCCTGCCACCCCGTCTTCGAGCCCCGCTTCCGGCACCGCCATCACCGTCCACCCTTCGGACGGCCCCCGGGATGTTCTCTTGGTGTCTTCTGGCACCTGTAGCTCGCCTAGGCGCCCCTTTTCCCCTTTTCGCCTCCTTGACCTACCTCCTGAAGAGAGGGACAGGAAAGGGATTACGGGCATCTTATCTTTTTAATTTGTAAGCCTCCGGGCCTTAGCCGCATCTAAAACTTGTAATCCTCTCTTTCATGTTTTTCATCCTCTATGGACTGTACCTGAGTGGGATGTTTTTTAATGAAAAAGGGGATGCTTGTTATGTTATATCCTTTACTCAATTCCATCCCTTGTATGTTTTTACCCTACGCTTTTAGGGAACTTGCCGGTGGGAACACACTTGCCGCGAGTGCTGAGTGCGGAACATCAGCAGCCTGCCGGCCGTGTTGCTTCCGGCAAGAAACCTTGTCGGGGCTAGTTGCAGCACACTTTCATTGTTGAGAGGACTCGAAACAAATTAAGGGCGCAACTTAGCCACGAGTCGATTCCTCCGCGCACAGGTTTTCCATACAAGGCACGGTCGTTCAAGGAGTATAACTTAAAAATTTAAAACCGACTGTGCTCAAACTTTGGCAACTTAGCTTTTCTGTCGTCTGTGTCCCGGCAAGGCTAGACTCCTTTGAACGATGTCTGGTCCGCATCCTTATCCTCTCCTCCCACCCGTGAACTTGTGGGCGAAGGAACCGGAAAGCCATCTTCGGTCTCAAGGCGGACAGCGCCGGGCCTAGTGACTCGTTTCACCCGATAAGGGCCTTCCCACTTCAGCGTCAACTTGTTGGAACTCTTGGCGGATTGAACGCGCCGAAGAACAAGGTCGCCTTCCTCGAAGCTTCTGGCATTAACTTTGCGGCTATGGTAGCAACGCAAAGCTTGCTGGTAACGAGCCGCTCGTACAGCAGCCTGAAGACGATCTTCCTCGAGGAGCAGCGCGTCATCTTGCCGCAGCTGCTCTTGCTCAAGCTCATCATAAGCGAGCAATCGAGGCGATCCGTATACGAGTTCCGTGGGGAGAACTGCTTCTACTCCATAGACTAGAGCAAAAGGTGTCTGGCCAGTGGCTTGATTTGGCGTCGTCCTGATCGACCAAAGAACCACCGGCAGCTCCTCGATCCAATTTCTTCAGCACTTGCGCAGCCTGTCGAAAGTTCTAGTCTTGAACCCGCATAGCACTTCAGCGTTTGCCCTCTCCGCTTGACCGTTGCTTCTCAGGTGAGCAACAGAAGCGAAGCAGATCTTGGTGCCAAGATCCTGGACATACTGCATGAAGGTGCGGCTCGTGAATTGTGTGCCATTGTCGGTGATGATCCTGTTAGGGACTCCGAAACGGCAAACAATTGACCTGAAGAACTTGACTGCTGACTGTGCTGTCACCTTCCTCACTGCTTCCACTTCAGGCCACTTTGTGAACTTGTCGATTGCAACGTGCAAGTACTCAAAGCCCCCGACAGCCCGGGGAAAGGGGCCGAGGATGTCGAGCCCCCAGACCGAAAATGGCCAGGATAAAGGGATTGTTTGGAGAGCTTGAGCTGGTTGATGTATCTGCTTGGAGTGGAACTGGCACGCTTCACACTTGGTTACTTGTGTAGTTGCATCCTGGAGGGCTGTCGGCCAGAAGAAACCTTGCCGGAAGGCCTTGCCGGCAAGTGCTCTTGCGCCAATGTGGTGACCACATATGCCTCCATGTATCTCCGCCAACAGCTCTTGTCCATCTTCCCGGGAAATGCACTTCAATTTCAATCCGTTGAATCTTCTTCTGTACAGTATGTCATCGACAAACTGGTACATACTTGATTGCCGGGCTACTCTCTCTGCTTCTTCTTGCTCTTCGGGAAGTTCTCCTATCTGAAGGAAATGGACGATCTGCTGTGCCCATGCCGGAGCTTGCGGCTCAACGACAAGGACTAAAGGCGCAAACGCTGCTGCGGGAACATCTGCTTCCACGGCAAGAATCTGTGTTTCAGTGGGAGCATGATGCTCCCCGGCAAGCGTGTCGGGACACTGCTTGTCGGGAGCGTCTGCTTCAACGAAACAAGCCCTGGGGCTTGTCGGAGTAGACTGCTCCTCAGCACTCTTTGTGTTGATCCTGGGGACCTTCTTGGCGGCGGCTTCGGGGAGCTCTGCCGGAAAGTAGTCGCCAGTAACCAACTTTCTCTTCTTGCTCTGTCCAGTTGACGGTGTGACAGATGGTTGAGTCAGCTTGAGCACAAAAATTCCTGGTTCCACAGGTAACTTGAGTGTGGCACACTTTGACAGGCCATCTGCAATGTCATTCTGAGCTCTTGGAACGTGTTCCATCTGTAGGCCGTCAAAATGTTCTTCTAGCTTCCTCACTTCATCAATGTATGCTTCCATCAACGGACTCTGATAATCTTTGTTTACTTGACGGAGGACAAGCTGTGAGTCACCCCTGACAATAAGCTTCTTGATCCCAAGTTCTGCCGCGATCCTGAGTCCGACAAGCAAGCCTTCATACTCCGCAGTATTGTTTGTTGCTTGCTCCTTGGGAAAGTGCATTTAGACCACGTACTTGAGGTGCTCTCCGAGTAGTACGCCCGCACCGGCGCCTTGCAGCGAGAAGGCACCATCAAAGTACATGATCCATTCTTTGCTCGCTTCTTTGACGGGGATGCTCCTCTCCGAAGTTTCTTCATCGGGTGTTGGCGTCCATTCTGCTATGAATTCTGCCAATGCTCGGCTCTGAATAGTTGAAGTACTTTCAAACTTGAGGCCAAAGCTTGACAATTCCAGTGCCCACTCGACAATCCTGCCTGTTGCTTCTGGATTCTGCAATATCCTCTTCAACAGAAAGCGAGTGACCACTGTGATCTCGTGTGCTTGAAAGTAATGGCGCGGCTTCCTCGAGGCCATGAGAAGGCCGAAAAGCAAATTCTGCACACCAGAGTACCTTGATCTAGCCCCCTGCAGAAGGGAACTGACAAAGTAAACTGGGCGCTGCACCATCTTCTTCTGCTTCTCTTCTTGTGGCTTCGCAGATCCATCCTTGCCGGAACCAGAACTTTTCGGGGAAGCCCCCTGCTTGTCGCTGGACTCGCTTTCCGCGGTCGCTGGCTCATCATCCGCCTCCCTCTCCACTACTAACGCAGCACTAACCACTTGATTGGTTGCCGCCAGATATAGCAGCAACTTCTCTTGTGGCTTAGGTGCGACAAGTATTGGAGTGGAGGATAGGTATCTCTTCAAGTCCTGCAGCGCAGCCTCCGCTTCCGGAGTCCATTTCATTGGACCTGCCTTTTTCAAAATTTTGAAAAACGGCAGGGCGCGTTCAGCAGACTTGGAAATGAACCTGCTGAGAGCAGCAACACAGCCGGCAAGCCTTCGTACGTCCTTGACTCGCTTCGGTGCTTCGATTTGCTCGATGGCCTTGATCTTGTCGGGATTGGCTTCAATCCCCCTCTGGGACACAAAGAACCCGAGAAGCTTGCCGGAAGGAACTCCAAACATGCACTTCTCGGGGTTCAGCTTGAGATTGATCTTGCACAGATTTGCAAAAGTCTCGTCCAAATCTTGGATCAGAGTTTCTTTGTCCTTGCTCTTGACCACTATGTCATCCATGTAAGCTTCTACATTTCTGTGCAGCTGTGGCTCAAAAGCATGACTGACTACCCTTGCAAATGTTGAACTAGCATTCTTTAGTCCGAAGGGCATCCGTACAAAGCAGTACGTGCCACATGGGGTAATGAATGCGGTTTTCTCTTCATCCTCTTCAGCCATGAAGATTTGATGATATCCTGAGTATGCATCAAGGAATGAAAGCAGATCACATCCTGCCGTGGAGTCGACAATCTGGTCAATGCGCGGCAAGGGAAATGGATCCTTGGGACAAGCTTTATTAACATCAGTGAAGTCAATACAAAGCCTCCACTTCCCGTTTGCTTTGCGCACGACTACTGGATTGGCTAACCACGTTGGATGGAGTACTCCTCAGACCAGGCCCGCTGCTTCCAACTTCTTGATCTCCTCTACAATGAACTCTTGTCGCTCCACTGCTTGCTTCCTAACTCTCTGCTTGACGGGCCGCGCGTGAGGGCAGACGGCAAGGTGGTGCTCAATTACTTTCCTAGGAACACCGGGGATGTCAGATGGTTTCCATGCAAACACATCAACATTCGCCCGCAGGAAAGCAACAAGCGCGCTTTCCTATTTAGGGTCAAGCGTGGCACTGATGGTGAAGGTACCACCAGTGCCGTCCTCCTTGGCGGCCACTTTCTTGGTCTCGGGTGTCGCTGTCTTTGCCTTCTTGCACTTGCCGGTGGAGCTCGATGGTGCGTCCTCGACGGTAGCGCAACACTCTGAAGAGGTGCACTTGCCGGAGTGGGCATCAGAGCTACTCTTGCCGGACTTGGTCTTCTTCTTCCCCCCGGGAGCTTCAGCGGCAAGTGGTTTGCATTCTGCTGCGGCTGCTGCTTCCCAGTAGATCTTGTCGGTACAGATAAGTGCATCTTTCTTGTCGCCATGACCAGAAATAA
The DNA here is from genome assembly GCA_963921465.1 of Triticum timopheevii. Lineage (NCBI taxonomy): Eukaryota > Viridiplantae > Streptophyta > Magnoliopsida > Poales > Poaceae > Triticum > Triticum timopheevii. Next base: position 115,349,925 of record OY997266.1, on the reverse strand, counting down.
CACTTATCGGACCAGGCATCTTGAGCACATTGTAGGCGTATCGAGAGGCTGCCATGAACTTGGCAAGCACTGGACGGCCAAGTATCCCATTGTAGGGCAATGGGAAATCAGCAACGTCAAATGTGACTCTCTCTGTCCTGAAATTCAGCTCGCTGCCAAACGTCACTGGCAGCGTTATCTTCCCCTTCGGCTTGCTCCTTCCCGGGTTAATTCCTTGGAAAGTACCAGTCTCTTCGAGCTCGCTGTCGGGGATCCGGAGCTTCTTGAGCACTGCGGAGGAGATCAGATTTAGGCCGGCCCCGCCGTCAACCAACATCTTTGTAACTTTGAGGTTGCGGATGGTTGGCGAAACCAACATCGGCAAGCACCCGACCGCAGTGATGCGATCAGGGTGATCCTCAACATCAAAGATGATGGGCGTGCTGGACCACTTCAGGGGCTTGCGCGATTCAACGGACGGTTCTGCTGCGTTCACTTCCCGCACCCACTGTTTGAGTTGGCGGTGCGAGGTGTGCAGAGAAGCACAGCCGTCGACGCACAACACCTCTGTTGCCTTCTGGAACTCCTGCTCGTCAGTCTCATCCTCCTCCATCTCATCATCTTCATCTTTGTCTTCGTCTTTGTCGCGGCCACGGGGAGGCCTATCTCCTTGGCGCTGCTTGGCCTTGCCGCGGCGCCCTCCCCGGGCGGGACGCTTCTTGCCGGATCCTCCGCCACCTTCCTGGGCCTTCTCCTTGTCGCGGCGCTCGTATTCAGCTTTCTGTAGCTCAACAAGCTACTCAACCTTCTTGCAGGCCTGGAGGTCATGGCCCTTAGTGCGGTGGATCTTGCAGTACTGCTTGCCGGAGCCGTCCTGCTTGTCGACGGCCACCACAGCCTCGCCGGAGTCACCAGCTTTGGCCTTCTCGGCGCCGCCTCCGTTGCCGAACTGCTCGACGACTAGTACATCCTTAGCCTTCCTCTTTCTGTTGTTCCGCCTCCGGTTCTTCTTTGCCGGAGGGGCGTCCTCACTGTCAGATCCTTCTGCTCCTGCGTTCTCTCCGGGGAGTCTCCTCCCCTCTTCAGCCCGCGCACGCTTGTCGGCCAGAGCATATAGCTCGCTGACATCTCTGATTTTGCACATCGCCATCTCCTCCCTCATCCTGTGGTTACGCACGTTCTGATGGAACGCGCTGATAATCGCGGCAGGGTGGACGTCTGGGATGTTGCGCTGCACCTAACTGAATCTCTGTATGTACTTGCGCAGGGGTTCTCCTTCCTTCTGGGCGAGCAGGTGAAGGTCGCTCTCCTGGCCATGGGGCTTGTGGCCGCCTGTGAAGGCACCGACAAACTGATGGCACAGGTCCGCCCACGAAGAAATGGAGTTGTCCGGCAAGTGCATGAGCCAAGATCTGACGTTGGGCTTCAGCACCAGCGGGAAGTAGTTGGCGAGGATCTTCTCGTCGCGCCCCCCCGGCAGCCTGCACCGCGATGGTGTAGACGTTGAGGAACTCCGACGGATGTATCCTGCTATCGTACTTCTCGGGCACGTCTGGCTTGAAGTTCTTGGTACTGGGCCACTGGACATGCCGCAGCTCATGGGTGAACGCAGGGCAACCTACCGCGTACGGCAAGTCGCCTGGTTCCCCTGGCGCATGCATATCGACAGTGGGCCCAGCGCGCTGGTCAGATTGACGCCGCGCTTCTCTTTGACGCTCGATGCGAGTGCGGGCGTCTTCGTGTCGTCGTTCTTGGAGAACTTGGCATTGATCGCGGCGAGCTCGCAGGTCCGACGACACGGTGGAATCGGTGTCGAGGTTGGCCCGGCGAGTCAGCGATCTTGGCCTTCAAGGCGAGGAATGCACGGTGGTGGCACCCCCAGCGGTCTTGTCGGCGTCGGCTTGCGCCTGGGCATCTTGCCGGGGCTTCGATTTGCTCGGTTGCCGGGGCTTGTCGCCGTTGGCGAAGCCGATGAGGCTCTGAATGGTGGCCCTCCAGTCGTCGATCTTGTCTGGCGCTGGAGGGTAATCTAGAAGCAGCTGGGCTCGAGCCAGCGCTTCCTCTGGAGTCTTGGGTGGCGGTGGCGAGCGACGCGAGGTGCGGGATATGCTCAAACTTCTAACGGTGTTAGAAGGAGCAACATCTCGTCCAGGCGACCACACTGCGCTCGTGCCAGCGTGTTGACGCGTATGTTGGCCTTGAGCGTCCTGCGACCCACCAGCTTGGCCTTGTTCCAACGCGAGTACGGTGCTAGGAGAACCGTGGCGTTGTCGATCCTGCACCCCCTGGGAGGGGAGCGGTGGATGTACAGATGTTGAAGCTTGCGGGGCCTTGTCCTTGGACCTGGTGACGATGTGAGTCCTACCATCGGCGCCCGCTCCTCCGTCGGCGTCCACCCCACCGCCCGTTTGCTCCGGCGGCGGCAGGATAGTCGCAGACGGAGCGGCCACCTCCGAAGTCTTCTTCTTCGGTGGCATGTCGATGAAGATGTTGATGTAGCGCGCGCAGCCGCCGGATCACATACGCACGACCTCGACGTCCCCCTACCTGGCCCGCCAAAGATGTCGTGGGGAACGAACACCTATGGGGCAGGGCCCCTTTTCGGTCCGGCAGGGGAGCGGAGGGCGCACGAAGAGCAGATCGAGGCGAAAGCACGCGAGGGATTTTACCCAGCTTCGGAGCTCTCCGGAGAGATAAAACTCCTACTGCTGCTTTGTGTTTCTATCTGTTCTTGCTCAAGGGTGTGGGTGTGTTGTAGTGTCGAATGAGTCGAACCCCTTCTACGTGCGCATGGGCCTCCTTTTTATAGTCTAAAGGGGTCACCGACAGGTGGCAGCGTAGAGAGAGGGGTAAAAAGGTAAAAACGGGGGTTGGTACAACTGCTACCAACAGTGCCCCCTACCTAACTCTGACGGCAGGGGACAAGGGCATTTAATGCCCGTCCGGTCACCCAAACAGTGTAAGAAACGACCGTTAGGGGCGCCACCGATCGCCACGATAGCCTCCTTGTCATCTTCACTTGCCACCTCGCACCGCTTGGCTGCACAGCTACCCGCCACGTGCACCAGGAGTGATCCTGCGGCGACACGTCGTTGGATGTGCTGGAGCTTGGGCGCAGAGTGGTGGCTTCGCCGCGGCAAGCGCCTTGCCGCGGTCGCTGTCTCATCGCACCCGCAAGCTTGCCGCTCGCTGGGTCTTGGTAGGCCTTCCCGGCAAGTTCCTCTTGCCGGGGTCTTGTCCTTCCTGGCAAGCTCCTCTTGCTGGGACTTTGTCTTCTCAGTTAACACTTTGTTCTTGAATGGCAGTAATAGGAATAACGAAGGATCTTGGCGGACGCCCAGCAAGCCTTGCCGCGGGGCGCTGCGACTGCCCGTGCACAAGTTCAGGGTACTAAGGTACCCCTACTTTAGTACACCGACACAAGATCATGGTGATGCATAGCAACGAGAGGGGAGAGTATTGTCCACGTACCCTCGTAGACCGTAAGCGGAAGCGTTATGACAATGCGGTTGATGTAGTCGTACGTCTTCACGATCCGACCGATCCAAGTACCGAACGTATGGCACCTCCGAGTTCAGCACACGTTCAGCTCGATGACAATCCCCGGACTCCGATCCAGTAAAGTGTCGGGGATGAGTTCCGTCAGCACAATGGCGTGGTGACGATGATGATGTTCTACCGGCGTAGGGCTTCGCCTAATCTCCGCGACGATATGACTGAGGTGCAATATGGTGGAGGGGGGCACCGCACACGGCTAAGGAACGATCTTGAAGATCAACTTGTTTGTCATGGGGTGTCCCCCTACCGCCGTATATAAAGGAGCAAGGGAGGGGGTGGCCGACCTAGGAGGAGGCGCACCAAGGAGGAGTCCTACTCCCACCGGGAGTAGGATTCCCCCCTTCCAAGTAGTAGGAGTACGAGTCAAGGAAAGGGGGAAGAGAAGAGAAGAAGGAGGGGGCGCATCCCCTCCCCCTAGTCTAATTCGGACTAGGCCTTGGGGGGCGCCCAACCTCTCCTCTCTCATTCCCCTAAAGCCCAATAAGGCCCATATACTCCCCGGCGAATTCCCGTAACTCTCCGGTACTCCGAAAAATACCCGAATCACTCGGAACCTTTCCAAACCCCGAATATAGTCATCCAATATATCGATCTTTACGTCTCGACCATTTCCGAACTCCTTCGGTACATCAAAACTCATAAACTCATAATATAACTGTAATCTTAACGTTAAGCGTGCGGACCCTACGGGTTCGAGAACAATGTAGACATGACCGAAACACATTTCCGGTCAATAACCAATGGCATAACCTGGATGCTCATATTAGCTCCCACATATTCTACGAAGATCTTTATCGGTCAAATCGCATAACAACATATGGTGTTCCCTTTGTCATCGGTATGTTACTTGCCCGAGATTCGATCGTCGGTATCCAATACCTAGTTCAATCTCGTTACCAGCAAGTCTCTTTACTCGTTACGTAATGCATCATTCCGTAACTAACTCATTAGCTACATTGCTAGCAAGGCTTATAGTGATGTGCATTACCGAGAGGGCCTAGAGATACCTCTCCGACAATCGGAGTGACAAAACCTAATCTCGAAATACGCCAACCCAACATGTACCTTCGGAGACACCTGTAGTACTCCTTTATAATCACCCAGTTACGTTGTGATGTTTGGTAGCACCCAAAGTGTTCCTCCGGTAAACAGGAGTTGCATAATCTCATAGTTATAGGAACATGTATAAGTCATGAAGAAAGCAATAGCAACATACTAAACGATCAAGTGCTTAACGGAATGGGTCATGTCAATCACATCATTCTCCTAGTGATGTGATCCCATTAATCAAATGACAACACATGTCTATGGTTAGGAAACATAACCATCTTTGATTAATGAGCTAGTCAAGTAGAGGCATATAGTGACTATATGTTTGTCTATGTATTCACACATGTATCATGTTTCCGGTTAATAACAATTCTAGCATGAATAATAAACATTTATCATGAAATAAGGAAATAAATAATAACTTTATTATTGCCTCTAGGGCATATTTCCTTCAGTCTCCCACTTGCACTAGAGTCAATAATCTAGTTCACATCGCCATGTGATTTAACACCAATATTCATATCTGTATATGATTAACACCCATAGTTCACATCGTCATGTGACCAACACCCAAAGGGTTTACTAGAGTCAATAATCTAGTTCACATCGCTATGTGATTAGCACCCAAAGAGTACTAAGGTGTGATCATGTTTTGCTCGTGAGAAAAGCTTAGTCAACGGGTCTGTCATATTCAGAGTCGTATGTATTTTACAAATATTCTATGTCTACAATGTTCTGCACGGAGCTACTCCAGCTAATTGCTCCCACTTTCAATATGTATCCAGATTGAGACTTAGAGTCATCTGGATCGGTGTAAAAGCTTGCACTGATGTAACTCTTTACGACGGGCTCTTTTATCACCTCCATAATCGAGAAATATTTCCTTAGTCCTCACTAAGGATATTCTTGACCAATGTCCAGTGATCTACTCCTAGATCACTATTGTACTCCCTTTCCCAATTCAGTGCAAGGTATACAATAGGTCTGGTACATAGCATATCATAATTTATAGAACCTATGACTGAGGCATAGGAATGACTTTCATTCTCTTTTCAATTTTCTGTTGTGGTCGGGATTTGAGTCTTACTCAATTTCACACCTTTGCAACACAGGCAAGAACTCTTTCTTTGACTGTTCCATTTTGACTACTTCAAAAACTTGTCAAGTTATGTGCTCATTGAAAATCTTATCAAGCGTCTTGATCTATCTCAATAGATCTTGATGCTCAATACGTAAGTAGCTTTGTCGAGGTCTTTCTTTGAAAAAAAAACTCCTTTCAAACACTCCTTTATGCTTTGCAGAATAATTCTACATTATTTCCAATCAACAATATGTCATTCACATATACTTATCAGAAATGTTGTAGTGATCCCACTCACTTTCTTGTAAATACAGGCTTCACCGCAAGTCTGTATAAAACTATATGCTTTGATCAACTTATCAAAGCGTATATTCTAACTCTGAGATGCTTGCACCAGTCCATAGATGGATTGCTGGAGCTTGCACATTTTGGTAGCACCTTTAGGATTGACAAAACCTTCTGGTTGTATCATATACCACTCTTCTTTAATAAATCCATTAAGGAATGTAGTTTTGACATCCATTTGCCAAATTTCATAAAATGTGGGAATTGCTAACATGATTCGGACAGACTTTTAAGCATTGATACGAGTGAGAAAATCTCATTGTATTCAACACCTTGAACTTTGTCAAAAACCTTTTTCGACAAGTCTTAGCTTTGTAGATAGTAACACTACTATCAGCGTCCGTCGTCCTCTTGAAGATCCATTTATTTTCTATGGCTTGCCGATCATCGGGCAAGTCCACCAAAGTCCACACTTTGTTCTCATACATGGATCCCATCTCAGATTTCATGGCCTCAAACCATTTTGCGGAATCTGGGCTCATCATCGCTTCCTCATAGTTCGTAGGTTCATCATGGTCTAGTAACATGATTTCCAGAATAGGATTACCGTACCACTCTGGTGCGGACCGTACTCTGGAAGACCTACGAGGTTCTGTAGTAACTTGATCAGAAGTTTCATGATCATCATCATTAGCTTCCTCACTAATTGGTGTAGGAATCACTGGAACTGATTTCAGTGATGAACTATTTTCCAATTCAGGATAAGGTACAGTTACCTCATCAAGTTCTACTTTCCTCCCACTCACTTCTTTCGAGAGAAACTCCTTCTCTAGAAAGGATCCATTCATAGCAACGAATGTTTTGCCTTCGGATCTGTGATAGAAGGTGTACCCAACAGTTTCCTTTGGGTATTCTATGAAGACACACTTCTCCAATTTGGGTTCGAGCTTATCAGGTTGAAAACTTTTTCATATAAGCATCGCAACTCCAAACTTTAAGAAATGACAGCTTAGGTTTACTGCTAAACCATAGTTCATACGGTCGTCTCAACGGATTTAGATGGTGCCCTTTTAACGTGAATGCAGCTGTCTCTAACGCATGACCCCAAAACAATAGTGATAAATCAGTAAGAGACATCATAGATCGCACCATATCCAATAAAGTGCAGTTACGACGTTCGGACACACCATAACGTTGTGGTGTTCCAGGTGGCATGAGCTGTGAAACTATTCCACATTATTTTAATTGAAGACTAAACTCGTAACACAAATATTCGTCTCCGCGATCAGATCGCAGAAACTTTTATTTTCTTGTTACGATGAGTTTTCCACTTCACTCTGAAATTCTTTGAACCTTTCAACTATTTGAGACTTATGTTTCATCAAGTAGATATACCCATATCTGCTCAAATCATCTTGTGACGGTCAGAAAATAATGATACTTGCCACGAGCATCAACACTCATTGGATCGCATACATCGGTATGTATTATTTCCAATAAGTCAGTAGCTTGTTCCATTGTTCCGGAGAACGGAGTTTTAGTCATCTTGCCCAAAAGGCACGGTTCAAAAGCATCAAATGATTCATAACCAAGTGATTCTGAAAATCCATCTTTATGGAGTTTCTTCATGCGCTTTACATCGATATGACCCAAATGGTAGTGCCACAAATAAGTTGCACTATCATTATTAACTTTGCATCTTTTGGCATCAATATTATGAATATGTGCACTAAGATCGAGATCCAACAAACTATTTTCATTGGGTGTATAACCATCGAAGGTTTTATTCATGTAAACAGAATAACAATTATTCTTTTAACTTCAAATGAATAACCGTATCGCAATAAACATGATCAAATCATATTCATGCTCAACACAAACGGTAAATAACCTTTATTTAGGTTTAACACCAATCTCGAAAATATAGGGAGTGTGTGATGATGATCATATCAATCTTGGAACTATTTCCAACACTCATCGTCACTTCCCCTCAACTAGTGTCTGTTTATTATGTAACTCCTGTTTCGAGTTACTAATCTTAGCAACCGAACAAGTATCAAATACTCAGGGGCTACTATAAACACTAGTAAGGCAGAAATCAAACACATGTATATCAAATATACCCTTGTTCAATTTGCCATCCTTCTTATCCACCAAATATTTAGGGCATTTCCACTTCCAGTGACCATTTTCTTTGCAGTGTAAGCACTCAGTTTCAGGCTTTGGTCCAGCTTTGGTCTTCTTCACGGGAGTGACAACTTGTTTGCCATTCTACTTGAAGTTTCCCTTTCTTTCCCTTTGCCCTTTTCTTAAAATTAGTGGTCTTGTCAATCATCAACACTTGATGTTGTTTGTTTGATTTCTACCTTCGTCGATTTCAACATCACGAAGAGCTTGGGAATCGTTTTCGTCATCCCTTGCATACTATAGTTCATCACGAAGTTCTAGTAACTTAGTGATGGTGACTAGAGAATTCTGTCAATCACTATCTTATCTGGAAGATTAACTCCCACTTGATTCAAGCGATTGAAGTACCCAGAAAATCTGAGCACATGCTCACTAGTTGAGCGATTCTCCTCCATCTTTTAGCTATAGAACTTGTTGGAGACTTCATATCTCTCAACTCGGGTGTTTGCTTGAAATATTAACTTCAATTCCTGGAACATCTCATATGGTCCATGACGTTCAAAACATCTTTGAAGTCCCGATTCTAAGCCGTTAAGCATGGTGCACTAAACTATCAAGTAGTCATCATATTGAGCTAGGCAAACGTTCATAACGTCTGCATCTGCTCCTGCAATAGGTCTGTCACCTAGCGATGCATTAAGGACATAATTTTTCTGTGCAGCCATGAGGATAAACCTCAGATCACGGATCCAATCCGCATCATTGCTACTAACATCCTTCAACACAATTTTCTCTAGGAACATATCAAAATAAACATATGAAAGAAACAACGCGAGCTATTGATCTACAACATAATTTGCAAAATACTAACAGGACTAAGTTCATGATAAATTTAAGTTCAATTAATCTTATTACTTAAGAACTCCCACTTAGATAGACATCCCTCTAATCCTCTAAGTGATTACGTGATCCATATCAACTACACCATGTCCGATCGTCACGTGAGATGGAGTAGTTTCAACGGTGAACATCAATATGTTGATCATATCTAGTATATGATTCACGCTCGACCTTTCGGTCTCCGTGTTCCGAGGCCATATCTGTTATATGCTAGGCTTGTCAAGTTTAACCTGAGTATTCCGCGTGTGCAACTGTTTTGCACCCGTTGTATTTGAACGTAGAGCCTATCACACCCGATCATCACGTGGTGTCTCAACACGAAGAACTTTTGCAATGGTGCATACTCAGGGAGAACACTTCTTGATAATTTTAGTGAGAGATCATCTTAAAATGCTACCATCAATCAAAGCAAGATAAGATGCATAAAGGATAAACATCACATGCAATCAATATAAGTGATATGATATGGCCATCATCATCTTGTGCTTGTGATCTCCATCTTCGAAGCACCGTCGTGATCACCATCGTCACCGGCGCGACACCTTGATCTCCATCGTAGCATCATTGTCGTTACGCCATCTATTGCTTCTACGACTATCACTACCGCTTAGTGATAAAGTAAAGCAATTACAGGGCGTTTGCATTTCATACAATAAAGCGACAACCATATGGCTCCTGCCAGTTGCCGATAACTTCGGTTACAAAACATGATCATCTCATACAATAAAATATAGCATCACGTCTTGACCATATCACATCACAACATGCCCTGCAAAAAAAAGTTAGACGTCCTCTACTTTGTTGTTGCAAATTTTACGTGGCTGCTACGGGCTGAGCAAGAACCGTTCTTACCTACGCATCAAAACCAAAATGATAGTTCGTCAAGTTAGTGTTGTTTTTACCTTTGCAAGGACCGGGCGTAGCCACACTCGATTCAGCTAAAGTGAGAGAGACAGACACCCGCCGGCCACCTTTAAGCACGAGTGCTCGTAACGGTGAAACCAGTCTCGCGTAAGCATACGCGTAATGTCGGTATGGGCCGCTTCATCTCAACATACCGCTGAACCAAAGTATGACATGCTGGTAAGCAGTATGACTTGTATCGCCCACAACTCACTTGTGTTCTACTCGTGCATATGACATCTACGCATAAAACCAGGCTCGGATGCAACTGTTGGGGAACGTAGTAATTTCAAAAAAATTCCTACGCACACGCAAGATCATGGTGATGCATAGCAACGAGAGGGGAGAGTATTGTCCACGTACCCTCGTAGACCGTAAGTGGAAGTGTTATGACAACGCGGTTGATGTAGTCGTACGTCTTCACGAACCGACCGATCCAAGTACCGAACGTACGGCAACTCCGAGTTCAGCACACGTTCAGCTCGATGACGATCCCCGGACTCTGATCCAGCAAAGTGTCGGGGATGAGTTCCGTCAGCACGACGGCGTGGTGACGATGATGATGTTCTACCGGCGCAGGGCTTCGCCTAAACTCCACGACGATATGACCGAGGTGGAATATGGTGGAGGGGGGCACCGCACACGGCTAAGGAACGATCTTGAAGATCAACTTGTGTGTCATGGGGTGTCCACCTGCCCCCGTATATAAAGGAGCAAGGGAGGGGGTGGCCGGCCTAGGAGGAGGCGCACCAAGGAGGAGTCCTACTCCCACCGGGAGTAGGATTCACTCCTTCCAAGTAGTAGGAGTAGGAGTCAAGGAAAGGGGGAAGAGAAGAGAAGGAGGGGGCGCATCCCCTCCCCCTAGTCTAATTCGGACTAGGCCTTGGGGGGGCGCCCAACCTCTCCTTTCTCTTTCCCCTAAAGCCCAATAAGGCCCATATACTCCCCGGCGAATTCCCGTAACTCTCCGATACTCCGAAAAATACCCGAATCACTCGGAACCTTTCCAAACTCCGAATATAGTCGTCCAATATATCGATCTTTACGTCTCGACCATTTCGAGACTCCTCGTCATGTCCCCGATCTCATCCGGGACTCCGAACTCCTTCGGTACATCAAAACTCATAAACTCATAAATAACTGTCATCGTAACGTTAAGCGTGCGGACCCTACGGGTTCGAGAACAATGTAGACATGACCGAAACACGTTTCCGGTCAATAACCAATAAGGGAACCTGGATGCTCATATTGGCTCCCACATATTCTATGAAGATCTTTATCGGTCAAACCGCATAACAACATACTTTGTTCCCTTTGTCATCGGTATGTTACTTTCCCGAGATTCGATCGTCGGTATCCAATACCTAGTTCAATCTCGTTACCGGCAAGTCTCTTTACTCGTTACGTAATGCATCATTCCGTAACTAACTCATTAGCTACATTGCTAGCAAGGCTTATAGTGATGTGCATTACCGAGAGGGCCTAGAGATACCTCTCCGACAATCGGAGTGACAAAACCTAATCTCGAAATACGCCAACCCAACATGTACCTTCGGAGACACCTGTAGTACTCCTTTATAATCACCCAGTTACGTTGTGACGTTTGGTAGCACCCAAAGTGTTCCTCCGGTAAACAGGAGTTGCATAATCTCATAGTTATAGGAACATGTATAAGTCATGAAGAAAGCAATAGCAACATACTAAATGATCAAGTGCTAGGCTAACGGAATGGGTCATGTCAATCACATCATTCTCCTAATGGTGTGATCCTATTAATCAAATGACAACACATGTCTATGGTTAGGAAACATAACCATCTTTGATTAATGAGCTAGTCAAGTAGAGGCATACTAGTGACTATATGTTTGTCTATGTATTCACACATGTATCATGTGTCCGGTTAATACAATTCTAGCATGAATAATAAAAATTTAGCATGAAATAAGGAAATAAATAATAACTTTATTATTGCCTCTAGGGCATATTTCCTTCAATATGTGCTAGTATTGCCGGTACGGCTAGAAAGGCTTCGGATACCAGCTCTCTTCAAGTGAAGGTGCGGTACTGTTAATATCAGTGTAACTCTCAAAGGCAACACAGCTCCCCACATTTCCTTGCTATTCCTATAGGATTCAAGTGGGCAGGCCACTACAAATCCTATTCCTATGTTTACAAGATCCTATGAATCAAAGAGGCTCAAGGTTTCCATCACAACCGACCATATAGACCTCTACACTGCAAATGTCCCTTCTCATCTTCAGTACAAGGAACATACTGTACTACTATCATACTCCCTCCGTTCCAAAATATAAGTCTTGGTAGAGATTTGCACTATGGATCACATACAGATGTATCCAGATACATTTTAGAGTGTAGATTCACTCATTTTGCTCCATATGTAGTTCATGGTGGAATCTATACAAAGACTTGCATTTAGGAACGTTGAGAGTACATATTAAAGTAGAACGGAAGAGGAACATGGTAAAGAAGAGCAAGCAGATTTTGGATAATAAAATGTTGGTTGCGCAGTGCCCACACATGATGAACCAGAGCGCATTAAGAATGCAACTCCTAACTGTCTCTCGACCATTTCAGGTGATTGGATGAAGATCCTACGTCTCCTAAACCTTCTTCTTCCTTGTCTCTGATTCTTCCCATACAGAACACCGCACGGGCCACCGACCGGACCACCGGCCCCCACCGCATGTGTTCCTCCGCCGCCCCCACCACCACCCCCGCCCCAACCCCCACCCGCGTTGAGTTTTCTTTGTTCGGTGAGGCCCCACAACCACCCGAGCCCCTTCGATCGCACCGGCGAACTCCGGCGAGCTCTGAAAAATCGAGTGACCCAATTTTGAAATTTAGTCTACTGTGATTTAACTAGTGTGGAATATAAAAGGGGAAAACCATAAGCATTGGGAGTATAGTGTTGAGCATGCCATGCGGATCTGAAGGTGCAAACCGGATAAAGGCAACTTTGCAACCAAGACAAGAAATCAGAGTAAAGCAGTGGCGATCTATTTTCTTGCTGCGATAAATAAGTTGAGCAGATACGAAAGAGTATCGCCTCTGGTGCAGCGCCGTTTATGCATCTGCTGAGAATTTGATGGTGCTGCGTAGCGACGGCTGTCGGCGGCGTGGAAGCAGATCTAGGAGGGTGGACGGTGGCGGCAGGGCGCGGTGGACGAGACGGTCGTAGGAGCGGTGCCGGCAAGGTGGACGACAGCGGGAATGAAGCGAGAGGACGGCATGCAAGGATCCCGGTCCGAAGGCGTAGATGAGATAGGTCGATCTCTTGTAATGGACGACGGCGTCGGGGTATCAGCTCCAGCATGGTGGAGGAGGACGGCGGTGGATGGGGCGGCGGATGGTGGCGGACGGAGGAGGGTGGGGGTGGAGAGAGTGTTTTGGCGCCCATGGAGTACGAATGGGGAAAAAGGAGGTAGAGAGGAAGGGGGGAACCATGTATTCACGGCGCGCTTGTCTCAAATGTGAGGAAATTTACAAACTTAGCCCCCGTTTCAAATTTCTACTACATCACAACAACATTAATTGGTTGGGGATAGGACGGTAATCTCGCATACACTGAATATTTGCCGACGAGAGTTTGTTTTTGGCGCCCACCGTGTATGAATATGAATCGGGGAGGGAGTTGATTTCGGACGAGGACACACTGTGTTTTGGCGCCCACCGTGTATGAATCCGGGTGAGAGGCGGTTACGTCACGTTTGGGTGAAATTACAAACCTACCCCTATCGAAACCTATAGAAATCCAACAGATAGGCTTTGCGTGGCAGGGATAGGCAGTAGTGATTTCCATCTCACAGATTTTGGTTTCGAGCAGTTACTGCGACTTTCCCCACTTCGTTCAAATTTTGCAGAGTGCACGTTTACCGTGCCAACTCAATTCGAATCCCGTTTGTATTCTATTTTTTTCGGGCGGGATCCATTTTCAATTGGAATTACATTCTATATACATCATTTTTTTATATATACTTTCAAAAGCACAACAAAGAATTCTGCTGCTTTATATGTATAATATGATTTACAAATACAACGATCTTGAAATCTTAAGGTTGAATTCGAATTTTTTTAACCAAATTATGTTCTACTAAAATGTATGGATCAGTAATATCTACATATTAAATAACGTAGATGTGCGTCAATTCATATGAGTATGCATGTTTGATAGATCAATTTTGGTTTAAGTATGGATTACATGTATCATCATCTCGAATTCAAATATTTGAATCCCTTTTTTGTTCACTCCTTTCACGCCCATCTCTCTCGCATGCATGCTCCTTCAGATAGCTATCACTCTCTTTACTCCAGCTCACCCGCACGCTCACTTCATGTTTCTCCTATCCTCGCAAACATGGTCTCTCGACGTCTCCCTTGAGAAGTGTCACACTCTCCCTATCATTATACATTACATGGTTTTCATTATCTCTCACGTCTCTAATGTTCTCTGGTATCACTCGGTACCTAAGCTTTCTTTTTCACCGCCACACACACAGTCTCCACTCATCTTTCACTTTATCTTTCTCTCTATGGGATTCTCTCACACACCCTATATGTCTCTACCTATGACTCATAGCACTAAAATTACTCTCTCTCTCTCCTGTAGACACAACATTTGTTGCGGTCTCCTTTTTGTCTCCATCCCAGACTGACATTATTCATTTGTTTACCGATCAGACAACCCCGACTACCGTCTCCTCACTCTCTCACAGACACACACACACACACAACTCCTGCTTCCACTCCCCTTCTCGACTACCGTCTCTCTCTCACACACACAAAACTCTCGCTTTCGCACCCCGACTCATATTTCTCTCACAAACATTTATCGACTAGCTAGCCTCTAGATAGGTTTATATACCCGCACACTCGTGCTTCCACCATCGCATACATGTCTCTCTCCCGCTCCTTGTATCTATGTAGCTTTTTCTTCCCTTCTTGAGACACACCCTCTCGATCATGCACACACACACTATCGCCTCCTTTTAAGCTGATACCTATCGCACACACACTCCTTGTGTCTTTGTCACACATGCACTCCGTCCTCCTCCACTCTCCCTCTCTCTCACACACACATGGGCTTTTTGCAACAACTAGCAAGATGCCCATGCGTTGCACGGAACATCAAGATGCATTTGTATGAGTAGTTCATCTTGTGGGGGAAAAGGATGAACGAGGGAAGGCCTTATTTGCAAATGTGGAGAGGGGTGTGGGTATCTTTTAGCAAAATTGCCATAGTTTCCTTCCTATCCATCAGATATAGATCGGACGGCCTATATTGCAGGATGGCAGGCACACGATCATCACCGACAATTCTTTTTTAAGAGTAGGGATAAAAAATAGAGTTGGTGATGATGGTGAGCCTGCCATCCTGCAATGTAGGACGTCGTATTTATATCTGATGGATGGGAAGGAAAATATGGCAATTTACCCGCACTCTTCACCACATTTGCAGATAAGGCCTTCCCTCGTTCATCCTTTTCTCCCACAAGATCTTGATGTTCCGGGCAATGCACGGGCATCCTGCTAGTAAGAGTAGAAATTAGACATATACCACTTCTCGAATCTTGAAACCAACAACATTCCTCCCTTATCTCATCAAAACCGCCAAAGGAATATATTTTGAGTGAAACATAACATATTTTTAGTGATATATGTATTTCAAAAATAGACTTTTTTCTATCAAATCGGTGAATATGTATTAATCTACTTTGATCCTGTGGCAATGCATTGGCACATTGCTAGTAGTTATTATAATTTTTTGGACACTAGACAAATGGTGGAGTACATATATGAAGAGAAGAGGCGCACGCACGCAGTCGGCCTCTCGCTGTCCCGCACACATGAGTGTTACGTAAAGGCGACGTTTACAAATAAACCCTAAAACCCTAGGTGCACGATTGCTGCATTCGCTGGTACCGGGTACGTGGTGGAGCACCTTTGTAGGAATAGTCAGCTCGCGTGATAATTTGATCCATAGGAGTTGATGGTCGGGACCACAGGTGAATGACTTGGAGCGTGGTGGCTCGCCAGTTGCCACAGATCGTGTATCCATGTTTAAAATATCGTTTTTTAGCGGGGTTAAGAGTTCGGATTTTCAATGGCACGTTATAAGTAGTAAGTAGTTTTTAGAACGATTGGTATGGAGCGAAAATGGAATTCATAGTACTACGTACCTCCTTGGCGGATGGTTGTATGGGTTTATGTTGCGAGATGTTGAACCTGGTAGTTCTAGGGCAAATACTATGGTTTAGATTTAGATGTTGGTTTTCAGTAATGAAAATCGGAAGGGGAAACCCTTCTTTGATTAAAAAAACTACTACCTCCATTCTGGTTTACTAGTCCCCATCGTACTTTGGGTCAAAGTTTGTCCACGAATTTTACTTGTAAAATGTGAATGGAAAACGAGATTTTGTTATACCCAAACAAAAAAGGACTGGAGGGAGTGATTGCTCTGACACTGACGCGACCTCCCATAGCGCAGGCATTGAACCGGCACGCCGTCCAAGAGGGCCGCACTCGCTGCAGGCCCGGCTGAGCATGCCTCCTCGCTGCGTGCAACCAGCTTAAGACTGCCCCGCCTGCCTTCATTGAATCCGTGTGTGTGCCGGCAACACGTCCTTCCGCGAGCCGACTGGCATTTTAGAACACAAAAAATGACTAAAATATAATTAATTTACGCATGGTCTTGACTTGTTGTGCTCGCACTGGTAGCAGGAACTAGTAGAGGTTTTTCTTTATTTATAACTCTCCTCACATTTTTTTGGCTTTGAAGTGAATCATGGTTGTGGACATTATGTATGAATGTGCAGATATCTGTGAACATGAGCTTGATGTGGAAGTTGAACTTGGAATGTCGGGCTTGCGCGTGAACTATACCATGTCCAATGATTCAAGTAATTGTTGTTAGTACATGACCCGAAAAAAACATTTTGTGCCACATCAGTAGATGCACAGACATCACAACATGCATGCTGACTGGATAAACATTTGAACCTAGCAATTATGAAGGAAGTTTTGTATTGACAACAGTTTTAGATAGCAGGAGACGTCTAGCCTGCTCTGCCTCTGCTAGCTTACTTCTGGCTTCTTCCATGTCTTCTTTGGCTTGGGTGAAGAGAGCATCTGATTGCTCTTTTCGCTTCTTCAGGAACTCAGCTACATTCTCAAGGGCTGCTGCACGCTTTCTTTCAGCCTTTACTAATGCCACGAGGACAAGAACAGCTGACAACTCCACCTGGCTTGTGTGTAATGCATCATCATCTGGGAATTTGCACCTTGTGTCTAATCCAACATCATTAGGGAACTGGCACCTTGTGTGTAATCCAGCCTCATTTTGGAAACATGATCTCAAGGTTGACCATACTTCCCTCCTCGCAGGAACTGCATCCTGCCATGAAGTTACTTCTTTTTTAGATCAATACTCAGAGCAACCTAGATCCATTTAGTAGAAGCCAGATAAACAGAACTCGGAGAAGTGAATTCAAAAGGAAAAGAAATATAAAAATAGACTACAAGGTGAGAACACCCACTTCCTACATCAATCTAAAAATGAAAGCATTAGGACAATTAAGACTCTTCTTATTACACATCGAAGAACACCACGCTTAAGAGAAACAGAAACTACAACATATACACATCGAAGAACACGAGGCTAAACAAAAGTAATTGAAAGGGTGTTACTTACCAAAGCTCGTTTTATAGGTTCGGTGCAGCTCCTCTTTAACTTGCCACACTCCTTGAAGATGTCCCGAATATCCCGTGTTTCGTCTTCATTGCTCCTCTGCATGTTCGCACTCTTTGTTTTAAAATCTCAACATGGCAACAAAAATATACTACTAGTAATACTCGCGCATCTTGTGGGCAACATTAAAGCACTCGTCTGCCATGTTAGAGCATCTCCAACAGAATCACAATGCGCGGCGCATTAAAAAAGCATTTACAGTGCTGAGATCGAGAAGTAGATAATAGAGAGTAGAGGATAGTTCTCAGCATAGATAGATAAAAAAAGATAATTCAACTACTCCTCGTCGTCCGACTCCTCCTCGGTGATGTCCTCCTCCGACGTCTGACTGTAGGTGTGAAGATACCGATCGTCGTCGGATTCCCAGGGCGACGCTGCTCCTAGCCTCATGTTGAATTGAGCATCCGCTTTTCGCCTATGCTTGTCCTCGCGATAGGCGGCTCGCTCCGCCCTCCTCTTATCCCTCTGCGCCCTCCTTTGCGCGTAGAACTCACGCTCGTTGATGATGTCCTGCGGGAAGTGTTGGCGCCACAGCGCCATGGCTTCCTCATCCATCTCGGTGATGCCTAGACGGTGCTCCCGTCTCCAGTTGTTGCGACGATCCTCGTCAGTGCTAAGCCGCGGCAAAGGCGCGAGCTCCTGCGCCCGCTCCCGCGTCGGCACGTTGGGGAAGTTCAATTTTCTATGAGGCCACCGGAGGCGCCACGCCGCCACGTCGTACGCGCGGGCGGCTTCGTTGGCGATTTCGTAATTGTCGAGGCCGAGGCGCATCCCACGGAATCGGATCTCGGAGGAGAAGTCGCCGGAGGGGCGCGCGTGGACGCCGCGGTATCCCCAAGTTTCCCTGCGACACGGCGGCATGGTGGCGCGGCAGCGGCGAGGCGAAAAAGAGCAGGGAGAGAGCGGTGGCGAGGCACAGAGCAGTGGCAAGGCACAGAGTGGTGGGAGGGCGTTGGATTTTATAAAGCGCGCCGGACGCCGCACGCCAAAACTAGCGCACGCCCGGCCGCTTTTTCCCGCACGCGCGCGATCCTTTCCCGACGTCTCTGCTATCTCTACTCTCTTCTCTATTGTTATATTTATTTAATATTTAATATTTAATATTTATCTCTACTTCCTTTATTGTCTGCTTTTTTCTATACTTTTTTTTCTTGCAATATAGGCCGTCCGATTTATATCTGACAGATAGGAAGGAAACAAATGGGAATTTTTCAAAAAGATACCCATACCCCTCTCCAAATTTGCGAATAAGGCCTTCCCTCGTTCATCCTTTTCACCCACAAGATAAACTACTCATACAAATGCATCTTGATGCGTGCAACGCATGGGCATCTTGCTAGTTCTAAAAACCTTTCCATCATTTGCCACACTACTGGTTGCAGATGAAAAACCTACCAAAGCACAGCGCGATACAGGAGCGACGCACAATTACAAGCTAATATTCTGTTGGACAATGGAGGCTATAACCAATTACTTTTACGGGAACAAAGCACCTAGGAAATTTGAAGACTATGTATGAACAAAATTGGAACTGCACATGTACTGCTAAGTGATTCAATACACGCATTACCAATCAAGGAGGAGAACGATGGTTGCGGCGGCCTCTGTGAGTCTTGGTCGGCAACGGGAGTCAGTTCATTATCCACGACGTGGTACTTCTGCGCTTGGCGTCGGCTTCCGGGAAGCAGATCCGAGACCGTGGAAGACGATGCCGGGGAAGAGGCTCTGTGTACGACGACGATGGTGGGCCAGCTCCAGTGTGGCGTATGAGGTCGTCGATGAGGGAGATGCGCTGCGGTGGACGAGTGCGTCGATGTAAAGGGGAGGAGCACGAAGGCTGCGGTGCCATGGAGAAGTCTATTTTGCTGTGGGGATAGAAAATGGGGAGTATTCAGGTGTACTACTCTGGGTGCCGGGGTGGGGTTGGCTGGGTAGGGTGAACCTGAAGTTACGAAAACAGCCCCCTACCAAGCGTCATCTGTAGGCCTATTCCGAAGGCTATGATGGTAACTTCCCACTGCTCGAATCAGGGTCGCGGGAGATTTTCCCGCCGACCTCAAAATTTTGTGACACTGGACTCCCCGTGTGGCGTGTTGAGTGATTCGGCTAAGCAACTACTACCTCCCTTCGGGTTTATTGGTCCCCATTGTATTTCATGCCCAATTTTGACCATAGATTAAGCTAATAAAATGTTCACGCATGTCACCAAATATTATATTTTTGAAAACAATGTTCAAATACGAATTCAATGAGATAATTCTTCTTGACATGCATTAACATTTGGTTAGTTAACTCTTTAGTCAAAATTTGGCACAAACTACAAAAGGGACCTATAAACCAGGACGTAGGTAGTAGCGAGTAGTAGTAGTAAACTCTGCATATTAGGTTTGATCGAAGTCAAACTTCCTAAAGTTTGACCAAGTTTATATAAAAATATAAATATTTACCATAAAAAATATGTATGATGTGAATGTACATTCAATAATGAATCTAATGGTATTTATTTGTTATTGTATATGTTAATATTTTCTGTTATAATCTTTCTGAGAGTTTACATAACTTGACTTTGACCAATGCTAAGATGCGGACTTAAATAAAAACGGAGGGAGTACACATTTGTATTCTTAGATTGTAGTGAACTAATCATTTGTTGAAATTGTGAAATAAATATATTAGGCTATGGACTTCGAATGTAATGGTCTATACAATTCAATAGTTACAATCATTCTCGAATCCCAAGATGTATACAAGGTCTATAATACTTCACAACATGCTCAAACTCACATAATCCCAGTCAAATGAGAATCTAAATGCATTTCATAGTTATTACTTTGTAGGATAAAACAAAAACAACCATAACTCTACATCATCCATTATAGAAGCAACATTTTGACATATCCCAATTGAAAATGCGTTATATCGACTAGAGGGGGGTGAATAGGCGATTTTTATGAATTCTTCACTGAGGAATTTGCTGGTGAGGAAATTCCTTAGCGAAGAACTACTTGCAGCGGAATAAGTACTCAGAAGTAAGCATAACAGAATACAAGCATGGTCATAATGATGAAATGAGGACAAGCACAGAGTACAGAAAGCGTAATCACAGGATAACACAAGATGAAGACAAACAGACTGAAGAAATTGAACTGAGGAATTTGAGAAAGTCTTCAGTCAAAGTCTTCAAGCACAGATATGAACAAATACTCAACACAGTAATGAGGAAATGAAAGGGTTGAGGAAATAGAACCAGTTAGTTGGTGAAGACAATGATTTGGTAATTCAATTCCATCTGCTGTCTCAGTTGTACGTCTGGTTGGAGTGGCCGAGTATTTAAACTCGAGGACACGCAGTCCCGGACACCCAGTCACTGAGCCGCAACTCAGGACACCCAGTCCTCACCGTATTCTCCTTGAACTAAGACCACGCATGTCTCGTCCAATCACTCGTGGTAAGTCTTCAGGTGACTTCCAAACCTTCACAGACTTGGTCACTCGGCGATCCACAAGTCCTCTTGGATGCTCTAGACCTTGACGCCTAACCGTCTGGAAGAAGCACAGTCTTCAAAGGTAACAAGCGTCGGATCCACGCAGGATCAATTTCTTCAGTGATGCTCAATCACTTTAGGTTTGTGGGGGTTTGGTTTTGGGATTTTCCTCACTTGATGATTTTCGCTCAAAGTCCTCGGAGGATGGGTTGCTCTCAAATGACAAGTGTCAAGTTCTCTCGGAGCAGCCAACCAACTAGTGGTTGTAGGGGGCGGCTATTTATAGCCTAGGGAGCAGCCCGACACGATAAGACATAAATGCCCTTCAATGATATGACCGTTAGGTGGATAAGATATTTTGGGACAGCCGGCGCGTAGCACAGCAACGGTCGGAAATTTGACTCTCAAATTCCTCAGGGCTATCATGTTCCTCACTGTGTAGGCAATTCGCACTGGCGAATTCCTAACTCCTCAGTCAGAGCAAAGTCCTCAGTGACCAGAAGAACTGCGTCTCTTTCACTGAAGAAATTTACTGAACTGTATGAGATTTCCAATGGCTTCACTCGAAGGGATTGGTAGGTGTAGGATTTTTCCTTAGTATTTCCTCGACCCCCTTTAACAGTACGGTGTTTCCTATGACTCAAGAAAGAGAAAATGAAACTATGAAAACAAAAGTCTTCACACTTCATGTTCCTCAAATGAATACCAAGTCTTCAAGGTCACACCAATTTCTTCACTTTCAAAGTCTTCAGAAAGTCTTCAGAATATCAAAGTCTTCAGTCGAAGAACTTCATTTTTAGGGGTCGACTTTCTCTGTAAATATCAAACTCCTCATAGACTTATAGACCTATGTACACTCACAAACGCATCAGTCCCTTAACCTATAAGTCTTCAGTTCACCAAAATCACTAAGGGGCACTAGATGCACTTACAATCTCCCCCTTTTTGGTGACAGATGACAACATAGGTTAAGTTTTCAATGGGGATAAACATATGAAGTGTAAATACTGATATTGAGGAATTTGATTGCAAGATATAGAAGAACTCCCCCTGAAGATGTGCATAGTGAGGAATTTGCTTTTGAGGCAATGCACATTTGAAGAGTTGAATCATGGAGAACTCCCCCTATATCTTGTAATTCATACACGCATTTGATATATAATATGAAGAATTTGAAATGCATGATGAAATATGGTTCCTGATGGAATTCAGCATGCGTGCAATAATATTAATGAGGAATAAGCATGTCGAAAGCATCAAAAGTATCGGAGCATAGTGCAGCAAAAGCATCAGAGCACCGTCCAAAAGTATCAGGGCACCATCGGGTTTAAGATTACAACTCGATCCAATAAAAGTTTCGGAAGAACGAGAGTTGTAACTTAAAAAAACACCCATAATATAGACCCGCTTGAAGACTAACTCACATTTCTCCCCCTTTGTCATCAAATGACCAAAAGGATCGAAACTGAGGACTAACGCCCCTGAAGAATTTCAAGTTGATGGAGGAGCGCCAGCATTGTCGGGGTTGTTTGTTGTCACAGGGCCTACCGCAGTGTCGTCCAAATCTTCATATTCATCAGTGTCACGCGATGAAGAATAAGAGCTGGCCACCAGATCAGGAACTTTGACTCTCTTGAATTTCTTCGGAGGAGGTGCAGACCAGTCAAATGCTTCCTTGAGACCCATAGTCTTCAGTTCTTCTGCGCTATAGACATGAGTGAGGACAGCCCAGGTGCGGTTGAGGGTTTCATGAAGGTGATAATGGTTTTTATTCACTACATTATGGGTTGAGGTCATATTGTGAAGAATTGCAGCAAACTGACGCTTCACCCATTTGTGATTGCGATCAACCTTCTGATGAAGACTGAGGAGTAACTCACGGTCAGTCATCACCCTGGGTGCTGTGGCTTGAGGATTTTGCTTAGCTGAGGTATTTGCGGCAGTGTCATGTGTGGCAGATTCATCATTGGTAGAGTAAGATGTAGCCAGGCGAAATTGACCATCCAATGGACGAATGCCTTCATCGATCACAGCAGCTGCCTTGCCTTTATCATCATCTGAAGAAACTGTCCGTTTGAGGACTTCAATGGGAGGCAAGTAGCTACCATGATTCAGAGTGTCAGCTTTGTAATTCAGTGAAGATCTTGCCCTTATGAATCTCATAATCCAAGGCGCATAGGGCTTCAGCTCGAAAGGTGACATAGCAACATTTGCCAGAGTCCTCATGAAGAAATCATGGAAGTTGACGGGAACGCCATGAATGATGTTGAAAAGCATGTTCTTCATGATGCCAACGACATCTTCATCATTTGAGTCGTGGCCTTTGATAGGACTCATTGTCTTTGTCAGGATGCGATAGACAGTCCGAGGCACATAAAGCAATTCCTTGACGAGGAATTTGGTTCGTGGGGCCTGCCCAGGCTTCAAAGGCTTCATGAGCACTTGCATATAATGATTTGTCAGTTTAGGGTCATTGTAGATGCAACGTGCACTGTCATGGGGAGGATCAAGAGGAAGGACAAGAAGCAATTCAGTTGTCGGTGCCTTGTAGTGAGTGTTTTTGGTCATCCAATCCAAGACCCATGAATTGACATCTTCAGCCTCTCCAGTGATATGCAGTGTGGCGTAGAACTGAAGAATGAGTTCTTCATTCCAAATGCAAATGTCAGTGCAGAAATTTAGTAATCCTGCATCATGAAGAACACTGAGGACTGGTTCGAAGCATGGCAGAGATTCCATATCCACGTGAGGAATATGTTCATGATCGAAGATTTTGTCCTTGTCAAATAGCACTGAGGAAGAGAAGTTGGCTTGACTAGCAGTCCAGAAACGCCTCCTCCTTATGCAAGCAGAGTCATATGGGTTGTAGTCAGTGAAGAGCACATGCTCGGAAAAGAAATCTTTAGCCTTGAACTTCTGTTTGCTTGAGAACAGATTCTTTGGCTTCGGCAGAGGAATGTCAGTGATTTGCAGTACCACCTCAGGAATCGTGAGCTCAGGTTCTTCAGGCTGAGGAATTTCTGGTTCCTCTTCTTGTGCAATCTGTGGATCAGCAGCAGCAGGTTCTTCAGCACTAGCGGCTGGAATATCTTCATGAACAGAGGAAGTGGGATGAGTTTCTTCAGAGCCCATTTGAACTGTTGTTGTCGGAGACTGAGGAATCTGTTGAATGGGAGTGAAGAGAGGAGTATTGGGATGCTGACTTTCCTAGAAGTCATCGTTCATCACAGGTGTGGTGCATCCAATATCCACATCTTCATCTTCAATTTCCTCAACACCAGCCTCTTCAGCTGTGAATTGAGGCATAGGTGAGGAATTGACTCTCGTTGAAGGGATTGTATCCACTTCAATTTCTTCATCAATCTGCTCTGACGAAGCAGCAAAATGATTTTCTTCATCAGATCCGCTTGGGATCTTGTAGTCTTCTCCAAAGGGAACAATTTCCTTTGATGACATGGAGGAAATCGGAACGACATCAATTGGATGTTCAAGAGAGCTGGTTATTGGCTTCATTTTCTTCGCAGCCGAAGAATTTGAAGCAGTTGATGCCTTCCTTTTCTTCACTGCAGCTCGCTCTGCAGCCTTGGTCTTCTTCACTTCATAGGCCGAAGGAAGAATTGGAGTTGGTGTAGGCGCGAGAGGAGCTGAGGAATCTGGTTGATTTTTTTCAGGCGCAACTGATGCAGTTGCCCTGATCTCTTCAGTTTCTTCAGGCGCACCACTAGTGGATGCCCTGGCAATTTCTTCAGCGGCTGGGATGGAGTCATCAGCCCTGGAACTTACATTTTCATTAGCAGGCTGAAAGTCATCAGCGGTGCTGGCATGTTCTTCAGCTGGCTGAGCAGAGTCTGCAGCCTGAAGATTTTCTTGTTGCGATGGGGCTGCAACAGTTGTCATTTTCTTCGTCAGGTTGACGAATCTCACTTTGGCTCCTTGCCAATCAGCATAGTATGCATCGAAGTCTTTGCTGAGGGCTTGGATTTCAGACTGAACCTGGAGAAGTTCCTCAGGTGTCATTCTGACAACATTTTTCTTCAGGAGCTTCTCCTTCCTGTATTGAGCCTTCTTGATCTCTCTAGCCTTTTCAAACTTCCATTTCTCTTGAGTGATGAAATGGGTCAGCATGTGACTTTGACCAGGAGTCAGTTGAAAATCAGGCATGGGGGTGTTTGGATCCTTGTGCCAGAGGTCAATGTAATCGAGGATTTTCCTCGGATCCAAAAGTAGTGGCACAAATGTGCCTTTGGCTCTAGCGGCCTTCACTTGTCTGTCTCTGATGATTTCTGCAAGTTCTTCATCAGAAGCTTCATCATCAGAGGGCACTTGGAATGCAACCTGTTTCTTCCTTGGACTTGGCCGAGGACCGTGTCCAGCTGTTGCTTTAGTCTTCAATAGTGTGGGGCCTGATGAGGACATTGGTGCAGCTGAGGAACTTGCTGAGACACCAGAAGCAATTGAAAATCCCGTAGTCCTTTGACATGTAGCCAGATGCACAGGAGTTGAGGACTTTGGTGGAGCAGTAGCGGTCTGAGGAATTTGCCGTGAGGGCATAGATGAGGAACTTGGCCGTGAGGGCGCTGTTGGTGAAGCACTTGGCTTGCAAGCAGGCTTCTTTGGCATAGATTTCCTCAGCTTGACCGAGGCCTCAGTAGCAGCAGCAGCAGCAGAATCCTCATTGAATTTCCTCACTGCCTCCTTGGCTTGTCTTGCCAATTTAGCTTGGCGCCTAGCCCACTCTTCAGGAAAGTCCTCACCACGCTTGATGCTGGTGGGATCAGCTACTTGGCCAGGTGCCAATGGAGCTCTTGGGCATGGAGGATTGAGGGCGAATTTCTTCATGTACTTTGGAGTAACATATCGATATTCCCTCCATTCTCTTGCCCATCTCCGTTCAATCCTCTGAATGCGCACCTTGCGCTGATTTTTGTTCTCTTTGCCAAATTTGGCTTCATCAGGTGTGCAATAATCCTTGTATATGTCATCAGGGATCTCGAAAGCAGTCATGACCTCAGGTTTCTTTCCTCCTTTCTGCGGTCTCTCCTTCAGCCATATTCTTCAGATGAGGAATTTGAACAATTGAACACTCTGAAGAAGTATGCAGTTTTTCTTCGAGGAACGCTGCAAATGAGTTAAGTTGATGAGAACCTAGTGATTCAGCAGCGGACATGAGTACCTGTGAACAGAGTGTAGGTGTGAGGAATTTGGAGAGGTCATATGCGTTCTTAGAAGGTTTTTTTTTTGAAAAGACAAGTTTTGAGGAATTTGACCAGTTGAGCCTTGAGGAATTTCACTAAGCGTTCTTGTCTTAGGTTCCAGAGTTGTACGGATCGAAGATCCACACAAATGAGGAATCTTGAAGAAAATGAGTGCTTAGAGAAATGGATCAAGAGCATACAGTGTGTGAGGTGTTCAGATGTGTGAAGATTTGAAGAATAAAACACCTTTGAAGATTTTCAGGAAAGCTTGAGAATCAAAGTGAGTAATTAAAAGTAACTTTTAATTACCCGAACTGAAGAACACGATGAACTGAGATGAACAGCGGTGAAGTTCGTCTAGTTAGATCTCCCACGCCCTAACTTGGCAGAGGGAGACAGCTACAGGGGCGGCAGAGTGAAGATTTCCTCAACTGGCGTGAGTACGACGGTGATGAGGTCGAGGCAGCGAAGCTCTTCCTCACCGGCGACGATGGAGTAGCGGCAGCGCTAGGGTTTGAGGAGCTCGAGCGAGAGAGAGCGACCGAGCGGAGTAAATGAAGTGAGGAAGGGGAGAGGGGTATTTATAGCCACGGTGAAAAATTGTTCGCCCAAAGATTTTGGGACGAACATGCCCCTGCCCTTTCTCCTTCACGCGACATGTGTCACCCATGTACTGTGTAGATTAGATCATGTAAGATCGTGGGTGATTATAATAATGCATCATGGGATGCGGAACGGCTTGAGCGGTAAAACCGAAAATCGGGATAAGATTTGTTTTAAAGTTTCGTTCGCAATTTCTTCAGCTGACAAGGACACAGTGAAGACTTTGAACGAGTTTCAAATAGAACGCACATGAAGAATTTGTGAATAGATTGGGTTGAGTATAGCATAGAGGGGGAAGGGTCCGATCACATTCACTTAGCAGAAAACGCAACATGAAGAAATAGCCATAAGTGAATGCTGTAGAGGACATAAACTCATATATATATATATATATATATATATATATATATATATATATATATATATATATATATATATAGCCAATGAAGAAAAACGACGGGAACAGTGAAGATTTTGCAAAGTTGAAGAATTTGAAAAACTGAAGAATTTCGAAAACTGAGGAAAAATTTAAATTGAAGATTTTCAACTTTTTGTGGTGGCGTGACCCACCGTATAAGAATGATGATTTCAGACACCGCGTACAATTGTCGTAGGGTTATGAGAATCAAATTCTTCATTAATTTCTTCACACTTAGAGTGTTATTCTTCATTGATTGAAGAAAAACGTTTCTTCATGTGTTGCACATCTAAGTCATCAATTTTGCATAAGTGTTAGGATGTGTGTCCTTTTCAAAGAACATTCGAAGATTCTAAGATATTTAGCTCACACCGCAACTTGCTAAATCTCTTCTCATCCAAGGGCTTAGTGAAGATATCAGCTAGCTGTTCTTCAGTCTTCACGTGCTCGATGGAGATATCGCCCCTCAACACATGATCACGAAGAAAATGATGACGAATCTATATGTGCTTTGTCTTCGAGTGCTGAACTGGGTTGTGTGCAATCTTGATGGCACTCTCATTGTCGCAGAGGAGAGGCACATTCTTCACGTTGACGCCATAGTCCTTGAGGGTTTGCTTCATCCAAAGCAGTTGAGCACAGCAAGAGCCAGCAGCAATGTATTCAGCTTCAGCAGTAGACAGTGATATGCAGTTCTGTTTCTTCGAGGACCAACAGACCAAAGATCATCCGAGGAAATGACAAGTACCATATGTTGACTTGCGGTCCACACGATCACCAGCATAGTCAGAGTGAGAATATCCAATGAGATCAAAAGCAGAGCCCTTGGGGTACCATAATCCTAGTGTTGGTGTATGGTGTGATTCCTTCGGTGCAGCTTGAAATCGGGCACACATGCAAACACTAAGCATTATATCTGGCCTAGATGCACATAAGTACAATAAAGAACCAATCATGGAGCGGTATACCTTGTGATCGAAGTCAATACC
The DNA here is from genome assembly GCA_963921465.1 of Triticum timopheevii. NCBI lineage: Eukaryota > Viridiplantae > Streptophyta > Magnoliopsida > Poales > Poaceae > Triticum > Triticum timopheevii. Next base: position 115,321,588 of record OY997266.1, on the reverse strand, counting down.
ATTTTCATCAGTGCATAGATGGCCATTTGTCGGCATAGGAATTTTGATGCCTTTGCAATCTTGCATGCCGAATTTCCTCAGTACATCTTTGAGGTATTTCTCCTGAGATATGAATATGCCATTGCGCTGCTGACGAATTTGAAGACCTAAGAAGAATTTCAACTCTCCCATCATAGACATTTGATATTCTTCACTCATCATATAAGCAAATTCATCACTATAATGTTGGTCAGTACAGCCAAAGATAATATCATCAACATATATTTGGCACACAAACAGTTCACCATCATAAGATTTAGTAAAGAGAGTAGGGTCGAGTGAACCGGGTGTGAAGCCATTCTTCACGAAGAATTCCTTCAATGTATCATACCACGTCCGAGGGGCTTGCTTGAGGCCATAGAGGGCCTTATTAAGTCTGAAGACTTTGTCAGGATTCTTTGGATCTTCAAAACCTGGGGGTTGAGCAACATATACTTCTTCCTCAAGCTTACCATTGAGTAATGCACTTTTCACATCCATTTGATATAAGATGATACCATGATGGTTAGCGTAAGCAAGTAATATGCGAATAGCCTCAAGTCTAGCAACAGGTGCAAAAGTTTCATCGAAATCAATTCCTTTAACCTGTGTGTAGCCTTGAGCTACTAGTCGTGCCTTATTCCTCACCACAAGGCCATTTTCATCTTGCTTGTTGCGGTAGATCCACTTTGTGCCAATGATATTATGCTTGCGAGGATCTGGGCGATTGACCAGTTCCCAGACATTGTTAAGCTCGAACTGATGTAATTCTTCTTGCATAGCCTGAATCCACTCCGGCTCCAGGAATGCTTCATCTACCTTAGTGGGCTCTGTGATAGAGACAAAAGCATAGTGCCCACAAAAGTTAGATAAATTTGAAGCTTTTGAGCGTGTGAGAGGACCTGGTGCGCTAATGTCATCGATGATCTTCTCCACTTGCACTTCTTTTGCAACGCGAGGATGAGCTGGTTGTCTTTGAGGAATTTGATCAGCATTTTCTTCAGCACCATTTTCCTCATCATGTTCTTCAGGTGCATCAGCTCGTCGTTCGTCATGAACAGGAATGAATTCTTCAGCAGATTCTTCAGTAGGAATGACATCCTCAGTTGCCTTGAACTTGATAGAATCCTTAGGTGCTGGTTCATCTAACACAGAAGGTAGGTGCTCTCTTTCCGAGCCATTAGTTTCATCGAACCGCACATCTACAGTGTCAACAATCTTGTGAAGAACAATGTTGAAGACTCTGTAGGTGTGCGAGTCCTTTCCGTAACCAAGCATAAAACCTTCATGTGCTTTCGGTGCAAATTTAGAGTTGTGGTGAGGATCTCTAATCCAACATTTAGCACCAAAGACTTTGAAATAACTCACATTGGGTTTCTTGTCAGTGAGGAGTTCATAGGCCGTCTTCTTGAAGAATTTGTGAAGATATACTCGCTTGATGATGTGGCACGCGGTATCAATTGCATCAATCCAAAAACACTGAGGCGTTTTGTATTCATCAAGCATAGTGCGATCCATCTCAACAAGAGTTCTGTTCTTGCGCTCCATGACGCCATTTTGCTGGGGAGTATAGGGAGCAGATAACTCATGAGTAATACCAAGTTCATCAAGATAGGCATCAAGACCGGAATTCTTGAACTCAGTTCCATTGTCACTTCTGATGTGCTTGATCTTCACACCAAAGTTGGTTGATGCCCTTGAGGAAAATCGTTTAAAGACTTCCTGCACTTCATGTTTGTAAGTAACAATGTGTACCCATGTATATCGAGAATGATCATCAACAATGACAAAGCCATATAGAGATGCATCATTAGTGACTGCTGAGTAATGATTAGGTCTGAAGAGGTCCATGTGAAGCAATTCGAATGGACGGGTAGTGGTCATGGTAGTCTTTGCTGGATGCTTGGCCTTGGTCATTTTTCCAGCTTCACAGGCTCCGCATAAGTGATCCTTGAGGAATTTGACATTCTCAATGCCAATGACATGCTTCTTCTTCGCAAGCGTGTGCAAATTCCTCATGCCTGCGTGACCAAGTCGTCGATGCCATAGCCAGCCTTCTGAAGCTTTTGCAAGTAGACACACGGCTGGTTGTGGTCCTGTAGAGAAATCAACAATATACAAATCTCCTCTCCTAAAGCCTTCGAAGACTTTGGAATTGTCAGCTTCCATAATCACAACACAGTGATACTTGCCAAAGACAACAACCATATCAAGATCACAAAGCATTGAGATTGACATGAGATTGTATCCTAAGGACTCAACAAGCATGACTTTGTCCATGTGTTTATCCTTAGAGATTGCAACCTTACCAAGACCCAATACCTGACTTTTGCCTTTGTCAACAAAGATGATATGCTTCAGAGGTGACGGTGATAAGGGAGCATCCATCAATAGATTCTTGTCACCAGTCATGTGATTCGTACATCCACTATCGAGGACCCATTCAGTAGTTTTGGGTTGATCATCCTTTGCACCTTTCGCCATGAAACAATAGGTGGGAGCGTAGCCATCGTTATCTTCATCAGGCTTGTCAGTGGGGTCAGTTTCTTCAGTGTTGAAGATGGACTTGCTGACGAAAGCAGTAGCGAAGGCCAGACTCGCCACACCAGATTCAGATTCTTCAGACGCCTCCTCTTCATCATTTTCCTCAGATTCTGCTTCAGAGTCCATCTCCTTGCCAATGAATGCCCGAGCCTTCTTGGAGTTGTTCTTCTTGTGAGATGAAGACTTCGAGGATTTTGATGATAAAGATTTTGATGATTTCTTCTTCTTCTTTGCATCATCAGAACTGTAATCCTTGTATTTCTTCTTCTTCATTTCCTTTTCCCACTGAGGACAATCTTGGATATAGTGACCAGGTTTCTTGCATTTGTGGCACAGCCTTCTCTTATAGTCACTGGATGAGGAATCACTGCTTCTTGAGGATTTTCCAAAGCGACCACGTCTTGAGAACTTCTGGAATTTCTTCACGAGCAGTGCTAGCTCCTGGCTCAATTCTTCAGGATCACCAAGGCTACTACCAGAATCCTCATATTCAGAGTCAGACACAGCCTTGGCCTTCAGGGCATGTGGTTTGCCATAGTTTGAACCATAGAGATCTCTCTTTTCAGCAAGCTGGAACTCGTGAGTATTTAGCCATTCGAGGATATCAGCAGGATCAAGAGACTTGTAATCAGCACGTTCTTGTATCATCAGTCCCAGAGTATGAAATGAGGAATCAAGCGATCTCAACAGTTTCTTCACCACCTCATGATCAGTGATGTCAGTGGCACCGAGGGCTTGAAGCTCATTTGAGATGTCAGTGAGGCGATCAAAGGTTTGTTAGACATTTTCATTGTCGAGTCTTTTGAAGCGGTTGAAGAGATTCCGAAGAACATTAACTCGAGAGTCACGCTGAGTTGAGACTCCTTCATTTACTTTGGACAGCCTATCCCAGATAAGCTTAGCAGTTTCCAAAGCACTCACTCTTCCATACTGTCCTTTGCTCAGATGGCCACATATGATATTCTTCGCTTGAGAATCGAGTTGCTTGAATGTCTTCACATTGGTAGCGTTCAGTGAGGGTGAGACAGAGGGAACACCATTTTCCACAACATACCAGAGATCGTTATCAATTGCCTCAAGATGCATTCGCATCTTGTTCTTCTAGTAGGGGTAGTCCGTCCCATCAAAGGTAGGACACCCAGCCGAGACCTTGATCATACCTGCGGTTGACATAACTAAAACTCCAGGCGGTTAAACCAAAATCACACAGAACAAGGGAGTACCTTGCTCTGATACCAATTGAAAGTGCGTTATATCGACTAGAGGGGGGGTGAATAGGTGATTTTTATGAATTCTTCACTGAGGAATTTGCTGGTGAGGAAATTCCTTACCGAAGAACTACTTGCAGCGGAATAAGTACTCAGAAGTAAGCATAACAGAATACAAGCATGGTCATCATGATGAAATGAGGACAAGCACGGAGTACAGAAAGCGTAATCACAGGATAACACAAGATGAAGACAAACAGACTGAAGAAATTGAACTGAGGAATTTGAGAAAGTCTTCAGTCAAAGTCTTTAAGCACAGATATGAACAAATACTCAACACAGTAATGAGGAAATGAAAGGGTTGAGGAAATAGAACCAGTTAGTTGGTGAAGACAATGATTTGGTAAACCAGTTCCAACTGCTGTCTCAGTTGTACGTCTGGTTGGAGCGGCTGAGTATTTAAACTCGAGGACACGCAGTCCCGGACACCCAGTCACTGAGCCGCAACTCAAGACACCCAGTCCTCACCGTATTCTCCTTGAACTAAGACCACGCAGGTCTCGTCCAATCACTCGTGGTAAGTCTTCAGGTGACTTCCAAACCTTCACAGACTTGGTCACTCGACGATCCACAATTCGTCTTGGATGCTCTAGACCTTGACGCCTAACCGTCTGGAAGAAGCACAGTCTTCAAAGGTAACAAGTGTCGGATCCATACAGGATCAATTTCTTCAGTGATGCTCAATCACTTTGGGTTTGTGGGGGTTTGGTTTTGGGTTTTCCTCACTTGATGATTTTCGCTCAAAGTCCTCGGAGGATGGGTTGCTCTCAAATGACAAGTGTCAAGTTCTCTCGGAGTAGCCAACCAGCTAGTGGTTGTGGGGGGCGGCTATTTATAGCCTAGGGAGCAGCCCGACATGATAAGACATAAATGCCCTTCAATGATATGACCGTTAGGTGGATAAGATATTTTGGGACAGCCGGCGCGCAGCACAGCAACGGTCGGAAATTTGACTCTCAAATTCCTCAGGGCTATCATGTTCCTCACTGTGTAGGCAATTCGCACTGGCGAATTCCTAACTCCTCAGTCAGAGCAAAGTCCTCAGTGACCAGAAGAACTGCGTCTCTGTCACTGAAGAAATTTACTGAACTGTATGAGATTTCCAATGGCTTCACTCGAAGGGATTGGTAGGTGTAAGATTTTGAGTTGAGCATCACATGGAAATTTTTCCTTAGTATTTCCTCGACCCCCTTTAACAGTACGGTGTTTCCTATGACTCAAGAAAGAGAAAATGAAACTACGAAAACAAAAGTCTTCACACTTCATGTTCCTCAAATGAATACCAAGTCTTCAAGGTCACACCAATTTCTTCACTTTCAAAGTCTTCAGAATATCAAAGTCTTCAGTCGAAGAACTTCATTTTTAGGGGTCGACTTTCTCTGTAAATATCAAACTCCTCATAGACTTATAGACCTGTGTACACTCACAAACGCATTAGTCCCTTAACCTATAAGTCTTCAATTCACCAAAATCACTAAGGGGCACTAGATGCACTTACACCAATGTGTGAATGAAACGTGCAGAGAGAGCTTTTGAAGATGGAGCAGATAGGGCGGGAAAGATTGTATGTATGTGGACGAGAGATTAGGAGACAAACCTAACGAGACAGAGAGAGAGAGAGATAGAGAGAGAAAGAGAGAGGAAGAAGTTAGATCTGTGAGAAAGATGGAGACATGTAATATACGTGAGATGCGTGTGCATCCGGATTCTATATACGTGGAAGGAGAAGAGACAACATGTTTGATGAGAGAGCTAGAAAAACATGTACGAGAGGGGAAGGATCTCGTGGGTTGAGGGATTTACAATTTTGTGCGGGGAGAGAGGGATTGGTAATTTTGTGCAAGAGAGAGAGAGGGTGGGGGGAGGAGTGAGTCACCTGTCGTCACATCACCCTACTTCCAAATGACCCCGCATTCTCTACCGCGGTGTGGTCGCCGTCTTCGATCTGCTCGATTCCCTCTTTGAATATTGAGGTGTTGTGCATGTTGGGGTGCAAAGAAGCACAAGCGAGAGTGGTCGCCGTATAACCTTGGATGGGGATGAATTGTGTGCTCGGGGGAGTGTGTGTGTGTGTGTGTGTGTGTGTGTTGTGCTACGTGTGTCTGTGTGTGTGTGTGTGTGTGTGTGTGTGTGTCACATATTGAGAGAAAACAAACCTAAGGAGAGAAATGGGTATTGACGAAGAGATTGTGCGGGCCTTGAGGTGGGCAGGGGCCGGGTGAGGTTGTCAAAATGTGCGTGTTGATGCATGTGTTGCATGCAATCGTGCGAGGGACAGACAAATCAAGAGAGATGGCTGTTGTGTTACGGATGCTCCTCTCTCTCTCTCTCTCTCTCTCTCTCCCACACACACACACACACACACACACAAGTAAACTAGAAGACCATTCTCTCATGTATACACAACGTATCGGCATCTGTCTATGTCTCACTCATGCATGATCATTTGCACATTCACACCTCTCTATGTCTGTATCACACGCACACCGTCTCCACATTTCCCTTCCGCCACAACACACATATGGACACATACACATGTTCTCTCTCAGTCACTCACACAAAATAAGTATTAAAAAAACTAGGGCACACCTAAAACGTCCAAATCCAAATAAACAGAAACTGGAGCTAAATTGAAATATATGGAAATATTGCAGCGTCAAGAACTTGCCCAGGAAAAAAAGTTGAGTAATATTCGAGGATTGTTTTCACACACACAAAAAGGTTCGGTGGATGTCCTTCGAGCGCGACAAGGTGACACACCGCTCGTTCGGCCGCGCTTGCACAGAATTCTGTATCATGGTTGTGGTACTAACTTTAAAAATAAAAAATAAAAGCGTTGCCTAAGTCTAATGTTTACGTGTACTAGTACGGTTTTCTTTTAAGTTTGACCAACCTTATATAAAACTAAAGTAAGCTCCCACACACGCACTCATCTCAATATGCCGCCGCCACCGTTGCGCATGCCGCACCCGCCTGCTCCGGCCAACAATTTCTCGCCCATCACCGCCGTGTCGCCGCCATCCTTGTGCCATGAAGCCGAAGGCTCGCCCGCTCACATCATCTACAGTCCCTCCTCGCCATGCCGCCGCGCTGCCAAGCACGTGAGCAGCTGGTGGAGCCGCGTCTATGCATGCAGCATACAAAGAGGAGGACGAGCGCGTGCTCCAGCACGCCGGCGAGGAGGAACTACCGTGTCATTGTCGTCTCCGCCCGCGCGGAGGAGGCGCGCATGGTGGCTGTCGCGGTGGAAGTCGGTCGCGCGCGCGTTGAGCCCGCAAACCGGGTGCGGACGCGGAATATGCCTTCGAGACCTTGAATGCCACGTGGATCCTGCAATCTGAAGGAGCAATTTGGGTCAGTCGACTCATGTGAGCCGTTTGATGCAACATGGATGGCTAGAAGGGCTTCTTCCACCTCTTCTGCCGTCTTCTTCCTTCGCTCCATTGAACTTCTTTCACAAATCGACTGACCCAAATTATACTACTAGTACGAACGTATTAAGTACAGTAGGAACACGAAGATACGAGAAGTAGTAACAACTGCAAGAAGAACAGTAGTAAGACATAGTACTAGTACTACTGTACGTACTAAAGAGTTCAAATAATGAGAAAGAACATAAACATAGTTCTGTTGGGGCCTTAGCACAACACACCCTTGAAAATAAACTAAGCAACTAGTCCGCTTGACACTGCAGTAGAACCAGCATGAGCGACGACACTGCCACATACTCGGAGTCCGAGTCCACGTCCTCGACTTCGTCCTCGTCCCTCTTCCTCTTCCTCTTCGCCGACGCTTCTTTGCTGGAACCAGACACTGGGCTCTGCTTCTTCATCTAACCCTTGTAGATATTTAAACAAAGGTAGGCATCCATTGCTGCATACAAGATGTGATCTTCATCTAATGTCTTCGACTCCCATGCATGACGAAACTCGTGATGAGGTTTCTTCAGTTTAGCGTACGAAGGATCAATCATGGCTGTTTCCAGGGTCAGCATTGAAGGTTTAGAGGAGGACACCAGGCTTGCCTTCTGGAGATCTGAAAGTGCGTTATATCGACTAGAGGGGGCGTGAATAGGCGATTTTATGAATTCTTCACTGAGGAATTTGCTGGTGAGGAAATTCCTTAGCGAAGAACTACTCGCAGCGGAATAAGTACTCAGAAGTAAGCATAACAGAATACAAGCATGGTCATCATGATGAAATGAAGACTAGCACAGAGTACAGAAAGCGTAATCACAGGATAACACAAGATGAAGACAAACAGACTGAAGAAATTGAACTGAGGAATTTGAGAAAGTCTTCAGTCAAACTCTTCAAGCACAGATATGACCGAACACTCAACATATTAATGAGGAAATGGAAGGGTTGAGGAAATAGAACCAGTTGGTTGGTGAAGACAATGATTTGGCAAACCAGTTCCAAATGTTGTCTCAGTTGTACGTCTGGTTGGAGCGGCTGAGTATTTAAACTCGAGGACACGCAGTCCCGGACACCCAGTCACTGAGCCGCAACTCAGGACACCCAGTCCTCACCATATTCTCCTTGAACTAAGACCACGCAGGTCTCGTCCAATCACTCGTGGTAAGTCTTCAGGTGACTTCCAAACCTTCACAGACTTGGTCACTCGGCGATCCACAATTCCTCTTGGATGCTCTAGACCTTGACGCCTAACCGTCTGGAAGAAGCACAGTCTTCAAAGGTAACAAGCGTCGGATCCACGCAGGATCAATTTCTTCAGTGATGCTCAATCACTTTGGGTTTGTGGGGGTTTGGTTTTGGGATTTTCCTCACTTGATGATTTTTGCTCAAAGTCCTCGGAGGATGGGTTGCTCTCAAATGACAAGTGTCAAGTTCTCTCGGAGCAGCCAACCAACTAGTGGTTGTAGGGGGCGGCTATTTATAGCCTAGGGAGCAGCCCGAGATGATAAGACATAAATGCCCTTCAATGATATGACCGTTAGGTGGATAAGATATTTTGGGACAGCCGGAGCGCAGCACAGCAACGGTTGGAAATTTGACTCTCAAATTTCTCAGGGCTATCATGTTCCTCACTGTGTAGGCAATTCGCACTAGCGAATTCCTAACTCCTCAGTCAGAGCAAAGTCCTCAGTGACCAGAAGAACTGCGTCTCTGTCACTGAAGAAATTTACTGAACTGTATGAGATTTCCTATGGCTTCACTCGAAGGGATTGGTAGGTGTAAGATTTTGAGTTGAGCATCACATGGAAATTTTTCCTTAGTATTTCCTCGACCCCCTTTAACAGTACGGTGTGTCCTATGACTCAAGAAAGAGAAAATGAAACTACGAAAACAAAAGTCTTCACGCTTCATGTTCCTCAAATGAATACCAAGTCTTCAAGGTCACACCAATTTCTTCACTTTCAAAGTCTTCAGAATATCAAAGTCTTCAGTCGAAGAACTTCATTTTTAGGGGTCGACATTCTCTGTAAATATCAAACTCCTCATAGACTTATAGACTTGTGTACACTTACAAACGCATCAGTCCCTTAACCTATAAGTCTTCAATTCACCAAAATCACTAAGGGGCACTAGATGCACTTACACCAATGTGTGAATGAAACGTGCAGAGAGAGCTTTTGAAGATGGAGCAGATAGGGCGGGAAAGATTGTATGTATGTGGACGAGAGATTAGTAGACAAACCTAACGAGAGAGAGAGAGAGAGAGAGAGAAAGAGAGAGGAAGAAGTTAGGTCTGTGAGAAAGATGGAGACATGTAATATACGTGAGATGCGTGTGCATCCGGATTCTGTATACGTGGAAGGAGAAGAGACAACATGTTTGATGAGAGAGCTGGAAAAACATGTACGAGAAGGGAAGGATCTCGTGGGTTGAGGGATTTACAATTTTGTGCGGGGGAGAGAGGGATTGGTAATTTTGTGCAAGAGAGAGAGAGGGTGGGGGGAGGAGTGAGTCACCTGTCGTCACATCACCCTACTTCCAAATGACCCCGCATTCTCTACCGCGGTGTGGTCGTCGTCTTCGATTTGCTCGATTCCCTCTTTGAATATTGAGGTGTTGTGCATGTTGGGGTGCAAAGAAGCACAAGCGAGAGTGGTCGCCGTATAACCTTGGATGGGGATGAATTGTGTGCTCGGGGGAGTGTGTGTGTGTGTGTGCGTGTGTGTGTGTGTGTTGTGCTGCGTGTGTCTCTGTGTGTGTGTGTGTGTGTGTGTGTGTGTGTGTCACATATTGAGAGAAAACAAACCTAAGGAGAGAAATGGGTATTGACGAAGAGATTGTGCGGGCCTTGAGGTGGGCAGGGGCCGGGTGAGGTTGTCAAAATGTGCTTGTTGATGCATGTGTTGCATGCAATCGTGCGAGGGACAGACAAATCAAGAGAGATGGCTTTGTGTTACAGATGCTCCTCTCTCTCTCTCTCTCTCTCTCCCACACACACACACACACACACACACAAGTAAACTAGAAGACCATTCTCTCATGTATACACAACGTATCGGCATCTGTCTATGTCTCACTCATGCATGATCATTTGCACATTCACACCTCTCTATGTCTGTATCACACGCACACCGTCTCCACATTGCCCTTCCGCCACAACACACATATGGACACATACACATGTTCTCTCTCAGTCACTCACACAAAATAAGTATTAAAAAAACTAGGGCACACCTAAAACGTCCAAATCCAAATAAACAGAAACTGGAGCTAAATTCAAATATATGGAAATATTGCAGCGTCAAGAACTTGCCCAGGAAAAAAAGTTGAGTAATATTCGAGGATTGTTTTCACACACACAAAAAGGTTCGGTGGATGTCCTTCGAGCGCGACAAGGTGACACACCGCTCGTTCGGCCGTGCTTGCACAGAATTCTGTATCATGGTTGTGGTACTAACTTTAAAAATAAAAAATAAAAGCGTTGCCTAAGTCTAATGTTTACGTGTACTAGTACGGTTTTCTTTTAAGTTTGACCAACCTTATATAAAACTAAAGTAAGCTCCCACACACGCACTCATCTCAATATGCCGCCGCCACCGTTGCACATGCCGCACCCGCCTGCTCCGGCCAACAATTTCTCGCCCATCACCGCCGTGTCGCCGCCATCCTTGTGCCATGAAGCCGAAGGCTCGCCCGCTCACATCGTCTACAGTCCCTCCTCGCCATGCCGCCGCGCTGCCAAGCACGTGAGCAGCTGGTGGAGCCGCGTCTATGCATGCAGCATACAAAGAGGAGGACGAGCGCGTGCTCCAGCACGCCGGCGAGGAGGAACTACCGTGTCATTGTCGTCTCTGCCCGCGCGGAGGAGGCGCGCATGGTGGCTGTCTCGGTGGAAGTCGGTCGCGCGCGCGTTGAGCCCGCAAACCGGGTGCGGACGCGGAATATGCCTTCGAGACCTTGAATGCCACGTGGATCCTGCAATCTGAAGGAGCAATTTGGGTCAGTCGACTCATGTGAGCCGTTTGATGCAACATGGATGGCTAGAAGGGCTTCTTCCACCTCTTCTGCCGTCTTCTTCCTTCGCTCCATTGAACTTCTTTCACAAATCGACTGACCCAAATTATACTACTAGTACGAACGTATTAAGTACAGTAGGAACACGAAGATACGAGAAGTAGTAACAACTGCAAGAAGAACAGTAGTAAGACATAGTACTAGTACTACTGTACGTACTAAAGAGTTCAAATAATGAGAAAGAACATAAACATAGTTCTGTTGGGGCCTCAGCACAACACACCCTTGAAAATAAACTAAGCAACTAGTCCGCTTGACACTTCAGTAGAACCAGCATGAGCGACGACACTGCCACATACTCGGAGTCCGAGTCCACGTCCTCGACTTCGTCCTCGTCCCTCTTCCTCTTCCTCTTCGCCGACGCTTCTTTGCTGGAACCAGACACTGGGCTCTGCTTCTTCATCTAACCCTTGTAGATATTTAAACAAAGGTAGGCATCCATTGCTGCATACAAGATGTGATCTTCATCTAATGTCTTCGACTCCCATGCATGACGAAACTCGTGATGAGGTTTCTTCAGTTTAGCGTACGAAGGATCAATCATGGCTGTTTCCAGGGTCAGCATTGAAGGTTTAGAGGAGGACACCAGGCTTGCCTTCTGGAGATCTGAAAGTGCGTTATATCGACTAGAGGGGGGGTGAATAGGCGATTTTATGAATTCTTCACTGAGGAATTTGCTGGTGAGGAAATTCCTTAGCGAAGAACTACTCGCAGCGGAATAAGTACTCAGAAGTAAGCATAACAGAATACAAGCATGGTCATCATGATGAAATGAAGACTAGCACAGAGTACAGAAAGCGTAATCACAGGATAACACAAGATGAAGACAAACAGACTGAAGAAATTGAACTGAGGAATTTGAGAAAGTCTTCAGTCAAAGTCTTCAAGCACAGATATGACCGAACACTCAACATATTAATGAGGAAATGGAAGGGTTGAGGAAATAGAACCAGTTGGTTGGTGAAGACAATGATTTGGCAAACCAGTTCCAAATGTTGTCTCAGTTGTACGTCTGGTTGGAGCGGCTGAGTATTTAAACTCGAGGACACGCAGTCCCGGACACCCAGTCACTGAGCCGCAACTCAGGACACCCAGTCCTCACCATATTCTCCTTGAACTAAGACCACGCAGGTCTCGTCCAATCACTCGTGGTAAGTCTTCAGGTGACTTCCAAACCTTCACAGACTTGGTCACTCGGCGATCCACAATTCCTCTTGGATGCTCTAGACCTTGACGCCTAACCGTCTGGAAGAAGCACAGTCTTCAAAGGTAACAAGCGTCGGATCCACGCAGGATCAATTTCTTCAGTGATGCTCAATCACTTTGGGTTTGTGGGGGTTTGGTTTTGGGATTTTCCTCACTTGATGATTTTTGCTCAAAGTCCTCGGAGGATGGGTTGCTCTCAAATGACAAGTGTCAAGTTCTCTCGGAGCAGCCAACCAACTAGTGGTTGTAGGGGGCGGCTATTTATAGCCTAGGGAGCAGCCCGAGATGATAAGACATAAATGCCCTTCAATGATATGACCGTTAGGTGGATAAGATATTTTGGGACAGCCGGAGCGCAGCACAGCAACGGTTGGAAATTTGACTCTCAAATTTCTCAGGGCTATCATGTTCCTCACTGTGTAGGCAATTCGCACTAGCGAATTCCTAACTCCTCAGTCAGAGCAAAGTCCTCAGTGACCAGAAGAACTGCGTCTCTGTCACTGAAGAAATTTACTGAACTGTATGAGATTTCCAATGGCTTCACTCGAAGGGATTGGTAGGTGTAAGATTTTGAGTTGAGCATCACATGGAAATTTTTCCTTAGTATTTCCTCGACCCCCTTTAACAATACGGTGTGTCCTATGACTCAAGAAAGAGAAAATGAAACTACGAAAACAAAAGTCTTCACGCTTCATGTTCCTCAAATGAATACCAAGTCTTCAAGGTCACACCAATTTCTTCACTTTCAAAGTCTTCAGAATATCAAAGTCTTCAGTCGAAGAACTTCATTTTTAGGGGTCGACTTTCTCTGTAAATATCAAACTCCTCATAGACTTATAGACTTGTGTACACTTACAAACGCATCAGTCCCTTAACCTATAAGTCTTCAATTCACCAAAATCACTAAGGGGCACTAGATGCACTTACACCAATGTGTGAATGAAACGTGCAGAGAGAGCTTTTGAAGATGGAGCAGATAGGGCGGGAAAGATTGTATGTATGTGGACGAGAGATTAGGAGACAAACCTAACGAGAGAGAGAGAGAGAGAGAGAGAAAGAGAGAGGAAGAAGTTAGGTCTGTGAGAAAGATGGAGACATGTAATATACGTGAGATGCGTGTGCATCCGGATTCTGTATACGTGGAAGGAGAAGAGACAACATGTTTGATGAGAGAGCTGGAAAAACATGTACGAGAAGGGAAGGATCTCGTGGGTTGAGGGATTTACAATTTTGTGCGGGGGAGAGAGGGATTGGTAATTTTGTGCAAGAGAGAGAGAGAGGGTGGGGGGAGGAGTGAGTCACCTGTCGTCACATCACCCTACTTCCAAATGACCCCGCATTCTCTACCGCGGTGTGGTCGTCGTCTTCGATTTGCTCGATTCCCTCTTTGAATATTGAGGTGTTGTGCATGTTGGGGTGCAAAGAAGCACAAGCGAGAGTGGTCGCCGTATAACCTTGGATGGGGATGAATTGTGTGCTCGGGGGAGTGTGTGTGTGTGTGTGTGTGTGTGTTGTGCTGCGTGTGTCTCTCTCTCTCTGTGTGTGTGTGTGTGTGTGTGTGTGTGTGTGTGTGTGTGTGTCACATATTGAGAGAAAACAAACCTAAGGAGAGAAATGGGTATTGACGAAGAGATTGTGCGGGCCTTGAGGTGGGCAGGGGCCGGGTGAGGTTGTCAAAATGTGCGTGTTGATGCATGTGTTGCATGCAATCGTGCGAGGGACAGACAAATCAAGAGAGATGGCTATTGTGTTACGGATGCTCCTCTCTCTCTCTCTCTCTCTCTCTCTCCCACACACACACACACACACACACACAAGTAAACTAGAAGACCATTCTCTCATGTATACACAACGTATCGGCATCTGTCTATGTCTCACTCATGCATGATCATTTGCACATTCACACCTCTCTATGTCTGTATCACACGCACACCGTCTCCACATTGCCCTTCCGCCACAACACACATATGGACACATACACATGTTCTCTCTCAGTCACTCACACAAAATAAGTATTAAAAAAACTAGGGCACACCTAAAACGTCCAAATCCAAATAAACAAAAACTGGAGCTAAATTCAAATATATGGAAATATTGCAGCGTCAAGAACTTGCCCAGGAAAAAAAGTTGAGTAATATTCGAGGATTATTTTCACACACACAAAAAGGTTCGGTGGATGTCCTTCGAGCGCGACAAGGTGACACACCGCTCGATCGGCCGCGCGGCCGCGGTTCATTCGCTTGCACAGAATTCCGTATCGTGGTTGTGGTACTAACTTTAAAAATAAAAAATAAAAGCGTTGCCTAAGTCTAATGTTTACGTGTACTAGTACGGTTTTATTTTAAGTTTGACCAACCTTATATAAAAGTAAAGTAAGCTCCCACACACGCACTCATCTCAATATGCCGCCGCCACCGTTGCGCATGCCGCACCCGCCTGCTCCGGCCAACAATTTCTCGCCCATCACCTCCGTGTCGCCGCCATCCTTGTGCCATGAAGCCGAAGGCTCGCCCGCTCACATCGTCTACAGTCCCTCCTCGCCATGCCGCCGCACTGCCAAGCACGTGAGCAGCTGGTGGAGCCGCGTCTATGCACGCAGCATACAAAGAGGAGGACGAGCGCGTGCTCCAGCACGCCGGCGAGGAGGAACTAGCGTATCATTGTCGTCTCCGACCGCGCGGAGGAGGCGCGCATGGTGGCTGTCGCGGCGGAAGTCGGTCGCGCGCGCGTTGAGCCCGCAAACCGGGTGCGGACGCGGAATATACCTTCGAGACCTTGAATGCCACGTGGATCCTGCAATCTGAAGGAGCAATTTGGGTCAGTCGACTCATGTGAGCCGTTTGATGCAACATGGATGGCTAGAAGGGCTTCTTCCACCTCTTCTGCCGTCTTCTTCCTTCGCTCCATCGAACTTCTTTCACAAATCGACTGACCCAAATTATACTACTAGTACGAACGTATTAAGTACAGTAGGAACACGAAGATACGAGAAGTAGTAACAACTGCAAGAAGAACAGTAGTAAGACATAGTACTAGTACTACTGTACGTACTAAAGAGTTCAAATAATGAGAAAGAACATAAATATAGTTCTGTTGGGGCCTCAGCACAACACACCCTTGAAAATAAACTAAGCAACTAGTCCGCTAGACACTTCAGTAGAACCAGCATGAGCGACGACACTGCCACATACTCGGAGTCCGAGTCCACGTCCTCGACTTCGTCCTCGTCCCTCTTCCTCTTCCTCTTCGCCGACGCTTCTTTGCTGGAACCAGACACTGGGCTCTGCTTCTTCATCTAACCCTTGTAGATATTTAAACAAAGGTAGGCATCCATTGCTGCATACAAGATGTGATCTTCATCTAATGTCTTCGACTCCCATGCATGACGAAACTCGTGATGAGGTTTCTTCAGTTTAGCGTACGAAGGATCAATCATGGCTGTTGCCAGGGTCAGCATTGAAGGTTTAGAGGAGGACACCAGGCTTGCCTTCTGGAGATCTGAAAGTGCGTTATATCGACTAGAGGGGGGGTGAATAGGCGATTTTATGAATTCTTCACTGAGGAATTTGCTGGTGAGGAAATTCCTTAGCGAAGAACTACTCGCAGCGGAATAAGTACTCAGAAGTAAGCATAACAGAATACAAGCATGGTCATCATGATGAAATGAAGACTAGCACAGAGTACAGAAAGCGTAATCACAGGATAACACAAGATGAAGACAAACAGACTGAAGAAATTGAACTAAGGAATTTGAGAAAGTCTTCAGTCAAAGTCTTCAAGCACAGATATGACCGAACACTCAACACATTAATGAGGAAATGGAAGGGTTGAGGAAATAGAACAAGTTGGTTGGTGAAGACAATGATTTGGTAAACTAGTTCCAAATGTTGTCTCAGTTGTATGTCTGGTTGGAGCGGCTAAGTATTTAAACTCGAGGACACGCAGTCCCGGACACCCAGTCACTGAGCACGCAGCTCAGGACACCCAGTCCTCACCGTATTCTCCTTGAACTAAGGTCACGCAGACCTCGTCCAATCACTCGTGGTAAGTCTTCAGGTGACTTCCAAACCTTCACAGACTTGGTCACTCGGCGATCCACAATTCGTCTTGGATGCTCTAGACCTTGACGCCTAACCGTCTGGAAGAAGCACAGTCTTCAAAGGTAACAAGTGTCGGATCCATGCAGGATCAATTTCTTCAGTGATGCTCAATCACTTTGGGTTTGTGGGGGTTTGGTTTTGGGTTTTCCTCACTTGATGATTTTCGCTCAAAGTCCTCGGAGGATGGGTTGCTCTCAAATGACAAGTGTCAAGTTCTCTCGGAGTAGCCAACCAGCTAGTGGTTGTGGGGGCGGCTATTTATAGCCTAGGGAGCAGCCCGACATGATAAGACATAAATGCCCTTCAATGATATGACCGTTAGGTGGATAAGATATTTTGGGACAGCCGGCGCGCAGCACAGCAACGGTCGGAAATTTGACTCTCAAATTCCTCAGGGCTATCATGTTCCTCACTGTGTAGGCAATTCGCACTAGCGAATTCCTAACTCCTCAGTCAGAGCAAAGTCCTCAGTGACCAGAAGAACTGCGTCTCTGTCACTGAAGAAATTTACTGAACTGTATGAGATTTCCAATGGCTTCACTCGAAGGGATTGGTAGGTGTAAGATTTTGAGTTGAGCATCACATGGAAATTTTTCCTTAGTATTTCCTCGACCCCCTTTAATAGTACGGTGTTTCCTATGACTCAAGAAAGAGAAAATGAAACTACGAAAATAAAAGTCTTCACGCTTCATGTTCCTCAAATGAATACCAAGTCTTCAAGGTCACACCAATTTCTTCACTTTCAAAGTCTTCAGAATATCAAAGTCTTCAGTCAAAGAACTTCATTTTTAGGGGTCGACTTTCTCTGTAAATATCAAACTCCTCATAGACTTATAGACCTGTGTACACTCACAAACGCATTAGTCCCTTAACCTATAAGTCTTCAATTCACCAAAATCACTAAGGGGCACTAGATGCACTTACACCAATGTGTGAATGAAACGTGCAGAGAGAGCTTTTGAAGATGGAGCAGATAGGGCGGGAAAGATTGTATGTATGTGGACGAGAGATTAGGAGACAAACCTAACGAGACAGAGAGAGAGAGATAGAGAGAGAAAGAGAGAGGAAGAAGTTAGGTCTGTGAGAAAGATGGAGACATGTAATATACGTGAGATGGGTGTGCATCCGGATTCTGTATACGTGGAAGGAGAAGAGACAACATGTTTGATGAGAGAGCTGGAAAAACATGTACGAGAGGGGAAGGATCTCGTGGGTTGAGGGATTTACAATTTTGTGCGGGGAGAGAGGGATTGGTAATTTTGTGCAAGAGAGAGAGAGGGTGGGGGGAGGAGTGAGTCACCTGTCGTCACATCACCCTACTTCCAAATGACCCCGCATTCTCTACCGCGGTGTGGTCGCCATCTTCGATCTGCTCGATTCCCTCTTTGAATATTGAGGTGTTGTGCATGTTGGGGTGCAAAGAAGCACAAGCGAGAGTGGTCGCCGTATAACCTTGGATGGGGATGAATTGTGTGCTCGGGGGAGTGTGTGTGTGTGTGTGTGTGTGTGTGTGTTGTGCTACGTGTGTCTCTGTGTGTGTGTGTGTGTGTCACATATTGAGAGAAAACAAACCTAAGGAGAGAAATGGGTATTGACGAAGAGATTGTGCGGGCCTTGAGGTGGGCAGGGGCCGGGTGAGGTTGTCAAAATGTGTGTGTTGATGCATGTGTTGCATGCAATCGTGCGAGGGACAGACAAATCAAGAGAGATGGTTGTTGTGTTACGGATGCTCCTCTCTGTCTCTCTCTCTCTCTCTCTCTCTCTCTCACACACACACACACACACACACAAGTAAACTAGAAGACCATTCTCTCATCTATACACAACGTATCGGCATCTGTCTATGTCTCACTCATGCATGATCATTTGCACATTCACACCTCTCTATGTCTGTATCACACGCACACCGTCTCCACATTTCCCTTCCGCCACAACACACATATGGACACATACACATGTTCTCTCTCAGTCACTCACACAAAATAAGTATTAAAAAAACTAAGGCACACCTAAAACGTCCAAATCCAAATAAACAGAAACTGGAGCTAAATTCAAATATATGGAAATATTGCAGCGTCAAGAACTTGCCCAAGAAAAAAAGTTGAGTAATATTCGAGGATTGTTTTCACACACACAAAAAGGTTCGGTGGATGTCCTTCGAGCGCGACAAGGTGACACACCGCTCGATCGGCCGCGCTTGCACAGAATTCTGTATCGTGGTTGTGGTACTAACTTTAAAAATAAAAAATAAAAGCGTTGCCTAAGTCTAATGTTTACGTGTACTAGTACGGTTTTCTTTTAAGTTTGACCAACCTTATATAAAACTAAAGTAAGCTCCCACACACGCACTCATCTCAATATGCCGCCGCCACCGTTGCGCATGCCGCACCCGCCTGCTCCGGCCAACAATTTCTCGCCCATCACCGCCGTGTCGCCGCCATCCTTGTGCCATGAAGCCGAAGGCTCGCCCGCTCACATCATCTACAGTCCCTCCTCGCCATGCCGCCGCGCTGCCAAGCACGTGAGCAGCTGGTGGAGCCGCGTCTATGCATGCAGCATACAAAGAGGAGGACGAGCGCGTGCTCCAGCACGCCGGCGAGGAGGAACTACCGTGTCATTGTCGTCTCCGCCCGCGCGGAGGAGGCGCGCATGGTGGCTGTCGCGGTGGAAGTCGGTCGCGCGCGCGTTGAGCCCGCAAACTGGGTGCGGACGCGGAATATACCTTCGAGACCTTGAATGCCACGTGGATCCTGCAATCTGAAGGAGCAATTTGGGTCAGTCGACTCATGTGAGCCGTTTGATGCAACATGGATGGCTAGAAGGGCTTCTTCCACCTCTTCTGCCGTCTTCTTCCTTCGCTCCATTGAACTTCTTTCACAAATCGACTGACCCAAATTATACTACTAGTACGAACGTATTAAGTACAGTAGGAACACGAAGATACGAGAAGTAGTAACAACTGCAAGAAGAACAGTAGTAAGACATAGTACTAGTACTACTGTACGTACTAAAGAGTTCAAATAATGAGAAAGAACATAAACATAGTTCTGTTGGGGCCTCAGCACAACACACCCTTGAAAATAAACTAAGCAACTAGTCCGCTTGACACTGCAGTAGAACCAGCATGAGCGACGACACTGCCACATACTCGGAGTCCGAGTCCACGTCCTCGACTTCGTCCTCGTCCCTCTTCCTCTTCCTCTTCGCCGACGCTTCTTTGCTGGAACCAGACACTGGGCTCTGCTTCTTCATCTAACCCTTGTAGATATTTAAACAAAGGTAGGCATCCATTGCTGCATACAAGATGTGATCTTCATCTAATGTCTTCGACTCCCATGCATGACGAAACTCGTGATGAGGTTTCTTCAGTTTAGCGTACGAAGGATCAATCATGGCTATTGCCAGGGTCAGCATTGAAGGTTTAGAGGAGGACACCAGGCTTGCCTTCTGGAGATCTGAAAGTGCGTTATATCGACTAGAGGGGGGGTGAATAGGCGATTTTATGAATTCTTCACTGAGGAATTTGCTGGTGAGGAAATTCCTTAGCGAAGAACTACTCGCAGCGGAATAAGTACTCAGAAGTAAGCATAACAGAATACAAGCATGGTCATCATGATGAAATGAAGACTAGCACAGAGTACAGAAAGCGTAATCACAGGATAACACGAGATGAAGACAAACAGACTGAAGAAATTGAATTGAGGAATTTGAGAATGTCTTCAGTCAAAGTCTTCAAGCACAGATATGACCGAACACTCAACACATTAATGAGGAAATGGAAGGGTTGAGGAAATAGAACAAGTTGGTTGGTGAAGACAATGATTTGGTAAACCAGTTCCAAATGCTGTCTCAGTTGTATGTCTGGTTGGAGCGGCTAAGTATTTAAAATCGAGGACACGCAGTCCCGGACACCCAGTCACTGAGCACGCAGCTCAGGACACCCAGTCCTCACCGTATTCTCCTTGAACTAAGGTCACGCAGACCTTGTCCAATCACTCGTGGTAAGTCTTCAGGTGACTTCCAAACCTTCACAGACTTGGTCACTCGGCGATCCACAATTCGTCTTGGATGCTCTAGACCTTGACGCCTAACCGTCTGGAAGAAGCACAGTCTTCAAAGGTAACAAGTGTCGGATCCATGCAGGATCAATTTCTTCAGTGATGCTCAATCACTTTGGGTTTGTGGGGGTTTGGTTTTGGGTTTTCCTCACTTGATGATTTTCGCTCAAAGTCCTCGGAGGATGGGTTGCTCTCAAATGACAAGTGTCAAGTTCTCTCGGAGCAGCCAACCAGCTAGTGGTTGTGGGGGGCGGCTATTTATAGCCTAGGGAGCAGCCCGACATGATAAGACATAAATGCCCTTCAATGATATGACCGTTAGGTGGATAAGATATTTTGGGACAGCAGGCGCGCAGCACAGCAACGGTCGGAAATTTGACTCTGAAATTCCTCAGGGCTATCATGTTCCTCACTGTGTAGGCAATTCGCACTGGCGAATTCCTAACTCCTCAGTCAGAGCAAAGTCCTCAGTGACTAGAAGAACTGCGTCTCTGTCACTGAAGAAATTGACTGAACTGTATGAGATTTCCAATGGCTTCACTCGAAGGGATTGGTAGGTGTAGGATTTTGAGTTGAGCATCACATGGAAAATTTTCCTTAGTATTTCCTCGACCCCCTTTAACAGTACGGTGTTTCCTATGACTCAAGAAAGAGAAAATGAAACTACGAAAACAAAAGTCTTCACGCTTCATGTTCCTCAAATGAATACCAAGTCTTCAAGGTCACACCAATTTCTTCACTTTCAAAGTCTTCAGAAAGTCTTCAGAATATCAAAGTCTTCAGTCAAAGAACTTCATTTTTAGGGGTCGACTTTCTCTGTAAATATCAAACTCCTCATAGACTTATAAACCTGTGTACACTCACAAACGCATCAGTCCCTTAACCTATAAGTCTTCAATTCACCAAAATCACTAAGGGGCACTAGATGCACTTACAATCTCCCCCTTTTTGGTGATAGATGACAACATAGGTTAAGTTTTCAACGGGGATAAACATATGAAGTGTAAATACTGATATTGAGGAATTTGATTGCCAGATATAGAAGAACTCCCCCTGAAGATGTGCATAGTGAGGAATTTGATTTTGAGGCAATGCACATTTGAAGAGTTGAATCATGGAGAACTCCCCCTATATCTTGTAATTCATACACGCATTTGATATATAATATGAAGAATTTGAAATGCATGATGAAATATGGTGCCTGATGGAATTCAGCATGCATGCAATAATATTAACGAGGAATAAGCATGCCGAAAGCATCAAAAGTATCGGAGCATAGTGCAGAAAAAGCATCAGAGCACCGTCCAAAAGTATCAGGGCACCATCGGGTTTAAGATTACAACTCGATCCAATAAAAGTTTCGGAAGAACGAGAGTTGTAACTCAAAAAAACACCCATAATATAGACCCGCTTGAAGACTAACTCACATTTCTCCCCCTTTGTCATCAAATGACCAAAAGGATCGAAACTGAGGACTAACGCCCCTGAAGAATTTCAAGTTGATGGAGGAGCGCCAGCGTTGTCGGGGTTATTTGTTGTAGCAGGGCCTGCCGCAGTGTCGTCCAAATCTTCATACTCATCAGTGGCGCGCGATGAAGAATAAGAGCTGGCTACCAGTGGAGGAACTTTGACCCTCTTGAATTTCTTCAGAGGTGGTGCAGACCAGTCAAATTCTTCCTTCAGACCCATAGTCTTCAGTTCTTCAGCGCTATAAACATGAGTGAGAACAGCCCAGGTGCGGTTCAGGGTTTCATGAAGGTAGTAGTGGTTCTTCTTCACTGCATTGTGTGTTGAGGTCATATTGTGAAGAATTGCACCAAACTGACGCTTTACCCATTTGTGATTGCGATCAACCTTCTGATGAAGACTGAGGAGTAACCCACGATCAGTCATCGCCCTGGGAGCTGTGGCTTGAGGATTTTGCTTGGCTGAGGTATTTGCGGCAGAGTCATGTGTAGCAGAGTCGTCATTGGTAGAGTAAGATGTAGCCAGGCGAAATTGACCATCCAATGGACGAGTGCCTTCATCGATCACAGCAGCTGCCTTGCCTTTATCATCAGATGATGAAACTGTCCGTTTGAGGACTTCAATGGGAGGCAAGTAGCTACCGTGGTTCAAAGTATCAGCTTTGTAATTCAGTGAAGATCTTGCCCTGATGAATCTCATAATCCAAGGCGCATAGGGCTTCAGCTCGAATGGTGACATAGCAACATTTGCCAGAGTCCTCATGAAGAAATCATGGAAGTTGACGGGAACACCATGAATGATGTTGAACAGCTTTTCTTCATGATGCCAACGACTTCTTCATCATTTGAGTCGTGGCCTTTGATAGGACTCATTGTCTTCATCAGAATGCGATAGACAGTCCGAGGCACATAGAGCAATTCCTTGACGAGGAATTTGGTTCGTGGGGCCTGCCCTAGCTTCAAAGGCTTCATGAGCACTTGCATATAGTGATTTGTCAGTTCAGGGTCATTGTAGATGCAATGTGCACTATCATGGGGAGGATCAAGAGGAAGGACATGAAGCAATTCAGTTGCCGGTGCCTTATAATGAGTGTTTTCAGTCATCCAATCCAGCACCCATGAATTGACATCTTCAGCGTCTCCGGTGATATGCAGTGTAGCGTAGAATTGAAGAATGAGTTCTTCATTCCAATCACAGATGTCAGTGCTGAAATTGAGTAATCCTGCATCGTGAATAACACTGAGGACTGCCTCGAAGCATGGCAGAGATTCCATATCCACATGAGGAATATGTTCATGATCGAAGATTTTGTCCTTGTCAAACAGCACAATGGAATAGAAGTTGGCTTGACTAGCAGTCCAGGAACGCCTCTTCCTTATGCGAGCAGAGTCATAGGGGTTGTAATCAGTGAAGAATACATGCTCGGAAAAGAAGTCTTCCGCCTTGAACTTTTGTTTGCTTGAGAACGGATTCTTTGGCTTTGGCAGAGGGGTGTCAGTGATTTGCAGTACCACCTCAGGAATCGCGAGCTCAGGTTCTTCAGGCTGAGGAATTTCTGGTTCCTCTTCTTGTGCAACTTGAGGATCAGGAGCAGCATGTTCTTCAGCACTACCGGCTGGAATATCTTCATGAACAGAGGGAGTGGGATGAGTTTCTCCAGAGCCCATCTGAACTGTTGTTGCCGGGGACTGAGGAATCTGTTGGATAGGTGTGAATGGAGGAGTATTGGGATGCTGACTTTCCCAAAAATCATCATTCATCACAGGTGTGGTGCATCCAATATCCACATCTTCATCTTCAATTTCCTCAACACCAGCCTCTTCAGCTGTGAACTGAGGCATAGGTGAGGAAATGACTGGCGTTGAAGGGATTGCGTCCACTTCAATTTATTCATCAAGCTGCTCTGACATAGAAGCAGAATGATTTTCTTCGTCAAATCCACTTGGGATCTTATAGTCTTCTCCATAAGGAACAATTTCCTTTGATGACATGGAGGAAATTGAAACAACATCAATAGGATTTTCAAAAGAGCTGGTCATTGGCTTCATTTTCTTCGCAGCCGAAGAAGTTGACGCAGCTGATGCCTTCCTTTTGTTCACTGCAGCTTGCTCTGGAGCCTTGGTCTTCTTCACCTCATAGGCAGATGGAAGAATTGGACTTGGTGTAGGCGCGGGAGGAGCTGAGGAATCTGGTTCATTTTCTTCAGGCGCAACTGATGCAGTTGCCCTGATCTCTTCAGTTTCTACAGGCGCACCACTAGTGGATGCCCTGGCAATTTCTTCAGTGGCTGGAATGGAGTCATCAGCCCTGGAACTAGCATTTTCATCAGCAGGCTGAAAGTCATCAGCGGTGCTGGCATGTTCTTCAGCAGGCTAAGCAGAGTTTGTAGCCTGAAGATTTTCTTGTTGCGATGGGGCTGCAACATTCATGAATTTCTTCGTCAGATCGACGAATCTCACTTTGGCTCCTTGCCAATCAGCATAGTATGCGTCGAAGTCTTTGCTGAGGGCTTGAATTTCAGACTGAGCCTTGAGAAGTTCCTCAGGTGTCATTCTGACAACATTTTTCTTCAGGAGCTTCTCCTTTCTGTATTGAGCTTTCTTTATCTCTCTTGCCTTCTCAAACTTCCATTTCCCTTGAGTGATGAAATGGGTCATCATGTGAGTTTGACCACGAGTCAGAGGAAGATCAGGCATTGGGGTGTTTGGATCCTTGTGCCAGAGATCAATGTAGTCGAGGATTTTCCTCGGATCCAAAAGCAGTGGCACAGATGTGTCTTTGGCTCTAGCGGCCTTCACTTGTCTATCTCTGATGATTTCTGCAAGTTCATCATCAGAAGCTTCATCATCAGAGGGAACATGGAATGCGACCTGTTTCTTCCTTGGACTTGGCCGAGGACCGCGTCCAGCTGTTGCTTTAGTCTTCAATAGTGTGGGGCCTGATGAGGACATTGGTGCAGCTGAGGAACTTGCTGAGACACCAGTGGCAATCGAGAAACCCGTAGTCCTTTGACATGTAGCCAGATGCACAGGAGCTGAGGACTTTGATGGAGCTGTAGCAGTCTGAGGAATTTGCCGTGAGGGCATAGCTGAGGAACTTGGCCGTGAGGGCGCTGTCGGTGAAGCACTTGGCTTGCGAGCAGGCTTCTTTGGCATGGATTTCCTCGGCCTGACCGAGGCCTCAGTAGCAGCATCAGCAGAATCCTCATTGAATTTCTTCACTGCCTCCCTGGCTTGTCTTGCCAGTTTGGCTTGGCGCTTAGCCCATTCATCAGGAAAGTCCTCACCACGCTTGATGCTTGTGGGGTCAGCTACTTGGCCAGGTGCCAATGGAGCTCTAGGGCATGGAGTATTGAGGGCGATTTTCTTCATGTACTTTGGAGTAACATATCGATATTCCCTCCATTCCCTTGCCCATCTCCGTTCAATTCTCTGAATGCGCACTTTACGCTGATTTTTGTTCTCTTTGCCAAACTTGGCTTCATCAGGTGTGCAATAGTCCTTATATATATGTCATCAGGGATCTCGAAAGCAGTCATGACCTCAGGCTTCTTTCCTCCTTTCTGTGGTCTCTTTCCGTTTGCCATATTCTTCAGATGAGGAATTTGAACAATTGAACACTCTGAAGAAGTATGCAGTTTTTCTTCGAGGAACGCTGCAAATGAGTTAAGTTAATGAGAACCTAGTGATTCAGCAGGGAGATGAGTACCTATGAACAGAGTGTAGGTGTGAGCACTTTCGAGAGATCATATGCGTTCTCAGAAGATTTTTTGAAAAGACAAGTTTTGAGGAATTTGACCAGATGAACCTTGAGGAATTTCACCAAGCGTTTTGTCTCAGGTTCCAGAGTTGTATAGATCGAAGATCCACACAATTAGGGAATCTTGAAGAAAATGATTGCTTAGAGAAATAGTTCAAGATCATATGATCCGTGAGGTGTTCATATGTGTGAAGATTTGAAGAATAAACACCTTTGAAGATTTTCAGGAAAGTTTGAGAATCAAAGTGAGTAATAAAAGTAACTTTTAATTACCCGAAGTGAAGAACACGACGAACTGAGAAGAACGGATGCGAAGTTCGTCAGGTTAGATCTCCCATGCCCTAACTTGGCAGAGGGAGATAGCTACAGCGGTGGCGGAGTGATGATTTCCGCAACCGGCGTGAGTACGACGACGACGAGGTCGAGGCAGAGAAGCTCTTCCTCACCGGCAACGATGGAGTAGCGGCGGCGCTAGGGTTTGAGGAGCTCAAGTGAGAGACAGCGGTCGAGCGGAGTAAATGAAGTGAGGAAGGAGAGAGGGGTATTTATAGCCACGGTGAAAAACTGTTCGCCCGAAGATTTAGGACGAACATGCCCCTGCCCTTTCTCCTTCACGCGACATGTGTCACCCACGTACTGTGTAGATGAGATCGTGTAAGATCGTGGGTGAATATAATAATGCATCGTGGGATGCGGAACGGTTTGAGCGGTAAAACCGAAAATTTGGATAAGATTTGTTTTAAAGTTTCGTTCGCAAATTCTTCAGCTGACAAGGACACAGTGAAGATTTTGAACGAGTTTAAAATATAACGCACATGAAGAATTTGTGAATAGATTGGATTGAGTATAGCATAGAGGGGGAAGGGTCCGATCACATTCACTTAGCAGAAAAAACAACATGAAGAAATAGCTATAAGTGAATGCTGTAGAGGACATAAACTCAGATATATATATATATAGCCAATGAAGAAAAACGACGGAAACAGTGAAGATTTTGCAAAGTTGAAGAATTTGAAAAACTGAAGAATTTCAAAAACTGAGGAAAAACTCAAATTGAAGATTTTCAACTTTTTGTGGTGGTGTGTCCCACCGTATAAGAATAATGATTTCAGACACCGCGTACAATTGTCGTAGGGTTCTGAGAATCAAATTCTTCATTAATTTCTTCACACTTAGAATGTTATTCTTCATTGATTGAAGAAAAACGTTTCTTCATGTGTTGCACATCTAAGTCATCAATTTTGCATAAGTGTTAGGATGTGTGTCCTTTTCAAAGAACATTCGACAATTCTAAGATATTTAGCTCACACCGCAACTTGCTAAATCTCTTCTCATCCAAGGGCTTAGTGAAGATATCAGCAAGCTGTTCTTCAGTCTTCACGTGCTCGATGGAGATGTCGCCCTTCAACACATGATCATGAAGAAAATGATGACGAATCTGAATGTGCTTTGTCTTCGAGTGCTGAACTGGGTTGTGAGCAATCTTGATGGCACTCTCATTGTCGCAGAGGAGAGGCACATTCTTCACGTTGACGCCATAGTCCTTGAGGGTTTGCTTCATCCAAAGCAGTTGAGCACAGCAAGAGCCAGCAGCTATGTATTCAGCTTCAGCAGTAGACAGTGATACATAGTTCTGTTTCTTCAAGGACCAACAGACCAAAGATCGTACGAGGAAATGACAAGTGCCAGATGTTGACTTGCGGTCCAGACGATCACCAGCATAGTCAGAGTCAGAATATCCAATGAGATCAAAAGCAGAGCCCTTGGGGTACCATAATCCTGGTATTGGTGTGTGAGCTAGATATCGAAGAATATGCTTCACAGCCTTATGGTGTGATTCCTTCGGTGCAGCTTGAAATCGGGCACACATGCAAACACTAAGCATTATATCTGGCCTACATGCACATAAGTACAATAAAGAGCCAATCATGGAGCGGTATACCTTGTGATCGAAGTCAATACCATTTTCATCAGTGCATAGATGGTCATTTGTGGGCAGAGGAATTTTGACGCCTTTGCAATCTTGCATGCCGAATTTCCTCAGTACATCTTTGAGGTATTTCTCCTGAGATATGAATATGCCATTGCGCTACTGACGAATTTGAAGACCTAAGAAGAATTTCAACTCTCCCATCATAGACATTTGATATTCTTCACTCATCATATAGGCAAATTCATCACTCTAACGTTGGTCAGTACAACCAAAGATAATATCATCAACATATATTTGGCACACAAACAATTCACCATCATAAGATTTAGTAAAGAGAGTAGGGTCGAGTGAACCGGGTGTGAAGCCATTCTTCACGAAGAATTCCTTCAATATATCATACCACGCCCGAGGGGCTTGCTTGAGGCCATAGAGGGCCTTATTAAGTCTGAAGACTTTGTCAGGATTCTTTGGATCTTCAAAACCTGGGGGTTGAGCAACATATACTTCTTCCTCAAGCTTACCATTGAGGAATGCACTTTTCACATCCATTTGATATAAGATGATATCATGATGGTTGGCATAAGCAAGTAATATGCGAATAGCCTCAAGTCTAGCAACAAGTGCAAAAGTTTCATCGAAATCAATTCCTTCAACCTGTGTGTAGCCTTGAGCTACTAGTCGTGCCTTATTCCTCACCACAAGGCCATTTTCATCTTGCTTGTTGCGGTAGATCCACTTTGTGCCAATGATATTATGCTTGCGAGGATCTGGACGGTTGACCAGTTCCCAGACGTTGTTGAGCTTGAACTGATGTAATTCTTCTTGCATAGCCTGAATCCACTCCGGCTCCAAAAATGCTTCATCTACCTTAGTGGGCTCTGTGATAGAGACAAAAGCATAGTGCCCACAAAAGTTAGATAAATGTGAAGCTTTTGAGCGTGTGAGAGGACCTGAGGCTCTATTGTCATCGATGATCTTCTCCACTTGCACTTCTTTTGCAACGCGAGGATGAGCTGGTTGTCGCTGAGGAATTTGATCAGCATTTTCTTCAGCACCATTTTCCTCATCATTTTCTTCAGGTGCATCAGCTCGACGTTCTTCATGAACAGGAATGAATTCTTCCGCAGGTTCTTCAGTAGGAATGACATCCTCAGTTTTCTTGAACTTGATGGAATCTTCAGGTGCTAGTTCATCTAACACAGAAGGTAGGTGCTCTCTTTGCGAGCCATTAGTTTCATCGAACCGCACATCTACAGTGTCAACAATCTTATGAAGAACAATGTTGAAGACTCTGTAGGTGTGCGAGTCCTTTCCGTAACCAAGCATAAAACCTTCATGTGCTTTCGGTGCAAATTTAGAGTTGTGGTGAGGATCTCTAATCCAACATTTAGCACCGAAGACTTTGAAATAACTCACATTGGGTTTCTTGTCAGTGAGGAGTTCATAGGCCGTCTTCTTGAAGAATTTGTGAAGACATACTCTGTTGATGATGTGGCACGCAGTATCCATTGCATCAATCCAAAAACGTTGAGGCGTTTTGTATTCATCAAGCATAGTGCGAGCCATCTCAACAAGAGTTCTGTTCTTGCGCTCCACGACGCCATTTTGCTGACGAGTATAGGGTGCAGATAACTCATGAGTAATACCAAGTTCATCAAGATAGGCATCAAGACCGGAATTCTTGAACTCAGTTCCATTTTCACTTCTGATGTGCTTGATCTTCACACCAAAGTTGGTTGAAGCCCTCGAGGAAAATCGTTTGAAGACTTCCTGCACTTCATGTTTGTAAGTAACAATGTGTACCCATATATATCGAGAATAATCATCAACAATGACAAAACCATATAGAGATGCATCATTAGTGACTGCTGAGTAATGATTAGGTCCGAAGAGGTCCATGTGAAGCAATTCGAATGGACGAGTAGTGGTCATGATAGTCTTTGCTGGATGCTTGGCCTTGGTCATTTTTCCCGCTTCACAGGCTCCGCAAAAGTGATCCTTGAGGAATGTGACATTCTCAATGCCAATGACATGCTTCTTCTTCGCAAGCGTGTGCAAATTCCTCATGCCTGCTTGACCAAGTCGTCGATGCCATAGCTAGCCTTCTGAAGCTTTTGCAAGTAGACACACGGCTGGTTGTGGTCCTGTAGAGAAATCAACAATATACAAATCTCCTCTCCTAAAGCCTTCGAAGACTTTGGAATTGTCAGCTTCCATAATCACAACACAGCGCTACTTGCCAAAGACAACAACCATATCAAGATCACAAAGCATTGAGACTGACATGAGGTTGTATCCTAAGGACTCAACAAGCATGACTTTGTCCATGTGTTTATCCTTAGAGATTGCAACCTTACCAAGACCCAATACCTGACTTTTGCCTTTGTCAGCAAAGATGATATGCTTCAGAGGTGACGGTGATAAGGGGGCATCCATCAATAGATTCTTGACACCAGTCATGTGATTTGTACATCCACTATCGAGGACCCATTCGGTGGTTTTGAGTTGATCATCCTGCAGATGAATTAGTGTAGCTTACAATCTCATATGGTTCATCAGTGAAGAATATGATATCAAGTTCATCAGATGAATTTCATCAAGCAGTAAACAGATATAGCAGTATGAGGACGTGTGAAATGAAAGTTCATTTCATCATGATTCGCCTGCGTCCTTTCAGGCTGTAAGTGCATCTAGTGCCCCTTAGTGATTTTGGTGTATTGAAGACTTATAGGTTAAGTAACTGATGCGTTTGTGAGTGTACACAGGTCTATAAGTCTATGAGGAGTTTGATATTTACAGAGAAAGTCGACCCCTAAAAATGAAGTTCTTCGACTGAAGACTTTGATATTCTGAAGACTTTCTGAAGACTTTGAAAGTGAAGAATTTGGTGTGACCTTGAAGACTTGATATTCATTCGAGGAATATGAAGCGTGAAGACTTTTGTTTTCGTAGTTTCATTTTCTCCTTCTTGAGTCATAGGAAACACCGTACTGTTAAAGGGGGTCGAGGAAATACTAAGGAAAAATTTCCATGTGATGCTCAACTCAAAATCCTACACCTACCAATCCCTTCGAGTGAAGCCATTGGAAATCTCATACAGTTCAGTCAAATTCTTCAATGACAGAGACGCAGTGCTTCTGGTCACTGATGACTTTGCTGTGACTGAGGAGTTAGGAATTCGCCAGTGCGAATTGCCTACACAGTGAGGAACATGATAGCCCTGAGGAATTTGAGAGTCAAATTTCCGACCGTTGCTGTGCTGCGCGTCGGCGGACCAAAATATCTTATCCACCTAACGGTCATATCATTGAAGGGCATTTATGTCTTATCATGTCGGGCTGCTCCCTAGGCTATAAATAGCCGCCCCCTACAACCACTAGTTGGTTGGCTGCTCCGAGAGAACTTGACACTTGTCATTTGAGAGCAACCCATCCTCCGAGGACTTTGAGCGAAAATCATCAAGTGAGGAAAATCCCAAAACCAAACCCACACAAACCCCAAGTGATTGAGCATCACTGAAGAAATTGATCCTGCGTGGATCCGACGCTTGTTACCTTTGAAGACTATGCTTCTTCTAGACGGTTAGGCGTCAAGGTCTAGAGCATCCAAGAGGAATTCTGGATCGCCTAATGACCAAGTCTATGAAGGTTTGGAAGTCACCTAAAGACTTACCATGAGTGATTGGACGAGGCCTGCGTGGTCTTAGTTCAAGGAGAATACGGTGAGGACTGGGTGTCCTGAGTTGCGGCTCAGAGACTGGGTGTCCGGGACTGTGTGTCCTCGAGTTTAAATACTCAGCCGCTCCAACCAGACGTACAACTGAGACAGCAGTTGGAACTGGTTTACCAAATCATTGTCTTCACCAACTGCCTGGTTCTATTTCCTCAACTCTTCCATTTCCTCATTCTGTGTTGCATGTTGTTCATATCTGTGCTTGAAGACTTTGACTGAAGACTTTCACAAATTCCTCAGTTCAATTTCTTCAGTCTGTTTGTCTTCATCTTGTTATCCTGTGTCTACGCTTCCCGTACTCTGTTCTAGTCTTCATTTCATCATGCTGACTATGTGTGCATCCTGTTATGTTTACTCCTGAGTACATATTCCACTGCAAATAGTTCTTCGCTAAGGAATTTCCTCACAGGCAAATTCCTCAGTGAAGAATTTCATAAAAATCGCCTATTCACCCCCCCTCTAGTCGATATAACGCACTTTCAATTGGTATCAAAGCAAGGTACTCCCTTGTTCTGCGTGATTTAGGTTTAACCACCTGGAGTTCTAGTTATGTCGACCGCAGGTATGATCAAGGTCTCGGCTGGGTGTCCTACCTTTGATGGAACGGACTACCCCTACTGGAAGAACAAGATGCGAATGCATCTTGAGGTAATTGACAATGATCTCTGGTATGTTGTGGAAAATGGTGTCCCCTCTGTCACTGAAACACTGACCGCTACCGATGTGAAGAGATTCAAACAACTCGATTCTGAAGCGAAGAATATCATCTGTGGCCATCTGAGCAAAGGACAGTATGGAAGAGTGAGTGCTTTGGAAACTGCTAAGCTTATCTGGGATAGGCTGTCCAAAGTAAACGAAGGAGTCTCAACTCAGCGTGACTCTCGAGTCGATGTTCTTCGGAATATCTTCAACCGCTTCAAAAGACTCGACAACGAAAATGTCCAACAAACCTTTGATCGCCTCACTGACATCTCAAATGAGCTTCAAGCCCTCGGTGCCACTGACATCACTGATCATGAAGTTGTGAAGAAACTGCTAAGATCGCTTGATTCCTCATTTGATACTCTGGGACTGATGATACAAGAACGTGCTGACTACAAGTCGCTTGATCCTGCTGATATCCTCGAAAGGCTTAACACCCACGAGTTCCAGCTTGCTGAAAAGAGAGATCTCTATGGCTCAAACTATGGCAAACCACGTGCCCTGAAGGCTAAGGTTGTGTGTGACTCTGAATGTGAGGATTCTGGTAGTAGCCTTGGTGATCCTGAAGAACTGAGCCAGGATCTAGCTCTGCTTGTGAAGAAATTCCAGAAGTTCACAAGACGTGGTCGTTTTGGAAAATCATCAAGAGGAAATGATTCTTCATCCAGTGAATACAAGAGAAGACTTTGCCACAAATGCAAGAAGCCTGGTCACTATATTCAAGATTGTCCTCAGTGGGAAAAGGAAATGAAGAAGAAGAAATACAAGGATTACAGTTCTGATGATATGAAGAAGAAGAAGAAATCATCACTTCGTCATCAAAACCCTCAAAGTCTTCATCTCACAAGAAGGGCAGCTCCAAGAAAGCTCGGGCATTCATTGGCAAGGAAATGGACTCTGAAGCTGAATCTGAGGAAAATGATGAAGAGGAGGAGTCTGAAGAATCTGAGTCTGGTGTGGCGAGTCTGGCCGTTGCTACTGCTTTCGTCAGCAAGTCCATCTTCAACACTGAAGAAACTGACTCCACCAACAAGCCTGACAAAGATAATGATGGCTACGCTCCCACCTATTGCTTCATGGCAAAAGGAGCTAAGGTACTCAAATACAACTCCTCTAATTCTAGTGAAAATGAATCTGATGAGGATCTTAAGCCTAGCTACTCTAAACTTGCTAAAATTGCTGTGAAACAACAACGGGCTCTTGAGAAGGTTCAAAACATGCTAGATAAAAGTGATGATATGTTGGGTGAAGAAATGGATCGCACTAAAGCCTTGACTGAAAATCTTCAGAGACTTCAGTTTAGGTATGATAATCTTCAAGGTCATCATAACTCTCTCTTGTCTGATCATGAGAAACTTTCATATGAATTTCTTCAAGAGAAGAAAGATAATGAGAAGCTTTCTCTTGAAGCTCTTCAAAGAAAGGAAGATCGTGTTATGAAGATCTTCAGAAGGAGCGCGATTCATTACTAGCTCAACAAATCAGCGCTTCTCAGGAAGAATTTGTTCCTCCATGCTTAAAGTGCATTGAACGTGAATCTGCTAATTCTTCACCTAAATGTTCAAATGCTTCAAATGTTACAAATTCTTCATCTGCCTCTGCTATTACTAATTCCTCATCTGAGGACATTGCTAGTATCACTGACAATGCAGGGCTGAAGGAATTGTACATGACAGGCATGTACAAAAGCCTCAAAGGGAATCAGACACTTTGTGATGTGCTCAAAAATCAGATCCTCAACAGAAACCCTAGGAAAGAGGGTATTGCCTTTGATAGGAAACTCAATGTCGATGGAACATATTGGAAGCCTGAGCAGTATCCCAAAACCTCATGGGTTGCTGCAAGGGGACCTCCAGTTGATCCATCTAACTTATCTGGCTTTACATGTGAATCTCCTCATTCTTCTGATGAGTAATTTGACTCCAACTATAAACTGTTCAAAAATCAGAATGGTGAAGTATTTGCTAGATATGTTGGCACTAACTGCAGGAACGGTTCCCCTATGAAGAAAATCTGGGTTCCCAAAAGCTGTATTGAAAGTCTTCAGGTGAATGTCCTCATGACACCACC
Source organism: Triticum timopheevii (assembly GCA_963921465.1). NCBI lineage: Eukaryota > Viridiplantae > Streptophyta > Magnoliopsida > Poales > Poaceae > Triticum > Triticum timopheevii. Next base: position 115,287,238 of record OY997266.1, on the reverse strand, counting down.
TGTGAAGAACAGGAACTCCAGATCAAATTCCTCATATGGACCAAACTCTTCATATGGATCCAAATCCTCATATGGACCAAATTCTTCACGAGGATCAAATTCCTCAACTGGATCAAAGTCCTCATATGATTATCATCGTGCTAACAAATATGTCTTGCAGGGTAAAGCTAAGGGCTATGAATATGTGCGTTATTCTTCAAACCATTATGTTCATAAGTCCTCGAAGAATTACTCTGCTTATTCATATGCTTACCCTAACCCCTCCTATGCTAAGCGAAATGGTTTGGCATCTTTGCCACCTTTCTCACATGGTGCTCGCAGGATGATGAACTCTTTGCCACCCCTCCAGATGTGGGTGGTGAAGAAAAAGAACTAATCTCTTCTGCAGGGTCAGGTCTCCAGACGTGCTCTAACGTCTGAAGAATTTGCTGGGGACCTGACAAAATGCCTGAAAGGACGCAGGCGAATCATGATGAAATGAACTTTCATTTCACACATCCTCATACTGCTATATCTGTTTACTGCTTGATGAAATTCATCTGATGAACTCGATATCATATTCTTCACTGATGAAGCATATGAGATTGTAAGTTACACTAATTCATCTGCAGGATGATCAACCCAAAACCACTGAATGGGTCCTCGATAGTGGATGTACAAATCACATGACTGGTGACAAGAATCTATTGATGGATGCTCCCTTATCACCGTCACCTCTGAAGCATATCATCTTTGCTGACAAAGGCAAATGTCAGGTATTGGGTCTTGGTAAGGTTGCTATCTCTAAGGATAAGCACATGGACAAAGTCATACTTGTTGAGTCCTTAGGATACAATCTCATGTCAGTCTCAATGCTTTGTGATCTTGATATGGTTGTTGTCTTTGGCAAATATCGTTGTGTTGTGATTATGGAAGCTGACAATTTCAAAGTCTTCGAAGGCTTTAGGAGAGGAGATCTGTATATTGTTGATTTCTCTACAGGACCACAACCAGCCGTGTGTCTACTTGCAAAAGCTTCAGAAGGCTGGCTATGGCATCGACGACTTGGTCATGCAGGCATGAGGAATTTGAACACGCTTGCGAAGAAGAAGCATGTCATTGGCATTGAAAATGTCAAATTCCTCAAGGATCACTTATGCAGAGCATGTGAAGCCGGAAAAATGACTAAGGCCAAGCATCCAGCAAAGACTATCATGACCACTACCCGTCCATTCGAATTGCTTCACATGGACCTCTTCGGACCTAACCATTATTCAGCAGTCACTAATGATGCATCTCTATATGGTTTTGTCATTGTTGATGATTATTCTCGATATACATGGGTACACATTGTTACTTACAAACATGAAGTGCAGGAAGTCTTCAAACGATTTTCCTCGAGGGCTTCAACCAACTTTGGTGTGAAGATCAAGCATATCAGAAGTGACAATGGAACTGAGTTCAAGAATTCTGGTCTTGATGCCTATCTTGATGAACTTGGTATTACTCATGAATTATCTGCTCCCTATACTCCTCAGCAGAATGGCGTCGTGGAGCGCAAGAACAGAACTCTTGTTGAGATGGCTCGCACTATGCTTGATGAATACAAAATGCCTCAGCGCTTTTGGATTGATGCAATTGATACTGCCTGCCACATCATCAACAGAGTATATCTTCACAAATTCTTCAAGAAGACTGCCTATGAACTCCTCACTGACAAGAAACCCAATATGAACCAGCACCTGAGGATGCTATCAAGCTCAAGGCAACTGAGGATGTCATTCCTACTGAAGAATATGCTGAAGAATTCATTCCTGTTCATGAAGAACGTCGAGCTGATGCACCTGAAGAACATGATGAGGAAAATGGTGCTGAAGAAAATGCTGATCAAAATCCTCAGCGACAACCAACTCATCCACGCGTTGCAAAAGAAGTGCAAGTGGAGAAGATCATTGATGACATTAGCGCACCAGGTCCTCTCACCCGCTCAAAAGCTTCACACTTATCTAACTTTTGTGGGCACTATGCTTTTGTCTCTATCTCAGAGCCCACTAAGGTAGATGAAGCATTTCTGGAGCCGGAGTGGATTCAGGCGATGTAAGAAGAATTACATCAGTTCGAGTTGAATAATGTCTGGGAATTGGTAAATCGCCCAGATCCTCGCAAGCATAATATCATTGGCACAAAGTGGATCTACCGCAACAAGCAAGATGAAAATGGCCTTGTGGTGAGGAATAAGGCACGACTAGTAGCTCAAGGCTACACACAGGTTGAAGGAATTGATTTCGATGAAACTTTTGCACCTGTTGCTAGACTTGAGGCTATTCGCATTTTACTTGCCTATGCTAACCATCATGATATCATCTTATATCAAATGGATGTGAAAAGTGCATTCCTCAATGGTAAGCTTGAGGAAGAAGTATATGTTGCTCAACCCCCAGGTTTTGAAGATCCCAAGAATCCTGACAAAGTCTTCAGACTCAATAAGGCTCTCTATGGCCTCAAGCAAGCCCCTCGGGCGTGGTATGACACATTGAAGGAATTCTTCATGAAGAATGGCTTCACACCCGGTTCACTCGACCCTACTCTATTCACTAAATCATATGATGGTGAACTGTTTGTGTGCCAAATATATGTTGATGATATTATCTTTGGCTGTACTAACCAACGATACAGTGATGAATTTGCCTATATGATGAGTGAAGAATATCAAATGTCTATGATGGGAGAGTTGAAATTCTTCTTAGGTCTTCAAATTCGTCAACAGCGCAATGGCATATTCATATCTCAGGAGAAATACCTCAAAGATGTACTGAGGAAATTCGGCATGCAAGATTGCAAAGGCGTCAAAATTCCTATGCCCACAAATGGCCATCTATGCATTGATGAAAATGGTATTGACTTCGATCACAAGGTATACCGCTCCATGATTGGTTCTTTATTGTACTTATGTGCATCTAGGCCAGATATAATGCTTAGTGTTTGCATGTGTGCCCGATTTCAAGCTGCACCAAAGGAATCACACCATAATGCTGTGAAGCATATTCTTCGATATCTAGCTCACACACCAACACTAGGATTATGGTACCCCAAGGGCTCTGCTTTTGATCTCATTGGATATTCTGACTCTGACTATGTTGGTGATCGTGTGGACCGCAAGTCAACATCTGGCACTTGTCATTTCCTCGGACGATCTTTGGTCTGTTGGTCCTCAAAGAAACAGAACTCCGTATCACTGTCTACTGCTGAAGCTGAATACATTGCTGCTGGCTCATGCTGTGCTCAACTGCTTTGGATGAAGCAAACCCTCAAGGACTATGGCGTCAACGTGAAGAATGTGCCTCTCCTCTGCGACAATGAGAGTGCCATCAAGATTGCTCACAACTCAGTTCATCACTCGAAGACTAAGCACATCCAGATCCGTCATCATTTTCTTCGTGATCATGTGTTGAAGGGCGATATCTCCATCGAGCATGTGAAGACTGAAGAACAGCTAGCTGATATCTTCACTAAGCCCTTGGATGAGAAGAGATTTAGCAAGTTGCGGTGTGAGCTAAATATCTTAGAATCTTCGAATGTTCTTTGAAAAGGACACACATCCTAACACTTATGCATAATTGATGACTTAGATGTGCAACACATGAAGAAACATTTTTCCTCAATCAATGAAGAATAACATTCTAAGTGTGAAGAAATTAATGAAGAATTTGATTCTCAGAACCCTACGACAATTGTACGCGGTGTCTGAAATCATCATTCTTATACGGTGGGCTACGCCACCACAAAAGTTGAAAATCTTCAATTTGAGTTTTTCCTCATTTTTGAAATTCCTCAGTTTTTCAAATTCTTCAACTTTGCAAAATCTTCAATGTTTGCGTCGTTTTTCTTCATTGGCTATATATATATGTGAGTTTATGTCCTCTACAGCATTCACTTATTGCTAATTCTTCAAGTTGTGATTTCTGCTAAGTGAATGTGATCGGACCCTTCCCCCTCTATGCTGTACTCAATCCAGTCTATTCATAAATTCTTCATGTGCATTCTGATTGAAACTCGTTCAAAGTCTTCACTGTGTCCTTGACAGCTGAAGAAATTGCGAACGAAACTTTTAAACAAATCTTATCCAAGTTTTCGGTTTTACCGCTCAAACCGTTCCGCATCCCACGATGTATTAGTTTAATCACCCACGATCTTACATGATCTCATCTGCACAGTACGTGGGTGACACATGTCGCGTGAAGAAGAAAGGGCAGGGGCATGTTCGTCCCAAAATATTCGGGCGAACAGTTTTCACAGTGGCTATAAATACCCCTCTCCCTTCCTTACTTCATTTACTCCACTCGGTCGCTGTCTCTCGCTCGAGCTCTCCACAAACCCTAGCGCCGCCGCTACTTCATCGCCGTCGGTGAGGAAGAGCTTCACTGCCTCGACCTCATCGTCGTCGTACTCGCGCCGGCCGCGGAATTCTTCACTCCGCCGCCGCCGTAGCCGTCTCCCTCTGCCAAGTTAGGGCGTGGGAGATCTAACGTGACGAACTTCACTACAGTTCATCTCTGTTCGTCGTGTTCTTCAGTTCGGGTAATTAAAAGTCACTTTTATTACTCGCGTTGATTCTCAAATCTTTCTGAAAATCTTCAAAGGTGTTCTTGGTCTTCAAATCTTCACATATGAACACCTCACACACTATATGCTCTTCATTTATCTCTCTAAGCATTCATTTCTTCAAGATTCCTCAATTGTGCGGATTTTCAATCTGTACAACTCTGGAACCTAAGACGAAACGCTTAGTGAAATTCCTCAAGGCTCAACTGGTCAAATTCCTCAAAACTTGTTCTTTTGAAAAATCATCTGAGAACGCATATGACCTCTCCAAATTCCTCGCACCTACACTCTGTTCACAGGTACTCATGTCCGCTGCTGAATCACTAGGTTCTCATCAACTTAACTCATTTGCAGCGTTCCTCGAAGAAAAACTGCATACTTCTTCAGAGTGCTCTATTGTTCAAATTCCTCATCTGAAGAAAATGGCAGAAGGCAAGAGACCACAGAAGGGAGGAAAGAAACCGGAGGTCATGACTGCCTTTGAAATTCCTGAGGAAATATACAAAGATTACTGCACACTTGATGAATCCAAGTTTGGCAAGGAGACCAAAAATCAGCGCAAAGTGTGCATACAAAGGATAGAAAGAAGATGGGCACGAGAATGGAGGGAATACCGCTATGTTACTCCCAAGTACATGAGGAAATTTGCTTTAAACCCTCCATGCCCAAGAGCTCCACTGGCACCTGGCCAAGTCGCTGATCCCACCAGCATCAAGCGTGGTGAAGACTTTCCTGAAGAATGGTCCAGGCGCCAAGCCAAACTGGCAAGACAGGCCAAGGAGGCAGTGAGGAAATTCAATGAGGATTCTGCTGCTGCTGCTGCCGCTGAGCCCTCGGTCAAGCCGAGGAAATCAATGCCAAAGAAGCCTGCTCGCAAGCCAAGTGCTTCACCGTCAGCGCCCTCACGGCCCAGTTCCTCAGCCGCGCCCTCACGGCAAATTCCTCAGACTGCTGCTGCTCACTCCAAATCCTCAGCAGCTCCCTCCAAGTCCTCAACTCCTGTGCATCTGGCTACATGTCAAAGGACTCAGGGTTTCTCAATTGCTTCTGGTGTCTCAGCAAGTTCTTCAGCTGCACCAATGTCCTCATCTGGCCCCACTCTGCTGAAGACAAAAGCAACTGCTGGACGCGGTCCTCGGCCAAGTCCAAAGAAGAAACAGGTTGCATTCAATGTGCCCTCTGATGATGAAGCTTCTGATGAAGAACTTGAAGAAATCATCAGAGACAGACTGACCAAGGCCGCTAGAGCCAAAAGAACAACTGTGCCTCTGCTTTTGGATCCGAAGAAGATCCTTGACTTCATCGACCTATGGCATCAGGATCCAAACACTCCCATACCGGATCTGCCACTGACTCCTGGTCAAAGTCATATGCTGAACCATTTCATCGCTGAAGAAAAATGGAAATTTGAAAAGGCCCGTGAACTAAAGAGAACACAAGCCAGAAAGGAGAAGCTTCTGAGGAAGAACTTAGTCAACTTGACTCCTGAAGAACTTCTCAAAGCTCAATCAGAAATCCAAGCCCTCAGCAAGGATTTCGATGCTTACAATGCTGATTGGTAAGGAGCCAAGGTGAGATTCGTCAATTTGACAAAGAAAATGACAACTGTTGCAGCTCCGTCGCAACAAGAAAATCCTCAGGCTGAAGACTCTGCTCAGCCTGCTGAAGAACATGCCAGCACTGCTGATGACTTTCAGCGTGCTGATGAGAACACAAGTTCCAGGGCTGATGACTCCATTCCAGCCGCTGAAGAAATTCCCAGGGCATCCACTAGTGGTGCGCCTGAAGAAACTGTACCACAATCCTCAGCTCCTCCTGCACCAACACCAACTCCAATTCTTCCTTCTGCTTATGAGGTGAAGAAGACAAAGGCTGCAGAACGAGCTGCAGTGAAGAAAAGGAAGGCATCAGCTGTGTCAAATTCTTCGGCTGCGAAGAAAATGAAGCCAATGACCAGCTCGATTGAAAATCCTATTGATGCCATTCCCATTTCCTCCATGTCGTCCAAGGAAATTGTTCCTTATGGAGAAGATTACAAGATCCCAAGCGGATCTGATGAAGAAAATCAATCTGTTGCTACCTCAGAACAGCTTGATGAAGAAATTGAAGTGGAAGCATTCCCTTCAACCCCAGTTGTTTCCTCACCCGTGCCTCAGTTCACAGCTGAAGAGGCAGGTGTTGAGGAAATTGCAAGAGAAGACGAAGATGTGGATATTGGGTGCACTACACCAGTGATGAACGATGACTTTTGGGAAAGTCAGCATCCCAATACTCCTCTCTTCACTCCGATTCTACAAGTTCCTCAGTCCCCGGCTACAACTGTTCAATTGGGCTCTGAAGAAACTCATCCCACATCATCTGTCAATGAAGAAATTCCAGCCACTAGCGCTGAAGAACCCACTGCTGATCCTCAAATTGCACAAGGAGAGGAACCAGAAATTCCTCAGCCTGCAGAACCTGAGATCGCGATTCCTGAGGTTGTGTTGCAAATCACTGATATTCCTATGCCCAAACCGAAGAATCTGTTCTCTAGCAAGCAAAAATTCAAGGCTAAAGACTTCTTTTCTGAGCATGTGTTCTTCACTGCTTATAATCCTTATGACTCTGCTCGTATGAGGAAAAGACGCTTCTGGACTCCAACACAAGCAAACTTCTATTCCTCAGTGCTATTTGACAAGGACAAGATCTTCGACCATGAGCATATTCCTCATGTGGATATGGAATCACTGCCGTGCTTCGAGCCAGTACTCCATGTTCTTCATGATGCAGGGCTACTGAATTTCTGCACTGATATCTGTGACTGGAATGAAGAACTTATTCTTAAGTTCTATGCCACCCTGCACATCACCGGAGATGCTGAAGATGTCAATTCATGGGTGCTGGATTGGATGACGGAGAATACTCACTACAAGGCACCAGCAACTGAATTGCTTCGTGTCCTTCCTCTTGATCCTCCCCATGAATCTGCACGTTGCATCTACAATGACCGTGAACTGTCTGATCACTTTATGCAAGTGCTTATGAAGCCGCTGAAGCCAGGACAGGCCCCTCGAACCAAATTCCTCGTCAAGGAATTGCTATATGTGCCTCGGACCGTCTATAGAATCTTTACGAAGACAATGAGTCCCATCAAAGGCCACGAATCAAATGAAGAAGATGTCGTTGGCATCACGAAGAACATGCTTTTCAATATCATTCATGGCGTTCCTGTCAACTTCCATGATTTCTTCATGAGGACTCTGGCTAATGTTGCAATGTCGCCTTTTGAGCTGAAGCCATATGCGCCTTGGATCATGAGATTCATAAGGGCAAGATCTTCACTGAACTACAAGGCTGACACTCTGAACCATGGCAGCTACTTGCCGCCCATTGAAGTCCTCAAGCGACCAGTTTCATCATCTGATGATAAGGGCAAGGCAGCAGCTGTGATTGATGAAGGCACTCGTCCATTGGATGGTCAATTTCGCAAGGCTGCATCTTACTCCACCAATGACGATTCTGCAACGTATGACACTGCCGCAAATACCTCAACCAAGCAACAGCCTCAAGCAACTGCACCCAGGGTGATGACTGATCGTGAGTTACTCCTCAGTCTTCATCAGAAGGTTGATCGTAATCAGAAATGGGTGAAGCGTCAATTTGCTGCAATTCTTCACAGCATGACCTCAACACACAATGCAGTGAAGAAAAATCAGTACTACCTTCATGAAACCCTCAACCGCACCTGGGCTGTTCTTTATCATGTCTATTCCGCGGAAAAATTGAAGACTATGGGTCTTCAGGAAGCATTAGACTGGTCTGCACCACCTCCGAAGAAATTCAAGAGAGTTAAAGTTCCTGATTTGGTGGCTAGTTCTTATTCTTCATCGCGTGAAACTGATGAATATGAAGATTTGGACGACACTGCGGCAGGCCCTACTTCAACATCCAACCCCGACAACGCTGGCGCTCCTCCATCAACTTGAAAATCTTCAGGGGCGTTAGTCCTCAGTTTCGATCCTTTTGGTCATTTGATGACAAAGGGGGAGAAATCTGAGTTAGTCTTCAAGCAGATTTATATTATGGGCGTTTTTATTAAGTTACAACTCTCGTTCTTCCGAAACTTTTTATTGGATCGAGTTGTAATCTTAAATCCGATGGTGCCTTGATACTTCTGATCGTGCTTCGATACGTTTGATGCTCTGATTTTGATACGTGTTAAGCTCTAATGCTTTTGAAGCACTAAGCTCTGAATGTGATATTTGAGCTCTGAAACTTTTGATGTGATACTCTGCATGCTTATTCCTAGTCAATATTATTGCACGCATGCTAAATCTCATCAGGCACCATATTTCATCATGCATTTCAAATTCTTCATATTATATATCAAATGCGTGTATGAATTACAAGATATAGGGGGAGATCTCCATGATTCAATTCTTCAAATGTGCATTGCCTCAAAAGCAAATTCCTCATTATGCACATATTCAGGGGGAGTTCTTCTATATCTTGCAATCAAATTCCTCAAAATCAGTATTTACACTTCATATGTTTATCCCCGTTGAAAACTTAACCTATGTTGTCATCAATCACCAAAAAGGGGGAGATTGTAAGTGCATCTAGTGCCCCTTAGTGATTTTGGTGTACTGAAGACTTATAGGTTAAGTAACTGATGCGTTTGTGAGTGTACACAGGTCTATAAGTCTATGAGTTTGATATTTACAGAGAAAGTCGACCCCTAAAAATGAAGTTCTTCGACTGAAGACTTTGATATTCTGAAGACTTTCTGAAGACTTTGAAAGTGAAGAATTTGGTGTGACCTTGAAGACTTGATATTCATTCGAGGAATATGAAGCGTGAAGACTTTTGTTTTCGTAGTTTCATTTTCTCTTTCTTGAGTCATAGGAAACACCGTACTGTTAAAGGGGGTCGAGGAAATACTAAGGAAAATTTTCCATGTGATGCTCAACTCAAAATCCTACACCTACCAATCCCTTCGAGTGAAGCCATTGGAAATCTCATACAGTTCAGTCAAATTCTTCAGTGACAGAGACGCAGTGCTTCTGGTCACTGATGACTTTGCTATGACTGAGGAGTTAGGAATTCGCCAGTGCGAATTGCCTACACAGTGAGGAACATGATAGCCCTGAGGAATTTGAGAGTCAAATTTCCGACCGTTGCTGTGCTGCGCGCCGGCGGACCAAAATATCTTATCCACCTAACGGTCATATCATTGAAGGGCATTTATGTCTTATCATGTCGGGCTGCTCCCTAGGCTATAAATAGCCGCCCCCTACAACCACTAGTTGGTTGGCTGCTCTGAGAGAACTTGACACTTGTCATTTGAGAGCAACCCATCCTCCGAGGACTTTGAGCGAAAATCATCAAGTGAGGAAAATCCCAAAACCAAACCCACACAAACCCCAAGTGATTGAGCATCACTGAAGAAATTGATCCTGCGTGGATCCGACGCTTGTTACCTTTGAAGACTGTGCTTCTTCCAGATGGTTAAGCGTCAAGGTCTAGAGCATCCAAGAGGAATTGTGGATCGCCGAGTGACCAAGTCTGTGAAGGTTTGGAAGTCACCTGAAGACTTACCACGAGTGATTGGATGAGGCCTGCGTGGTCTTAGTTCAAGGAGAATACGGTGAGGACTGGGTGTCCTGAGTTGCGGCACAGAGACTGGGTGTCCGGGACTGTGTGTCCTCGAGTTTAAATACTCAGCCGCTCCAACCAGACGTACAACTGAGACAGCAGTTGGAACTGGTTTACCAAATCATTGTCTTCACCAACTGCCTGGTTCTATTTCCTCAACTCTTCCATTTCCTCATTCTGTGTTGCATGTTGTTCATATCTGTGCTTGAAGACTTTGACTGAAGACTTTCACAAATTCCTCAGTTCAATTTCTTTAGTCTGTTTGTCTTCATCTTGTTATCCTGTGTCTACGCTTCCCGTACTCTGTTCTAGTCTTCATTTCATCATGCTGACTATGTGTGCATCCTGTTATGTTTACTCCTGAGTACATATTCCGCTGCAAATAGTTCTTCGCTAAGGAATTTCCTCACCGGCAAATTCCTCAGTGAAGAATTTCATAAAAATCGCCTATTCACCCCCCCCCCCCTAGTCGATATAACGCACTTTCACAGGCATTTTTTCAGGTCCCCTGAACATTCTTCAGACGTTAAAGCACGTCTGGAGACCTGACCCTGCAGAAGAGATTAGTTCTTTTTCTTCACCACCCACATCTGGAGGGGTGGTAAAGAATTCATCACTCTGCGAGCACCATATGAGAAAGGTGGCAAAGATGCCAAACCATTTCGTTTCACATAAGAGGGGTTAGGGTAAGCATATGAATAAGCAGAGAAATTCGATCCATGTTGGTTTGAAGAATAATGCACATATTCATAGCCATTAGCTCTACCCAGCGAGACAGAGTTGTTAGCACAATGATAATCATATGAGGACTTTGATCCTTTTGAGGAATTTGATCCATGTGAGGAATTTGGTCCGTATGAGGACTTGGATCCATATGAAGAGTTTGGTCCATATGAAGAATTTGATCTGGGGTTCCTGTTCTTCACAGGTGGTGTCATGAGGACATTCACCTGAAGACTTTCAACATAACTTTTGGGAACCCAGATTTTCTTCATAGGGGAACCGTTCCTGCAGTTAGTGCCCACATATCTAGCAAATACTTCACCTTTCTGATTTTTGAACAGTTTATAGTTGGAGTCAAATGACTCATCAGAGGAATGAGGAGATTCACATGTAAAGCCAGATAAGTTAGATGGATCAACTGGAGGTCCCTTTGCAGCAACCCATGAGGTTTTGGGGTACTGCTCAGGCTTCCAATATGTTCCATCAGCATTGAGTTTCCTCTCAAAGGCAATACCCTCTTTCCTAGGGTTTCTGTTGAGGATCTGCTTTTTAAGCACATCACAGAGAGTCCGATGCCCTTTGAGGCTTTTGTACATGCCTGTCATGTACAATTCCTTCAGCCCTGCATTGTCAGTGATACTAGCAATGTCCTCAGATGAGGAATTAGTGATAGCAGAGGCAGATGGGGAATTTGTAACAGATGAAGCATTTGAACATTCAGGTGAAGAATTAGCAGATTCACGTTCAATGCACTTTAAGCATGGAGGAACAAATTCTTCCTGAGAAGCGCTGGTTTGTTGAGCTAGTAATGAATCACGCTCCTTCTGAAGATCTTCATAACACACTCTTAGCTTTTGAATATCTTTCTTTCTTTGAAGAGATTCAGAAGAAAGCTTCTCATGATCAGTCAAGAGGGTATTATGTTGATCTTGAAGGGCGTCAAACTTGGAGTGAATTCTCTGAAGACATTCACCCAATGCTTTTGTCTGACCCATTTCTTTATGCAACATATCATCACTTTTGTCTAGCATGTTTTGAACTTGTTCCAAAGCCGTTTGTTGTTTAGTGGCAATGCAAACAAGTTTGGTATAACAAGATTCAATATCATCATCAGATTCATCATTATCAGATTCATCGTCACAAAACTCGGATGAGGAGCATTCGGTTACCTCAGCACCGTCTGCCATGAGACATGATGCAGAAGATGATGATTCTGGATCGAAAGTCATCGCTTTGAGAGATTCCTTGAAGTCCTCAAACCAGGGATCAAGACGGGTTCCATGACCTTCATAGACATCAGAGATTCAGTCCCAGATAAGCTTCGAATTGCCAAGATGCATAATGCGCCTGAATTGATCTCTGGATAGGCAGGAACAGATGATATCCTTCGCCATGATGTCAAGTCGAGTGTACTTGCGAATATCATCAGCATCCGCCATCTTGCATAGATCAGTAAGACCAATCTCAGTGACGGTCCACAGCTCGCTGTTCATTGCCATGAGGCGCTTCCTCATCATGGCTTTCCACTTGGGATAATCATGACCGTCAAAGATAGGGCATGTCACTTTCTTCATACCTGCGGTCGACATAACTAAAACTCTAGGCGGTTAAACCAAAATCACACAGAACAAGGGAGTACCTTGCTCTGATACCAATTGAAAGTGCGTTATATCGACTAGAGGGGGGTGAATAGGCGATTTTTATGAATTATTCACTGAGGAATTTGCTGGTGAGGAAATTCCTTAGCAAAGAACTACTTGCAGCGGAATAAGTACTCAGAAGTAAGCATAGCAGAATACAAGCATGGTCATCATGATGAAATGAAGACTAGCACAGAGTACAGAAAGCGTAATCACATGATAACACAAGATGAAGACAAACAGACTGAAGAAATTGAACTGAGGAATTTGAGAAAGTCTTCAGTCAAAGTCTTCAAGCACAGATATGAACGAACACTCAACACAGTAATGAGGAAATGGAAGGGTTGAGGAAATAGAACCAGTTGGTTGGTGAAGACAATGATTTGGTAAACCAGTTCCAACTGTTGTCTCAGTTGTACGTCTGGTTGGAGCGGCTGAGTATTTAAACTCGAGGACACGCAGTCCCGGACACCCAGTCACTGAGCACGCAGCTCAGGACACCCAGTCCTCACCGTATTCTCCTTGAACTAAGGCCACGCAGACCTCGTCCAATCACTCGTGGTAAGTCTTCAGGTGACTTCCAAACCTTCACAGACTTGGTCACTCGACGATCCACAATTCCTCTTGGATGCTCTAGACCTTGACGCCTAACCGTCTGGAAGAAGCACAGTCTTCAAAGGTAACAAGCGTTGGATCCACGCAGGATCAATTTCTTCAGTGATGCTCAATCACTTTGGGTTTGTGGGGGTTTGGTTTTGGGTTTTCCTCACTTGATGATTTTCGCTCAAAGTCCTCGGAGGATGGGTTGCTCTCAAATGACAAGTGTCAAGTTCTCTCGGAGCAGCCAACCAGCTAGTGGTTGTGGGGGCGGCTATTTATAGCCTAGGGAGTAGCCCGACACGATAAGACATAAATGCCCTTCAATGATATGACCGTTAGGTGGATAAGATATTTTGGGACAGCCGGCGCGCAGCGCAGCAACGGTCGGAAATTTGGCTCTCAAATTCCTCAGGGCTATCATGTTCCTCACTGTGTAGGCAATTCGCACTGGAGAATTCCTAACTCCTCAGTCAGAGCAAAGTCCTCAGTGACCAGAAGAACTGCGTCTCTGTCACTGAAGAAATTGACTGAACTGTATGAGATTTCCAATGGCTTCACTCGAAGGGATTGGTAGGTGTAGGATTTTGAGTTGAGCATCACATGGAAATTTTTCCTTAGTATTTCCTCGACTCCCTTTAACAGTACGGTGTTTCCTATGACTCAAGAAAGAGAAAATGAAACTACGAAAACAAAAGTCTTCACGCTTCATGTTCCTCAAATGAATACCAAGTCTTCAAGGTCACACCAATTTCTTCACTTTCAAAGTCTTCAGAAAGTCTTCAGAATATCAAAGTCTTTAGTCGAAGAACTTCATTTTTAGGGGTCGACTTTCTCTGTAAATATCAAACTCCTCATAGACTTATAGACCTATGTACACTCACAAACACATTAGTCCCTTAACCTATAAGTCTTCAATACACCAAAATCACTAAGGGGCACTAGATGCACTTACATGATCGAAGGGCTGGCCTACAACGAGACCTATTTGATGCAGGACATCCCTGTCGTTCTTAAAGCCTATAGTAACGAATTTCACTCTTTTGTCCTTGAGGAAGTTCTTAAAATCCTGGCACTCAACGTCGGCATGACATATGTGGTAGATCAAGCAAACGTTATGTACGCAAACCTGGATCACGGCGGGCTTCTTCCTCTCTTCGTCCTTTAGATCCTTCTCTCGTCCCAGGACTGTGGTGTACTCAACATCTAGCCCAGTGACCCACTCATCCGTTGAACTGCTGAACATGCGTAGGAAGCGAGCAAGCCATGCTTTCACCGTCGCGGATCCACGTGTATAGATAATGATGAACTGATCGCCGGTGATGGCTCTAACCTGGTACTCAGCTGCGACCATGGAGATTTGGGAGGCCATGGATTTTGGAGGAGGGTTAGGAGAAGTTGAACTATTGTACCCCGCAAAAACTGGGAGCAAACTAATGTGAAAGGACGGGACGACTGGGAGCGAACTGTTGTGAGGTAGAAGATGGGGACGAGTAGGGCGTGCGAAGGGCGTGGGGTTGTTAGCTTGCCTGGTGGATAAACGGCTGTGAGCCCCCAAAGAGTTCTCGAGAACTATGCGGGACCCACTAGATGTCATGTCTACTAGACCCATATCGTAGGCCTGACGGTATAGCTTCTGCCTGTTCGCACGCCATGCCGGCGAGAGGATGTAACATCACTTAATTCCGTCAACTATCGCGCCTCCCACGACCTTCGCCTCCCTCGCGCGGTCGCGCCCTTTGAGACTTCAACCGACTATAAATGAGCAATTTTTTTGCCTACTCCGCATGCATGATACTCCCTCTGGATATTTTCACTCCCGTCAACCATTTGCAAAGTGTTTGACCAAATTTATACTTTTTTTTGAACACCACATTATATTGACTAACCAGCCACACTAGTACACTCATTCAATACAATATTCACCACACAGGGCGGTACGTTATTTACAAGAATACCATCTAATCTATTGTCAAAGCTATACTTAGCGATTAAGTGTGCCAACTTATTGGCCGAACGGCTAATCATTGACAATTGAAGATTGTTGATCAACTTCGAGATGCTCAACGCTTTCATTTTCAGGTCATGCATAGCAGACCTGTCATAGTCCCCTGATGCAAGAGACGCTACCACAAAAGCGCAATCAGTCTCTAAAATTACAGGATTATGAAGAGAAATACCTATGTAGAGACCGGCAATGCAAGCCCTAAGGTCCGCTTCCTCCACGCTTTGGCATGCATCAATGAAATCCCATGACCAAATTTATACTAAAAATATCAAACTACAATACTGATTATAATGAGTATAAGAACTACGTTTTATAATGAGTGTAAAAATATTGATTTGACATTGTGAATGTTGATACTCCCTCCGTCTAGGTGAGTAAGGCTAGCCATAGTGGGAGTAACTTAGGCAGTAACTTAACACATCCCAAGACAATTTTGCTTATGTGGCACGTATTTATTGAGGAAAGAGGTGCTTGTGGTAACATAATATGTTACTGTAATATAGCGCTTCCCGAGGCAAAATGAGTCTATGAGCTAATAAATGAAGCCATCTATGACACTACTACTATATTACTTTGCATTATAAAGGTAATAACTTAGACTAATGTCATATGCATGACATTAGTATAAGTTACTCCCCACTATGACCAGCCTAAGTCACCTTAGGCTGTGCACCGTGACCAAGGAGGAGAGGAAAACGAGAGACATTAATGTTTATTTGCTAATTAATAGTATTGCATGCAATGAACTAACCACTGCATGTCATGTTTGATAGTCTCAGGTCATTAAAAACATGCACACCCTCATCTCTTATTGGTTGATATGTCAAGAAACAAGAAATGAGGTAGAAGTTAATGCACCACGCCTACGTCTTTTGGGATTATTTGGTTTTCGTAAGATGACTTACACACCTAGCTATTAGAGTACCACTACCTCCCTTCTAGTTTAAAGGGCTCGATTCAAAAATTTCACCTACTCTTAGCAAGATAGTAGAGGTGGTGGAATAGTTTTTGAAGTCTGCAAAAGCACTCAACTAATGCTATCGTTCTTCACAAAAAAATGTGTTTACCAATGCATGCATGAACACTAGTTACTCTAACCCCCCTCTCTTCTTTAATTCTTTGCCACATCAGCATGTTTGCTATTCCCGTGTGCATGATACCAGCTAAGATACCACCATTATGGCCAGATTTATCATCGCATGAAATAATTTAGTGCACCTTGAAATATGAACATGTGTGGGGCGTGTATGATTTTAATGAGTTGAGACTATACCTAGCCCGACATGCAAGATGACTTATTATGCACCGTTGCCCATACCTGCAGGAAGCCCGTTCGTCTCCCAATCTTTTCCTTTCCATATGTGGAAACAATATGCCTGCCAAACTGTCCTTCTCCCCCCGGCGGTCCCACCACTCCACCCCGTGCGAACAAATCTGCATGCATGACTCTCCTCCCCCACGCTCGTCCAATCCATTGTGACCAGCAATATTTCCACCCCTTCGCTCCCCCGTAATTTACTCCAACAAATATGCCCACGTAGCTTTTACTTAACTTTAGGTGCATTGGGTCACTGCCATATGGGCCCAACAGGGGACTGGCCCACATGTCAGTGAGGCAACTGGACCTGCAGTTAAGTCAGTGCAACTCATTCCATATCTTACGTAGGTGTGCCATTGCTCGCTATAAATATTGCGCCTCCCATGACATAGCTATATCCTCCCCCTGACGTTCATGTTCATCTCTATCTCCTCCCCCTCCCTCTCACATCGACCACCATGGCATCGCCCCTCCCAAGCCCTAGGAGCCCCTCGCTGCACCGCGAGGACAATCATGCGTCGCCGTTCCATTCCTCGCCGCCACTAGTCGAGGAGGACGCGTCGGTGTTCCGCTCCTCGCCGCTACGCTACGCGTCGTCGTTCCGTTCCTCGCCGCCACTAGTCGACGAGGACACGTCGGCGTTCCGCTCCTCACCGCGACGCGTCGAGGTGGACGCGTCGGCGTTCTCAATCTCGCCAGCACGCGCGTCGGAGGACGCGTTGGCTCCCCGCTACGAGGAGAACGCCGCGCCGCCCGCCGAGCCCCCAGCTTGAGGAGCTTTGGAAGGAAATTGATGTCGCCTTGTGGGAGGCTTCACCTCTAGCAGAGCGCGCCAAAAAAGAGGCGGAGAAGAAGGCCAAGGAAGAGAAGCGCACCGCAGAACAAGCTGCCTGGGAGGCCTATGTCGTGTCCGAGAGAGTAAGGCAATTGGCTCTTTGGCAGAAGGCTCGTGCGAGGGCCGTGAGGGTGGCGGAGGACGCCCGTGCCAATGCCCTGAGTGTAGTCAGGCCCAAGCGCCTCACCTACGCTTGGCGGTACGTGGACCGGGTGCACGCTTCCAGCGAGGAGGAGTACCTGTTGGCGCCGGATCACCACACCGGTGAGATCGCGCTTGCCCGCCGGCAAGCCGCCAATCAGCACCTCGCGAGTTGCGAGGCTGAGGAAGAGGCGTTGTGTCGGCGCGCTGGGAAACGGCCACGCACCAGGGCACTCGTGGCGCGCCGCAAGCACTCCTGCGAGCGCCGTGGCTTTAAGGAGGAGTATAATTTTTGTTTCGTAAGGCGATCTCATTAGTTTTGGGATGCAAATGATAAATCCCGAATGTTCTGGAATTTTTAGCGTCCTTAATTAAGTATGTAAAAGGGATAGTTTGGAAACCTTGTGTATTATTACGCATTTTGCAAGTACGTGCATATAGCACAAACTTTACTATACTATCGGACTACACGTCTCTCTCGATATATGCTTGCAGACTGTGCTACTCCCTCCGTCCATGTCAATAAGTCATCTTTGGTTGTGCACGATGACCAATAAAGATGGAAGACTTGTACACCTACACGGAGGGATTACTACTATTACTTATGTACGTGCAAATGCACATTTTAACATTACGATGCGGTTTTTGCAAAAGTAGAAAAACAACACTAGTCAACCTTGTGAAACGATTCAATGCAAAACAAATGCAAAAATACTCATTTGATTGTTTACTTTTAGCTTCCTTCTTTGTGGTTATTTCTCTGTCATACTTTGTACGGAGTATATCACTGGTTGGAATGGCATGCAAATTCCCAAACCGCTTCCTACACCCTGTATCGAATTTTTTTCCTAACAAGTTATGTCGTGCAATTGGAATTCCAACTTGAGTACTACTACTAGTAGGAGTACCAGGGGCCAGTTCTTTTAGGCTTCTAGATTAGTAATCCCATAACTACTATCTCCGTCCTGGTTTATTGGTCCCCATTGTAATTTGTGTCAAAGTTTGATCATAATTTTAACTAATGAAATGTTAGTGCATGTCACATGCACTACTCCATCCGTCTAGTTGAGTAAGTCATCTTAGGCTGTGCACCGTGACCAAGGAGGAGGAGAAAACGAGAAACGTTAATGTTTATTTGCTAATTAATAGTATTGCATGCAATGAACTAACCACCGCATGTCGTGTTTGATATCTCAAGTCATTAAAAGCATGCACAATCTTTATCTCTTATTGGTTGATCTGTCAAGAAACAAGAAACGACGTAGAAGTTAATGCACCGTGCCTAAGTGTTTTGGGATTATTTGGTTTTTGTAAGATGACTTACACACCTAGACGGAGTAACATTTTATCAGTTAAATCTTTGGTCAAAATTTAGCACAAATTACAATGGTGAGGAATAAACCAGGACGGAGTAGTAGTTTAGAAGCCCAAATAAATGAGTGAGGCGCCTTATTGTTACTCTCCACTGTGACTAGTCTTGTGGGAAAAGCTGGGGAAGCCGCCAAAACAACTGGCCCTAGGAGTAGTAGCTAGGGATCGAGTGTGTGAGATGAACCTGAGAAAGTAAATGCAGAGAGATGAAATGCAAAAAAGACGGAGGGATGTGATGGTTGCTTGTCCGTTTATTTTGCCAGGCCACTTATTACTGGGAGTGGTTGGGTTTTGTGATATGACGGCTTTACTGCCACGCCACGAGCGGGGTGAGAGGTGAGACTCCCGTGCAGCGCCGCCCTCTACACTTGTACTACATCGGTCGTGGTTTATTAGTCCCCCATTGAATTTGACTGAAGATTTAAGTCACAAAATGTTAGTGCATGTCAACAAGAACTATATCGTTGGATTCATATTTGAACATAGTTTTGAATGATATAATTTAAGGTGACATGCATCAGCATTTATCGTACTATATATAATGTTAATTCAATTTTTGGTCGTACTAATCTATAGTAGTAAGGTGCCCGTGCGTTGCACCGAAGAGTGAAATGCATTGATCAGGGAGTTGTTTATTTTGACAAAGGATGTGGGGGTCATCTCATGTGTAACGGGTATCGATAGGTTTCTTCGGATATTATTTCATCTCTAGAGCTCACAAACATCCGGGTGAAATAGATAAAAAGGTATCTTTTGCAAACAAAAGCGTTCAACTGTTCAACCTGCATCTAAAACTTGTGAAGAAATAACACTTATTGTGCTTTGCAAGAAATGATCTTTAAGAATTAGTTTTTGAATATCGATTGTTATACATGTTGGCTACAGATGACATGTCACTTTCTTATAGTCAACAGTTGGCTATACTATTAAGTAATATTAACCATGCCCTTATACACCTAGACGGAGGGATTAAATCAGAATGACTTGCAAGGGGGCAGAGGAGATGTAAGAAATGGTTCATCGTAAGTCTTTCACCAGTACTGTAGTAAAAATTCATACATGGAAGATTCTAGACTAAACCATAAACGGATACACTTTTATTCATGCGCGATACTCCAATAGAGCAAGATCCTGCATGGAAGTCTCCACATGCTTAGACAGCGGATTACATTGAGCGAAGACTAATGATCAACATTTAACTTGATAATGCGTATGTCCAGGTGAACCTCCTTGGAGTCCCCGTGCACCGTGTCGGCGAGTAAAGGATGCCATGGGTTTTCCATGTCCACATTGGCAGGATAGTCCCAGCTCCCTAGAGTCCAAGTCCTTCCGATGAGGCTGGTGTCGCCGCCCACGCGACCGGGAGGGGTAGTAACACTGACCACGCACCCGTATATCGGCCTCGTGTCAGTGTCAGCATCAGCGGCGTCGCCCCTGACGCACATTACAGAGACGGGGCGGCGGCCTGCGCGGGCCTCACCGGTGCCCATGATCAAAAGGAAGATGTTTCCGTCCTCCTCCGAGACTAGCAGGCGGCGGTGATCCTCCAGCGACTCTGGCATGGTGAACGGGTAGCATGTCTCGTTCTTGATGTTCTCTACCAAGGGCCAGCAGTGACCGCTGCACGCATCCGTGAGGTGATGAACCATGTCCGCCGGTGAGCCACAAAACGGCATCGGGCACTCATAGAAGTGGACGAAGGGCTCCTTGGAGGCATCGACCAGGCCGTCCATGAAATGGGAGTGGCTGTAGGGGACGTTGCGCTAGTTGAATATATGAGCAAGTTACTATGAGATTTAATCTGAATAAGCACAAAATAAATCATGACGGCTATAACAGATATGAAACTAATCATGTGGACTAGCATAGTGGTAGGACACAGAGTAGAAACATGAATTCTACCACGATTTCGAACGGGAAGGACAGAAACACATACGGTGCAACGGGAGCAGCACCGTTGGAGTTGAGGTTGTCGCCCATGTCATTGAGGAAGAGGTTGACGAGGTCGGGGAAGAAGTCGTCGTCGGTGAAGTCGTGGCTGCCAGCAGCCACGAGAGTGCGCTCCCCAAATTTCAACAGCGCCTGCCGAATGTGGCACAGGAGGGAGTGGCTGTAGGGGACGTTGCGGCCGCCGAATGGAGTGCAGGAGTAGTACACGAAGCAGTAGATGGTGTCCTTACTAGTACTCCCTAGTCTCTATCTATCTATATCTACTCTTATAGAAAACCCAGTTGTTGATGATGGTATGCCTGCCATCTTGTAATATAGACCATCCGATCTATATCCGACGGATAGAAAGCCAACTATGACAATTTTACAAAAGATACCTGCACCTCTCTCCACATTTACAGATAAGGCCTTGCCTCGTTCATCCTTATCTCCCACAACCTCGTGCTCCTCCCTATGTCTCTATCTCTACTACTCTTCTTTGTTTTTTATAACAAATCGAGTAGAGCTGCGTTGTCCGCTGCATGCCCGGCTGAACATGCCTCCTCGCCTCCATCATCACCAACTGAGTCTTTTATAGGAGTAGGAGTAGAGAAAAAACCGAGTTGGTGATGATGGTGTGCTTTCCAATGCACGGGCATCTTGCTATTTTTTTGCATACAAGTCCAAACACCGTAGACACGGTCTTTGAGCACGGTTCATAGTTGTTCCATGCTCGAGCATTGAAGTTTGTAACTATTTTAGATTAGAATATACTACTCCTCCGGTGCTAGTAGTAGAGAAGAGTCCTACTCTACTACTCTACTCAAGCAAGTTAGGGCATAGCACTGTAGGGAGTACCAGTACTGTGATCACTCAAGAAAGTTGTCTGGCATCGACATGACCCTACGCTGCTGGTATGTGTCTCGTAAGTCAAGCAGCATGCTGTAGTCATCATCACCTGTACACTTCCCACAACACATATTCGCTTCTCCATCTTTGTCCGCACATAATCTCGTCCAATCTTCCATCCCCGCTAAGGCGCCTCCCCCCCCCCCCCCTCGTCCGAAACCCAAGAACTAACAATGGCAGAACCGAGCAGCGTCCGCCGAAAGAGTGGCGGGAATTCACTCCCCACAGAGGTAATCAAGCTCATTGTTTCGCGTGTGGACAATCTCAGTACCATGCCGCTCGCCGCGTGCTCGTCGGGGCTGTACCGTTTACTCAAAGCCCTCAGGTCGGAGCTTTTTAAGCCAGCTCCTTGCTTGCTGATGCCGCCTAATCTTCAGAAACGGTGTGTCACACAGCATTACGATCATGGGGTGGCGAGCATCAACCCCCTTGACTACGATCCGATCCTCGTCAGCCTCAACTACATTAACAGTATGTACTTGGTCGGCATGAACACATCTTGGATGGTGCTCGTCGACGGTTGCGGTAGCTGGATGCTCATGGATGTCCACACCTGGCGATTGATCCCCCTTCCTTTGATTAACACTGCACTGCTTTGGCACCGCGGCCCAGAATACTCGGAATCTTACAGTAGCCAACATGATACCAAGTTTGATTTGCTCAAGGTTGTAATCTACCAAGTGCACACAAGATCTGCAAATTATAAAGACTTCAGGCTAATTGCGTTCTTCAACCACGGTCTCGCCTATCTGACAGGTCACCGTGATAAGTGGATAAATCTACACGCCATTGGAGGAACATACATCCTCCATGGTTCTCTGATGCCATTGAACACAAGGGCTTCATTTACGCTGTTGACTCCTTCTATGGCTGGACGTATTGCTGGCCTACTCCAGTCATCGCTACAAATGGCTGTTACAGCAGTATGTTACTTTCCTATGATATCATGATGGCTTGCTTATATTACTGTCAACATTTACTGAAAAAATATTCATGCTCATAACATGCTGTTCTTAAGATTGACTAAATCAAGAGCCCTTTTTTATTTGACTCCAACTTGATATGATGTTATAGGCCGCCTGGCGTCCCTACCCTTCCTAATCCTAGAACATTTCAAAGAAAAGCGGCATGGCAGTTGCAGGTGGTTCCTGCCTCGATCAGACGATGGCGAAAGATTGATGATCTTTCGCACGTATCGGACGTGTTGTTTCGCGGAATACAATCACAGTCACTGCAAGGTCTTTGAGCAGGATCCCAGCTTCTCTGGGCCTTCAGGATTTTTTTACTGGAGGCTGGTAAGTAGCCTTGGTACACACTCTGTGTTTGTCGGACTGAATTATCCGATTAACCAGGATATAACCGACGGCAAGGATCATGATGGCAGAGTGGTTTCGTTCATCAGGCAAAACTGTGTGTACACAGCGTACCATGTGTCTCTGCATGCACCATACCCTGATATGTGCCGCCACGCTCTGCAGCCCAAAGTAGGAGAGAGGGTCGCAAGTATCAGACTTCGACCTGCTGGCTGGAGTTTCCCCCGTCAGGCACCCATCTGGTTCAAGCCGTCAGCCAATCTCCACAGCTAAATAAATAGTAACGTCTAACTGAGCCACGTAGTTAGATGCGTACACTTGGTGTAGTAAGGTCTTTATTTAGTTTGATGCATACACTTGTTCTTTTTTGTAGCCCTTTTGTAATGATGGCTGATGTTTGGTTTGGAAGAGAGAGCTGTGTCTTCACTCTTCTGGCCTGTTTACTGCTTCTGTTGCACCCCCAGCCCTGGTTGCTGCTGCTGCTGTTTTCAATGTACAATGAGTAGTATATTTCGTCTATTGGTTGAATAAATGTGTTGTTAGAACGACAAACACAATGTTTTGGAAGTCGTTGCACGGTTTGATCCTTTAGTGCCCCGTACCGTACGTAGCTCATACTATTTTTCGTACGGAACACATTTTCCACTTGTTGATAACATGTAGCCCACTGATGAAGGCCCAATAGAGAAGCCCATAATTAACTGAAAGGGAGGCTCTCACATGAATCCGGCCCAGGTACATGCTCATGGTCCCCTAAACATAAATAAGTAAATAAATAAATGAAGCTAAATGCTCATGCCCCAGTTCTTTGGGAAAATAGGTAACCCAGTATTTCTTTTTGAAGAATACCCAAGCTTGGCCTATTTGTTTTCTCCGAATTACTGGGATGCAAATCTTTCAAGACGAGGAGGGATGCATTCCGTCCTGTCCAAAGAGTATGGTCAATGTCTGTTAAAAGTAATATCAAAAGGGGTTGAAAAATCCAAAAAAAATTATAGCAAATGGGATATTAGTTTCTTTTTTTGTTTTTGTTCTTCACTGATATCTTATACGTATTTCATTGGATTTAACATGACATAGTACTAATTTGTTTTTAAATTTGTTTTAGTATGGCTATTAATTATTGGATTAAGAATATTTCGTTCCCCAGCAAAAATTTGTGAATTTTCAAAATTTCCCACATATTTAGTTAATTTTTTGACCCTGGTACTGACTAGAAAATGGCCAGCAATTCTGAAAATGGAAAACGGGCTGCAATAAATTCCATATGAATTAGAAAATGAGTAAAAAATTTAAAAATAATAGCAAATGGGCTGTACACGCCACAAATTTCGAGGTTGACTTGTTTACGCAAGGCTTTGTCAGCGAACACACGATTCTAGCAGCAGTGACTGTTGGATGTCCATCCAACGGCTGACGTGCTTCTTCAATCTCTGATCTTCCTGCTCCAGCCGCCTAAACTAGCGCCGGCGGGACTGCTTGCTCCCTCCTCTTGTGGCCCGCTATGATGCCGCGCGGGCTTCCCCGGCCCACCCTACTCCCTCCGCTGGCCTGGCCGCACGCAATCAACTGCCTCCTTATTACGCGAAAAAAAGATTCCTCCCACTGACATCTGGGGCACACTGGTTGGGAGGCTAACCTGTGGGCCTACTAAGTTGACGCGTAGGCAGGGCTTGTCAACTTAGTCAACAAACGATTCTAGCAGCAGTAACCGTTGGATTTGAATTGAACGGTCCTGCTGCTTCTTCAATCGCTGCTCTTCTTGCACCAGCCACCCAAACCAGCGCCGAGGAGACCGCCTGCTCCTGCCTCCAGTGGCTGGCTGTGCTGTCGTTGAGGCCTCATCGCCCCCTACTACTCCCACTGCTAGCCAGGCCCTGCAGCGACCGCAGCCGAACCATTGAACGCTCGTACTCCTCTCCGCGTTGGCATCCACTGCCGCATCTTCCCCTTCTCCGTGTTGTCCCCTTCGTAGGCCTCGCCGTCGTCCACCGCCTTGGTGCTCTCGGCGCGGCATGGTCAATGTGGTTAACGACATTCCATCGGAAGAGTACTGTACGTGGAGAGGCTGACAGCTAGGTCCACAGCCACAGACCAGTTTTTTGTGATTTGCCAAGTAAGTCGCTTTGTCAGGCCTGTTGGGCTGCAAATCTTTCAAGACAAGGAGAGCTTTCATTCGGCTGGCCGAGAAAATGGCCCATCAGTAATGTGAAATGGGATGTACATTTTTAAAACACATCAAACCGGCAATTAGTTTCAAATATCTTTTTTTTCATTTTGAGATTTTAAATTACATTAATTTTTATGCGTGGAGAATTTGTTGGATTTTATATTGATATACAATTATTTTTAAAATCAGTTTGAATGTGAGTCGAAATTTTGGGATTAAAAACAGTTTGGACCGCACCGAAATATGCAAAATTTCGTATAATTTTTTAACTGTGGCCACAATATGGGTTGTAATGCTAACAAAAAGAATATGGGCTCCAAAAAAACCTTAAGAATTAGCAAATGGGCTGTAAATTATTAAAAATAATGGCAGATGGGTTGTATGCTGTTTTCCACAGATTTGAGGCTTTTCTAAAAAAAGGTTTACGCACAAGCAGTGACTGTTGGATGGCCTTCCAACGGCCGTCGTGCTTCTTAAATCTCTGCTCTTCCTGCTCCAGCCGCTCAAACAAGCTCCAGCGGGACTGCCTGCTCCCTCCTCCCCGCGACCGGCTGTGCTGCCGCGCAGGCCTCACCGCCCCACTGTACTCCCATCGCTGTCCTAGCCATCCCTCTACTCACCCACACCGATGTTATTCTCCGGCGACGGCAGACGAACCAGTAAACCCTCGTACAGTCGTACTCCCCTCCGCGTGGGAAACAACTACCGAGTCTTCCCTACCTCCGTGTCGTTCCCTTCCTAGGCCTCGCCATTGTCCACCGCCCTGGTGCTCTCGGCGAAGCCTAGTCAACATGGTCAACGACCGACATGCATCTGAAGTCGACTGTACGTGGAGAGGCTGACAGCTGGGTCCACGGTCACACGCAAGGAAATGCCTCCTTATTACGCACAAAATAATGATTCCTCCACCCGACATCAGGGACCAACAGAAAGGGCCTCTGTATTTCATGAAAAAAAACATTACCGCCGCTGACAGCTCGGACCCACCAGCTATATCTTCGCATGCTAGGAAGTGCCTCCTTATTACGCACAAAAAAATGAATACTCCCCCTGTTAGCTGGGACCCAGTATAGTGGCAGGCTGACTTGTCGGCCTACTAAGTTGACGGGGACGGAGGGCTTTGTCAACTTAGTCAATATGCACGATTCTAGCTCCAGTCACCGTATGATGTCCATCCAACGGCCATAGTGCTTCTTCAACCTCTGGTCTTCTTGCTCCAGCTGCCCAAACCAACGCCGGTCGTGCCTCGTGCTCCTGCCTCCCGTGGCTGGCTGCGATGCGGTGGAGGCCTCACCGCCCCCTACTACTCCCACCGCTGGCCAGGCCATCCCGCTACTCACCCACACCTCCTGTTATTCTACGGTGAAGGCAGCCTCACACCGCAGCGAACCAGTGAACCCTCGTACCCCTCTACACGTGGGCATCCACTGACGCGTCTTCCCCGACTCCGCGTCATCCCCTTCCTAGGCCTCACCATCGTCCACCGCCCTGGTGCCCTCGGCGCGGCGTGGTCAACGTGGTCAAGGAACGGCTTCCATCGGACGTGGACTGTACGTGGAGAGGCTGACAGCTGGGTCCATGGCTGCAGCAAGGAAGTGCCTCCTTATTACGCGCAAAATAATTATTCCTGCACCTGACAGCGGGGACCCACCGGATGAGCCACCGTATTTCGTGAAAAAAATGTTTCCCCCTGACTGCTGGGACCCACCAGCTACATCTTCGCAAGCAAGGAAGTGCGTCCGAAAAAAACTGATTCGCCCCCTGACTGCTGGGACCCACCAGCTACATCTCCGCAGGCAAGGAAGTGCTGGACAGTCGGGACCCACCTGGTCGAAGCGTACATAGCGTTGTCATTCTGGTCGCAAACGTGTATTGATAATCCCCAAGTGCAAGGAATCATCGTAGCACTTTCCAAAGGTGGAAGTGATAAGTATGGAGTGTCGAACCCACAAGGAGCTAAAGGTAAGATCAATATTCTCTCAAGCCCTATCTGCCACTGATACGATTCTATGTGTATCGGACGTTTGCTTCCAACTAGCAACAAGAAATAAAACTTCGTTGTGGGCATGAAGAGGATAACTTTGTATGATGTCAGAGAGCTAATACATAAAAGTAGGTGATGTTATCATAAAGTTAGAATATAATACTAAATAATATAAATAGCGAGTGTGGAATAATGGTGGATCGGTGTGCGGAATTGTCCTAGGCAATTGTTAACAAGACCAATAGTCGTCATTGCAGTTTCATATGAGGAAGAGGCATAAGCTAACATACTTTCTCTACTTGGATCATGTGCACTTATGATTGGAACTCTAGCAAGCATCCGCAACTACTAAAGATCATTAAGGTAAAACCCAACCATAACATTAAAGCATCAAGTCCTCTTTATTCCCATACGCAACAATCCCTCTTACTCGGGTTTGTGCTTCTGTTCACTCACCAACCCACTATAAGTGAATCATGAACGTATTGCAACACCCTACAGCGGGAACCCCTCACGCTTGCGCGACACGGAGCGCACCATAGGACAGTTCCAAAGTAAAACATACAACTCATATCAATCTGGATCATCAATCAACCCAAAGACAAAAGATATCTACTCAAAACATCATAGGATGGCAACACATCATTGGATCATAATATGTGGCATAAAGCACCATGTTCAAGTAGGGATTACAGCGGGGCGCGGGAGAGTGGACCGCGTAAAATAGATGAGGATGGTGATGTTGATGAAGACGGTCACCATGGCGATGATTCCCCTCCCGATGGCACTCCGGCGCCACGGGAAGAGAGGAGGAGAGGTTCTCCCCCTTGTGCTTCCTCCTCCATGGCCTCCACCTTCTGGTCCTTGGCCACCAGTGATGAAGACCCCTCCGGGATACTCCTCCATGGCCACCGGTGATGATGGCCCCCTCCGGCAGGGTGCCAGAGAGGGCCCCGATTGGTTTTTCGTGGCTACAGAGGCTTGCGGCGGTGGAACTTCTGATCTAATCTCCGTTCTGGAAGTTTTAGGGTACGTAGGTATATATGGGTGAAGGGGGTACGTTGGAGGAGCTACGGGGGCCCCACGAGGCAGTGGGCCGCGCCCGGGGTGGTGGGCGTGCCCCCCACCCTCGTGGGCAGCCCGTGTCTCCCCCGACGTGCACTCCAAGTTCCCTGGGTTGCTTTCCTTCCAAAAATAACTTCTCCAGTTGATTTCGTTCCGTTTTGACTCCGTCTGATATTCCTTTTCCTCGAAACACTGAAATAGGCATAAAACAACAAATCTAGGCTGGGCCTCCGGTTAATAGGTTAGTCCCAAAAATAATATAAAAGTGGATAATAAAGCCCAATATTGCCCAAAACAGTAGATAAAGTAGCATGGAGTAATCAAAAAATATAGATACGTTGGAGACGTATCAGGAATCCCAAGCTTAATTCCTGCTCGTCCTCGAGTACGTAAATGATAAAAAGATAATTTTTTATGCGGAATGCTAGTAAGTGCTTAAGTTTGATCAATGATAATTCCAATCACTTTTCCTAGCATCAATATGTGTCATAATAGCTCATCTCATAAAACTTTTCATGATCAAGTAACAATCTATTCACAATGTCAAGCATGGTTCAGAAGCTTTATTGAGAACTAACAAACTATAATCTCAGTCATTGAAGCAATTGCAATTTATCATAACATTAGAAAGGGTCAAGAATAGAGCTTTTCAGCAAGTCCACATACTCAACCATCATATAGTCTTCTACAATTGCTAACACTCACGCAATACTTGTGGTTATGGAATTTCAGCCGGACACTGAGAAAGATAGGGGCTTATTGTGTTGCCTCCCAATGTATTCACCTTTAGGTGATGTCAACAATAATAGCCCATGATAACTTACATCCAATTGGATATATATATCATGATCTTTCAAACACAAGGAGCTTGCCAAAGGATAAAATGAAAAAGGGAATGGTGAGGATCACCTTGACTCAAGCATAAAGTAAAAACATAAAGTAAAAGATAGGCCCTTTGCAAAGGGAAGCAGAGGTTGCCATGCGTGTTTAGGGTTGATGCACAAAATCTTAATGCAAAAGAACATCACTTTATATTGCCCCTTGTATGTGGACCTTTATTATGCAGTCCGTCGCTTTTATTACGTCCACAACAAGTTCGTACAAAGCTTATTTTCTCTGCACTAATAAATCATGCATATTTAGAGAGCAATTTTTATTGCTTGCACCGATGACAACTTACTTGAAGGATCTTACTCAATCCATAGGTAGATATGGTGGACTCTCATGGCAAAACTGGTTTAAGGGTATTTTGAACCACAAGTAGTATTTCCACTTAGTGCTGAGAATTTGGCTAGCATGAGGGGGAAAGGCAAGCTCAACATGTTTGGAAGGTCAATGACAATATACTTTAACTGAGATGTCAGAAAACATAAACCATTACGTTGTCTTCCTTGTCCAACGTCAACTCTTTTAGCATGTCATACTTAATGAGTGCTTCACAATCATAAAAGATGTCCAAGATCATATATTTGTATGTGAACCTCTCTTTCCTTATTACTTCCTATTAATTGCAACGATAACCAAAACTACGTTTGCCAACTCTCAATAACTTTTATGCCTCATACTTTCTATGTGTGAAGTCATCACTAACCATGTTATAAGAATATGAAACATATAAAAATTCAGATTTATGACATTCAATTCATTCCCCATTTACTCATAGGATATACGTGAAGCACAAGAGTAAAGGACAAACTACTCCAAAAGATTTGAGTGAAGGGCACTGAGTAGGCAAATAATTATTAAATAGCCATGGGAGGATTGTTTTTCATTCAATATTTCAGATCCAATGATTTTATTCAAACAGCAAGCAAAACAAAATAAAATGACATTGCAAGGATAGCACAACTCATGTGAAGAAGCAAAAACTTAGGTTCAACCCATACTTACCGATAGTTGTTGAAGAGAAAAGGTGGGATGCCTACCGGGGCATCCCCAAGCTTAGATTCTTGAGACTTCTTGAAATAATGTCTTGGGGTGCCTTGGGCATCCCCAAGCTTGAGCTTTTGTGTCTCCTTAATTCCTTTTATACGTCGGTTTCCTAAATCTCAAAAGCTTCATACACACCAAACTCAACAAGAACTCGTGAGATAGGTTAGTATAAACCAATGCAAAACCTTATCATTTTCTACTGTAACAAATTACTAAAATTATTATTCAACATTTCATACTAAATGCCTCTGCATATTTAACACTTCTATCCTCAAATAGAATCATTAAACAAGCAAACATATGCAAACAATGCAAACGTAACAGCAATCTGTCAAAACAGTACAGCCTGTAAAGAATGCAAGAGTAATAATACTTCCCTAACTCCAAAAATTATGAGAGAAAATTCCAACTGTATTATATTTATCATAGCTCATTATGCAAAAAGTTTCAACATTATATCATGCTCTGACTTTTCTAGGGAATTTTTGCAACAGTGGTAAACTTTCTGTTTACTAGCAAAATAAGCATGGTAAAAGCTATCCTTGACATTTTTATTGAAACTAAAGATGCAAAACATTATTCTAAATAACATCAAGCAAATACTAACAAAATAAAATGACGCTCCAAGTAAAACACATATCATGTGACGAATAAAAATATAGCTCTGAGTAAGGTGTACCGATAGTTTTGAAGACGAAAGAGGGGATGTCTTCTGGGGCATCCCCAAGCTTAGGCACTTGAGTCTTCCTTGAATATTACCTTGGGGTGCCTCGGGATTCCCCAAGCTTAGGGTCCTTCCACTCCTTATTCTCCTCATATCGATATCTTACCCAAAACTTGAAAACTTGAATCACACAAAACTCATCCAAACTTTGTGAGATAGGTTAGTATGATAAAGAGTAAACCATGCACTTGGGTACTGTCAAAGACAAGGTTCATAATTGTTCTCACACAATTCCTACTGTAACATATCATTTCTAAAATTTATATTGAGAAATATAAGTCATAGAAACTAGAAAACAAGCAAACTATGCAATGAAAACAGAATCTGTCAGAAACAGAACTGTCTGTAATGATCTGAACAATAACCGTACTTCTGATACTCCAAAAATTATGAAAAATATTGGTGGACGTGAGGAATTTGTCTATTTATTTTCTGAAAAAAGAATCAACTAAAAATC
This sequence comes from Triticum timopheevii, assembly GCA_963921465.1. Taxonomy (NCBI): domain Eukaryota; kingdom Viridiplantae; phylum Streptophyta; class Magnoliopsida; order Poales; family Poaceae; genus Triticum; species Triticum timopheevii. The sequence goes on along the minus strand of OY997266.1, from coordinate 115,255,907 downwards.
ACTCTTCTGTAAAAACGACAGCTAATCTCGTGAGTGCAAAGTTTCTGTTTTTTATAGCAAGATCACATTAACTTTCACCCAAGTCTTCCCAAAGGTCTTACTTGGAACTTTATTGAAACAAAAGATATAAAACATGATTACTACAGTAGCTTAATCATGTAAACACACAAAAACAGTAAGGGTAAATATTGGGTTGTCTCCCAACAAGCGCTTTTCTTTAATGCCTTTTAGCTAGGCATGATGATTTCAATGATGCTCACTTTAAAGAGAGGAATTGAAACACAAAGAGAGCATCTTGAAGAATATGACTAGCATATTTAAATCTAACACACATACTATGCCTAGGGATTTTGTGAGTACACAATTTATAAGAACAACAATCAACTAGCATAGGAAGGCAAAACAAGCATAACTTTCAAAACTTTAAGCACATAGGGAGGAAACTTAATATTATTGCAACTCGTACAAGCATGTATTCCTCCCTCATAATAATTTTCAGAGGCATCATCAATAGCAACTTTGTTCTCATACTCAATTGGAACCTCTTCCGAAATAGTGGAATCATTACTAGCTAAAGTTGACACTCTTCTGAATCCACTTTCATAAATATCACACTAAGATTCAATATCTTCCAAAATAGTGGGATCACTAATTCCTAAAGTTGACACTCTTCCAAACCCACTTTAAATGATAGTATTATTCATACTCCAAAAGGTATAAGTGAAGTTCATGGAGCATTCTACAACTAACCAATATCCAAGCTCAAAATGTATAAGTGAAGCACAAAGAGTAATTCTATAAGATCATACTTAAAAGATTTAAGTGAAGCACATGAAGTATTCTATAAATCAATGAAGGGCTATCTCATGCTAGCATGGTTCTTTAAGAAAAGGAAAAACACAAAGGACACAGATCATGTGAACAAAACAAAAACCAAGGTATACCGATATTTGTTGAAGCAGAAAGATGGGATGCCAACGGGGGCATCCCCAAGCTTAAATGCTTGAGTATACTTTGAAATATTTACTTGGCGTGCCTTGGGCATCCCCAAGCTCGAACTCTTGTCTCTCTTTATTCTTCTCACATTGGTAACTCCTCGTTCTTCAAACACTTCATCAACACAAAACTTTAACAAAAACTTGTGAGATCCGTTAGTGTAATAAAGGAAATCACTACCTTTAGGTACTGTAATGAACTCATTCTTTATTCGTATTGATGTTAAATCTACTGTATTCCAACTTCGCTATGGTTCATACCTTCCGATACTACTCATAGATTCATCAAAATAAGCAAACAACACACGCAAAACAGAATCTGTTAAAAACAGAACAGTCTGTAGTAATCTGGAAGTTTTACAAACTTCTGTAACTCCTAAAATTATAAAATAAATTTTACAATTTGAAAAAATTGTACAGAAGTAATGTCCAAAAAGAATCAGAACCATTTGACCTTCCAGTTAAAAATGTAAATTCATGCACTACAGCCCAAGTTTCTGTTTTTGTTCTGCACATAGCAAACAAGCAATCTAATCATCCTAAAACCCAAGCTTGGCATATTTATTTTTATAATACAATGAATATAAACAAGGGGATAATTATTTACAGAGAAACTTCCATGAAAAATTCTACATTGTTTCCGTGAGCATGAGCACAAGTGCTCAAGGTCGACCCTCACTTCTTCAATGCAAAACCTTCCAATCACTTCTCTTTTTGAAAAACTTTTTAGGCATGAGAGGCAAGTAAATATTTTTGGTATTTTCATTTTTAATTTTTTTTGTATGTTTCACTCACAACTAAACAAAAACAAAAAGGAAAAACAAAATCTAAATAGTAAAGAAAGCAAACAAGCACACACGAGAATATCAACCCCACGCTATTGCTCCCGGGCAACGGCGCCAGAAAAGAGCTTGATAATCCCCAAGTGCAAGGAATCATCATATCACTTTCCAAAGGTGGAAGTGATAAGTATGGAGTGTCGAACCCACAAGGAGCTAAAAGTAAGATCAATATTCTCTCAAGCCCTATCTGCCACTGATACGACTCTACGTGTACCGGACGTTTGCTTCCAACTAGCAACAAGAAATAAAACTTTGTTGTGGGCATGAAGAGGATAACTTTGTATGATGTCGGAGAGCTAATACATAAAAGTAGGTGCTGTTATCATAAAGTTAGAATATAATACTAAATAATATAAATAGCGAGTGTGGAATAATGGTGGATCGGTGTGCGGAATTGTCCTAGGCAATTGTTAACAAGACCAATAGTCGTCATTGCAATTTCATATGAGGGAGAGGCATAAGCTAACATACTTTCTCTACTTGGATCATATGCACTTATGATTGGAACTCTAGCAAGCATCCAAAACTACTAAAGATCATTAAGGTAAAACCCAACCATAACATTAAAGCATCAAGTCCTCTTTATTCCCATACGCAACAATCCCTCTTACTCGGGTTTGTGCTTCTGTTCACTCACCAACCCACTATAAGCGAATCATGAACGTATTGCAACACCCTACAGCGGGAACCCCTCACGCTTGCGCGACACGGAGGGCACCATAGGACAGCACCAAAGTAAAACATACAACTCATACCAATCTGGATCATCAATCAACCCAAAGACAAAAGATATCTACTCAAAACATCATAGGATGGCAACACATCATTGGATCATAATATGTGGCATAAAGCACCATGTTCAAGTAGGGATTACAGCGGGGCGCGGGAGAGTGGACCGCGTAAAATAGATGAGGATGGTGATGATGATGGTGATGTTGATGAAGACGATCACCGTGGCGATGATTCCCCTCCCGATGGCACTCCGGTGCCACCGGAAGAGAGTAGAAGAGGTTCTCCACCTTGTGCTTCCTCCTCCATGGCCTCCACCTTCTGGTACTTGGCCTTCATGGTGATGAAGACCCCTCCGGGATACTCCTCCATGGCCACCGGTGATGATGGCCCCGATTGGTTTTTCATGGCTACAGAGGCTTGCGGCGGCGGAACTTCTGATCTAATCTCCATTCTAAAAGTTTTAGGGTACGTAGGTATATATGGGTGAAGGGGGTACGTCGTAGGAGCTACAGGGGCCCCACGAGGCAGTGGGGCGCGCCCGAGGGGGTGGGCGCGCCCCCACCCTCGTGGGCAGCCCGTATCTCCCCCGACGTTCACTCCAAGTTCCCTGGGTTGCTTTCCTTCCAAAAATAACATCTCTAGTTGATTTCGTTCCGTTTTGACTCCGTCTGATATTCCTTTTCCTCGAAACACTGAAATAGGCATAAAACAACAAATCTGGGCTGGGCCTCCGGTTCATAGGTTAGTCCCAAAAATAATTAAAGTGGATAATAAAGCCGAATATTGCCCAAAACAGTAGATAAAGTAGCATGGAGTAATAAAAAATTATAGATACGTTGGAGACGTATGATGTACGTACATACTGGTCGATGTAGAGGCACGCACGTGTCGTAGTAGAGGCGCGCACGTAGCATGTACACGTACGTGCAGCGGCCAGGGTGCATGAAAGAAAATACGACCATGTATGTGTACATACGGGTAGGGTCTCGAACGCCTACTCGCGCATACGTACGGCGAGGGCTCGTGTACGTGGCTGGGTCGGAACGGAGAAACAACTTCGTCGTCGTGTTCATGGGGAGGCAACGGAATGCGACATGTTCATGGGGAGGCAACGAAATGTGTCGTGTTCATGGGGAGGCAACGGAATGCGTCGTCTTCATCGGGAGGCAACGGAATGCGTCGGAGCCAACCGGCTGGGTCGGAACGGAATGTGTGGTCGTGTTCATCGGGAGGGCTTGGACGGAACTGGCGACGGAAACGAGGCCTGGTATACCGCAAAACGGAGGAAACAGACCTCCTATGTTCGGAACGGGGTCCGGTTGGTCGGGAGGGGTGTGGCGAACCGCAAAACAGAGGAAATGGACCTCCTACGGTCGAAACGGGGTCCTGTTGATCGGGACGGGTGTGCCGTACCGCAATACGGACGAAACGGACTTGTGTTGGACTGCTACGGTCGAAACAGGGGTCCTATTCATCGGGAGGGGTGTGGCGTACCGCAAAACGAGACTCCACGAGATACTGTTCATCTCCACCGTTGACCTCCTCCAGCCTCCACGGGCTACCGTCGACCTCCTCCAGCCTCCACGGGCTCCTGTTCATCCAGCCTCCACCGCGCGCTACTCCACCGGCTACAGTTCAACCACCCCTCCACAGTCTACTGTTCATCTAGCCCTCCACACCACGGTGTCCTGTTCAACCACCCCTCCACGGGCACCCCTCCACCGTCTACCGTTCATCCTGCCCTCCACCACACCACGGGGTCATGTTCATCCAGGCAACGCCACTGCTCACTGTTCATCCAAAGCCCCCCGCAACGCTCACTGTTCATCCAATCGATCGACTTCAGTTAGCAGCAGTAGAGAAGGAATCGCTCGATCGGGTTCAGTTAACAGCCATCGATCAATCGCTCGGGTTCAGTAACGCGTAGCCTGCAGTGCAATCACTCGGGTTCAGTTAGAGCCCAACGCCTCGCTCGGGTTCAGTTAGAGCCAACGCCTCGCACATACGCGCGTACATGTACGAGAGAAACGCGCATCGCTCGGCCCCCGACCTCCCACCGTAACCGGGAACTCCCCGAAATTTTCCTCCCCCTCGCTTCTACCATGGTTTTTTCCATCATGGACGGCCCAAAGAATGTCATGCAGCTGCATCGCCGGCCCGCCCAGGACGAAAAGCCCATTTTCTCTCATGATTTTTTGTCATAGAAGTAGGAGCCCACCACATCTATGATGATACCGGGTTTTGTCACAATTATCGTCATAGAAGTGTCATATGTATGACAGAAAAAAAATTCATTCTGCCCAAAATGTCACGGATGTGTCTTTTTTTTTAGTGGAGCCACTGGCCTCTGACCCGCCGCTCGAGCCTGCGATCTCCAATACATCGCGAGTTCGCGTCGTATCCACTTCAAGCCACCATGGTCCCGCCCGTGGAGCTGCCCTGGTGTTTAACTCACCGTCCGTCCCACCGAGCGGCTTCGGCGAGTCAACCAGGTGCACTGCGTCTTATTTCTCTAACCTTGTGCGTAGCTCTGCCTCCAGGCCTGCGTGTGTGTCGGCTCCAGCAGTCAGCTCCGAATGCTCAAGGAAAAAAGCATTGAACCGGCTGGGAAAAGTCAAACGCTCTTATTTGCACAAAGATATAATTGATCCGGTCCGTTTAAATCCACCGGATGGCAAGAGGCTACAAAAGGGACAAGGATTCCAGCGTTGCGGGCCTTAAAAAAACTTTTGATCATATCAGAAGATTTATGAGTTGTTCCCGAGGATAAGTCTACCCCAATTTCTTGGAGTGAAGGTTATACAAACTATGGCGAACTCTGGCAAGGCCCTTGAAAGGATCAACACAAAAGTTCTTGGTTATCTACGGACGCCATATAATGATCATCTGTCGCCTAAAAATCAAGTGATATTTATCTTACATATTTTGTTATGTACATGTTGATTTCCTTCGACAAACAACTACTCTGCCCTGCTGTATGTTTTGTACGCAGGACAATTATTCACTACAAATGTGGTTTATACCACGGATATGGAGCATGTACTGGCAACATTGCACCCGGTATTCATCCGTGCCTTATTACCCGGTAAATGGATGCGCGCAAGCCGCTGCCCTTGCGGCCCGGACTACTTCAACTCACCGGGACCGTCCCTGTGAATTAACTCATTCGTCCGCACCATCTTACAATGCCGCGATCGACTCATCTATCCGAGCTGCCTCTAATGCGGTGGTTGTCTTTGTCGTCTGTCTCTTGCGGCCTGGTCTACATCAACACACCGGGCTGTACCTGGTTGCATGAGCTATTTATTGAGTATGAGCAAGTCACTGCTTGGGAAGCCTGGTTTTCTTCCCACAAATTGGAGGCAAATTATCATTCAGGTGCCGACTGTGCTGGATGGCTCGATGAACATGCGCACAAGTCGTCACCGTTACAGTTTGGTTAACTTCAAACAGCCAGTTGGAAGGAACCATTGGCCGAGTTGCTGACACGGTTCATACGGGATCATCTATAACCCGCCGTAGTCACCTCAACCTTCTGTGGATTCACATTGCGTTATCAACACCAATGATATATATCTTTTCTATTATGGTCAAGTACGGAGAATCTCAAGACAACTCCTTGAGTCATCTTAAGACTCGGGGGCTATGATGATATGATTCAGCAAGTCTTGCCAGTTTAAGAAAATTCAAGTGCCCCAAGACGTTGAAGGGAAAGATAACCCGGTCCCAGAGGCTACTGTTATATTAATGAAAATTTAAAGGCCGTCAGAAATATTCCGACTCACAATGATGCTTCCGGTTTATAGTCTGGTGTAAGGAAAACCCCGTCTCCCACACAGCGCTGAAGCCCTTTGTATCTGGTTCAAATCCCGGTTCAAGACGAATTTATCTCTTGCAAAAAGTTAAAGGTTGCCCAAGAGGACCTATTGCCATGATGCACGTTTCAAACATGGATATCCGGCCTTATTGGCTTATCATATTATTGATCATTTAGGGGCTTCCTACTCATTGAGCATAGCTATGAATACCCTCTTGATCCGACTATCAAGCCAATATTATCAATATTATCATAAGAGCACATCTCTGGTTACTTCAGTAATCTGGCTATCGAGCCAATATTATCATAAGGAGCCAAAGAGAGTCTGCTGCACAGCACAGCTCAAACATGGGTATCCCTTGAGCACAGCTCACAATATCACTTGGGGGCTATGTTCGAACCATAGTTACACCTCTTGATAGGCATAAGGGCACCAGGGAAATCATTTGGGGGCTTGGTCGTATCCGAACCATAGCTACACCTCTTGATAGGCATAAGGGCACCAGGGAAATCATTTGGGGGCTTGGTCGTATCCGAACCATAGCTACACCTCTTGATAGGCATAAGGGCACCAGGGAAATCATTTGGGGGCTTGGTCGTGTCCGAACCATAGCTACACCTCTTGATAGGCATAAGGCCACCAGGGAAATCACTTGGGGGCTATGGGTTCGAACCATAGTTACACCTCTTGATAGGCATAAGGGCACCAGGGAAATCACTTGGGGGCTTGGTGGTATTCGAACCAAAGTTACACCTCTTGATCGGCGCAATGCCACAATTATGACTACTTGGGGCCTTGGTCATATTCGAACCATAGCTTAAACCCTCTTGAAAATACACATACATCATCATATATTGCATCATCATTACGTCATCATACTATGTATCATATGTGCACGGATATACCGGTTTATATGACAGGAACCGGTTTTCAAACCAGGTTATATTATTCAAATCTTTAAATAGCCAACATGGCTGGATTTTTAGTATGGTTATCAATAACCAATATTATGATTGAGGTTTCAAAGTCGCTTCAACGCAATGGATATAATTTATTCTATAATGGAAGGAATAGTCCAGAGTCGCTGCAGGCTTACGACCCGGCACTAGGGGGCTACATTATTCAAGTTGGATTACATCAAATACACAAGTCTCATGTCACTACAAGCATGCACCATGACACTTGGGGGCTCATGCAAAGTCATTTTTTTCATCACCTAATTGAAGACCTGACTCATCAAATTATATGAGCCGGCCCTTAGGGGATACCAATTGCTCCTGTCAAGAATTCAAGGTACAAAGCTTTTAATCCATTATATTGAAGGGTCCACTGCTCAGTTGGTAAAGCACAAGGCTCTTAACCTTGTGGACATGGGTTCAAGCCCGATGATAGGGGTTACATCATATGATGTTATTTTCATTGAAGTATATATCAAGTCCCAGCTCAATATTATCTTACTGAGCCGGCCTTGGGGGATACACGTTGCTGTTCAAAATTTACATGATTATATTTATAAAGTCCCTGCTCATTATTGCATAATGACCCGGCCCTTTGGGGCTACACTGGTTGAAGTTTTTATGAGCATCAGACAATTACAAGTCCCATGTTACTGCAAGCATAACAACCCGGCACTTGGGGGCTACATATGTGGAATACTCAGTTCTGACTGGTGATTGAGATGAACAACCTGGATTTCTTCAAACTTGTGACATTCATATTGAACCAAATCTTAAGCTGTTACTACGTAACCTTCTTAAGAATTGGGGGCTACAAGTGATAGGCATATAATAGGTATATTTTCAAGCTTGATGTTAACTACAATTATGACCCGGTGCTATCAATATTTATAAATCGACAATCTTGGCAATGATAAACCAGCAAGTTCTACATCCTTAAACCGACCGAAGATCAGATGAGTGTTTCAAGGACCAATATTGTTGTGAAGCATTGGGAGTTGAGTCAACTGAGTTATTCTTCATAATATTTTCTGTGACAAAACAATGTCAGCAAATTGATTATGAAGCTGGCCAATTGACCTGGATTTTCTAGAAGAAGGAAGTGACAAGGACTTAAGGATGATCAGGATCAGTTTAACATGGATAAATCCAAATTAAACTGGGGGCAAATGTCGGGGATATACCCTGCGGTGTGACCCGACTGGAGTTATAACCCGGCAGGAGTTAAGTCAGATGATAACCCGGCAGGAGTTAAGTCAGATGATAACCCAGCGGACAATCATAAACCGGCAGGAGTGATAACCCGGTAGACAATCATAAACCGGCAGGAGTCATAACACGGCAGACAATCATAAACCGGCAGACAGTGATAACTGGTTGACAGTCATAACCCAGTAGACAGTGATAACTGGTTGACAGTCATAACCCGACTGAAAGAGTCACCTGGGGTTATGAAGCCCAAGACATTATGAAGCCCAAGACGTTAAGAAGACCATGAAGAGAAGTCAAAAGAGTTAAATTCTTAACCCGAGTTGGACTCTACATGTAACCTGCCCCTTCAACATATATAAGGAGGGGCAGGGCACCCCAAGGTGGGAGAGGGATAATCTTAGGGTTAGACATAACTGGGAGATCCAGACATAACTGGGAGATCCGGTTTACAGCGACTTCCTCGTGATGATAATGAGACCTAGCCACAAACAACATGTAGGGTTGTTACCGGATGATGTTTCCCGGGGCCTGAAGCTGTCTAAATCTTTGTCTCGTGTCGCGTTTTCTCGATTCCGCTCAACCCCTCTCAAGCTACCACGTATATCCGTTTGCCTCACGACTAAGTCCTCACACTAGGACATCTGCCGTGACAATTCCACGACACACATGCTAGTCCAGCGTTCATGTAGAACATTCACATTAAACTCAGCTTCATATAATACTTGAACAACAGAAGTTAAGCAATTTTATACATCTCAATGATTCTCTGAGCAAAGGGCCTCTAGGCAGGCTTTAATTTCCTGGAGTTCACTCTGGTTTTTCTTGTTGCCACCGTCTGAGGTTAGGTTCTCTCATTCTAGAATAACAAATTATAATTGTGTTCTTAGTTGGAATGCTGAACTGAACCATGTAGTGTACTGACCATCTGACCTTCTTATGGAGATCCACTAAATTTAAGCACCCTATTTGCAGACATAAGCATGCCATAATGCCTCTTGTCCGCGCACCTGTCCCAAAAACCTCCGTGCAGCCGTGCCAGCTAGTCCTCGTCCATGGAAGATCTGGGAGAAAGTGCATTCCCTACTAGAATGCAGTTGTTTTCGCGCGTGCTGATAACCCACAAGTACCGGGGATCGCAACAGTTTTCGACCGTAGAGTATTCAGTCCAAATTTATTGATTCGGCACAAGTGGAGCCAAAGAATATTCTCAAGTATTAGCAGTTGAGTTGTCAATTCAACTACACCTGGATAACTTGGTATCTGCAGCAAAGTATTTAGTAGCAAAGTAGTATGATAGTAATGGTAATAATGGTAAAAGTAACGATAGCAGATTCGTAGTAATGGTAACAGTAGCAACGGAAAAGTAAATAAGCGAAGCACAATATGTGAAAAGCTCGTAGGCATTGGATCAGTGATGTATAATTATGTCGGATGCGATTCCTCATGTAATAGTTATAACATAGGGTGACACAGAACTAGCTCCAGTTCATCAATGTAATGTAGGCATGTATTCCAAATATAGTCATACGTGCTTATGGAAAAGAACTTGCATGACATCTTTTGTCCTACGCACCCGTGGCAGCGGGGTCCTAGTGGAAACTAAGGGATATTAAGGCCTCATTTTAATAAAGTACCGGACCAAAGCATTAACACATAGTGAATACATAAACTCCTCAAACTACGGTCATCACCGAGAAGTATCCCGATTATTGTCACTTCGAGGTTGTCGGATCATAACACATAATAGGTGACTATAAACTTGAAAGATAGGATCAAGAACTCACATATATTCATGAAAACATAATAGTTTCAGATCTGAAATCATGGCTCTCGGGCCCTAGTGACAAGCATTAAGCATAGAAAAGTCATAGAAACATCAATCTCAGAACATAGTGGATACTAGGGATCAAACCCTAACAAAACTAACTTGATTACATGGTAAATCTCATCCAACCCATCACCATCCAGCAAGCCTACGATGGAATTACTCACGCACGACATCATGAAATTCATGATGGAGGATGGTTGATGATGACGATGGCGACGAATCCCCCTTTCCGGAGCCCCGAACGGACTCCAGATCAGCCCTCCCGAGAGAGATTAGGGCTTGGCGGCGGCTCCGTATCATAAAACGCGATGAAACTTTATCTCTTATTTTTTCTCTGCGAAAGCATATGTATTGAGTTGGAGTTGAGGTCGGTGGCCATCCAGGGGGCCCACGAGGCAGGGGGCGCGCCCCCAACCTCGTGGAAAGGGTGTGGGCCCCTGGCCTTGATTCTTTCGCCAATATTTTTTATATTTTCTCAAAAGTTCCTCCGTGGATTTTTAGGTCATTCTGAGAACTTTTTGTTTCTGCACAAAAATAACACCATGGCAGTTCTGCTGAAAACATGTCAGGCCGGGTTAGTTTCATTCAAATCATGCAAGTTAGAGTCCAAAACAAGGGCAAAAGTGTTTGGAAAAGTAGATACGTTGGAGACGTATCAACTCCCCAAGCTTAAACCTTTGCTTGTCCTCAAGCAATTCAGTTGACAAACTGAAAGTGATAAAGACTAACTTTTACAAACCCTGTTTGCTCTTGTTGTTGTAAATATGTAAAGCCAGCATTCAAGTTTGCAGCAAAGATTATGAACTAACCCTATTCACAATAACACTTAGGTCTCATGTTTACTCATATCAATGGCATAGTCAACTAGCGAGCAATAATAATAAATCTCGGATGACAACACTTTCTCAAAACAATCATAATATGATAACACAAGATGGTATCTCGCTAGCCCTTTCTGAGACCGCAAAACATAAATGCAGAGCCCCTTTAAAGATCAAGGATTGACTAAACATTGTAATTCATGGTAAAAGAGATCCAGTCAAGTCATACCCAATATAAATTAACATTAATACATGCAAATGACAATGTGCTCTCCAGCGTGTGCTTTTTAATAAGAGGGTGATGACTCAACATAAAAGTAAATAGATAGACCCATCGCAGGGGGAAGCAGGGATTTGTAGAGGTGCCAGAGCTCGATCTAAAATAGAGATGAATAACATTTTGACCAGTATACTTTCACTATCAACGCAACAACTATGAGATCTCGATATCTTCCATGCTACATACATTATAGGTGGTTCCCAAACAGAATGGTAAAGTTTATACCCCCCCCCCCCCCACCACCAACAAGCATCAATCCATGGCTTGCTCGAAACAACGAGTGCCTCCAACTAGCAATAGCCCTGGGGTGTTTTGTTTAATTATTTTGATTTGCTTTGATCTTTTTTATCATGGGACTGGGCATCCCGGTTACCATCCATTGTCTCGTGAATGAGGAGCGCAGTCCACTCCTCTTGAGAATAACCCACCTAGCATGGAAGATACAGACAGCCCTAGTTGATACATGAGCTGCTCGAGCATACAAAACAGAATTTCATTTGAAGGTTTGGAGTTTGGCACATACAAATTTACTTGGAACGACAGGTAAATACCGCATATAGGAAGGTATGGTGGACTCATATGGAATAACTTTGGGGTTTATGGAGTTTTGATGCACAAGCAGTATTCCCGCTTAGTACAGGTGAAGGCTAGCAAAAGACTGGGAAGCAACCAACTGAGAGAGCGACGACCGTCATGAACATGCATTAAAATTAATCAACACTGAGTGCAAGCATGAGTAGGATATAATCCACCATGAACATAAAAATCGTGAAAGCTATGTTGATTTGTTTCAACAACATGCATGAACACTTTGTGCCAAGTCAAGTCACTCGAATCATTTAAAGGAGGATACCACCGTATCATACCACATCACAACCATTTTAATAGCATGTTGGAACACAAGGTAAATCGTTATAAACTCCAAGCTAATTAAGCATGGCATAAGCAACTATAATCTCTAATTGTCATTGCAAACATGTTTATTCATAATAGGCTGAATCAGGAATGATGAACTCATCATATTTACAAAAACAAAAGAGGTCGAGTTCATACCAGCTTCTCTCATCTCAATCAGTCCATCATATATCTTCATTATTGCCTTTCACTCGCACGACCGAACGTTATATATAATAATAATAGTGAAAGTGCATTGGACTAAGATGGAATCTGCAAGCATTCAATTCAAGGGAGAAGACAAGGTAATATGGGCTCTTGGTTAAATCAACAACCATGCATATAAGAGCCACTAAACATTTTCATTATGGTCTTCTCCTCTCGACCCCTAAAGGAAAGAAAAGAAATAAAACTATTTACACGGGAAAGCTCCCAACGAGCAAAAGAAGAACGAGAAATCTTTTTGGGTTTTCATTTTAATTACTACTACAAGCATGGAAAGTAAACTAACTAATTTTTTGGTTTTTCAGAAGGTTTATCGAACACACAAGAAGAAAGCTAGAAAAAGAAAATAAACTAGAATGCATAGTACAATGAAAAAGTATGAGCACCGACTACTAAAATAAGTGTGCGAACATGAATGTAATGTCGGTGAGAAATACGTACTCCCCCAAGCTTAGGCTTTTGGCCTAAGTTGGTCTATTGCCATGGATAGCGGCTACTCTCCCCGGTGTACTCAGGAGTGTCATCAGGATACCACTGGCTGGCGATCTCCTCCGGATCCCACTGATAACAGGATGGACGATAAGGGTCCAGTGGCGGTTCCGGCTCAGGCTCTGGAGCTGATGTCTGGCCTCGGTGCGCGTACACGATCGACGGCAAGACGAGTTAAGGGCTGTTCGATCCGGTCATGGAGGAAGTCGGTGAGGCCGGCATTATCAGCCAAAGAATAAAAGTCTTCATAAATCCCGGCTGCTCTCAAGAAATTATCACAAGGCCACTCACACGGCCTCACTTCCGCTATAGGAGGAAGATTATACTTGGCCTTTTCTTTCTCCTTAGCTTGTTTATCCTTGGAGCCTTGGATAGAAGAGCCCCTCAACAATCTCCTCATCATTTTCTGAAAATTTCTGAAATTTTTAGCAACTTCAAAATAAAAGTGGATCAAACTCAATAAAACTGATAGCAACTACTCCCACAAGTGCCTAGAGCCTATATCATGCATTAGAATTACTTGGGACCTCATAAATTTAACATACAAGCTCAAGAACAGGGTCACCTAGGCAGCAAAAATTTGCAGTGAATAAAGCACTAGAACAAAAACTAATTGGACCATTGGAGGAGTCACATACCAAAGAACAATCTCCCAAAGCAGTTTTGTGAATGGAGCTTTGAGCAAGGAGATCGAAAATTGCAGCAAAATGAGCTAGAACTCGTGCTTGAGCTGGATGGGGATTTTTTTGGGAGGAAGATGGAGTGTGTGGGTGCAGGAATAAGTGGAGGGGGGCCACCATGGGCCCACGAGGCAGGGGGCGCGCCCAATAAGAGTGGGCGCGCCCTGGACCCTCGTGGCTAGGTGCTTGCCCCCCGTGTTGTGTTCTCAGTGCCTAAAATCCTCAAATATTTCATAAAAAATCATACTAAATTTGCAGCGCATTTGGAGAACTTTTATTTTTGGTATATTTTTTATTGCATGGATAATTCAAAAAACAGACAGATAATACTAGTTTTGCTTTATTTATTATAATAACAGAAAGTAAAAAGAGGGTACAGAAGGTTGTGCCTTATAGTTTCATCCATCTCATGATCATCAAAAGGAATCCACTAACAAGGTTGATCAAGTCTTGTTAACAAACTCATTCCGAATAACATGGAACCGGAGAAATTTCGAATAACACTAGGTTACCTCAATGGGGATATGAACATCCCCTATAACAAGAATATCATATTTTTTTCTTGACAGTAGGAAGAGGAAATTCAAAACCTCCAATAATGATAGTTGGAACTTTTCCAATAGAATTGATGCTATGAACTTGAGGTTGTTTCCTCGAAAAGTGTACCATACGCTCATTGCCATTAACATGAAAAGTGACATTGCCTTTGTTGCAATCAATAACATGTCACATCTCTAGCCTTGCTATGCACTTGGACTAGCTTGGTTGTTGCATCATGTCTAAATTTATTTGAAAGTTGAAATGGGGATTGATCAAACCCTAGCACTAGATCAAATCAACTAGGTTCAAATAAAAAATATTCTCAACGAACCCAAAATGCCCTTCAGAAAAGTTCATCATTTTTGGATTGGTTTAAAACCTCTGCCAAAAATGGTGCACATATTTCTAGGTCCATTTTGGATTTTCGAATTAATTCATAAAGTATTTGAATTTGGGCATTTAATGCCAAAGCTGTCAGGATCCCGACTCAATGCCACATCGATATAGCATGTAACACCTCATATCACTTTGCGGCCTCACACACGGTATTCCCACGGGTGTCGCCTTACCAGGCTCGGGACCGTTTGCTCCTTTTGGCACATGTATATGATAGTGTCGCTACCATCCATATGACAAGGAGCCCGGGCTGACATGGCTAGTCGTGAACCCAAAGTGGCACTAACTTACAGGGACATGCATACATGACCCAGCAATGAACGTGTCGGTCATCAGCGAATGAATCTGGGATGTAGCAGCTGGGCTAGGAGGACTCAGGTAATCCGGGCTGTAGCAGGCTAACAGGACTCCGGTAGACACTGCATGACATTTCTCCGAAGGGACAGACACAGGAACGAAGAAGGACACATGCCAGCCAGCCTAAGTGTTCTCGAGCAGTAGCAAGCTACCATGGCTCAGTGGAAGCACTAGGAGACATTTCCCGGTAAGAGAGGCTACCAAGGATAAACAACTAGATAGTCAGATCCCACACATACCAAGCATTTCAATAACATACACACAATATGCTCGATATGTGCAAATACAACACGGCATCACAACATGACTCTACAACTCAAGTATTTTATTCAATAGGCTCCGAGGAGCGAGATATTACAAACATGGGTCTCATGACCCAACATACAGAGCATACAAGCAACAAGCACAAACGGAAGCTTAACATGTCTGAGTACAGACATCTACAAATGAAAAAGGCTGAGAAGCCTGACTGTCTACAAGACCCTCCCAAGGGTACCAGATCGTAGCTGAGGTAACAAGCTAAACGTCGGAGTCCACGCGGAAGTACTAGCGAGACTGAAGTCTCTCTGCAAAACATAAAATAGGCAAACGTGAGTACAAATGTACCCAGCAAGACTTACATCAGAACTAGCTACATATGCACCATTATTAACAACGGGGGGTGGTGGAGTTTGACTGCAGCAAGCCAACTTTGACTCGGTGGCTATCCTAAACTACGACTGCAAGTAACTCTTTTGAGGTGGCGCACACGAGTCCACATATTCACCATATCAATACACCACTATGGATCCGCTCCCGTCTACCCACGAGAACGCCATCCATAGCACTCACTCTTATCTTGCGCATTTTAGAGTATCCACTTCAAGTTATCTATGAAATGTATAGGCAACCCAGAAGTCCTTTACCGCAGACACGGCTATTCGAATAGATAATGTTAACCCTGCAGGGGTGTACTTCTTCACACACGCTCTCACCACTTATCGCCGTTTACACGACATGTACTCGGCAAGCTTCAAGCGGAAGCCCAGCAAGGGTGTTGGCCACGACCTGACTAACCACACAAGTCTCTTGTCCAGGTTTATCGCCTATTCGGGTTCCATCCGCAAGGAGATCCGGCTAGGGTGTCGCTCACGGCCCCAAACGATGTGTGCAGGGTTCCCAAGCCCACCTCGATGGGTGGATCTATGCTTGGTACACCGTGCCAGGGTGCCTAGTCTGCCCAAGCCCACCTGTACTGGGTGCCACTTGGTAGACTACTAACACTACCTACAAACACCAGAAACTAGTTCCAACTCCTGGACAGAGATCGAGTTGATTAATAAGTCGAGAGAGCTTGGAGTGCCCGGAGCCCAACGTGTGGTAGTAACTATTCATGGATCACAAACACAGAACTCAGTTCCTGAGGACGGCTTCAATAAGGCTACCCACCATGTACTCCTACATGGCCTCTCACCGCTACCTTTACCAAATCGTGTTCACACACTTAGCTCACACACAGTAGGACATGTTCACACACCTCCAATTCGTTCCCGATGAATCAGACCTGACTCAACTCTAACCAGTAGCAGGCATGACAAACAAGCATCAATGAGTAGGCACATCAAGGCTCAAACAACTCCTACTCATGCTAGTGGGTTTCATCTATTTACTGTGGCAATGATAGGTCATGCAGAGGAAAGGGGTTCAACTACCGCAGCATGTAACCGTTGAATTGTTGTTGTCCTAATGCAGTAAAAGAGAGCAGGAGCGAGAGAGTGGGACTGTATCGGAATGAACAAGGGGGTTTTGCTTGCCTGGCACTTCTGAAGATAGTATAGTTCTTCATCGGTGTCATCGAACTCATCGACGGAACCACGTCTATTGAGAGGGGACAAACACCGACAAACAAGGCAGAACACAATCAATGCAATGCACAATATTATGCATGATCATGACATGCCAATATGATGTGGTTTGAGCTAATGCAACTAGCAGCAAGTTCAATGGAGTTGGTTTGAACCCTAGGTTCAAATTCAAACTCCATATGTTATTATTCAGATGCCTTATTTGTTTTGCCCAATTCAGCAACTATAAGTTGTTCTAACATGCATGAAACCAGTAAAGAGGGATAGATTGGATTGTTTTGATCATTTTTCATATATAATTTATCTCATTTGGAGTTATGGTTGAATTACTATGATTTTTAGAAGTTTATGCTATTTTCTGGAATTTCCTGGATTATTCTTAATTCAGAAAATGATTCACTGCGTTAGCCTGACGTCAGTGTGATGTCAGCAGGTCAACTGTGGTCAAAGCTGACGTTCAGGACCCACATGTCATTGGCTCACTATTAACTGGGGATTAATCCCATGTTGACTGGGGTTTGACCCACCGCGGGAGCCGCAGTCAGTGACCATGGTGGGGTGATTAGCCTCTAATTAAGTGACACGTCGGCTTCGCCGGAGCTTTGCTGGCGACGACAAAAACCGCGGCAAGAGCTCGCTGGAGCGGCGCTACGGGCGGTGTTGGGCAAAGCCAAGGGCACCAGAGGGTTGCCCTTGCTCGCGCGCATCCAGGGGAGGCACGCGGGAGGGTGCGTTGTGGGCGGAGCTCGCCAGAGCGAGCTCGCGGTGGCGGCCGAGGTACGGCTTCGAGCCGGCTCGGGCTACAGGGCACGGGGAAACTCTCTGAGGGGCTCGCCTTACTCCTGGTGAAGCAAGGAGGGCGATGATGCATGTGGGAGCCATTGCTTTGGGCTCTGGCCACGACGGCGCCATGGCCGTCGGCGGGGAGCTTTCGGGTGCGGTGGGAACAGTGGCTACGGAGGCCAAACGAGCACGGGAGCTAGGGGGAGAGGAAGAGGAGCTCACAGAGAAGTCGGAGGAGGTCTCAACGGGCTCGGGGAGGCACCGGAGGCAGCAAATCGACAACGACGATCTTCGATGGCTGACGAGGGGAACGACGGTGCAGGCAGCATCCAGGGGCTTCCGGCATCGGGCGGCTCGGTGAGGAGGAGGAGAGGGACTAGGCGGAGCTCTTGGGTAGCTCCAGGGGGGCGAGGGAGAGGCGGTGGCCATGGCTACGGTGAGCGCCAGCGACGGTGGCGCTCGGGTTGTTGCGAGAGAGAGATAGACAGAGGAGGGGATAAGCACGGGGGAAAGTGAGAGGGGGTCGAGTGTGAAAGTGTGTTATATCGACTAGAGGGGGGGTGAATAGGCGATTTTTATGAATTCTTCACTGAGGAATTTGCTGGTGAGGAAATTCCTAACTGAAGAACTACTAGCAGCGGAATAAGGACTCAGAAGTAGACATAACAGAATACAAGCATAGTCAACATGGCGAGATGAAGACAAACACAGAGTACAGAAAGCGTAAACACAGGATAACACAAGAAAGAAGATGGACAAACTGAAGAAATTGAACTGAGGAAATTGAGAAAGTCCTCAGTCAAAGTCTTCAAACAGATATGAACAGGCACACAACAATAGACATGAGGAAATGAAAGAGTTTAGGAAATAGAACCAGGAGGCTTGGTGAAGACAATGATTTGGTAGACCAGTTCCAACTACTATCTCAGTTGTACATCTGGTTGGAGCGGCTGAGTATTTAAACTTGAGGACACCCAGTCCTGGACACACAGTCCTAACCGTATTCTCCTTGAGCTAAGGTCACAGAGACCTCGCCCAATCACTCGTGGTAAATCTTCAGGTGACTTCCGAACCTTCACAAACTCGGTCACTCAGCGATCCACAATTCCTCTTGGATGCTCTAGACCTTGACGCCTAACCGTCTAGAAGAAGCACTGTCTTCAAAGGTAACAAGCATCGGATCCACGCAGGATCAATCTCTTCGGTGATGCTCGGTCACTTTGGGTTTGTAGGTGTTGGGTTTTGGGTTTTCCTCACTTGATGATTTTCGCTCAAAGTCCTCGGAGGATGGGATGCTCTCAATTGACAAGTGTCAGTTTCTCTCGGAGCAGCCAACCAGCTAGTGGTTGTAGGGGGCGGCTATTTATAGCCTCAGGAGCAGCCCGACATGATAAGACATAAATGCCTTTGTCTGGTATGACCGTTAGGTGGGTAGATATTTTGGGACAGCTGGCGCATAGCACAGCAACGGTCGGAATTTTGACTATCAAAATCCTCAGGGCTATCATGTTCCTCACTGTGTAGGCAATTCACACTGGTGAATTCCTAATTCCTCAGTCAGAACAAATTCCTCAGAGACCAGAAGAACTTCGTCTCTATCACTGAAGAAATTGACTGAACTATATGAAATTTCCAATGGCTTCACTCGAAGGGATTGGTAGGTGTAGGATTTTGAGTTGAGCATCACATGGAAATTTTTCCTTAGTATTTCCTCGACCCCTTTAACAGTACGGTGTTTCCAATGACTCAAGAAATAGAAAATGAAACTACGAAAACAAAAGTCTTCACGCTTCATATTCCTCGAATGAATACCAAATCTTTAAGGTCACACCAATTTCTTCACTTTCAAAGTCTTCAAAAATTCTTCAGATATCCAAAGTCTTCAGACGAAGAACTTCATTCTTAGGGGTCAACTTTCTCTATAAATATCACACTCCTCATAGAATTATAGACCTGTGTACACTCACAAACGCATCAGTCCCTTAACCTATAAGTCTTCAATACACCAAAATCACTAAGGGGCACTAGATGCACTTACAGAGGGAGTGTGTGGCAACGCCTAGGCGCGTCAGGGATGAGGCAGGCAGGCAGGAGGTGGCCGAGCGCGTGCTTGCGCACTACAGGCACACGCCCTCCTGCCTACTGGCAGGAGGTGGAAGATGACAGGGAGGAGGAGGTGGGCTGGGCCGGCCACTTGGGCCGCTAGGTAAGTTACGTAGGTTTCCTTTCTTTCTAATTTTCTTCTGTTTTCTATTTATTTTGATCTGTTTTGAATTAGTAAAAATAGTAACTCATTTTGTAAAATCCTGAAAGTAATTTTGGGCACTATTTGAAATATATGCAACAACCCTCATTTAGTTTCAGAATTATATGAGCATTTAAATTATTTATAGCATTTAAATGCCCAAATTCAAATACTTTATGAATTAATTCGAAAATCCAAAATGGACCTAGAAATATGTGCACCATTTTTGGCAGAGGTTTTAAACCAATCCAAAAACGATGAACTATTCTGAAGGGCATTTTGGGTTCGTTGAGAATGTTTTTTATTTGAATCTAGTTGATTTGATCTGGTGCTAGGGTTTGATCAATACCCATTTCAACTTTCAAAAAAATTTAGACATGATGCAACAACCAAGCTAGTCCAAGTGCATAGCAAGGCTAGGGATGTGACAACTCACCCCCACTAAACAAGAATCTCGTCCCGAGATTCAAGCGTAGGGTAAGATGAAGAGGGGATGCAACTAACACAATATTCACGATCCAGGATGCACTTCATAAGAACGTTGATTCGATCATCATCTTTGTCTCGATGTCTTGCTCTGAGAACTCCATCTAACATGACAACGAGAGGAAAGGGACAACTCCAGAAGAATCGATCTTCTCAAAGATCGAGCAACTTAGGATCAACTCATGGAGTGAGACATTGAAACATCTCTTGAGCTGACACACAAAACACACATCAAGAGGGATGGGAAGATTACGGAGGTTCAATATGGTAGGCAACAATTCCACGCTGAAGTAGGATGGTGCATGGTTTCAAAGTAGCGAGGAGATAGTTGCCATGATTCCACAACGGTGCACCTTGGGAGAGGTGACTCGTAGAATTATTACCTTAAGTGGCAAAAAGAATTACTTTTGATCCATAGATCATTGAAATTCTACATACCAGCCTGAGGCAAATCACTATTGATCGTTTGAAAGAATTCGAGAGGATGGCATACTCAGCTTGGAAAGGAAACTATGGTTATAAAACAACTCGGCAAATGGAAGGCACATTCCAGTTGATACCAAGGATATAACCTAGTGACTGAGCGTTCTTTCAAGAACTTGAGCATTTCCATATTCATCAAGGTTTTACCAACATCTATGCCAAGATCCTGGTAACACCTCGTACTACCATGATGAATAACGATGGAGGATGTAGGTGAAGAGAAGGACAACACTTTCTCAGATTTTACCTTGACGACGCCAAGGAAACAAAATCTGGATGATCGACTAAGAGACATTTAGCACTCCGCTTCTAATGTTCTCCTTGATGTTCTACATACCACAGTCATACTTTAAGCATTAACGTGGACATCAAGTATAGGTCGGACTTTGGAAGGCAAAGGATTTATAAGGAACACTTCTAGAAAAGTCACATGAAATCCTTGTAGAGAAGATGGGAAAATTGCTCATTCAAGATACTACCATGATAGATCTTCCGGCTAGGTGTGTCCGCCAGAACATCAACCTTGTCGGGACCTACATCATAGATGTTGGAAAGGTTCCAACCATTATATCTGCCTGAGATTCAGATCTGGTTGGTAACTGAATATTTTAGACAACATGTCTGGAAAAGAAAGTTTGCAACACAAACCGACGAGATGACGTTTCAAGATTCTCAGGAAAAGAACTACGATAGAAAGCTCCAAAACATGAGCTGGTTCTGCTACATACATGTGAACACGCTATCCCAGACAAGCATGACCACGTAGTAGTCTTATAATAAAACACTACCGAGTTCAGGTTGGGAACCATCATTGAAGATAATGAAGGCATGTGCATGACCTAGGATTAGCACATGAGACTCCCTTTTCTTGAGCAAATCAAGCAGTGGCTTGGTGTGCTAGGGCATACAATGGAGTGGAGGTAATTAATCTACCAAACCATATAATACATTCACACATGCATAACTGACTTGCGATGATTCCAGAGGAAACAAAAACAAACTTTCTCAAATTCATGGCGGCAACTTGCATCAAATGCACGTGAACTTAGAGGAAGTGACTTCTTCCATCGAAGCATAAGCTTGATGAACGGAACACGAAGGCATTGCTTACAAAGTTTCCAACACTAGGTTGATGTTCAACATGAATCATGGAGGAGACAAAATGCCGCTGATGGGCTCAACAACAACTCATCAGAATTTCCATATCACTGGACTTCCACCATTATGTGAACAATGTGATAGTATTGGTCAAACCAAAAGATGTAATGGTGTATGCTCGGGGAATCAACCGCGAGTAAGACAACATTACGAATATCGTTGGTTCTAACTTGATTTGATGATGGCCCACACTCAAATCAAGGTTTGGGCAAGACGATAGGTTCAACAACTGATCACGAGGACCAATCATAGAAGAAATCATCTTTCTACAACAAACACACAAACACAAGATATCCCTTTGGAAATGAACTAAGTTAGGCAAGCTTTTATCTTCCAACTCTCCAAGTTGTTATTCAGCTTAACCAACTAGCTCAGGGGTATCCAACACAAATTCTTGGAGAAGGGGTGGTTTATAAGAAAACCAACTTGATCATGAGCTCAACATCACAGTCAGGGGATAATCTGGTAACACTTCTGAGAAGATATTTGAAAAATCACGAACCACCAGTATGTTACTAAGCTCGAGATCAATCTTGCTTTTCAGGGCAAGACGATGTGATCAAGAGAGTGATGGATTGACACAATCCTATCTCATTGATCAAAGAGTGCACCAAGAAATATGGACTATTAGCACGATCAATCTTAGGATGATGATTCAATAACCAACATGCTTAGAATGTGAATATTGTCCATTTACTACCAAGCAACGAGTTGCTCGGAGTATTGATTTCACACATCACAATTCACTTGTCGGCATTCCGGTTACAACAACACAAGGACCGAGGAATGAATGATGATGGTGAGAAGTATCAATGCATCAAGAATTCATAAGAGATGGTGCAATTCCTATGACATTCTTGACATAATTAAATAGGGTAATACTCCAAGGTAGAACAGAACAAAAGCTGGTTTGGCATTTGATCTGCAGAATACAACTACTTTGATCCAATACTAGAAATGGATAAGGTATTGGAGTTTGTTTCTCCTAGTCATTCTGGAATAGAACGGACTGATGGACCACAAGAGTAATAGGCATCGATAAACACGATTGCACCACTATTCCTGACTATCAATTGATAGACAAAGGTCAGAAGACAACTAAAGAGGGACAACTCAAAAGAACATACGATTTTCTGAGTTGTGGATGCATGGATTAGCATGTCGAACGAGTTCAACATATTTCTTCCGGATAACCCATGCAGAAAGGTAGAACTGGCAGAGTCATGGCATAGCATCGAGAACTCGTGGAGTGCACTCTGGTTGTGATCTTTTGGTTCAGGAACTTCTGCCATAAATGGTTCATAGTATTCGGAAGAAGGAAATACCGCGGACCTCGTGGACTAATGCAAAGGTTACTAATATCCTAAAGGAACTAGCAACACTGTGAACATGAGGTAAGTAGGGTGAATCTCGGGTTCAAAACCCAGGAGTAGAATACCTACTACTAAGTGGCATCACGGGATGCTTTCGAGAATGATGACCAGAATCACCACACTGTGATTACAAAACATGGGCGAGATACTAGGTGATACTCTAAGACACCTAGGGTCATAATGATAACTCCAACATATATGTCGAGGCAATAGATTACCTCAACTCAGCAATTAGTGTGATCAACCTGGCCTAAAAGGACATCGAAACCAGAGGGAAAGGATTTTGCAAATGTATCAGACTATTTAGAGACCTGGGATGATTCGGACAACAGAATGGCTGTAAATGCTCAAAAAGATTGAGACATCCTCAAAATAGTGGCATAACCACTCGATCATCATAATATCGAGGTTCTGAGATCAACTATGAATACACGAAGCCAGTAGGAACTGAACTGAGGCTTCAATCCACCAAACTTATGAGTCTACGGATTAGTAACACGTGATCCTGATAGAAACAAGAGATGCCTAGTTTCATAACCCCGTATGAAATATAGGATGACTCAGATCAGAGGGTATAAGGTAAAGGAGTAAAAAGAGCCTTACGTTCCATCCCACAATCAATTCCCCTACATATAACTAAAGCATTTCTACACTCAACTTCGACCAGTTTGGCTTGGTTATCCTACAGGCACTCAGGCTCTGATACCAAAGCTGTCAGGACACCGACTCAATGCCACACCGATCTAGCATGTAACACCTCATATCACTTTGCGGCCTCACGCACGGTATTCAGACGGGTGTCGCCTTACCAGGCCTGGGACCATTTGCGCCTTTTGGCACACGTATATGATAGTGTCGCTAGCATCCATATGACAAGGAGCCCGGGCTGACATGGCTAGTCGTGTACCCAAGGTGGCACTAACTTACAAGGACAGGCATACATGACACAGCAACAAACGTGTCGGTCATCAGCGAATGAATCTGGGCTGTAGCAGCTGGGCTAGTAGAACTCTGGTAATCCGGGCTGTAGCAGGCTAACAGGACTCCGGTAGACACTGCGTGACGTTTCCCCGAAGGGACAGACACAGGAACAAAGAAGGACACATGCCAGACAGCCTAACTGTTCAGGAGCAGCAGCAAGCTACCATGGCTCAGTGGAAGCACTAGGAGACATTTCCCGGTAAGAGAGGCTACCAAGGATAAACAACTAGATAGTCAGATCCCACACATACCAAGCATTTCAATAACATACACACAATATGCTCGATATGTGCAAATACAACATGGCATCACAACATGACTCTACAACTCAAGTATTTTATTCAATAGGCTCCGAGGAGCGAGATACTACAAACATGGGTCTCATGACCCAACATACAGAGCATACAAGTAACAAGCACAAACGGAAGCTTAACATGTCTGAGTACAAACATCTACAAATGAAAAAGGCTGAGAAGCCTGACTGTCTACAAGACCCTCCCAAGGGTACAAGATCATAGCTGAGGTAACAAGCTAAACGTTGGAGTCCACGCGAAACTACTAGCGAGACTGAAGTCTCTCTGCAAAACATAAAATAGGCAAATGTGAGTACAAATGTACCCAGCAAGACTTACATCAGAACTATCTACATATGCATCATTATCAACAAAGGGGGGTGGTGGAGTTTGTCTGCAGCAAGCTAGCTTTGACTCGGTGGCTATCTTGAACTATGACTGCAAGTATCTCTTTTGAGGTGGCGCACACGAGTCCACATATTCACCATATCAATACACCATTATGGATCCGCTCCCGTCTATCTACGAGAACGCCATCCATAGCACTCACGCTTATCTTGCGCATTTTAGAGTATCCACTTCAAGTTATCTATGAAATGTATAGGCAACCCAGAAGTCCTTTACCGCGGACACGGCTATTCGAATAGATAATTTTAACCCTGCAGGGGTGTACTTCTTCACACACGCTCTCACCACTTATCACCGTTTGCACGACATGTACTCGGCAACCTTCAAGAGGAAGCCCATTGAGGGTGTCGGCCACGACCTGACTAACCACACAAGTCTCTCGTCCAGGTTTATTGCCTATTTGGGTTCCATCCGCAAGGAGATCCGGCTGGGGTGTCGCTCACGGCCCCAAACAATGTGTGCAGTGTTCCCAAGCCCACCTCGATGGGTGGATCTACGCTTGGTACACCGTGCCACGGTGCCTAGTCTATCCCAAGCCCACCTGTACCGGGTGCCACTTGGTAGACTACTAACACTACCTACAAACACCAGAAACTAGTTGCAACTCCTGGACAAAGATCGAGTTGATTAATAAGTCGAGAGAGCTTGGAGTGCCTGGAGCCCAATGTGTGGTAGTAACTATTCATGGATCACAAACACAGAACTCAGTTCCTGAGGACGGCTTCAATGAGACAACCCACCATGTACTCCTACATGGCCTCTCACCGCTACCTTTACCAAATCGTGTTCACACACTTAGCTCACACACAGTAGGACATGTTCACACACCTCTAATTCATCCCCGATGAACCAGAACTGACTCAACTCTAAGCAGTAGCAGGCACGACAAACAAGCATGAATGAGTAGGCACATCAGGGCTCAAACAACTCCTACTCATGCTAGTGGGTTTCATCTATTTACTGTGGCAATGACAGGTCATGTAGAAGAATGGGGTTCAACTACCGCATCATGTAACAGTTGAATCGTTGTTGTCCTAATGCAGTAAAAGAGAGCAGGAGCGAGAGAGTGGGACTGTATCAGAATGAACAAGGGGTTTTGCTTGCCTGGCACTTCTGAAGATAGTATAGTTCTTCATCGGTGTCATCGAACTCATCGTCAGAACCACGTCTATTGAGAGGGGACAAACACCGACAAACAAGGAAGAACACAATCAATGTAATGCACAATATGATGCATGATCATGACATGGCAATATGCTGTGGTTTGAGCTAATGCAACTAGCAGCAAGTTAAATGGAGTTGGTTTGAACCCTAGGTTCAAATTCAAAAACTCCATATGTTATTATTCAGATGCCTTATTTGTTTTGCCCAATTCAGCAACTATAAGTTGTTCTAACATGCATGAAACTAGTATAGATGGATAGATTGGATTTTTCAGATCATTTTTCATATATAATTTATCTCATTTGGAGTTACGGTTGAATTACTATGATTTTTAGAAGTTTATGCTATTTTCTGGAATTTCCTGGGTTATTTTTAATTCAGAAAATGATTTACCACGTCAGCCTGACGTTAGTGTGATGTCAGCAGGTCAACTGTGGTCAAAGCTAACGTTCGGGACCCACATGTCATTAGCTCACTGTTAACTAGGGATTAATCCCATGTTGACTGGGGTTTGACCCACCGCGGGACCCGCTGTTAGTGACCGTGGTGTGGTGATTAGCCTATAACTAAGTGACAAGTCGGCTTCGCCGAAGACGACCAAAACCGCGGCGGGAGCTCGCCGGAGCGGCGCTACGGGCGGTGTTGGGCAAAGCCAAGGATACCAGAGGGTTGCCCTTGCTCGCGCGCATCCATGGGAGGCATGCGGGAGGGCGCGGGGTGGCCGGAGCTCGTCGGAGCGAGCTCGTGGTGGCGGCCGAGGTACAGCTTCGAGCGGGCTTGGGCTACAGGGCACGGGGAAACGCTCCGAGGGGCTCGCCGGACTCCTGGTGAAGCAAGGAGGGCGATGATGCGTGTGGGAGCCATTGCTTTGGGCTTTGGCCACGACGGCGCCATGGCTAGTGGCGGGGAGCTTTCGGGTGCGGTGGGAATGGTGGCTACGGAGGCCAAACGAGCACGGGAGCTAGGGGGAGAGGAAGAGGAGCTCGCAGACAAGCCGGAGGAGGTCTCAACGGGCTCGGGGAGGCACCGGAGGCAGCAAATCGACGGCGATGATCTTCGTTGGCCGACGAGGGGAACAGCGGTTTCCGGAGTCCGGCGGCTCGGTGAGGAGGAGGAGAGGGACTAGGCGGAGCTCGTGGGCAGCTCTAGGGGGGAGAGGGAGAGGCGGTGGCCATGGCTATGGTGAGCGCCGGCGACGGTGGCGCTCGGGTGGTTGCGAGCGAGAGAGACAGAGGAGGGGATGAGCACAGGAGAAAGTGAGAGGGGGTCAAGGGAGTGCGTGGCAACGCCTAGGCGCGTCGGGGATGAGGCAGGTAGGCAGAAGGTGGCCGAGCGCGTGCTCGCACGCTGCGGGCACACGCCCTCCTGCCTACTGGCAGGAGGTGGAAGATGACAGGGAGGAGGAGGTGGGCTGGGCCGGCCACTTGGGCCGCCAGGTAAGTTAGGTAGGTTTCCTTTCTTTCTAATTTTCTGCTATTTTTTATTTATTTTGATTTGTTTTGAATTAGTAAAAATACTAACTCATTTTGTAAAATCCTGAAAATAATTTTGGGCACTATTTGAAATATATGCCTCAGCCCTCATTTAGTTTCAGAATTATTTGAGCATTTAAATTATTTATAGCATTTAAATGCCCAAATTCAAATACTTTATGAATTAATTCGAAAATCCAAAATGGACCTAGAAATATGTGCACCATTTTTGGCAGAGGTTTTAAACCAATCCAAAAATGATGAACTTTTCTGAAGGGCATTTTGGGTTCGTTGAGAATATTTTTTATTTGAACCTAGTTGATTTGATCTGGTACTAGGGTTTGATCAATCCCCATTTCAACTTTCAAATAAATTTAGACATGATGCAACAACCAAGCTAGTCCAAGTGCATAGCAAGGCTAGGGATGTGACATAACAGACCCTGCAGTATTCAAAAAGGGTCTACCAAGGATAATCGACATACTATCGTTGTCGGAAATATCAAGAATAACAAAGTCTGTTAAGATAGTGACATTTGCAACCACAATAGGCACATCCTCACAAATACCGACAGGTATAGCAGTTGATTTATCAGCCATTTGCAAAGATATTTCATTAGGTGTCAACTTATTCAATTCAAGTCTACAATATAAAGAGAGAGGCATAACACTAACACCAGCTCCAAGATCACATAAAGCAGTTTTAACATAGTTTCTTTTAATGGAGCATGGTATAGTTGGTACTCCTGGATCTCCAAGTTTCTTTGATATTCCACCCTTAAAAGTATAATTAGCAAGCATGGTGGAAATTTCAGCTTCCGGTATCTTTCTTTTATTTGTAGTAATATCCTTCATATATTTAGCATAAGGATTTACTTTAAGCATATCAGTTAAGCGCATACGTAAGAAGATAGGTCTAATCATTTCAGCAAAGCGCTCAAAATCCTCATCATCCTTTTTCTTGGATGGCTTAGGAGGTAAAGGCATGGGTTTCTGAACCCATGGTTCTCTTTCTTTACCGTGCTTCCTAGCAAGAAAGTCTCTCTTATCATAACGTTGATTCTTTGATTTTGGGTTATCAAGATCAATAGTAGGTTCAATCTCTATATCATTATTATTTCTAGGTTGAGCATCATCATGAACATTGTCATTAACATTATCACTAGGTTCATGATCATCACCTGATTGTGTTTCAGCATCAGAAATAGAAATATCATTGGGATTCTCAGGTGTGTCTATAACGGGTTCACTAGAAGCATGCAAAGTCCTATCATTTTTCTTTTTCTTCTTTTTAGAAGGACTAGGTGCATCTAAATTATTTCTCTGAGAATCCTGCTCGATTCTCTTAGGGTGGCCTTCAGGATACAAAGGTTCCTGAGTCATTCTACCAGTTCTAATAGCCACTCTAATAGCAAAATCATGTTTATTATTTAATTCATCGAGCAAATCACTTTGAGCTTTAAGTACTTGTTCTGCTTGAGTGGTAACCATAGAAGCATATTTACTAATGAGTTTAAGTTCACCTTTAACTCTGGCCATATAATCGCTCAAGCGTCCTATCATAAAAGCATTACTCTTTAACTCTCTACCAACATAAGCATTAAAACCTTCTTGTCTAGCCATAAAATCATCAAATTCATCTAAGCATTGGCTAGGAAATTTAGTAGACAGGATTTCAACTTTATCATATCTATAGAGAGAGTTTACCTCTACTACCTGTGTCGGGTTATCAAGACCATGTGTTTCTTCGACAGGCGGTATATTAAGACCATGTATTTCTTCAATAGGAGGTAAATTCGTAACATCTTCAGCTTTAATACCTTTTTATTTCATAGATTTCTTTGCCTCTTGCATATCTTCAGGACTTAGAAATAGAACTCCTCTCTTCTTCGGAGTTGGTTTAGGAATAGGCTCAGGAGTTGGCTCAATTGGCTCAGGAATTGGCTCAGTAAGAGTCCAATTATTTTCATTAGTCAACATATTATTCAGTAAAAATTCAGCTTGGTCGACTATTCTTTCCCTGAAAACACAACCAGCACAACTATCCAAGTGGTCCTTGGAAGAATCGGTTAGTCCGTTATAAAAGGTATCAAGTATTTCATTTTTCTTAAGAGGATGATCAGGCAAAGCATTAAGTAATCGGAGAAGCCTCCCCCAAGCTTGTGGGAGACTCTCCTCTTCGATTTGCACAAAATTACATATTTCCCTCAAGGCAGCTTATTTCTTATGAGCAGGGAAATATTTAGTAAACAAGTAACAAATCATATCCTGGGGACTACGCACACAACCAGGATCAAGAGAATTAAACCAAGTTTTAGCATCACCCTTTAATCATAATGGAAATATCTTAAGTATATAATAGTAGCGAGATTTCTCATCATTAGTGAACCGGGTGGCTATATCATTCAAGTTAGTAAGATATATGTGCCACAACAGTTTCATATTCATAGCCATAAAAAGGATCAGATTCAAGCAAAGTAATTATCTTAGGATCAACAGAGAATTCATAATCCTTATCAGTAAAAAAATAGGTGAAGTAGCAAAAGCAGGGTCATATTTCATTCTAGCATTCAGAGATTGCTTCTTCCATTTAGCTAATAACTTCTTAAGATCATATCTATCATTGCAAGCAAGAATAGCTCTAGCAGCTTCTTCCTTCATAACATAACCCTCAGGAACAACAGGCAATTCATATTTAGGGGGAGAACCTTCATCATCACTATCATCAATAATTTCATCTTCAATAATTTCATTCTCTCTAATCCTAGCAAGTTGTTCATCTAGAAATTCACCTAATGGCAAAGTAGTATCAAGCATAGAAGTAGTTTCATCATAAGCATCATCCATAGTAGAAGTGGCATCATCAATAACATGCGACATATCAGAATTCATAGTAGTAGCAGGTTTAGGTGTCGCAAGCTTACTCAAAATAGAAGGAGAATCTAGTGCAGAGCTAGATGAAAGTTCCTTACCTCCCCTCGTAGTTGAGGGAAAAATCTTAGTTCTTTCGTCTTTCAAGTTCCTCATAGTGATCAGCGGATATAAATCCCAAGTGACTCAAAGAATAGAGCTATGCTCCCCAGCAACGGTGCCAGAAAATAGTCTTAATAACCCACAAGTATAGGGGATCGCAACAGTTTTCGAGGGTAGAGTTCAACCCAAATTTATTGATTCGACACAATGGGAGCCAAAGAATATTCTCAAGTATTAGCAGTTGAGTTGTCAATTCAACCACACCTGGATAACTTAGTATTTGCAGCAAAGTATCTGGTAGCAAAGTAGTATGATAGTAATGGTAACAGTGGTAAAAGTAACAGTAGCAGATTCATAGTAATTGTAACAGTAGCAACGGAAAAGTAAATAAGCGAAGCACAATATGTGAAAAGCTCATAGGCATTGAATCAGTGATGGATAACTATGTCGGATGCGATTCCTCATGTAATAGTTATAACCTAGGGTGACATAGAACTAGCTCCAGTTCATCAATGTAATGTAGGCATGTATTCCGAATATAGTCATACGTGCTTATGGAAAAGAACTTGCATGCCATCTTTTGTCCTACCCTCCCATGGCAGCAGGGTCCTAGTGGAAACTAAGGGATATTAAGGACTCCTTTTAATAGAGTACCGGACCAAAGCATTAACATATAGTGAATACATGAACTCCTCAAACTACGGTCATCACCGAGAAGTGTCCCGATTATTGTCACTTCGGGGTTGTCGGATCATAACACATAACAGGTGACTATAGACTTGCAAGATAGGATAAGAACTCACATATATTCATGAAAACATAATAGGTTCAGATCTGAAATCATGGCACTCGGGCCCTAGTGACAAGCATTAAGCATAGCAAAGTCATAGCAACATCAATCTCAGAACATAGTGGACACTAGGGATCAAACCCTAACAAAACTAACTTGATTACATGGTAAATCTCATCCAACCCATCACCGTCCAGCAAGCCTACGATGGAATTACTCACGCACGATGGTGAGCATCATGAAATTGGTGTTGGAGGATGGTTGATGATGACGACGACGATGAATCCCCCTCTCCGAAGCCCCAAACGGACTCCAGATCAGCCCTCCCAAGAGAGATTAGGGCTTGGTGGCGGCTCCGTATCGTAAAACGCGATGAAAGTTTCCCTCTGATTTTTTTCTCCGGGAAAGCAAATATATAGAGTTGGAGTTGAGGTCGATGGCCATCCAGGGGGACCACGAGGAAGGGGCGCGCCCCCCACCCTCATGGACAGGGTGTGGGCCCCCTAGCCTTGATTCTTTCGCTAGTATTTTTTATATTTTCTGAAAAGTTCCTCCGTGGATTTCAGGTCATTCCGAGAACTTTTTATTTCTGCACAAAAATAACACCATGGCAATTCTGCTGAACATAGCGTCACTCCAGGTTAGTTTCATTCAAATCATGCAAGTTAGAGTCCAAAACAAGGGCAAAAGTGTTTGGAAAAGTAGATACGTTGGAGACGTATCAGGTCCCTACACTGTAATCAGGAAGTAAAACTTACGAATCGGCTTCAATTAGATTGCATTTGTCATTCTACCAAGTTACTACCAATGTCGGAATACTTGGAAGACGGGTGGTTAGACGACGGCAGCGGGGAATAGCCATCTCATTTTGCGCAGTTCTACTAAAACTGAGGTGTGTACTTTTGATTGCGTAGATGGAAACGATATGGAGACAGACTTCCCTATTTACGCAAATATGATATACGGTCATTTTAATAGTGATAGTTATTTGTAGTGGTATATGATTAACAGCAGCATCTATTGTGTTATAATTGGCACTACATTGACAGTATGAAAGTGCCCTTAAGTAGCATCACATCACATCAATACTGCCACTAGATTAACATGCAGATATTACTGTCATGAGAGTAGCACATGGTTAGTAAATCTCAATCAAATTTGTGCAGTTCCACTGGGAAGAAGCAATGTTAGAGGTGCGAGATTTAAGTGTAACTGCAAAAACACAATTCATGGGAAATAAAGCAAGACGAAAGCACTTCATAAAATGGTGGTGGTATTGCTTCAATTTATCGACGGCACTGGATCAGTACTTAATAGTGACATTAGGTGGCATTGTTTAATGCTTCATGTGATTTTACATTAACGGTAGCGATATGTGCGTAGGGACAGCAGGGGCATAAAGTGGTGAGGCAGATGTGGTTGCCGAGAGTGTTAAACACTCAGTCAGCATGTCTGCATTTGTCCCATTTTTTTCTCCTTGGAGACATATTCCTATGTGAGCACAGGAAATCTAGACCTACTCGTTCTCATTTGCGTTGTCCCCCAACACCTCTCACTTTCTTTCCATTTTCGACCAAGAGACAAGTCCACTTCCCCCTACCCTTCACCATCCACCACGCTTTCTTCACCTTTCCAGCCAAGACACCAGTTGGGTAGTCAGTATCTATTACTTTCCCTCATTTCCTCTTAGAACCAAGTCCTAGGTTCATTCTACAGCTTTCCCACTTTCTTCCCTATTTGAAACAACTCTTGGATTCGACTGTATGAACTAGCTTTGGAACAGCCGATGGAAGTAGAAAAAGATCCACACGCAGCCACATGGGGAGCTATGGCAGTAGAGCAAGGCAGGTTTTGAAGGAATATATACCTAAGGGTCGTCGGCATGTGTCAAAGACAGCGTCGAAGGCTGCATCTCGGCCACAATACCGCAGGGAGGAAGAAGGGGTCAGAGGCCCTACCGAGCCAGCGCTGTCTCAAAGAGAACGACACGTCCGCCGATCGGGGCGCGCGAGCAGCTATTGGTCTTCTCCCTTGCCGCCGACGACCACGTGAATGATGCACCTACACCCTTGCCCCGGTCGAGGTGGTCCGGCAGGATTTGTGACCAGCCATGAGTAGAGAGAGTGTAGCCACCTATGTCTTGCTTAGATCTGGAGAGCATGAGAGAGTGAAAGAGGGGAACCCTAGTAAAGCAAGCGCCGAGGCCCTTGCTTATATATATACACTACTGCAGGATGCTTCTAATGCAACACTACGATCAGAGACCCTTCATGAAACTGTGTGTGATGCAATTATCGCAAACAGTGGTGTAAGAGAACCGTAAAAAATGTGCAAAACGTTTGCGATGACGGATGCATCAAACACGGTTCAAATTTTAGTTGCGTGTGTGATGCAGGGCATAAGGTTCAGTTCAATGAACTGTTTGCGATGAGGAGGAACAAAAGAAATGGGCAGCCAAATGAAGGTGTGTGTGATATACAACATACGGTTCACTCGGATGAACTGTTTGTGATTAGGCAACACAAAAGAAACAGTTATACAAATCAAGGTGTTATGGCATGCGGTTCACTCGGATGAACTGTTTGCGCTGAGACAAGAGAACATAAACGGTTCAATATAACAAGATGTGTGTGATACGCGGCAAACAGGTTTGTAATCAGAAATGTGTGCCAAGACCAATAATAACACATACGATTGCTTCTAATAAGATGTATGTGATATGCTCTGTCTACACAACATGTATTGGCTATTGGGGGATGGGCGGTCATCCGGACACGCCGTAAGGATGCGAAGAGGCATCCTATATAAGCAAGGACTAGCTGTTCCACTAGTAGCTCATCTAAGAGAACTCTCAAGTTAAGTGTGCTCAGGCTGAAGCAGCTATCAAATGGGTGACTGGATGGGAAGTTGTGTTGATGTTAAATTAACCGATAGCATGGGTCATATCGGTTAAATGACCGAAATGACACATTCCCTAAGCTAATTTAACCTTGAGGACCTTGTTTTTTATTTTATTTTTATTTTTTAACATATGTTAAAGAAGGTCTACGCATTACTTTTTGACAATGTGTATATGTGGCATACATTTGATCCATCCGACCTGTTTGTAATGGAATAAGCCGTGTGTGTTGTGGGCGAACGCTTGCTAGTGTACAACCGTTTGCGATTGATGAATTCATCCCCGACGGGTTCCCTAGTGTGGTCCGTGTTCATCTCATCATCATCTACTTCTTGTACTAGCTCGATGTTCCTTTATATTGTAAGTTTCCATTAATTGATGGCGTTCTATGAACACGCCGCCGTTTCCCGCCATTTCCTCACCTGTTTCCTGCCACCCAACGATATTGCACATAAACCTAGGTGCGGCGCAACGCACGGAGTCAAGAAGCATAGCCTGTAGCACATCCACCTTTTCCAAGCGTGCCAACGCACCAAAGAGCCGCCTCTGTCATCAACCTCGTCGACGAGGAAAACCAGAAGGCGGCACGGCCCGTCGAGGCTGCGGCGCTCCCCGACAATGTGATGGACAATGTTGTGATGCGCGTCATCACCAGGGTTGAGCAGACCTTTGGCGCATGACGCTTCAGCGCCGCGAACCAAGATAGGCATGTTATCGCCAAGAAGCTGCAGATCGCTGCACAACATGATCGATGGCGCGCCACAGAGCAAGCTAGGCACGTCCGCGCTGATAGGCTGCAGCTCGCCGCACGACGAGAGCGTTGGAGCGCCGCAGAGCGAGAGGCGCAGCGTGCCGCACAGCAAGAGCGGATCCATCGGCACTGCG
This sequence comes from Triticum timopheevii, assembly GCA_963921465.1. Taxonomy (NCBI): domain Eukaryota; kingdom Viridiplantae; phylum Streptophyta; class Magnoliopsida; order Poales; family Poaceae; genus Triticum; species Triticum timopheevii. Next base: position 115,220,606 of record OY997266.1, on the reverse strand, counting down.
TGTAACATATGGAGTATTTATATTATATTTGTATATGAACTTATCTTTTCATTTTACGACTAAATTTTAGAATGCAAAATTTCAAAATAATGCCTATCTTATGGCTGCCCATGAACTTTTTTCCAGGCTTTTAATTTGGATTAAAGGATGTATTCATTGAAAGTGAGCAAACAAATACTGGGGCATTTTTTCACCTCTCTTTAGTGATATTTCTCATGCACTCATCTCGACACGCTTATGATATCTTTTGGATATATTAGAACATAAAAATGTACATATTTATCCACAATATCAGCCCTCTTTCTGAAATTACTTCAACCACAAATGTTCCTAGGGTACAAATGTTTTTGAAAGAATTAGTTTGAACATAGGATTCTAAGAATTTAAAATATAAGAAAGTAGAATTAGGGATGTGATGATATACTAAAAGCTAGTATTAGGAAAACCAAAAATTATGAGGATAGAAACTATATGAAACATAAAAGTTAATATGAGTGGGGTCTCACCTCTTTCTAGCACGCTATTAAGATAAGGTCTAGAGTGAAAACTCATTATACATTTCCATACAAAATTATGAAGGATTACATTTCAGAAAAGACCATTAGAAATATTTTATTCGTACTCACAAAGGCCTTCTGAAGAATACAACACATTGGAGTATACACAAGAGCAGTGTAGGCATGCGTCAACAGGCTGAAGCCTGCCCTCAGATTCGGCCTCTTGGTTGAACATGCAATTTTTTTCATTTATGAGATGTGAGAGGTGAAAAAAATAAACTAAACACTCTTGCTAAAGTTTAATGGATCATAGAAAATGCAACTAAAAAAATTAAGCAATAGATATGAAAAAGTTAATTATGTATAGTAAATTATTTAAAGGTATGAGAGTTACAACACTAAGTTGAATATAACATGAATGAGAGTTACAACACTAAGTTGAATATAACATGTAAACAGTGAAAAGGAAGACCATAAAATTTTAGCTTTCGGATGAAATCCACTATCCTATGCCACTTGATACACACGCCCCATAGATAGTCAGTAGTACCTGCATCTGGAAGTAAGCACAAATTATTCTTTCATAGCAATATTATATAAGAGTAAAAACTATGAGGTAATATCATGTCTGGTGATATGTACACATGAAACATGAAGATTTTTTTTGGAGGCTGCAGCGTATTGCCATTGAGAGAGTGTATTTTTCCTCAATTTCCTCCATCGTACATAACCTATAAACATTTTATGCACCCTCTGTTATCTGGAATATAAAAGAAGGCAGTTGTGATTAGATCTTCCCAGTACCAAGTGTTGATGCATGGTCTTTCACATCTATGCAAACAATGGAATTTATCAAATATGTTTACCTTATAGTTCCTAATCAACTCAAATGAAAGAAACAAACTTACTTTTATATACAAGAATAGAGAAATGTAACATATTAAGAAAGGTTGATGAAAGACGGGATCAGGTACAAATTTCCCCGAAGTTCTTTTAGAACCGAGTGAGGGTTGTACACAACTTTCAACTTTCACAGTTACCTTTGACAACCTATTAGAACTAAATGCAGCATCAACACATAATATTGGAGAGCAGAGAATGTAAGGACACACTTAGTTTTTTTTTCTTCAAAAAATAGAGGTTGCCAGTAACCTTTGTATGGATCCACGGCTCCTTGACGCGGAAAGTGAATTAACATGTGTAATCCATATTGAACACTCTAGCTAATTCCATATTATCGAGTGCAGCTTACATTTAAAACCCAGGCTGGTTAACATTTCGTAATTATATAGTTTCCTTGTTGATTCCACACACACTCTATGAGAAGAACTTGTCTCAAGTAAGCTACATGGTAGCTGTAAACAAAAACAAATAGTAGAGTCACATTTTGTGAGATACAAATATGTTACTCCAACTTGAAATGATTTAAGCTACCAAGGTGACACATCATAATATCATATCATTGATGTCTCCCATTTGCACCATCTGTGTCCTCCTTATAATAAGCATGCTAGTATAGTTGCGCCGTTAGAGAGATTTAATACAAGAAAATTTGAGCGTCACATGAGTTACAACTTACAATAGATTTTTATTAAACTCAAACGTACATTGAAATATTATTATCTGGTGAACCGGAATGATAGATAATAAATAAAAAATTAGCTTTGCCAGTAAGCAGCAACATCATAGAATATTAGAAATGAAGTATTCATACTAATGAAGCTACAAGTAAGGAAGAAGTATAGAAGAATTAATATACAAATTGCTATATTTCAGAGAAATTTCAAAGCCACCACAAACATGTGTGTAAGTCTTCATTAAATTTTAGTGCTTCGTGACGTATATATCACCCTGAAAATCACAATAGAAAATAGTTGCATGCTTATGTCAAGCATCAAGTTATGTAGCTTATAAAGTTAATATCACAATAACGCTAGTTTGTCAGTATAAATGTAAAGCGTAGGGTGATGTACAACATTATAGTGAATGAGATATTACCGACGTAATATATATATATAATAAAACAAACGAACATGTGCATATTTCCTTAATTAAAGTGCAGTCGCTGGTACTTATTTGCAACTGGTCCGAATAACACATCACTATTTCTTTATCAACTATTTGTCATTCATATTCCGATATAAATACTAATAATCAGAATTGATGGAATCTTTGAAGTATGGCATCCTGAATAGAATACACCACCGAGGAAACAAAGCTCTTCTCTTAACTGAACCTTACAAGCAATATTTCAGCATGTCACTACATAGTGTATTGTAGAAATACAGTATTGTTACTTGCAAAGCTGACAGGACATCTTAGGTCTACACCTTTGAATGTGCAAAACAAAATTTAGGTCTGTGTGAGAAGACAGAAGACAAAATTATGGTATTAATTAATTCTTCATGCAATGAGATGTGTGCGGTGTACTACTATAATTATGTATGTTCATACGTCCCTCTGAGAAGAGCCTTTGTAGAAATATTGCTTGCCGTCAAATTATATAGTTATGCACTACTGCATGCCACATGTTAAGAAACAACGCGTGCATGCATATATGTACTCATGTTATTCAGAATCTTAGCAACGAGATACACATCTAATTCTGCTAGCTGCCTTCATGAGAGTGCATGATGGCTTGATCAATTGGCCGACCACCAATCAGTCGAATGTTATATTATGGTACGTGCACGGCTCGATGTTGGATATCCGTTTGAAGCATCCAATATGAGGAGATCGCCAGACACGGAGGACATACATCTTGAGGTTTCAGAGAAGATGTCGGGGAGGCGACGATGGTAGCTTGCCTTGCTCCAGCTTTACATGCCAACCGTGAGACCATAACTACAGAAAAATATATTAAAGTAGCATTGCTAGACAAACATGAGAGAGCAACATTAGAAAAATAAATTAGGGTTAGAAAATTGTGGATCTTCAATTGCTTTGTACTGTCGGGCCGTGATCTTCTTTAATATGAGTGGTAAAGGCGGTGATTGAGATATATTGGCTGTGATTGGGGTGGATGCCTATTGGGAAAAGAAGACACCGCAGAGGATCGACTTTTCTTTGGGGATTGGCTTATGGGCATTGCTAGACGTGTAGGAGAGAGAACATATGGGTGAATTTTTTTGTGAGATTGAATGAACGGGCAAATAAGTTTAGCGTATAGGAGGTGCCTCATTGATGATGCTATTGGTGGGTCATTTTATATAATTATATTATGATCTAAACATTGTAGTTTTATGACAAACCCAATTAAAGGTTAGATGTTTCTAATTTCTACAGAAATTTCTATCATAATTCTCATTATTCAGGTTAGCCCATTAAGTACTTTTTATGTATAATAGATACACTAGTAGAAAACCACCCATTAGTCCCGGTTCGTAAGGGCCTTTAGTCCCGGTTCACGAACCGGGACTAATGGGTCGTTAGTAATGCCACCAGCCATTAGTCCCGGTTCAAACACGAACCGGGACCAATGTGGCTCCACGTGGCCCTGTGCACCGAGCCCAGTCAGAGGGCCTTTGGTCCCGGTTGGTGGCTCCAACCGGGACCAAAAGTCATTTTTTTAAGAAAGTGGCTGCTTTAGGGGTTTTGGGGTTTATTTTTAGGTTGTTATTATAGCTAGCTAATAGAGAGAAGTGTCCTCTCTTATCTTCGTCCTTGGTTTATCAACGCTGCTGCTATGTTCATTGCACCCGCAGATATGACATGGCTCATGCATGCTTTGCATCATACATCATCATATATACGTATATAATAAAGTCCTACTAATCATGCATCATCATACTACTTCTACTCGTTATTAATAATAAGTCATACGATCATCATCCTCATATATAGTCATCGAACCCAACCCTACATAATTGTTCTTAGCATATGATCATCAGTACCAGGTATAGGACCTAAACACCCTTAAGGTAAAATAGCATAAAACAATATAGACCCTGACTCTCCATTATGAAGAATGGCGATCATCCTGTCTCCAATTCTTGCCTTTCGCTGCTTATTGCTTCCAAGAAGCTCCTTACGACTGTCCATACATTTTTTTCATTCTTTGATTGTTATGTCTCCACTTCTTTTAGAAACCCGGTATGGACAGTTGAGATTCGTAGGACGACCTGGTAGTATGTTCAAAACATGAAGGCTACCACGCGTATACATCAGATGAGGCACACAATCATTCGGGATTATCTGTTGAAAAACATAGTAATAACTTCGTAGTTAGCAATGATGTACTAGTTTTAGAAGTGTGCAAAAAGATGCACGGGTGTTGTAATAGTAAAAAATAATCTTACCAAGGTATCTCCATGATAGTTACCGTAGTTCAACACGTGCACTAGTGGCACGTATTGACCATAATGTTGAGGAGTTTGATTGTAGATATTGTAATTCTCAAGATCTCTACAAAATCCGACCAGATGTCGTTTCTCCTGATAAGTTAATTCGCAGCCTTCGGTGTAGTACGTTCTGTCTACCATCTTCCGCACATTCTTTGAAGAATAAAAACAAGCTGTCAATGGAGATAAGTTGTCAACTATATATTTTGAAATAAACAATATAAATTACTTAATAACTATGTTTAGCTCACATGAGGGAAGAACTGGAGGTGTATCCACAAAGACCCAAATCGTAGGTGTCTTTTGCTCGATTGTAGGATCACCAAGATCCATGGTGAAAATCATACCCTCATCAAGACCATACATCTTGCAAAATGCATCCCAATTTTTGCAACCAAAATGGGTTACACTCTGAGCATTGTACAGCTTTACTTGAAAATCCACACCATGTTCGGTACTTAGGCAAAAAAATTTGGTTTCGAAATTTTCATGGTCTTCAAAATCCATCCTCTCCAAGACATAGCGTCTTGCAAAGCATGGGATAAGCTAGTCGAATTGGAAAAGATGAAAAATACACGTTAAAATAGTTGAAGTCGTGCTTAATTACGAAAAAAAACTATTGTCGTCGTTGCGTACCGTATGAACATCGCAAGTCTCCTCGAGCTTAATGCTGAAGCGTCGATCTTCCTCCAGCTCAATGAATCTGTCGCACATACCTCGGTCGTCGTGGCACCAGTCACACTCCCCCGGGCGATTTTCGTCGTCAGACGAGTACGACATTTCCGGCCTACGTTCATAATTCAAATATTAAACTAGATCATTATTATAAATCACGGGTTGACTATCGATGATCGATGTACTTACGGGTTGAATATTATACCAAATTGTCTAGCACACGGGAATGAAGGAGAACTTATCCAATGAGCATTCAATAAGCAAAACCAAATCACAAAATAAAGTATAGTATTCAAATTAGCATGCATTCAATAATTATAAGCAAAAGTACATCATCTCTTGGTGTTCGTACATCATCGAATATTATCACTAATAAAACTAGAACCATAGCGCCCGACGGGTATCGACGCGAGCCGTGGACACCCAAAGATAAGGAACCATCACAGGATCATAGCTCCAGTGAGATCCCTGAAGAACCTGCCAGGTATTGTCGAACCTCCCCTCCAATGCAACCATGTAGCGACGGACGTGCTCGTCCTCCTCGCTGACATGGTGACGTACCACCTCCGCGGTGTTCGGATGCCTCACCACCGTCACTGGCCCACGCGACCGCCACCAAACAAGGATCGGGTCAACAACGGGCTGCCTCCTCACCAACCTACGTCCCCCGAAAGGTAGCACCTCCCAATACCAACCCGGCGGAGCCAAGTCCCGAACATGACCCTGATCAAGCAGGCCTCCACTGCCGAGTCGACGACGACGAGGATGCGGGATAGGCATCGCCGACGTCGACGCGGGAACTACTTCTATATATAGTTAAATAAAAGTAGTCTTATTAATTAAATCAACTATCTAGTTCAACTACTAAACACTTACTATAAATAAATAAGTAGTACTTACTAAAAACAAACTACTTCATATATAAACTACTTCTTCTTTTTTTTCCTTTTTCTAAATACTATGAACAAAAAAATAAAGACCTAAATTACACAACAAATCTAACCGAAAAAAATCTAATATAAAAAAACTAACAAAAAAAATCTTTTTACAGAAAAAAATCTAACATAATATAATACATATCTAAATTACTACACATCTAATCCTACATAAAGATCTAAATTACACAATATGAACAAATCTAACAGAAAAAAAATCTAACATAAAAAAACTAACATAAAAAATCTTTTTACAGAAAAAAATCTAACATAATATAATACATATCTAAATTACTACACATCTAATCCTACATAAAGATCTAAATTACATAATATGAACAAATTTTACAGAAAAAAAATCTAACATAAAAAAACTAACATAAAAAATCTTTTTACAGAAAAAATCTAACATAATATAATACATATCTAAATTACTACACATCTAATCCTACATAAAGATCTAAATTACACAATATGAACAAATCTAACAGAAAAAAAATCTAACATAAAAGAACTAACATAAAAAATCTTTTTACAGAAAAAAAATCTAACATAATATAATACATATCTAAATTACTACACATCTAATCCTACATAAAGATCTAAATTACACAATATGAACAAATTTTACAGAAAAAAAATCTAACATAAAAAATCTTTTGACAGAAAAAAAATCTAACATAATTTGAACAAATTAATTACACAATCTACATTAACTACACATCTAATCTAACAAAAAAATCTATGAACTACAAAAAAATCTAAAAACAAATCTAACAAAAATTAAAAAAAGAGGCTCACTGCGTCGGCGTCGGCGAGGTGCAGCGCGGGGCGTCGAGGCGGCGCGGGCCGGGGCGGCTGCGGCGTCGGGGCGGGGCGGGCGGCGACGGCGCGCGGGGCGGCCGGGGCGGCACGGGGCGGCGACGGCGTCGGGGTGGGGCGGAGGGGCGGGGCGGCGACGGCGTCGGGGCGGGGCGGGGCGGCGACGGCGTCGGGGCGGGGCGGGGCGGCGACGGCGTCGGGGCGGGGCGGCGACGGCGTCGGGGCGGGGCGGGGCGGCAACGGCGTCGGGGCGGGGCGGCGTCGGCGTCGGGGAGGAGTAGAGGCCGGAGAGATCGAAAAAAGTTGCTAAGTGCTGTATATATAGAAACGGCATTGGTCCCGGTTCGTGGGTCAAACCGGGACCAATGCCTCCTTTAGTCCCGGTTGGCGCCTCCAACCGGGACCAAAGGCCTCTTTTCAGCAGCCCAAAGGGCGGGAAACGAAGACCTTTGGTCCTGGTTGGTGGCTCCAACCGGGACAAAAGGGTTGTATTGGTCCCGGTTGGAGCCACCAACCGGGACCAAAGAGGGGCATTGGTACCGGTTGGTGCCACCAACCGGGACCAATGTACTTTTTTCTCTCTGCAAATGTTTTTTTGTTGGTTTCTTCCAGCAGCTTTCGTTTTAGTCCCACCTTGCCAAGCGAGAGGCACTCGCAGCTGTTTATAAGCCCTGAGTGCAGATACAATGACGAAGAGGCTCAATGCTCCTGCACGTTGGTTAGCTTCAAGCCTTGCGGAATACGGTAGACTGCACAGAGCTATGTGCAGTGCAGTTGACACTATCCCGAAAGGATTGAAGCAAATTAACGAGCATTGCGACTCTTTTTTATTTTTAATGACTTATTACAACTCAGAAAAAAAAAGAAAAAAAATAAATGTAGCAGAAAAGAAACAAATATATAAAAAACCACTCAGAAATAAATAGAAGAAAAAATATAACAGAAAAGAAAAAATATATAGAAAACTACTCAGAAATGAATTGAAGCAAAAAATAGTTGTGATTAACTGTACTAAAAAAGGAGCATATATGCTTATTTTTAATGGCTTATTACAACACAGAAATAAAAAGAAAAAATAATATAGCAGAAAAAGAAAAAAAACTATATAAAAAACTATTCAGAAATGAATAGAAGCCAAAAATAGTTGTGATTAACTATACTAAAAAATGAGCATATATGCTTATTTTTAATGGCTTATTACAACTCAGAAATAAAAAGAAAAAAATATAGCAGAAAAAGAAAAAAAACTACTCAGAAATGAGTACAGATGCGCTTATAGAGGAAATTCAACTTAAATTCATAACGAATTTCAAGAGAAATCCGTATGAATTTATGCTAAATTACCTATATAAACGCATCTATTTTCATTATCGGAGGAGCTCAATAAGGTAGAGAGGGAGGGGCTTATAAAGCAGTCCTGTTCCCCTTCGGTTGGCGAGGTGGGACTAAACTCTGGTCGCAACGGGTACCAACCATTTAGTCCCGGTTGATGGCTCGAACCGGGACTAATGGGCAGCCTTTGGTCCCGGTTCAAGCCACCAACCGGGACCAATGGGGTTGGGCCAGGAGCGAGGACCATTGGTCCCGGTTCGTCCCACCAAACGGGACCAGTAGGTCCAGAAGAACCGTGACCAATGGCCCACGTGGTCCGGCCGGCCCCCGGGGCTCACGAACCGGGTCCGATGCCCCCATTGGTCCCGGTTCTGGATTGAACCGGGACTAATGGGCTGGACAGGCCTGGACCATTGGCCCCTTTTCTACTAGTGATAAGTCACGATGCCATGCCCACTGACTCCACTAAGTATAGCCATGTAGGATCGAAGAAGCCCAACAACCACAGGGTGGCCTAGGCCTGCTCCTCAAAGTTCTCAGATGTTAGAGGACACATCGCCACCTTGATGTACAATACAATGACTCTACTTTCCATCTGGAGTAGGTCTACTATATTGTGCATGTATCAACCAACTTGGGACTCATGCAATAGTAGCCATGGGCAGGTACATAAGGTGTGTCAGATACCCCCCACCCCGCCGCTCCCATGAATTGGTACAAAATCATCTCAGCTTCATACACCACATATGATCTAGCGACCGAACCCCATGTACACATAAACCATATTTCTCATATGAGTCTAGAGAAATCAACCCGGACAAGTAGGAAGTAGGGTAGTACCTCGATCCGAGATTCAATGTAACTCTCTCCTTAGGTGCACTACTGAGATCACCGATGCGTACGCTACAATAGATGATTATTGTCGGGAAAATAGCACCGCAATGAGTACCAGACACATGCAAGTGTAGGTTGACTTTTCTTCTTTTAACCTAAAACAAGATAAAATAATAAGTGGGTGTGCAAGCAAAACCTTCAAGTATCCATTTCCCAATTAACTGACTTGTAAAAAATGATTGTCACATAAAATAAAAAATAATTTTAAGAGATAAGCAGCAAGGAGATCAACAGTTTCACAATCTCTCTCTCTCTCTCTCTCTCTCTCTCTCTCTTCAGCTATTTATGTTGTTGGCTAACCAAAAAGGATGCTACCATGTACTACTAACGATAGGCGCAAAGCAAAACATGACATAGCTTTTGTCACACTACTATTTCCTTCTCGGGGTTTCCAAAAATTACACGAAATGAGGGGCCAATGAAGTCCATGCAAACCCATGCCAAATACATTAATACATGTACATCATATATCATCCCATAATAGCATGATGGAGTTAAATTATGGATGTATTTATAAAGGGTATAGGACGCAATGATATGACCAAGATGTAACTCTCAATCATTACACATCCTTGTTACAATAACAATGTAACTATGGCACAACCATAATAGTATCACTTTAGCAGAATCACAAGTAATCCTAGATGCAAGCAAATGTGGGAGAAATCGACATGTCTACTACTAAAGAACCCCCATAGTATTGATGGACTACTCACACATTATGGGATCATCGTGGAGGATATGTGGATTGGATCATTACCATGGGTACAAACCAATCTTATGCAATCTATCATGGATTCCGGTGGAGAAGAGAGTTGGGCAATATTTTGTCCCCAGAGAACATTTCTTTGTTGGTGGGTCATCTCCCCCCCCCCCCCCCATTCCTCTATAAATACAACCAAAATTGAAGTCCTTATGATGTATTCAATCTAGAATGGTAGCGATAACTGTTGGATGAGGGCGGTGGAGCAACTGGTGGGCCCTACCTCTTGTTGCATCCCGTAAGTGTAATTTGCGTATTAGTTTCTTTGTCATCATATTATTTGATGTTTGGGCCTTTTCTATTTATTGGCATTGTTCTTTTGATGTTTTCTAGAAATAGAGAGATCATATGAATTGTCATATCTACCAGTTATACTTGAAATTAAGTAGTGCAATAGATGAAAATATAAGTATGCAAGAAGTACATGACACGAAAAGACATCATAAATCTAGAAGTAAAGTTGAAAGTTTTTGGACGTATTAACACCTTTGTACAACACAATGCACCATCATGGGGTAACTACCAAGAATAAGATAATTAATGACAAATACTCAGATCATATGAATATGATTCTCCATGTCCAAAGACAAGTTTCTCGATTTAACTAGTCCATGAATTAATGAAGTGAGCAGTATTAATTAAGCCTGCATGTGTGCATTGCAAAATGAATGCCACACCATGAGGGGGTTAGCTAACAACTGGCATGATGAAGGAGCTGACGCCAGGGAGGAGGCGGGAGGACCGATAACTATGCACCCATTTGGTGGGCTACCAACGTGAAACAACATATTCGACTTGAAATAAAAATTGTATATTAGCCGAGAAAAATTATATAAGTTTCCTCAGCTCTTAGATATTTATGTTAATATCACCTCTCCACATTAACTTTCGAGGGCTGTAATTTTTTTCTAGGAAATCCCGCAGAGAATACAAAATGTCAAAGATTGAATCCTTCGAAAATCCTATGATTTTTTTCTACAATAGGATGCCATAGGATTTCCATCAAATTGTGAGATCTTTTGGGATTTTTCATATGTGTCTGGGCCAACCATGTCAAGTATTGCATCATGATAGAAAGTTTTTATCTTTTCATGTGGTGCAACCAAATGATTTCTATTATAACTTCCATTGTTTTTGAAAGCACCCTATAAATTAATTAATAAATTTTTATTGCAAATCATTAATTCAAGCATATGCCACATAGGGCAGCAAACTATTAAGAAGAACACCATCAGACCTACTATCAAAACAATACTTCGCTATCTCGTGTGTCATTCCATCGGTAAGCCGATTAAGTTTTTGAAATGTTATAGTTCTGGAGAAGTCGACCCTCAATGCCTTATTATTTAGATCAACGAGAGGAGACCTGTCAAGGTTTCCATTTGTTGGAAAAGAAACTACAAAAGCACAATCAGTCCCCATAATAATAGACTTGTGAAGAGTGATACCAATATAATGCCCAGTAAGAAAACCCGAAGCTTAGCTTCATTAAGACTAGTACACCGGCGAATAAAATCCTGTCTAAGAGATGATGACTTCACTATAAGAGTTTCTAGCAGCAACCCCCACACCAAGGGCGCTCATAGTCTCCAGAAAACTCTGGTTTCTACATAGATCTTGATATAGTTAGCAAGGAGAGGCTGTGAAACCACATATATTTTAATGGAGCATTGCCGGCCATTAACCATCCCACCATTCCATTACCTTTGTTGTTTGAAACCAACTCAACTTTATCCTGACACAACCATAAGGTGGACCAGTAATTATCCACATCAATAGTAGCGGCAATAACGAATTCCTTTCCCTTCCAAAAATCACATCATTTTTCAAAGGCTCTACGAAAAAGGAAGAAAATTTGCTCTCGTTTGATGGTGTCCCAGCTAAGGTCTCACCACGTAAACTCCCGGCCATGTGAGCCAGTCAAAGGATCCCTTGTCATTTTTGTCCTGGCCCACTTTGGGCTACCCATGGCATACACAAGGCAGATTCCAGAAGACTTGTGCAAGACAAGACGCTGGATTTGTGGAGGAATCTTCCTCCTCAGATGTAGCCGACTAGGATCCATGTACCCTAGTACCACACGGTATCCTATATAAACCGAGGTTCTAGGCTCAATAAATACATAAAAGAAAACATCTTGCTAGTTTACATGTGCTATATACATACTCCAACACAGTAAAACACAAGCATGATGTAGGGTTTTATTTCCTCACAGCCCCTGAACATCAGTAAATCATGTGTCCAATTTACCATCATTCCAAGACACCTAGCTTAGGATCCCCTACTTGGAGGTCTGTTGGATTTAGCACTAACAATGGTGGCCCACACAGGTCCTGCTAGGTAATCGTCATGGTTCGATGGGTGTCAAGATCAAAGATTGGACCAACACTGACATGACTTTCATGATAGGCCAGATGTTCGCCTTTGGCTGCACACCTTTGTCAGCAACTCAATTGGCCTCCTGGGCCAGGTCAAGTCCTCTGCTCGAGGTCGAATCACAAGATTCAGCAACATGGAGTATACTGCGGATGTCCGCGGTGAATCAGTCTCACAGGCTTGGTTTCTCCCTAACTCTAGGAGCAGCACATGCCGCTTCCTTTGGGCCCCATATCAGATCTGGCCCTTGAGGAGTGTTAGAAGCCTTTGTCAGGGTTGATGTCAGATCGGGGCCCGAATTTGCTCTTCCTGGTTCCAATCTCAGACATGATAAAAGATGAGCAAGAGAAATTCATGCCGAGGTTAGTGTCAGATCGGTCCCCAAAGTGGTTTCCCCTATGGTCGATATCGGATCAGGCCCGAGACATGTGTTAGAAACCTGTTCCAGGAGCTAGGTCAGATCAGGTACCAAAGTCGCGACCCTTTGGCCAAGTGTTAGAAATTTCTCCTGGATTTGATATTAGATTAAATTTAGGAAATCACAAAGTCGGATGCCACAATCCGGACATCAGAATGAATCATGGAACTCCCCATTGGAGTCAATATTTTTGACCAACCCAGCACATATATCATCACCAATGTCGAAGATCTCACCGACCTCCTCGAAGGCACGACCGACAAGGTCGAAGTCGAGGAAGAGGAGCCGAAGAATAAGATGAAAGCCAACCACCAGCCACAAGCAAGTGGAAGGCCACCTCTACTCTCTCGCCCGACCCATCGCTATTAGGAGTCCCCCTCTCCGCCAACCAACCTGGACTGGGCCAAAGCTTCAATCGCACCTCGTCAAATGGGTGGATGTGCCCTCGTGAAACCTTATATGGGATGGTATTCCACCGCGACGTAGCGGATAGGCCAAGGTGCCACCGCGCCACTATGGATGGGCAGATCAGCCATCTCACGACCACGGATGAGCGAATCATCCACCTCGCCGCCGTAGAATGGCGGATCTTCCACTACAACACAACGGATGGGAGGATGTGCCACCGTGGCACATCACATGGGTGTATCATCCACCTCACCGTCGGGGATGGGCGGATCAGCCACTTTGTCACCACGGATGGGCGGATGACCGCCGCTATCGGGCGGAGCGTCGCCTCGTGTGGGTGGACGTGCAACTAGGTCATTGATGCTACTATGCGGTTGGGCATAGATCGGGGAAGGCCAATGTGAATTGGAGGAAAATATAGTAGCAAGGACGTGCCCCAGAGGTACTGACCAAGCATAGGAGGTAGAAATAGAAATCCATTGCACTGATGAGAAATGTAAGGTGGCTACAAAATCGCAATCGCCTTTAATGTTTCCTGCATTGTCCTAACCACCTCTGGACATGCCTATAGTAATGGTAATTGCCTGCGATGCAAACGAGTTAAGTAAAATGCACTGATGGACCTAATATACGCAATTCTATATTCATTGGTGCAATGCATATGAAGATACATACTGATTATCTCTACTCCTAATGGACGAGTTGGTAGCCTAGTACGGTTTATTTTCGTCCCACCTTCCACCTTCACAGAGTTTTTTTCGTCCTCCTCCCACCCCGTATGGTTTTTTCGACTCCTCCTGTCCCACGCAAAAAAAACGAACCAGGACACCGGCCCCCTCGCACAATTAGGCTGCCCTCGAAATTTTCCTACGACGACGTGAACCACCCCAGCCGCCATCGATCACTTCGTCGCCGCCATCGATCCCTTCTGTCGTCTATCCCGGCTTGGCCGTAGCCGATCTCATGGAGGCCGGCGCAGATCATGCACATAGGTGACAGTGCCACCGCACAATCCCACTTACGCCTACGCCGCCGCCGATCTGTGGGAGCCCGCCGCACAACACCACGCACGCATCTGCCAGTGAGGGTGCCGCCGATCTCACGAAGGATGCGCCGGATCATGTCCGCCTAAATCAGGTTCCCTAGACGCTAAACCCTTCATCCATTCAACAAGGCCCGATTCAATAATACAGCACATACATACAATAAGACACTTGAAGGTTTTCGGAATTTTACAGATCCATCGGCAGCACATACATACAATTTGATGCTTCCGCCGGCAACACATACAGCACATACATACAAGTTGATGCTTCTTTGAATTATACACAAAGCTGATTTACACCTTTTCTTTATAAATGTTCCCAGCTCGACCAGGTTTCAGTTTTTCCTGTAAGCACGTACCAAAGGAAGCTTTACGAAAGGAGGCAGAAAAATCAGCAGGTTCAGAGGAAGCACATCGATAAATATTTTACCAGACATATACTAACTATCATCCGGTTTTGTCCTCCTGTATGTTGACATTGAAACTGACCTCTACCCCCTCTTGTTGATCTACATCCCTAACGAAGTATGGGAAATTGTAATAGCAAGGCACCGGAACAGAGAAAGGCATCGGATGTACCTCTACCCCCTCTTGGGGATCTACATCCCCAACGAAGTCCAGGCATACCTCTGCCCCGTCTTGTTGACCTTTATTCTTATGTAAACACAACATGAGAAACCATTATACAGGCCATATTGAGGGTAATTCCGTCGACGAATCCATCCCGGAAAGCGTTCCCGCACCGAGTCACAACATTGACGAGTATGACCCAATGACTCCAGGTTTGGGGCTTTTGTAAATAACTTGCATTATCAAATGGTTTTTATTTCATCTTCTCATGTTGACCTACAATTGTGATAGGTCACTCATCACAACAAAACGTAAGTATGGTAACTATAAATAGCAAGGCACTGGAACAGATAAAGGCATCGGATGTACCTCTACACCGTCTTGTTGATCTACATCCCCAAGGAAGTCCAGGTATACATGTACCCCGTCTTGTAGACCTTCATTCTGGTATAAACAAGACATTTCATATAACTACCGTGTTATAGGCCATAATGAGGGTAAAAATGTCGACGAATCCATACCAGAAATCGTTCCCGCACCGAGTCACAACATTTACGAGTATTACCCAATGACTCCAGGTATGTACCTTCTGTAAATAACGTGCATTATCAAATGGTTTTTTTTCATTATCAATATTAATCCCTCTGAGCATCACAAATCTCCATAAACCTGGGAATGCAATTCATATGGAGAAAATGCAAGTCATAAACCTGGGAACACAAATCTAAGCATGGCTCCTGCAGTCATATGGAGAAAATGCATGGCTGAAGTGACAATTATCAAGCAGATTACTAACGGGAATAAGCATCAGGGGTGTAAACTGAATTCCAGTAATAAAGAGCATCAATTGTAGTTGAAAAGCAGTAGTAAAGTAAAATTAAAGCTTGTGGCTGGGGTCATTATAAACATAATGCGTCTTATATCAAATTTCTCAGAACACGTTCTTTTATGGGCACACATGATGTTCTTTAGTACAGTTTTGTTGTTATTATTGTTCAAGGTGTGACTAATATTTTCTTCTCCAATATCAGAAATGTTTGGGTAGCCATGCCTGACAAAAAAACTAAACCATGTCACACTCATAGTATTCCTAAAAGTGCAATAATAATCGCCCTATATGTTGTAACTTATTATATCCATGATATTTTTGGCTGTTGAGTGGTTATGTTTTGTTTTGTAGTGATGAAAGTTTGACAGACGATGAACTGGAGTCATTGGGTATTAGGAAATGTGATTGTGATTCAGTAGATTTCCCTTCTGCCATAATAGTGATTCAGCTGCAACTTTTCTTCATATAATCCCAACGCACATACACATGTAGGACAACAATAATGACAGCAATCATGGAAAAACATACCATTACCAAAAACAAAGGGACAAAATGATATAAGCTGGTTTACATGGTAATATAAAAGGATATAGGGAGGAATAATTGCAAAGAGCTCAACCAGAAGACAAGAAAATATATGTGATGTTCATTGACTCTAAAAGAAACCAGCCAATGATCCATCTTAAACAAAAACATCCAATGGACAATGTCGCAATGGGACACACCTTCCCTTCTTGTGCTTATGGGTGTTCATATTCTTCTGTGAGCCTAACCACTAGCGTTTGTTCTGTTCATGTAGGTCCAAAATCTCGGCAAAACGATGACTGCCCAAATGCCCATGGTCATGATGGTTTAGATTTTGCACCAGCGTCTACCCCAACTGGTTCCCAGACAACATCTCTACTCCTGAATGATGCCAAGCTATCTACCAGAAAGCATCATAAAGAATGCAGTAATAACTTGACAGAAGACCAAAGGGAGCGGAGAAACGCGCGAAGGCGAGAAAATTATCGGAAGAAAAAGGAAGAGAATACAATCAAGCTCCAAAGTGAAAACCAGAATGTTTCTCGACCCCCTCTTGGCGATATCACTAATGTTCATCAGCCTTCGCATGAGATACCAGGTACGGATCTAGAATTTATTCTTGGTATAATTGTAGCGTAAATTAGGTAATGGTAGCTATGGTGCAACGCGATAAAGAAAGCAACAATAACTTCACAAGCGATAAAAAGAAGCAGAACAACACGCGGAGGCGAGCAGCTTATCCGAAGAAAAAAGATGAGGATATGACCAACCTCCAAGCAGAATTTCAGTGTGTTTCCCGACCCCTCTTGGTGATATAACAAGTGTTGATCAATCTTCCCATAGCATATCAGGTACATGTGTTTAATTTTTCAGTTCATAAATTAAGTAATCGTTGGATAGAATGACTTCATCCTGCAGCTTCGTGCTTGCTGAACATGGATGATATGGTTATGTTCCAATTTTATTGTTCAACCAGCCAACCCAACTAGCTCCATCTATACATCCTTGTCACATGCTGATGCAACGTTGCCTGCTTCGAGTACTCCCATTGATGGGTTCATTGATGACAATGTACTAGCTGGGTGGCAACGTGAGAAAGAAGAACAAAGGGAGCAGAGAAACGCACGGAGACGAGCATCTTATCAGAAGAAAAAGGAAGAGGGTATGATCAACCTCCAAAAAAATAATCAAGTGCAGCGTGAGAAAGGAACAACGAAACTGCAGGACCCCTGATGAGCAGGGGGAGTCAAGCGCGAAGAGAAAGGCAAACTATGCTAGGAGGAAAAACACCCTTTGTGCTGAATCGATCGCAATGCCACGTCCAGATCTAGCTAGCGCATTGTCCAACTCTCACACTTTCAACCCTCACGCACATTGTCCGACTCTCACACTTCCAACCATCACACAACAATCCGACATTGAACAGATAGATCGTGCCACAACCGACAAGTCGGCCCCCACATATATTCGCAACACCGAAACCGATGGTAGTTATCCCATCAATGATCATCTTTCATTTTGTAGTCATTCATCGGTTGTTTATAATGATTCGATAATGTTGTAGGTGCATACCTAAGCAGAACCCTAGGTGATGGTGACGTAGATGGCAACCTCAACAAAATCAATGAGCACCTACCAAATGCCGACCAGCAAACCAGTGATCCGGTAACAAAAGCGGATTATGGCTCCCCCGAGCAGAGTCATGGATCCAGAGCTCAGCGTAGGACGAGAGAGCGAGCTTGCAAGGGAAGTATGGCGGCGAATAAGCGTCAGGACAAAATTGGCAAGCGAAAATCATGTTTGAAGGTGCCACGTGGTGAGAGGAAGGCTCTGCTAGATCGTCGTAATGCATGCTTTGTAGGTAGGGCGAATACCCAGACCATCAAAACCATCTCCACAACGGAGATTAACTCAACGGGACAACCTACCGTAGTTGAAGCAAACGGTGCCTCAACATCATCTAGCACGCCGGACTACACGATCAGAAGTGAAGGTAACACCCCCCATCCTTACTCTCCGATCGTCCCTTGAGACTGAACCCTCATTTGTGTTGTTTGGCACCTGGGTAGATGACATGGACGCTTACCTCAATGGTCTCATGAATGATAATGTCAATCCTGACGACCTCTTTGACGATGAATATTACCTGTTTGCTGGTGAAGGTATGTACACCCGCTTGATCGTGATCCACATGTTGGGGGTATCACACTTATTAGAAACATTGTTTGCAGGCTCAGATGCTGATGACATGGAGCACGACGAATTGGAAGACTCGAGTCACAATAACTATGTCGACCATGATCCACTAGACTATGTGTACTCAAACCTCCCAGACAACACACACATCCTGAAGCACACCGCGAACTGTGCCCACTACAAGGCCAAGAAATTTGAGTCCGAGGCCCCGGGATTCTGCTGTCGCAGTGGGCAGATCCAGCTGAAGCAACCAGAACCCATCCCGGAGCTCATGAGGCTTTGGTCTAGCACTGATGCGGACTCTAGGCATTTTCGGGAGAACATACGGTTCTTCAACGGCCACTTCTCCTTCACAACCCTCGGCGTCAGCCTCGATGAAAGCTACACAAATATGAAGTCTGGGGTGTACACGTTCCGGGCACACGGCACCACCTACCACAACGTTCATTCCTTCGGGCCAACATCCCGTCCAGAGCATCTACAGTTGTACTTCTACGACGACGACCCTGGCCTAACCCATCGCAAGGCTGCCACCAAGCAATTAGACCAAGATGTCGTCAGAAAGTTAGTGGACATACTCAGGGAAAACCCGTACTCACAGCAGTTTAGGAGTTTGGGTGCGCACAGGGACAACCTCGACGACTACAGGATAGACCTCAACACTGACCAGATACTAGACCAACGGAAGTATAATAGACCTCTGTCATCTGAGGTCGCTGCAATTTGGGTGGAGGGCACTGACCTAGCAAAGAGGTTCGATCGTAGGATTACACTTTGCGGGAATGACAACCAGAGGCACGGTATACATGTGACGGCTGGCTCGTATGACCCGCTCTCTTACCCACTCTTCTACCCAAGGGGGGAGCTCGGTTGGCACCCGAAACTACCTAAACGTGATGTCCCTTGGCCGGTTGTGCAAAAACCAAGAGGTAGACGTGATGATGATGATGATGATGATGATGGAGGTAAGCCTTATGCGTATTCTGTCATTTTCATGAATTATATAGTTCTCATATGAATCCTAACTTACGCGTTACTCATACATGTGCAGAGGGGAATAGCAGGTTATGCGTCTCCGTGAGAGACTACTACTGTTACATGTTGCAGACACGACCTGGGATATTCAATCCCATACTCTGTGGAGCACGATTGCTCCAGCAATGGGGGGTGGACATGTACATCAAGATTGAGAGTTGTAGGTTGAAATGGTACAGGAAGAACCAGACAAAGATCCGTGCCGACCTGTATAAAGGAGTTGTTGATGCAATTACATCCGGGGAGACACGGGCAAGTGCTGTTGGAGTAAGGATAGTGCTCCCTGGAACGTACCCAGGTGGCGACCGCGACATGAAGAGGAGGCATATGGATGCCATGGCAATTGTTCATACCTACGGGAAGCCTGACATCTTCTTGACCATGACCTGCAACCCTAACTGGGAAGAGATAACAAATGAGTTGTTTCCTGGTCAAACAGCGCAAGACCGACCTGATCTTGTGGCCCGTGTGTTCCATGGCAAGCTTGAGGCTATGAAAGAGATGTTGTTCAAGAAGAATATCCTGGGTGTTGTTGCTGCACATGTATACGTAGTTGAATTCCAAAAGAGGGGCCTCCCCCACGCACACTTTTTGTTGATCATGGATTCTGCCTATAAGCTTGTGGTTCCAAAGCAGTACGACCGACTCATTTCTGCCGAGCTTCCAGACAAGCAGAAGTATCCAGAACTCCACGCCTTGGTGGTCAAACATATGATGCACGGACCATGCGGTGCTCTCAACCCCAAAAATGTGTGCATGCAACAGAACGAGTGCAAGTGAAGATACCCGCGGCCGTTCAATGAAAACACGGCACAGGGGAAGGACTCATCCCCAGTTTATCGTCGTCGAGATAATGGCCGGCAAGCTAAGGTCTGGGGTAAAATGTTGGACAACAGATGGGTTGTGCCGTATAACCCTTACCTTCTGCAGATGTTCAATTGCCACATCAACGTTGAGGTTTGCTCCAGCATAAAGGCCGTCAAATACCTTTACAAGTACATATACAAGGGCCATGATAGGGCTTCTTTCAGCATCGACCAGCCCGACACCGATGGTAACATTGATGAGATCAAAAGATATGTAGACGCAAGGTGGGTTACTCCTCCAGAGGCGATGTGGAGAATATTTGGCTTCCCCTTGTGTGCCAATGACCCACCTGTCCTACAGTTGCCTCTTCATCTCCCGAATATGCACAGGGTGGCATTCAATGAGCAAGCTCACTTGACCGATGTATTAGCCTCTGAGAATGCTTCCAAATCCATGTTGACAGAGTATTTCAAAGCTAACCAGAAACACCCGTGGGGTAGGAATATATTGTACAAGGATTTTCCTGGAAGGTTCACATGGCAAAAGGGTAAGAAGTATTGGAAAGAGCGGGTTGAGCGTTATCAGATAGGTCGAATTGTGTCTGCCAATCCTGCCGAGGGGGAGCGATACTATCTGCGTGTGCTGCTAAACCATGTTGCTGGCAAGACATCCTATGAGGACCTTCTCACCGTGGACGGTTGGCTATGCGGGAGCTTTAGAGAGGCTGCCGAAAGGTTGGGACTCATCGAGGCAGATAACACGCTCGACGACTGTCTTACCGACGTAGAGCAGTGTGCGATGCCAGGTTCGCTCAGGAGGCTCTTCGCAACAATTTTGGTGCACTGTGAGCCAAGCGACGTGCGTGGTTTATGGGATAGGCACTTCGAGCCTATGTCTGATGACTAACGGTGATCACACACGTGCCCGATTGAGGTGGAACAGATGGTGTTGCTTGACATTAGGGGTATGTTGCAATCCATGGGCAAAGACATAGCTAATTTCGCTCTTCCATGCATTGACGATGCGTTCGACCCAACTGAGGGTGAGGCCAGAGAAGTGATCGAGGAATCCAACATCGATTTTGACATCAACGACACTAAATTGGCATCGTCGCTAAACTTGGAGCAGAGGGTTGCATACGACGAGATACTAGCTGATGTTGAACGCGGTAATGGGGGTGTGTTCTTTGTTGATGGCCCGGGAGGTACAGGGAAGACCTTCTTGTACAGGGCACTATTTGCGAAGGTTCGAAGCGAGGGAAACATCGCTATCGCTACTGCGACGTCGGGCGTCGCCGCTTCTATCATGCCTGGAGGTAGGACTGCCCACTCAAGGTTCAAGATCCCGTTGAGCTGTGACGATGGCGCCTCATGCACCTTCACAAAGCAGATGTGGGACCGCCAAGCTACTGAGGATGGCCTCATTGATACTATGGGACAAGGCCACCATGACTAAGCGACAGGCGGTCGAGGCACTGGACAACAGCATGCGTGACATCATGGGAAGACGGGACCGACCATTTGGAGGAAAGACTGTTGTGTTTGGCGGGGACTTCAGGCAGGTGCTTCCGGTAGTCAGGAGGGGGTCCTGTGGTCAGATAATCGATGCAACCCTCCGAAGTTCACATCTCTGGAAGGCTATCCGCCAGCTAAGGCTCGTCACCAACATGAGGGCTCATAATGACACCTGGTTTGCGGATTAGTTGCTTAGGGTAGGCAATGGCACCGAGGTAGTTGACGATCAAGGAAACATACGACTCCCTGAAGATATTTGTGTGCCATCTATAGGCGAGGGTGACGACCTGGAGAAGCTGATTGACCATGTGTTTCCGAGACTAGATGACAACATGTCTGATCTGAATTACATGACTTCTCGCGCAATCCTCTCCACCACGAACGACAACGTTGACAAGATAAACATACGCATGGTAGACCGTTTTCGGGGAGAAGAATTAATCTACCATAGCTTTGACAGTGCAGATGACGACCCATATGGCTACTACGCTCCTGAGTTCCTGAATGGATTGACTCCCAACGGTCTGCCTCCGCATGCACTCAAACTGAAGCTCAACTGCCCTGTGATACTTCTGAGGAACATTGATCCAGCTAATGGTCTGTGTAACGGGACGAGGCTCGTCGTCCGAGGTTTTGAGAGGAACGCCACTGACGCAGAAATCGTGATTGGACAACACGCGGGTAGGAGGGTCTTCCTTCCTCGAATACCCCTATGCCCGTCTGACAACGACATGTTTCCATTCAAGTTCAAGAGGAAGCAATTTCCTATAAGGCTTAGCTTTGCTATGACGATTAACAAGGCTCAAGGGCATACCATTCCGATTGTTGGCGTGTACCTACCTAATCCGGTGTTCTCTCATGGTCAACTCTATGTCGCGTTGTCTCGAGCCACTGCGAAGAGGAACATAAAGATCCTCATTGAGAAGGAGAAGGAGAAGGATAATGGCAATAAGCAAAGCAGTAAATCAAAGAAGCGAAAAAGACCTGCCTTGTCCTTACAGACCTCAATGAAGAACATCGTCTATAAGGAAGTCCTTACAAGCTGAAGTCCGCACTTAAGAAACTGGTGGGACTTGAATATGACAGAGCATTTACTCTTATGCTACAGATAATTTTCTGCTCTTCCGGTTTTTTGTACAGATAGTTTTCTTTGGGTTTTTTACTGAAATCTTTATCTTTGGTTGTTAGCAACTGAGCTTTATTATGTTTATACAAAAAGTCAAATATTAATAATATTTCCTCGGAGTTGTGACTTTGCAAATTACCATTTTTTCCTGTATATGACAAACCTGGTACATGCATCCTATGTGTTTAAACATGCACGACCACTATGTTTTCCTGCACATATATTGCACACTGCACGTGTCACTCATATGCTGTGAAACTAGACTCCACTGGAGTGCTCTACTTTGGAGAAATATTATGATGCGGCCCCAAAGCAGGCACACACAATGTCCCCAAAACAACATTTGCGGTATAGTTGTTTCTTAGTTTCATTTATTTTGTGTCTGTTTGCTCCTTTTACCTTTTTTAGGTAGCTGGAGCTAGACTCCAATTAGGTGAACTCCTATCTAATGTTAAGAAATGGAAATAGCAGCAGCATCGTCGTTGTTGAGGTTTTCTTTTTTTCTCCTTGTTTCTGGCATAGCCATGGTCAACTCTTGGTACGGACTATTACTTGTAGTTTAGATTATTTTTCCTTTTGGTAGATTGCTTATGTATATTATTCTTTTCCTGGTTTGTAATCAATCATCTACTACATCTAAGTAAAACGTCGTTGCGACATTTAACACACTGCAGCATTCATTCTTTGCTTAACATTAGCAGACGATGTAAATAACCAAGCTCACAGCATTCTAAAACGATCTATTAGCTACTTCAGCAGACAACAGACATTGAGAAGGAAGCAATATTTGATTTGCTCATACCAGTGGAGCAGCGAATTCTGCCCAAGGTTTCTCGCAGCACTTGTGGTCAGCGCCGAGGATGTGCACCCACAACTGCTCCTTGTTGTTGGCCTCTGCGTCCTCCTCCCTCGACGCGAGTCTATGCGGGGAGTTGATCTAGAAAATCATGTTGTTAGTTATAACAAATAGGTGACAAGAAGTAAACAAGAACTATGTGGTGCAATATATGTGTCACACAATATACTTTAAAATGTGTGATATGGATTCTGATATAATGGTTGGCCTGTAACACACCTTGAACATGCACTGAAGACCCTATTTTAAAAAGAATTTAATATAATTTGTAGTGATTCTTTTGTCAGATTGATAATATATTGCTTCTTATGCTTGATGGTTAATTTCTTGGCATCATGTTTATCCCCTTATTATTCTGATTGGTCAAAACTATAGGTGCAAAGCATGCATGATATATGTCAATGTCCTAATACAAATCATACAGTTCAGTACAAGAAGAAATGTAGGCTCTGAAGGCTCAAAGCAGGCATACTCATGAAAAGGAGTTCTTTATTATCTTGCATGTAATTTCACCAGAACGATTATTTTGGTTATACCTCACTGAGCAATGATAAAAGATACTAAACATATCAATAGTGTATTTTCCTTCTCCCTTTTATTAGGTTATAATATGTTCATGGACATAATTTTGAGGATTATAAGATGGTATTTTTTCCCCATAATTCCCCAATACTTTGCCCATCTTATTTTTGCATAAGATTCCATTATTTCAACATTGTGGTCTACTATATCAAGTTCTATTATTGCCTTTCAAGATATATATTTTGTTTTCCACTAGGATCCAGAGTTGGCCACGAGCACTGCGACTGTCTAATATCTGGTTTCCTCCACTCAATTTTATACACTGTTAGTATATATACTCATGTGTGTGTTCTGCTGCAGAATGATACAATGAAACAACATAAATGAATACAGGCTTTTCTTGCTATATTCACCTGCGAGTACTTGTTCCGGATATACACATATAAATCAGGTCTGCACTGCCCTTTCTCTGAGCAGAAATGCTTGTAGCGCCTCTCCTTGTTTTATTAGGAGTAAAAAAAATAGAATAAGAAGGTGTGAACTCTTCTTGGGCTTGATATTGTAAACCTCCTCTGCCATCCTTCTCCCCCTCCCTCCTCCCCCCTCGTCCATCACAGATCCATAACAGATAACCAAGGAACATCAAGAAGTGAACGAGCGTCAAGGATAGTCAAGAAGTAAAGCAAGTGCATCTAGGTATGAACATCTGTGTATATTTCTCTTATCTACAAATGTGTAATAATTATCTTATGTGGAACAACCAAATTCATCAAACACAATGATATCATACCAGCACTCTAGCTAAATTAAAGTAGTATATACTCATCTACTATTTCACATCGAGATCCATTGTGTCTAGCAAAATTCTGCCATAAATCCATCAGCTAACCACACACAGTTTTTAGGCAAGCAGTGACAAGCAGTTTTTAGAGCAACCAGTAGACAAGCAGTTTGTAAGGCAAGCAATTTTACTCCTAAACTGTCAGATGTAGTTTTTGTACTCCATCTATACTCACTTAATCCCGTGATCATGTTCATAGTCACTTGGATTCTGTTTAATCATGTAAATTCACTTACCTACTGTATATCATTTAATCATGTTTATACTCTATCTTTGCTGTACTACCTCGATGATATATACTCCTTGTTTAAGTAATAAAAAATACAGTACTCCTGCATGTTATATACTCCCATTCCACCATCCCCTAAAAACTGAATCACAATGATGTCATTGTTCTGCTACAACAGAACAATTATTCCAACAGAAAAACTAATCTAACAGAACTTGTAATCAGGATGTTACAATACATAGGAATCAATTTACCATCATTTGTTCGGATGATGCAAAACATTGTGGGTATAGAAATATGCCACGGGCCATGTTACAAATAGAACAAAGTTAACATGAAGAGCCTCACCAGCGCGCGTGCGTGCAAGTGCCGACGGCAGAGACGATGGCAGGGGCAAGATGGAGCTGGCAATGCCCCGACGACGCCTCGTGGGCGACTTCTTGGACATGGAACAGCAGCACGCCATCGTTGACTACCTGTGCGGCAGCGGCGGCGGCTCACAGGATCCAAAATCGTCTTCCACGCCCACGGCTGTTGTATCCACGGGCGGCATCTCCTCAAGGACGGCGCTGCTGCATCATTTGCCCGTGTCCTTGCTTCCTTGGCCGGCTCTGCTTGCTTCTTGTGGACGCTCGTGTGCTCCGCTGATGCCGCCGGAATGGAGCCACCGCAGAGGCGACGCCATCAGGACTGCAGCAGCCGCCTCCTGGACCGAACCCCCACTGCCGCGTACCAATGGTTGGAGCAGCACGTCGCGGACGAGACCAGAGCTGATGAGGGCAGCTGGGTACAGGGAAGACGGTGGGTGGCCTAGATCCGAGCTCGGGAAGGGGAAGGTGGCGGCGGAGGGTGGAATGGGAAAGGGCCGGCGGCGTGAGATGTAGATCTGCTGGTGGCACGTGTTTAGGGAGGAGGAGAGGAGGAGGCGGTCGGCACGGTGGGGAGAGGAAGGGGAGATCGACGGACGCCATCGCCGGGGAGAGGAGGGGGAGAGAGTGAGAGGCTGCGAGGGGGAGAGAGTGGGTGGGGAGATGGTTTTTTTTGAGCATCGGCTGGGGAGGGGTGGCCCGTTTGACTCAGCCGAACCATGCTGTGGCGGGCTGGCCCATTTGGCTAGGTCTGTCTGTGAGGGGGAGAGACTGGGTAGGGAGAGATCTGGATAAGGTTGTAGGGTGAAAAAAAACTGCAAATAAAAATATCTGTGTTAGTCCCACTTTTAGTTTTATTATATATTATACAAGTTTATATAATGCAGTATAAAATATTATTATATTTTATATGTTCCACCTTTGTTCAACATAGATAAAGAGTGATGGACTCGGATGATGTTTCAAGAAATCAACTGACATATGCACTGACGTAACGATAGCAGATTGGACTGAAACACCATGAGATCTATGTATATTATGCATGCTAATACAAAGGGTGCATTTTTTAAATTTTTTTAGAATGTAGGAGACGCAAATATGGATATTAAGCGGAGATGCACAAAAAGAATCCATTGCCGGGGGCTCCGAAGCGACATCACTGCAAGGGGCCGAAAATTCATCGTGTTTTTTACAACATAATGATATGGAAGCAGTGATATCTCATAAAAAATATGTAAATTCAAAGTTTATCGCACAAGGTATTTTTTCAATGTTATCATCGATCTTTCCTTCGTCATATTGCCTTCCGTGTTCACTTAATTAGGTATTTTTATACTAATTGGCTCATTTTTGTATCATGCCGACAGACTATGTTTGTCCCCGTAGAGATATTATAGTCATCGAATCAATCATGTCTGCCCTCAAGAAAACCAAATTCGTGGACATTGAAGATGCCTTGTTATCAAAATATTTACCTTTATATAACTTCAGCAAAATATTTGAGAAGCCCGTGGCCACGCACGGGCATTCTAC
This sequence comes from Triticum timopheevii, assembly GCA_963921465.1. Lineage (NCBI taxonomy): Eukaryota > Viridiplantae > Streptophyta > Magnoliopsida > Poales > Poaceae > Triticum > Triticum timopheevii. The sequence continues at coordinate 115,193,150 of OY997266.1, read as the reverse complement.
TAGTGTTGTTAATGGAAGGGAAGTATATGGGTAGAAATAACAAAATGGCAAGACTTCAGTTGAAACTTTGACAAGTTTGACTTCCAATAATGTCACCACCACCATTTTAGGCTCTGGGTATCAAGACAGTTATGGCTGGAAAAGAAGTTCACAATGTTTAGAATTTTTTTTCTATGATTCTGTTTTATCAGGTTGAACAGAATTACCAGCTTGATTGTGGAATTATATGTTTTTGTCATATGTGACGTAGTTCAGTTGCTGCCAAGGTTCCTAGCTCCCTTAAGGAACTAGATTATTTTCATATAGGTGAAAAAACATGGACATGACATTAATTGAATTACCAAAATATAAAGGATAAGCATTCATGCTACATTGCATTGAGGAGAAAAGAAAATAAGAGTTGCTTTTAAAAATTCATTAACTTTTTGTTGGACCATAATCATCTATCAATTATTAATTTTCTCCACTTTTTCTTACAATGTGTGTTATATTATTTTAGATACACGTTACACCCATCTAACATGAAACTGATTTTTATGTATTCCTATAACTACACCTAAGATTCATCGACTCCCTCTTCGTCAAAATATATAACACCCTTCAAATTTTGATTCTAAATTTTACTATGCATCATAATAACAAAATGTAAGTTATATGCAATGACAATTATAGCATTTGAAACTTCATATAAGTATGCATATTGTGTTATAGTTTTTATCCTATAGATCATATTTTTTAGTCAAAGTTAGGTTCACAATTTGATGAGGTATTGCATATTTGGAAGGAAGGGGTATATATAATTTAATGTTATAGAACCTCACTTGATTTTTATCATAAGTACTTCATCGGGTTATATAGTTCTATGATGTGGCAGTATATTCCCGCTCTTTTTAATTATACTAGTCTTTTCTAACAAATAAGACCTACATGATATAAGTGAAGACATCATTTGAACAATTAAGAAATAAAATCAAATTAAACATATGGCCTTTTAACCATTCGCCATCAACACGGCTCATTAAACAGGTGTGGAACAAGCCAATATTTCTAGACATTTTTATTGTCAGAGCTTGGATCATTTGGAAGGAAACAAAGAACAAGTTTGTAAGGGGGATCCCTTAAAAACATCGTGCATGATGCAAGAGATTAAAGAAAGAATTTTCCCTTCTGGCCCAAAGGGTCAAGCCTACCCTAGTGCAGTTCACTTCCTCATGTGATGCGCATGTCCCTTGGCGATGGAGTCATGTCCAACCGGAGCCTGGATGTCCGACTATGCACATCCTGTGGCAGCTCAACCTTCGACTTGCACTTCCACCTTCATTTCCCTCACGAATGGTGTAGGTGTACTCTTGTGCTTGCACCCCTCCTCGACTCATGTAACGATCGGCTCGAACCTATACATGCACCAGGGGTCAAGTAGTATACCATCCTCGAAGGGCACAAATAGACACTCTAAAAGGAGAAGATTCACCTTCGCATATGTGATGCACGTGTCCCTTGCCCACGGAGCTGTGTCCATGGCGATGACCCTAGGATGCTCCATACCAACTTATCAACTGTCTACTACAATAAGGTTTGTTTGGTTTCCATGAGAGGGGCGATGATGGTGGTGCTCCTTTGGATCGCTCCAGTGCTTGTTGTCGTACCTAGGCGGTCTATGGACCTGTATGTAATTTATGTTTCTCTTGGTATTATTTGTGCTTCCTTGATAGTTGATGAATAGATTGGAAGTTTTCCCCACAAGAAAACATACTACGTATGTTGTATGGACTAAAGACCTCTTTATGTCCATTTAATAACATTTTGATCAACATATTATGGATCTCATATGTTCTTTTCTGTCTACAACCCAAACCACCCATTTACTCACTACTACAGGAATGCCTAGCAGTGGCGGGTGGGAAAAGGCTAGCACTGGCGGGCAAGGCTCCTAGGGCCGCCCGCCACCGACCTCCTGCCACTGCTATTATGGCATCAGTGGCGGGCGGGTGCCCGCCACTGGTGGGCGTAGTCTAGTGGCAGGCGCTTTTTGTTGCTCGCCACAACAGTTTTCTCCGCCCGCCATTGGTAGTGGTCTTGGGAGCTCCTGCCTATTAAGGTAGGCTAGGAACGGTTCGGTCCAGGGAGCGATAACAACCGTGATCTCATGAGAAGAGGGTGTTATCTCGATATTCGGACCACCAGCGGTGTATGTATTGTGTGATCAGGTCCGCACTGTCTTCTCTGCTCTCACCCTACCATACTACAGATGGCTTAAAGAACCTTTCCACAAAAGTTTTAGGTGGCACAGGGTCGCGGTTAGCGCCCATACGAGCGAGGATGTCGGCTGCCTGATTACTGTCTCGAGCGACATGATGAAACTCAAGTCCTTCGAAATGAGATGATATTTTTAATACGGCGTCTCGTCATGCCGCCATTTTTGGGTCCTTTGCATCGAACTCTCCATTAACCTGGGATATTGTGAGATTGGAATCACTTCGCACCTCTAGGCATTGTCTACCCATGGAGACAGCCACGCGAAGACCATGTAGAAGCACCTCGTATTCGGCTGCATTATTGGAGTCTGTATACATAATTTGTAATTCATAGTGGACTGTATCCCTAGTAGGAGATATTAGGATGACGCCAGCCCCCAGTCCAGCCAGCATTTTGCAGCCGTCGAAGTACATAATCCAATTGGAGTATGAGCTATACTCTTTAGGGAGGAGGAGAGGAGGAGGCGGTCGGCACGGTGGGGAGAGGAAGGGGAGATCGACGGACGCCATCGCCGGGGAGAGGAGGGGGAGAGAGTGAGAGGCTGCGAGGGGGAGAGAGTGGGTGGGGAGATGGTTTTTTTTTGAGCATCGGCTGGGGAGGGGTGGCCCGTTTGACTCAGCCGAACCATGCTGTGGCGGGCTGGCCCATTTGGCTAGGTCTGTCTGTGAGGGGGAGAGACTGGGTAGGGAGAGATCTGGATAAGGTTGTAGGGTGAAAAAAAACTGCAAATAAAAATATATGTGTTAGTCCCACTTTTAGTTTTATTATATATTATACAAGTTTATATAATGCAGTATAAAATATTATTATATTTTATATGTTCCACCTTTGTTCAACATAGATAAAGAGTGATGGACTCGGATGATGTTTCAAGAAATCAACTGACATATGCACTGACGTAACGATAGCAGATTGGACTGAAACACCATGAGATCTATGTATATTATGCATGCTAATACAAAGGGTGCATTTTTTAAATTTTTTTAGAATGTAGGAGACGCAAATATGGATATTAAGCGGAGATGCACAAAAAGAATCCATTGCCGGGGGCTCCGAAGCGACATCACTGCAAGGGGCCGAAAATTCATCGTGTTTTTTACAACATAATGATATGGAAGCAGTGATATCTCATAAAAAATATGTAAATTCAAAGTTTATCGCACAAGGTATTTTTTCAATGTTATCATCGATCTTTCCTTCGTCATATTGCCTTCCGTGTTCACTTAATTAGGTATTTTTATACTAATTGGCTCATTTTTGTATCATGCCGACAGACTATGTTTGTCCCCGTAGAGATATTATAGTCATCGAATCAATCATGTCTGCCCTCAAGAAAACCAAATTCGTGGACATTGAAGATGCCTTGTTATCAAAATATTTACCTTTATATAACTTCAGCAAAATATTTGAGAAGCCCGTGGCCACGCACGGGCATTCTACTAGTGTTGTTAATGGAAGGGAAGTATATGGGTAGAAATAACAAAATGGCAAGACTTCAGTTGAAACTTTGACAAGTTTGACTTCCAATAATGTCACCACCACCATTTTAGGCTCTGGGTATCAAGACAGTTATGGCTGGAAAAGAAGTTCACAATGTTTAGAATTTTTTTTTCTATGATTCTGTTTTATCAGGTTGAACAGAATTACCAGCTTGATTGTGGAATTATATGTTTTTGTCATATGTGACGTAGTTCAGTTGCTGCCAAGGTTCCTAGCTCCCTTAAGGAACTAGATTATTTTCATATAGGTGAAAAAACATGGACATGACATTAATTGAATTACCAAAATATAAAGGATAAGCATTCATGCTACATTGCATTGAGGAGAAAAGAAAATAAGAGTTGCTTTTAAAAATTCATTAACTTTTTGTTGGACCATAATCATCTATCAATTATTAATTTTCTCCACTTTTTCTTACAATGTGTGTTATATTATTTTAGATACACGTTACACCCATCTAACATGAAACTGATTTTTATGTATTCCTATAACTACACCTAAGATTCATCGACTCCCTCTTCGTCAAAATATATAACACCCTTCAAATTTTGATTCTAAATTTTACTATGCATCATAATAACAAAATGTAAGTTATATGCAATGACAATTATAGCATTTGAAACTTCATATAAGTATGCATATTGTGTTATAGTTTTTATCCTATAGATCATATTTTTTAGTCAAAGTTAGGTTCACAATTTGATGAGGTATTGCATATTTGGAAGGAAGGGGTATATATAATTTAATGTTATAGAACCTCACTTGATTTTTATCATAAGTACTTCATCGGGTTATATAGTTCTATGATGTGGCAGTATATTCCCGCTCTTTTTAATTATACTAGTCTTTTCTAACAAATAAGACCTACATGATATAAGTGAAGACATCATTTGAACAATTAAGAAATAAAATCAAATTAAACATATGGCCTTTTAACCATTCGCCATCAACACGGCTCATTAAACAGGTGTGGAACAAGCCAATATTTCTAGACATTTTTATTGTCAGAGCTTGGATCATTTGGAAGGAAACAAAGAACAAGTTTGTAAGGGGGATCCCTTAAAAACATCGTGCATGATGCAAGAGATTAAAGAAAGAATTTTCCCTTCTGGCCCAAAGGGTCAAGCCTACCCTAGTGCAGTTCACTTCCTCATGTGATGCGCATGTCCCTTGGCGATGGAGTCATGTCCAACCGGAGCCTGGATGTCCGACTATGCACATCCTGTGGCAGCTCAACCTTCGACTTGCACTTCCACCTTCATTTCCCTCACGAATGGTGTAGGTGTACTCTTGTGCTTGCACCCCTCCTCGACTCATGTAACGATCGGCTCGAACCTATACATGCACCAGGGGTCAAGTAGTATACCATCCTCGAAGGGCACAAATAGACACTCTAAAAGGAGAAGATTCACCTTCGCATATGTGATGCACGTGTCCCTTGCCCACGGAGCTGTGTCCATGGCGATGACCCTAGGATGCTCCATACCAACTTATCAACTGTCTACTACAATAAGGTTTGTTTGGTTTCCATGAGAGGGGCGATGATGGTGGTGCTCCTTTGGATCGCTCCAGTGCTTGTTGTCGTACCTAGGCGGTCTATGGACCTGTATGTAATTTATGTTTCTCTTGGTATTATTTGTGCTTCCTTGATAGTTGATGAATAGATTGGAAGTTTTCCCCACAAGAAAACATACTACGTATGTTGTATGGACTAAAGACCTCTTTATGTCCATTTAATAACATTTTGATCAACATATTATGGATCTCATATGTTCTTTTCTGTCTACAACCCAAACCACCCATTTACTCACTACTACAGGAATGCCTAGCAGTGGCGGGTGGGAAAAGGCTAGCACTGGCGGGCAAGGCTCCTAGGGCCGCCCGCCACCGACCTCCTGCCACTGCTATTATGGCATCAGTGGCGGGCGGGTGCCCGCCACTGGTGGGCGTAGTCTAGTGGCAGGCGCTTTTTGTTGCTCGCCACAACAGTTTTCTCCGCCCGCCATTGGTAGTGGTCTTGGGAGCTCCTGCCTATTAAGGTAGGCTAGGAACGGTTCGGTCCAGGGAGCGATAACAACCGTGATCTCATGAGAAGAGGGTGTTATCTCGATATTCGGACCACCAGCGGTGTATGTATTGTGTGATCAGGTCCGCACTGTCTTCTCTGCTCTCACCCTACCATACTACAGATGGCTTAAAGAACCTTTCCACAAAAGTTTTAGGTGGCACAGGGTCGCGGTTAGCGCCCATACGAGCGAGGATGTCGGCTGCCTGATTACTGTCTCGAGCGACATGATGAAACTCAAGTCCTTCGAAATGAGATGATATTTTTAATACGGCGTCTCGTCATGCCGCCATTTTTGGGTCCTTTGCATCGAACTCTCCATTAACCTGGGATATTGTGAGATTGGAATCACTTCGCACCTCTAGGCATTGTCTACCCATGGAGACAGCCACGCGAAGACCATGTAGAAGCACCTCGTATTCGGCTGCATTATTGGAGTCTGTATACATAATTTGTAATTCATAGTGGACTGTATCCCTAGTAGGAGATATTAGGATGACGCCAGCCCCCAGTCCAGCCAGCATTTTGCAGCCGTCGAAGTACATAATCCAATTGGAGTATGAGCTATACTCTTTAGGGAGCTCAGCTTCCGTCCATTCAGCGAAAAAGTCGGCCAACACCTGGGATTTAATAGCCTGGCGTGGCTTGTATACTATTTCAAACGGTAAAAGCTCGATGGCCCATTTGGCTATGCGGCCAGTGGCATCCCTGTTATTGATAATGTCGTTGAGCGGTACTTCGGATGCCACTGTGATCGAACACTCTTGAAAGTAGTGTCGCAATTTACGCGATGTCATGAAGATTGTGTATGCTATCTTCTGATAGTGGGGGTATTGGGATTTGCAAGGTGTAAGGACCTCCGACACATAATAGACTAGTTTTTGGGTGGGGAATTTATGTCCCTCTTCCCCGCGTTCGACAACGAGTACAACACTACTACTTGGTTAGTTGCCGAGATGTATAATAATATAGGCTCGCCAACACCTGGGGCAGCTAGGATTGGGTTGCTTGCAAGTAGGGCCTCGATTTCTTCCAATCCGGTTGTTGCAGCGTTCATCCATTCAAAGTTATCAGTGCGTCGTAATAGCTTGTAGAGTGGTAATGCTTTTTCTACCAATTTTGAGATAAAAAGGCTTAAGGCCGCAATGCGCCCTTCTAGTTTTTGAGCTTGCTTTAGGTCAGTTGGTATAGCCAATTGTGACAGAGCTCGGATTTTGGCTGGGTTTGCTTCAATTCCTCTATGGGAAACAATAAACCCTAGCAACTTTCCGGCTGGTACTCCGAAGACACATTTTTTCGGATTAAGCCGTATGTCGTAGGTTCGGAGGTTGTCGAAGGTGAGGCAAAGATTGTCCACGAGTGTTTCGACGCGCTTTGTCTTGATGACCACGTCATCCACGTATGCTTCCACTGTTTTGCCGATTTGTTTTTCCAAGCAAGTTTGAATCATACGCTTTTAGGTAGCCCCAGCGTTTTTTAGCCCAAAGGGCATATTGTTGAAGCAGAAGGGACCGTAAGGGGTGATGAATGCGGTTGTGGCCTGATCCGATTCCTTCATCTTAATCTGATGTTATCTGTAATAGGCATCAAGGAAACACAAATAACCGTGTCTTGCAGTTGCATCAATGATTTGGTCAATTCGAGGCAATGGGAAGGGGTCTTTAGGGCAAGCCTTGTTGAGGTCTTTGAAATCGACGCACAGGCGCCAGGATTTGTCCTGCTTTGGTACCATAACCAAGTTGGCTAACCAATACGGATGTTTAATTTCCCTAATAAACCCAACCTCTAATAACTTGGCTAGATCTTCTCCCATGGCTTGACGCTTGGGTTCGGAGAATCACCGCGGGTTTGAATCCCTTCATTATATTGAGACTGTGTTCGGCTAGTCTACGTGGGATGCCAGGCATGTCTGAAGGGTGCCAGGCAAAAATATCCCAGTTCTCTAGGAAAATGTGCATAGGGCGGCGTCCACTGCTGGATCTAGCTGTGCTTCGATAGATGTTGTCTTGTCAGGGTCCATCGGGTGCACTTGGAATTTAACTATTTCCGCGGCTAGGTTGAAAGAGGTGGATTTTGGATCTCTTATCGAGAATCACATCATCCCTATCCATCGTGGACCATAGGGTGGTTAATTCTTCCGCTGCTAGGGCTTCGAATAGCGCCTCGAGGGCCAAGGATGTGGTTTTGTTTTTGGCACGATGAGCTTTGTCTGGGTCGCTCGAAATTGAGATGATTCCGTTGGGTCCGGGAATTTTAAGCTTCATATACCCATAATGGGGTATGGCTTGGAAGCGTGAAAAGGCGTCATGTCCCATGATGGCGTGGTACCCACTGTTGAAGGGGACCACATGAAAGAGCAATTCTTCGGATCTGTAGTTCTCGGGTTTGCCGAATACCACATCCAGTTTGATTCTCCCAGAGCATCGTGCTTATTGACTGGGGATAATGCCTCGAAAGGTGGTATTGCTTTGCTCGATGCGTGATCTATCCATCTGCATTTTGTCGAGCGTGTCTTCATAGATAAGGTTAAGCCCACTGCCGCCGTCCATGAGCACTTTGGTGAGACGAAAACCATCCACGATGGGGTTTAGTACTAGGGCGGCAGGTGCTCGAACTGACCGAGCCTTTGGTTCGTCTTCGGCCGTAAAGGTTATTTCTGTGTCGTTCCATGGGCTTAGTGTGGTAACTTGGTGGACTTCAGCGAGGTCACGGAGCGCCCGTTTGCGCCGGTTATTTGAAGAGAAGGTCTCGAAGACCGTGAGGACATTAAAGTTTCCTCTCTCCGGAGAGTATTTCTCTGGAGTGGTGGTGAGGATGGCCTCTCCACTTTTTGCTACTTGCCGGAGTACCCAACATGCTCGAAGGATATGGGTTGGATCTGTGCGTGGAGTGGCATGTATCGGACTGGGTTTGTCAAGGAGGTCGTCCAAAATGGACCTATGTCCTGTGAAGTTTTTATTTTTACTGCCCATGAACTGGTGGTCGGGTGACCCGCCAGGGTCTATCCATTTAGTTCGAGCCGCACGCTGCTTAAAGGCAGCGGGCTCCAATTGATTTTTCTGGACCCTCCATGTGCTTTCCATCGCATAGTACTTTTGTACTACCTGTGATAGTTCCGTGAAGCTTTGTATGTGATGACGGTCGAGGGCATTCAATATTCCCTCGTCGGTGCAATTACGATGAAAGACCGAAACAGCGTCATTTTCTGGGCAATCTTTGATCTTGTTTTTAACAAGTAGGAATCTGGCCCAAAGTGGTGGACCGTTTCCTAAGGTTGCTGCTGCACATGCATCAGGTCTTATATATCTGGGGGAACTTAGTTACTTGGCGAATATTGATTGTGGTGGTGGGTGGATTAAAATTTGAATCCGGCCCCACACTTATATGTAACATCCCAAAATTCTAAATTTTGGAATGTTATAATAAATAGATAGTTTTGATTGATTGTTTGATTGTGGTGTGGTTGATTGTGTGAAATTGAGTGAAATTCAAAACATTATGAAAGTTAAATGAGAGGGAATAAAAGAATTTTACCAAACTTTCATTTTTTTCATTTATGATCTCCATGAATTCAAATTCATTTCATCATAAAACCCTAGAGAGAACATGACATGACTTCTTCCATTTCATCATTTCATCATAAAAGGGTTTTGAAAAAAGATTTGAATTTCATTTGGAAAATATTTCCAATTCTGAAACTTTATGCAACTCAATGATTTTCACGAGAGAAGATAAAATGACTTCTTCAAATTATATGAGATATGAGTTGGGAGTTTCAAAGAGTTCAAATTAAAAAGCCCTTTTGAAATTATTTTCAAATTGGAGTTATTTGGATTTTATTCAAATTATTTTTCTCCAAAAATAAAATATATGGAAAATAGGGTAAAATGATTCCCTACATCGGAAAATTGGAGAGAAATAAATTTGAAATCATTTTGGTATTTTTAAAATGATTTTTATTGGGTTTTATTGCAACAGTAGCACTATTTGCTTTATATAAGTTTTTCTGGATTTTGTTTTACATTATAAAAATGTTTACGTTTTGGAAAATCTTTTTCTGAAAATTTTGATATATAATATGCTTATATAAAGTTTCATTTTTACTAGCAAACATGCCCGTGCGTTGCAACGGGAGACAAAAAATGTTACATGGCAGCTAAATAAGTATGACTCAATATCTCAAATTATGAGCGTCATCTATTTTCACACGGTGGCTCAACATGTTTCCATTTATCTTTCTTCCCACCCTCGTTGATGATGTACGCGATGTCCATGTGATCGCAATGCATTCGACGTGGTAAATCCCATGGGAATGAGCTTGCCACTGTATGGCACACTTGTCATTGAACCGCGCAAGAGAATGTTTAAAACTTTAAAAACAAATTTCATGGACCACAAACTACTCCTAGCGCATAGACATAAAAATACTTTTCAAAAACTACCCAAATCCTAGACATGAAAGACTTTTGAATCGACGAACATTTTTTCTAATCCACAAATATATTTTTTTAATTTTTGGGCATTTTTTAAATGCATGAACATTTGTTTTGTTCAGACGAACTTTTTTTAAAATGCATGAATAGTTTTCGATTTCATGAACATTTGTTTTTTCCAGACGAACATTTCTTGAAATGCATGCATAGTTTCTGAATTTGTGAACAGTTTTTGAGTTAGCAAACCTTTTTTGTATCAATGAACCTTTTTTTATAATTGGGGAACAAATTTTGAAAATTTGTGTTTTTTTATAATTTGCGAACAGTTTTGTAAATCACCAAAAAAAATAAAACTGCGGAAAATCTATGATTTCTCGCACATTTTTTGAATTCATAAACATTCTATGATTTCTCGAATATTTTTCTCAAAACTCGCAACCTTTTGTAATTGAAAATCCCAAATTAATTTAAAGAAGGAAAAACAAAACACAAATATGAAAAGAAAAGAAAAAACAAAAACAAAAAAAATAGGGCCGTCACGCCCCACGGGCCGGCCCATGAACGCGTATGTGGGAGGGAGAAGGTGCATGTGAAAAAGGTGAGAAAAATAGGACGAACCTGGGGATCGAACCCGGATCTCGGCTGTGGAGCAGAGAGGCTTCAACCACCAAGCTGCTAGTGCATCTGCAACATATGTGGGGTATTATATTTATAAATTACCGTGCGCCACGATGACTTTGAAAAGCAAAACGAATCGTTTTCTTGACTTATGAGTGGCATGGCGGGTAATTTATAGCAAAATTGAAGGGTTTTTTTTTATGGACGACCAGAAACTCTATTTGTTTTATTATTAGTAGAGAAGTAGAGATAGAGATAGAGATAGAGATTTTCGTTATTCACTTTTCTATTTCTGTTTTACTAAAAACAAAACTGCGCGTTCCCCTGAAACTAACTGTCCCCACGTGCGCAGCATAGTGGCATCGGGCGCCCCATAATTTTGTCTTCTCTCCTACATGGGCTAGGCCCAGCCAGCCTTTTTATTATTTTTACTTAGGCCGAACTTTGTTTTAAAAAAAACTACAGCGCGCGGGCGGCCGAGGCCTTTAGGCCCGTGCGAGGCGTTTAGCCTTTTTCTTCTCTTTTTCGTTTATTTTCGTCTACGTTTAGTCCTTTAATGCTTAGCATTTGACCTCTAAACCTTTTTTTCACCAATAAATATAGATTCATAGAGCCTCCAAAAATCATCCGATTCGGGTTAAATCAATATATTTTGGTTTGACTAGATTCACTAAAAATATATATTTCTCCTCTCCGGCAAAAGTTCTGGAGTCGTCTTTTCTCTACCTTATAAAGGTATCTTTCTTTGTTTTTATATATATATCCCGTAGCTTATTATTTTCTAAACTAGTACGGTAGAATAATTAGATTTATAAATTAGTCCCTGTATTTATATTTTTGGACTATAATTCTTTTAACCATAGCTCGTTTTCTTCCGTAAAACAGCTTGGCCCTGATTTTTCAAATTGCCATAACTTTTTACTCGTTCATCCAAATTAGATAAAACCACCATCCATAGTTTCGTCTTGTTTTCACCTATCCAACAACTTTTTGAAATTTTCAAATTTTGAAATTTGTTCATATTCATACTCAAATTACTTTTGATCATATCTTTTTATCCGTACCTCCGTTTTCGATGCAACCAACGCCTAAATCTTTGTAATGATCCCCCTGTCTAGTAAACCAACTTGAACATGTTTTTGACAATTTAAAATTTGAGTTTAGCTCAGATTAGTATTCGATCTTGTTTCGTCTATTTCTTGAGTTTCGTAACTCCGTTTTAGTTGATCCTTTTTGCAGATCGAAGCTCTTGACCTAAACTTTCTGATAAGGCCAAATTCACTTAATTTTGGTACTGTTATAAATTGTTTTCTATTGCAAGAGTCATTTGCTTGGTTTCGAAGTTTTCCGAATTGTTTTCTTCGTTCTTTCCGATCTTTTGACTGATTGCTTATGTGTGCTTACTATTGCTTGCTCACGACAGATTGACCAGAGTGTGACGAGTAGAACTATCAGGAGTTATGAGTGTGAATTATCTTCATCAACAGTACAAGGCAAGTTCACACTTTGATCATACCTCTTTACTACCCAGTTTTATTGCATTAGATCAATCCTCAAACAATTGCATGATTAGGATATGATTAACATGTGGATTATGGGAAGTAGATGAGGTAGTACCTATATCCTGTTTACTTTCAAACCTTTGGGAGTTACTTCTACGTTTGCTTATATTGCTATGCTATTCTAGTAGACGTGGATTGGGTGAGTGTATCCATGACAGATGTGAGATTGTTAATTTAATAGTTTATTTAAGGTGGCAACTTTAATACACATCTGGGTGGATTGAGGCACCTGGAATTCCAGTGATTGCCTGTTGTTTTTCTTTATGGACCGCCACCTAGGCTCAAAGGGATCATGAGATTATTCATGCTAGAAACTTCCGTGTGCCGCCGCAAGCTACTATGGGCTCTAGCGTAGTTGATTAAGTCGTGTGAACTCTTACAGTGGTAGAGTAGCATATGTAGGGGAAAGTAGGTGTAACTGTCTACCCATCGTAAGGTGCAAACGCTTCTGAAAGACCATGTCTCGGTCATTAGTTTCTCAAACACCATGTAGTGCGAGAATCCCAATGGAGGAGATCGAGTCTTGCGGGTAAAAGTGCGCAAACCTCTGCAGAGTGTATAAACTAATCATGGTTAGCCGTGTCCCCGGTTATGGACGTCTTGAGTATCTGGCTCTTGAATTATCATGTTGATCTCATTACTTTACTTAATTAATTTGTTGGGTTGTTAATGATTACTTTTAATTGGGAATGAGAGGGGGGTTACCTTCTCAATGTTTTCAACAAATAAAATATATTCCTTTGCAGTAGGGAAAAATTGGCTTTTCGCAAAAACATTATAAACTTAGAGCTTTCCACCAGCCAAATATGCATGTAGTGATAGCTATTAATCATCATTATTTTATGGTGTGAATTTGCCAGTACATTCGATGTACTGACCCTTTGTGGCTGCAACGTCTCATGTTGCAGAAATCTTACTACGAGTAAGTGATACATTAGGGTTACGATTTCTACACTCAATTTTGCCGTTAGTGTTGATGGGAATTCACAACCTTGTTGTTTCTTCCGCTTTATGGATTGAGGTAATAGAATTTACGTTACTTTATACATGTGTTTTACCTCTGTTATAAATCCTCGAGTACTGTGTGTGTCAGCATACCGATCCAAGGATGACACTTAAGCACAGAGACTTGACTGTCTGTGGTCGGGTCGCTACATTATACTTGGAGCTTGAAGGTTCTCCGAGACGACCAGTTCGGGTCCGGGGAGATCTGTGGGCTCCCGTGATCCTATATCCAAGTCAGTGTCCGGGAGATGAGAAGTCCCGTCCGAAGGGAGGGTGTCCGGCTCGGTGGATTCGGTGACCCGAACATTTTTGGTCCTCAACATAGGGAGGGAAGTATCTTTGGCCTGTTCCTCAACGACCGCTACAAGGTGGGTGATCAACAAGCGATAAATTTCCCTCTGGTCAGGCTTGAGCCCAATCCGATCATAGTCTGTTGAGACCCCTAGTGCGACGATGCGATCTAGCAGCGTGTTCAAGGACGAGACGTCTGTCGGATCCATCTTTTCATAGTACCCGAGGCCGATGCGAAGATGGTGTTCGGTGACTATAGGGGGTGCTGTGGGCTTGACGGCCGTACAAACCCCTACGGTGAAACCGCCGAGCTGGAGGGTCTGCCCAGAAGTCAGGCTCCTTCCAGAAGTGATGTTGTCGTTGATGACTAGGCGAGCCATAGATCACTTTTGTAGACAGCACGATAAATCTTTCAATGAAAGCACCAATGTTGGTGTCAAAACCGTCAAATCTCGGGTAGGGGGGCCCAAGTGTGCGTCTAAGGATCAATGGTAACACGGGACCATGGGATACAATGTTTACCCAGGTTCGGGCCCTCTTAAAGGAGGTAAAACCCTATTCCTGTTTGATTATATTCGAAGAGTATGAAGATTACAAGAGTTGATCTACCTCGAGATTGTAATGGCTAAATCCTAAATGTCTAGCCTATGAGTATTCTGATGACAGTAATGAGGATAGCCTCTACAGACTAGCCCCTCCAGCTTATATACATACCGGAGGGGCCTAGTTTTTGTACAAGGTCGGTTCACCAGGGAAGGAAACACCCGGGCCCTAATCTTGCCGTTTACGTACATATGGAGAAGTCCCATCCGGACACGGAGAATAATCTTCAGCTTGGTCTTGTACGACCCATCCACCCCGGCCCATACTCCTGGGCTGGACACCTGTGGACCCCGAATCCAGGACTCCCTCGGGGTTGAGTACCAGCGTGGTCGCCATCGGGAGAGGACACCTCGTCGTCAACGAGGTCGGACCAGCGTAAGCGGGAGGGCTCGGGGCTGATCGGAGGCGGAGGGGCAACCGGCGACGATGGAGCGGGAGGCGATGTCGCGGCCAGCAGCGACGAGTCGGGAGGGAGAGGGGCACTGGCAAGGCGCGCCGGGGATGGCGGCGGTGGCGGGAGGCCCGCGTCGCCCGAACCGCCAGAGCCCGAGACACCAAGCGCCATCCTCAGTTCCAGCCTCGCACTTTCCTCCACCTGTAATATCATGTTGCATCTTGCATCATCCTCTTTGATATGTACAGGAAATCTGCCAGATGGGATTCGTACATGTTACTGGTCGTCTATAATAGGTATGGACGGTCTTTACTATGTGGTTCCTAATTAGCAAGTGATGTATGCTGTTTTTTGTTATTTCTCATATGAACCCTAAGTTTGATTCCTACAAATCGTGTTGAACTGTTAACCAAGAATCATGCAACATACCTTGATCAAATTCGGTTTCGTCTATATAATGGATTCCTCTATTTTGTTGTGGTATGTTTACAAAATGGATTTGTTTATTTATCTTCTGCCACGAAGCCTGATTTTGATGTTAGCTCCAATACACTTCAGATATAAATTTATTTGATTCAGTTTTCTTTCAACATATATTATATTCATTCTATTTGATGCGGTCCATACAAAAAAGATTATTTTTGCAGTACAGTTGAGCTAATTAAGGCCCCTGGCGCCGGCTGGGAAGAATACATATTGGTGTCAGGTCCAGTCTTTTCAGACAGACATCATTGAATACGTATTGGCAGCTGCCCCAGCCTACTGATCCAAGCATGAGAGAGAGAGAGACACAGGAGAAAAAAAAAGAAGGGCCAGTGGGTGAGTGCTTTGTCATCTAAACGTGAGAGAGGACTTGAGAAAAATAGATTTTCTTTAGATGGTTGAGGATTTCCAGTAGATGTGATTGGAGTGGATCTAAACCTTGCCTTGGAGCATGAATGCACTCCAGCCTGGAAATCACAAAAAGTGATACTGAATTCATCGATTGTTTGTATTCTTCCACTGCTGATACGCCGATGGTTCCAATCTCAATACAATCAGCCGATACCTGTGATTTTGATTCCTCCAATCCATGTTCCCAATAGCAGCGCTTCCTTGATGTAATGGCTGATGTGGTTTTGCAAGACGCATAGGAGGGAGAACAGGAAGGTGTAATTTTCTGTTCTGTGAGGTCTCGTCCATATGATGGATTCCTCTATTCTGTTCTGATATGTTTAAACCATGGATTTGTTTATTTATCTTCTTCTGAGAAGCCGAATTTGAAGCTTGCTCCGGTACACTATAGAAATAGATTTATTTGATTCAGTTTTGTTTCGTCATATCTCATATTCTTTCTATTCGATGTGGTCCGTACAAAAAAGGATGTTGTTGTAGACATGCCGTACCAATTGGAGTTAAATAATAATTGTTTATTTTGAAAAGGCTACTTTAATTATTGCTGATGGACAAATTATAATTTCCGAGGAATTTATCTGCGAGTCAAATTATGTTGGTTTCTACATCATAATGCCTTAGTGAAAATTTGCAACTCATCGAACATTTTTGTTTTACTGTCCAAAGAAATAATAATTTAACTTGTCTTTTAAAATTGAATTTGAGGTCAGTTTGAAACAAAGTGATTAGCAAAAATTAATTGTGATTACTTGGCACCATTAACAGGAGTTTACTGTAGCATGACACCCGGGGTTTTACACTACCATATGGTAACAAGCTGAAAAGTACAAGTTTCAGTATGCTACAGTACATGAAATTAACACAGAATTTCGAAATAGCTATAATGTCATTGCATATTTGCACATGTCAAAAATAATTTATGTATTTACAAATGACATTCTTGAAAGAAAATAGAACACTTGGGTTCCTCCGTTTTGGCTTGTATTGTCGTATCAAAGTCATGTGAAATACTCACATTTTAATTAGGGTCTAAAAATAGTTTGAGTAGGCAATGACTCTTCAACTAGGAAGATAAGTCCTCCCTTGAGTATCTTGCATGTCATTGTCATGTTAGGTTCTCTTTGGTTTGGAGAAATTTTAACATATTTTTGGTTGATTCTAATTACTCCATGTGAACCAAGCTCTTTTACAGTACCTCAAAATTGATGTGAGCCACCCATCCATCCTAATCTAATAGTCAATCTTATATTGTACTCTCACATAAAATTTAAGGAGTACCACCTCCAAATAGGGGAGAGTGCCTTCATGATAGTTGTAAAACTGTAATCAAATGTGATTGAAAAAAAATAAGAATATACTGATAATTAATTATCAACTAGGATTGGAGTCTCTTGTACGTGTGACTGCAATGTCAAGTCCCAAGATCAGAGATGATGATGGCGATCGTAACAGACAAGAGGCTTGGGAATAGGCAAAATGGGCTTCATAGTGTGTGCATGTGCCTCGCTCTCATGGGTGTTGCTTAATGGTTTCATCTATGGCAGAGCAAGTTTGGCACACACATAACATGCAAGTCACTTGTCGCCATGCATCGGCTTGGAAGACTTATTATACCTGAAGAGGCTGAGAAGGAACCAAGCATATAAGGTGTGGCACAGTACACCACATACGATCTGCCGATCGAACCACTTTGTAGACATAAAACATACTTCTCATATATGGCTATAGAAATCATTCTAGAAAAGCAGGAAGTAAGGTATTACATCGAATCGAGGGCCTGAACCTGGGTAAATCTCTTCTCATGTGCATAATCCGGATGACAGGCACATATGCCTGCCCCAGACTATTATTGTTTGAAAAATACAACGACAATGAGTGTTGAACATACACTAGTAGAAAAGGGGGCAATGGTCCAGGCCGGTCCAGCCCATTAGTCCCGGTTCAATCCAGAACCGGGACCAATGGGGGCATTGGACCCGGTTCTTGAGCCCAGGGGCCGGCCGGGCCACGTGGGCCATTGGTCCCAGTTCGTCTGGACCTTTTGGTCCCGGTTGGAGGGACGAACCGGGACCAATGGGCCTCTCTCCTGGCCCACCACCATTGGTCCCGGTTGGTGGCACGAACCGGGACCAAAGGCATACCTTTAGTCCCGGTTCGTGCTATCAACCGGGACCAATGGTGGTGCCTATATATACCCCCTGCTCGCGAGCAGAGCACTCCCAGTGCTCTGTTTTTCGTGGCCGGCAAGGGGAGAGCTTTGTGGTGCTCTAGCTCACCTCCTATGCACACGAGGTGTTCGATGGAATGCCCGAGCCACACTACTTA
Source organism: Triticum timopheevii (assembly GCA_963921465.1). Lineage (NCBI taxonomy): Eukaryota > Viridiplantae > Streptophyta > Magnoliopsida > Poales > Poaceae > Triticum > Triticum timopheevii. The sequence continues at coordinate 115,175,204 of OY997266.1, read as the reverse complement.
AGCTTTCTCCCCTCCAAGCTCGACCGCCAAGCTCCATTTTCCTCAATATTTGTCTAGATTTAGCGGTCCGTCACGCCCCGTCCCCGTCTTCACCGTCGTCGATCACCCGTGCCGATCTCATCGCCGGCACCACCGTGGTGAGCCTCTTGTTCTTATCTTCTTTCTGAAAGGAAAAATATTCTTACTTTTATGTTTAGATAGATACTTGTATTATTTTCTTACTTTTATTATTGCATCTTATATAGTGCGATGGTTTTGGTATCCGCCCCCGTCGGCCCTCGCCCTGTCTATGATTCGGATGTGGTATATATTATCTTTTCATAACTATTGGTTCATTTATTGTTTATGACAATTATGCCGACCAACGTGACATAGATTTTATTTATCTAGGAGGTTGTTGAACCGGAAATTCCAACTGACCCTATTGTCGAGAGGTTAAATTTAGTTGAAGAAGAAAACAATTTCTTGAAGGAAAAAATTAGAAAAATTGAGGAGGAGAAGATGATATTGGAGTTGCATGTTGCGAATGTCGTCGATGATCACAAGATCAAGATGGATGCAATGCGCTTGAAGATTAGAAAGATTAGAAAATATGCCATTCATACCGAGGCTTGGTATCATTATGCCGTTGGATCAGTTGTTACATTGGTTGCGATTATGATCGCATTTGTTTTCGCATTGAAATGTTTTACATAGTTTTAGTGTATGGTTTAATTAATTTAGATGCTCTGCAGAGCTTTATGTTGTTAGATGAGAAGATGATGAACTTCTATTAATTTGGTCACTTCATTATATAATGCACGCAGATGAACCGGCAATGGATGTACGGTTCAAGACACACCTCCGAGTACATTAAGGGCGTGCATGATTTTCTCGAAGTGGCTAAGGCAAACAAGCAGAATGGTTTTTTGTGTTGTCCATGCCCTATATGTGGGAATACGAAGTCTTACTCTGACCGGAAAATCCTCCACACCCACCTGCTTTACAAGGGTTTCATGCCACACTATAATATTTGGACGAGGCACGGAGAAATAGGGGTTATGATGGAAGACGGCGAAGAAGAAGAGTACGATGACAACTATGTGCCCCCTGAATACGGTGATGCTCCTGAAGATCAAGAGGAACCAGACGATGTGCACGATGATGCTGTAATGGGCGAAGCTGCTGAAGATCAAGAGGAACCAGACGATGTGCCCGATGATGATGATCTCCGCCGGGTCATTGTCGATGCAAGGACGCAATGCGAAAGTCAAAAGGAGAAGCTGAAGTTCGATCGCATGCTAGAGGACCACAAAAAAGGGTTGTACCCCAATTGCGAAGATGGCAACACAAAGCTCGGTACCGTACTGGAATTGCTGCAGTGGAAGGCAGAGAATGCTGTGCCTGACAAAGGATTTGAGAAGCTACTTAAAATATTGAAGAAGAAGCTTCCAATGGATAACGAATTGCCCGACAGTACATACGCAGCAAAGAAGGTCGTATGCCCTCTAGGATTGGAGGTGCAGAAGATACATGCATGCCCTAATGACTGCATCCTCTACCGCAGTGCGTACAAGGATCTGAACGCATGCCCAGTATGCGGTGCATTACGGTATAAGATCAGACGAGATGACCCTGGTGATGTTGACGGCGAGCCCCCCCCAGGAAGAGGGTTCCTGCGAAGGTGATGTGGTATGCTCCTAGAATACCACGGTTGAAACGTCTGTTCAGAAACGGAGAGCATGCCAAGTTGATGCGATAGCACAGTGAGGACCGTAAGAAAGACGAGAAGTTGAGAGCACCCGCTGACAGGTCGCAGTGGAGAAAAATCGAGAGAAAGTACTGGGATGAGTTTACAAGTGAGCCAAGGAACGCATGGTTTGCTTTAAGCGCGAATGGCATTAATCCTTTCGGGGAGCAGAGCAGCAATCACAGCACCTGGCCCGTGACTCTATGTATGTATAACCTTCCTCCTTGGATGTGCATGAAGCGGAAGTTCATTATGATGACAGTTCTCATCCAAGGCCCTAAGCAACCCGGCAATGACATTGATGTGTACCTAAGGCCATTTGTTGAAGAACTTTTACAGCTGTGGAATGGAAACGGTGTACGTACGTGGGATGAGCACAAACAAGAGGAATTTAACCTAAAGGCGTTGCTGTTCGTGACCATCAACGATTGTCCCGCTCTCAGTAACCTTTCAGGACAGACAAACAAGGGATACCATGCATGCACGCACTGTTTACTTGACACCGATAGTATATACCTGGCAAGCTGCAGGAAGAATGTGTACCTGGGCCATCGTTGATTTCTTCCGACCAACCATCAATGTCGAAAGAAAGGCAAGCATTTCAAAGGCGAGGCAGATCACCGGAAGAAGCCCGCCATGCGTACCGCTGATCACGTACTTGCTATGGTCAATGATTTACACGTAATCTTTGGAAAGGGTCCCGGCGGACTAGCTGTTCCGAGTGATGCTGGGGGACACGCACCCATGTGGAAGAAGAAATCTATATTTTGGGACCTACCCTACTGGAAAGACCTAGAGGTCCGCTCTTCGATCGACGTGATGCACGTGACGAAGAACCTTTGCGTGAACCTGCTAGGCTTCTTGGGCGTGTATGGGAAGACAAAAGATACAGCTGAGGCACGGGAGGACCTGCAACGTTTGCACGAAAAAGACGGCATGCCTCCAAAGCAGTATGAAGGTCCTGCCAGCTATGCTCTTACCAAAGAAGAGAAGGAAATCTTCTTTGAATGCCTGCTTAGTATGAAGGTCCCGACTGGCTTCTTGTCGAATATAAAAGGAATAATAAATATGGCAGAGAAAAAGTTTCAGAACCTAAAGTCTCATGACTGCCACGTGATTATGACGCAACTGCTTCCGGTTGCATTGAGGGGGCTTCTACCGGAAAACGTCCGATTAGCCATTATGAAGCTATGTGCATTCCTCAATGTAATCTCTCAGAAGGTGATCGATCCAGAAATCATACCAAGGCTAAGGAGTGATGTGGTGCAATGTCTTGTCAGTTTCGAGCTGGTGTTCCCACCATCCTTCTTCAATATCATGACGCACGTCCTAGTTCATCTAGTTGACGAGATTGTCATTCTAGGCCCCGTATTTCTACACAATATGTACCCCTTTGAGAGGTTCATGGGAGTCCTAAAGAAATATGTCCGTAACCGCGCTAGGCCAGAAGGAAGCATCTCCATGGGCCATCAAACAGAGGATGTCATCGGGTTTTGTGTTGACTTCATTCCTGGCCTTAAGAAGATAGGTCTCCCTAAATCGTGGTATGAGGGGAGACTGACTGGAAAAGGCACGCTTGGAAGGGACTCAATAATATGCAGGGACGGATATTCTTGGTCTCAAGCACACTACACAGTTCTACAGAACTCTACCTTGGTGACCCCGTATGTCGATGAACACAAGAACAGTCTGCGCTCCAAACACCCGGAGCAGTGCGACGACTGGATTACATGTGAACACATCAGGACTTTCAGCAGTTGGTTGGACGCACGTATCAGAGGTGACAACACTGTTTGTGATGAGCTGTACTTGTTATCCAGGGGACCATCTTTGACTGTATTGATTTGGAAAGGATACGAGATAAATGGGAATACATTTTACACGATTGACCAAGATCAAAAGAGCACCAACCAAAACAGCGGTGTCCGCTTTGATGCAACAACCGAGAGGGGAAAGGACACATATTATGGTTACATAGTGGACATATGGGAACTTGACTACGGACATGATTTTAAGGTCCCTTTGTTTAAGTGCAAATGGGTCAATCTGTCAGGAGGCGGGGTATAGGTAGACCTAGAGTACGGAATGACAACAGTGGATCTGAAAAATCTTGGGTACACTGACGAACCGTTCGTCCTACCCAATGATGTGGCACAGGTTATCTATGTGAAGGACATGTCTACCAGACCGAGAAAGAGAAAAGATAAGAAAGCGAATACATCATACGATGAGCCAAAGCGCCAATACTTCTTTCAGGAAAAAGGGACATCGTGGGAGTGGAGGACAAGACCGACATGTCTGAAGATTATGAAAAGTTTCATGAAATTCCTCCCTTTAAAGTCAAGGCTGACCCCAGCATCCTGATAAACGATGAATATTATCCATGGTTACGGCGGAATAAGAAAATGACACAAGCGAAGAAAAAGTGAAGACTTTCCCCCGCAACTATTATGATGATACCATGCCAACTTTGTAACTGACGAGTATGATACCATTGTCCGTTTTGTACATGCACATGCTATGTGTGGGTCAATTTATGATATCATGCCAAATTTCAACTTTTTCAGAGTTCATTTGAAATGCTTTAATGTCTTATGGTTCGGCCCTCGTAATAATTAAAAATAGCAACAATAAGTATTTTGTTGTAAGTAGAAACAAAATAAAATAAATAAATAAAGAAAGAAAACAAAAAAACAAAAAAAGTGGAAAGTTTATAATTTTCCTAAAACTAAAAGCAAAAAGAATTAAAAAATAAAGCAAAAAAGAAAAGAAAATAAATAATGCATAAAACAAAACAAAAAAAACAATAATAAGTATTTTGTTGTAAGTAGAAACAAAATAAAATAAATAAAGCAAGAAAGAAAACAAAAAAAGTGTTTTCAAATTTGAAAAGTAATGGCACTAACAGAAAGTTTATAATTTTCCTAAAACTAAAAGCAAAAAGAATTAAAAAATAAAGCAAAAAACAAAAGAAAATAAATAATGCAGAAAACAAAACAAAAAAACTGGAAAAAAATAAAAATAGTAACAATAAGTAAAGAAAACAAAAAAATAAAAAAAGGCCACCTACTGGGCCAACACGGCCTGAATACGACTTGAATCCCTACTTTGGGCCAGGATTCAGGCCCGCAGAAGACCCAGAAGGCCCATCAGGCAAAGCAGTAGCTAGTAGGCCCGTAAGCCTGCAATGGAGAGGAGCTTGAGAGGGGTGCGGCAGTGGGGCTTATAAACCACTGCGTGCCCCTCTCAACTAGCGAGGTGGGACTAAACTTTGGCCCCGATGCGGGCAGCACAGGGGCCTTTGGTCCCGGTTGGTGGCACCAACCGGGACTAAAGGGGGGGGGAGGCATTGGTCCCGGTTGGGGCCACCAACCGGGACTAAAGGCCGCAGCTTCCCGCCGTTTGGGCTGCCGAAAAGTGGCCTTTGGTCCCGGTTGGTGGCTCCAACCGGGACTAAAGGGGGCATTAGTCCCGGTTGGTGCCACCAACCGTGACCAATGCTCCTTGTATATAAGTTGCACTTCGCAGTTTTGCAGAGTTCATCGCTACCAGTTGCCCCCGGACGATGCCGAGCACATCGACGCCGCCAGGCTGCTCCCCGAGCCCGCGCCCGCGCCGTCCTCCCCGAGCCCGCGCCGTCCTCCCCGAGCCCGCGCCCGCCGTCGTCGCCGCCAGGCTGCCCCGTCGCCGTCGCCTGCCCCCGCGCGCCGCGCCCCGAGCCGCTGCCCCGCCGCTGTCGCCCGCCCCCGCGCGCCGCCACTACTGTGAGCCGCCGCGCCGCACCGGCTCTGTTTTTTCATTTTTATTAGTTTAATTTTTTTGTTCAATGTATATATATATATATGTATGTATGTGGCTATATATATATATATATATATATGTGGCTCTGTTTTTTTTCATTTTTATTAGTTTAATTTTTTTGTTCAATGTATATATATATATATGTATGTATGTGGCTATATATATATATGCGGCTCTAATTTTTTTCATTTTTATTAGTTTAGTTTTTTGTTCATATATATATAATGTATATGTGTATGTATGTGGCTATGTGTATGTAATGTTCAAAAATTGTTCAGAGCATGTTTTTGCTCATATATGTATTTATTGTTCATATGTGTATTAATGTTTTCATATATGCAAAAGATAGATTTTTAGAAAAGTTAGGTTTTTTTTTCTGTTCATAGATTTTTTTGGTGATATTAATTATTGTAGAATATGCAAATGTTTGTATATTCATATGAACAATGCATTAGGCAAAACCACTGTTTTTTTCGAAATTTTCTATTTGAACATTTTTTTTAAAACAAGCAATACTAAAAAAATGAGAGGAAAAAGGAAAATAAGAAGAGGAAGAAAGGAGAAAAAGAGGAGAGGAAGAAGAGGAGAAATAAATAAGAAGAGGAAAAAAGAAGAAAAAGAAGAGGAGAAGAAGAAAGGAATAGAGGAGAAAGAAGAAATTCTATTTTTTCTTCTTTCTCCTCTATTCCTTTCTTATTCTCCTCTTTTTTTTCTTTTTTTTCTTCTTCTTCTTCCTTCTTCCTTCTTTCTCTGTTCTTCCTTTTCCTTAATTATTTTCCTTTCTCGAGGGAGAAGAAGAAAAAGAAGAGGAGAAGGAGAAAGAAAGGAATAGAGGAGAAAGAAGAAACTTCAACACGAGCTAGGGGGTGGTACCGATACCCCCTCCCCGATAACTCTCGAGGACACCCAAACCCTAGAGAGAAAACGATGTGGTCTCCTACCCACTCCCGCTGTGCCCCTACCCGACAAATTAACTCTCTCGAGGCCACCCAAATTTATCAAGTTAAAAGAGCGTTGTCGTCGAGGCCACCCCAAACCCTTGAAGCGTTGTGTTGAGGCGACCCCAAACCCTAGAGAAGCAGCGTCGAGGCCACTAACATGATTCCTTATTGTGATTAGCTAGCTAGTTCTACGTTTGCCACTAATATATATATATATATATATATATATATATATATATATATATATATATATATCCATCTGTACCATGTTTGAATAATATTTGACATGTTGTAAATATTTGCAGAAACTATGCAGCACTCCCGAGACGAAGAAACAGAAGCGATGTTGGGGGACATAATCGCAAATGGAAGTGATGATGTTGCATCATTTCTCATCGACACCGATGGTCAGCTGGAAGGACTGGATGAAGAAGAGGGCTATGTTTATGATGGCTTCGACCCATTAATGCCGGTACAAGAGGAGGAGTATGTTCATGATGCCTCCGGTGACACAATGGAGGTACAAGAAGGAGACCGTGCTGACTGCTTCGGTCACCGAACCGAGTCCGGCCAGGTATATATATATTAGTTAAGCCCGTGCTGACTAGTTAATTGATACATCCATTGTTTTGGTATATGTACACATATTAATTACTGTCGTCTTTCTTCCTTATAATTTCTAGCCCTCCGTATCGAGCACAACTTCGGTAAGGAGACGAGGCCCGAAGAAAAAGTTGAGCTCGGATGAAAAGTTTGAGATCATAGAAATCGCGCCCGACGGCGAACCGATTGAACCCATCCGGACAAGGAAGGCATTTTCTGCTCAGTGCAGGGTTCTTGTTAGGGACAAGATCCCGATCAGCATCCAGCAATGGTATAAGCCTGCTAAGGATGAAGACCATGAGGTGTCTTATGTCAATGATATGTAGAAAGAAGATCTTTGGACTGAGCTGAAGGCAAATTTCACCCTACCGCCAGAGGAGGATCCGGAGAAGCCAGTTAAAGAGCAATTAATCAGGTCTTGTGCTTTTAAGAAGATGGCAAGCCTAATGAGGAGGTGGAGGAAAGAGCTGAACCAGTTTGTCGAGAAAAAAAAGACACCAGAATTCATCGGCAAATATGAGAAGATCAAAGATCACTGGCCCGCATTTGTGGCCCACAAGACATCGGAAAAGAGTAAGAAGATGTCGGAGACAAACAAGAAAAATGCTGCGAAGAAGAAGCTTCACCATCGCACGGGGTCAGGTGGCTACCTCAAAGCCCGGCCTAAGTGGTCCAAGGCTGAGCATGATCTGCTTGAAAAAGGGATCGAACCAAAGACAATGCGCTGGCCAGACTGTTGCCGGACTTGGTTCTTCGGAGCTGGCGGAACCTTGGACCCTGTAACAGGGAAGTGTCAGTGGACGGACGAGCAACTGCAAACACCAGTCAAGAACCTTCGACACTATATCGATGCAGCACGGCGAGGGACGTTCCTTCCAAACAGGGAGAAGGGCGAGCTCACAATGGCCCTTGGGAATCCCAAGCACCCTGGAGGGACACGAGGCATGCCAGGCTCCATTCCGTGGAAGGTTGGTTTTCCGGACGCAGGGGGTTACAAAACCCATGAGAGGAGGAAGAAACTGGAGCAGGACCAAATGCAGGTGCTGCTTGGAAGGGTAATGGGGCTAGAGGATCGAGAAGAGGAACGAGAAGCAGCAGATCGCAACAAACGACACGCCGAAGCTTCCTCCGAAGCTACCCCGCCATCTCAGCGGAGAAGCAGCGTGGCTTCCACCGAGCTGCTTCAGCCGGAGCATGTCTTGACGGCTCCTGCCAGCTATCCCGTGGATGGTATCACGGAGTCTCAAAATTGCCACATTATGGCGCGATAGATGAATTTGAAGGTCAAGGCGGCTGTTGGCCAAGTTTATCCTAGTGGACCCGGCACAACTTATCACTGCCAGCCGATTCCAGAAGGATTTGCTAAGGTGATGGTGGATGAAATAACGGAGGGATTTGAGGACCTCGCGCTTGAGCACCCTACCGGTGAAGGGGAGACTAGGCTGGGTTCTGCTCTGAACACTCCATGCCTATGGCGGAAGGAGCTCATCAACCTTCTGAACTGGACGCCTCCGCCTCCTCCTCCTCCTCCGGCGAGTCAGGGCACTCCGCCTCCTCCACCGCCTCCTCCTCCAGCGAGTGACGATCAGGGCACGCGTGGCGGCACTCCGCCTCCTCCACCGCCTCCTCCTCCGGCGAGTGACAATCAGGGCACGCGTGGCGGCACTCCGCCTCCTTCTCCGGCGCGTGGTGGCACTCCGCCTCCTGCTTCTCCGCCTCGCCAGCAAGGGCGGAAGAGACCCGCCGCCGCTCTGGCTGCTCCGGCGCATCATAGTCCTTCTCCTCCGCCTCGTAAGCAAGCACGAAAGAAGACAGACGCCGCATCTGCTCCATCTGCTCCGGTGTCTAGCAGCACAAGAAGAGAGAGGCAATACAGATACGGTCCACCTCTAAAGCCTCTAGAGAAGTTACCGTACGAGAGGACCAAGGAGGAAAACAATACGATCATGCAGGCCCACGTGAAGGAGTTCTTTGAAGGGGTGAAAACAAAGAGACATCCACCTCCGGAGGAGAAGGTAGATCCGGTGAAAGCAAACCGCACTCTCGATGCCCTGAGGAAACCACCAAAGTCTCCGCCGAGAACCAACTATGAGCGCATTACTGAACAGACATATCTCCAAGCCAAGCGGTCGGGAACTACTGTCAGTGATAAAAGGTCAAAAGAACAACGAGCAAAGGGGAAAAAAATTGCCCAGCTCGGCGAACAAGCACATCAATCGTCCCCCCCGCTCAATGTGTCTAATCCTCCGGGGACGGTGGCCGGTTATTGCAATCTTGAAGATTACCTGCCTGACGATGCACTTCCTGATTTCATGGAGGTGGACGTATTCAGATAAGAGTACGGGAAGCCTCTCGTCAAAGATGAAAAATCTCTGACAACAAATATGCAAAGATTCCATAGTTGGTACATGAAAACCTGCAGAGAGTCTGAGGGGACGAACAGTTTGTATCTGAACATTAAAGAGGAGCACGACCTCGTTTCAAATGATCTGTTGTGTGTTCCATTTGAGGAGTTCTTCGAGTTCTTCAATCAACAGGCCCTCGATAAATTAATGGTCTTTTGCTACTGCCTGTAAGTACTATCTCTGTCATTAAGTCTCTATATATAGCTCGGCTCTTTCATTGCATGTATTTATAATTAATTATCCTCAATATATTATGAAGATTGAAGATCGTCGAGTGCAAAAAAAATGAAATCTATGATATTGGGTTCATTAACACAAATATCATAGATGTATTTCTGGTTGAAAAGAACGTCGAAGAGGCCGAGGACAACTTGCTACAATCGTTGATCAAAAATCAAAACAAAGATACCATACTCTTTCCTTACAACGGCCCGTGAGTGTTACTGTCGTGTGCATATTCGGTTTCCCTTATTACTCGAGCGAGAGGTTAATGTAATTGATGAGTTATGCATTGGTGTGCAGGTACCATTATATTCTTCTGGAGATTAAGCTTGAGCGTGGACTAGTAACCGTCTTAGACTCCAGACGGAAAGATCCCAGCACCTATGCGGACATGACTGAAATGCTCAACAAGTAAGTTCAATCGATCATTATCGCACCATATCGGCAACTTTTTGTTCATTTCCTGATATCTCAAGTAATAATAATTATTTTCTTTGTCTTGCAGGGTTTGGAAACAGTTCACGGCACAAGCTCCGGGACTGCTGAAGGAGCTGCGATATGTATACCCGAAAGTAAGTACTACTGGCTAGCTAGTTGTGCGCATCTCCCGTTGATTCTATAGCTATACTTTCATCAATGCCATTTATAATGCTTCATTATCAGTTTGATTGACCTCTATTTCTCATAAAGTGCTTGTGGCAGGAGGAAGGGAATGATTTCTGTGGATACTACGTGTGCGAGTTCATCCACAACGCGACTTTGAAAAACAAGCGGGGATACTCTAGAAGACAATATGAAGTGCGTAAGCAATAATATTCACAATTTCATTTTTTTACACCATCATTTCTGTTGAGTTTCATTCATATATATGTATTAAGTAACCCCCTTCTTCAAATTAATTAGACGTGGCAGATGCGGGATGAACTCCTACCACCAGATCGCATGAAAGCAATTCAAGAGGAATTGGCGGGATTCTTTCTTGAACACGTCATCAGTAAAGCCGGAGAATACCATGTGGAAGTTGATTTCAAATGCTAGGGGTTTGTAATTAAGAGATCTTATACATATTGTACATGTATGTAGCCAGTAAAAAACTTGTTGTTCGACCAATCTCTCAGAGAAGGAGAGGTCGATCGATCACTTCTCTCGGTATGCATGACGAACTTCTGTACTGAATGGTTCTCTCGATCACTTATGTATATATACTACGTAGCGTCGACCAAGCACGAACATAAGAGAGGACACTTCTCTCTATTAATTAGGTAGCTAACACAATATACGAAACACCTAAATTAACCCCCAAAACCCCCAACCCCCCTCCTTTAAAAAAAACAAAAACCCCAGCCACTGGAATGCAGACGCGTGGATGCCTTTTGTCCCGGTTGGAGCCACCAACCGGGACCAAGGGCCTCCTGACTGGACTCGGCGCACAGGGCCACGTGGAGGCACATTGGTCCCGATTCGTGTTTGAACTGAGACTAATGGGTTGAGGTATTAGTAACGACCCATTAGTCCCGGTTCCTAAACCGGGACTAAAGGCCCTTACGAACCGGGACTAATGGGTGGTTTTCTACTAGTGATATGTAAGTGTCGGTTGACATTTCTTCTTTTAACCTAAACAAGCTAAACAAAAAGTGGGTGTGCATGGAAAAGATTCAACTATCCATTTCTCAATTAACCGACTTCTACAAACATGGGATGTCATGTAAAGTAAAAAGCAACGTTAACACGTAACACGTATATGCAACAAGGAGTTCAACTCTTTCGTGATTTCTGTCTCTCACTCCTCTGCTCTTGATGGTGTTCGCCAAATAGCAAAGATGTTGGCATGTACTACTAATGATATGCACAAAAGGATCAATCGCATTGGTTTTGTTGCACAACTGTGTTGACCTTTGGGCTTTCACAGATTACACAAAATGAGGGGCCAACCAAGTCCATGCAACCCTATAATACTGCAAATACATTAATACATGCACATCATATAACATCCCAGATTAGAGCATGACGGAGCCATTGATGGACGCTGGTACAATGTCTTTATAAAGAGTATACCACTCAATGATAGGATGAAGATGTAACTGTCATTATTATACACCCCTGTTAGAACAAATTAAGATATATCCATGTCATACCCATATTGGTACTACTTCGATGAAACCACAAAATCATCCTAGGAATAAGCAAATGAAGGGGAAATTGATATATCTATTACTACTACACAACCACCATAGCCTTGATGGACTACTCACACATTATGGAATAACTGTGGAGGTTATGTGGATTGAATCCATTACCATGGGTACAAACAAATCCATGGCAATTTATCGTGGATTTTAGTGGAGTAAGAGTTGGGAAGTATTTTGGCCTCAAAGAATTTTTTCTTTGTCACTGGATCGTCCTCGTTCGTTCCTCTATAAATACACCCATAAATGAAGTCTCTCTCTCCTATGCTCTTTATGGTGTTGACTAACCAGCAAAGATGCTGGCATGTACTACTAGTGATAACCGCAAAAGGAAACATTGCATAGCTTTTGTCACACAATTGTGTCCATCTTTGAGCTTTCCCAGATATCAAAAAATGATGGCAACCAAGTTGTTGGGGAACGTAGTACTTTCAAAAAATATCCTACGCACACGCAACATCATGGTGATGCATAGCAACGAGAAGGGAGAGTGTTGTCCACGTACCGTTGTAGACCGAAAGCGGAAGCGTTATGTCAACGCGGTTGATGTAGTCGTACATCTTCACGATCGACCGATCCTAGTACCGAACATACGACACCTCCGCGATCTGCACACATTGAGCTCGGTGACGTCCCACGAACTCCGATCCAGCAAAGTGTAGAGGGAGAGTTTCGTCAGCATGATGGCGTGATGATGGTGATGATGATGCTACCGACGCAGGGCTTCACCTAAGCACCGCAACGATATGACCGAGGTGGATTATGGTGGAGGGGGGCACCGCACACAGCTAAGAGAGATCAATGATCAACTTGTGTGTCTATGGGGTGCTCCCCTCCCCCGTATATAAAGGAGTGGAAGAGGGGCAGGGCCGACCCTCTACTATGTCGCGCCCTGGGGAGTCCTACTCCCACCGAGAGTAGGATTCCCCCCCTTCCAAGTAGTAGGAGTAGGAGAGAAGGAAGGGGAAGAGAGAAGAGAAGGAAGGAAGGGGCGCCGCCCCTCCTCCTAGTCCATTTCGGACTAGGCCTTGGGGGGCGCCCGGCCTGCCCTAGGCAGCCCCTCTCTCTCTCCCTTAAATCCCAATAAGGCCCATATACTCCCCGGCGAATTCCGGTAACTCTCCGGTACTCTGATAAATACCCGAACCACTCAAAACCTTTCCGATGTCCGAATATAGCCTTCCAATATATCAATATTTACATCTCGAACATTTTGAGACTCCTCGTCATGTCCCCGATCTCATCCGGGACTCCGAACAACATTCGGTACATAAAAACACATAAACTCATAATACAGATCGTCACCGAACGTTAAGCGTGCGGACCCTACGGGTTCGAGAACTATGTAGACATGAACGATACTCATCTCCGGTCAATAACCAACAGTGGAACCTGGATGCTCATATTGGCTCCCACATATTCTACGAAGATCTTTATCGGTCAAACTGCATAATGGCATACGTTGTTCCCTTTGTCATCGGTATGTTACTTGCCCGAGATTCGATTGTCGGTATCTCAATACCTAGTTCAATGTCGTTACCATCAAGTCTCTTTACTCGTTCCGTAATGCATCATCCCACATCTAACTCATTAGTCACATTGCTTGCAAGGCTTATAGTGATGTGCATTACCGAGAGGGCCCGGAGATACCTCTCCGACAATTGGAGTGACAAATCCTAATCTCGATCAATGCCAACTCAACAAGTACCATCGGAGACACCTGTAGAGCACCTTTATAATCACCCAGTTACGTTGTGATGTTTGGTAGCACACAAAGTTCTCCTCCGGTATTCGGGAGTTGCATAATCTCATAGTCATAGCAACATGTATAATTCATGAAGAAAGCAATAGCAATACACTAAACGATCAAGTGCTAAGCTAACGGAATGGGTCAAGTCAATCATCATTCTCTAATGATGTGATCCCATTAATCAAATGACAACTCATGTCTATGGCTAGGAAACTTATCCATCTTTGATTCAACGAGCTAGTCAAGTAGAGGCATAATAGTGACACTCTGTTTGTCTATGTATTCACACATGTACTAAGTCTTCGGTTAATACAATTCTAGCATGAATAATAAAAATTTATCATGAAATAAGGAAATAAATAATAACTTTATTATTGCCTCTAGGGCATATTTCCTTCACAAGTCCATGAAACCCTATGCCAATGCTAATACATTAATACATGCACATAATATAACATCCCTGATTAGAGTACGACAGAGCAATTAATGGACACTTCTCCAATGTCTTTGTAAGTGTATACCACCCAATGATAGGACCAAGATGTAACTATCATCATTACACATCCTTGTTCGAACAAATTAAGATGTCTCTACCGCATACCCATAATGGTACTACTTGGGTGAAATCACAAAACCATCCTAAGTCCAAGAAAATGAGGGAAAATTTGACATATCTACTACTACACAACCTCTATAGCCTTGATATACTACCCACACATTATGGGATCATCGTGCAGGATATGTGGAATGGATCCATTACCATGGGTACAAACCAATCCTAGGCAATCTATCATGGATTCCGAGAAGAAGAGAGCTGGGTAGTATTTTGGCCCTGAATAATTATTGTTTGTTGGTGGCTCGTTCTCCTCCGTTCCTCTATAAATATACCCATAAATTAAATTCTTATGATGGATGTGATCTAGGGTCAAAATGGTGGCATTAATGGTTGGATGAGAGGGGTGGAGCAACTGGTGGGCCCTACAAGCCCTATCATGCCCTCTTGCTACACCCCATGAGTGTAATTTTTGTATGAATTTCTTGGTCTTCCTATTCTTTTATATTTGGGCCTTTTATATTTATTGTCAACATTCTTTGTCTTTTCTCGAAAAGGGAGATGATATAAACTATCATGTCTGGCAGAAAAATTGGAAACAGAGCAATGTAACTGATAAAAAAGACACATAGTGGCACACATGTGCGGGGGAACCGACCCCATTTCATGCTTTTTGTTTGGACGTCCAATTCGAATCTATTATATCTTTTAAAGCAAAAGTTCAAATTATGTTTTGTTTTCATATTGGATCCTAGTGATGAGGGCATTGAAATAAAATCACTTTTGAATATGTTGTACCATGTTTTTACAACTTCACTATGTTTCATATGCTAAAACATGGTAGGAATGAACGATAAATTCACTAAGTTTCAGAACCTAAAGGCCAAAACCATGGTGGGAACTATGAGGGGACAAAAAAGTTTGTGTATCATGAGGAAATTGTGCGGTGAGGCCCGACCGGGCAGGTGTGTGCGCCAACGAATTTCCGGTGAAAATGACATGAATAGGCATCATAAAGGTAGAAGAAGACATGATTGTTTTTGGATGTATTAACACCTTTATACAATGCAATGCGCCATGAAGATGTAACTACCATGAATAACCCATTTATAATCCATTTCAATACAAATACCCAATTAACATGAATATATGAATATGAATGCTCATGTGCAAATACATGTTTCTTGATTAACTGGTTCATGCAATGATGCGGTGAGTTGTATTAATTATGCCTTCTTGTATGCTTTGCAAATTAGCATGCCACCACACGAGGGGGCTAGCTAACAATGGCGATGATAAAAGGTGCTGAGATCACGAGAGGAGAGGAAGAAGAATAATACTGTTTTGTGGTCTGCCAACATGAAAACTATGGATTCGACCCGAAAGAAGAGTGTACATTAGCCACGACAAATTGCATATGATATTAGTGTGATTGGACCGTAAGATATTTATGGTACTAATACATCTCAAACATATCGATAGTTTTTTATTTTTTATTTCATGCTATTATAATATCACTTTTTAATACCTTTCATAGCAAAAAAAATCAGTTAATTCAGTGCACAGAGCAAGTTACCGTTTTCTGCATGTTTTGACTTTTCAGAAATTCAATATCTACCGAACTCAAAATACCATAGGGACTTATGTTGATTTTTTGCAAGTACTACATCCGCCCTGGTTTATTGGCCCCCATTGTAAGCTGTGCCAAATTTTAACCATAAATTTCACTAACATTTAAAATTATATCATTGACAACTATGTTCGAATACAAATCCAATGATATAATTTTTGTTGACATGCACTTATATTTTTAGTTAAATTTTTGGCTAAAATTTAGCACAAACTACATAGGAGACTAATAAAGCAGGACAAAGGTACTATAGAAGATTCCAATAAGTGATGGGGGAGGCAAGGGGGGCACCCCTAGCCCTCCATGCAGCCAAGCTATGCAACCAGGGACCGACCCTCGTGGAGTAGACACGTGGGGCCCCCTAGCACCGCCTGCATTGATTCCTTTGCCCATAAACCCAATATTTTTCGAAAACATACATACCATTTTTCCATGATTTTTTCTGCCACCGCAAGTTTTTCTTCCGGGGAGATCTAATCTGGAGGCCTGTTGCGGCATCCTGCCGGAGGGTGAATGCAATACCGGTACCATCTCATCAACCTTGCTGCCACCAAGAACATGTGTGAGTATAGTTTCATTAGGACATTATGGTCCATAGGCGTAGCTAGATGGCATCCTCTCTCTCAAGTGATTCAATACAAAGTTCTCGTGAGGTGCCTCACATGATCGACATCAGTAAGATGTAATCAGTGGTTATGTTTGCTAGAATATGATGAATTGTCACTTTATTATCAGATTGTTCATTGAATTATATTGAATCTATAAAGTTTCTTTGCTCCACAAGTCTATGCTTTTCAATCTATTTATCATCTCTGGCCCTGATTGGCAGGTAGTTCTTCATAGATATTTGTGCATGGTAGTGAGTTCAACCTTGCGTTGAATTTGATCCTATTGAAAATAAGAGATTGAACACATATTGTATTGTTGCCACTAAGGATAAAATGATAGTTTCTTTATCACTTACATATGATAGTTTTACTGTATACAGTATGCCAACATACTTATTGCAATGCTTTGTTTATTATAAACTTAATGTTCGATAGTAGGCTTGTGGTGGAGTTTTAGTTGAAGATGCAGTTGGATAACGATCTACATCTCATAGACGTAATGCCTATGCAAGATCATGCCATGAATCATAATAGTCATTACTCCTATAATGGATGTTGGAGTACCCGCATCCTTGGGCTCCTCGTTGCAAAGAGAGGCTGCTGGTCATTGCTCGTCATTTGGCTTGCGGCGGGAGCCTCTTAGGGCCGATGCAAGCCGTTTGATCTGCCCAGACATCTAGCGCCTGGGCGACCTGGCTGGAGGGTCCATGACGGATGGACCGCATGCCAGGCCGAGGCCACCAACCTTGGGTAGTATTCGACGCGCACCTGCCCCTGAGTGCTGACACATGAAGGAAATATGCCCTAGAGGCAATAATAAAGTTATTATTTATTTCCTCATATCATGATAAATGTTTATTATTCATGCTAGAATTGTATTAACCAGAAACATAATACATGTGTGAATACATAGACAAACATAGTGTCACTAGTATGCCTCTACTTGACTAGCTCATTGATTAAAGATGGTTGAGTTTCCTAACCATGGATATGAGTTATCATTTATCAGTGGGGCCACATCATTAGAAGAATGATGTGATTGACTAGACTCATTTCATTAGCTTAGCACTTGATCGTTTAGTATGTTGCTATTGCTTTCTTCATGACTTATACATGTCCCCATGACTATGAGATTATGTAACACCCGCTTACCGGAGGAACACTTTGTGTGCTACCAAACGTCACAACGTAACTGGGTGATTATAAAGGTGCTCTACAAGTGTCTCTGAAGGTACTTGTTGAGTTGACGTCTTTCAAGATTAGGATTTGCCACTCCGATTGTCGGAGAGGTATCTCTGGGCCCTCTCGGTAATGCACATCACTATAAGCCTTGCAAGCAATCTGACTAATGAGTTAGTTGCGGGATGATGCATTACATAACGAGTAAGGAGACTTTCCGGTAACGAGATTGAACTAGGTATTGAGATACCGATGATCGAATATCGAGCAAGTAATATGGCATCCAGGTTCCGCTATTGGTTATTGACCGGAGACATGTCTCGGTCATGTCTACATAGTCCTCGAACCCGTAGGGTCCGCACGCTTAAAGTTTGGTGATGATCGGTATTATGAGTTTTTGTGTTTCGATTTACAGAAGTTAGTTCCAAGTCCCGGATATGATTACAGACATGATGAGGAGTCTCGAAATGGTCGAGGCATAAAGATCGATATATTGGATGACTATGTTCGGACACCGGAAGTGTTTCGGGAGCTTTCGGACATATACCGGAGTACAGGGGGGTTACAGGAACCCCCCGGGGTGTTTATTGGGCCTCATGGGCCCTAGTGGAGAAGAGGAGGGGCGGCTAGGGCATGCCGCGCGCCCCTCCCCCTCTAGCCCGAATTCGACAATGAGGGGGGCGGCGCCCCCCTTTCCTTCCTCTCTCTCTCCCTTTCCCCCTTCTCCTACTACTACAAGGAAAGGAGGAGTCCTACTCCCTGTGGGAGTAGGACTCCTCCCTTGGCGCGCCCTCCTCCTAGGCCGGCCGCCTCCCCCCTTGCTCCTTTATATAAGGAGGCAGGGGGGCACCTCTAGACACAACAATTGATCATTGATCTCTTAGCCGTGTGTGGTGCCCCCTCCACCATATTCCACCTCAGTAATATTGTAGCGGTGCTTAGGAAAAGCCTTGCGTCGGTAGCATCATCAACACCGTCATCACGCCGTCGTGCTGATGGAACTCTCCCGCAAAGCTCTGCTGGATCGGAGTTCGTGGGACGTCATCGAGCTGAACGTGTGCTGAACTCGGAGGTGCCCTATGTTCGGTACTTGATCGGTCGGATCGTGAAGACGTACGACTACATCAACCGCGTTGTGCTAACGCTTCTGCTTTCAGTCTACGAGGGTACATGGACAACACTCTCCCCTCTCGTTGCAATGCATCACCATGATCTTGCGTGTGCGTAGGATTTTTTTTTGAAAATACTACGTTCGCCAAAGTGGCATCCGAGCCAGGTTTTATGCGTAGATGTTATATGCACGAGTAGAACACAAGTGAGTTGTGGGCGATACAAGTCATAGTGCTTACCAGCATGTCATAGTTTGGTTCGGCGGTATTGTTGGATGAAGCGGCCCCGACCGACATTATTCGTACGCTTATGCGAGATTGGTTCTACCAACATGCTTTGCACATAGGTGGCTGGCGGGTGTCAGTTTCTCCAACTTTAGTTGAACAGAGTGTGGCTATGCCCGGTCCTTGAGAAGGTTAAAACAACACTAACTTGACAAACTATCGTTGTGGTTTTGATGAGTAGGTAAGAACGGTTCTTGCTCAGCCCATAGCAGCCACGTAAAACTTGCAACAACAAAGTAGAGGACGTCTAACTTGTTTTTGCAGGGCATGTTGTGATGTGATATGGTCAAGACATGATGCTAAATTTTATTATATGAGATGATCATGTTTTGTAACAGAGTATCGGCAACTGGCAGGAGCCATATGGTTGTCGCTTTATCGTATGCAATGCAATCGCCCTGTAATTGCTTTACTTTATCACTAAGCGGTAGCGATAGTCGTAGAAGGAATAGTTGGCGAGACAACAACGATGCTACGATAGAGATCAAGGTGTCGCGTCGATGATGATGGTGATCATGACGGTGCTTCGGAGATGGAGATCACAAGCACAAGATGATGATGGCCATATCATATCACTTATATTGATTGCATTGATGTTTATCCTTTATGCATCTTATTTTGCTTTGATTGACAGTAGCATTATAAGATGATCTCTCACTAAATTTCAAGGTAAAAGTGTTCTCCCTGAGTATGCACCGTTGCCAAAGTTCGTCATGCCGAGACACCACGTGATGATCGGGTGTGATAAGCTCTATGTTCATCTACAACGGGTGCAAGCCAGTTTTGCACACGCAGAATACTCGGGTTAAACTTGATGAGCCTGGCATATGGATATATGGCCTCGGAACACTGAGACCGAAAGGTCGAGCGTGAATCATATAGTAGATATGATGAACATAGTGATGTTCACCATTGAAAACTACTCCATTTCATGTGATGATTGGTTATGGTTTAGTTGATTTGGATCACGTGGTCACTTAGATGATTAGAGAGATGTCTATCTAAGTGGGTGTTCTTAAGTAATATGATTAATTGAACTTGAATTTATCATGAACTTAGTACCTGATAGTATTTTTCTTGTCTATGTTGTTGTAGATAGATGGCCCATGCTGTTGTTTCATTGAATTTTAATGTGTTCCTTGAGAAAGCAAAGTTAAAAGATGATTGTAGCAATTACACGGACTGGGTCCGTAACTTGAGGATTAGCCTCATTGCTGCACAGAAGAATTACGTCCTGGAAGCACCGCTAGGTGCCAGGCCTGCTGCAGATGCAACTGACGATGTTAAGAACGTTTGGCAGAGCAAAGCTGATGACTACTCGATAGTTCAGTGTGCCATGCTTTACGGCTTAGAACCGGGACATCAACTACGTTTTGAACGTCATGGAGCATATGAGATATTTCAGGAGTTGAAGTTAATATTTCAAGCAAATGCCCGGATTGAGAGATATGAAGTCTCCAATAAGTTCTATAGCTGCAAGATGGAGGAGAATAGTTCTGTCAGTGAACATATACTCAAAATGTCTGGGTATAATAATCACTTGATTCAACTAGGTGTTAATCTTCCGGATGATAGTGTCATTGGCAGAATTCTTCAATCACTGTCACCAAGCTACAAGAGCTTCGTGATGAACTATAACATGCAAGGGATGAACAAAACAATTCCCGAGCTCTTTGCAATGCTAAAGGCTGCGGAGGTAGAAATCAAGAAGGAGCATCAAGTGTTGATGGTCAACAAGACCGCCAGTTTCAAGAAAAAGGGTAAAGGGAAGAAGAAGGGGAACTTCAGGAAGAACGGCAAACAATTTGCTGCTCAAGAGAAGAAACCCAAGTCTGGACCTGTGACACTCCAAAGATTTTTATTTGGTTTTCAGCAAAAACTTTGTTGGATTTGAAGAAGGTCATTCAAACCCTTCCAAAAATCTCTCTCTCAAATTTTTTTCCCCTTTGGCAAGGATTTTATTTTGGTATCTTCTTCAACCCTGGTGTTTGGTTATTAAAAACCTTTCTTCTGTTTGACACCTTCTCAAATTTATTTTGGGATTTATTTTTCTTTTAAAAGAAAATCCCAGGAGTTTTGGGTCTTCTCTTATATTGAAACCACTCATGATTTTACCATGCCTCAAATGGTAAAACTTCCCCCAAAACCCCTCCTTCCACTTTGGAACAACCCAAACATTCTGTCCAAACTAATAAAATCCATTTTTGGATTTTATTCCATTTATTTCTTTTCCCAAAATAATTCTGTCTTTTATTTTGAACCTAGGTGATTTGCAAAGAAAGTACCTAAATGCCTTTGATTATTGGTGTCAACCCAACTCCTCTGGATGGTCCTTGGTACCCACAACCTAGAACCATCAAGATCTACTCTTCTTCTTTTCAAAATTTCCAAATTTCACCCTCTGCAAGTTTGGACCAGATTTGTCAAATTTGGTGAAATTCATATTTCCACTTCTCCAAAAATTCCACCAAAATTCAGGCAACCTCTAGTTGCAATAAGAGACCACTCCACCAAAAACCAGCTCAAGGAAAAATCCTCACATGCCAAAATCATTCAGTCGAACACCTGGCATGCACTGTTTCTGTTCATATTCAGAAAATTCAGATTTCAGTGTTGTTTCTTTGTCAGAGTTTCAGTCACAGGTAAACTGTGCACTTGGCACGTTGCTCACAGCCCCTCCTCCTTGTCCGGAGCTCCACACGCGTGCTTGGCTCCTTCCTGGCGTCGGTGGCGCCCTGGCCCGCCTGCACCGGCGTGTCCTGCGGCGGCAGAACCACCGTAACGGCCGACAAGGGGACACACTGCGGCATAACGCCGTTCGGCAGCGCCCAAACCTCCTGACAGCTCCGCGTGGCCATCTCCTTGCCAGCGCACGCATGCAGCACCGTCGCCGTGGCCTGGCACGCGCAGAGCGCGTTCTCTGCCGCCGACGTGCCGTGCGGCCGTTCCGTCGAGGACAGGCCGTAATCCTCCCTCCCTTGCTGAGTTGGACACTGGGATGGCACCAGTGCTTCATCTAGATGATGCTCAAGCCCCTAAGCCGACCGTCCACCCACAGCTCCGCCGTAATTGCTAACCGGACTTGTCCGTTCACGGCAACCGCCTCGGCCGGCTATAAATAGCAACCCCCCGAGCTTGCTCTCGCCCCCCGCACAACTTCACCACCTCACCAGACCCCGCCTAGCCACTAGAAGAGCCTCGAGGGACCCTTCTTCGTCAACTCCGGCCACCTCCGTCTGCCTCGGGCTCCGGCAACGTTCTCTTTTGAGAGAACTCCTCCATCGTCCTACTCTTGCCCGTAGCCTCGTACCACCACCAGGAGGCTAACCCCCACTTCAATTTGACCCCCGCAGCTCTCTCCGGCAAGATCCACGATGACCCGAACCACCGTCCGCCGGAGAAAGGGCCGCCATCGACATAGTGCTCGCTGGCGACCACCACCACCACCCACCGATGCGGAAAGGTGCACTGATCACGAAGGTACCACCCGATCACCCAGCCCCGCCGTGGATCGCCGTCGGCGACCACCGCGGCTCTCGGGCACCGTCGAGCTCTGCCGCCTCTTTTGAATATTCAAACCTGACGGGTGGGACCTGCCCGTCAGCCTCTCTGTTGTTTTTTTTAAACCGTTTTCTAAAAGCGTATTCTGGCAAAATATGCTTTCCAAACTGAATCGTTTTCGGGACTTTTCTGCTTACGCCCCTGAGAGTTTTTTGTTTCATTACAGATGGGTCCTTGGACCAAAACTCTTATAACTTTTAAACAGGAAATGGTTTTTGATTGATTCTTTTTTCTGTCATCTTTCTTTTTCTGTCTAGTTTTTTGTAATATTTATTTGAAAAATATTTGGAACACTTTTCTGTACACTCACGGTATTTACGTTGCGTGTGTATTTTTTTCTTATACCGTAGATACCGGAGGAGGTGACGGAGCTGCGAACTTCACACAGTTAAACTCCGACTTCTCCGAACCAGGCAAGCATGTTTGAACTCTTGATATGATGAGTGTTTGTTGCATGTTTGCATTTAGGAGTTTCATGGCATGTTTATGAACTTTTCTTTGAATGTTATATTTCATGCACAAAAGTGGAAAGTAAGTTTCGGAAAGCCATATGTTGTTGGATACATATTTGCATGGCCATGTGATGGCATGATGATGGGTAAGATGGCAGTGTTGTGGCATGCCAGTCTTACGCCAGTCTATTTGACTTCAGTGTCATCGTGAATCAAGACACCATCCCATTCATTTCCATTCCTGTACTGCCACATGTTTTCCGCAAGGAATATGGCCTAGTAAGTTGCAAACCGTTTTCCTGGTACACACCAAATAGAGAGGCCGGGATGAGGGTTCCATGGCCCTGGATTAAATCCTGTCATCTGGTCAGGGGGCATGGGTGTTTCCGGTTGGGACCGAGAGGGGGGCACCCCTTAGAGCGCGCGTAGGGAGATTTGATCCCATGCTATTCGAGGTTGTGACCTCCCCGTCTCAAAGTTTTTCTTGGATGTTGTCCAGGGTGATTCCTGGCATCATGTGGTGAAATGGGTGTGTACTAGTAAAAAGGTGTTTCTACTGAAATACCGTAAACGGAACTAGTCCTTCGTGACTACGGAAATCCGTTGGCTGTGGTCAGTTAGTACAAACTCTGCAGAGTCTCAAATTCTTTAAATCATCTTGTACTTGTCCAAGTACTGTATTCATCTTATCTTGTCAGATGTCAGCCTCAGTGACAAAACTCCGGTGAACTACATCTGTGTAAATCCGGTTAAAAGTTTATTCTTGTGGATGGACTAACCTGTTGGTTACTTTTGTTATAAAGCCCTTTCTGTGATGTCACTCAGACGTCCGACTGTGGCATACTTGTTATTTACTTTTGTTATAAGCCCTTTCTGTGATGTCGCTCAGACATCCGACTGTGGCATACTTGTTATTTACTTTTGTTATCAAGCCCTGTCTGTGATGTCGCTCAGATGTCCGACTGTGGCATTTCTTTTACAAGCCCTATCTGTGACGTCGCTCAGATGTCCGACTGTGGCATTTCTTTTACAAGCCCTGTTTGTGACGTCGCTCAGATGTCCGACGGTGGCATTTCTTTTATAAGCCCTTTCTGTGACGTCACTCAGATGTCGGACTGTGGCATTTCTTTTATGAGCCCTTTCTGTGATGTCGCTCAGACGTCCGACTGTGGTTTTTCTTTTAAGCCCTTTATGTGGTGTCGCTTAGACGCCCGACTGCGGCATGTTTTATTTATTTGTTCACCCTTCGTGGCGTCGCTTCAGACACCCGATCGGTTTCAGTTATTTTTACTACCATCTGACTTTCTTATTACTAATAATGTCGTGCGAGTTCATTATTGCTCATGACGCATACATGCATGCATTTGTTATATCTTAAGTCCGAACTGTCTTGCGAGTACTTTCAAAGTACTCACCTGGCTTGTTGATTTGGCCCGATGCTGACGAAGGCGATCTCATGGATGAAGAGTTTGATAGAGAGTCTGACGCCTAGAGGAGTCCCAGTCAGTCTCGTGCGACCCCGGTTTTGGTCACTGTATTATATCCGCTTCCGCTACCCAAATAAATTCATCGAGCCTCACCTCGACGCTCGATGAGCTGCCAGTTTAGGAGTCATGTTATCCACTCCACTGTGATATTGCACCACCACACTTTTATCTCGAGTCAGTAGTAAGCTACCCCACACCATTGTGTCATATCCGCCATTATGTATAATTATTGGCGTGCTTGTAATAAATTGTTGAGCACCCAGCTTGACTCTGTAATATATTAATGCTACTGGCTTATTGTATCAAGGTTTTGTCTACCAGTGAGGAGGATTTTACTCACACTGGAAATTAAAAGATCGGTTTCTCGATAAATATTTTTATTGAAAAACCGGTCGTGACAAGCTTGGTATTCAGAGCCAGGCTGACTGTAGGAAGCCACTAGGCGTGATCGCTAATCGGTTATTAACATAATAGAGCCAATTCATATTTTTGCAAATGTAGTCATTTTTCTGACAGTCAAAATAAATTTATGATCTGACCACTCAGAATTTTTGCCTACTTTTGTAGATGGCTGACAACAACTGCGAGTCTCAGATGTTCGCCAACGAGCCTGATGGGTTCGGCAAGCTTCTTACCTTCATCGTCCAGGTCGCGATGGGGCCATCTATGCGTCCAGTCTTCACACTCTATCAGCACAAAGTCAACGACAGTCTGACCATGCACCAGGCCGCGGTGCAATTCAAGGGAGGGCGTGTTGAGTTACGCCGCTTCCGGTACTTGGGAAGAGCCATGCCTACGGAGAAGCATGCTATGCAGATGGCAGCCCGTGAGGCGATAGCTCGTCTCAGGGATGTCCTTTCTATGATGAAGACTCGTCGTTACCGCTACCTTCCATGCCACGTGCCATACGCCTGTCACTACATGTTCTCTTGCCCCATAGGAGAGCGAGACGAGGCTTTTGAGATGCTTATCAAGTACCTCCGGGCTCTGGAGGCAGCCTTCGACAACCTGGTGGACGACTTCGTGGCTGCCCGCATGGACTCAGTCCATGGCTGTGCCGACAACAGGAGGGAGCTTCTGCACACCGCTCCGCCAATGACTTTCGTCTCGTCCTCAGCATCTTATGCACCTACCACTCTCGCCGCTGCTCATCGCCTGCCTACCACTGAGGAATTCAACCAAGTCATTGCGCCCACTCCAGTCCGCTCTGCACCACCCATTGCGCCCACTCCTGTTCGTGTTACTCCGCCTATGGCGCCCGCTCCATCTGCTCAGCGCAGCGCTTCACGTCTGGAGCCTATTAGCGAGGAGGAGGTTGAGTCCCCAGC
Source organism: Triticum timopheevii (assembly GCA_963921465.1). Lineage (NCBI taxonomy): Eukaryota > Viridiplantae > Streptophyta > Magnoliopsida > Poales > Poaceae > Triticum > Triticum timopheevii. The sequence continues at coordinate 115,149,375 of OY997266.1, read as the reverse complement.
CTCACTGCGCCTCACCCTCGGCAGGGCAAAGGAGATCGTTAACATCTTCGACTGAGTATGCTTAGACGACTTGCGATGTACCGGCTTGTACGATATGTTTATATGTACATAGGTTGTGAGAAGTAGCTTGCTTGCGCATCATGTAGGAACTGGGAGAAGTGCACTAGCCTAAATAACATGTCAGGATATTGTACACATATCCTGAGTGATGTATTGTATAATTACTGCTTGCTTGTAAGATATGTAATGAGTAGTCCTTCTCTGTGTGCAAACGATTTTTATTTTAAAAATCCCGGAGCATTTAAAAATTTTCCCGTCTTTGTGCATTTATTGATTTTTTTCCGACTCATTCCCCTTTCTTATGAGTTTCACAAAATATATCCCCAGAGTGAAAAATGTCTCGTCCTTGGACGCGCTCCATGCCAACTCCGCCAGAGGAAAATTTTGGCACACAACCAAGCAACAATTTCACACAGGGGCAGTCAAGTCAACAGGACAGTGAAACAGCACTTTCCCAAATGTGCCGCCTTTATGAGAAAAGTTAGCAACAACATCAGGAAATTAAGAACCAAGTCATCAATATGGGAAATCACCGTGGATAGTATCAGCAGCAATCCAAGTTATCTGAGCTACAGAAGACGCGTCCCCAAACATTTTCTCATACTGACAAACCTCTTGAGGCCAAGGACTGGCTTCGAGACATGGAAAGAAAATTAATTATTGCACAATGTTCAGACCTTGAGAAAGTACTATATGCACCGCACTATCTCAGTGGAGCAGCTGCATCGTGGTGGGAAAATTTCCTACACATGCACCCCAACGAAAATAATATAACTTGGGAGGATTTCAAAGTAGGTTTTCGTGGGGCGCATATCCCTAAAAGTCTTATGAAGATCAAGAAGAGAGAATTTGATGACCTCAAGCAAAGGACCATGACGGTGTCAGAATACAACAGTCAGTTTACTCTATTGTCTCGCTACGCCAACGAGGATCGTATGACTGAAAGCAAGAAGATGGAAAAATTCCTAGACGATCTGGCGCCCGCGCTCAAGTGCCAGCTCGTTGTGCACACCTTCCCAGATTTTAAAACGCTGGTGGATAAGGCCATTAACTTGGAAAATGAGAGACGCAGCTTGGAGGATTTCCGCAAGCGAAAAAGGGACCAGACTAATCTTGCTCGCAACCACCGAAGCAAGACAGATTTTCAGAAAGGTGGGACACACAAACCCACGACCAACGTCTCACGCCCGGTCAAGAATTTCCATGCAAGGGACAAGGAGTTCATGTATCGCCCAGGCGTTACTTGCTACGCTTGTGGAGAAGAAGGGCACTATGCCAAGCAGTGCCCCAAGCCAAGGAACTCGACCCCAAAGCCGAACAACGGTGGCAATAATCCAGTGCCCAAGCTGTCGGGGATTGGGTGCGACATATGCCAAAGGATGGCTTATCATGGTGAGGGCGAGTAGAACATCGCCGGTGCCTCGAAACGGGATGAGGCGTAGGCATGCACGCCGGCGAATCTTACCCAGCTTCGGGGCTGTCCGAGGAGATAATACCCCTACTGCTGCTCTGTGGGGTCTCCGCATGATCACTAAAGCAAAGTGATTACAATGGTGCTCCTGGAGCTGTTTCGGGAGGCAGGAGATGGCAAGGCTAGCTCCCTCCTTCCTGTGCTATCTGGTCTATCTCTATCAAGGTCCGAACCCTTTGCATGGGTGCCCCGGGGGGTTTATATAGGCCTACCCCCCGGGGGTACAATGGTAATCCGGCTGGGCGCGGGTCCCAGCCGTCTGTCTCTCAGGCCGCCGTCCTTCCCGCCGGCTTCTGGGGCCCGCCGACTGGTGGGTCCCGCGGACAGGCTTGACACTGTGCGGCACTCCTGATGACGCAGGCTTGGTCATTGGGTCGTGGCAACAGTGCCGCCGTCTATCGGGCGATCACTGTCGCCATTCCCCATCCTATCTGGTTAATGGCTCGTGGGGCCCTGGAGAGGGGTCGGCCGACTCCAGGGAGGCCGACTCCCACAAGGCCGTCTTTGGGGTGCTCAGGCCGCCTTCGGTCCACCCACTAACAGGCGGCCCCGCGGTCTTTGGGCCGTACAGGCCGGCGTCGTGGGCACAGTGCGTTGCGCACTGTGGCTGAGGTCAGGGCAGGCATGGCAATAGTGTCGCGCCTCGCCGGAGATCTTCCGGCGATGCGGCTCACTGTAGCCATGCCGGCCCTTTGTAGGCAGGGGGAATGGCCACGCCGCGACCGTACCCTGCCTCGGGCTTTGAGAGGTGTCATGGGCCGACTCTCCATAGTCGTTCTCTCTGGAGGTCGCCAGCTTGGAGTCGGCTTATCCTGGAATCGCCGTCTGGGACTCGGCTTCTCTTGGAGTCGCCGTCTGGGACTCGGCTTGCCTTGGAGTCACTGTCTGGAACTCGGCTTTGTCTTGGAGTCGGCTTGTCTTGGAATTGGCTCTTGAGACTCGACCTGAGGGGCGCGGCCTGCCCCGATGTCTTGAAAGATCCTGGGACCCGGGTTAGCCTACCCGTGGCCCATTACTCCGACAGTAGTCCCCGAAGCTGGTGAAGCCCCGCGGACACCGCCTTGTGGGGCTTCAACAGTTTCAATCTCCCCGTGCCGACTCTGGAACTCGGCTGCCGTCTTCCCTTCGGCCGACTGTCGAAAGTCGGATTTTCTTGCGAGGGGTCGCGGCTAAAAAACCGCGGCGGGAAGCCAGGCGGCGTGCCTGATACGCTTCCCCGCTGCCATCGAGGCAGTCCTATCGCGTGGCGCCACATGGAGAGGACAGTCTACCCAGCCACGCGCGTGACGGGACGGGCCGTCAGGCGAGGCCCGCCACCACCGTGCCTCGGCATACGAACGGATCCGTTGCGGCCGCGGACGGTTGGTTTCCCCATGTTGTTACTGGGCGTAGTAACTTCGTGGGGTAGATCGTGGGGTAAATCGTGGGGCGGCGTGGGGGATCGTGCGCAGTTAATCCCACGCCCACCCCCTCGGCTTCTCAGCCCATAGGGCTATAAGTAGGCGGGGGGAGCGGGGCGGCACTGCACGCGCACCCCCCTCTCCCATCCTCCCGCCTCATCTTTCCTTCTCTCCCTCCAGCCTGCGCCGTCGAACGAGAGCACTCCTCACCGCGGCGATGAGCTCTTCCTCCGCCGCGGCCCCCGCCGTGCGCTCTGGCATATGGGACGGCTCGGAGGTGGAGGAGGAACACATCGAGTTCCTCCGCCAGACCCGCCGTCTCCCCAGCGCGGACCTCGTGCGCACCCACCCCGCGCCGGTGGGAGAGACCCGACCGGCGCCGGAGGAGGGCGAGTGGGTCATCTTCCGCTCGCACCTCATGCGCGGCCTGGGGCTACCGGCGAGCGGTTTCTTCCGCTCGTTCTTGGAGTTTCACAGCCTTCAACCAAACCACGTTACTCCAAATACGGTGGTGTTGCTCTCCGCCTTCGTCACTCTGTGCGAAGGTTTCCTCGGCGTTCTCCCCACCCTCGAGCTGTGGGGAGAATTCTTCTCTTTGAAGCTCGGCACGCAAGTCGCCGGCATTCCGGCTCAGTGCGGCACCTACGTCGCGGTGCGGCGCTCGACAGCCGACAACCCCTTTCCTCCCATCTCGCTGATAAAGTCGGTGAAGATGTGGCAGCGCTCATACTTCTACGTGAAGAACCTCTCCACCAACGGCGACTGGGTCAACCTGCCGCCCTTCAACGCCGCCCTCCTAACTGGGAGGCTCCCCAGCTGGTCTCACCGAGCCAGGTCGCTGACTCTCTCCGGAGCCGCCGCCGTAGCACGACTCCGAGTCTTGCTGCAGTCGGAGGGCCTTGTCGGATCCGACCTTCTGGCCGCCTTCGTGGCACGCCGAGTCCTCCCGCTCCAAGGCTGGCCTCACCTGATCTGTCAGATGAGTGGCCTCCGAGACCCAAGTCGGATGAGCACCAAGGAGATGCCCCACAAGGAGGTGACGAACTTAGTGAACCATATCGCGCACTACGAGTTCACAGAGGACTGGCAATTCGGCAAGGAGTCGTACTCGTGCGACAACCCCCCATCAGTGGTAAGTCGCATCTCCCTGTAGTTTTGTCTTCTTTGCGGCCGACTCCGGCTTCTGACTCTTGTTGGTTTCTTCTGGCTAGAACCCCCTCATGGAGCCTGCAGCCGGCGCCAAGAGACAGCCCCGCGATTATGTCCCTAATCGCGCGGACAGCAACGTCGACGACCCCGACTTGGGGGCGGCGGCGATGGAAGCCGACGCTGAAGGCGGCGGCGAAGGAACGGAAGGCGACTTCAGGCCCTCGGCCACCTTCGTCGACTGGCCTGATGACGACGCCGACGGGGAGGTCGCCCCGCGCCACCAGCTAAGAGCTGGCTTGGCTGGCAAAGGCGGCGCGAAGAGGCATCACGCCGGGCCGAGTGCGCCCGGCGGAAAATTGAAGAAGCTCAAGGGAGCGGCCGCCGCGACCAAACGGGAGGAGGCGGCCGCGAAGGCCAACCGCTTCCGAAGGGAAGTGAGAAGGCCGCCGCTAGTCTCAGCATAAGTCTTTATGCTTTTTATTTTCCTTCGTTGAATCTCGTCCGAGTTTTCCTTTATTCTCCCTCCGTTCTTCTTCAGGGCCCCTCTTTCCCTTGAGAGAGTCGCCGTCCCCTCCGTCATGGGGTCGGTAGAGACGTCCGCCAACACTCGGCGGGCCGATCCCGCCGCCGACCTCTGGGAGGCGACGGAGCAAAATGCACAGGAGAAGCGCGACGAGGAGGAGGCTGACCGCCTGGAGAAGGCGCAGGCTGAGAAGGCGGCCGCCAACGCCCAGAAGAAGCTGGAGCATGCCGAAGCCGCCCTTGCGGCGAAATGGCGTGCTGAGGAGGCCGCGCGTCGCCGATCGGCGATGCTCGTCCCCCCATTGTCGTCTGCGCTGCCGCCTCCGGAGTTCCCAGGGCAGACCGGGGAGGCAGGCACCGAGAACCCCCTCATGGAGAAGGAAGGTGGCGAGGCCTCTAGCTCGGACACCCTCGTGCCACCACCGCCACCTCCGCCACCGTCTGGGATACCGCACGGCAAACAGCTGGTGGGTCAGTCGGAGCCGTCGACTGCGGACGAGGCCGAGGCGCGACTGCTTCTTCAAGTCGTCTCGCCGGTGCGCCGCCATCTTGAGAGGGCGACCTCGGGAAACCGGCACCGCCAGCTCGGCGACCCTGGACGTCGAGGCCTCCAGTGTCGCGCCCACCGGGTGGTTGCGCGGAGGCGGCACCGGACCGCTGAACCAAGCGCTCCGAGACGTCCAGGCGAAGCTGTGCGCTGAAAGCGACGCCCTTCAAGCCTGCACCAGGGCGCATCTGGCCGCGCGGACATCTGTCCGAGTACGTTACCTTCTTCTTTCTAATTCTTGTTTTTCTCTGTGGGGGCGCGCCAGCGCACCCACTGGGTGTAGTCCCCGAGTTCCGGGCCGGCTGCTGAGCGGGCGGTTCGGAACTCCCTCTGGCGAGTTCCAAATACTGACTTTGCCTCCATTGGCTTCTTGTAGGAGTATCATAACCTCTGCGCCACTGCCTTCAACCGCAATGTTGAGGAGTTGAACAAGCGGACCGCCGACTTGGAGGAAAGCCGGGGTAAGCTCTTTTTTCTTTCTTCGCGGGGGCGCGCTGGCGCACCCGCAGGCTGTAGTCCCCGAGATTCGGGCCGACTGCTGAGCAGTCGTGCCGGATCTTCCCGGCGATCTATTTTGCTGACGACTTTATCTGTCTCTTTTTTCGTTCTTCAGGCGCCAACGCCGCTCTTCAGGAGCAGCTAGGCGAGGCCAATACCGCCCGGCGCGCCAAGGAGGAGGAGTGCGGCAGGCTTGCTACGGAGCGCAACCTGCTGGCGGCGCAGCTGGCCGAGCAGAAGGAGCTGCTCAAGAAGGCGCAGGACGAGGCCGAGAAGAGGGAGACCGCTCTCCTGGCCGAGTTTGAGATCGAACGCTCCTCCTGGACCGACAAGGAGGCGATGCTAACCTCCGACTTCCATGAAATCGAGGATATCGTGGATGGTAAGTTTCTTTCGTTTCTTCGGGCTTCCGACTGTGTGTCAGGCCAACTCTTGATTCTTCGACTTGCTTCTTTTTGTCTTGGCAGACTTCTTCCCTGGTCACTCACAGGCAGTCCCTCTGGCCATCGAGGCTGCTCGAGAAGCGCGAAGGGCAGCCGGTGAGGAGATCGCCGCAAACGCCCCCCGAACCATTGATGAGCAGCTTCTGAGCATTGAAGCTCGTCTTCGTCCAGCTCACTGGCTGCTGCGCCGGCTTCAGCATGTCGGTGCCCAGGCGGTTGCCGCCCTGTGGCCAGACATGCCGATCCTGCGCACCGCCAGTCGGACTTTCGACTGGCTGGAAGTCGCCGCCGGCCGTCTTGAAGCTTGGAAGGGCTCCTCGGCCCGGGCCGGAGCGCGCCGGGCTTTGGAGTTCGTCAAGGCCTGGTATCCAGGGCTGGACCTGGACCGTCTGGCCGCGTTCCGGTCAGAAGCCCAGGCCGAGCTGGAGGCCGTGGAGGGCGCCCTCATCGAGCGCGCCGCGGCCATCGCTGAGTACACGGACACCAGCGTCTTCGTGCCCGAGCAGGCTGACGGCGGCGAGGAAGTGCCGCCAAAGTGGTTCGGGATGAACCCGGAGTATGGCGAGGACTCCGCGGAGGTGATCGGCTCCAGCACCGAGGGGGAGGACAAGGTGGAGGACGGAGGCGAGGCAGAGGTGCCAGAAGACGGAGCAGGCGGCCAGCCTCAGCTCGACCGCGCCTCCAGCAACGAGCCGCGTGGAGACAAGGCGACTGCCGCCGGAGGCGGCCAAACCGAGACTGCCCAGCCGACTGCCCTGGCGGCTAACACCGCCATCTCCTCCAATCCTTCGGTCCCGAATGCCGCCTCCTAGGCTGCCTTTTCCGCCTCTGTTTATCTGCCTTTAGTAATCTTTTGAAAACTTGTTAGATTCGAATAGTTCCACCCGCGGGGTGTATTTTGAACTTCTATTCGAAGGATCGGCCAAGGGCCTATGTAAATATTTATCCGATTTTCGCCTTTCCTTGCTTACTGCTCTTTAGGCTTTTCCTTTGCCGCCTTCCTTTAGTTGCTGCCTTGCCAGTTGGACAGCCGCTCTGCGGACTGTCGCTGGGTCAAGTGCTTGGTTACTTCAGGAAGGCAAGTACTTGGCCGTTTAGAGTTTCTTTAGCAAGTTGGCTAGAAAGCGACAGGCCGACTACCCAAGAGTCGGCCGTCCTTGATAGAGGTTAAGGCGGCAAGCCGGCTACTCATGAGTCGCCTTTTTGCTTTAGAAATGCTGGAGGCCATCTTACGCTATGCTCGTGCTTTAGGTCCTTAGCCATTTTCGTGTGGGCGCCCGCTCTTCCTTACTCCTGCCCGCCTCACAGTCGCTCTGCGAGCTGCAGCTTTGGCAGAAGGCGGATTGAGCGCCGCACACTACTTGTCTGACTGCATGAAGCTCCTCATAGTGCAAGGCGGCGAGTCCCCGGGCCGACTAGTCTGGCCCGGTGCCAAGCGGCTTGTAATGAAAGTAATGTACTTGAAGGCATAATCCTTATCATACAGACAACACAAAAAAGGGTCAGTCCCCGAGCTCGTCTCGGGGGGCCCAAGGTCTTAGTACTTTAATACAAAGGGGGTAGTGCGATACATACTGCATCAACTGTAAAATCTTCGAAGAAGATTTGCATTCCACGGGCGCTCTGTTTCTTTGCCGGAGTCGTCCCTCTTGTGTGCTCGGGGTTTCTGAGCGTCAATCAGATAGTAGGCATCGTTCCCTAGCACCTTGCTGATGATGAAGGGGCCTTCCCAAGGTGCCGACAGCTTGTGTTGGCCGGCTGTTCTCTGAATCAGCCGGAGCACAAGGTCGCCCTCTTGAAACGATCTCGGCTTGACTTTTCGGTTGTACTATCGGCGCAGACTCTCCTGGTAGATGCTGAACTGGCTGAGTGCCAACAGCCGGCCCTCTTCCAGCAGGTCAACACCGTCTTGGCGTGCTTCTTCAGCTTCCTATTTGGTGTACATGGTGACTCGTGGAGAGTCGAACTCTATATCCGTCGGGATGACGGCTTCGGCATCGTAGACGAGGAAGAAAGGCATGAAGCCGGTTGACTTGTTTGGAGTCGTGCGCAGACCCCAGGGGACGGCTGGTAGCTCCTCAACCCAGCAGCCGGCCGAACGCTCGAGTGGTTCGACCAGTCGAGGCTTGATGCCGGACAGGATGAGGCCGTTTGCTCGTTCCACCTGGCCGTTTGACTGCGGATGGGCAACGGACGCTAAGTCCAGTCGGATGCCCTGCGTCGCGCAGAAACGGGCCAAGGCGCCTTTGGCAAAGTTTGTGCCATTGTCGGTGATGATGCTGTGCGGTATGCCATACCGCACCATGATGTCAGCGATGAAAGTCACTGCAGTCGGCCCGTTCAACTTCTTGATGGGTTTTGCTTCTATCCACTTGGTGAACTTGTCCACCGCGACAAGAAGATGAGTTAGGCCGCCTTGGGCCGTCTTGAATGGTCCCACCATGTCCAGGCCCCAAACTGCGAAGGGCCAGGCGATGGGGATTTTCTTCAGCGCCGAAGCTGGCTGAAGTGGCTTGGAACGGAAAATCTGGCACCCCTTGCATCTTTGGACTAATTCCTTAGCCTCTTCCAGGGCAGTCGGCCAAAAGAAACCGTGCCAAAAAGCTTTGGCGATGAGTGCTCTTGAAGCCGCATGGTGGCCGCACTCGCCCTGATGAATGTCTCTGAGGATTGCTTGGCCTTGTTCTGGCTCTACGCAGCGCTGGTAGACACCAGTGACACTGCGCTTAACCAGTTCTCTGTTGACTATGGTGTATGCTGCCGCTCGGCGTTGCACTTGCCGAGCCAGGATCTCATCTGTCGGCAGCTCTCTGTTCACTAGAAACTTGAGGATGGGCTATGCCCATGAGGGTGCTGCTATTTCTTCAACTGTTACCACAGCGACTTGAACAAGGGTGGCTGGGCTGGGAGGCGGCGGGCTGGAGTCTACGGTCGCTTGCTGGATTGACGGAGTCCCTGGGCCGACTGGCGCAGTCCCCAGGCTGGGCTCTGAAGTCCTCGGGCCGACTGGCGCAGTCCCTGGGCCGGGCTCTGAAGTCCGCGGGCCGGCTTCGACTGTGGTTTTCTTGGGGCCGTCTGCTGCGGCTTTGGAGTCGGATCCGACTTCTTCTGGAGGAGCCGGCACAAAGATGGAGTCTGACTCTGGTGAAGGCTTGATAGACGGCTTGAGGAGGCGCTGAAGAGCGACACCGGAAGGTATTGCTTGGCGGGTGGAGCCGACTCGTGCCAAGGCGTCTGCTTGCTCATTGTCATTTCTTGGCACGTGAAGGAACTCGCACCCCTCGAAGTATCCGCTGAGTTGCTACACCAGGAAGCGGTAGCTCGCCATGTTTGCGTCTTTGGCGTCCCAGTCGCCGGATGATTGCTGGACCACCAAGTCGGAGTCGCCATAGCACAGGATCCGGCGAATGCCGAGTTCTTTGGCAAGCCGGAGCCCATGAATGAGCGCCGCATATCGGCGACGTTGTTGGAGGCGGCGAAGTGGATCTGCAGCACATACTTGAGCTTGTCGCCTTTAGGGGATGTGAGGACGACGCCGGCTCCCGGGCAGGTGCGCATTTTGGAGCCGTCGAAATGCATCCGCCAATGGGTGGAGTCTGGCGCTGGCGGCAGGTACTGGGTCTCGGCCCAGTCGACGAGGAAGTCGGCCAGCGCCTGCGACTTGGTGGCGGTGTGGGGCTGGTAGTAGATGGTGTAAGGAGCCAGATCTATGGCCCATTTGGCTACTTGTTCGGAGGCGTCTCTGGTTCCAATGATCTCGGCCAGCGGAGCCGTGCACACTATGGTGGTTGGATGTTCTTGAAAGTAAGGCTTCAGCTTCTTGGCAGCGAAATGCACACCGTAGCACATCTTCTGGTAGTGAGGGTAGTTCTGCTTGGAGGTCAACAATACCTCGCTCAGGTAATACACCGGTCTCTGGACAGGGAGCGCCTTGCCTTCCTCTTCGCGTTCGACTACAATGACTGTGCTGACTACTCGGCTGTTGGCGGCGATGTATAAGAGCATGGGCTCCTTGGGAGTCGGAGCCGCCAAGACAGGGGGAGTAGTCAACATCTTCTTCAGCTGGAGAAATGCTTCATCCGCCTTGTGGTTCCACTCAAAAAAGGTGGTCTTCTTCATCAGTTGATACAAGGGCAGAGCTTTCTCGCCCAGCCGACTGATGAATCGGCTGATAGATGCCAAGCAGCCGGTGAACTGCACATCTAACAGTCGGCTGGGTACCTCCATCCTCTCGATGGCCTTGATCTTCATGGGGTTGCATTCTATGCCGCGTTCGGAGACCAGGAAGCCAAGGAGTTGGCCGGCTGGTACTCCGAAAACGCACTTCTCAGGGTTGAGCTTGATCTGGAATCGGCGCAGGTTCTCAAAGGTCTCCTTGAGGTCTTCTAGCAGCGTCCCACGCTTCTCCATCTTCACCACCACATCATCCACGTAGACATGGGCGTTCCTGCTGAGTTGCTTGAGGAGGCACTTCTGCATGCAACGCTGAAAGGTGGCGCGGGCATTCCTCAAGCCGAACGTCATCGTCAGGTAGCAGAAGGCTCCAAACGGCATGATGAAGCCGGTCTTCAGTCTGTCTGCTGGGTTCAGCTTGATCTGGTGATAGCCTGAATATGCATCTAAGAAACTCAGCAGCTCGCATCCGGCTGTAGAGTCTATCACCTGATCGATTCTTGGCAGGGCAAACGGATCCTTTGGGCAGGCTTTGTTGAGGCTTGTGTAGTCAATACACATCCGCCACTGTTTGTTCTTCTTCAACACCAGAACTGGGTTAGCTAGCCACTCTGGGAAAAATACTTCCATGATGAAGCCGGCTGCCAGGAGCCGGGCTATCTCTTCTCCAACAACTCTTCTTTTTTCTTCTGATAGGCGGCGCAAGGGCTGCCTGACGGGTTTCACATCTGGCCTGACGTGTAGCTTGTGCTCGGCGAATTCCGTCGGGACACCAGGCATGTCCTTGGGGGACCATGCGAAGATGTCGTGATTCTCACAGAGGAAATCGACGAGCTCGCCTTCCTATTTGCTGTCAAGGCCTGTGCCCATGACAGCGTACCTCTCTGGGTGCTCCGGGTCCAAGGGTATCTTCTTGGTTTCTTTGGCCGGCTTAAACGAGCCCTCAGCTTCCGACTCCTTGGGGTCGGGCGACATCTCTGGCTGCTTTCCAGCCATCGCCACGACCCGGTCAAGGAGCCGCTTCTCAGCTGCGATCACCAGGGACTCGGCCACCCGGCTGCTCTCGGCCGCGCAAGCGGACGACTTCCTGTAGTCGCCGGCTACGGTCAGAATTCCCTTGGAACTCGGCATCTTCATCTTGAGGTAGGCGTAGTGGGGAACCGCCATGAATTTGGCCAAGGCAGGTCGGCCAAGCAATGCGTGGTATGGGCTTTCCAGGTCCACTACTTCAAACCAGACTGGCTCCCGGCAGAAATGATCTTTGTCTCCGAAGAGGACGTCTATCAGGATCTTGCCGATTGGTGAGCAGGAAAGGCCAGGTACAATACCATGGAACACAGTCCGGCTGCTCTGAAGCTGTCTCCGCTTGATTCCTAGTTTCTCCATTGTATCCTTGTACAGGATGTTGATGCTGCTGCCTCCGTCTATCAGTACTCGCGAGAAGCGGGCGGCCCGCCTATCAGTGGCCAAGGTAGCACCTAGGACCAGGGCATAGGAACCCGGATTCGGCATCACCTCGGGGTGATCCGCTCTACTCCAACTGATAGGCCTCTCGGACCAATGCATGAACTCTGGAGTACTTGACGCGACTGCATTCACTTCTTGCTGCTGTTGGCGCCTGCCGCGCTGATCATCTGCTACACTGGTGAACACCACATAGGCTCCGTGCTCATCCGGGAACTCGTCTTGGACTGCGCCGACTGACCGAGCAGCCGGCTGCTGGGGCGGCGGCGGAGGCGGCGGCCCAGCAGGCGGCGGAGGAGTGAGGCCGTCTCCCTTGGCGATTCTGGTGAGCCAGTGGCACTTTCTGGTGGTATGGTTTGACGGCTTTGCGCCACTATGGAACTTGCAAGGACCATCCAAAGTCTGCTCATAAGAGAAAGCTGGCAGCCAATTAGATTTGCCGCCCTTCTGCCGCTTGGCCGGAGGCTGCCCCTCCGGCTGTTGATCTTCAACTGTTGCGGCCTGCCGACTGTTGGAAGTCGGCGGTTGGGCCTTGCGTTTGTTGTCATTTTGTTGTTGGCGCCGACTGGTGTCTCCAGCCAGAGTTCTGGGAGCCTGAGGAGTCACCTTGCCAGCCGCATTGACTTGAATCTCCGTCTTCATGGACGAGTCGGCCGTGGCGTCCTTGTCTGCTATGACTAGCAGTTCGTCGAGGGTTTCTGGCTCGTCGCAGAGGAGTCTGTGCTTGAGGAGGGTGCCTTCTCGGCACCCGGCAGTGAAGTACTCAATGGCCTACACCTCGTGCACGCCCTCGCAGGAGTTCCGATGCTCGCTCCAGCGCGTGAGGTAGTCGCATGTTGACTCATCAGGGCCTTGCACGCATAAGGAAAGCTGGCCCGGCTTGGGAGGTCGCTTGTACGTGCTCGTGAAGTTGTGGATGAAGGCTTCGGTGAAGTCGACCCAGCTGTTGATGCTATGGGGCTTCAGACTGTTCAACCACGTCCGGGCCGTGCCCTGGAGCATGAGTGGAACGTACTTCACGGCAACCCGCTTGTTGCCGTTCACTATGCTGATGGCTGTGGAGTAGTCTATCAGTCAGTCCTCCGGCTTCATGGAGCCGGTGTACTTTGGTGTATCTCAGGGGAGCGTGAACCCTTTAGGGAAGGGCTCGTCTCGGATGCGGGGCCCGAAGCAAGGCGGACCCAGCTCATCTTCTTCTTCCAGCGCCAGGGACCGATGGAGTCGGTCGATCCGGTGGCGGGCGTCATTCTCTCCGACTCCCTCTCGACGGCCGAGGCGGCCGCCGAGAGTCGGATGCTCAACAGGCGGCGGGGACACGCGCCGCTCTCTTCTTGGCGGGGGAGGCAGGTAGTCGTCCCGACGTTCTACTGCTCTTGGGCGGCCGTCTTGGTGGCGCTCAATGGTGATGTGAGTCCGACTACGACTCACAGCCGGCTCCTTATCTTTCCTTCCGCGGACTCTACCAGTCGGCGTCCGAGAGGTCACGCCTTGATCTCGGCGGGGAGGCAAGTCGTCGTTCGGTTGCTGCAGCCCGTCTGCGCGGCCGCCGGCCGCGTTTTGCGTAGCAACCGCGTCAAGGAGCTGCTGGACTCGCTCCATCATCACACGGCGTTCTTCGCCCTCGAAGTTCTTCAGCTCGTCAGTCGCCGCTTGGGCGGCGCGGATGTTCTCCGCAGGGGTGGCGTACATGGGGCGTTTCGCCCCGAGCAAGTCGGCGATGGCCGCGCCGCATTGCCGGACCGCGCCTAGATGGCTCGGCCCAGTCGGAGCTGGCGAGCCGCCCACGGCGCGATCCATCTCGCGCTGGTACGCTTCTGACAGGCGCTTCATGCTCGAAAGCCTCTTGGCGCCTTCGATGATCTGAAGGCGACGTGTCTCCAGCGTCTTGGCGTCTGCGTCCTCTGGAATGGGCGCCGTTAGGTATTGCAGGGCCGCACCGAGCGGGTCCTGGGCTTCTTCGCCGGAGCGCTCGTCATGGCTGATGATGAGCACCTCCGTGATGGCGCTTCCGCCACTCTCCTCGTGAGGAAGCGGCTCGTCGTAGACCATCACGTTGGTGGGGAAAGTGTCAAGCGACACGGCGTCGGAGTCGACCAGCATCGGGTCGGTGGAGTCTATGGACTCCAGGTCCACGGCGGGCTCGCCGGTGACGTTGAGTTGGTCGAGGAGGCCCGCGAGAAGACTCTCTGGGACACCCGTGCCTGCGTCGGATGCAGGCTCGTCGGAGAGGCGCACCTCGCCGACAAGTTCGGCGAGGCTGTTCGCAGCACAGGCGGCCTCAGCGCCACGGAGCGCGTCAATGCAGACTCCATCTGGCGAGCCTGGCTGGCTGCGGTCGCCAGGGAGGAAGAGGGTTCCTGTCCAGAACAGATCTCCGGACGACAGTGCACCTCGGCCCACGGTGGGTGCCAAATGTCGGGGGTTGGGTGCGAAATATGCCAAAGGATGGCTTATCATGGTGGGGGCGAGTAGAACATCGCCGGTGCCTGGAAACGGGATGAGGCGTAGGCATGCACGCCGGCGAATCTTACCCAGCTTCGGGGCTCTCCGAGGAGATAGTACCCCTACTGCTGCTCTGCGAGGTCTCCGCATGATCACTAAAGCAAAGTGATTACAATGGTGCTCCTGGAGCTGTTTCGGGAGGCAGGAGAGGGCAAGGCTGGCTCCCTCCTTCCTGTGCTATCTGGTCTATCTCTATCAAGGTCCGAACCCTTTGCATGGGTGCCCCGGGGGGTTTATATAGGCCTACCCCCCGGGGGTACAATGGTAATCCTGCTGGGCGTGGGTCCCAGCCGTCTGTCTCTCAGGCCGCCGTCCTTCCAGCCGGCTTCTGGGGCCCACTGACTGGTGGGTCCCGCGGACAGGCTTGACACTGTGCGGCACTCCTGATGACGCAGTCTTGGTCATTGGGTCGTGACAACAGTGCCGCCGTCTATCGGGCGATCACTGTTGCCATTCCCCATCCTATCTGGTTAATGGCTCGTGGGGCCCTGGAGAGGGGTCGGCCGACTCCAGGGAGGCCGACTCCCACAAGGCCGTCTTCGGGGCGCTCAGGCCGCCTTCGGTCCACCCACTGACAGGCGGCCCCGCGGTCTTCGGGCCGTACAGGCCGGCGTCGTGGGCACAGTGCGTTGCACACTGTGGCTGAGGTCAGGGCAGGCATGGCAACAGTGCCGCGCCTCGCCGGAGATCTTCCGGCGATGCGGCTCACTGTAGCCATGCCGGCCCTTCGTAGGTAGGGGGAACGGCCACGCCGTGACCGTACCCTGCCTCGGGCTTCGGGAGGAGTCATGGGCCGACTCTCCATAGTCGGCCTCTCTGGAGGTCGCCAGCTTGGAGTCGGCTTATCTTGGAATTGCCGTCTGGGACTCGGCTTGTCTTGGAGTCGCCGTCTGGGACTCGGCTTGCCTTGGAGTCGCTGTCTGGAACTCGGCTTTGTCTTGGAGTCGGCTTGTCTTGGAATTGGCTCCTGAGACTCGACCTGAGGGGCGCGGCCTGCCCCGATGTCTTGAAAGATCCTGGGACCCGGGTTAGCCTACCCGTGGCCCATTACTCCGACACAAGCGCAACAATTTCAACCCCAATAACAACCATAGGAAGGGTCATCTGAACTACGTGACTAAAGAGGAAGCACAGAATGCCCCAGATATCGCACTTGGTATGTTCCCTGTCAACACAATACCTGCAATGGTTTTGTTTGATTCTGGAGCTTCTCACTAATTCATTTCGAAAAGTTTTGCTTTGCAAAATAATTTTTCGATGCTTCCCTTGGAAAAAATCAATGATCGTCAAGTCCCCTGGGATTAAGCAAGTTACTCAGAGTTACTGTCAAGGTGTGATTATTGAGTTTGAAGGATTGAAGTTCCACGCCAACCTTATTGTGTTGGAAAATAAAGGACTGGATGTCATCTTAGGGATGGATTGGTTAACCACCAACTAAGGTTTTATTGACAGTTTCAACAGGACCGTAAATCTCACCCACCACCACGGGAAGACAATAAAAGTTTCAGACAAAGAGAGAAAAATATCCCGGCAACCGAGATTGAACAAAGTGGATATTTCTGAATTAAGCAAGGTTCTGGTGGTATGTGAATTTCCAGACGTATTTCCCGAAGAACTACCAGGCATGCCACCAGACCGAGAGTTAGAATTCAGCATTGAGCTAGCACCCGGAACCGCTCCCATATACAAGAAACCATACAGAATGGCACCATCCGAGTTGGTAGAATTGAAGAAGCAAATAAAAGAATTACTGGACAAAGGATATATACGAGCCAGCTCCTCACCTTGGGGCTCCCCGATTTTATTTGCCAAAAAGAAGGATGGAACACTGAGATTGTGTATAGATTATCGAGCACTTAACATGGTCACAATCAAGAACAAATATCCGATGCCACGGATAAATGATTTATTTGATCAGCTTGCTCAGGCCAAGGTATTCTCAAAAATTGACTTAAGGTCGGGTTACCATCAGTTAAAAGTACGAACAGAAGATATTCCCAAGACAGCCTTCACCTCCAGATACGGACTGTATGAGTTCACAGTAATGCCATTTGGACTAACAAACGCTCCCGCATATTTTGTTCACCTCATGAACAAAGTATTTATGAAATATATGGACAAGTTTGTTGTGGTATTTATCGACGATATTCTGATATACTCCAGGACACCAGAAGAACACGCTGAACATCTCCGAATTGTACTAGGAGAACTCAGGAAACATCAATTGTACGCCAAGTTCAGCAAGTGTGAATTTTGGCTAAGACAAGTAGGTTTTCTGGGCCACGTACTCACCCAAGAAGGTATTGCAGTAGACCCGGAAAAGGTCAAGGCCATACTTGGCTGGAAATCACCAGCCAGCGTAACGGACGTGCGAAGTTTCTTGGGAATGGCAGGTTACTACCGAAGATTTATTGAAGGATTTTCCACTATATCAAAGCCAATGAAGCAGCTACTCAAGAAAGACAAGAAATTTGAATGGACGGAAGCTTGAGAGAAAAGTTTCCAAGAACTGAAAAGGAAATTAACGACAACACCAGTATTAATTGTGCCAGACATACACAAGGATTTTGAGGTGTATTGTGACGCATCCCGGAAGGGCCTCGGATGCGTAAATATGCAAGAAGGCAAGGTAGTCGCGTATGTTTCCAAACAACTTCGCAAACATGAGGAAAATTATCCTACTCATGACCTGGAGTTAGCAGCAGTTATTCATGCACTCAAGGAATGGAGACACTTTTTACTTGGAAATCGTTGTGAAATATACACGGACCATAAAAGTCTCAAGTATATTTTCACACAACCAGAGCTCAATTTACGGCAACGACGCTGGTTGGAATTAGTAATGGATTATGATGTTGGAATCCACTATCATCCAGGAAAAGCGAATGTAGTGGCAGATGCTCTAAGTCGGAACCCCTGTCCGAACAATGGCAGCCTACCAAACCTGAGACCTGAATTTCAGCAGTAGTTTGCTAAACTCAACTTGATGATAGTCACCGAAGGCAGTGTGTCAAATTTAGAAATACAGCCTACCCTGATAGAAAAAGTTAAAGAGGCTCAGCGTGGACACCCCAGCATTGAAGGCATAAAACAGAAAGTGAGTTTGGGAAAGGCCTCAGAGTTTGTTACCAATGAGCAGGGAATATTGTGGTACGGAGATAGACTTTGCGTACCAAATAATATGCAGGGACGGATATTCTTGGTCTCAAGCACACTACACAGTTCTACAGAACTCTACCTTGGTGACCCCGTATGTCGATGAACACAAGAACAGTCTGTGCTCCAAACACCCGGAGCAGTGCGACGACTGGATTACATGTGAACACATCAGGACTTTCAGCAGTTGGTTGGACGCACGTATCAGAGGTGACAACACTGTTTGTGATGAGCTGTACTTGTTATCCAGGGGACCATCTTTGACTGTATTGATTTGGAAAGGATACCAGATAAATGAGAATACATTTTACACGATTGACCAAGATCAAAAGAGCACCAACCAAAACAGCGGTGTCCGCTTTGATGCAACAACCGAGAGGGGAAAGGACACATATTATGGTTACATAGTGGACATATGGGAACTTGACTACGGACATGATTTTAAGGTCCCTTTGTTTAAGTGCAAATGGGTCAATCTGTCAGGAGGCGGGGTATAGGTAGACCCAGAGTACGGAATGACAACAGTGGATCTGAAAAATCTTGGGTACACTGACGAACCGTTCGTCCTACCCAATGATGTGGCACAGGTTATCTATGTGAAGGACATGTCTACCAGACCGAGAAAGAGAAAAGATAAGAAAGCGAATACATCATACGATGAGCCAAAGCGCCAATACTTCTTTCAGGAAAAAGGGACATCGTGGGAGTGGAGGACAAGACCGACATGTCTGAAGATTATGAAAAGTTTCATGAAATTCCTCCCTTTAAAGTCAAGGCTGACCCCAGCATCCTGATAAACGATGAATATTATCCATGGTTACGGCGGAATAAGCAAATGACACAAGCGAAGAAAAAGTGAAGACTTTCCCCCGCAACTATTATGATGATACCATGCCAACTTTGTAACTGACGAGTATGATACCATTGTCCGTTTTGTACATGCACATGCTATGTGTGGGTCAATTTATGATACCATGCCAAATTTCAACTTTTTCAGAGTTCATTTGAAATGCTTTAATGTCTTATGGTTCGGCCCTCGTAATAATTAAAAATAGCAACAATAAGTATTTTGTTGTAAGTAGAAACAAAATAAAATAAATAAAGCAAGAAAGAAAACAAAAAAACAAAAAAAGTGGAAAGTTTATAATTTTCCTAAAACTAAAAGCAAAAAGAATTAAAAAATAAAGCAAAAAAGAAAAGAAAATAAATAATGCAGAAAACAAAACAAAAAAAACAATAATAAGTATTTTGTTGTAAGTAGAAACAAAATAAAATAAATAAAGCAAGAAAGAAAACAAAAAAAAGTGTTTTCAAATTTGAAAAGTAATGGCACTAACAGAAAGTTTATAATTTTCCTAAAACTAAAAGCAAAAAGAATTAAAAAATAAAGCAAAAAACAAAAGAAAATAAATAATGCAGAAAACAAAACAAAAAAACTGGAAAAAAAATAAAAATAGTAACAATAAGTAAAGAAAACAAAAAAATAAAAAAGGCCACCTACTGGGCCAACACGGCCTGAATACGACTTGTATCCCTACTTTGGGCCAGGATTCAGGCCCGCAGAAGACCCAGAAGGCCCATCAGGCAAAGCAGTAGCTAGTAGGCCCGTAAGCCTGCAATGGAGAGGAGCTTGAGAGGGGTGCGGCAGTGGGGCTTATAAACCACTGCGTGCCCCTCTCAACTAGCGAGGTGGGACTAAACTTTGGCCCCGATGCGGGCAGCACAGGGGCCTTTGGTCCCGGTTGGTGGCACCAACCGGGACTAAAGGGGGGGGAGGCATTGGTCCCGGTTGGGGCCACCAACCGGGACTAAAGGCCGCAGCTTCCCGCCGTTTGGGCTGCCGAAAAGAGGCCTTTGGTCCCGGTTGGTGGCTCCAACCGGGACTAAAGGGGGCATTAGTCCCGGTTGGTGCCACCAACCGTGACCAATGCTCCTTGTATATAAGTTGCACTTCGCAGTTTTGCAGAGTTCATCGCTACCAGTTGCCCCCCGACGATGCCGAGCACATCGACGCCGTCAGGCTGCTCCCCGAGCCCGCGCCCGCGCCGTCCTCCCCGAGCCCGCGCCGTCCTCCCCGAGCCCGCGCCCGCCGTCGTCGCCGCCAGGCTGCCCCGTCGCCGTCGCCTGCCCCCGCGCGTCGCGCCCCGAGCCGCTGCCCCGCCGCTGTCGCCCGCCCCCGCGCGCCGCCACTACTGTGAGCCGCCGCGCCGCACCGGCTCTGTTTTTTCATTTTTATTAGTTTAATTTTTTTGTTCAATGTATATATATATATGTATGTATGTGGCTATATATATATATGTGGCTCTGTTTTTTTTCATTTTTATTAGTTTAATTTTTTTGTTCAATGTATATATATATATGTATGTATGTGGCTATATATATATGTGGCTCTATTTTTTTTCATTTTTATTAGTTTAGTTTTTTGTTCATATATATATAATGTATATGTGTATGTATGTGGCTATGTGTATGTAATGTTCAAAAATTGTTCAGAGCATGTTTTTGTTCATATATGTATTTATTGTTCATATGTGTATTAATGTTTTCATATATGCAAAAGATAGATTTTTAGAAAAGTTAGGTTTTTTTTCTGTTCATAGATTTTTTTGGTGATATTAATTATTGTAGAATATGCAAATGTTTGTATATTCATATGAACAATGCATTAGGCAAAACCACTGTTTTTTTCGAAATTTTCTATTTGAACATTTTTTTTAAAACAAGCAATACTAAAAAAATGAGAGGAAAAAGGAAAATAAGAAGAGGAAGAAAGGAGAAAAAGAGGAGAGGAAGAAGAGGAGAAATAAATAAGAAGAGGAAAAAAGAAGAAAAAGAAGAGGAGAAGAAGAAAGGAATAGAGGAGAAAGAAGAAATTCTATTTTTTCTTCTTTCTCCTCTATTCCTTTCTTATTCTCCTCTTTTTTTCTTTTTTTTTCTTCTTCTTCTTCCTTCTTCCTTCTTTCTCTTTTCTTCCTTTTCCTTAATTATTTTCCTTTCTCGAGGGAGAAGAAGAAAAAGAAGAGGAGAAGGAGAAAGAAAGGAATAGAGGAGAAAGAAGAAACTTCAACACGAGCTAGGGGGTGGTACCGATACCCCCTCCCCGATAACTCTCGAGGACACCCAGACCCTAGAGAGAAAACGATGTGGTCTCCTACCCACTCCCGCCGCGCCCCTACCCGACAAATTAACTATCTCGAGGCCACCCAAATTTATCAAGTTAAAAGAGCGTTGTCGTCGAGGCCACCCCAAACCCTTGAAGCGTTGTGTTGAGGCGACCCCAAACCCTAGAGAAGCAGCGTCGAGGCCACTAACATGATTCCTTATTGTGATTAGCTAGCTAGTTCTACGTTTGCCACTAATATATATATATATATATATATATATATATATATATATCCATCTGTACCATGTTTGAATAATATTTGACATGTTGTAAATATTTGCAGAAACTATGCAACACTCCCGAGATGAAGAAACAGAAGCGATGTTGGGGGACATAATCGCAAATGGAAGTGATGATGTTGCATCATTTCTCATCAACACCGATGGTCAGCTAGAAGGACTGGATGAAGAAGAGGGCTATGTTTATGATGGCTTCGACCCATTAATGCCGGTACAAGAGGAGGAGTATGTTCATGATGCCTCCGGTGACACAATGGAGGTACAAGAAGGAGACCGTGCTGACTGCTCCGGTCACCGAACCGAGTCCGGCCAGGTATATATATATTAGTTAAGCCCGTGCTGACTAGTTAATTGATACATCCATTGTTTTGGTATATGTACACATATTAATTACTGTCGTCTTTCTTCCTTATAATTTCTAGCCCTCCGTATCGAGCACAACTTCGGTAAGGAGACGAGGCCCGAAGAAAAAGTTGAGCTCGGATGAGAAGTTTGAGATCATAGAAATCGCGCCCGACGGCGAACCGATTGAACCCATCCGGACAAGGAAGGCATTTTCTGCTCAGTGCAGGGTTCTTGTTAGGGACAAGATCCCGATCAGCATCCAGCAATGGTATAAGCCTGCTAAGGATGAAGACCATGAGGTGTCTTATGTCAATGATATGTAGAAAGAAGATCTTTGGACTGAGCTGAAGGCAAATTTCACCCTACCGCCAGAGGAGGATCCGGAGAAGCCAGTTAAAGAGCAATTAATCAGGTCTTGTGCTTTTTAGAAGATGGCAAGCCTAATGAGGAGGTGGAGGAAAGAGCTGAACCAGTTTGTCGAGAAAAAAAAGACACCAGAATTCATCGGCAAATATGAGAAGATCAAAGATCACTGGCCCGCATTTGTGGCCCACAAGACATCGGAAAAGAGTAAGAAGATGTCGGAGACAAACAAGAAAAATGCTGCGAAGAAGAAGCTTCACCATCGCACGGGGTCAGGTGGCTACCTCAAAGCCCGGCCTAAGTGGTCCAAGGCTGAGCATGATCTGCTTGAAAAAGGGATCGAACCAAAGACAATGCGCTGGCCAGACTGTTGCCGGACTTGGTTCTTCGGAGCTGGGGAACCTTGGACCCTGTAACAGGGAAGTGTCAGTGGACGGACGAGCAACTGCAAACACCAGTCAAGAACCTTCGACACTATATCGATGCAGCGTGGCGAGGGACGTTCCTTCCAAACAGGGAGAAGGGCGAGCTCACAATGGCCCTTGGGAATCCCAAGCACCCTGGAGGGACACGAGGCACGCCAGGCTCCATTCCGTGGAAGGTTGGTTTTCCGGACGCAGGGGGTTACAAAACCCACGAGAGGAGGAAGAAACTGGAGCAGGACCAAATGCAGGTGCTGCTTGGAAGGGTAATGGGGCTAGAGGATCGAGAAGAGGAACGAGAAGCAGCAGATCGCAACAAACGACACGCCGAAGCTTCCTCCGAAGCTACCCCGCCATCTCAGCGGAGAAGCAGCGTGGCTTCCACCGAGCTGCTTCAGCCGGAGCATGTCTTGACGGCTCCTGCCAGCTATCCCGTGGATGGTATCACGGAGTCTCAAAATTGCCACATTATGGCGCGATAGATGAATTTGAAGGTCAAGGCGGCTGTTGGCCAAGTTTATCCTAGTGGACCCGGCACAACTTATCACTGCCAGCCGATTCCAGAAGGATTTGCTAAGGTGATGGTGGATGAAATAACGGAGGGATTTGAGGACCTCGCGCTTGAGCACCCTACCGGTGAAGGGGAGACTAGGCTGGGTTCTGCTCTGAACACTCCATGCCTATGGCGGAAGGAGCTCATCAACCTTCTGAACTGGACGCCTCCGCCTCCTCCTCCTCCTCCGGCGAGTCAGGGCACTCCGCCTCCTCCACCGCCTCCTCCTCCAGCGAGTGACGATCAGGGCACGCGTGGCGGCACTCCGCCTCCTCCACCGCCTCCTCCTCCGGCGAGTGACAATCAGGGCACGCGTGGCGGCACTCCGCCTCCTTCTCCGGCGCGTGGTGGCACTCCGCCTCCTGCTTCTCTGCCTCGCCAGCAAGGGCGGAAGAGACCCGCCGCCGCTCTGGCTGCTCCGGCGCATCATAGTCCTTCTCCTCCGCCTCGTAAGCAAGCACGAAAGAAGACAGACGCCGCATCTGCTCCATCTGCTCCGGCGTCTAGCAGCACAAGAAGAGAGAGGCAATACAGATACGGTCCACCTCTAAAGCCTCTAGAGAAGTTACCGTACGAGAGGACCAAGGAGGAAAACAATACGATCATGCAGGCCCACGTGAAGGAGTTCTTTGAAGGGGTGAAAACAAAGAGACATCCACCTCCGGAGGAGAAGGTAGATCCGGTGAAAGCAAACCGCACTCTCGATGCCCTGAGGAAACCACTAAAGTTTCCGCCGAGAACCAACTATGAGCGCATTACTGAACAGACATATCTCCAAGCCAAGCGGTCGGGAACTACTGTCAGTGATAAAAGGTCAAAAGAACAACGAGCAAAGGGGAAAAAAATTGCCCAGCTCGGCGAACAAGCACATCAATCGTCCCCCCCGCTCAATGTGTCTAATCCTCCGGGGACGGTGGCCGGTTATGGCAATCTTGAAGATTACCTGCCTGACGATGCACTTCCTGATTTCATGGAGGTGGACGTATTCAGATAAGAGTACGGGAAGCCTCTCGTCAAAGATGAAAAATCTCTGACAACAAATATGCAAAGATTCCATAGTTGGTACATGAAAACCTGCAGAGAGTCTGAGGGGACGAACAGTTTGTATCTGAACATTAAAGAGGAGCACGACCTCGTTTCAAATGATCTGTTGTGTGTTCCATTTGAGGAGTTCTTCGAGTTCTTCAATCAACAGGCCCTCGATAAATTAATGGTCTTTTGCTACTGCCTGTAAGTACTATCTCTGTCATTAAGTCTCTATATATAGCTCGGCTCTTTCATTGCATGTATTTATAATTAATTATCCTCAATATATTATGCAGATTGAAGATCGTCGAGTGAAAAAAAAATGAAATCTATGATATTGGGTTCATTAACACAAATATCATAGATGTATTTCTGGTTGAAAAGAACGTCGAAGAGGCCGAGGACAACTTGCTACAATCGTTGATCAAAAATCAAAACAAAGATACCATACTCTTTCCTTACAACGGCCCGTGAGTGTTACTGTCGTGTGCATATTCGGTTTCCCTTATTACTCGAGCGAGAGGTTAATGTAATTGATGAGTTATGCATTGGTGTGCAGGTACCATTATATTCTTCTGGAGATTAAGCTTGAGCGTGGACTAGTAACCGTCTTAGACTCCAGACGGAAAGATCCCAGCACCTATGCGGACATGACTGAAATGCTCAACAAGTAAGTTCAATCGATCATTATCGCACCATATCGGCAACTTTTTGTTCATTTCCTGATATCTCAAGTAATAATAATTATTTTCTTTGTCTTGCAGGGTTTGGAAACAGTTCACGGCACAAGCTCCGGGACTGCTGAAGGAGCTGCGATATGTATACCCGAAAGTAAGTACTACTGGCTAGCTAGTTGCGCGCATCTCCCATTGATTCTATAGCTATACTTTCATCAATGCCATTTATAATGCTTCATTATCAGTTTGATTGACCTCTATTTCTCATAAAGTGCTTGTGGCAGGAGGAAGGGAATGATTTCTGTGGATACTACGTGTGCGAGTTCATCCATAACGCGACTTTGAAAAACAAGCGGGGCTACTCTAGAAGACAATATGAAGTGCGTAAGCAATAATATTCACAATTTCATTTTTTTACACCATCATTTCTGTTGAGTTTCATTCATATATATGTATTAATTAACCCCCTTCTTCAAATTAATTAGACGTGGCAGATGCGGGATGAACTCCTACCACCAGATCGCATGAAAGCAATTCAAGAGGAATTGGCGGGATTCTTTCTTGAACACGTCATCAGTAAAGCCGGAGAATACCATGTGGAAGTTGATTTCAAATGCTAGGGGTTTGTAATTAAGAGATCTTATACATATTGTACATGTATGTAGCCAGTAAAAAACTTGTCGTTCGACCAATCTCTCAGAGAAGGAGAGGTCGATCGATCACTTCTCTCGGTATGCATGACGAACTTCTGTACTGAATGGTTCTCTCGATCACTTATGTATATATACTACGTAGCGTCGACCAAGCACGAACATAAGAGAGGACACTTCTCTCTATTAATTAGGTAGCTAACACAATATACGAAACACCTAAATTAACCCCCAAAACCCCCAACCCCCCTCCTTTAAAAAAAAACAAAAACCCCAGCCACTAGAATGCAGACGCGTGGATGCCTTTTGTCCCGGTTGGAGCCACCAACCGGGACCAAGGGCCTCCTGACTGGACTCGGCGCACAGGGCCACGTGGAGGCACATTGGTCCCGATTCGTGTTTGAACCGAGACTAATGGGTTGAGGTATTAGTAACGACCCATTAGTCCCGGTTCCTAAACCGGGACTAAAGGCCCTTACGAACCGGGACTAATGGGTGGTTTTCTACTAGTGATATGTAAGTGTTGGTTGACATTTCTTCTTTTAACCTAAACAAGCTAAACAAAAAGTGGGTGTGCATGGAAAAGATTCAACTATCCATTTCTCAATTAACCGACTTCTACAAACATGGGATGTCATGTAAAGTAAAAAGCAACGTTAACACGTAACACGTATATGCAACAAGGAGTTCAACTCTTTCGTGATTTCTGTCTCTCACTCCTCTGCTCTTGATGGTGTTCGCCAAATAGCAAAGATGTTGGCATGTACTACTAATGATAAGCACAAAAGGATCAATCGCATTGGTTTTGTTGCACAACTGTGTTGACCTTTGGGCTTTCACAGATTACACAAAATGAGGGGCCAACCAAGTCCATGCAACCCTATAATACTGCAAATACATTAATACATGCACATCATATAACATCCCAGATTAGAGCATGACGGAGCCATTGATGGACGCTGGTACAATGTCTTTATAAAGAGTATACCACTCAATGATAGGATGAAGATGTAACTGTCATTATTATACACCCCTGTTAGAACAAATTAAGATATATCCATGTCATACCCATATTGGTACTACTTCGATGAAACCACAAAATCATCCTAGGAATAAGCAAATGAAGGGGAAATTGATATATCTATTACTACTACACAACCACCATAGCCTTGATGGACTACTCACACATTATGGAATAACTGTGGAGGTTATGTGGATTGAATCCATTACCATGGGTACAAACAAATCCATGGCAATTTATCGTGGATTTTAGTGGAGTAAGAGTTGGGAAGTATTTTGGCCTCAAAGAATTTTTTCTTTGTCACTGGATCGTCCTCGTTCGTTCCTCTATAAATACACCCATAAATGAAGTCTCTCTCTCCTATGCTCTTTATGGTGTTGACTAACCAGCAAAGATGCTGGCATGTACTACTAGTGATAACCGCAAAAGGAAAGATTGCATAGCTTTTGTCACACAATTGTGTCCATCTTTGAGCTTTCCCAGATATCAAAAAATGATGGCAACCAAGTTGTTGGGGAACGTAGTACTTTCAAAAAATATCCTACGCACACGCAACATCATGGTGATGCATAGCAACGAGAAGGGAGAGTGTTGTCCACGTACCGTTGTAGACCGAAAGCGGAAGCGTTATGTCAACGCGGTTGATGTAGTCGTACATCTTCACGATCGACCGATCCTAGTACCGAACATACGACACCTCCGCGATCTGCACACATTGAGCTCGGTGACGTCCCACGAACTCCGATCCAGCAAAGTGTAGAGGGAGAGTTTCGTCAGCATGATGGCGTGATGATGGTGATGATGATGCTACCGACGCAGGGCTTCACCTAAGCACCGCAACGATATGACCGAGGTGGATTATGGTGGAGGGGGGCACCGCACACAGCTAAGAGAGATCAATGATCAACTTGTGTGTCTATGGGGTGCTCCCCTCCCCCGTATATAAAGGAGTGGAAGAGGGGCAGGGCCGACCCTCTACTATGTCGCGCCCTGGGGAGTCCTACTCCCACCGAGAGTAGGATTCCCCCCCTTCCAAGTAGTAGGAGTAGGAGAGAAGGAAGGGGAAGAGAGAAGAGAAGGAAGGAAGGGGCGCCGCCCCTCCTCCTAGTCCATTTCGGACTAGGCCTTGGGGGGCGCCCGGCCTGCCCTAGGCAGCCCCTCTCTCTCTCCCTTAAATCCCAATAAGGCCCATATACTCCCCGGCGAATTCCGGTAACTCTCCGGTACTCTGATAAATACCCGAACCACTCAAAACCTTTCCGATGTCCGAATATAGCCTTCCAATATATCGATATTTACATCTCGAACATTTTGAGACTCCTCGTCATGTCCCCGATCTCATCCGGGACTCCGAACAACATTCGGTACATAAAAACACATAAACTCATAATACAGATCGTCACCGAACGTTAAGCGTGCGGACCCTACGGGTTCGAGAACTATGTAGACATGAACGATACTCATCTCCGGTCAATAACCAACAGTGGAACCTGGATGCTCATATTGGCTCCCACATATTCTACGAAGATCTTTATCGGTCAAACTGCATAATGGCATACGTTGTTCCCTTTGTCATCGGTATGTTACTTGCCCGAGATTCGATTGTCGGTATCTCAATACCTAGTTCAATGTCGTTACCATCAAGTCTCTTTACTCGTTCCGTAATGCATCATCCCACATCTAACTCATTAGTCACATTGCTTGCAAGGCTTATAGTGATGTGCATTACCGAGAGGGCCCGGAGATACCTCTCCGACAATTGGAGTGACAAATCCTAATCTCGATCAATGCCAACTCAACAAGTACCATCGGAGACACCTGTAGAGCACCTTTATAATCACCCAGTTACGTTGTGATGTTTGGTAGCACACAAAGTTCTCCTCCGGTATTCGGGAGTTGCATAATCTCATAGTCATAGCAACATGTATAATTCATGAAGAAAGCAATAGCAATACACTAAATGATCAAGTGCTAAGCTAACGGAATGGGTCAAGTCAATCATCATTCTCTAATGATGTGATCCCATTAATCAAATGACAACTCATGTCTATGGCTAGGAAACTTATCCATCTTTGATTCAACGAGCTAGTCAAGTAGAGGCATAATAGTGACACTCTGTTTGTCTATGTATTCACACATGTACTAAGTCTTCGGTTAATACAATTCTAGCATGAATAATAAAAATTTATCATGAAATAAGGAAATAAATAATAACTTTATTATTGCCTCTAGGGCATATTTCCTTCACAAGTCCATGAAACCCTATGCCAATGCTAATACATTAATACATGCACATAATATAACATCCCTGATTAGAGTACGACAGAGCAATTAATGGACACTTCTCCAATGTCTTTGTAAGTGTATACCACCCAATGATAGGACCAAGATGTAACTATCATCATTACACATCCTTGTTCGAACAAATTAAGATGTCTCTACCGCATACCCATAATGGTACAACTTGGGTGAAATCACAAAACCATCCTAAGTCCAAGAAAATGAGGGAAAATTTGACATATCTACTACTACACAACCTCTATAGCCTTGATATACTACCCACACATTATGGGATCATCGTGCAGGATATGTGGAATGGATCCATTACCATGGGTACAAACCAATCCTAGGCAATCTATCATGGATTCCGAGAAGAAGAGAGCTGGGTAGTATTTTGGCCCTGAATAATTATTGTTTGTTGGTGGCTCGTTCTCCTCCGTTCCTCTATAAATATACCCATAAATTAAATTCTTATGATGGATGTGATCTAGGGTCAAAAATGGTGGCATTAATGGTTGGATGAGAGGGGTGGAGCAACTGGTGGGCCCTACAAGCCCTATCATGCCCTCTTGCTACACCCCATGAGTGTAATTTTTGTATGAATTTCTTGGTCTTCCTATTCTTTTATATTTGGGCCTTTTATATTTATTGTCAACATTCTTTGTCTTTTCTCGAAAAGGGAGATGATATAAACTATCATGTCTGGCAGAAAAATTGGAAACAGAGCAATGTAACTGATAAAAAAGACACATAGTGGCACACATGTGCGGGGGAACCGACCCCATTTCATGCTTTTTGTTTGGACGTCCAATTCGAATCTATTATATCTTTCAAAGCAAAAGTTCAAATTATGTTTTGTTTTCATATTGGATCCTAGTGATGAGGGCATTGAAATAAAATCACTTTTGAATATGTTGTACCATGTTTTTACAACTTCACTATGTTTCATATGCTAAAACATGGTAGGAATGAACGATAAATTCACTAAGTTTTAGAACCTAAAGGCCAAAACCATGGTGGGAACTATGAGGAGACAAACAAGTTTGTGTATCATGAGGAAATTGTGCGGTGAGGCCCGACCGGGCAGGTGTGTGCGCCAACGAATTTCCGGTGAAAATGACATGAATAGGCATCATAAAGGTAGAAGAAGACATGATTGTTTTTGGATGTATTAACACCTTTATACAATGCAATGCGCCATGAAGATGTAACTACCATGAATAACCCATTTATAATCCATTTCAATACAAATACCCAATTAACATGAATATATGAATATGAATGCTCATGTGCAAATACATGTTTCTTGATTAACTGGTTCATGCAATGATGCGGTGAGTTGTATTAATTATGCCTTCTTGTATGCTTTGCAAATTAGCATGCCACCACACGAGGGGGCTAGCTAACAATGGCGATGATAAAAGGTGCTGAGATCACGAGAGGAGAGGAAGAAGAATAATACTGTTTTGTGGTCTGCCAACATGAAAACTATGGATTCGACCCGAAAGAAGAGTGTACATTAGCCACGACAAATTGCGTATGATATTAGTGTGATTGGACCGTAAGATATTTATGGTACTAATACATCTCAAACATATCGATAGTTTTTTATTTTTTATTTCATGCTATTATAATATCACTTTTTAATACCTTTCATAGCAAAAAAAATCAGTTAATTCAGTGCACAGAGCAAGTTACCGTTTTCTGCATGTTTTGACTTTTCAGAAATTCAATATCTACCGAACTCAAAATACCATAGGGACTTATGTTGATTTTTTGCAAGTACTACATCCGCCCTGGTTTATTGGCCCCCATTGTAAGCTGTGCCAAATTTTAACCATAAATTTCACTAACATTTAAAATTATATCATTGAAAACTATGTTCGAATACAAATCCAATGATATAATTTTTGTTGACATGCACTTATATTTTTTAGTTAAATTTTTGGCTAAAATTTAGCACAAACTACATAGGAGACTAATAAACCAGGACAAAGGTACTATAGAAGATTCCAATAAGTGATGGGGGAGGCAAGGGGGGCACCCCTAGCCCTCCATGCAGCCAAGCTATGCAACCAGGGACCGACCCTCGTGGAGTAGACACGTGGGGCCCCCTAGCACCGCCTGCATTGATTCCTTTGCCCATAAACCCAATATTTTTCGAAAACATACATACCATTTTTCCATGATTTTTTCTGCCACCGCAAGTTTTTCTTCCGGGGAGATCTAATCTGGAGGCCTGTTGCGGCATCCTGCCGGAGGGTGAATGCAATACCGGTACCATCTCATCAACCTTGCTGCCACCAAGAACATGTGTGAGTATAGTTTCATTAGGACATTATGGTCCATAGGCGTAGCTAGATGGCATCCTCTCTCTCAAGTGATTCAATACAAAGTTCTCGTGAGGTGCCTCACATGATCGACATCAGTAAGATGTAATCAGTGGTTATGTTTGCTAGAATATGATGAATTGTCACTTTATTATCAGATTGTTCATTGAATTATATTGAATCTATAAAGTTTCTTTGCTCCACAAGTCTATGCTTTTCAATCTATTTATCATCTCTGGCCCTGATTGGCAGGTAGTTCTTCATAGATATTTGTGCATGGTAGTGAGTTCAACCTTGCGTTGAATTTGATCCTATTGAAAATAAGAGATTGAACACATATTGTATTGTTGCCACTAAGGATAAAATGATAGTTTCTTTATCACTTACATATGATAGTTTTACTGTATACAGTATGCCAACATACTTATTGCAATGCTTTGTTTATTATAAACTTAATGTTCGATAGTAGGCTTGTGGTGGAGTTTTAGTTGAAGATGCAGTTGGATAACGATCTACATCTCACGGACGTAATGCCTATGCAAGATCATGCCATGAATCATAATAGTCATTACTCCTATAATGGATGTTGGAGTACCCGCATCCTTGGGCTCCTCGTTGCAAAGAGAGGCTGCTGGTCATTGCTCGTCATTTGGCTTGCGGCGGGAGCCTCTTAGGGCCGATGCAAGCCGTTTGATCTGCCCAGACATCTAGCGCCTGGGCGACCTGGCTGGAGGGTCCATGACGGATGGACCGCATGCCAGGCCGAGGCCACCAACCTTGGGTAGTATTCGACGCGCACCTGCCCCTGAGTGCTGACACATGAAGGAAATATGCCCTAGAGGCAATAATAAAGTTATTATTTATTTCCTCATATCATGATAAATGTTTATTATTCATGCTAGAATTGTATTAACCAGAAACATAATACATGTGTGAATACATAGACAAACATAGTGTCACTAGTATGCCTCTACTTGACTAGCTCATTGATTAAAGATGGTTGAGTTTCCTAACCATGGATATGAGTTATCATTTATCAGTGGGGCCACATCATTAGAAGAATGATGTGATTGACTAGACTCATTTCATTAGCTTAGCACTTGATCGTTTAGTATGTTGCTATTGCTTTCTTCATGACTTATACATGTCCCTATGACTATGAGATTATGTAACACCCGCTTACCGGAGGAACACTTTGTGTGCTACCAAACGTCACAACGTAACTGGGTGATTATAAAGGTGCTCTACAAGTGTCTCTGAAGGTACTTGTTGAGTTGACGTCTTTCAAGATTAGGATTTGCCACTCCGATTGTCGGAGAGGTATCTCTGGGCCCTCTCGGTAATGCACATCACTATAAGCCTTGCAAGCAATCTGACTAATGAGTTAGTTGCGGGATGATGCATTACATAACGAGTAAGGAGACTTTCCGGTAACGAGATTGAACTAGGTATTGAGATACCGATGATCGAATATCGAGCAAGTAATATGGCATCTAGGTTCCGCTATTGGTTATTGACCGGAGACATGTCTCGGTCATGTCTACATAGTCCTCGAACCCATAGGGTCCGCACGCTTAAAGTTTGGTGACGATCGGTATTATGAGTTTTTGTGTTTCGATTTACAGAAGTTAGTTCCAAGTCCCGGATATGATTACAGACATGATGAGGAGTCTCGAAATGGTCGAGACATAAAGATCGATATATTGGATGACTATGTTCGGACACCGGAAGTGTTTCGGGAGCTTTCGGACATATACCGGAGTACCGGGGGGTTACAGGAACCCCCCGGGGTGTTTATTGGGCCTCATGGGCCCTAGTGGAGAAGAGGAGGGGCGGCTAGGGCATGCCGCGCGCCCCTCCCCCTCTAGCCCGAATTCGACAAGGAGGGGGGCGGTGCCCCCCTTTCCTTCCTCTCTCTCTCCCTTTCCCCCTTCTCCTACTACTACAAGGAAAGGAGGAGTCCTACTCCCTGTGGGAGTAGGACTCCTCCCTTGGCGCGCCCTCCTCCTAGGCCGGCCGCCTCCCCCCTTGCTCCTTTATATAAGGAGGCAGGGGGGCACCTCTAGACACAACAATTGATCATTGATCTCTTAGCCGTGTGTGGTGCCCCCTCCACCATATTCCACCTCGGTAATATTGTAGCGGTGCTTAGGAAAAGCCTTGCGTCGGTAGCATCATCAACACCGTCATCACGCCGTCGTGCTGATGGAACTCTCCCGCAAAGCTCTGCTGGATCGGAGTTCGTGGGACGTCATCGAGCTGAACGTGTGCTGAACTCGGAGGTGCCCTATGTTCGGTACTTGATCGGTCGGATCGTGAAGACGTACGACTACATCAACCGCGTTGTGCTAACGCTTCTGCTTTCAGTCTACGAGGGTACATGGACAACACTCTCCCCTCTCGTTGCAATGCATCACCATGATCTTGCGTGTGCGTAGGATTTTTTTTGAAAATACTACGTTCGCCAAAGTGGCATCCGAGCCAGGTTTTATGCGTAGATGTTATATGCACGAGTAGAACACAAGTGAGTTGTGGGCGATACAAGTCATAGTGCTTACCAGCATGTCATAGTTTGGTTCGGCGGTATTGTTGGATGAAGCGGCCCCGACCGACATTATTCGTACGCTTATGCGAGATTGGTTCTACCAACATGCTTTGCACATAGGTGGCTGGCGGGTGTCAGTTTCTCCAACTTTAGTTGAACAGAGTGTGGCTATGCCCGGTCCTTGAGAAGGTTAAAACAACACTAACTTGACAAACTATCGTTGTGGTTTTGATGAGTAGGTAAGAACGGTTCTTGCTCAGCCCATAGCAGCCACGTAAAACTTGCAACAACAAAGTAGAGGACGTCTAACTTGTTTTTGCAGGGCATGTTGTGATGTGATATGGTCAAGACATGATGCTAAATTTTATTATATGAGATGATCATGTTTTGTAACAGAGTATCGGCAACTGGCAGGAGCCATATGGTTGTCGCTTTATCGTATGCAATGCAATCGCCCTGTAATTGCTTTACTTTATCACTAAGCGGTAGCGATAGTCGTAGAAGGAATAGTTGGCGAGACAACAACGATGCTACGATAGAGATCAAGGTGTCGCGTCGATGATGATGGTGATCATGACGGTGCTTCGGAGATGGAGATCACAAGCACAAGATGATGATGGCCATATCATATCACTTATATTGATTGCATTGATGTTTATCCTTTATGCATCTTATTTTGCTTTGATTGACGGTAGCATTATAAGATGATCTCTCACTAAATTTCAAGGTAAAAGTGTTCTCCCTGAGTATGCACCGTTGCCAAAGTTCGTCATGCCGAGACACCACGTGATGATCGGGTGTGATAAGCTCTACGTTCATCTACAACGGGTGCAAGCCAGTTTTGCACACGCAGAATACTCGGGTTAAACTTGATGAGCCTGGCATATGGATATATGGCCTCGGAACACTGAGACCGAAAGGTCGAGCGTGAATCATATAGTAGATATGATGAACATAGTGATGTTCACCATTGAAAACTACTCCATTTCATGTGATGATTGGTTATGGTTTAGTTGATTTGGATCACGTGGTCACTTAGATGATTAGAGAGATGTCTATCTAAGTGGGTGTTCTTAAGTAATATGATTAATTGAACTTGAATTTATCATGAACTTAGTACCTGATAGTATTTTGCTTGTCTATGTTGTTGTAGATAGATGGCCCATGCTGTTGTTTCATTGAATTTTAATGCGTTCCTTGAGAAAGCAAAGTTAAAAGATGATTGTAGCAATTACACGGACTGGGTCCGTAACTTGAGGATTAGCCTCATTGCTGCACAGAAGAATTACGTCCTGGAAGCACCGCTAGGTGCCAGGCCTGCTGCAGATGCAACTGACGATGTTAAGAACGTTTGGCAGAGCAAAGCTGATGACTACTCGATAGTTCAGTGTGCCATGCTTTACGGCTTAGAACCGGGACATCAACTACGTTTTGAACGTCATGGAGCATATGAGATATTTCAGGAGTTGAAGTTAATATTTCAAGCAAATGCCCGGATTGAGAGATATGAAGTCTCCAATAAGTTCTATAGCTGCAAGATGGAGGAGAATAGTTCTGTCAGTGAACATATACTCAAAATGTCTGGGTATAATAATCACTTGATTCAACTAGGTGTTAATCTTCCGGATGATAGTGTCATTGACAGAATTCTTCAATCACTGTCACCAAGCTACAAGAGCTTCGTGATGAACTATAACATGCAAGGGATGAACAAAACAATTCCCGAGCTCTTTGCAATGCTAAAGGCTGCGGAGGTAGAAATCAAGAAGGAGCATCAAGTGTTGATGGTCAACAAGACCGCCAGTTTCAAGAAAAAGGGTAAAGGGAAGAAGAAGGGGAACTTCAGGAAGAACGGCAAACAATTTGCTGCTCAAGAGAAGAAACCCAAGTCTGGACCTGTGACACTCCAAAGATTTTTATTTGGTTTTCAGCAAAAACTTTGTTGGATTTGAAGAAGGTCATTCAAACCCTTCCAAAAATCTCTCTCTCAAATTTTTTTTCCCCTTTGGCAAGGATTTTATTTTGGTATCTTCTTCAACCCTGGTGTTTGGTTATTAAAAACCTTTCTTCTGTTTGACACCTTCTCAAATTTATTTTGGGATTTATTTTTCTTTTAAAAGAAAATCCCAGGAGTTTTGGGTCTTCTCTTATATTGAAACCACTCATGATTTTACCATGCCTCAAATGGTAAAACTTCCCCCAAAACCCCTCCTTCCACTTTGGAACAACCCAAACATTCTGTCCAAACTAATAAAATCCATTTTTGGATTTTATTCCATTTATTTCTTTTCCCAAAACAATTCTGTCTTTTATTTTGAACCTAGGTGATTTGCAAAGAAAGTACCTAAATGCCTTTGATTATTGGTGTCAACCCAACTCCTCTGGATGGTCCTTGGTACCCACAACCTAGAACCATCAAGATCTACTCTTCTTCTTTTCAAAATTTCCAAATTTCACCCTCTGCAAGTTTGGACCTGATTTGTCAAATTTGGTGAAATTCATATTTCCACTTCTCCAAAAATTCCACCAAAATTCAGGCAACCTCTAGTTGCAATAAGAGACCACTCCACCAAAAACCAGCTCAAGGAAAAATCCTCACATGCCAAAATCATTCAGTCGAACACCTGGCATGCACTGTTTCTATTCATATTCAGAAAATTCAGATTTCAGTGTCGTTTCTTTGTCAGAGTTTCAGTCACATGTAAACTGTGCACTTGGCACGTTGCTCACAGCCCCTCCTCCTTGTCCGGAGCTCCACACGCGTGCTTGGCTCCTTCCTGGCGTCGGTGGCACCCTGGCCCGCCTGCACCGGCGTGTCCTGCGGCGGCAGAACCACCGTAACGGCCGACAAGGGGACACACTGCGGCATAACGCCGTTCGGCAGCGCCCAAACCTCCTGACAGCTCCGCGTGGCCATCTCCTTGCCAGCGCACGCATGCAGCACCGTCGCCGTGGCCTGGCACGCGCAGAGCGCGTTCTCTGCCGCCGACGTGCCGTGCGGCCGTTCCGTCGAGGACAGGCCGTAATCCTCCCTCCCTTGCTGAGTTGGACACTGGGATGGCACCAGTGCTTCATCTAGATGATGCTCAAGCCCCTAAGCCGACCGTCCACCCACAGCTCCGCCGTAATCGCTAACCGGACTTTTCCGTTCACGGCAACCGCCTCGGCCGGCTATAAATAGCAACCCCCCGAGCTTGCTCTCGCCCCCCGCACAACTTCACCACCTCACCAGACCTCGCCTAGCCACTAGAAGAGCCTCGAGGGACCCTTCTTCGTCAACTCCGGCCACCTCCGTCTGCCTCGGGCTCCGGCAACGTTCTCTTCCGTGAGAACTCCTCCATCATCCTACTCTTGCCCGTAGCCTCGTACCACCACCAGGAGGCTAACCCCCACTTCAATTTGACCCCCTCAGCTCTCTCCGGCAAGATCCACGACGACCCGAACCACCGTCCGCCGGAGAAAGGGCCGCCATCGACACAGTGCTCGCTGGCGACCACCACCACCACCCACCGATGCGGAAAGGTGCACTGATCACGAAGGTACCACCCGATCACCCAGCCCCGCCGTGGATCGCCGTCGGCGACCACCGCGGCTCTCGGGCACCGTCGAGCTCTGCCGCCTCTTTTGAATATTCAAACCTGACGGGTGGGACCTGCCCGTCAGCCTCTCTGTTGTTTTTTTAAACCGTTTTCTAAAAGCGTATTCTGGCAAAATATGCTTTCCAAACTGAATCGTTTTCGGGACTTTTCTGCTTACGCCCTTGAGAGTTTTTTGTTTCATTACAGATGGGTCCTTGGACCAAAACTCTTATAACTTTTAAACAGGAAATGGTTTTTGATTGATTCTTTTTCTGTCATCTTTCTTTTTCCGTCTAGTTTTTTGTCATATTTATTTGAAAAATATTTGGAACACTTTTCTGTACACTCGCGGTATTTACGTTGCGTGCGTATTTTTTTCTTATACCGTAGATACCGGAGGAGGTGACGGAGCTGCGAACTTCACACAGTTAAACTCCGACTTCTCCGAACCAGGCAAGCATGTTTGAACTCTTGATATGATGAGTGTTTGTTGCATGTTTGCATTTAGGAGTTTCATGGCATGTTTATGAACTTTTCTTTGAATGTTATATTTCATGCACAAAAGTGGAAAGTAAGTTTCGGAAAGCCATATGTTGTTGGATACATATTTGCATGGCCATGTGATGGCATGAGGATGGGTAAGGTGGCAGTGTTGTGGCATGCCAGTCTTACGCCAGTCTATTTGACTTCAGTGTCATCGTGAATCAAGACACCATCCCATTCATTTCCATTCCTGTACTGCCACATGTTTTCCGCAAGGAATATGGCCTAGTAAGTTGCAAACCGTTTTCCTGGTACACACCAAATAGAGAGGCCGGGATGAGGGTTCCATGGCCCTGGATTAAAGCCTGTCATCTGGTCAGGGGGCATGGGTGTTTCCGGTTGGGACCGAGAGGGGGGCACCCCTTAGAGCGCGCGTAGGGAGATTTGATCCCATGCTATTCGAGGTTGTGACCTCCCCGTCTCAAAGTTTTTCTTGGATGTTGTCCAGGGTAATTCCTGGCATCATGTGGTGAAATGGGTGTGTACTAGTAAAAAGGTGTTTCTACTGAAATACCGTAAACGGAACTAGTCCTTCGTGACTACGGAAATCCGTTGGCTGTGGTCAGTTAGTACAAACTCTGCAGAGTCTCAAATTCTTTAAATCATCTTGTACTTGTCCAAGTACTGTATTCATCTTATCTTGTCAGATGTCAGCCTCAGTGACAAAACTCCGGTGAACTACATCTGTGTAAATCCGGTTAAAAGTTTATTCTTGTGGATGGACTAACCTGTTGGTTACTTTTGTTATAAAGCCCTTTCTGTGATGTCACTCAGACGTCCGACTGTGGCATACTTGTTATTTACTTTTGTTATAAGCCCTTTCTGTGATGTCGCTCAGACATCCGACTGTGGCATACTTGTTATTTACTTTTGTTATCAAGCCCTGTCTGTGATGTCGCTCAGATGTCCGACTGTGGCATTTCTTTTACAAGCCCTATCTGTGACGTCGCTCAGATGTCCGACTGTGGCATTTCTTTTACAAGCCCTGTTTGTGACGTCGTTCAGATGTCCGACGGTGGCATTTCTTTTATAAGCCCTTTTTGTGACGTCACTCAGATGTCGGACTGTGGCATTTCTTTTATGAGCCCTTTCTGTGACGTCGCTCAGACGTCCGACTGTGGTTTTTCTTTTAAGCCCTTTATGTGGTGTCGCTTAGACGCCCGACTGCGGCATGTTTTATTTATTTGTTCACCCTTCGTGGCGTCGCTTCAGACACCCGATCGGTTTCAGTTATTTTTACTACCATCTGACTTTCTTATTACTAATAATGTCGTGCGAGTTCATTATTGCTCATGACGCATACATGCATGCATTTGTTATATCTTAAGTCCGAACTGTCTTGCGAGTACTTTCAAAGTACTCACCTGGCTTGTTGATTTGGCCAGATGCTGACGAAGGCGATCTCATGGATGAAGAGTTTGATAGAGAGTCTGACACCTAGAGGAGTCCCAGTCAGTCTCGTGCGACCCCGGTTTTGGTCACTGTATTATATCCGCTTCCTCTACCCAAATAAATTCATCGAGCCTCACCTCGACGCTCGATGAGCTGCCAGTTTAGGAGTCATGTTATCCACTCCACTGTGATATTGCACCACCACACTTTTATCTCGAGTCAGTAGTAAGCTACCCCACACCATTGTGTCATATCCGCCATTATGTATAATTATTGGCGTGCTTGTAATAAATTGTTGAGCACCCAGCTTGACTCTGTAATATATTAATGCTACTGGCTTATTGTATCAAGGTTTTGTCTACCAGTGAGGAGGATTTTACTCACACTGGAAATTAAAAGATCGGTTTCTCGATAAATATTTTTATTGAAAAACCGGTCGTGACAAGCTTGGTATTCAGAGCCAGGCTGACTGTAGGAAGCCACTAGGCGCGATCGCTAATTGGTTATTAGCATAATAGAGCCAATTCATATTTTTGCAAATGTAGTCATTTTTCTGACAGTCAGCATAAACTTATGATCTGACCACTCAGAATTGTTGCCTACTTTTGTAGATGGCTGACAACAACTGCGAGTCTCAGATGTTCGCCAACGAGCCTGATGGGTTTGGCAAGCTTCTTACCTTCATCGTCCAGGTCGCGATGGGGCCATCTATGCGTCCAGTCTTCACACTCTATCAGCACAAAGTCAACGACAGTCTGACCATGCACCAGGCCGCGGTGCAATTCAAGGGAGGGCGTGTTGAGTTACGCCGCTTCCGGTACTTGGGAAGAGCCATGCCTACGGAGAAGCATGCTATGCAGATGGCAGCCCGTGAGGCAATAGCTCGTCTCAGGGATGTCCTTTCTACGATGAAGACTCGTCGTTACCGCTACCTTCCATGCCACGTGCCATACGCCTGTCACTACGCGTTCTCTTGCCCCAGAGGAGAGCGAGACGAGGCTTTTGAGATGCTTATCAAGTACCTCCGGGCTCTGGAGGCAGCCTTAGACAACCTGGTGGACGACTTCGTGGCTGCCCGCATGGACTCAGTCCATGGCTGTGCCGACAACAGGAGGGAGCTTCTGCAAACCGCTCCGCCACTGACTTTCGTCTCGTCCTCAGCATCTTATGCACCTACCACTCTCGCCGCTGCTCATCGCCTGCCTACCACTGAGGAATTCAACCAAGTCATTGCGCCCACTCCAGTCCGCTCTGCACCACCCATTGCACCCACTCCTGTTCGTGTTACTCCGCCTATGGCGCCCGCTCCATCTGCTCAGCGCAGCGCTTCACGTCTGGAGCCTATTAGCGAGGAGGAGGTTGAGTCCCCAGCCTCACTGCGCCTCACCCTCGGCAGGGCAAAGGAGATCGTTAACATCTTCGACTGAGTACGCTTAGACGACTTGCGATGTACCGGCTTGTACGATATGTTTATATGTACATAGGTTGTGAGAAGTAGCTTGCTTGCGCATCATGTAGGAACTGGGAGAAGTGCACTAGCCTAAATAACATGTCAGGATATTGTACACATATCCTGAGTGATGTATTGTATAATTACTGCTTGCTTGTAAGATATGTAATGAGTAGTCCTTCTCTGTGTGCAAACGATTTTTATTTTAAAAATCCCGGAGCAGTTAAAAATTTTCCCGTCTTTGTGCATTTATTGATTTTTTTTCGACTCATTCCCCTTTCTTATGAGTTTCACAAAATATATCCCCAGAGTGAAAAATGTCTCGTCCTTGGATGCGCTCCATGCCAACTCCGCCAGAGGAAAATTTTGGCACACAACCAAGCAACAATTTCACACAGGGGCAGTCAAGTCAACAGGACAGTGAAACAACACTTTCCCAAATGTGCCGCCTTTATGAGAAAAGTTAGCAACAACATCAGGAAATTAAGAACCAAGTCATCAATATGGGAAATCACCGTGGATAGTATCAGCAGCAATCCAAGTTATCTGAGCTACAGATGACGCGTCCCCAAACATTTTCTCATACTGACAAACCTCTTGAAGCCAAGGACTGGCTTCGAGACATGGAAAGAAAATTAATTATTGCACAATGTTCAGACCTTGAGAAAGTACTATATGCACCGCACTATCTCAGTGGAGCAGCTGCATCGTGGTGGGAAAATTTCCTACACATGCACCCCAACGAAAATAATATAACTTGGGAGGATTTCAAAGTAGGTTTTCGTGGGGCGCATATCCCTAAAAGTCTTATGAAGATCAAGAAGAGAGAATTTGATGACCTCAAGCAAAGGACCATGATGGTGTCAGAATACAACAGTCAGTTTACTCTGTTGTCTCGCTACGCCAACGAGGATCGTATGACTGAAAGCAAGAAGATGGAAACATTCCTAGACGGTCTGGCGCCCGCGCTCAAGTGCCAGCTCATTGTGCACACCTTCCCAGATTTTAAAACGCTGGTGGATAAGGCCATTAACTTGGAAAATGAGAGACGCAGCTTGGAGGATTTCCGCAAGCGAAAAAGGGACCAGACTAATCTTTCTCACAACCACCGAAGCAAGACAGATTTTCAGAAAGGTGGGACACACAAACCCACGACCAACGTCTCACGCCCGGTCAAGAATTTCCATGCAAGGGACAAGGAGTTCACGTATCGCCCAGGCGTTACTTGCTACGCTTGTGGAGAAGAAGGGCACTATGCCAAGCAGTGCCCCAAGCCAAGGAACACGACCCCAAAGCCGAACAACGGTGGCAATAATTCAGTGCCCAAGCTGTCGGGGATTGGGTGCGACATATGCCAAAGGATGGCTTATCATGGTGAGGGCGAGTAGAACATCGCCGGTGCCTCGAAACGGGATGAGGCGTAGGCATGCACGCCGGCGAATCTTACCCAGCTTCGGGGCTGTCCGAGGAGATAATACCCCTACTGCTGCTCTGTGGGGTCTCCGCATGATCACTAAAGCAAAGTGATTACAATGGTGCTCCTGGAGCTGTTTCGGGAGGCAGGAGATGGCAAGGCTAGCTCCCTCCTTCCTGTGCTATCTGGTCTATCTCTGTCAAGGTCCGAACCCTTTGCATGGGTGCCCCGGGGGGTTTATATAGGCCTACCCCCCGGGGGTACAATGGTAATCCGGCTGGGCGCGGGTCCCAGCCGTCTGTCTCTCAGGCCGCCGTCCTTCCCGCCGGCTTCTGGGGCCCGCCGACTGGTGGGTCCTGCGGACAGGCTTGACACTGTGCGGCACTCCTGATGACGCAGGCTTGGTCATTGGGTCGTGGCAACAGTGCCGCCGTCTATCGGGCGATCACTGTCGCCATTCCCCATCCTATCTGGTTAATGGCTCGTGGGGCCCTGGAGAGGGGTCGGCCGACTCCAGGGAGGCCGACTCCCACAAGGCCGTCTTTGGGGCGCTCAGGCCGCCTTCGGTCCACCCACTAACAGACGGCCCCGCGGTATTTGGGCCGTACAGGCCGGCGTCGTGGGCACAGTGCGTTGCGCACTTTGGCTGAGGTTAGGGCAGGCATGGCAATAGTGTCGCGCCTCGCCGGAGATCTTCCGGCGATGCGGCTCACTGTAGCCATGCCGGCCCTTCGTAGGTAGGGGGAACGGCCACGCCGTGACCGTACCCTGCCTGGGGCTTCGGGAGGAGTCATGGGCCGACTCTCCATAGTCGGCCTCTCTGGAGGTCGCCAGCTTGGAGTCGGCTTATCTTGGAATTGCCGTCTGGGACTCGGCTTGTCTTGGAGTCGCCGTCTGGGACTCGGCTTGCCTTGGAGTCGCTGTCTGGAACTCGGCTTTGTCTTGGAGTCGGCTTGTCTTGGAATTGGCTCCTGAGACTCGACCTGAGGGGCGCGGCCTGCCCCGATGTCTTGAAAGATCCTGGGACCCGGGTTAGCCTACCCGTGGCCCATTACTCCGACACAAGCGCAACAATTTCAACCCCAATAACAACCATAGGAAGGGTCATCTGAAGTACGTGACTAAAGAGGAAGCACAGAATGCCCCAGATATCGCACTTGGTATGTTCCCTGTCAACACAATACCTGCAATGGTTTTGTTTGATTCTGGAGCTTCTCACTAATTCATTTCGAAAAGTTTTGCTTTGCAAAATAATTTTTCGATGCTTCCCTTGGAAAAAATCAATGATCGTCAAGTCCCCTGGGATTAAGCAAGTTACTCAGAGTTACTGTCAAGGTGTTGAGTTTGAAGGATTGAAGTTCCACGCCAACCTTATTGTGTTGGAAAATAAAGGACTGGATGTCATCTTAGGGATGGATTGGTTAACCACCAACTAAGGTTTTATTGACAGTTTCAACAGGACCGTAAATCTCACCCACCACCACGGGAAGACAATAAAAGTTTCAGACAAAGAGAGAAAAATATCTCGGCAACCGAGATTGAACAAAGTGGATATTTCTGAATTAAGCAAGGTTCTGGTGGTATGTGAATTTCCAGACGTATTTCCCGAAGAACTACCAGGCATGCCACCAGACCGAGAGTTAGAATTCAGCATTGAGCTAGCACCCGGAACCGCTCCCATATACAAGAAACCATACAGAATGGCACCATCCGAGTTGGTAGAATTGAAGAAGCAAATAAAAGAATTACTGGACAAAGGATATATACGAGCCAGCTCCTCACCTTGGGGCTCCCCGATTTTATTTGCCAAAAAGAAGGATGGAACACTGAGATTGTGTATAGATTATCGAGCACTTAACATGGTCACAATCAAGAACAAATATCCGATGCCACGGATAAATGATTTATTTGATCAGCTTGCTCAGGCCAAGGTATTCTCAAAAATTGACTTAAGGTCGGGTTACCATCAGTTAAAAGTACGAACAGAAGATATTCCCAAGACAGCCTTCACCTCCAGATACGGACTGTATGAGTTCACAGTAATGCCATTTGGACTAACAAACGCTCCCGCATATTTTGTTCACCTCATGAACAAAGTAGTTATGAAATATATGGACAAGTTTGTTGTGGTATTTATCGACGATATTCTGATATACTCCAGGACACCAGAAGAACACGCTGAACATCTCCGAATTGTACTAGGAGAACTCAGGAAACATCAATTGTACGCCAAGTTCAGCAAGTGTGAATTTTGGCTAAGACAAGTAGGTTTTCTGGGCCACGTACTCACCCAAGAAGGTATTGCAGTAGACCCGGAAAAGGTCAAGGCCGTACTTGGCTGGAAATCACCAGCCAGCGTAACGGACGTGCGAAGTTTCTTGGGAATGACAGGTTACTACCGAAGATTTATTGAAGGATTTTCCACTATATCAAAGCCAATGAAGCAGCTACTCAAGAAAGACAAGAAATTTGAATGGACGGAAGCTTGGGAGAAAAGTTTCCAAGAACTGAAAAGGAAATTAACGACAACACCAGTATTAATTGTGCCAGACATACACAAGGATTTTGAGGTGTATTGTGACGCATCCCGGAAGGGCCTCGGATGCGTAAATATGCAAGAAGGCAAGGTAGTCGCGTATGTTTCCAAACAACTTCGCAAACATGAGGAAAATTATCCTACTCATGACCTGGAGTTAGCAGCAGTTATTCATGCACTCAAGGAATGGAGACACTTTTTACTTGGAAATCGTTGTGAAATATACACGGACCATAAAAGTCTCAAGTATATTTTCACACAACCAGAGCTCAATTTACGGCAACGACGCTGGTTGGAATTAGTAAAGGATTATGATGTTGGAATCCACTATCATCCAGGAAAAGCGAATGTAGTGGCAGATGCTCTAAGTCGGAACCCCTGTCCGAACAATGGCAGCCTACCAAACCTGAGACCTGAATTTCAGCAGGAGTTTGCTAAACTCAACTTGATGATAGTCACCGAAGGCAGTGTGTCAAATTTAGAAATACAGCCTACCCTGATAGAAAAAGTTAAAGAGGCTCAGCGTGGACACCCCAGCATTGAAGGCATAAAACGGAAAGTGAGTTTGGGAAAGGCCTCAGAGTTTGTTACCAATGAGCAGGGAATATTGTGGTACGGAGATAGACTTTGCGTACCAAATAATATGCAGGGACGGATATTCTTGGTCTCAAGCACACTACACAGTTCTACAAAACTCTACCTTGGTGACCCCGTATGTCGATGAACACAAGAACAGTCTGCGCTCCAAACACCCGGAGCAGTGCGACGACTGGATTACATGTGAACACATCAGGACTTTCAGCAGTTGGTTGGACGCACGT
Source organism: Triticum timopheevii (assembly GCA_963921465.1). Lineage (NCBI taxonomy): Eukaryota > Viridiplantae > Streptophyta > Magnoliopsida > Poales > Poaceae > Triticum > Triticum timopheevii. The sequence goes on along the minus strand of OY997266.1, from coordinate 115,104,642 downwards.
ATCAGAGGTGACAACACTGTTTGTGATGAGCTGTACTTGTTATCCAGGGGACCATCTTTGACTGTATTGATTTGGAAAGGATACGAGATAAATGAGAATACATTTTACACGATTGACCAAGATCAAAAGAGCACCAACCAAAACAGCGGTGTCCGCTTTGATGCAACAACCGAGAGGGGAAAGGACACATATTATGGTTACATAGTGGACATATGGGAACTTGACTACGGACATGATTTTAAGGTCCCTTTGTTTAAGTGCAAATGGGTCAATCTGTCAGGAGGCGGGGTATAGGTAGACCCAGAGTACGGAATGACAATAGTGGATCTGAAAAATCTTGGGTACACTGACGAACCGTTCGTCCTACCCAATGATGTGGCACAGGTTATCTATGTGAAGGACATGTCTACCAGACCAAGAAAGAGAAAAGATAAGAAAGCGAATACATCATACGATGAGCCAAAGCGCCAATACTTCTTTCAGGAAAAAGGGACATCGTGGGAGTGGAGGACAAGACCGACATGTCTGAAGATTATGAAAAGTTTCATGAAATTCCTCCCTTTAAAGTCAAGGCTGACCCCAGCATCCTGATAAACGATGAATATTATCCATGGTTACGGCGGAATAAGCAAATGACACAAGCGAAGAAAAAGTGAAGACTTTCCCCCGCAACTATTATGATGATACCATGCCAACTTTGTAACTGACGAGTATGATACCATTGTCCGTTTTGTACATGCACATGCTATGTGTGGGTCAATTTATGATACCATGCCAAATTTCAACTTTTTCAGAGTTCATTTGAAATGCTTTAATGTCTTATGGTTCGGCCCTCGTAATAATTAAAAATAGCAACAATAAGTATTTTGTTGTAAGTAGAAACAAAATAAAATAAATAAAGCAAGAAAGAAAACAAAAAAACAAAAAAAGTGGAAAGTTTATAATTTTCCTAAAACTAAAAGCAAAAAGAATTAAAAAATAAAGCAAAAAAGAAAAGAAAATAAATAATGCAGAAAACAAAACAAAAAAAACAATAATAAGTACTTTGTTGTAAGTAGAAACAAAATAAAATAAATAAAGCAAGAAAGAAAACAAAAAAAAGTGTTTTCAAATTTGAAAAGTAATGGCACTAACAGAAAGTTTATAATTTTCCTAAAACTAAAAGCAAAAAGAATTAAAAAATAAAGCAAAAAACAAAAGAAAATAAATAATGCAGAAAACAAAACAAAAAAACTGGAAAAAAAATAAAAATAGTAACAATAAGTAAAGAAAACAAAAAAATAAAAAAGGCCACCTACTGGGCCAACACGGCCTGAATACGACTTGAATCCCTACTTTGGGCCAGGATTCAGGCCCGCAGAAGACCCAGAAGGCCCATCAGGCAAAGCAGTAGCTAGTAGGCCCGTAAGCCTGCAATGGAGAGGAGCTTGAGAGGGGTGCGGCAGTGGGGCTTATAAACCACTGCGTGCCCCTCTCAACTAGCGAGGTGGGACTAAACTTTGGCCCCGATGCGGGCAGCACAGGGGCCTTTGGTCCCGGTTGGTGGCACCAACCGGGACTAAAGGGGGGGGGGGAGGCATTGGTCCCGGTTGGGGCCACCAACCGGGACTAAAGGCCGCAGCTTCCCGCCGTTTGGGCTGCCGAAAAGAGGCCTTTGGTCCCGGTTGGTGGCTCCAACCGGGACTAAAGGGGGCATTAGTCCCGGTTGGTGCCACCAACCGTGACCAATGCTCCTTGTATATAAGTTGCACTTCGCAGTTTTGCAGAGTTCATCGCTACCAGTTGCCCCCCGACGATGCCGAGCACATCGACGCCGCCAGGCTGCTCCCCGAGCCCGCGCCCGCGCCGTCCTCCCCGAGCCCGCGCCGTCCTCCCCGAGCCCGCGCCGTCCTCCCCGAGCCCGCGCCCGCCGTCGTCGCCGCCAGGCTGCCCCGTCGCCGTCGCCTGCCCCCGCGCATCGCGCCCCGAGCCGCTGCCCCGCCGCTGTCGCCCGCCCCCGCGCGCCGCCACTACTGTGAGCCGCCGCGCCGCACCGGCTCTGTTTTTTCATTTTTATTAGTTTAATTTTTTTGTTCAATGTATATATATATATATGTATGTATGTGGCTATATATATATATGTGGCTCTGTTTTTTTTCATTTTTATTAGTTTAATTTTTTTGTTCAATGTATATATATATATGTATGTATGTGGCTATATATATATGTGGCTCTATTTTTTTTCATTTTTATTAGTTTAGTTTTTTGTTCATATATATATAATGTATATGTGTATGTATGTGGCTATGTGTATGTAATGTTCAAAAATTGTTCAGAGCATGTTTTTGTTCATATATGTATTTATTGTTCATATGTGTATTAATGTTTTCATATATGCAAAAGATAGATTTTTAGAAAAGTTAGGTTTTTTTTCTGTTCATAGATTTTTTTGGTGATATTAATTATTGTAGAATATGCAAATGTTTGTATATTCATATGAACAATGCATTAGGCAAAACCACTGTTTTTTTCGAAATTTTCTATTTGAACATTTTTTTTTAAAACAAGCAATACTAAAAAAATGAGAGGAAAAAGGAAAATAAGAAGAGGAAGAAAGGAGAAAAAGAGGAGAGGAAGAAGAGGAGAAATAAATAAGAAGAGGAAAAAAGAAGAAAAAGAAGAGGAGAAGAAGAAAGGAATAGAGGAGAAAGAAGAAATTCTATTTTTTCTTCTTTCTCCTCTATTCCTTTCTTATTCTCCTCTTTTTTTCTTTTTTTTTCTTCTTCTTCTTCCTTCTTCCTTCTTTCTCTTTTCTTCCTTTTCCTTAATTATTTTCCTTTCTCGAGGGAGAAGAAGAAAAAGAAGAGGAGAAGGAGAAAGAAAGGAATAGAGGAGAAAGAAGAAACTTCAACACGAGCTAGGGGGTGGTACCGATACCCCCTCCCCGATAACTCTCGAGGACACCCAAACCCTAGAGAGAAAACGATGTGGTCTCCTACCCACTCCCGCCGCGCCCCTACCCGACAAATTAACTCTCTCGAGGCCACCCAAATTTATCAAGTTAAAAGAGCGTTGTCGTCGAGGCCACCCCAAACCCTTGAAGCGTTGTGTTGAGGCGACCCCAAACCCTAGAGAAGCAGCGTCGAGGCCACTAACATGATTCCTTATTGTGATTAGCTAGCTAGTTCTACGTTTGCCACTAATATATATATATATATATATATATATATATATCCATCTGTACCATGTTTGAATAATATTTGACATGTTGTAAATATTTGCAGAAACTATGCAGCACTCCCGAGACGAAGAAACAGAAGCGATGTTGGGGGACATAATCGCAAATGGAAGTGATGATGTTGCATCATTTCTCATCGACACCGATGGTCAGCTGGAAGGACTGGATGAAGAAGAGGGCTATGTTTATGATGGCTTCGACCCATTAATGCCGGTACAAGAGGAGGAGTATGTTCATGATGCCTCCGGTGACACAATGGAGGTACAAGAAGGAGACCGTGCTGACTGCTCCGGTCACCGAACCGAGTCCGGCCAGGTATATATATATTAGTTAAGCCCGTGCTGACTAGTTAATTGATACATCCATTGTTTTGGTATATGTACACATATTAATTACTGTCGTCTTTCTTCCTTATAATTTCTAGCCCTCCGTATCGAGCACAACTTCGGTAAGGAGACGAGGCCCGAAGAAAAAGTTGAGCTCGGATGAAAAGTTTGAGATCATAGAAATCGCGCCCGACGGCGAACCGATTGAACCCATCCGGACAAGGAAGGAATTTTCTGCTCAGTGCAGGGTTCTTGTTAGGGACAAGATCCCGATCAGCATCCAGCAATGGTATAAGCCTGCTAAGGATGAAGACCATGAGGTGTCTTATGTCAATGATATGTAGAAAGAAGATCTTTGGACTGAGCTGAAGGCAAATTTCACCCTACCGCCAGAGGAGGATCCGGAGAAGCCAGTTAAAGAGCAATTAATCAGGTCTTGTGCTTTTAAGAAGATGGCAAGCCTAATGAGGAGGTGGAGGAAAGAGCTGAACCAGTTTGTCGAGAAAAAAAAGACACCAGAATTCATCGGCAAATATGAGAAGATCAAAGATCACTGGCCCGCATTTGTGGCCCACAAGACATCGGAAAAGAGTAAGAAGATGTCGGAGACAAACAAGAAAAATGCTGCGAAGAAGAAGCTTCACCATCGCACGGGGTCAGGTGGCTACCTCAAAGCCCGGCCTAAGTGGTCCAAGGCTGAGCATGATCTGCTTGAAAAAGGGATCGAACCAAAGACAATGCGCTGGCCAGACTGTTGCCGGACTTGGTTCTTCGGAGCTGGCGGAACCTTGGACCCTGTAACAGGGAAGTGTCAGTGGACGGACGAGCAACTGCAAACACCAGTCAAGAACCTTCGACACTATATCGATGCAGCGTGGCGAGGGACGTTCCTTCCAAACAGGGAGAAGGGCGAGCTCACAATGGCCCTTGGGAATCCCAAGCACCCTGGAGGGACACGAGGCACGCCAGGCTCCATTCCGTGGAAGGTTGGTTTTCCGGACGCAGGGGGTTACAAAACCCACGAGAGGAGGAAGAAACTGGAGCAGGACCAAATGCAGGTGCTGCTTGGAAGGGTAATGGGGCTAGAGGATCGAGAAGAGGAACGAGAAGCAGCAGATCGCAACAAACGACACGCCGAAGCTTCCTCCGAAGCTACCCCGCCATCTCAGCGGAGAAGCAGCGTGGCTTCCACCGAGCTGCTTCAGCCGGAGCATGTCTTGACGGCTCCTGCCAGCTATCCCGTGGATGGTATCATGGAGTCTCAAAATTGCCACATTATGGCGCGATAGATGAATTTGAAGGTCAAGGCGGCTGTTGGCCAAGTTTATCCTAGTGGACCCGGCACAACTTATCACTGCCAGCCGATTCCAGAAGGATTTGCTAAGGTGATGGTGGATGAAATAACGGAGGGATTTGAGGACCTCGCGCTTGAGCACCCTACCGGTGAAGGGGAGACTAGGCTGGGTTCTGCTCTGAACACTCCATGCCTATGGCGGAAGGAGCTCATCAACCTTCTGAACTGGACGCCTCCGCCTCCTCCTCCTCCTCCGGCGAGTCAGGGCACTCCGCCTCCTCCACCGCCTCCTCCTCCAGCGAGTGACGATCAGGGCACGCGTGGCGGCACTCCGCCTCCTCCACCGCCTCCTCCTCCGGCGAGTGACAATCAGGGCACGCGTGGCGGCACTCCGCCTCCTTCTCCGGCGCGTGGTGGCACTCCGCCTCCTGCTTCTCTGCCTCGCCAGCAAGGGCGGAAGAGACCCGCCGCCGCTCTGGCTGCTCCGGCGCATCATAGTCCTTCTCCTCCGCCTCGTAAGCAAGCACGAAAGAAGACAGACGCCGCATCTGCTCCATCTGCTCCGGCGTCTAGCAGCACAAGAAGAGAGAGGCAATACAGATACGGTCCACCTCTAAAGCCTCTAGAGAAGTTACCGTACGAGAGGACCAAGGAGGAAAACAATACGATCATGCAGGCCCACGTGAAGGAGTTCTTTGAAGGGGTGAAAACAAAGAGACATCCACCTCCGGAGGAGAAGGTAGATCCGGTGAAAGCAAACCGCACTCTCGATGCCCTGAGGAAACCACCAAAGTCTCCGCCGAGAACCAACTATGAGCGCATTACTGAACAGACATATCTCCAAGCCAAGCGGTCGGGAACTACTGTCAGTGATAAAAGGTCAAAAGAACAACGAGCAAAGGGGAAAAAAATTGCCCAGCTCGGCGAACAAGCACAGCAATCGTCCCCCCCGCTCAATGTGTCTAATCCTCCGGGGACGGTGGCCGGTTATGGAAATCTTGAAGATTACCTGCCTGACGATGCACTTCCTGATTTCATGGAGGTGGACGTATTCAGATAAGAGTACGGGAAGCCTCTCGTCAAAGATGAAAAATCTCTGACAACAAATATGCAAAGATTCCATAGTTGGTACATGAAAACCTGCAGAGAGTCTGAGGGGACGAACAGTTTGTATCTAAACATTAAAGAGGAGCACGACCTCGTTTCAAATGATCTGTTGTGTGTTCCATTTGAGGAGTTCTTCGAGTTCTTCAATCAACAGGCCCTCGATAAATTAATGGTCTTTTGCTACTGCCTGTAAGTACTATCTCTGTCATTAAGTCTCTATATATAGCTCGGCTCTTTCATTGCATGTATTTATAATTAATTATCCTCAATATATTATGCAGATTGAAGATCGTCGAGTGCAAAAAAATTGAAATCTATGATATTGGGTTCATTAACACAAATATCATAGATGTATTTCTGGTTGAAAAGAACGTCGAAGAGGCCGAGGACAACTTGCTACAATCGTTGATCAAAAATCAAAACAAAGATACCATACTCTTTCCTTACAACGGCCCGTGAGTGTTACTGTCGTGTGCATATTCGGTTTCCCTTATTACTCGAGCGAGAGGTTAATGTAATTGATGAGTTATGCATTGGTGTGCAGGTACCATTATATTCTTCTGGAGATTAAGCTTGAGCGTGGACTAGTAACCGTCTTAGACTCCAGACGGAAAGATCCCAGCACCTATGCGGACATGACTGAAATGCTCAACAAGTAAGTTCAATCGATCATTATCGCACCATATCGGCAACTTTTTGTTCATTTCCTGATATCTCAAGTAATAATAATTATTTTCTTTGTCTTGCATGGTTTGGAAACAGTTCACGGCACAAGCTCCGGGACTGCTGAAGGAGCTGCGATATGTATACCCGAAAGTAAGTACTACTGGCTAGCTAGTTGTGCGCATCTCCCGTTGATTCTATAGCTATACTTTCATCAATGCCATTTATAATGCTTCATTATCAGTTTGATTGACCTCTATTTCTCATAAAGTGCTTGTGGCAGGAGGAAGGGAATGATTTCTGTGGATACTACGTGTGCGAGTTCATCCACAACGCGACTTTGAAAAACAAGCGGGGCTACTCTAGAAGACAATATGAAGTGCGTAAGCAATAATATTCACAATTTCATTTTTTTACACCATCATTTCTGTTGAGTTTCATTCATATATATGTATTAATTAACCCCCTTCTTCAAATTAATTAGACGTGGCAGATGCGGGATGAACTCCTACCACCAGATCGCATGGAGGCACATTGGTCCCGATTCGTGTTTGAACCGAGACTAATGGGTTGAGGTATTAGTAACGACCCATTAGTCCCGGTTCCTAAACCGGGACTAAAGGCCCTTACGAACCGGGACTAATGGGTGGTTTTCTACTAGTGATATGTAAGTGTCGGTTGACATTTCTTCTTTTAACCTAAACAAGCTAAACAAAAAGTGGGTGTGCATGGAAAAGATTCAACTATCCATCTCTCAATTAACCGACTTCTACAAACATGGGATGTCATGTAAAGTAAAAAGCAACGTTAACACGTAACACGTATATGCAACAAGGAGTTCAACTCTTTCGTGATTTCTGTCTCTCACTCCTCTGCTCTTGATGGTGTTCGCCAAATAGCAAAGATGTTGGCATGTACTACTAATGATAAGCACAAAAGGATCAATCGCATTGGTTTTGTTGCACAACTGTGTTGACCTTTGGGCTTTCACAGATTACACAAAATGAGGGGCCAACCAAGTCCATGCAACCCTATAATACTGCAAATACATTAATACATGCACATCATATAACATCCCAGATTAGAGCATGACGGAGCCATTGATGGACGCTGGTACAATGTCTTTATAAAGAGTATACCACTCAATGATAGGATGAAGATGTAACTGTCATTATTATACACCCCTGTTAGAACAAATTAAGATATATCCATGTCATACCCATATTGGTACTACTTCGATGAAACCACAAAATCATCCTAGGAATAAGCAAATGAAGGGGAAATTGATATATCTATTACTACTACACAACCACCATAGCCTTGATGGACTACTCACACATTATGGAATAACTGTGGAGGTTATGTGGATTGAATCCATTACCATGGGTACAAACAAATCCATGGCAATTTATCGTGGATTTTAGTGGAGTAAGAGTTGGGAAGTATTTTGGCCTCAAAGAATTTTTTCTTTGTCACTGGATCGTCCTCGTTCGTTCCTCTATAAATACACCCATAAATGAAGTCTCTCTCTCCTATGCTCTTTATGGTGTTGACTAACCAGCAAAGATGCTGGCATGTACTACTAGTGATAACCGCAAAAGGAAAGATTGCATAGCTTTTGTCACACAATTGTGTCCATCTTTGAGCTTTCCCGGATATCAAAAAATGATGGCAACCAAGTTGTTGGGGAACGTAGTAATTTCAAAAAATATCCTACGCACACGCAACATCATGGTGATGCATAGCAACGAGAAGGGAGAGTGTTGTCCACGTACCGTTGTAGACCGAAAGCGGAAGCGTTATGTCAACGCGGTTGATGTAGTCGTACATCTTCACGATCGACCGATCCTAGTACCGAACATACGACACCTCCGCGATCTGCACACATTGAGCTCGGTGACGTCCCACGAACTCCGATCCAGCAAAGTGTAGAGGGAGAGTTTCGTCAGCATGATGGCGTGATGATGGTGATGATGATGCTACCGACGCAGGGCTTCACCTAAGCACCGCAACGATATGACCGAGGTGGATTATGGTGGAGGGGGGCACCGCACACAGCTAAGAGAGATCAATGATCAACTTGTGTGTCTATGGGGTGCTCCCCTCCCCCGTATATAAAGGAGTGGAAGAGGGGCAGGGCCGACCCTCTACTATGTCGCGCCCTGGGGAGTCCTACTCCCACCGAGAGTAGGATTCCCCCCCTTCCAAGTAGTAGGAGTAGGAGAGAAGGAAGGGGAAGAGAGAAGAGAAGGAAGGAAGGGGCGCCGCCCCTCCTCCTAGTCCATTTCGGACTAGGCCTTGGGGGGCGCCCGGCCTGCCCTAGGCAGCCCCTCTCTCTCTCCCTTAAATCCCAATAAGGCCCATATACTCCCCGGCGAATTCCGGTAACTCTCCGGTACTCTGATAAATACCCGAACCACTCAAAACCTTTCCGATGTCCGAATATAGCCTTCCAATATATCGATATTTACATCTCGAACATTTTGAGACTCCTCGTCATGTCCCCGATCTCATCCGGGACTCCGAACAACATTCGGTACATAAAAACACATAAACTCATAATACAGATCGTCACCGAACGTTAAGCGTGCGGACCCTACGGGTTCGAGAACTATGTAGACATGAACGATACTCATCTCCGGTCAATAACCAACAGTGGAACCTGGATGCTCATATTGGCTCCTACATATTCTACGAAGATCTTTATCGGTCAAACTGCATAATGGCATACGTTGTTCCCTTTGTCATCGGTATGTTACTTGCCCGAGATTCGATTGTCGGTATCTCAATACCTAGTTCAATGTCGTTACCATCAAGTCTCTTTACTCGTTCCGTAATGCATCATCCCACATCTAACTCATTAGTCACATTGCTTGCAAGGCTTATAGTGATGTGCATTACCGAGAGGGCCCGGAGATACCTCTCCGACAATTGGAGTGACAAATCCTAATCTCGATCAATGCCAACTCAACAAGTACCATCGGAGACACCTGTAGAGCACCTTTATAATCACCCAGTTACGTTGTGATGTTTGGTAGCACACAAAGTTCTCCTCCGGTATTCGGGAGTTGCATAATCTCATAGTCATAGCAACATGTATAATTCATGAAGAAAGCAATAGCAATACACTAAACGATCAAGTGCTAAGCTAACGGAATGGGTCAAGTCAATCATCATTCTCTAATGATGTGATCCCATTAATCAAATGACAACTCATGTCTATGGCTAGGAAACTTATCCATCTTTGATTCAACGAGCTAGTCAAGTAGAGGCATAATAGTGACACTCTGTTTGTCTATGTATTCACACATGTACTAAGTCTTCGGTTAATACAATTCTAGCATGAATAATAAAAATTTATCATGAAATAAGGAAATAAATAATAACTTTATTATTGCCTCTAGGGCATATTTCCTTCACAAGTCCATGAAACCCTATGCCAATGCTAATACATTAATACATGCACATAATATAACATCCCTGATTAGAGTACGACAGAGCAATTAATGGACACTTCTCCAATGTCTTTGTAAGTGTATACCACCCAATGATAGGACCAAGATGTAACTATCATCATTACACATCCTTGTTCGAACAAATTAAGATGTCTCTACCGCATACCCATAATGGTACAACTTGGGTGAAATCACAAAACCATCCTAAGTCCAAGAAAATGAGGGAAAATTTGACATATCTACTACTACACAACCTCTATAGCCTTGATATACTACCCACACATTATGGGATCATCGTGCAGGATATGTGGAATGGATCCATTACCATGGGTACAAACCAATCCTAGGCAATCTATCATGGATTCCGAGAAGAAGAGAGCTGGGTAGTATTTTGGCCCTGAATAATTATTGTTTGTTGGTGGCTCGTTCTCCTCCGTTCCTCTATAAATATACCCATAAATTAAATTCTTATGATGGATGTGATCTAGGGTCAAAAATGGTGGCATTAATGGTTGGATGAGAGGGGTGGAGCAACTGGTGGGCCCTACAAGCCCTATCATGCCCTCTTGCTACACCCCATGAGTGTAATTTTTGTATGAATTTCTTGGTCTTCCTATTCTTTTATATTTGGGCCTTTTATATTTATTGTCAACATTCTTTGTCTTTTCTCGAAAAGGGAGATGATATAAACTATCATGTCTGGCAGAAAAATTGGAAACAGAGCAATGTAACTGATAAAAAAGACACATAGTGGCACACATGTGCGGGGGAACCGACCCCATTTCATGCTTTTTGTTTGGACGTCCAATTCGAATCTATTATATCTTTCAAAGCAAAAGTTCAAATTATGTTTTGTTTTCATATTGGATCCTAGTGATGAGGGCATTGAAATAAAATCACTTTTGAATATGTTGTACCATGTTTTTACAACTTCACTATGTTTCATATGCTAAAACATGGTAGGAATGAATGATAAATTCACTAAGTTTTAGAACCTAAAGGCCAAAACCATGGTGGGAACTATGAGGAGACAAACAAGTTTGTGTATCATGAGGAAATTGTGCGGTGAGGCCCGACCGGGCAGGTGTGTGCGCCAACGAATTTCCGGTGAAAATGACATGAATAGGCATCATAAAGGTAGAAGAAGACATGATTGTTTTTGGATGTATTAACACCTTTATACAATGCAATGCGCCATGAAGATGTAACTACCATGAATAACCCATTTATAATCCATTTCAATACAAATACCCAATTAACATGAATATATGAATATGAATGCTCATGTGCAAATACATGTTTCTTGATTAACTGGTTCATGCAATGATGCGGTGAGTTGTATTAATTATGCCTTCTTGTATGCTTTGCAAATTAGCATGCCACCACACGAGGGGGCTAGCTAACAATGGCGATGATAAAAGGTGCTGAGATCACGAGAGGAGAGGAAGAAGAATAATACTGTTTTGTGGTCTGCCAACATGAAAACTATGGATTCGACCCGAAAGAAGAGTGTACATTAGCCACGACAAATTGCGTATGATATTAGTGTGATTGGACCGTAAGATATTTATGGTACTAATACATCTCAAACATATCGATAGTTTTTTATTTTTTATTTCATGCTATTATAATATCACTTTTTAATACCTTTCATAGCAAAAAAAAATTAGTTAATTCAGTGCACAGAGCAAGTTACCGTTTTCTGCATGTTTTGACTTTTCAGAAATTCAATATCTACCGAACTCAAAATACCATAGGGACTTATGTTGATTTTTTGCAAGTACTACATCCGCCCTGGTTTATTGGCCCCCATTGTAAGCTGTGCCAAATTTTAACCATAAATTTCACTAACATTTAAAATTATATCATTGACAACTATGTTCGAATACAAATCCAATGATATAATTTTTGTTGACATGCACTTATATTTTTTAGTTAAATTTTTGGCTAAAATTTAGCACAAACTACATAGGAGACTAATAAACCAGGACAAAGGTACTATAGAAGATTCCAATAAGTGATGGGGGAGGCAAGGGGGGCACCCCTAGCCCTCCATGCAGCCAAGCTATGCAACCAGGGACCGACCCTCGTGGAGTAGACACGTGGGGCCCCCTAGCACCGCCTGCATTGATTCCTTTGCCCATAAACCCAATATTTTTCGAAAACATACATACCATTTTTCCATGATTTTTTCTGCCACCGCAAGTTTTTCTTCCGGGGAGATCTAATCTGGAGGCCTGTTGCGGCATCCTGCCGGAGGGTGAATGCAATACCGGTACCATCTCATCAACCTTGCTGCCACCAAGAACATGTGTGAGTATAGTTTCATTAGGACATTATGGTCCATAGGCGTAGCTAGATGGCATCCTCTCTCTCAAGTGATTCAATACAAAGTTGAGGTGCCTCACATGATCGACATCAGTAAGATGTAATCAGTGGTTATGTTTGCTAGAATATGATGAATTGTCACTTTATTATCAGATTGTTCATTGAATTATATTGAATCTATAAAGTTTCTTTGCTCCACAAGTCTATGCTTTTCAATCTATTTATCATCTCTGGCCCTGATTGGCAGGTAGTTCTTCATAGATATTTGTGCATGGTAGTGAGTTCAACCTTGCGTTGAATTTGATCCTATTGAAAATAAGAGATTGAACACATATTGTATTGTTGCCACTAAGGATAAAATGATAGTTTCTTTATCACTTACATATGATAGTTTTACTGTATACAGTATGCCAACATACTTATTGCAATGCTTTGTTTATTATAAACTTAATGTTCGATAGTAGGCTTGTGGTGGAGTTTTAGTTGAAGATGCAGTTGGATAACGATCTACATCTCACGGATGTAATGCCTATGCAAGATCATGCCATGAATCATAATAGTCATTACTCCTATAATGGATGTTGGAGTACCCGCATCCTTGGGCTCCTCGTTGCAAAGAGAGGCTGCTGGTCATTGCTCGTCATTTGGCTTGCGGCGGGAGCCTCTTAGGGCCGATGCAAGCCGTTTGATCTGCCCAGACATCTAGCGCCTGGGCGACCTGGCTGGAGGGTCCATGACGGATGGACCGCATGCCAGGCCGAGGCCACCAACCTTGGGTAGTATTCGACGCGCACCTGCCCCTGAGTGCTGACACATGAAGGAAATATGCCCTAGAGGCAATAATAAAGTTATTATTTATTTCTTCATATCATGATAAATGTTTATTATTCATGCTAGAATTGTATTAACCAGAAACATAATACATGTGTGAATACATAGACAAACATAGTGTCACTAGTATGCCTCTACTTGACTAGCTCATTGATTAAAGATGGTTGAGTTTCCTAACCATGGATATGAGTTATCATTTATCAGTGGGGCCACATCATTAGAAGAATGATGTGATTGACTAGACTCATTTCATTAGCTTAGCACTTGATCGTTTAGTATGTTGCTATTGCTTTCTTCATGACTTATACATGTCCCTATGACTATGAGATTATGTAACACCCGCTTACCGGAGGAACACTTTGTGTGCTACCAAACGTCACAACGTAACTGGGTGATTATAAAGGTGCTCTACAAGTGTCTCTGAAGGTACTTGTTGAGTTGACGTCTTTCAAGATTAGGATTTGCCACTCCGATTGTCGGAGAGGTATCTCTGGGCCCTCTCGGTAATGCACATCACTATAAGCCTTGCAAGCAATCTGACTAATGAGTTAGTTGCGGGATGATGCATTACATAACGAGTAAGGAGACTTTCCGGTAACGAGATTGAACTAGGTATTGAGATACCGATGATCGAATATCGAGCAAGTAATATGGCATCCAGGTTCCGCTATTGGTTATTGACCGGAGACATGTCTCGGTCATGTCTACATAGTCCTCGAACCCATAGGGTCCGCACGCTTAAAGTTTGGTGACGATCGGTATTATGAGTTTTTGTGTTTCGATTTACAGAAGTTAGTTCCAAGTCCCGGATATGATTACAGACATGATGAGGAGTCTCGAAATGGTCGAGACATAAAGATCGATATATTGGATGACTATGTTCGGACACCGGAAGTGTTTCGGGAGCTTTCGGACATATACCGGAGTACCGGGGGGTTACAGGAACCCCCCGGGGTGTTTATTGGGCCTCATGGGCCCTAGTGGAGAAGAGGAGGGGCGGCTAGGGCATGCCGCGCGCCCCTCCCCCTCTAGCCCGAATTCGACAAGGAGGGGGGCGGCGCCCCCCTTTCCTTCCTCTCTCTCTCCCTTTCCCCCTTCTCCTACTACTACAAGGAAAGGAGGAGTCCTACTCCCTGTGGGAGTAGGACTCCTCCCTTGGCGCGCCCTCCTCCTAGGCCGGCCGCCTCCCCCCTTGCTCCTTTATATAAGGAGGCAGGGGGGCACCTCTAGACACAACAATTGATCATTGATCTCTTAGCCGTGTGTGGTGCCCCCTCCACCATATTCCACCTCGGTAATATTGTAGCGGTGCTTAGGAAAAGCCTTGCGTCGGTAGCATCATCAACACCGTCATCACGCCGTCGTGCTGATGGAACTCTCCCGTAAAGCTCTGCTGGATCGGAGTTCGTGGGACGTCATCGAGCTGAACGTGTGCTGAACTCGGAGGTGCCCTATGTTCGGTACTTGATCGGTCGGATCGTGAAGGCGTACGACTACATCAACCGCGTTGTGCTAACGCTTCTGCTTTCAGTCTACGAGGGTACATGGACAACACTCTCCCCTCTCGTTGCAATGCATCACCATGATCTTGCGTGTGCGTAGGATTTTTTTTGAAAATACTACGTTCGCCAAAGTGGCATCCGAGCCAGGTTTTATGCGTAGATGTTATATGCACGAGTAGAACACAAGTGAGTTGTGGGCGATACAAGTCATAGTGCTTACCAGCATGTCATAGTTTGGTTCGGCGGTATTGTTGGATGAAGCGGCCCCGACCGACATTATTCGTACGCTTATGCGAGATTGGTTCTACCAACATGCTTTGCACATAGGTGGCTGGCGGGTGTCAGTTTCTCCAACTTTAGTTGAACAGAGTGTGGCTATGCCCGGTCCTTGAGAAGGTTAAAACAACACTAACTTGACAAACTATCGTTGTGGTTTTGATGAGTAGGTAAGAACGGTTCTTGCTCAGCCCATAGCAGCCACGTAAAACTTGCAACAACAAAGTAGAGGACGTCTAACTTGTTTTTGCAGGGCATGTTGTGATGTGATATGGTCAAGACATGATGCTAAATTTTATTATATGAGATGATCATGTTTTGTAACAGAGTATCGGCAACTGGCAGGAGCCATATGGTTGTCGCTTTATCGTATGCAATGCAATCGCCCTGTAATTGCTTTACTTTATCACTAAGCGGTAGCGATAGTCGTAGAAGGAATAGTTGGCGAGACAACAACGATGCTACGATAGAGATCAAGGTGTCGCGTCGATGATGATGGTGATCATGACGGTGCTTCGGAGATGGAGATCACAAGCACAAGATGATGATGGCCATATCATATCACTTATATTGATTGCATTGATGTTTATCCTTTATGCATCTTATTTTGCTTTGATTGACGGTAGCATTATAAGATGATCTCTCACTAAATTTCAAGGTAAAAGTGTTCTCCCTGAGTATGCACCGTTGCCAAAGTTCGTCATGCCGAGACACCACGTGATGATCGGGTGTGATAAGCTCTACGTTCATCTACAACGGGTGCAAGCCAGTTTTGCACACGCAGAATACTCGGGTTAAACTTGATGAGCCTGGCATATGGATATATGGCCTCGGAACACTGAGACCGAAAGGTCGAGCGTGAATCATATAGTAGATATGATGAACATAGTGATGTTCACCATTGAAAACTACTCCATTTCATGTGATGATTGGTTATGGTTTAGTTGATTTGGATCACGTGGTCACTTAGATGATTAGAGAGATGTCTATCTAAGTGGGTGTTCTTAAGTAATATGATTAATTGAACTTGAATTTATCATGAACTTAGTACCTGATAGTATTTTGCTTGTCTATGTTGTTGTAGATAGATGGCCCATGCTGTTGTTTCATTGAATTTTAATGCGTTCCTTGAGAAAGCAAAGTTAAAAGATGATTGTAGCAATTACACGGACTGGGTCCGTAACTTGAGGATTAGCCTCATTGCTGCACAGAAGAATTACGTCCTGGAAGCACCGCTAGGTGCCAGGCCTGCTGCAGATGCAACTGACGATGTTAAGAACGTTTGGCAGAGCAAAGCTGATGACTACTCGATAGTTCAGTGTGCCATGCTTTACGGCTTAGAACCGGGACATCAACTACGTTTTGAACGTCATGGAGCATATGAGATATTTCAGGAGTTGAAGTTAATATTTCAAGCAAATGCCCGGATTGAGAGATATGAAGTCTCCAATAAGTTCTATAGCTGCAAGATGGAGGAGAATAGTTCTGTCAGTGAACATATACTCAAAATGTCTGGGTATAATAATCACTTGATTCAACTAGGTGTTAATCTTCCGGATGATAGTGTCATTGACAGAATTCTTCAATCACTGTCACCAAGCTACAAGAGCTTCGTGATGAACTATAACATGCAAGGGATGAACAAAACAATTCCCGAGCTCTTTGCAATGCTAAAGGCTGCGGAGGTAGAAATCAAGAAGGAGCATCAAGTGTTGATGGTCAACAAGACCGCCAGTTTCAAGAAAAAGGGTAAAGGGAAGAAGAAGGGGAACTTCAGGAAGAACGGCAAACAAGTTGCTGCTCAAGAGAAGAAACCCAAGTCTGGACCTGTGACACTCCAAAGATTTTTATTTGGTTTTCAGCAAAAACTTTGTTGGATTTGAAGAAGGTCATTCAAACCCTTCCAAAAATCTCTCTCTCAAAATTTTTTTCCCCTTTGGCAAGGATTTTATTTTGGTATCTTCTTCAACCCTGGTGTTTGGTTATTAAAAACCTTTCTTCTGTTTGACACCTTCTCAAATTTATTTTGGGATTTATTTTTCTTTTAAAAGAAAATCCCAGGAGTTTTGGGTCTTCTCTTATATTGAAACCACTCATGATTTTACCATGCCTCAAATGGTAAAACTTCCCCCAAAACCCCTCCTTCCACTTTGGAACAACCCAAACATTCTGTCCAAACTAATAAAATCCATTTTTGGATTTTATTCCATTTATTTCTTTTCCCAAAACAATTCTGTCTTTTATTTTGAACCTAGGTGATTTGCAAAGAAAGTACCTAAATGCCTTTGATTATTGGTGTCAACCCAACTCCTTTGGATGGTCCTTGGTACCCACAACCTAGAACCATCAAGATCTACTCTTCTTCTTTTCAAAATTTCCAAATTTCACCCTCTGCAAGTTTGGACCTGATTTGTCAAATTTGGTGAAATTCATATTTCCACTTCTCCAAAAATTCCACCAAAATTCAGGCAACCTCTAGTTGCAATAAGAGACCACTCCACCAAAAACCAGCTCAAGGAAAAATCCTCACATGCCAAAATCATTCAGTCGAACACCTGGCTTGCACTGTTTCTGTTCATATTCAGAAAATTCAGATTTCAGTGTCGTTTCTTTGTCAGAGTTTCAGTCACAGGTAAACTGTGCACTTGGCACGTTGCTCACAGCCCCTCCTCCTTGTCCGGAGCTCCACACGCGTGCTTGGCTCCTTCCTGGCGTCGGTGGCACCCTGGCCCGCCTGCACCGGCGTGTCCTGCGGCGGCAGAACCACCGTAACGGCCGACAAGGGGACACACTCCGGCATAACGCCGTTCGGCAGCGCCCAAACCTCCTGACAGCTCCGCGTGGCCATCTCCTTGCCAGCGCACGCATGCAGCACCGTCGCCGTGGCCTGGCACGCGCAGAGCGCGTTCTCTGCCGCCGACGTGCCGTGCGGCCGTTCCGTCGAGGACAGGCCGTAATCCTCCCTCCCTTGCTGAGTTGGACACTGGGATGGCACCAATGCTTCATCTAGATGATGCTCAAGCCCCTAAGCCGACCGTCCACCCACAGCTCCGCCGTAATCGCTAACCGGACTTTTCCGTTCACGGCAACCGCCTCGGCCGGCTATAAATAGCAACCCCCCGAGCTTGCTCTCGCCCCCCGCACAACTTCACCACCTCACCAGACCTCGCCTAGCCACTAGAAGAGCCTCGAGGGACCCTTCTTCGTCAACTCCGGCCACCTCCGTCTGCCTCGGGCTCCGGCAACGTTCTCTTCCGTGAGAACTCCTCCATCGTCCTACTCTTGCCCGTAGCCTCGTACCACCACCAGGAGGCTAACCCCCACTTCAATTTGACCCCCTCAGCTCTCTCCGGCAAGATCCACGACGACCCGAACCACCGTCCGCCGGAGAAAGGGCCGCCATCGACACAGTGCTCGCTGGCGACCACCACCACCACCCACCGATGCGGAAAGGTGCACTGATCACGAAGGTACCACCCGATCACCCAGCCCCGCCGTGGATCGCCGTCGGCGACCACCGCGGCTCTCGGGCACCGTCGAGCTCTGCCGCCTCTTTTGAATATTCAAACCTGACGGGTGGGACCTGCCCGTCAGCCTCTCTGTTGTTTTTTTAAACCGTTTTCTAAAAGCGTATTCTGGCAAAATATGCTTTCCAAACTGAATCGTTTTCGGGACTTTTCTGCTTACGCCCCTGAGAGTTTTTTGTTTCATTACAGATGGGTCCTTGGACCAAAACTCTTATAACTTTTAAACAGGAAATGGTTTTTGATTGATTCTTTTTCTGTCATCTTTCTTTTTCCGTCTAGTTTTTTGTCATATTTATTTGAAAAATATTTGGAACACTTTTCTGTACACTCGCGGTATTTACGTTGCGTGCGTATTTTTTTCTTATACCGTAGATACCGGAGGAGGTGACGGAGCTGCGAACTTCACACAGTTAAACTCCGACTTCTCCGAACCAGGCAAGCATGTTTGAACTCTTGATATGATGAGTGTTTGTTGCATGTTTGCATTTAGGAGTTTCATGGCATGTTTATGAACTTTTCTTTGAATGTTATATTTCATGCACAAAAGTGGAAAGTAAGTTTCGGAAAGCCATATGTTGTTGGATACATATTTGCATGGCCATGTGATGGCATGAGGATGGGTAAGGTGGCAGTGTTGTGGCATGCCAGTCTTACGCCAGTCTATTTGACTTCAGTGTCATCGTGAATCAAGACACCATCCCATTCATTTCCATTCCTGTACTGCCACATGTTTTCCGCAAGGAATATGGCCTAGTAAGTTGCAAACCGTTTTCCTGGTACACACCAAATAGAGAGGCCGGGATGAGGGTTCCATGGCCCTGGATTAAAGCCTGTCATCTGGTCAGGGGGCATGGGTGTTTCCGGTTGGGACCGAGAGGGGGGCACCCCTTAGAGCGCGCGTAGGGAGATTTGATCCCATGCTATTCGAGGTTGTGACCTCCCCGTCTCAAAGTTTTTCTTGGATGTTGTCCAGGGTAATTCCTGGCATCATGTGGTGAAATGGGTGTGTACTAGTAAAAAGGTGTTTCTACTGAAATACCGTAAACGGAACTAGTCCTTCGTGACTACGGAAATCCGTTGGCTGTGGTCAGTTAGTACAAACTCTGCAGAGTCTCAAATTCTTTAAATCATCTTGTACTTGTCCAAGTACTGTATTCATCTTATCTTGTCAGATGTCAGCCTCAGTGACAAAACTCCGGTGAACTACATCTGTGTAAATCCGGTTAAAAGTTTATTCTTGTGGATGGACTAACCTGTTGGTTACTTTTGTTATAAAGCCCTTTCTGTGATGTCACTCAGACGTCCGACTGTGGCATACTTGTTATTTACTTTTGTTATAAGCCCTTTCTGTGATGTCGCTCAGACATCCGACTGTGGCATACTTGTTATTTACTTTTGTTATCAAGCCCTGTCTGTGATGTCGCTCAGATGTCCGACTGTGGCATTTCTTTTACAAGCCCTATCTGTGACGTCGCTCAGATGTCCGACTGTGGCATTTCTTTTACAAGCCCTGTTTGTGACGTCGTTCAGATGTCCGACGGTGGCATTTCTTTTATAAGCCCTTTTTGTGACGTCACTCAGATGTCGGACTGTGGCATTTCTTTTATGAGCCCTTTCTGTGACGTCGCTCAGACGTCCGACTGTGGTTTTTCTTTTAAGCCCTTTATGTGGTGTCGCTTAGACGCCCGACTGCGGCATGTTTTATTTATTTGTTCACCCTTCGTGGCGTCGCTTCAGACACCCGATCGGTTTCAGTTATTTTTACTACCATCTGACTTTCTTATTACTAATAATGTCGTGCGAGTTCATTATTGCTCATGATGCATACATGCATGCATTTGTTATATCTTAAGTCCGAACTGTCTTGCGAGTACTTTCAAAGTACTCACCTGGCTTGTTGATTTGGCCAGATGCTGACGAAGGCGATCTCATGGATGAAGAGTTTGATAGAGAGTCTGACACCTAGAGGAGTCCCAGTCAGTCTCGTGCGACCCCGGTTTTGGTCACTGTATTATATCCGCTTCCTCTACCCAAATAAATTCATCGAGCCTCACCTCGACGCTCGATGAGCTGCCAGTTTAGGAGTCATGTTATCCACTCCACTGTGATATTGCACCACCACACTTTTATCTCGAGTCAGTAGTAAGCTACCCCACACCATTGTGTCATATCCGCCATTATGTATAATTATTGGCGTGCTTGTAATAAATTGTTGAGCACCCAGCTTGACTCTGTAATATATTAATGCTACTGGCTTATTGTATCAAGGTTTTGTCTACCAGTGAGGAGGATTTTACTCACACTGGAAATTAAAAGATCGGTTTCTCGATAAATATTTTTATTGAAAAACCGGTCGTGACAAGCTTGGTATTCAGAGCCAGGCTGACTGTAGGAAGCCACTAGGCGTGATCGCTAATTGGTTATTAGCATAATAGAGCCAATTCATATTTTTGCAAATGTAGTCATTTTTCTGACAGTCAGCATAAACTTATGATCTGACCACTCAGAATTGTTGCCTACTTTTGTAGATGGCTGACAACAACTGCGAGTCTCAGATGTTCGCCAACGAGCCTGATGGGTTTGGCAAGCTTCTTACCTTCATCGTCCAGGTCGCGATGGGGCCATCTATGCGTCCAGTCTTCACACTCTATCAGCACAAAGTCAACGACAGTCTGACCATGCACCAGGCCGCGGTGCAATTCAAGGGAGGGCGTGTTGAGTTACGCCGCTTCCGGTACTTGGGAAGAGCCATGCCTACGGAGAAGCATGCTATGTAGATGGCAGCCCGTGAGGCAATAGCTCGTCTCAGGGATGTCCTTTCTACGATGAAGACTCGTCGTTACCGCTACCTTCCATGCCACGTGCCATACGCCTGTCACTACGCGTTCTCTTGCCCCAGAGGAGAGCGAGACGAGGCTTTTGAGATGCTTATCAAGTACCTCCGGGCTCTGGAGGCAGCCTTAGACAACCTGGTGGACGACTTCGTGGCTGCCCGCATGGACTCAGTCCATGGCTGTGCCGACAACAGGAGGGAGCTTCTGCACACCGCTCCGCCACTGACTTTCGCCTCGTCCTCAGCATCTTATGCACCTACCACTCTCGCCGCTGCTCATCGCCTGCCTACCACTGAGGAATTCAACCAAGTCATTGCGCCCACTCCAGTCCGCTCTGCACCACCCATTGTGCCCACTCCTGTTCGTGTTACTCCGCCTATGGCGCCCGCTCCATCTGCTCAGCGCAGCGCTTCACGTCTGGAGCCTATTAGCGAGGAGGAGGTTGAGTCCCCAGCCTCACTGCGCCTCACCCTCGGCAGGGCAAAGGAGATCGTTAACATCTTCGACTGAGTACGCTTAGACGACTTGCGATGTACCGGCTTGTACGATATGTTTATATGTACATAGGTTGTGAGAAGTAGCTTGCTTGCGCATCATGTAGGAACTGGGAGAAGTGCACTAGCCTAAATAACATGTCAGGATATTGTACACATATCCTGAGTGATGTATTGTATAATTACTGCTTGCTTGTAAGATATGTAGTGAGTAGTCCTTCTCTGTGTGCAAACGATTTTTATTTTAAAAATCCCGGAGCAGTTAAAATTTTTCCCGTCTTTGTGCATTTATTGATTTTTTTTCGACTCATTCCCCTTTCTTATGAGTTTCACAAAATATATCCCCAGAGTGAAAAATGTCTCGTCATTGGACGCGCTCCATGCCAACTCCGCCAGAGGAAAATTTTGGCACACAACCAAGCAACAATTTCACACAGGGGCAGTCAAGTCAACAGGACAGTGAAACAACACTTTCCCAAATGTGCCGCCTTTATGAGAAAAGTTAGCAACAACATCAGGAAATTAAGAACCAAGTCATCAATATGGGAAATCACCATGGATAGTATCAGCAGCAATCCAAGTTATCTGAGCTACAGAAGACGCGTCCCCAAACATTTTCTCATACTGACAAACCTCTTGAAGCCAAGGACTGGCTTCGAGACATGGAAAGAAAATTAATTATTGCACAATGTTCAGACCTTGAGAAAGTACTATATGCACCGCACTATCTCAGTGGAGCAGCTGCATCGTGGTGGGAAAATTTCCTACACATGCACCCCAACGAAAATAATATAACTTGGGAGGATTTCAAAGTAGGTTTTCGTGGGGCGCATATCCCTAAAAGTCTTATGAAGATCAAGAAGAGAGAATTTGATGACCTCAAGCAAAGGACCATGACGGTGTCAGAATACAACAGTCACTTTACTCTGTTGTCTCGCTACGCCAACGAGGATCGTATGACTGAAAGCAAGAAGATGGAAACATTCCTAGACGGTCTGGCGCCCGCGCTCAAGTACCAGCTCATTGTGCACACCTTCCCAGATTTTAAAACGCTGGTGGATAAGGCCATTAACTTGGAAAATGAGAGATGCAGCTTGGAGGATTTCCGCAAGCGAAAAAGGGACCAGACTAATCTTGCTCACAACCACCGAAGCAAGACAGATTTTCAGAAAGGTGGGACACACAAACCCACGACCAATGTCTCACGCCCGGTCAAGAATTTCCATGCAAGGGACAAGGAGTTCACGTATCGCCCAGGCGTTACTTGCTACGCTTGTGGAGAAGAAGGGCACTATGCCAAGCAGTGCCCCAAGCCAAGGAACACGACCCCAAAGCCGAACAACGGTGGCAATAATTCAGTGCCCAAGCTGTCGGGGATTGGGTGCGACATATGCCAAAGGATGGCATATCATGGTGAGGGCGAGTAGAACATCGCCGGTGCCTCGAAACGGGATGAGGCGTAGGCATGCACGCCGGCGAATCTTACCCAGCTTCGGGGCTGTCCGAGGAGATAATACCCCTACTGCTGCTCTGTGGGGTCTCCGCATGATCACTAAAGCAAAGTGATTACAATGGTGCTCCTGGAGCTGTTTCGGGAGGCAGGAGATGGCAAGGCTAGCTCCCTCCTTCCTGTGCTATCTGGTCTATCTCTGTCAAGGTCCGAACCCTTTGCATGGGTGCCCCGGGGGGTTTATATAGGCCTACCCCCCGGGGGTACAATGGTAATCCGGCTGGGCGCGGGTCCCAGCCGTCTGTCTCTCAGGCCGCCGTCCTTCCCGCCGGCTTCTGGGGCCCGCCGACTGGTGGGTCCTGCGGACAGGCTTGACACTGTGCGGCACTCCTGATGACGCAGGCTTGGTCATTGGGTCGTGGCAACAGTGCCGCCGTCTATCGGGCGATCACTGTCGCCATTCCCCATCCTATCTGGTTAATGGCTCGTGGGGCCCTGGAGAGGGGTCGGCCGACTCCAGGGAGGCCGACTCCCACAAGGCCGTCTTTGGGGCGCTCAGGCCGCCTTCGGTCCACCCACTAACAGGCGGCCCCGCGGTCTTTGGGCCGTACAGGCCGGCATCGTGGGCACAGTGCGTTGCGCACTGTGGCTGAGGTCAGGGCAGGCATGGCAATAGTGTCGCGCCTCACCGGAGATCTTCCGGCGATGCGGCTCACTGTAGCCATGCCGGCCCTTTGTAGGCAGGGGGAATGGCCACGCCGCGACCGTACCCTGCCTCGGGCTTTGAGAGGTGTCATGGGCCGACTCTCCATAGTCGGCCTCTCTGGAGGTCGCCAGCTTGGAGTCGGCTTATCCTGGAATCGCCGTCTGGGAGTCGGCTTCTCTTGGAGTCGCCGTCTGGGACTCGGCTTGCCTTGGAGTCACTGTCTGGAACTCGGCTTTGTCTTGGAGTCGGCTTGTCTTGGAATTGGCTCTTGAGACTCGACCTGAGGGGCGCGGCCTGCCCCGATGTCTTGAAAGATCCTGGGACCCGGGTTAGCCTACCCATGGCCCATTACTCCGACAGTAGTCCCCGAAGCTGGTGAAGCCCCGTGGACACCGCCTTGTGGGGCTTCAACAGTTTCAATCTCCCCGTGCCGACTCTGGAACTCGGCTGCCGTCTTCCCTTCGGCCGACTGTCGAAAGTCAGATTTTCTTGCGAGGGGTCGCGGCTAAAAAACTGCGGCGGGAAGCCAGGCGGCGTGCCTGATACGCTTCCCCGCTGCCATCGAGGCGGTCCTATCGCGTGGCGCCACATGGAGAGGACAGTCTACCCAGCCACGCGCGTGACGGGACGGGCCGTCAGGCGAGGCCCGCCACCACCGTGCCTCGGCATACGAACGGATCCGTTGCGGCCGCGGACGGTTGGTTTCCCCATGTTGTTACTGGGCGTAGTAACTTCGTGGGGTAGATCGTGGGGTAAATCGTGGGGCGGCGTGGGGGATCGTGCGCAGTTAATCCCACGCCCGCCCCCTCGGCTTCTCAGCCCATAGGGCTATAAGTAGGCGGGGGGAGCGGGGCGGCACTGCACGCGCACCCCCCTCCCCCATCCTCCCGCCTCATCTTGCCTTCTCTCCCTCCAGCCTGCGCCGTCGAACGAGAGCACTCCTCACCGCGGCGATGAGCTATTCCTCCGCCGCGGCCCCCGCCATGCGCTCTGGCATATGGGACGGCTCGGAGGTGGAGGAGGAACACATCGAGTTCCTCCGCCAGACCCGCCGTCTCCCCAGCGCGGACCTCGTGCGCACCCACCCCGCGCCGGTGGGAGAGACCCGACCGGCGCCGGAGGAGGGCGAGTGGGTCATCTTCCGCTCGCACCTCATGCGCGGCCTGGGGCTACCGGCGAGCGGTTTCTTCCGCTCGTTCTTGGAGTTTCACAGCCTTCAACCAAACCACGTTACTCCAAATACGGTGGTGTTGCTCTCCGCCTTCGTCACTCTGTGCGAAGGTTTCCTCGGCGTTCTCCCCACCCTCGAGCTGTGGGGAGAATTCTTCTCTTCGAAGCTCGGCACGCAAGTCGCCGGCATTCCGGCTCAGTGCGGCACCTACGTCGCGGTGCGGCGCTCGACAGTCGACAACCCCTTTCCTCCCATCTCGCTGATAAAGTCGGTGAAGATGTGGCAGCGCTCATACTTCTACGTGAAGAACCTCTCCACCAACGGCGACTGGGTCAACCTGCCGCCCTTCGACGCCGCCCTCCTAACTGGGAGGCTCCCCAGCTGGTCTCACCGAGCCAGGTCGCTGACTCCCTCCGGAGCCGCCGCCGTAGCACGACTCTGAGTCTTGCTGCAGTCGGAGGGCCTCGTCGGATCCGACCTTCTGGCCGCCTTCGTGCCACGCCGAGTCCTCCCGCTCCAAGGCTGGCCTCACCTGATCTGTCAGATGAGTGGCCTCCGAGACCCAAGTCGGATGAGCACCAAGGAGATGCCCCACAAGGAGGTGACGAACTTAGTGAACCATATCGCGCACTACGAGTTCACAGAGGACTGGCAATTCGGCAAGGAGTCGTACTCGTGCGACAACCCCCCACCAGTGGTAAGTCGCATCTCCTTGTAGTTTTGTCTTCTTTGCGGCCGACTCCGGCTTCTGACTCTTGTTGGTTTCTTCTGGCTAGAACCCCCTCATGGAGCCTGCAGCCGGCGCCAAGAGACAGCCCCGCGATTATGTCCCTGATCGCGCGGACAGCGACGTCGACGACCCCGACTTGGGGGCGGCGGCGATGGAAGCCGACGCTGAAGGCGGCAGCGAAGGAACGGAAGGCGGCTTCAGGCCCTCGGCCACCTACGTCGACTGGCCTGATGACGACGCCGACGGGGAGGTCGCCCCGCGCCACCAGCTAAGAGCTGGCTTGGCTGGCAAAGGCGGCGCGAAGAGGCATCACGCCGGGCCGAGTGCGCCCGGCGGAAAATTGAAGAAGCTCAAGGGAGCGGCCGCCGCGACCAAACGGGAGGAGGCGACCGCGAAGGCCAACCGCTTCCGAAGGGAAGTGAGAAGGCCGCCGCTAGTCTCAGCATAAGTCTTTATGCTTTTTATTTTCCTTCGTTGAATCTCGTCCGAGTTTTCCTTTATTCTCCCTCCGTTCTTCTTCAGGGCCCCTCTTTCCCTTGAGAGAGTCGCCGTCCCCTCCGTCATGGGGTCGGTAGAGACGTCCGCCAACACTCGGCGGGCCGATCCCGCCGCCAACCTCCGGGAGGCGACGGAGCAAAATGCACAGGAGAAGCGCGACGAGGAGGAGGCTGACCGCCTGGAGAAGGCGCAGGCTGAGAAGGCGGCCGCCAACGCCCAGAAGAAGCTGGAGCATGCCGAAGCCGCCCTTGCGGCGAAATGGCGTGCCGAGGAGGCCGCGCGTCGCCGATCGGCGATGCTCGTCCCCCCATTGTCGTCTGCGCTGCCGCCTCCGGAGTTCACGGGGCAGACCGGGGAGGCAGGCACCGAGAACCCCCTCATGGAGAAGGAAGGTGGCGAGGCCTCTAGCTCGGACACCCTCGTGCCACCACCGCCACCTCCGCCACCGTCTGGGATACCGCACGGCAAACAGCTGGTGGGTCAGTCGGAGCCGTCGACTGCGGACGAGGCCGAGGCGCGACTGCTTCTTCAAGTCGTCTCGCCGGTGCGCCGCCATCTTGAGAGGGCGACCTCGGGAAACCGACACCGCCAGCTCGGCGACCCTGGACGTCGAGGCCTCCAGCGTCGCGCCCACCGGGTGGTTGCGCGGAGGCGGCACCGGACCGCTGAACCAAGCGCTCCGAGACGTCCAGGCGAAGCTGTGCGCTGAAAGCGACGCCCTTCAAGCCTGCACCAGGGCGCATCTGGCCGCGCGGACATCTGTCCGAGTACGTTACCTTCTTCTTTCTAATTCTTGTTTTTCTCTGTGGGGGCGCGCCAGCGCACCCACTGGGTGTAGTCCCCGAGTTCCGGGCCGGCTGCTGAGCGGGCGGTTCGGAACTCCCTCTGGCGAGTTCCAAATACTGACTTTGCCTCCATTGGCTTCTTGTAGGAGTATCATAACCTCTGCGCCACTGCCTTCAACCGCAATGTTGAGGAGTTGAACAAGCGGACCGCCGACTTGGAGGAAAGCCGGGGTAAGCTCTTTTTTATTTCTTCGCGGGGGCGCGCTGGCGCACCCGCAGGCTGTAGTCCCCGAGATTCGGGCCGACTGCTGAGCAGTCGTGCCGGATCTTCCCGGCGATCTATTTTGCTGACGACTTTATCTGTCTCTTTTTTCGTTCTTCAGGCGCCAACGCCGCTCTTCAGGAGCAGCTAGGCGAGGCCAATACCGCCCGGCGCGCCAAGGAGGAGGAGTGCGGCGGGCTTGCTACGGAGCGCAACCTGCTGGCGGCGCAGCTGGCCGAGCAGAAGGAGCTGCTCAAGAAGGCGCAGGACGAGGCCGAGAAGAGGGAGACCGCTCTCCTGGCCGAGTTTGAGATCGAACGCTCCTCCTGGACCGACAAGGAGGCGATGCTAACCTCCGACTTCCATGAAATCGAGGATATCGTGGATGGTAAGTTTCTTTCGTTTCTTCGGGCTTCCGACTGTGTGTCAGGCCAACTCTTGATTCTTCGACTTGCTTCTTTTTGTCTTGGCAGACTTCTTCCCTGGTCACTAACAGGCAGTCCCTCTGGCCATCGAGGCTGCTCGAGAAGCGCGAAGGGCAGCCGGTGAGGAGATCGCCGCAAACGCCCCCCGAACCATTGATGAGCAGCTTCTGAGCATTGAAGCTCGTCATCGTCCGGCTCACTGGCTGCTGCGCCGGCTTCAGCATGTCGGTGCCCAGGCGGTTGCCGCCCTGTGGCCAGACATGCCGATCCTGCGCACCGCCAGTCGGACTTCCGACTGGCTGGAAGTCGCCGCCGGCCGTCTTGAAGCTTGGAAGGGCTCCTCGGCCCGGGCCGGAGCGCGCCGAGCTTTGGAGTTCGTCAAGGCCTGGTATCCAGGGCTGGACCTGGACCGTCTGGCCGTGTTCCGGTCAGAAGCCCAGGCCGAGCTGGAGGCCGTGGAGGGCGCCCTCATCGAGCGCGCCGCGGCCATCGCTGAGTACACGGACACCAGCGTCTTCGTGCCCGAGCAGGCTGACGGCGGCGAGGAAGTGCCGGCAGAGTGGTTCGGGATGAACCCGAAGTATGGCGAGGACTCCGCGGAGGTGATCGGCTCCAGCACCGAGGGGGAGGACAAGGTGGAGGACGGAGGCGAGGCGGAGGTGCCAGAAGACGGAGCAGGCGGCCAGCCTCAGCTCGACCGCGCCTCCAGCAACGAGCCGCGTGGAGACAAGGCGACTGCCGCCGGAGGCGGCCAAACCGAGACTGCCCAGCCGACTGCCCTGGCGGCTAACACCGCCATCTCCTCCAATCCTTCGGTCCCGAATGCCGCCTCCTAGGCTGCCTTTTCCGCCTCTGTTTATCTGTCTTTAGTAATCTTTTGAAAACTTGTTAGATTCGAATAGTTCCACCCGCGGGGTGTATTTTGAACTTCTATTCGAAGGCTCGGCCAAGGGCCTATGTAAATATTTATCCGATTTTCGCCTTTCCTTGCTTACTGCTCTTTAGGCTTTTCCTTTGCCGCCTTCCTTTAGTTGCTGCCTTGCCAGTTGGACAGCCGCTCTGCGGACTGTCGCTGGGTCAAGTGCTTGGTTACTTCAGGAAGGCAAGTACTTGGCCGTTTAGAGTTTCTTTAGCAAGTTGGCTAGAAAGCGACAGGCCGACTACCCAAGAGTCGGCCGTCCTTGATAGAGGTTAAGGCGGCAAGCCGGCTACTCATGAGTCGCCTTTTTGCTTTAGAAATGCTGGAGGCCATCTTACGCTATGCTCGTGCTTTAGGTCCTTAGCCATTTTCGTGTGGGCGCCCGCTCTTCCTTACTCCTGCCCGCCTCACAGTCGCTCTGCGAGCTGCAGCTTTGGCAGAAGGCGGATTGAGCGCCGCACACTACTTGTCTGACTGCATGAAGCTCCTCATAGTGCAAGGCGGCGAGTCCCCGGGCCGACTAGTCTGGCCCGGTGCCAAGCGGCTTGTAATGAAAGTAATGTACTTGAAGGCATAATCCTTATCATACAGACAACACAAAAAAGGGTCAGTCCTCGAGCTCGTCTCGGGGGGCCCAAGGTCTTAGTACTTTAATACAAAGGGGGTAGTGCGATACATACTGCATCAACTGTAAAATCTTCGAAGAAGATTTGCATTCCACGGGCGCTCTGTTTCTTTGCCGGAGTCGTCCCTCTTGTCTGCTCGGGGTTTCTGAGCGTCAATCAGATAGTAGGCATCGTTCCCTAGCACCTTGCTGATGATGAAGGGGCCTTCCCAAGGTGCCGACAGCTTGTGCTGGCCGGCTGTTCTCTGAATCAGCCGGAGCACAAGGTCGCCCTCTTGAAACGATCTTGGCTTGACTTTTCGGTTGTACTATCGGCGCAGACTCTCTTGGTAGATGCTGAACTGGCTGAGTGCCAACAGCCGGCCCTCTTCCAGCAGGTCAACACCGTCTTGGCGTGCTTCTTCAGCTTCCTATTTGGTGTACATGGTGACTCGTGGAGAGTCGAACTCTATATCCGTTGGGATGACGGCTTCGGCACCGTAGACGAGGAAGAAAGGCGTGAAGCCGGTTGACTTGTTTGGAGTCGTGCGCAGACCCCAGGGGACGGCTGGTAGCTCCTCAACCCAGCAGCCGGCCGAACGCTCGAGTGGTTCGACCAGTCGAGGCTTGATGCCGGACAGGATGAGGCCGTTTGCTCGTTCCACCTGGCCGTTTGACTGCGGATGTGCAACGGACGCTAAGTCCAGTCGGATGCCCTGCGTTGCGCAGAAACGGGCCAAGGCGCCTTTGGCAAAGTTTGTGCCATTGTCGGTGATGATGCTGTGCGGTATGCCATACCGCACCGTGATGTCGGCGATGAAAGTCACTGCAGTCGGCCCGTTCAACTTCTTGATGGGTTTTGCTTCTATCCACTTGGTGAACTTGTCCACCGCGACAAGCAGATGAGTTAGGCCGCCTTGGGCCGTCTTGAATGGTCCCACCATGTCCAGGCCCCAAACTGCGAAGGGCCAGGCGATGGGGATTTTCTTCAGCGCGGAAGCTGGCTGAAGTGGCTTGGAACGGAAAATCTGGCACCCCTTGCATCTTTGGACTAATTCCTTAGCCTCTTCCAGGGCAGTCGGCCAAAAGAAACCGTGCCAAAAAGCTTTGGCGACGAGTGCTCTTGAAGCCGCATGGTGGCCGCACTCGCCCTGATGAATGTCTCTGAGGATTGCTTGGCCTTGTTCTGGCTCTACGCAGCGCTGGTAGACACCAGTGACACTGCGCTTAACCAGTTCTCTGTTGACTATGGTGTATGCTGCCGCTCGGCGTTGCACTTGCCGAGCCAGGATCTCATCTGTCGGCAGCTCTCTGTTCACTAGAAACTTGAGGATGGGCTGTGCCCATGAGGGTGCTGCTATTTCTTCAACTGTTACCACAGCGACTTGAACAAGGGTGGCTGGGCTGGGAGGCGGCGGGCTAGAGTCTACGGTCGCTTGCTGGATTGGCGGAGTCCCTGGGCCGACTGGCGCAGTCCCCAGGCTGGGCTCTGAAGTCCTCGGGCCGACTGGCGCAGTCCCTGGGCCGGGCTCTGAAGTCCGCGGGCCGGCTTCGACTGTGGTTTTCTTGGGGCCGTCTGCTGCGGCTCTGGAGTCGGATCCGACTTCTTCTGGAGGAGCCGGCACAAAGATGGAGTCTGACTCTGGTGAAGGCTTGATAGACGGCTAGAGGAGGCGCTGAAGAGCGACACCGGAAGGTATTGCTTGGCGGGTGGAGCCGACTCGTGCCAAGGCGTCTGCTTGCTCATTGTCATTTCTTGGCACGTGAAGGAACTCGCACCCCTCGAAGTATCCGCTGAGTTGCTACACCAGGAAGCGGTAGCTCGCCATGTTTGCGTCTTTGGCGTCCCAGTCGCCGGATGATTGCTGGACCACCAAGTCGGAGTCGCCATAGCACAGGATCCGGCGAATGCCGAGTTCTTTGGCAAGCCGGAGCCCATGAATGAGCGCCTCATATCAGCGACGTTGTTGGAGGCGGCGAAGTGGATCTGCAGCACATACTTGAGCTTGTCGCCTTTAGGGGAGGTGAGGACGACGCCGGCTCCCGGGCAGGTGCGCATTTTGGAGCCGTCGAAATGCATCCGCCAATGGGTGGAGTCTGGCGCTGGCGGCAGGTACTGGGTCTCGGCCCAGTCGACGAGGAAGTCGGCCAGCGCCTGCGACTTGGTGGCGGTGTGGGGCTGGTAGTAGATGGTGTAAGGAGCCAGATCTATGGCCCATTTGGCTACTCGTCCGGAGGCGTCTCGGCTTCCAATGATCTCGGCCAGCGGAGCCGTGCACACTACGGTGGTTGGATGTTCTTGAAAGTAAGGCTTCAACTTCTTGGCAGCGAAATGCACACCGTAGCACATCTTCTGGTAGTGAGGGTAGTTCTGCTTGGAGGTCGACAATACCTCGCTTAGGTAATACACTGGTCTCTGGACAGGGAGCGCCTTGCCTTCCTCTTTGCGTTCGACTACAATGACTGTGCTGACTACTCGGCTGTTGGCGGCGATGTATAAGAGCATGGGCTCCTTGGGAGTCGGAGCCGCCAAGACAGGGGGAGTAGTCAACATCTTCTTCAGCTGGAGAAATGGTTCATCCGCCTTGTGGTTCCACTCAAAAAAGGTGGTCTTCTTCATCAGTTGATACAAGGGCAGAGCTTTCTCGCCCAGCCGACTGATGAATCGGCTGATAGATGCCAAGCAGCCGGTGAACTGCACATCTAACAGTCGGCTGGGTACCTCCATCCTCTCGATAGCCTTGATCTTCATGGGGTTGCATTCTATGCCGCGTTCGGAGACCAGGAAGCCAAGGAGTTGGCCGGTTGGTACTCTGAAAACGCACTTCTCAGGGTTGAGCTTGATCTGGAATCGGCGCAGGTTCTCAAAGGTCTCCTTGAGGTCTTCTAGCAGCGTCCCATGCTTCTCCATCTTCACCACCACATCATCCACGTAGACATCGGCGTTCCTGCTGAGTTGCTTGAGGAGGCACTTCTGCATGCAACGCTGAAAGGTGGCGCGGGCATTCCTCAAGCCGAACGTCATCGTCAGGTAGCAGAAGGCTCCAAACGGCGTGATGAAGGCGGTCTTCAGTCTGTCTGCTGGGTTCAGCTTGATCTGGTGATAGCCTGAATATGCGTCTAAGAAACTCAGCAGCTCGCATCCGGCTGTAGAGTCTATCACCTGATCGATTCTTGGCAGGGCAAACGGATCCTTTGGGCAGGCTTTGTTGAGGCTTGTGTAGTCAATACACATCCGCCACTGTTTGTTCTTCTTCAACACCAGAACTGGGTTAGCTAGCCACTCTGGGAAAAATACTTCCATGATGAAGCCGGCTGCCAGGAGCCGGGCTATCTCTTCTCCAACAACTCTTCTTTTTTCTTCTGATAGGCGGCGCAAGGGCTGCCTGACGGGTTTCACATCTGGCCTAACATGTAGCTTGTGCTCGGCGAATTCCGTCGGGACACCAGGCATGTCCTTGGGGGACCATGCGAAGATGTCGTGATTCTCACGGAGGAAATCGACGAGCTCGCCTTCCTATTTGCTGTCAAGGCCTGTGCCCATGACAGCGTACCTCTCTGGGTGCTCCGGGTCCAAGGGTATCTTCTTGGTTTCTTTGGCCGGCTTAAACGAGCCCTCAGCTTCCGACTCCTTGGGGTCGGGCGACATCTCTGGCTGCTTTCCAGCCATCGCCACGACCCGGTCAAGGAGCCGCTTCTCAGCTGCGATCACCAGGGACTCGGCCACCCGGCTGCTCTCGGCCGCGCAAGCGGACGACTTCCTGTAGTCGCCGGCTACGGTCAGAATTCCCTTGGAACTCGGCATCTTCATCTTGAGGTAGGCGTAGTGGGGAACCGCCATGAATTTGGCCAAGGCAGGTCGGCCAAGCAATGCGTGGTATGGGCTTTCCAGGTCCACTACTTCAAACCAGACTGGCTCCCGGCGGAAATGATCTTTGTCTCCGAAGAGGACGTCTATCAGGATCTTCCCGATTGGTGAGCAGGAAAGGCCAGGTACAATACCATGGAACACAGTCCGGCTGCTCTGAAGCTGTCTCCGCTTGATTCCTAGTTTCTCCATTGTATCCTTGTACAGGATGTTGATGCTGCTGCCTCCGTCTATCAGTACTCGCGAGAAGCGGGCGGCCCGCCTATCAGTGGCCAAGGTAGCACCTAGGACCAGGGCATAGGAACCCGGATTCGGCATCACCTCGGGGTGATCCGCTCTACTCCAACTGATAGGCCTCTCGGACCAATGCATGAACTCTGGAGTACTTGACGCGACTGCATTCACTTCTTGCTGCTGTTGGCGCCTGCCGCGCCGATCATCTGCTACACTGGTGAACACCACATAGGCTCCATGCTCATCCGGGAACTCGTCTTGGACTGCACCGACTGGCCGAGCAGCCGGCTGCTGGGGCGGCGGCGGAGGCGGCGGCCCAGCAGGCGGCGGAGGAGTGAGGCCGTCTCCCTTGGCGATTCTGGTGAGCCAGTGGCACTTTCTGGTGGTATGGTTTGACGGCTTTGCGCCACTATGGAACTTGCAAGGACCATCCAAAGTCTGCTCATAAGAGAAAGCTGGCAGCCAATTAGATTTGCCGTCCTTCTGCCGCTTGGCCGGAGGCTGCCCCTCCGGCTGTTGATCTTCAACTGTCGCGACCTGCCGACTGTTGGAAGTCGACGGTTGGGCCTTGCGTGTGTTGTCATTTTGTTGTTGGCGCCGACTGGTGTCTCCAGCCAGAGTTCTGGGAGCCTGAGGAGTCACCTTGCCAGCCGCATTGACTTGAATCTCCGTCTTCATGGACGAGTCGGCCGTGGCGTCCTTGTCTGCTATGACTAGCAGTTCGTCGAGGGTTTCTGGCTCGTCGCAGAGGAGTCTGTGCTTGAGGAGGGTGCCTTCTCGGCACCCGGCAGTGAAGTACTCAGTGGCCTACACCTCGTGCACGCCCTCACAGGAGTTCCGATGCTCGCTCCAGCGCGTGAGGTAGTCGCATGTTGACTCATCAGGGCCTTGCACGCATAAGGAAAGCTAGCCCGGCTTGGGAGGTCGCTTGTACGTGCTCGTGAAGTTGTGGATGAAGGATTCGGTGAAGTCGACCCAGCTGTTGATGCTATGGGGCTTCAGACTGTTCAACCACGTCCGGGCCGTGCCCTGGAGCATGAGTGGAACGTACTTCACGGCAACCCGCTATCTCAGGGGAGCGTGAACCCTTTAGGGAAGGGCTCGTCTCGGATGCGGGGCCCGAAGCAAGGCGGACCCAGCTCATCTTCTTCTTCCAGCGCCAGGGACCGATGGAGTCGGTCGATCCGGTAGCGGGCATCATTCTCTCCGACTCCCTCTCGACGGCCGAGGCGGCCGCCGAGAGTCGGATGCTCAACAGGCGGCGGGGACACGCGCCGCTCTCTTCTTGGCGGGGGAGGCAGGTAGTCGTCCCGACGTTCTACTGCTCTTGGGCGGCCGTCTTGGTGGCGCTCAATGGTGATGTGAGTCCGACTACGACTCACAGCCGGCTCCTTATCTTTCCTTCCGCGGACTCTACCAGTCGGCGTCCGAGAGGTCGCGCCTTGATCTCGGCGGGGAGGCAAGTCGTCGTTCGGTTGCTGCAGCCCGTCTGCGCGGCCGCTGGCCGCGTTTTGCATAGCAACCGCGTCAAGGAGCTGCTGGACTCGCTCCGTCATCACACGGCGTTCTTCGCCCTCGAAGTTCTTCAGCTCGTCAGTCGCCGCTTGGGCGGCACGGATGTTCTCCGCAGGGGTGGCGTACATGGGGCGTTTCGCCCCGAGCAAGTCGGCGATGGCCGCGCCGCATTGCCGGACCGCGCCTAGACGGCTCGGCCCAGTCGGAGCTGGCGAGCCGCCCACGGCGCGATCCATCTCGCGCTGGTACGCTTCTGACAAGCGCTTCATGCTCGAAAGCCTCTTGGCGCCTTCGATGATCTGAAGGCGACGTGTCTCCAGCGTCTTGGCGTCTGCGTCCTCTGGAATGGGCACCGTTAGGTATTGCAGGGCCGCACCGAGCGGGTCCTGGGCTTCTTCGCCGGAGCGCTCGTCGTGGCTGATGACGAGCACCTCCGTGACGGCGCTTCCGCCACTCTCCTCGTGAGGAAGCGGCTCGTCGTAGACCATCACGTTGGTGGGGAAAGTGTCAAGCGACACGGCGTCGGAGTCGACCAGCATCGGGTCGGTGGAGCCTATGGACTCCAGGTCCACGGCGGGCTCGCCGGTGATGTTGAGTTGGTCGAGGAGGCCCGCGAGAAGACTCTCTGGGACACCCGTGCCTGCGTCGGATGCAGGCTCGTCGGAGAGGCGCACCTCGCCGACAAGTTCGGCGAGGCTGTTCGCAGCACAGGCGGCCTCAGCGCCACGGAGCGCGTCAATGCAGACTCCATCTGGCGAGCCTGGCTGGCTGCGCTCGCCAGGGAGGAAGCGGGTTCCTGTCCAGAACAGATCTCCGGACGACAGTGCACCTCGGCCCACGGTGGGTGCCAAATGTCGGGGGTTGGGTGCGACATATGCCAAAGGATGGCTTATCATGGTGGGGGCGAGTAGAACATCGCCGGTGCCTGGAAACGGGATGAGGCGTAGGCATCCACGCCGGCGAATCTTACCCAGCTTCGGGGCTCTCCGAGGAGATAGTACCCCTACTGCTGCTCTGCGAGGTCTCCGCATGATCACTAAAGCAAAGTGATTACAATGGTGCTCCTGGAGCTATTTCGGGAGGCAGGAGAGGGCAAGGCTAGCTCCCTCCTTCCTGTGCTATCTGGTCTATCTCTATCAAGGTCCGAACCCTTTGCATGGGTGCCCCGGGGGGTTTATATAGGCCTACCCCCCGGGGGTACAATGGTAATCCTGCTGGGCGTGGGTCCCAGCCGTCTGTCTCTCAGGCCGCCGTCCTTCCAGCCGGCTTCTGGGGCCCACTGACTGGTGGGTCCCGCGGACAGGCTTGACACTGTGCGGCACTCCTGATGACGCAGGCTTGGTCATTGGGTCGTGACAACAGTGCCGCCGTCTATCGGGCGATCACTGTTGCCATTCCCCATCCTATCTGGTTAATGGCTCGTGGGGCCCTGGAGAGGGGTCGGCCGACTCCAGGGAGGCCGACTCCCACAAGGCCGTCTTCGGGGCGCTCAGGCCGCCTTCGGTCCACCCACTGACAGGCGGCCCCGCGGTCTTCGGGCCGTACAGGCCGGCGTCGTGGGCACAGTGCGTTGCACACTGTGGCTGAGGTCAGGGCAGGCATGGCAACAGTGCCACGCCTCGCCGGAGATCTTCCGGCGATGCGGCTCACTGTAGCCATGCCGACCCTTCGTAGGTAGGGGGAACGGCCACGCCGTGACCGTACCCTGCCTCGGGCTTTGGGAGGAGTCATGGGCCGACTCTCCATAGTCAGCCTCTCTGGAGGTCGCCAGCTTGGAGTCGGCTTATCTTGGAATTGCCGTCTGGGACTCGGCTTGTCTTGGAGTAGCCGTCTGGGACTCGGCTTGCCTTGGAGTCGCTGTCTGGAACTCGGCTTTGTCTTGGAGTCGGCTTGTCTTGGAATTGGCTCCTGAGACTCGACCTGAGGGGCGCGGCCTGCCCCGATGTCTTGAAAGATCCTGGGACCCGGGTTAGCCTACCCGTGGCCCATTACTCCGACACAAGCGCAACAATTTCAACCCCAATAACAACCATAGGAAGGGTCATCTGAACTACGTGACTAAAGAGGAAGCACAGAATGCCCCAGATATCGCACTTGGTATGTTCCCTGTCAACACAATACCTGCAATGGTTTTGTTTGATTCTGGAGCTTCTCACTAATTCATTTTGAAAAGTTTTGCTTTGCAAAATAATTTTTCGATGCTTCCCTTGGAAAAAATCAATGATCGTCAAGTCCCCTGGGATTAAGCAAGTTACTCAGAGTTACTGTCAAGGTGTGATTATTGAGTTTGAAGGATTGAAGTTCCACGCCAACCTTATTGTGTTGGAAAATAAAGGACTGGATGTCATCTTAGGGATGGATTGGTTATCCACCAACTAAGGTTTTATTGACAGTTTCAACAGGACCGTAAATCTCACCCACCACCACGGGAAGACAATAAAAGTTTCAGCCAAAGAGAGAAAAATATCCCGGCAACTGAGATTGAACAAAGTGGATATTTCTGAATTAAGCAAGGTTCTGGTGGTATGTGAATTTCCAGACGTATTTCCCGAAGAACTACCAGGCATGCCACCAGACCGAGAGTTAGAATTCAGCATTGAGCTAGCACCCGGAACCGCTCCCATATACAAGAAACCATACAGAATGGCACCATCCGAGTTGGTAGAATTGAAGAAGCAAATAAAAGAATTACTGGACAAAGGATATATACGAGCCAGCTCCTCACCTTGGGGCTCCCCGATTTTATTTGCCAAAAAGAAGGATGGAACACTGAGATTGTGTATAGATTATCGAGCACTTAACATGGTCACAATCAAGAACAAATATCCGATGCCACGGATAAATGATTTATTTGATCAGCTTGCTCAGGCCAAGGTATTCTCAAAAATTGACTTAAGGTCGGGTTACCATGAGTTAAAAGTAAGAACAGAAGATATTCCCAAGACAGCCATCACCTCCAGATACGGACTGTATGAGTTCACAGTAATGCCATTTGGACTAACAAACGCTCCCGCATATTTTGTTCACCTCATGAATAAAGTATTTATGAAATATATGGACAAGTTTGTTGTGGTATTTATCGATGATATTCTAATATACTCCAGGACACCAGAAGAACACGCTGAACATCTCCGAATTGTACTAGGAGAACTCAGGAAACATCAATTGTACGCCAAGTTCAGCAAGTGTGAATTTTGGCTAAGACAAGTAGGTTTTCTGGGCCACGTACTCACCCAAGAAGGTATTGCAGTAGACCCGGAAAAGGTCAAGGCCGTACTTGGCTGGAAATCACCAGCCAGCGTAACGGACGTGCGAAGTTTCTTGGGAATGGCAGGTTACTACCGAAGATTTATTGAAGGATTTTCCACTATATCAAAGCCAATGAAGCAGCTACTCAAGAAAGACAAGAAATTTGAATGGACGGAAGCTTGGGAGAAAAGTTTCCAAGAACTGAAAAGGAAATTAACGACAACACCAGTATTAATTGTGCCAGACATACACAAGAATTTTGAGGTGTATTGTGACGCATCCCGGAAGGGCCTCGGATGCGTAAATATGCAAGAAGGCTAGGTAGTCGCGTATGTTTCCAAACAACTTCGCAAACATGAGGAAAATTATCCTACTCATGACCTGGAGTTAGCAGCAGTTATTCATGCACTCAAGGAATGGAGACACTTTTTACTTGGAAATCGTTGTGAAATATACACGGACCATAAAAGTGTCAAGTATATTTTCACACAACCAGAGCTCAATTTACGGCAACGACGCTGGTTGGAATTAGTAAAGGATTATGATGTTGGAATCCACTATCATCCAGGAAAAGAGAATGTAGTGGCAGATGCTCTAAGTTGGAACCCCTGTCCGAACAATGGCAGCCTACCAAACCTGAGACCTGAATTTCAGCAGGAGTTTGCTAAACTCAACTTGATGATAGTCACCGAAGGCAGTGTGTCAAATTTAGAAATACAGCCTACCCTGATAGAAAAAGTTAAAGAGGCTCAGCGTGGACACCCCAGCATTGAAGGCATAAAACGGAAAGTGAGTTTGGGAAAGGCCTCAGAGTTTGTTACAAATGAGCAGGGAATATTGTGGTACGGAGATAGACTTTGCGTACCAAATATTAAGGACCTTAAACAACAAATTTTAGCTGAAGGCCACACCGCTCCGTATTCGATCCATCCAGGGGGAACAAAAATGTACAAGGATCTTCAGGAAATATTTTGGTGGCACGGTATGAAAAGGGACATAGCCACGTTCATCGCATGTTGTGACTCATGTCAACGCATGAAGGGCGAGCACCAGAAACCGGCCGGACTTCTACAACCAAATAAGATACCCGAGTGGAATTGGGACGAGATTGGAATGGATTTTATTGTTGGGCTACCTCGGTCACGACACGGACATGATGCCATATGGGTCATCACAGATAGACTGACTAAAGTAGCACACTTCATTCCCGTGAAAACAACCCACACCACTCAGAAGCTTGCCAGGCTTTATCTTTCTCGTATCGTCTGCCTACATGGAGTTCCAAAGACTATAATATCTGACAGGGGCACACAATTCATCTCCAGATTTTGGGATCACCTACAACAGGCTTTGGGAACCCAACTAGCTTTCAGTACAGCATACCACCCCCAGACTGACGGACAAACTGAACGCATAAACCAAATTCTAGAAGACATGCTGAGAGCATGTGTCCTCACCTATGGAACCAGTTGGGAAGAAAGCCTGCCATACGCAGAGTTCGCATACAACAACAGCTACCAGGCCAGCCTGCAAATGGCACCATTTGAAGCCTTGTACGGACAGAGATGTCGTACCCCGCTAAATTGGTCAGAGACCGGAGATAGCCGTATATTCGGCCCAGACATGCTCAAAGAAGCCGAGGAAAAGGTCAAGCTAATCAGGGACCGACTCAAGACAGCTCAAAGCCGACAGAAGAGTTATTACGATTAGAAGCATCGTGGAATCAGTTTCGAACCCGGTGAGTTTGTGTATCTACGAGTATCTCCTATGAGGGGCCTGCAACGATTCAAGATCAATGGAAAGCTAGCACCAAGATTCATCGGACCATTCTGTATAGTGGCACGAAGAGGCATGGTAGCATACCAGCTAGACTTACCTGGAGAATTATCCGATGTCCACAACGTGTTCCACGTCTCGCAGTTGAGGAAGTGGGTAAGCAACCCAGAGAAGCAAGTATCCCATGAGAACATCGACGTGCAACCAGACCTCACCTATCGGGAACATTCGGTAAAAATATTGGAAGAGTCTGAAAGAAGGACCCGACAGAAAACCATCAAGTTTTTCAAAGTTTAGTGGTGCAATCACACCGAGAGTGAAGCCACTTGGGAAAGAGAGGATTTTCTTCGGACAGAGCATCCACACTTGTTTGAGGATCAGCTGAAATCTCGGGGACGAGATTTTTCCTAAGGGGGTAGGTGTTGTGACACTCCAAAGATTTTTATTTGGTTTTCAGCAAAAACTTTGTTGGATTTGAAGAAGTTCATTTAAACCCTTCCAAAAATCTCTCTCTCAAATTTTTTTCCCCTTTGGCAAGGATTTTATTTTGGTATCTTCTTCAACCCTGGTGTTTGGTTATTAAAAACCTTTCTTCTGTTTGACACCTTCTCAAATTTATTTTGGGATTTATTTTTCTTTTAAAAGAAAATCCCAGGAGTTTTGGGTCTTCTCTTATATTGAAACCAATCATGATTTTACCATGCCTCAAATGGTAAAGCTTCCCCCAAAACCCCTCCTTCCACTTTGGAACAACCCAAACATTCTGTCCAAACTAATAAAATCCATTTTTGGATTTTATTCCATTTATTTCTTTTCCCAAAACAATTATGTCTTTTATTTTGAACCTAGGTGATTTGCAAAGAAAGTACCTAAATGCCTTTGATTATTGGTCTCAAACCAACTCCTCTGGATGGTCCTTGGTACCCACAACCTAGAACCATCAAGATCTACTCTTCTTATTTTCAAAATTTCCAAATTTCACCCTCTGCAAGTTTGGAACAGATTTGTCAAATATGGTGAAATTCATATTTCCACTTCTCCAAAAATTCCACCAAAATTCAGGCAACCTCTAGTTGCAATGAGAGACCACTCCACCAAAAACCAGCTCAAGGAAAAATCCCCACATGCCAAAATCATTCAGTCGAACACCTGGCATGCACTGTTTTTGTTCATATTCAGAAAATTCAGATTTCAGTGTCGTTTCTTCGTCAGAGTTGCAGTCACAGGTAAACTGTGCACTTGGCACGTGGCTCACAGCCCCTCCTCCTTGTCCGGAGCTCCACACGCGCGCTTGGCTCCTTCCTGGCGTCGGTGGCGCCCTGGCTCGCCTGCGCCGGCGTGTCCCACGACGGCAGAACCACCGTAACGGCCGACAAGGGGACACACTACGGCATAACGCCGTTCGGCACCGCCCAAACCTCCTGAGAGCTCCGCGTGGCCATTTCCTTGCCAATGCACAGATGCAGCACCGTCGCCGTGGCCTGGCATGCGCAGAGCGCGTTCT
Organism: Triticum timopheevii; assembly: GCA_963921465.1. Lineage (NCBI taxonomy): Eukaryota > Viridiplantae > Streptophyta > Magnoliopsida > Poales > Poaceae > Triticum > Triticum timopheevii. The sequence goes on along the minus strand of OY997266.1, from coordinate 115,063,092 downwards.
CTGCCGCCGACGTGCCGTGCGGCCGTTCCATCGAGGACATGCCGTAATCCTCCCTCCCTTGCTGAGTTGGACACTGGGATGGCACCAGTGCTTCATCTAGATGATGCTCAAGCCCCTAAGCCGACCGTCCACCCACAACTCCACCGTAATCGCTCACCGGACTTTTCCGTTCACGGCAACCGCCTCGGTCGGCTATAAATAGCAACCCCCCGAGCTTGCTCTCGCCCCCGCACAACTTCACCACCTCACCAGACCCCGCCTAGCCACTAGAAGAGCCTCGAGGGACCCTTCTTCCTCAACTCCGGCCACCTCCGTCCGCCTCGGGCTCCGGCAACGTTCTCTTCGGTGAGAACTCCTCCATCGTCCTACTCTTGCCCGTAGCCTCGTACCACCACCAGGAGGCTAACCCCCACTTCAATTTGACCCCCGCAGCTCTCTTCGGCAAGATCCACGATGACCCGAACCACCGTCCGCCGGAGAAAGGGCTGCCTTCGACACAGTGCTTGCTGGCGACCACCACCACCACCCACCGACGCAGAAAGGTGCACTGATCACGAAGGTACCACCCGATCACCCAGCCCCGCCGTGGATCGCCGTCGGCGACCACCGCGGCTCTCGGGCACCGTTGAGCTCTGCCGCCTCTTTTGAATATTCAAACCTGACGGGTGGGACCTGCCCGTCAGCCTCTCTGTTGTTTTTTTAAACCGTTTTCTGAAAGCGTATTCTGGCAAAATACGCTTTCCAAACTGAATCTTTTTCAGGACTTTTCTGCTTAGGCCCCTGAGAGTTTTCTGTCTCATTACAAATGGTTCCTTGGACCAAAACTCTTATAACTTTTAAACAAAAAAAGGTTTTTGATTGATTCTTTTTCTGTCATCTTTCTTTTTCTGTCTAGTTTTTTGTCATATTTACTTAAAAAATATTTGGAACACTTTTCTGTACACTCACGGTATTTACGTTGTGTGCGTATTTTTTTCTTATACCGTAGATACCGGAGGAGGTGACGGAGCTGCGAACTTCACACAGTTAAACTCCGACTTCTCCGAACCAGGCAAGCATGTTTGAACTCTTGATATGATGAGTGTTTGTTGCATGTTTGCATTTAGGAGTTTCATGGCATGTTTATGAACTTTTCTTTGAATGTTATATTTCATGCACAAAAGTGGAAAGTAAGTTTCGGAAATCCATATGTTGTTCGATACATATTTGCATGGCCATGTGATGGCATGAGGATGGGTAAGATGGCAGTGTTGTGGCATGCCAGTCTTACGCCAGTCTATTTGACATCAGTGTCATCATGAATCAAGACACCTTCCCATTCATTTCCATTCCTGTACTGCCACATGTTTTCTGCAAGGAATATGGCCTAGTAAGTTGCAAACCGTTTTCCTAGTACACACCAAATAGAGAGGCCGGGATGAGGGTTCGATGAGGGTTCCATGGCCCTGGATTAAAGCCCATCATCCGGTCAGGGGGCATGGGTGTTTCCGGTTGGGACCGAGAGGGGGGCACCCATTAGAGCGCGCGTATAGAAATTTGATCCCATGCTATTCGAGGTTGTGACCTCCCCGTCTCAAAGTTTTTCTTGGACGTTGTCCAGGGTGATTCCTGGCATCGTGAGGTGAAATGGGTGTGTACTAGTAAAAAGGTGTTTCTACTGAAATACCGTAAAGGGAACTAGTCCTTCGTGACTACGGAAATCCGTTGGCTGTGGTCAGTTAGTACAAACTCTGCAGAGTCTCAAATTCTTTAAATCATCTTGTACTTGTCCAAGTACTGTATTCATCTTATCTTGTCAGATGTCAGCCTCTGTGACAAAACTCCGGTGAACTACATGTGTGTAAAACTAGTTAAAAGTTTATTCTTGTGGATGGACTAACATGTTGGTTACTTTTGTTATAAAGCCCTTTCTGTGATGTCGCTCAGACGTCCGACTGTGGCATACTTGTTATTTACTTTTGTTATATAAGCCCTTTCTGTGATGTCGCTCAGACATCCGAGTGTGGCATACTTGTTATTTACTTTTGTTATCAAGCCCTGTCTGTGACGTCGCTTAGATGTCCGACTGTGGCATTTCTTTTACAAGCCCTGTCTGTGACGTCACTCAGATGTCCAACTGTGGCATTTATTTTACTACCATCTGACTTTCTTATTACTGAATAATGTCGTGCGAGTTCATTATTGCTCATGATGCATACATGCATGCATTTGTTATATCTTAAGTCCGAACTGTCTTGCGAGTACTTTCAAAGTACTCACCTGGCTTGTTGATTTGGCCAGATGCTGACGAAGGCGATCTCATGGATGAAGAGTTCGATAGCGAGTCCGACGCCTAGAGGAGTCCCAGTCAGTCTCGTGCGACCCCGGTTTTGGTCACTGTATTATATCTGCTTCCGCTACCCAAATAAATTCATCGAGCCTCACCTCGACGCTCGATGAGCTGCCAGTTTAGGAGTCATGTTATCCACTCCACTGTGATATTCCAGCACCACACTTTTATCTCGAGTCAGTAGTATGCTACCCCACACCATTGTGTCATATCTGCCATTATGTATAATTATTGGCGTGCTTGTAATAAATTGTTGAGCACCCAGCTCGACTCTGTAATATATTAATGCTACTGGCTTATTGTATCAAGGTTTTGTCTACAAGTGAGGAGGATTTTCCTCACACAAGAAATTAAAAGATCGGTTTCTCGATAAATATTTTTATTGAAAAACCGGTCGTGACAGGACCTAAGACTGAGACTGAGTGCTTCCACTGCAAGCAGACTGGTCACTGGAAGCGGAATTGCCCCAAGTATTTGGCGGATAAAAAGAATGGCAAGGTGAACAAAGGTATATGTGATATACATGTTAATTATGTGTACCTTAACAGAGCTCGCAGTAGCACACGGCTATTTGATACTGGTTCTGTTGCTAATATTTGCAACTCGAAACAGGGACTACGGATTAAGAGAAGACTAGCTAAGGACGAGGTGACGATGCGCGTGGGAAATGGTTCCAAAGTTGATGTGATCGCCGTCGGCACGCTACCTCTACATCTACCTTCGGGATTAGTTTTAGACCTGAATAATTGTTATTTGGTGCCAGCATTGAGCATGAACATTATATCTGGATCTTGTTTGATGTGAGACGGTTATTCCTTTAAATCTGAGAATAATGGTTGTTCTATTTATATGAGTAATATCTTTTATGGTCATGCACCCTTGAAGAGTAGTCTATTTTTATTGAATCTTGATAGTAGTGATACACATATTCATAGTGTTGAAGCCAAAAGATGAAGAGTTGATAATGATAGTGCAACTTATTTGTGGCACTGCCGTTTGGGTCATATTGGTGTAAAGCACATGAAGAAACTCCATACTGATGGACTTTTGGAATCACTTGATTATGAATCACCTGGTACTTGTGAACCATGCATCACACTACTACAAAAACAGCTATAGCCAATATGGACACTAATGGCGCACTGTACATGTGGTGCGCCATTACTAAATACTAATGACGCACCATGTGTTGGTGCGCCATTAGTGTGCAAATAATAATGGCGCACCACATCCACGGTGCACCATTAGTAAAAAAAATTAATTTTTTGAAAACTACTAATGGCGCACCGTGGGATGGTGCGCCATTACTAGTACCGTGGGAGTGGTGTGCCATTACTAGTTGAACTAGTAATGGCGCACCATCCCACGGTGCGCCATTAGCAATTTGGCCCAAACATTCCCCCGAATGCACCCCCCCTGTGGACCGCCTTTTCAGTTTCAAAAAAATAAAAGAAAATGATAGAAATGTCAAAAAAATAAAAGAAAAATAAGATTCCCATGTGATATGTGGTCTAGTTGTTAGCAAAATTTACAAACATGAATTTTCGACTTTTTTGCAAAATCTCTCGAGAATTTGTAAAAATGGGCATAACTTTTGCATACGAACTCGGATGAAAAAGTTTTTTATATGAAAAATCATCTACTCGAAAAGTTACATCCGAATTTAGCGGGGGAACCCCGTTAAACATTTTCAAAATCCTCAAAAACCTAACAGAAAAAAAGATACGGGGCTTTTAAGATCCGAGAGGCAAAAAAATTCAAAAAAAAAATCAAACTTACTAATGGCGCACCTGCCCATGGTGCGCCATTACTGTCTTCCCGCCTTAAAAATTCAAAATAAATCAAAAAATAAAAAAAGTTACTAATGGCGCACCTGCCCATGGTGCGCCATTAGTATCTTCCCGCCTTCAAAATTCAAAATAAATCAAAAAAAATTAGTAATGGTGCACCTGCCCACGGTGCGCCATTACTATGCCGTATATATGGCTGGGCGTGTCCTCTCCTCCTTACCTCTTCATTCTTCTCCTCCACTCCACCTCTCCTCCACTCCATCTCTTCCTCTCCTCCACTCCACCTTCCCTTCTCTCCTCCACCATATTACCCTCCTCTCCGGTGACCTCCTCCTCCTCCTCTCCGGTGACCTCCTCCTCTCCAGCGACCTCCTCCTCCTCTCCGGCGACCTCCTCCTCCCTCCTCTCCTCCCCTCCCCTCCCCTCACGGTTTCTCCTCCCTCCTCTCCGGTAAGCTCCTCCTCCCTCATCTCCGATGAACTCCTCCTTCCTCCTCTCCGGTGAGCTCCTCCTCCCTCCTCTCCTCCCATCCCCTCATGGTTTCTCCTTCCTCCTCTCCGATGCTCCGGTGAACTCCTCTCCGGCGACCTCCTCCTCTCCGGCGATGTAGGCGAGCGCCTCCATGGTCACCTCCTCCTCCTCCTCTCTGGTGAACTCCTCTCCGGCAAAAGAACACGGCAAAAGAACGTACAAGATCCAAAAACGGGAACAAAATTTGTAATAATATCGTGCAAAAAATAAGCAAAAAATGGGCAAAAAAATCGTGATCCAGATCCAAATTCAAAATTCAAAAATAGCAATGGCGCACGGTGGGGGTTAGACGGCGTGCCACTACTATTTTCCTGCCTTCAAAATTCAAAAATACTAATGGCGCACCGTGGCCTATACTAATGGCGCACCAGTGGCCTATACTAATGGCGCACCGTGGCCTATACTAATGGCGCACTAGTGGTGCACCATTAGTATACCAGATACTAATGGCGAACCACCGGTGCGCCATTAGAAAAAACACTAGTGGCGTGGTACTAGTGGCGCACCAGTAGAGCGCCATTAGTAGGCAAAACTGGTGCGCCACTAGTAGGCCCTTTCCTAGTAGTGTCATGGGCAAGATGACTAAAACGCCGTTCTCCGGATCTATGGAGCGAGCAACAGATTTGTTGGAAATCATACATACTGATGTATGTGGTCCAATGAATATTGAGGCTCGCGGCGGGTATCGTTATTTTCTCACCTTCACAGATGATTTGAGTAGACATGGGTATATCTATGAAACATAAGTCTAAAACATTTGAAAAGTTCAAAGAATTTCAGAGTGAAGTGGAAAATCATCGTAAAAAGAAAATAAAGTTTCTATGATCTAATCGTGGAGGAGAATATTTGAGTTATGAGTTTGGTCTACATTTGAAACAATGCGGAATAGTTTCGCAACTCACGCCACCCAGAACACCACAATGTAATGGTGTGTCCGAACGTCATAATCATAGTTTACTAGATATGGTGCAATCTATGATGTCTCTTACCGATTTACCACTATCGTTTTGGGGTTATGCTTTAGATACGGGTGCATTCATGTTAAATAGGGCACCATCAAAATCCGTTGAGACGACGCCTTATGAACTATGGTTTGGCAAGAAACCAAAGTTGTCGTTTCTTAAAGTTTGGGGCCGCGATGCTTATGTCAAAAAACATCAACCTGATAAGCTCGAACCCAAATCGGAGAAGTGTATCTTCATAGGATACCCAAAGGAAACTGTTGGGTACACCTTGTATCACAGATCCGAAGGCAAGACATTCGTTGCTAAAAAATGGATCCTTTCTAGAGAAGGCGTTTCTCTCGAAAGAAGTGAGTGGGAGGAAAGTAGAACTTGATGAGGTAACTGTACCTGCTCCCTTATTGGAAAGTAGTTCATCACAGAAACAGGTTCCTGTGACGCCTACACCAATTAGTGAGGAAGCTAATGATATTGATCGTGAAACTTTAGATCAAGTTACTACTGAACCTCGTAGGTCAACCAGAGTAAGATCCGCACCAAAGTGGTACGGTAATCCTATTCTGGAGGTCATGTTACTTGACCATGGCGAACCTACGAACTATGAGGAAGCGATGATGAGCCCAGATTCCGCAAGTGGCTTGAGGCCATGAAATCTGAGATGGGATCCATGTATGAGAACAAATTATGGACTTTGGTTGACTTGCCCGATGATTGGCAAGCCATCGGGAATAAATGGATCTTCAAGAAGAAGTCTGACGCTGATGGTAATGTTACTGTCTACAAAGCTCGACTTGTTGCGAAGTGTTTTCGACAAGTTCAAGGGGTTGACTACGATGAGACTTTCTCACCCATGGCGATGCTTAAGTCTGTCCGAATCATGTTAGCAATTGCCGCATTTTATTATTATGAAATTTGGTAAATGGATGTCAAAACTGCATTCCTGAATGGATTTCTGGAAGAAGAGTTGTATATGATGAAACCAGAAGGTTTTGTCGATCCAAAAGGTGCTAACAAAGTGTGCAAGCTCGAACGATCCATTTATGGACTGATGCAAGCCTCTCGGAGTTGGAATAAATGATTTGATAGTGTGATCAAAGCATATGGTTCTTTACAGACTTTTGGAGAAGCTTGTATTTCCAAGAAAGTGAGTGGGAGGTCTGTAGCATTTCGAATATTATATGTGGACGGCATATTGTTGATTGGAAATGATATAGAATTTCTGGATAGCATAAAAGGATACTTGAATAAAAGTTTTTCAATGAAAGACCTCGATGAAGCTGCTTATATATTGGGCATTAAGATCTATAGAGATAGGTCAAGACGCTTAATTGGACTTTCACAAAGTACATACCTTGATAAAGTTTTGAAAAAGTTCAAAATGGATCAAGCAAAGAAACGGTTCTTGCCTGTAAAACAAGGTGTGAAATTGAGTCAGACTCAATGCCCGACCACTTCAGAAGATAGACATAAAATGAAAGATGTTCCCTATGCTTCAGCCATAGGCTCGATCATGTATGCAATGCTGTGTACCAGACCTAATGTGTGCCTTGCTATTAGTTTAGCAGGGAGGTACCAAAGTAATCCAGTAGTGGATCACTGGACAGCGGTTAAGAACATCCTGAAGTACCTGAAAAGAACAAAGGATATGTTTCTCGTTTATGGAGGTGACAAAGAGCTAGTCGTAAATGGTTACGTTGATGCAAGCTTTTACATTGATCCGGATGATTCTAAATCGCAAACTGGATACGTGTTTATATTGAACGGTGGAGCTGTCAGTTGGTGCAGTTCTAAACAAAGTGTCGTGGCGGGATCTATGTGTGAAGCGGAGTACATAGCTGCTTCGGAAGCAGCAAATGAAGGAGTCTGGATGAAGGAGTTCATATGCGATCTAGGTGTCATACCTGAAAGTGCAACTATCCCTAGGTGGTTTTGGTAATTCATAACAACATATAGCTCATTGAGCTAATGCTTTTCCAAGACTATTATTTCAGGAAAGCTCAATGAATGGCATGGCATGGATGATGAAAGTGGATCCCTCAAAATACTAAGGACAAAGGATTGGCTCAAGCTCAAAAGCTCGAGACTCTTCATATTATATTTTAGTTATCCAAGATCACATTGAGTCTATAGGAAAATCCAATACTATCAAGGAGGGATGAGGTGTTGCTTAATGAGCCTCTTGCTTCATGTGCTTAGTGATATGCTCCAAAACCCTCAGCTACTTTCTCACATCCACAAATGACCTAAACCTAAAGCCAAAATCAGTCACACCGATTCTTCCTATCCGGCGCCATCGAGTTTGAATGTCATAGCCACTGCCACAAACCCTAGGCAAATCGGTCTTACCGATAGGGATCTCGGTCTCACCGAGATGGGATTGTAATCTCTCTGTTTCCCTTCGTAACGTTTCGGTCTAACTGAAGTGAGCGATCGATCCCACCGAGATTGCAATATAAACTCTTTGTTTCCCATTTGTAACATTTTGGTCTCACCGAAAAGAGCAAATCGGTCCCACCGAGTTTACCTGACCAACTCTCTGGAAAGCTTATTACCACAATCGGTCTCACCGAGTTTGTGTAATCGGTCTTACCGAGATTACATTATGCCCTAAACCTAACCGAATCGGTCTCACAGAGTTGCATGTCAGTCCCACCGAAAATCACTAACGGTCACTAGGTTTACTAAATCGGTCCGACCGAGTCTGTTGAATCGGTCCCACCGAGTTTGGTAAATTGTGTGTAACGGTTAATTTTGTGTGGAGGCTATATATACCCCTCCACCTCCTCTTCATTCATGGAGAGAGCCATCAGACTAAACCTACACTTCCAACTTACCATTTCTGAGAGAGAACCACCTACTCATGTGTTGAGGCCAAGATATTCCATTCCTACCATATGAATCTTGATCTCTAGCCTTCCCCAAGTTGCTTTCCACTCAAATCTTCTTTCCACCAGATCCAAAACCTATGAGAGAGAGTTGAGTGTTGGGGAGACTATCATTTGAAGCACAAGAGCAAGGAGTTCATCATCAACGCACCATTTGTTACTTCTCGGAGAGTGGTGTCTCCTAGATTGGCTAGGTCTCACTTGGGAGCCTCCGACAAGATTGTGGAGTTGAACCAAGGAGCTTGTAAGGGCAAGGAGATCGCCTACTTCGTGAAGATCTACCGCTAGAGAGGCAAGTCCTTCGTGGGCGACGGCCATGGTGGAATAGACAAGGTTGCTTCTTCGTGGACCCTTCATGGGTAGAGCCCTCCGTGGACTCGCGCAACCATTACCCTTTGTGGGTTGAAGTCTCCATCAATGTGGATCTACGATAGCACCACCTATCGGAACCACGCCAAAAACATCCGTGTCTCCAATTGCGTTTGAATCCTCCAAAACCTTCCCTTTACTTTCTTGCAAGTTGCATGCTTTAATTTCCGCTGCCTATATACTCTTTGCATGCTTGCTTGAATTGTGTGATGATTGCTTGACTTGTCCTAAGATAGCTAAAATCTGCCAAACTCTAAAATTGGGAAAAGGTTAAGTTTTTTATTGGTCAAGTAGTCTAATCACCCCCCTCTAGACATACTTCAAGATCCTACAAGTGGTATCAGAGCTTTGGTCTCCATTTGCTTTGATTTCCATAGCTTTTGGTGGTCATAGCCTTGGTTTCACAACCTAGGAGAGTATGGCATCTAGCGTGGGAAATTATCACCGTAGAGGTCCTTACTTTGATGGTACTAATTTTGCTAGTTGGAAGCATAAGATGAAAATGCATATTCTTGGACATAACCCCGCTGTTTGGGCAATTATTTGTATTGGCTTGCAAGGTGAATTCTTTGATGGGAGAGAACCAAACCGTGAAGCTAATGCGGAAGAATTGAAGATGCTGCAATACAACTCTCAAGCTTGTGATATCATCTTCAACGGATTGTGCCCCAAAGAATTCAACAAAATCAGCTGTCTTGAGAATGCAAAGGAAATTTGGGATACTTTGATTGATATGCATGAAGGTACTGAATCCGTCAAGGAATCCAAGTTGGATGTGCTCCAAAGTCAGCTTGACAAGTTCAAAACGAAGGATGGTGAAGGTGTCTGAGGGAGTCCTGGACTAGGGGGTGTCCGGATAGCCGAACTATCATCATCGGCCAAACTCCAAGACTATGAAGATACAAGATTGAAGACTTCGTCCCGTGTCCGGATTGGACTTTCCTTGGCATGGAAGGCAAGCTTGGCGATATGGATATGTAGATCTCCTACCATTGTAACCGACTCTGTGTAACCCTAGCCCTCTCCGGTGTCTATATAAACCGGATGGTTTTAGTCCGTAGGACACAACAACAACAATAACAACAATCATACCATAGGCTAGCTTCTAGGGTTTAGCCTCCTTGATCTCATGGTAGATCCACTCTTGTACTACCCATATCATGAATATCAATCAAGAAGGAGTAGGGTTTTACCTCCATCGAGAGGGCCCGAACCTGGGTAAAAACATCGTGTCCCTTGTCTCCTGTTACCATCCGCCTAGATGCACAGTTCGGGACCCCCTACCCGAGATCCGCCGGTTTTGACACCGACATTGGTGCTTTCATTGAGAGTTCCTCTGTGCCGTCGCATATAGGCCCGATGGCTCCTTCGATCATCACCAATGACGCAGTCCAGGGTGAGACTTTTCTCCCCGGACAGATCTTCGTATTCGGCGTCTTTGCACTACAGGCCAATTCGCTTGGCCATCTGGAGCAGATCGAAAGCTACGCCCCTGGCCGTCAGGTCAGATTTGGAAGTCTAAACTTCATGGCGGACATCCGCGGAGACTTGATCTTCGAATGGATTCGAGCCACAGCCGAGCGCACCGCACTGTCACGATGGGCACGATTTAGCTCTGCTGCCGGATAGTGTCCTGGAGGCCGCACACGAGTCCGCTCCGATCCCTAATTCGGAGCCGACTGCGCAGATCAAGGATGGGTGGCTAGACACCGCCTCGGGGGCTGCAACCACTACGGCGATGGAGTCGAATACTGACCTTGTCCCCTGTAAAGCTCGTGACTCCGAGGTGCCGGACTCCTCGCCGGACTCTGAATCTGATTGGGCGCCGATCATGGAGTTCACCGCTGCGGACATCTTTCAGCACTCGCCTTTCAGCGACATTCTAAATTCGCTAAAGTATCTCTCGCTATCAGGAGAGCCCTGGCCGGATCACGGTCAGGACGGTTGGGATGCGGACGACGAAGAAATTCAAAGCCCACCCACCACCCACTTTGTAGCCACTGTCCACGATCTAACCGACATACTAGACTACGACTCCGAAGACATCGACGGTATGGATGACGATGCCGGAGACGACCAAAAACCAGCGCCTTTTGGGCACTGGAAAGCCACCTCGTCATACGACATATACATGGTGGACACCCCTAAGGATGGGAATGGCGATGGAACAGCGGAGGAGGATCCCTCCAAAAAACAGCCCAAGCGCCGGCGTCAGCGGCACCGTTCTAAATCCCGCCACAGCAAGAATGGAGATTCCGGCACCGGAGACAACAACACCCCACACAGTGCCGAAGACAACCCCCTCCACCAAGATTCAGCACAGGAGGATGAAGAAGCCATCCCTCGCGAGAGAGCGGCAGACAAAGAGGTAGAGGACGATAATTACGTGCCTCCCTCCGGAGACGAGGCAAACCTCGACGACGACGAATTCGTCGTGCCTAAGGATCCCGTCGAACAAGAGCGTTTTAAATGCAGGCTTATGGCCACGGCGAACAGCCTCAAGAAAAAGCAGCAACAACTTAGAGCTGATCAAGATCTGCTAGCCGATAGATGGACTGAAGTCCTTGCGGCCGAAGAGCATGAACTCGAACGCCCCTCCAAAAGATACCCCAAACGCAAGCTGCTCCCCCGATTAGAGGAGGAGGCATATAAACCTGCATCACCAGCGCACAATACGGCTGACCGACCACCTCGTGGCCGCGACAGAGAGGCCTCTAGGCCCTCCACTAGAACCGTACCCCGGCACCGCTCGAAAAGTACGAAGCCACGGGGGAATGCACCGGACTTGCGAGACATATTGGAGGATAAGGCAAGACAATCAAGATCGATCTACGGATTGCGTGGGCGCCCCACGATGTGGAACGATGACCGTCGCGCCGGATACAGCAACTCCGTCCGGGCCGAACACAGTAGACAAAGCTCGCTTGAGCTACATCGTGATATAGCCCAATATAGAGGCGCCGCACACCCACTATGCTTCACAGATGAAGTAATGGATCATCAAATCCCTGAAGGGTTTAAACCCGTGAATATTGAATCCTACGATGGCACAACAGACCCCACGGTTTGGATCGAAGACTATCTCCTTCATATCCACATGGCCCGCGGCGATGATCTTCATGCCATCAAATACCTCCCACTCAAGCTTAAAGGACCAGCTCGGCATTGGCTTAACAGCTTGCCAGCAGAATCAATTGGGTGTTGGGAGGACCTGGAAGCCGCATTCCTTGACAACTTCCAGGGCACATATGTGCAATCACTATACACCGATGACCTAAGCCACAGAATTCAGCAGCCAGACGAATCGACCAGACAATTCTGGACACGGTTCTTAACAAAGAAAAATCAAATCATCGACTGTCCAGATGCAGAGGCCCTCGCAGCCTTCAAACATAACATCCGCGACGAGTGGCTTGCCCGACACCTAGGACAGGAAAAGCCGAAATCCATGGCAGCCCTCACATCACTCATGACCCGCTTCTGCGCGGGAGAGGACAACTGGCTAGCCCGCAGTAACAACCTCAGCAAAAATTCTGGCAGTCCGGATACCAAGGACAACAATGGCAGGTCGCGTCGCAACAAGAACAAACACCGCATTAACGGCGATAACACTGAAGATACGACAGTCAACTCCGGATTCAGATGCTCCAAACCCAGTCAGCGGAAGAAGCCAATCAAAAGAACTACTTCGGGTCCGTCCAATTTGGACCGAATACTCGACCGCTCTTGCCAGATACACGGCACCCCCGAAAAGCCAGCTAATCACACCAACAGGGATTGTTGGGTATTCAAGCAGGCAGGCAAGTTAATTGCCGAAAACAATGACAAGGGGCTGCACAGCGATGATGAGGAAGAGACCCGGCCGCCGAACAATAGAGGACAGGAAGGTTTCCCCCCACAAGTGCGGACGGTGAAAATGATATACGCAACCCACATACCCAAGAGGGAGCGGAAGCGTGCACTCAGGGACGTATACGCGATGGAGCCAGTCGCCCCGAAGTTCAACCCATGGTCCTCCTGCCCGATCACTTTTGATCGAAGGGACCACCCCACCAGTATCCGCCACGGCGGATTCGCCGCATTGGTTTTAGACCCAATCGTCGATGGATTTCACCTCACCAGAGTCCTGATGGACGGCGGCAGCATCTTGAACCTGCTTTATCAGGATACAATGCGCAAGATGGGCATAGACCCCTCAAGGATTAAATCCACAAAGACGACCTTCAAAGGCGTCATACCAGGTGTAGATGCCAATTGTACAGGCTCAGTCACACTTGAAGTGGTCTTCGGATCTCCGGATAACTTCCGAAGCGAGGAGTTAATCTTCGACATAGTTCCATTCCACAGCGGCTATCATGCTCTGCTCGGACGGGCCGCGTTTGCAAAGTTCAACGCAGTGCCGCACTACGCATACCTCAAGCTCAAGATGCCAGGCCCTCGAGGAGTCATCACGGTCAAAGGAAACACCGAACGCTCCCTCCGAACGGAGGAACACACAATGGCTCTCGCGGCAGAAGTACAAAGCAACCTCTTAAGGCAATGCTCGAGTCCGGCCGTTAAGCGACCGGACACGGCTAAACGCGCCCGGAGTAACATACAACAAGACCACCTGGCACGTTCCGAGCACGCGTAGCAATGCGGCCCCAGCCCTTGCAAAATTGCAAGAATGGTCCTTCGCGTACATCATTACGCTTTGGAGATACCATGGGCATAGGGGGAGGGGCACGACCATGACAGGCCCAGAATGCGGCTCAACCACACCAGGGGCTCCTAAGTGTGTCATCTCTTTTTCCCTTTTTTTTCTTATCAACAGGACTCCATTTACCAGAGGCCCTGTCCGGCAGCAGACCTGCCGAACTCACGATGCAACAGCCAGGGAAGGAGAAAATCTACGATGAGTATCCAGGTGGTCTCCATTTCGAGCATTATACCTATTTTATACACCATTCCGCAGCCTACCCCTGGAGGGGGACATGTCTAATAGTCCCATCCCTTGCTTACCGCACTATTTGTATCGTTCTGCATTCATGGCAGTATTTCTTGAATAAACAATGCACCTATTTTTTCTTATAATTACATTCCTTTCTTATACATATTTTCATTTATGACATGTTGCATCCGTACACTCTGGTACGGCTAAATACACCAGGGGCTTAAGTTCCCCACATTATGGTGTGATAAGTCCGAACACTTTCACAAGTGCGGCACCCCGAACTTATAGCATTATATGCATCGGCTCCGAATCATGTCTTGGGTCAATAGTTGGGTTTGCCCGGCTCCCATGTTTTGGTACCTTACGTTCCGTTGTATCGGCTAAGGTAGCACTGGGAGAACCACTGCGATTGCGCCCCGGTTGAGCTGGGCGAGCGCCTCAGTGGAGAAAGCTAAAACTGACCGTCATGATAAGGCGAGAGCTGGTCGCTGTTCGAGAGGTTTTTTTCGAGTCCCTAAAGACTTATGCCGCTTAGAGCGAGGAACCGGCTTTGTCCGGCCCAGGCGTGGATAGCGCCGCGAACTCGGTCTTCCGAACACTAGGGGCTTCGCCGAAATTTAAAATTATAGAATTCTATGGCTAAGTGAGAGTGTTCAAGCATTATAAGTCCGGTCGCCTCATTCGTTGTGTTGAGCGCCTCCCTAGATGGACCCAAAAATGGGAACAAGAGCACTCAAGTTTATCCCGAACACCCCAGTACTCGTGGCATGGGGGCTGAAGCCGACGACTTGCCATCTCTCAGATTTGATAAACGGCCGCACAAAAGGTAATATTTTAAATTAATAAGCATTGCTTAGCGCATATGAACAAAGTTTTTAGCGCACAGGATAACACAATGCGAGTCTACTCAAATATTACATCTTTTGAGCACTCACCCGCAATCATGCGGGCACCCTTCAGGACACTCTTATAATACATTTCGGGCGTGCGATGCTCCTTGCCAACCGGTGGCGTGTCCGTCACAAGCTTCTCAGCATCCATCCTGCCCCAGTGCACCTTTGCACGGGCAAGGGCCCGATGGGCACCTTCAACGCAGGCGGAGTGCTTGACGACTTCAACCCAGGGACACACATCCACTAGCCGCCGCACCAGGCCGAAGTAGCTCCCAGGCATGGCCTCCTTGGGCCACAGCCGAACTATGAGGCCCTTCATGGCTTGTTCGGCCACCTTGTGGAGCTCGACCAGCTGCTTCAGCTGGTCGCTAAGGGGCACCGGACGTCCGGCCTCAGCATACTGAGACCAGAAGACCTTCTCCGTCGAGCTCCCCTCCTCGGCTTGGTAGAAAGCGGCAGCATCGGACACGCTGCGAGGCAGATCTGCGAATGCTCCTGGAGAGCTCTGAATTCGAGTAAGTAATAGGCAATTCACATTCATATGCTTGCTTTGCATGAAAAATGCCTTACCCGCCGCTATTTTCTTCAACGCCTCGATTTCCTGGAGGGCCTTGTGGGCTTCGGCCTTAGCGGCTTTGGCACTCTCAAGAGCCGACGCAAGCTCGGACTCTCGAGTCTTCGAGTCACGCTCCAAACTCTCGTGCTTTTCCACGAGAGCCTGGAGCTCTTGCTGTACCTCCGTCACCCGCGCCTCCTACTTCTCTTGCTCGGCTCGTTCCGCAGCCGCATTGCGTTCGGCCGCTGACACCGCCTCCTTCAGGGTCGCCACCTCGTTCGTGGCCCCTGTAGTACCCACGTTATCCTTGTTATTTCTCTTGCAACCAAATCCTTTTCTGTAAGGTACAACTTTAATACGGTGTTACTCACCTTCCTTGTCCTCGATCTGCTTCTTGGCACGGCCGAGCTCGCTCTCGGACCGCTCGAGGCTCTGCTTCAAAGCATCGACCTCCGCAGTCAGTGCGGCAGAGGTCAGTAACGCAGCCTGCAATCCCATATTGACATATTTTTCAGACTCCTGTGTATATCTTTTTAGATCCCCAGTCCGGCTTTTGTTTCCGAACACCGAACCGAGCATCAGGGGCTACTGTCTATGCGGTATTATATTACATATCTTAAAATTCTTACCTTAAAGCCTGTTAGAAGGTTGCTGCAGGCTTCGGTCAGCTCGCTCTTCGCGAGCTGAACCTTCTGAATCACTGCACTCATGATAGTGCGGTGTTCTTCTTTGATGGAAGCACCGTTGAGCGCCTCCAGCAAGTTATCCGGCGCCTCTGGTTGGACGGAGGCCGCCGGTGTCACAGTCTTGCCCTTCTTACAAAGGGGCTGCCCGCCGGACTTCGGAACCACTGCAGGTTCCGGTGCGGAGTCCGGTGCGAAGTCCGGGAGGTTGCCCTGCGGCACCTCCGGAGCCTCCTCCTCCTGGTGGGTCCCCTCCTGGGATCCCACCTCGGCGTCGTCAGCGTCACGGGGAGTGGAGGCGGTCGGAAGGGAATCAATATCTGACGTGCCCAAGGACCCGCTCGATGAAGCGGGAAGATCGTCCTTGGGCGGACTACAGGGTAGTATGCGGCATTAGAAAGACACTATGTGACAAAAAGAAAAATTATAAAACATCTAGGAGTCCGGATACTTACAATCTTGCCAGGGGCTTGGCCCTTGAGGGCCACTCCTCGTCACCGCTGCCGACATTGGCAGAATAGTCCAGAGGAAGGGTCCTTCCCTTCTTGGACCCTTCGGCCCCCTTGTGGGGGAGGCCTTCCTTTTCTTCTCTCCCCCCGCTGGGGGAGAGGCCTCTTTCTTCTCCTCCTCATCCTCGTGGGAGGAGTCCGCCTTGGAGTCGTCGGACGATGAGTCTGATACCACCTGACGCCGGGAACTCCTTCGGGTTCCCGTGGCCTTCTTCTTGGCCTTCTTCTCCGGCACTATGTAAAGTGCCGGGACCAGCAGCCCTATCAAACGGGCGTCCGCTGGGTCTTCTAGAAGGGGAGCCGGACAGTTAACCTGTCCGGACGTCTTCTGCCAGACCTGTTAAAGGTATTGGGAGTTTAGATCCCGCATAGAATCAAACTATGAAAAGCGAGTGTCCCATAAAGGATAACCTGGCTTACCTCGCCAGCTGGACGCTGCGAGCTGAATCCGCGATCTTTGGTAGCGGATGCGGGAACTTCGGCGCCCTTGAACAGCACCCTCCAGGCCTCTTTGTACGTAGTGTCGAAGAGGCCGCTCAAGGTCCGGTGCTGTGCTGGATCAAACTCCCACAAATTGAAGTCCTGTTGCTGGCAGGGGAGAATCCGGCGGACGAGCATGACCTGGATCACGCTGACAAGCTTGAGCTTCTTGTTCACCAGGGTCTGTAGACAGGACTGGAGTCCGGTCAGCTCTTCCGAACTACCCCATAGCAAGCCCTTCTCTTTCTAGGAGGTGAGCTGCATGGGGATGCCAGATCTAAATTCGGGGGCCGCTGCCCGTTTAGGGTCACGCGGCTTGGTGATGTAGAACCACCATGATTGCCACCCTTTGATGGAATCCATGAAGGCACCCTCGAGACAAGTGACGTTGGGCATTTTGCCCACCATGGCGCCTCCGCACTCCACTTGGCTGCCCTTCACAACCTTCGGCTTGACATTGAAGGTCTTTAGCCACAAGCCAAAGTGGGGCTGGATGCAGAGGAAGGCCTCACACACGACGATAAACGCCGAGATATTGAGGATGAAATTCGGGGCCAGATCGTGGAAGTCCAGGCCATAGTAGTACATGAGCCCCCGGACAAAGGGGTGGAGTGGGAAGCCTAGTCCGTGGAGGAAATGGGGAAGGAATACCACCCTCTCATGGGGCCTGGGGGTGGGGATGAGCTACCCCTCGTCGGGCAGCCGATGCGCGATGTCACTGGACAAATATCCAGCGCTGCGCAGCTTCTCGATGTGCCCCTCCGTAACGGAGGAGGCCATCCACTTACCTCCCGCTCCGAACATGGCTGGAGAAGGTCGAGGTGAGATGTGCGGACTTGGGTGCTGGAGCTCGAGTGCGCGGAGATGGATAAGCAAAGGAGGAAGAAGGTTAGGTAAAAGAGGTGGATCCTTATCCCCTTATATATGGGCGGATGAAATTATGCGTCCCTACCGGCCTGGTAAAACTCGCTTATCTCCCAAGCGCCGCAATCAATGGCGCGGTTGGGTTACCCACATCCGTATTGATGGGACTCCCGGAATAAGGGGAACACGATCTCTGCTTCGACAAGACGTGCCAAGGAAACCGCTTTGCTAAACGCGCTGAGGTGGTATAATGAAAACGATTTGAGTAAAGGCTTGGTAGTGGTGTGACGTCACGCCACAAAATACGTCAGCAGATTGAACTTGTGTAAATATTATTCTCTCCACGGTGGTATGTGGAATTTATTTAACAGAGCCGGACACTATCCTGGTGTTCACAATCCTCTATGAATTATTCGGAGGAGGAACCCGCCTTACAATGCCGAAGACAATATGCGCGCCGGACTCATCGTCATTGAAGCCTGGTTCAGGGGCTACTGAGGGAGTCCTGGACTAGGGGGTGTCCGGATAGCCGAACTATCATCATCGGCCGGACTCCAAGACTATGAAGATACAAGATTGAAGACTTCGTCTCGTGTCCGGATGGGACTTTCCTTGGCGTGGAAGGCAAGCTTGGCGATACGGATATGTAGGTCTCCTACCATTGTAACCGACTATGTGTAACCCTAGCCCTCTCCGGTGTCTATATAAACCGGAGGGTTTTAGCCCGTAGGACACAACAACAACAATAACAACAATCATAACATAGGCTAGCATCTAGGGTTTAGCCTCCTTGATCTCGTGGTAGATCCACTCTTGTACTACCCATATCATCAATATCAATCAAGCATGAGTAGGGTTTTACCTCCATCGAGAGGGCCCAAACCTGGGTAAAAACATCGTGTCCCTTGTCTCCTATTACCATCCGCCTAGACGCACAGTTCGGGACCCCCTACCCGAGATCCGCCGGTTTTGACACCGACAGTGTCGCTGAAATGTACTCTAGTCTTGCACTTATCACAAATGAGATTGCCGGCTTAGGGAGTGAAGAGATGACCGACAAATTCATCATCAAGAAGATCCTAAGAGCATTGGATGGAAAGTATGATACCGTGTGCACATTGATCCAAATGATGCCAAACTACAAAGATCTCAAGCCAACGGATGTCATTGGAAGAATTGTTGCTCATGAGATGTCACTCAAGGATAAGGAGGAACTTCAAAACAAGTCAAGTGGTGCTTACAAAGCCTCAAGTGAAGCCCTCACATCATCAATTGAGAAACAAACCTTCAATGAAGAATTGAGCTTAATGGTGTTGAACTTCAACAAATTCTACAAGAGTAGAAGCAAAGAAAGAAGCTCCAAGTCAAGGTCTTACCATGACAAAAGATCTTCTAGTCGAGAGCGCAATTGCTACAATTGTGGGAGACCCGGACACTATTCCAATGAGTGTACGGCACCCTACAAAAGAAGAGAAGATTCTCCAAGAAGAAGAAGCAAAAGAGAAGAATCACCACCAAGAGAGAGGAGGAGTAGAGATGATCGTTATGAACGAAGACCCTCACGGAGAAGCAAGGATTCGGAAAGGAAGGACAAGTCATCAAGGAGCTACACAAAATGAAGACATCAAGCTCATGGTGGTGAATGGGTATATGGCTCCGACTCTGACAATCACTCCGAGAGAAGCTATCACTCCGACTCCGAATATACTCAAGATGAAGGTGTTGCCGGTCTAGCACTTGTGTCAACCAACTCCTAGGACATATTTGATTCACCAAATGAAGGAATTGGAAGATGCTTCATGGCCAAAGGTCCAAAGGTAACACATCCTGAGTATGTTGATTTCAATAGTGATGAAGATGACTTGCTTGTGGATGATGATTTACTTGTTGACAACTCTAGTGATGAATACTATGATGAAACGTCAATTAATCATTCTAATCAAGATAAAATGAATGACAATGATAAGGAGAAGATTGAGCTTCTAACTAAAGAACTAAATACTCTTAAGTTAGCTCATGAAACTATCTTCGAAGATCATCGAGAACTTTTAAGGGCTCATGAGAAGTTACGCTTTGAAAAGCTCAATCTTGAGCAAGAGCATGAGTTCTTAAAAGCAATCAATGATGATCTCCGTAAGAAAAGTTCTTCTTACATTGCCAAGCGTTTACTCTTATCTACTTACATGCCTCAAGTCAAGTCTAGTAACAAGTACAAGAAAGATACTTCCTATAGTAGTAACAATAATAATGTCAAATCCAATATTGTTGCTTCTAGTAGTTCTCTTCATTCCACTAATGATTCTCTTAGCCGAGTTACACTTGAGCAAGAAAATAGCTTATTGAAGGGAATTATAGAGAAAGGTGTTTACAAGAGCCTTGCCGGGAGTAAGCAATTCGAGGAAATTGTACGCAAGCAAGGAAGGCACCGGAAGAATCAAGGTGTTGGTTTTGAACGAAAGTTCAATGCCAATGGAGTTGAGTGGGAAGACGATCAATACCCCAAGACGAAGTTTGTTCCTCAACAAGAGAAGTATGATCCTACTTCCTTCAAAGGAACACAAGCACAAGATGATCTTCCACCACAAGACCACAAGAACAAAGGCAAGGACAAGCTTCAAGAAGAGATTGATGCATTTGAAGAAGCACCTAAGGCCTCGTTCAAGTGGGCTCCCAAGACTACGTCAAGTTCTACTTCATCAAGTACAACTACAACTCCAAGGATTACCATCAAGATGATGTGGATCCCGAAGCAGAAGAACTAGAGAGTTCTTGAGGGTGACTCCGCCTACATTCTTCACTCATATCATTATGGCAAGAACAAGTGCAATCAACTTCCACATCTTGCACTAGTTCAAGGAGTCACAAACCCTCATGTTGGTAAGGCAAGGGACAAGGTAACCTAATGATTTCATGGACATCATCTTGTGTGTGCATCACTCTATGTCTATGGATATTCTTGTTTGTTCCTTGTGGGACTAACCCATGTAGGTAAGTTGAAAGTGCAACTCACTCCAAAGGATTGCTCCAAATGATCTACATCAACATTGAGCATCCACATCTTCAACTCCTACATGAATTCATCATCGACAAAACCCAAAATTAGTTCATCCCTCTAAAAGGGGATCTCACATCTAGGGGGAGCTTAACTTTAAGAATTGAGTCAAAGCAACTCTAATGGTGTCAACACATCAATGCATTATGTAAAAGTGGTAACCCCACTTGAGCTTAAATGATGAGTATGACCTATGATCAAATGTTATCATTTGACTCCTAAGTCAATATACTCATATATAGATGACGTAGTCATCACCAATTGTTTGATAGATGCTAAAATTGGTTGTGCATGCTTTGCCACATATTTCATTTGCCATCTTGTTGTGTGAGCATGTTGGTGCATATTTTACTCATTCAAGGACATCCACTTGTTGTTTTGATTGATTTGCCTCTTTTTCTTTTTGCCAAGTGGATGGACAAGAATGCCTAAGAACCTTCTCTAGCTATCTATGCTTTTCTCGTCTCAAACTCTATTCATGCTACATCACAAAATTTGATCAAGTCAGATTCGAACCACTCTGTGTGAGGAGCACTCGGAGTCCCCGATTCGTCATAGACTTAAACTTCCAAAACTTCTTTGTGATTCTCGGTCTGACCGATTCCTCCATTTCGGTCCTACCGAGATCATTAAGTCGATCTAAGTTTTCAATCTCAGTGTAACTGATTTGAACCTTTCGGTCACACCGAGTTGTTGTAACTATACACAGCTATGCATCTCAGTGCCACTGAGTTGTTCCACTCGGTCACACCGACAGGGTCAGGCTATATATAGTCACGGGCAAAAATTTGGAAATTCCTTCGAACCCCTTCGCCCGCGCAATAGCTCGCTCTGCCTCCAAGATCTCCGGATTGTCTCCTCATCGCCAGCCGCCTTCTGTCGCTGGTCTCCGCCGCCGTCAACGGATTTCAACCCCGTCGTTGCCGCCGTAGCCAGTTCATCGCCAAGTTAGGGTATGGACTCGATCACTGTGTTATCCTCGTCCGATTCCTAGCACATTGTGTTCTTATTGATTCTTGCCCCGGTTGAAACACTCCTATCCAGTCAATGTAGTCCGTAGATTAGATGAGATTCAAAATTTTAGGGTTAGGTTTCCGCCGAAACCATCTCGGACCTACCGACTTGAAAAACTCGGTCCCACCGATTTGGCTTATGCCATTGCACTAGTAACTCTCGGTCTGACCGAGAATTGCTAATCGGTGAGACCGATTTTAGGACTTTGTGAAACCCTAGCAGTCTCGGTGCCACCGAACTGTGACTCGGTCCAACCGAGTTCACTAGTTTAGGTTCCAAAACTGCTTCGGTATCACCGAGTTTGAAAATCGGTTGATTCAAAATGCTTTCTATGGAAAACTAAAACTGAATTTTTGAATCATTCTTTTGCAAAAATCTCTGCATTTTGTGATGCTCATCCACTCTATCTCATTTATAACTCTTCACAGGGTCAGCAGTCAGTGTTTGCAGCATGTCAGACCAGAGTGACAGCCAGAACAGGTCAGAAGAGCAGATGCACATGAGTGAGGGCACTAGTCCCTCAAGTTCTTCAGATGATGGGAGCAGAAGCACTCCAAGCAACCTGCCTAAGGCTGTTACCAGGCAAAGGAAGAAGAGAACTTCAGACTCTAAAGATGAGGACTATAGAGCTGAAGAGGATGAGGCTACTTCCAAGAAAGTAGTGCTCAAAAAGGAGTATGGCTCAGCACATAGCACAAAGCCTGGACTGAATAAGAAGGTTCCTGCCAAGAGGACACCTATGCCCAAGGTCAGAAGGTCCACTCAAGTGCCAGAACAGCAAGAACCCAAAGAGGCACCTGAAAATAAAGTCACATCTTCCAAACCCAAGAAAGTTCCCACTGGAGAAACAATGAAGTTTACCATTGAATCAGAGGATGAAGCTGCTCAGGATAAGAAGAAGAAGAGAGCAAGAACCACAACTGCCCAGGTTCTTGGAAAGCTCTCAATGAGAAGAGATTTTGAAGAGGAAGAAGAGGTTGCTGCACCAGCACCCAAGGCACCAAAGCTTATGGGTGATGCTATTAGATCAGGGGCTGTAATATCTAAGCCCAAGGAAGCACCCAAAGCTGCCCCCAAGGCCAAGCTTGCACCAAAGAGGAATACCAGGAGTATTCCAGCTGCAGAGAAGAACAAGGCCCTAGTGCCTAATGTTGCTGATGAGGAAGATGAAGAAGGACAGGTCCTAAGGAAGCTCAAGCCCAAGATACCAGACCACAATGATGCCCATCCTGTGGCTGAGGACATGAACATCAGAAGAGACTCAGGGTTGAGGCTATGGAGGCTGACAGATCCATATGCCGCAAGGAGAAGAACTGCTATTGATTACAGGTTCCATACAAAGGAACAACAAGACTTCTATGAGACAATCTTGTTGGACAAGAAGCCCATAGTATGTGATATGAGGTGGGTCGACTGGACCTATATGAAGGAAAATGAAGAGCACTATCCTGGAGTGCAAGACAGCTTTGTTGCTTGTGGAGTTGCAGATTATGTTGGGCAAAAGCTCACCAACTGGAATGATGAACTTATCATGCAATTCTACTCCACAGCACACTTCTATCCAGATGGAAGGATAGTTTGGATGTCTGAAGGTACAAGGTACCAGTCAACTGTTGAGGAATGGGCAAGACTGATCAATGCCCCAAAGGAAAATGATGATGACCTGGATGTATATGCCAAGAAGAAGATGGACCACAATTCCATGGCACACATGTACAAGGAGATCCCAGACAAAGCTGTTGAGACACATAAGTTTGGGTCAGTCCACTATCTTCTGTCAGGGCTGCCCATAATCAATTGGATCCTAAGGCACACTCTGTTGCCTAAGTCTGGTGACCACAACATGATCAGAGGGCATGCAATCAACATGTTGCATTTGTTTGATGTGCCCTAGAAGTTCAAAGTCATGAGCCTTATGGTTGAAACCATTAAGAGGACTTCAGCAGATCAGAAGAGGAGCCGTGGATATGCTCCTCAGATTCAGGAGTTGATTAACTCAAAGATGGGAACATGCAAATATCTATTGGATAAGGAACATTTTCGACTTTATCCAAACTTTGAGGACAATCAGGTTGTCATGAATGAGAATGATCCATCATTAGTACATGCTCAAGAGAAGAAGGAGAAGGCAAGGAAAGAGAAGGCTGCCAAGATGCCAACTCAAGAGGAGGCATCTGAGTATTTCTTGAAGAACAAGCATGAGCAGCTTGGTTACTTGATAGCATCAACTCTGAGGATTGAGAAGGGATTGGCCACCCTCACTCAGAATCAGGAGAGCTTGGAAAGAATCATGGAACTCAAATTCCATGATCTAGATGTCAAAGTAACTGAGATTCAGTCAGTTGTGGAGCAACTATAGGATGACATGCAGGAGAGATAGGGCAAGACTGCCACTAATGTGTTTGCCAGAGTGCCTAGAGACCAGAGGTCAGTTGTAGTGCCTGTGACAGACACTAGAGCAACATCATCTACACCGGCTACAGCTCCTACAGCTCCAGTGCAACCAGCTCCAGCATCAACTCCAGCACCCTCTACTTCAACTGAAGCTTTCGTTCTTAGAGTTATCCGGACACCACCACCTGAGATCAAGCCTGAGAGTCGATCTAGCACTATGCATTTTCTATGAACTTTTTGGTAACTTGTTGCCAAAGGGGGAGAAAAATGTATAGATCATAGGCTTCGAGAGAGAGAGTGTTGCTTTTGTTCTCTCCTGCTTTGATTTTGTGGTTTAAACTTGTTTGCCTTTAATTGCCTGAGATACTATGCTATTCTTGTGAGACATTGATGATCATGTGTTTGATCATAAGCTACACTTATGCAAGTTTGATGATATTATCTTATCTATCCTATGTGATCATTCACTTTGCTTGGTGTGAGTGCATGTATTCAATCTTTATCATTTTGAGCGCTCCATCAAGATGTATGTGACATGGAAGAGTAACCCATGAGCCTAATTCCTTGTGCATTTGCAGTCTAAAGCAAATTTTAAACTATGCACAAATTTAGGGGGAGCTCTTGCTTATCACATACTTCTCAAAGCGACGATGTTTTTCAATCTTATTATCATTTGTCGAAGCTTTGCTCTATATGTTGTCATCAATTACCAAAAAGGGGGAGATTGAAAGTGCAACTATCCCTAGGTGGTTTTGGTAATTCATTACAACATATAGCTCATTGAGCTAATGCTATTCCAAGACTATTATTTCAGGAAAGCTCAATGAATGGCATGGCATGGATGATGAAAGTGGATCCCTCAAAATACTAAGGATAAAGGATTGGCTCAATCTCAAAAGCTCAAGACTCTTCATTTTATATTTTAGTGATCCAAGATCACATTGAGTCTATAGGAAAAGCCAATACTATCAAGCAGGGATGAGGTGTTGCTTAATGAGACTCTTGCTTCATGTGCTTAGTGATATGCTCCAAAACCCTCAGCTACTTTCTCACATCCACAAATGACCTAAACCTAAAGACAAAATCGGTCACACCGATTCTTCCATTCATAGCCACTGCCACAGACCCTAGGCAAATCGGTCTTACCGATAGGGATCTCGGTCTCACCGAGATGGGATTGTAATCTCTCTGTTTCCCTTCGTAACATTTCGGTCTAACCGAAGTGAGCGATCAGTCCCATCAAGATTGCAATGTAAACTCTCTGTTTCCCTTTTGTAACATTTCGGTCTCACCGAAAAGAGCAAATCGGTCCTACCGAGTTTACCTGACCAACTCTCTGGAAAGCTTATTACCAAAATCGGTCTCACCGAGTTTGTGTAATCGGTCTTACCGAGATTATGTTATGCCCTAACCCTAACCGAATCGGTCTCACCGAGTTGCATGTCAGTCCCACCGAAAATCACTAACGGTCACTAGGTTTACTAAATCGGTCCGACCGAGTCTGTTGAATCGGTCCCACCGAGTTTGGTAAATTGTGTGTAACAGTTAGATTTTATGTGGAGGCTATATATACCCCTCCACCTCCTCTTCATTCATGGAGAGAGCCATCAGACTACACCTACACTTCCAACTTACCATTTCTGAGAGAGAACCACCTACTCATGTGTTGAGGCCAAGATATTCCATTCCTACCATATGAATCTTGATCTCTAGCCTTCCCCAAGTTGCTTTCCACTCAAATCTTCTTTCCATCAGATCCAAAACCTATGAGAGAGAGTTGAGTGTTGGGGAGACTATCATTTGAAGCACAAGAGCAAGGAGTTCATCATCAACGCACCATTTGTTACTTCTTGGAGAGTGGTGTCTCCTAGATTGGCTAGGTGTCACTTGGGAGCCTCCCAAAAGATTGTGGAGTTGAACCAAGGAGTTTGTAAGGGCAAGGAGATCGCCTACTTCGTGAAGATCTACCGCTAGTGAGGCAAGTCCTTCGTGGGCGACAGCCATGGTGGGATAGACAAGGATGCTTCTTCGTGGACCCTTCGTGGGTAGAGCCCTCCGTGGACTCGCGCAACCATTACCCTTCGTGGGTTGAAGTCTCCATCAACGTGGATGTACGATAGCACCACCTATCAAAACCACGCCAAAAACATCCGTGTCTCCAATTGCGTTTGAATCCTCCAAACCCTTCCCTTTACTTTCTTGCAAGTTGCATGCTTGAATTTCCGCTACCTATATACTCTTTGCATGCTTGCTTGAATTGTGTGATTATTGCTTGACTTGTCCTAAGATAGCTAAAATCTGCCAAACTCTAAAATTGGAAAAAGGTTAAGTTTTTAATTGGTCAAGTAGTCTAATCACCCCCCCTCTAGACATACTTCAAGGTCCTACAATACCTAGTGCATCGGGTCCAATGAAAATCTTTTGTCACAATACTGGTGTAATTGCCTTGGCAAAGAAATCCAGATTTCACAAGAGAACCAAGCACATCAAGAGACACTTCAATTCCATCCGGGACCAAGTCCAGGTGGGAGACATATAGATTTTCAAGATACATACAGATCTGAATGTTGCAGACCCGTTGACTAAGCCTCTTCCACGAGCAAAACATGATGAGCACCAAGTCTCCATGGGTGTTAGAATCATTACTGTGTAATCTAGATTACTGACTCTAGTGCAAGTGGGAGACTGAAGGAAATAGAGGTAATAATAAAGTTATTATTTATTTCCTCTTATCATGATAAATGTTTATTATTCATGCTAGAATTGTATTAACCGGAAACATAATACATGTGTGAATACATAGACAAACATAGTGTCACTAGTATGCCTCTACTCGACTAGCTCATTGATCAAAGATGGTTGAGCTTCCTAACCATGGATGTGAGTATTTGATCAGTGGGATCACATCATTAGAAGAATGATGTGATTGACTTGACCCATTTCGTTAGCTTAGCACTTGATCGTTTAGTATGTTGCTAGTGCTTTCTTCATGACTTATACATGTTCCTATATATGACTATGAGTATGTAACTCCCGCTTATCGGAGGAACACTTTGTGTGCTACCAAATGTCACAACGTAACTGGGTGGTTATAAAGGTTCTCTACAGGTGTCTCCGAAGGTACTTGTTGAGTTGACGTATTTCGAGATTAGGATTTGTCACTCCGATTGTTGGAGAGGTATCTCTGGGCCCTCTCGGTAATGGTCACTATAAGCCTTGCAAGCAATGTGACTAATGAGTTAGTTGCGGGATGATGCATTACATAACGAGTAAGGAGACTTGCCGGTAACGAGATTGAACTACGTATTGAGATACCGACGATCGAATCTCGAGCAAGTAACATACCGATGACAAAGGGAACAACGTATGTAGTTATGCGGTTTGACCGATAAAGATCTTCGTAGAATATGTGGGAACCAATATGAGCATCCAGGTTCCGCTATTGGTTATTGACCGGAAATGTGTCTCAATCATGTCTACATAGTTCTCGAACCTGTAGGGTCTGCACACTTAAAGTTTGGTGACGATCGGTATTATGTGTTTTTGTGTTTTGATGTACCGAAGTTAGTTGGGAGTCCCGGATATGGTCACGAACATGACGATGAGTCTTGAAATTGTCGAGACGTAAAGATCTATATATTGGATGACTATGTTCGGACATCAGAAGTGTTTCGGGAGGTTTCGGACATATACCGGAGTACCGGGGGGTTAACGGAACCCCCGGGGGGTTTATTGGGCCTCATGGTCCCTAGTGGAGAAGAGGAGGGGCGGCCAAGGCAGGCCCCGCACCACCTCCCCCTCTAGTCTGAATTGGACAAGGAGGGGGGGCGCCCTCAGGGAGTTCTGGATTAGGGGGTATCCGGACAGCCGGACTATATAATTTGGCCGGACTATTGGACCGTGAAGATACAAGAGTCAAGACTTCGTCCCGTGTCCGGATGGGACCCTCCTTTGCGTGGAAGACAAGCTTGGCGATCCGGATATTATATTTCCTTCTTTGTAACGGACTCCATGTAAACCATAGCCCTCTCCGGTGTCTATATAAACCGGAGGGTTTAGTCCGTAGAGACATAATCATAATCATCATAGGCTAGCTTCTAGGGTTTAGCCTCCACGATCTCGTGGTAGATCAACTCTTGTAACACTCATATCATCAACATCAATCAAACAGGATGTAGGGTTTTACCTCCATCAAGAGGGCCCGAACCTGGGTAAAACATCATGTCCCTTGCCTCCTTTTACCATTAGCCTTAGACGCATAGATTGGGACCCCCTACCCGAGATCCACCGGTTTTGACACCGACATTGGTGCTTTCATTGTGAGTTCCTCTGTGTCGTCGCTGCGAGGCTCGATGGCTCCTTCAATCGTCAACAACAACATGGTCCAGGGTGAGACCTTTCTCCCCGGACAGATTTTCGTGTTCGGCGGCTTCGCACTGCGGGCCAATTCGCTTGACCATCTAGAGCAGATCGACAGCTACGCCCCTGGCCAGCAGGTCAGATTCGGAAACTTGAACTACACGACTGATATCCGCGGAGACTTGATCTTCAACGGATTCGGGCCTGCGCCAGGAGCGCCGGACAGTCACGATGAGCACTGCTTAGGCCTTCTGTCAAACAATGCTCGGGATATCGCCCCTGCAGGAACCCCGGACCTAAATCCAGGGCATATTGCGTCGCCCGAGGACGGGTGGATGGACCCCGCCCCGGAGGCCACACACCCATCAGCGGTAGAGCCGAACACAGAGTTCACTCCCAAGGAAGCCTATGACACCGGACCCCCGGACTCGTATCCGGCTGTAGGTTCCAGTCCGCGCACCTCCGATCCCGCCGAATCTGGTTGGGCTCCGATAATGGAGTTAACCGCTGCGGACATCTTCCAGCACTCGCCCTTTGGCGAGATGCTGAACTCTTTAAAGTCTCCCTCTTTGTCAGGAGACTCTCGGCCGAACTATGTCCGGCTCGAGTGGGAAGCAGGCGACGAAGGAATTCATTGCCCACCGACCACCCACTTCATTGCCACGGTCGACGACTTAACCGACGTGCTTGACTTCGACTCTGAAGACATCGACGGTATGGACGACGATGCAGGAGAGGAACAGGAACCACCGCCCACAGGGCGGTGGACAGCCACCTCCTCATATGATATATATATGGTGGACACTCCGAAAGAAACCAATAGCGATGAGGCAATGGAGGACAACCCCTCAAGGAAGAAAGAAAAGCATGGGCGTCGTCGGCGCCGCTCCAAGCCCCGCCACAACACTACCGGCATGGCAGTCAAAAACAATCCAGATGGTGGCGAAGATGAATACAATCCCGATCAGCCTGCTTTCGAAGCAGGCCAGACTGGCGACGGACGGATATTTGGAGAGGGACAACTACATGCCCCCCTCCGAAGACGAGGTGAGCCTCGGCGATGATGAATTTGGCGTGCTTGAGGATCCCGCGGAACAAGTTCGCTTTAAGCGACGGCTTATGGCCACTGCAAGGAGCCTGCAAAAAAAGCAACAGCAGCTCAAAGCTGACCAAGATTTGCTCACTGACAGATGGACCAAGGTCCTGGCCACCGAGGAATACAGACTCGACCGCCCCGACAAAGAGCACACACGGCACAATTCGCTACCTCAGCCTAAGAAGGAGAACCTAAGGCACATACCCCAACGCCAATATACCACCATGGTTCAGGACAATACGAAGGAAACACGAGGCATCATCCTCAAGCCTCGGCGCAATCGTCATAAACATCGAGTCAGGGAAGTCAGTGTCGAATTCAGCGGCCCCCAGTCCGGTCAGCAGAAAAAGAACAGCTCAAACCCATCCGGCCCAAGCAGCATACTCGATCAACCATGTGAAATTCATGGTACCCCCAGAAGGGCGGCCAAGCATACCAATAGAGAATGTCAGATCCTCAAAACAAAACGGCCGGTCGTGCGCCGGAACAATGAAGGGAGGTTCCAAACAGTGAAAGACCGATAAAACATGGTGAGGTCAAAGGAAGATCCCCCCACAGTACAAAAATACGGCCGATCATCTCTGACCACGTCGACCGTCCGGACAACATCAGCCATAGCAACTTTATTGCACTCCCTATCAACCCAATAGTTTGGGGGCTCCATCACACACGAACCCCCACGGGCACAAAACTATCAATAACATCTCCTCAAAGATGCCAGGTGCAAAGGTCAAGTTTTAACTGGCCCACCATACTAATGGTTGTCTTCGGATCACCAAACAAATACCACGCAGAAGAATAAGTCTTCGGCATTGTCCCCTTATACAGTAATTACCACATACTACTGGGATGAACCACGTTGGCTAGATTCAACAGGGTACAACATTAGGCCAGTCCCACGTGACATAGTCACAATTATGGGCAAGGCTGAAGCCCACCCTCAGAGTGGAAATCATACCGCTACTGGAATAGCGAGTCGTGCTTGTTTATCAAATTTTGATTCGGCAGCCAACTACCCGGACAACAACTGAGGAGTCCGAGCTACTTTATGGCATGATAGCCTGGTTCAGCCAGGCTCCGATCAGGCACCCGCGGTTCAACCACAGGACATGCAGCTGCCTTTAAGCATTTGTCTTTACAGACTAACTTTGGCGCAGAACAGGATTGGCGATGTAGAATCAGCTCGGACGCACAAGGCAGGAGCACATAAGTAAAACCTCCCCCCCCCAAAGGAGGTAGTCCGGATACATTTCGGATCGACACACAACCTCCTCTAGTTCGGCCATGACAGGTTCCGCCAAAAACACCTCTTTTTATAATCATAAACCGTACACATATCACTCTACTACAATGCGTAGACTTAAATAACACTTACCGGCCGTCGTTCCTCATTGACGCCTTTCTGTCATAAACGGCACCCACGCCTCGTGTTATGCCCCACTATGCT
Source organism: Triticum timopheevii (assembly GCA_963921465.1). Classification (NCBI taxonomy): domain Eukaryota; kingdom Viridiplantae; phylum Streptophyta; class Magnoliopsida; order Poales; family Poaceae; genus Triticum; species Triticum timopheevii. Next base: position 115,031,946 of record OY997266.1, on the reverse strand, counting down.
AGGGGCTTCATAGTATTCATGATACGGAACCAAAGTCCGACCACCTTTTCGGTCGCTCGGCACCCCGAACTTATATCACTATATGCATCAGCTCCGAATCATGTCTTGGGTCATTAGTTGGGTTTGCCCGGCTCCCATGTTTTGGTAGCTTACTTTCCGCTTCATCGGCTAAGGTAGCGCTGGGAGAACTACTGCGATTGTGTCCCGGTTCTTCCGGACGAGCACCTTATTAGAGAAAGCCGAAAACTGACTGTCATGATACAGCGAGAGCTGGTCAGCTGTTCGAGAGGTTGCAAAATGTTTAAAGATTTATTCCGCATAATGCCATTATAAATGCAAAGTGCGACGGATCGGTCTTCCGATCAGGCGCCGATAGAGCCCCTAGTACGGTCTTCCGAACAACAGGGGCTGCGCCCACCATACTCGAATTCCTATGGCTAAGTGAGAGTGATAAAGCCCTATAGTCTGATTGCCTGGTTTGTGGTGAGGAACACCTCCTTAAAAGGACCCAACAATGGGATAAAGAGTGTTCAGGTATGTCCCGAACACCCCCGTACTTTTTACGAGGGGGCAGAAGCTGACGACTGGCCAACTCTCAGGATTTATATACACTAAATAGCGGCACAGGAAGAACAAACGTTCACATAAATAGGAAATAAATAATAAAAGTGCCATTGTCCCACATTACATAGAATGGCACGACTGCCTTCAGGGAAATATAGGGTCTTTGGTACACTGATCCGCCACAAGGCGGGCTCCTTCCAGGACACCCTCATAGTACAAGTCGGGCTTGCGATGCTCCTTACCCTCCGGCGGTCCCTCAGTCATCAGCTTCTCAGCATCAAGCTTCCCCCGGTGCACCTTCGCACAGGCAAACGCCATGCGTGCACCCTCTATGCAGACCGGTCGCTTAATGACATCGAGTCGAGGGCAAGCACCAACAATCCTCTTCACGAGTCCAAAGTAACTGCTTGGAATTGGCTCCGCGGGCCACAGCCGGAAAACCAAGTCCTCCATGGCTAGTTCGGCCACCTGGTGCAGTTCGACCAACTGCTTCAGCTGATCGATAAAGGGCACCGTATAATTCGGCGCCAAATACTGCGACCAGAAATGCTTCTCCGCAGACTTCTTCTCCTCAGTCCGGTAGAATTGGGTAGCATCTGATATGCTGCGTGGAAGATCCGCAAACGCCACTGGAGAAACAAGAATTCAGCTTGTCGCTTAGAGTTCCTCCCATTACTATGCAAAAATGGCCTTGGGTACAAAAGGCCTGACCAGCCGCAACCTTCCGGGCCTCCTGAATGTCCTTCAGAGCACCTCGTGCTTCTTCCCGAGCATCCTCTGTGGCTTCGAGATCTTGGGCGAGTTCCGATTCTTTCCCTGCTAGACTCTGCTCCAAGGCCTCGCTTTTATTCACGGCCTCCTGGAGCTCTCGCTCAGCTTCAATGACCCTGGCCTCGTGCTTCTCACGAAGAGCCTGTTCGGCGGCGGCCTTATTGTCGGCTTCGGCCACAGCCTTCTTCAGTGCCTCAATTTCGACACTCGCCCCTAGAGCATACAATACAAATATTTTCGTCAGGCACAACTTCTAATTCGTGCTCAACTTAGCACAAGGTTTCTACATACCTTGCTTGTCCTCCAATTGCTTCTTCACACGGACAAGTTCCTCTTCGGCCTGTTCTAGACGCTGCTTTAGTCTGGACACCTCCGCACTATGAGTGGCGGTCATCTCTACAGACGCCTGTTTTCAAACAAAGGGATACACGTCATTAACTGAGTCTCCTACAAAACGGAAATATTTGATCCCCTGTCCGGCTTTCTTTCGCTGGACAGTGCATCAGGGGCTACTACTCATATTATGACAATCTCCCAAAGGTTTCTTAAAAACATACCTCAAAGCCCTTTATAAGACTAAGGCAGGATGCATTCAATCCGATCTCAGCGGACTAAATCTTTTCAATCACCGCACCTATGAGGGCACGATGTTCATCGACGATAGACGCGCTTCTTAGCGCTGTCGATAGGCCGCCCGGCAGCTATGCTTGGACAGACGTTGCTGGCGGAGTAGGCAAGCCTCCCCCCGTAAAAGGTGGATGCTCACCCGATCCTGGAGCTTTAAAGGTCTCCAGGACCGTGTCCGGCTGCAGTCCGAACCTAAGATCGCCCCCGCCATTGACACGCATGGGAGCCGCTGCTCCCGTGTGTCCGGCCCCAGGGATATGCCCCCCTGGTCCAGGTCCCGCTAAGATGACACCTCGGTGTCGCGCCTAGGCTTCGGGGAAGGGGCCTCTAGAGGCGTCTCGCTCGCTAGGGCATCTGAGCTCAGTGAATCGTCCGATGAGGACTGTCCGGCGTGGGACCTTGCCGGGCTGTACAAAATATGGCAATAGTTAAAACTACTACATCCTAATGACCTCGGGCACGTAGGTGTGTGCGGGTTTCGTATACTTACGACTTTACCAGGGGCTGGGCCCTGGGATCCCACTCTGGGCTGCTATCAGCAGCCGTGGTGGACGTCTCGGGGAGGGAACCTTTCCCCCTCTTTGGCGATTCAGCTTCCAGGGATGAGGAGGCCGTCCTTTTCTTCCCTCCCCCTGCGGGGGACTCGTGTTCTTCCTCCTCCTCTTCATCTTCGGAGGAAGGATGGTCGCTGGAATCCTCGGATTTTGCATCCGAAGCATCACGACAACGAAGGCCACTCCGGGTCTTCTTGACCTTCTTGGAGGCCTCTTTGTTCGGCATCTCGTAAGGCGCTGGGACCAGCATCTTCGTCAGAAGAGGTCCGGCCGGTTCCTCCAGCAGTGGGGCCGGACAGTGTATCCGCTCCATCTTTTTCGTCCATTACTGGTACTATTGTAGAAAGCATGATAAGTGCGCCTCCCTCGGGATATGCTGGCTAAAACCTGGATGGACAGAGCATAGCAATCACTTACCGGACTTGTAGAGCGGGATAGTTGATGCCCGCGGTCCTCGGCGGAGCCCGGCCACAGTTTGCCGAACTTGAAGAGCACCTTCCAGATGTCCTTGTGGGAGGAGCCATAGAGCTCCCGTAGGGTGTGGTGTTCGGCCGGGTCGTATTCCCACAAATTGCAGGATCAACGCTGGCAAGGGAGAACCAGGCAAACTAACATCACCTGGACTATAGGTTGATGAGTTTGATGTCCTTGTTGACCATGCTCTGGACGCGCGTTTGAAGCACTGACAGCTCGTCGGATGAGGACCAGTTCAGGTCCTTCTCGGGCCAGGACATGAGCCGTAGGGGGCTCCGGATCTGAATTCGGGAGCAGCGGTCTACTTTTTACCACGTGGTTCGGTGATATAGAACCACTGCTGCTGCCACTCCTTGACGGAATCATTGAAGGTGTCCGTCGACCATACAACCTTGGGCATCTTTCTCACCATGGCGCCGCCGCATTCGGCGTGCTCGCCATTCACTATCTTGGGCTTCACGTTCAAGATTTTCAGCCATAAGCCAAAGTGGGGCGAAATACGAAGAAAAGCCTCACATATACGACGATGAACGTCGAAATGTTAAGGAAGGAATTGGGGGAGAGATCATGAAAATCAATCCCGTAATAATACATGATGCCGCGAACAAATGGGTGAAGGGGAAACCCGATCCCGCGGACGAAATGAGGAAGAAACACGACCCTCTCATGGGGCTCCCGAGTGGGGACGATCTGTCCCGCCGGTGGAAGACGGTGGCCGATTTTCTTGGCCAAGTACCCGACCTCTCGGAGCTTTTTGATATCCCTCTCCCGGACGGTAGAGGCCATCCATTTGCCTCCTGCTCCAGATCCGGACATCTTTGGAGGACCTCTCCTCGGTGGAGAAGGAGAGTGCTTGGGCGCTAGGGCTCGAGCAGAGGGGAATGGACCAGCGGAAGGAAAAGGCGTGGGTAAAAAGGAAGAGACCTTATCTCTTTATAGAGGCGTTAAAAGCTTTTGCGCCTCCCCACTTGCCTGGTGGAACCCACTCGTTCCCCACTCACCGCAATTAGCGGTGCGTTTGGGCTGCCCATACCCATATTGATGAGAATCCTGTAATAAGGGGACATGATCTCTGCTTCAGCAAGACGTGCAGAGGAAACCGCCTCGCAATATGTACTGTGGCTGGTTGTGGGAAAACGGTTCGAATAATGACTCAACCGTAGTGTCATGTCACGTCGTCTAAAATTGCCAGCAGATCAGATTTATGAAGTGCTATGCTCTTTACGGTGGTATGTGAAGATCATCTTGCAGATCCGGACACGGTTTAAGTGCTCGACAACTACTTTGGAGTATTCGGAGATGGAACCCGCCTTGCAATGCCAAAGACGAACTGCGCACCGGACTCATCGTCATTGAAGCCTGGTTCAGGGGCTACTGAGGGAGTCCTGGATTAGGGGGTATCCGGATAGCCGAACTATATACTTTGGCCGGACTGTTGGACTGTGAAGATACAAGACTCAAGACTTCGTCCCGTGTCCGGATGGGACTGTCCTTTGCGTGGAAAACAAGCTTGGCGATCCGAATATTACATTTCCTTCATTGTAACCGACTCCATGTAAACCCTAGCCCTCTCTGGTGTCTATATAAACCGGAGGGTTTAGTCCTTAGAGACAGAATCATAATCATCATAGGCTAGCTTCTAGGGTTTAGCCTCTACGATCTCGTGGTAGATCAACTCTTGTAACACTCATATCATCAATATCAATCAAGCAGGAAGTAGGGTTTTACCTCCATCAAGAGGACCCGAACCTGGGTAAAACATCGTGTCCCTTGCCTCCTGTTACCATTAGCCTTAGACGCACAGATCGGGACCCCCTACCGGAGATCCACCGGTTTTTACACCGACACGCCCCCCTTTCCTTCCTCTCTCTCTCCCTTTCCCCCTTCTCCTACTACTACAAGGAAAGGAGGAGTCCTACTCCCGGTGGGAGTAGGACTCCTTCCTTGGCGCGCCCTCCTCCTAGGCCGGCCGCCTCCCCCCTTGATCCTTTATATACGGAGGCAGGGGGCACCTCTAGACACAACAATCGATCATTGATCTCTTAGCAGTATGCGGTGCCCCCCTCCACCATATTCCACCTTGGTAATATCGTAGCGGTGCTTAGGCGAAGCCCTGCGTCGGTAGCATCATCAACACCGTCATCACGCTGTTGTGCTGACGGAACTCTCCCGCAAAGCTCTGCTGGATCGGAGTTCGTGGGACGTCATCGAGCTGAACGTGTGCTGAACTCGGAGGTGCCGTACGTTTGGTACTTGATCGGTCAGATCATGAAGACGTACGACTACATCAACTATGTTGTGCTAATGCTTCCGCATTTGGTCTACAAGGGTACGTGGACAACACTCTCCCCTCTCGTTGCCATGCATCACCATGATCTTGCGTGTGCGTAGGAATTTTTTTTGAAATTACTACGTTCCCCAACAGCACATCCGGACCCTCCTGGCGGTGTGTATACCTCGCGTTAGGCCAAAGCCATGGGGCTGAGTCGGGTAGCGTCTGACCCGATTAACTTGGTTGGATGGTCCATGATAGGTGGACCTCTCAGTGCGCCAGGAGCCATCGTCATTGGGGTCAGATCAGGCGAGAGATCCATGGGCTATGAGAGCATACATGCCATCGGTTGCTTTGAGGCATGCGGCGGGAGCCTCTCGGGGATGATCTGATTTGTCCAATCTGCTCGGACGGGTCATACCCGGGAAACTTGGCTGGGATTTCCATGACAGGTGGACCGCTAGGTCCGCCCGGGGCCACTCTCATTGGGCGGTGCCTGTCGCTTCTTGCCGGTGCGTGGTAGCCTGGGGCTTGCCGCCGGGCCAAAGCTACGTTGCTGGGTGAGATCATGGCGGGCCCGGGTGAATTGACTAGTAAGTTCATGACCGGTGGGCCTTTCAGTGCATCTAGGGCCACCGTCATTGGGATCGGGTTGCTTGAGTGACTTGAACATTGACACTGGTGGTGCGATTGGGGAGGGAAATGTGCTAGAAATTGATTAGTGAATCATGATCTACGCTTCTCTTCATTAGCGATGGTTGCTGCTCTAGTGTAGCGGTCCTATGAGGCCTTGCCATGAGGACTCCCGTCTAACTACTACAACAAGATTTGGACGACATCAGTGAGAGAGGGGTGATGATGGTGATGTGTCTTCAGCTCACTCCAGTGTTTGTTGTTGTTGCTGACCTAGATGTAATTTCTATTAGTCCTAGTATTCTTTGTCCTCCCTTAATAGTGGATGAATAAATCGGAAGTTTTCCCCAAAAAACAGCACACATTGTATGTGGTATTGGCTGAAGAACTCTTTATGTCCATGTATATCATGTTGGTCTACAACATATAATGGATCAGAACCACCCGTTTATGTCCACATATATTATGTATATCGATAATCAGAACCATCCTTTTTCTATTCTTTTAATCATATAATATATTGTCATAAATATGGCAATATTCACTCCACAAATAGGCTTAATGAGTATTAATTGTACCATATATATATAGGACATGCCGCAGCTGTCAAAATCCATGGCATGTGAGCCTTGTATTTGGATACAAGTTATTGTTGGTGTTTTTTCTATTGTGTACATAGAAAGTTTCTCTTTCAAGAAAAACATAATCTATATGTATTATTGACTGAAGAAATATTTATATCCATGTATATCATTTAGATCTACAATATATTATCGATCAAAGTCGTTCTTTTCTATTGATTGTCCAAAGAAGCAATTTATATTGTATCAATATGCCAATATTCACTCGACAAATATGCTTAATGAGTATTAAATATGACCTATTTATAGGCGAATGCAAAATCCACGATATGTGAGCCTTATATTTGGATACAAGTAATTGCTTGCATTAAACATGGGTCATGGCATACATCTTGCATGCTGCTCATGGCTTTAAATTCGGATGGTCATAGCTAGTTTGCTGAATGAGTTTGATATATCAGTAGGAACAAAGCAGATTCGTGTACTTTTTTGCCTACCGAATTTCTAAGGAGGACGACTACCGAAGCCACTGGTATTTCCTTAAGCCGTTCATCTAGTAATGTTATACCCTTCTACTCTAGTTATCCTTTGATATATAGCTTCTAAAGTTGAGCAGGAATACTCCATGACATCTCTCATCTCTTGTATTCTTGGAAAAAAGGTAGATCCACCATGGAGTGAGTGGATACACAAAGAAAGTAGCATTTCATCATTTTGCTCGGAAGATGGTTAGCATCTTGCTATACATAGATCTGATTGTATTATCATGCCTATGATGCTAATATTTATGGCTAATATGATTTCCCTCCCATAGTATATTTTAATACCTTGCTTCTACAATTGTAGGAGTAGTTGGTACTTATCTTATTGTATGTAAGGCCTTGTTTTCAAATATATCATATGGAATCTGTAGATAGATACCCAATGTATATATAGATAGAGTAAGGGTTTTCTGATACATATAAAAGAACATGATGAGATAAGAAAGTAATAGTTTTGCATTACTATGTAGGGCATATATGTTTAGAAATTATTGAAGTAATCAGCGGTAGGTAATCATGAATATATGATAGTGAATTCAGGAAATTTTGTCAATATATTTTTTGAGAGTAATTTAAGTCTACTTGATTACATCTCAGTCTAGGAAACTCATACAGATGAATTTTAAATATTCTTAATGTGGAGTAATATCCGACTATGTTGGAAACTAAAATCTAAATCTAAATATACTACGTTGGCAACTAAAGTTTACTGGATTTCTTTTTTCACTACTAAGTTCTTTTTTCTTAAGATATTTGTTCATTGCTACCTTTAACTCTATACATGAAAATAAATATTTAGTTTCATGATAACAGATCACCATGGATGGGGAGTTGCTGGAATACGACAGTGATGAGCAAAATATGTTGGACCCCTTCACCACAAGCCAACACCTACTACAGCACGAGCATGGTGATAAGATGCATGGCCTGCTGGTAGCCACTACCAACATGGGCAACACCAACGATGCTAACACTGTTGCTGCAGACAAAGGGAAAAATAATGGAGAGACCCATACTCATAGTGACCAGAGAATGGTGACAAGGCGTGCCCATTATCACCGTCTCCGCAGAGAACAAATCCAACAACTTGAAGCGTACAATACATACTCAATCAATGTTTTTTACCTATCGAAAAATATGTGTACTAATCCATTTCCATTAATGTGATATGTAGTGTGTTCCAGGAATGCCCTTATCCAGACGCGGAACTCTGGAAAGACCTTAGTGAGAGGCTTGACATGAGTGCCCTGCAGGTCAAGTTTTGGTTCCAAAACAAACGCTCCTCCAGCAAGGTATATATTCCATTCTTTTCTACAGTGAATTACATGAGATTTGGATATATATTCCACATGGGTCACCTAAGACATGCAGCTATGCAAGTTTTACTGTTAAACAGTACAAACTCCACTAAAAATATTAGCATGCGTACTTTGCTAACCACTAAAATGACGCATGCCTGAAATTAATAAATGCAGGGCAAGAGGCAACTACAGGACACCAAGAATCTTCAGAGAGAGAACCCGATGCTAAAAGATGAAAACCAAGCCATCAAGTGGGTTGTTGAAAACAAGACATGCCTCAAATGCGCAGGGGTGATGCTAAAAACTCAGGATACCTCGGAGCACCAACGCCTATGTACAGAGAATATGAGGCTTAAGAAAGAACTCCGCCGTGCCACCGCCTATCTTAAAGAGGGTCTCTACCGTAATGGCATGTATCCCCAATTTACCCGCGACTAAGCACAACATCTTCTGTGTTAGTCAATATGACATGAACCCTAGTGTCGCTTTATTCCTTGGCTAGCAAATAACGCACCATGTTGTGTGTGTATGTACACGACTTGGCTGCTGGTTTATTTCTTTATGTAGACTGTTGTGGTTGCTATATGGGATGGCATGAGACCTTGCGATTGCGGCAGCAATGTTGGGGTTGTCGAGTGAGTGGCTTTGGGATGGCATTGCCGTGAAGCTCGGTCTCACTCATGTCTTTCTCCCTTCCTATTGGTAGACGAATGGCTCAAGTAGTGGCCAAATGAATAGACAAGCAAAAACAAAAAATGTGCTAGTTGAATGCCGCACAAAATTTTTATGTGTCTTCTAACATTTCATCGTGTGAGTGTGTCATTCATTGAGATAGATTTTACGTTGATCCTTCTGGGCAAGAAAAAGTGGTATGAGATCATTGATCCTGTTCTGGAGCCTTTGCTTGCCATCCACCACACACACTTCTCAGTGCGTGCACCTGGAGAGTCGTGCCCGGAGCTGGATGACACAGACATGTGGTGAGCTACAAGTAGTAGTACAGAATTCAGTGAACCGGATGGTTAGAGTAACTCCAACGGGCCGATCAAACGGACGGCGAATTTGTCCGCTTTGTTTCCGTTTAGATCGACCGCCCGCCCGGCGTCTGCAATGTTATAGATTTGGGTCGACAGTGCGCCCAACGTGTCGACCCAGTTCATGTCCGCACTCAACTTTTTTCTAAAAGGCCCGCGGCTGATCATGCCAGCGGCCATGTCTCATGCTGGCACCATGCCAATGCCGGCATACAATGCCGGCTTCAAAAAATATCACCATAGTTCATGCTGTCGCACTCCGCTAGCCGGACGACACACATGCCAACACACAAAAAAAAGGGTGGGACTTGAGTTCGACCACGCCATCGCTCCCCCGTGGTCATGCCAGCACACCTGTCGGCATACAGAAAAGATGGCGCCTGCCGCCATAGATCACTCTTCGTCGAACTTGAACATGTCGGCCTGCATCTTACCGAACCAGGGCCTCTTCCTTGGCGACACGGTGTTGAGATCCACCTTCATGATCTCCACCCCGGTCATCATGCTCACGAGAGCCACTCTTTCGCCTTGGTCTTGGCTATGGCGGCCTTGATCTCTAGCATCTTGGCTTGCTTCTCCGCCTCCATCTCAAGCATCCTTTCTTGCTTCGCCGCGTCCATCTCAAGCCTCCTCCTTTGGATCTCCATGAAGGTTTCATTTGCTCTTCCCTTTCTTGCCGGCACTTCTCCTCCCTTGAGTCCTTCTTGGTGATCATGCCCTCCATGGTTGCGATCAAGGCGACGATGCCGCATCCCGCTTGTCCTCCTTCTTTGAGTTGGTCTTTCCCCGCGGCTGAGCCTTCTCGCCGTCCCCAACCTCCTCCACGGCTTGCTTCCCATCACGCGACTTGAGGGCGGCATATTGCGCCTTGAACTTCTCCTCATCTTTGATCACCCTAAAGCAATGGGAGAGGTTGACGCACTTGCCATTGTGTTGGACCTTGAATGCCTCTAAAGCTTGAAATGCCTACAAATGTATTTCATGCAAGCATATTGGCAAAAATGGTATGCAAATGAACACGCAAGCATAAACTTGATGACACAAAAGAGGGCGGCTTGCTAGCATACCATGTCTTGCATGCCGATGCCGCTAACGGGGCGGGTCTTGACACTCTCAAGAGTGGCACAAAACTTGTTGCATTCTTGTTGCGTCACCCTCCATCGCTTCGAAATGGACACCCACCCCCGCGCGCGATGACTATTTGGTTTGGCGGAAACTTCTTGCGCTCATGGAACTCTCGGTAGACACGAATCCAAAAAGTTTAATGCTATTGTTCGGCGCCCGTCTTGGGGTCCTGCCCAATGTCTCTCCAACACTCGCAAAGAAGCTTGTCCTCGGCCGCTGTGTATGCCTTGGTCCGCTTGCTCCTGCGCTTCGGCTTCGACCCGGCAGCTTGGTTGGCGGGCTCCCCCACGAACAAAGGCTCTCCTTTGATGTCGCACTCGTCCTCTTCCTCTAGCCCGTAGTCCTCCGGAAACTCATGGTCGAGAGGGAAGCCGTCCATGTCCAGGCCGACCTGATCACGCATGAAGGCCGCTTGATCTTCATTGTAGCCAGCGGACGGCGTGAACGCCCCTCGGCCATCCTGGGATCGAAGCCAGCGGTCTGCGCACCACCCTCGAAGATCCTGTTATGGATGTATCGTCGTCACCGGCGGCCAGCATTCCGTCGAACAGGTTGCGTGCGACCGGCAGCATGTCGGCTAGCGTCTGCCGCACGCGTTTCCTCACGCCTCCCGTTGACGAGCCACCGGCCACCGGTGTGGCGTTGAGGTCGATGGGCGCGGGCGCGGGCGTGGAAGGCGCGACCACGCTCACCTCGGGCGAGCACTCCCCGGAAAGGCAGGAGGCCTGCGTGTAGACGTGGTAGGCGGGCACCGGGGTGCAAGCCGACGCACGGGGCAAGTCGGGCAGCACCGTCCGAGGGAAGGCGGATGAGCCGGTGCGGGCCGCGGCCATGGCGGCATTGACGAGGCCATGCTGGCCAGGGTTTAACCATAGCATATAGAGCGCCTCTCTCGTTGCCGCCGCGTCGCGGGCGTTGGTGACCTCCTGCTGCGCGGCGGCGGTGACGACGGCCGCCGCGATGGCTTCATCCCTCGCATCCGCCGTGTGCCTCCTGTCTTCCTCTCGGTCGACTCATTTGCCTGATGTTTGGGCGTCAGCACCTTCTTCAGGTTGGGTGCGGCGGTCTTGCGGGGGGCGCGAGGCTTGCCTTTGCCGGAGGGGGCGGCCGGCATGCTGGACGAGGCGAGGGAGGCGAGACCGGTGGCGGTGTCGAGGTCGTCCTCAATGGCGGGGATGGGGCGGGAGCGCGCGCGGGCAGGAGGGTTCTTGGGGAATGGAGGAAAATGGTGGAGACTGCCACCGACCAGCGGGCCCGGGGGAGGAGAAGGCGCGCGCGCGTCCTCCTCGTGTCCGCACCGACGCAAATCCGGCTCACAAATGAGCCGGGATGGGTCGGTAGGCGGACACCAAGCGGAGACGCGTCCGTTTGGGTCGGTGCGTTGGGCCAAATTTTGTGTCCGCGCCGACCCAAACGGACGCCAGCGGACGAAATGGGTCGCCCCGTTGGAGTTGCTCTCATACCTAAGAATTATGCCAAATTGGCTACTCTGTCGCCTATGAATCGGCAAGTGTTGGGATACTACAAGGCCGTGGAGCACATCACAGTCAGGGAGCATGAAGACAGGAACGCACTGGCAACCGATGTGCTGAAGAAGTAGAAGACGACGTGGCCATCAATGGCCCCGACTGACATGCACTGCTTCTCGCAGGCGCTGTCATATTTTTAGACAAGGAAGGAATTTCTCTGGCACGCCGGCAGCCAACGGTTCATGGATCGGATCGACTCAGCGGTTGGCAGAAAGCAGTCAGAGCGAGCGGTCAGCTTCTGGCTGCAGTGCGTGCATTCTTAATGTTATATAGGAGTACAATCACTGCAGCGGCAAAGGCACGACAACAATTACTCGGGGGTTTCCAGAGTTGCAGAGAAGATATGAACAAGAGCCAAAGGTGACCCTCAACCTCAAGATCATTGGTTAGTTCCCCGACAAATAAAAACGATACAATTGATTCGGTTTTTTATGATCAATTTATGCACGAGCTTAACACATCACTTAATTTGTACATACGCCCTTTCATGTGTAACTCAACCTTTTTTGTGCAGACTCCACTGGGCCTCTCCTAGATCATGTGTTAAACACAAAAGTGAGGATGTCAGTCGACACGCAAGTAGATCAGTTAATGGTGATTGATTAGTGAATTGAGAAAATTAGCTAGCTACCTTCCTAACCGTTTTGGCAGCGGGCTGGAGATGAATCTTTTCTCGTAATCCACTACCATATTGCTTCACGATGATTACCATTCGTACGATAAATGTCCGTGTGAAACACATTTCGTTATATTACCGCAGCGCCACTTTGATACTGGTCCACTTATTACAAAGGCAACCGTGGCTGAGCAGAAAATGAGGGCACTCTCATATATAGGTCGAACTTTTTGTGCTACATTTTGTCCTCGCTATCTACCCTGCAGCATCCTAAGGTTTTATCTCCGCTACATGTTTCAGACTAGAATACGGTACATGAAGTGAACATCAGATTTCAAAACAGCTATAATGTCAATGCATATTTGCACATGGAAAAAGAATTTGTGTCTTTGCAAATAACAATCTTAAAAAAAAAATGGAAGACTTGGATTCGTTCATTTTCGCCTGTACTCTCCTACCAAATTCATGTGAAATTCTCACATTTTAAATAGGGTCAAGAAAGATTCTAAGTTGGGAAAGACTCTTCGACTAGAAAGAAAATTCCTTCCTTCAGTATCTTGCATGTCATTGTCACATTAGGTTCTCTTTGGTTTAGAGGATTTTAAACAATAAGACTTTTGGTGGATTCTAATTAGTCCATATGAACCATGCTCTTTTACAGTACCTCAAAATTGATATGAGCCACACATCCATCCTAATCTAATAGCCAATCTTATATGGTACTTGAACATAAGTTTTAAGGTGTACCACCTCCAAATAGGAGGGAGTACCTTATTGATAGTGGTAAAATTGTAGTGAAGTAAGTGATTAAATAAAATGAAATTGTGCTCAAAATAATTAAAAAATGAATTAGTTATGGACTTGCTCGTATGTGTATGACCACAACACCTAATACTAAGATCAGATATGATGATGGCGATCATGACAGGCAAGGGGCTTGGGAATAGGCAAAAGGTATTCATAGTGTTGTTGGGGAATGTAGTAATTTCAAAAAAATTTCTACGCACACGCAAGATCATGGTGATGCATAGCAACGAGAGGGGAAGTGTATCTTCATACCCTTGAAGATCGCTAAGCGGAAGCGTTTATCAACGCGGTTGATGTAGTCGTACGTCTTCACGATCTGACTGATCCAAGTACCGAACGCACGGCACCTCCAAGTTCAGCACACATTCAGCTCGATGACGTCCTCTCCTTCTCGATCCAGCAAGACGGGCGAAGTAGTAGATGAGTTCCGGCAGCACGACGGTGTGGTGACGGTGTTGGTGAAGAACAATCTCCGCAGGGCTTCGCCTAAGCGCTACGGAAACTATGTCGGAGGATAAACTAGAGGGGACGGGGTTGCCGGCACACGGCTTGGTGTTTCTTGATGTGTCTTTGGTGCTAGCCCTGTCCTCTATTTATATGTTGAGCCCTGGGGTCGAAACTTGGAGTAAAAGCCTCCTCAAAGTCGGTTTTGCCCGAAAGGCAAGAGTCCTACACGGACTCCAGGGCTAGATGCCAGGGTTCCCGGCGTCTACCCCCTAGACGCCAGGGTTCCTGGCGTCTAGCCTCTGGTCTCCGCAAAACTTCCTTTTGCACTTTCCAAAAGCCTCGTGGGCTTTCCCCTTTGGCCCAAATAACGTGTTCTCGTATCCAAACATTTCGGGAAACATCCGGAACCCCTTCCGGTGAATTCCGGAACCCTTCCGGAGATCAAACATTATTATCCCATATATTAAACTTTATCTCCGGACCATTCCGGAGTTCCTCGTCATGTCCATGATCTCATCCGGAACTCCGAACAACATTCGGTCACCAACATACATAACTCATGTAATACTATATCGTCAACGAAACGTTAAGCGTGTGGACCCTACGGGTTCAAGAACTATGTAGACATGACCGAGATACGTCTCCGGTAAATATCCAATAGCGGGACCTGGATGCCCATATTGGCTCCCACATATTCTACGAAGATCTTTATCGGTCAAACCGCATAACAACATATGTTGTTCCCTTTGTCATCGGTATGTTACTTGCCCGAGATTTGATCGTCGGTATCTCAATACCTAGTTCAATCTCGTTACCGACAAGTCTCTTTACTCGTTCTGTAATACATCATCCTGCAACTAACTCATTAGTTACAATGCTTGCAAGGCTTATAGTGATGTGCATTACCGACTGGGCCCAGAGATACCTCTCCGACAATCGGAGTGACAAATCCTAATCAAGTAGAGGCATACTAGTGACACTGTGTTTGTCTATGTATTCACACATGTATTATGTTTCCGGTTAATACAATTCTAGCATGAATAATAAACATTTATCATGATATAATGAAATAAATAATAACTTTATTATTGCCTCTAGGGCATATTTCCTTCAGTCTCCCACTTGCACTAGAGTCAATAAGCTAGTTCACATCGCCATGTGATTTAACACCAATATTCACATCTGTATGTGATTAATACCCATAGTTCACATCGTCATGTGATCTAGTTCACATCGCTATGTGATTAACACCCAAAGAGTACTTAAGGTATGATCATGTTTTGCTCGTGAGAGAATTTTAGTCAACGGGTCTGTCACATTGAGAGTCGTATGAAATCTGCACGGAGCTACTCTAGCTAATTGCTCCCACTTTCAATATGTATCCAGATTAAGACTTAGAGTCATCTGGATCAGTGTCAAAACTTTTATCGATGTAACACTTTATGACGAACCTTTTGTCACCTCCATAATCGAGAAACATATCCTTATTCCACTAAGGATAATTTTGACCAATGTCCGGTGATCTACTCCTAGATCACTATTGCACTCCCTTGCCAAACCAGGGCAGAATATACAATAGGTCTGGTCCATAGCATGACATACTTTTATAGAACCTATGACTAATGCATAGGGAATGACTTTCATTCTCTTTCTATTTTCTGCCATGGTCGGGATTTGAGTCTTACTCAATTTCATACCTTTGCAACACAGGCAAGAACTCTTTCTTTGACTGTTCCATTTTGAACTACTTCAAAATCTTATCAAGGTATGTACTCATTGAAAATCTTATCAAGCGTCTTGATCTATCTCGATAGATCTTTGATGCTTAATATGTAAGTAGCTTTACTGAGGTCTTTCTTTTAAAGAACTCCTTTCAAACATTTCTTTATGCTTTGCCAAAAACTTCTACATCATTTCTGATCAACAATATGTCACTCACATATACTTATAAGAAAGGCTGTAGTGCTCCCACTCACTTTATTGTGAATATAGGCTTCAGTGCAAGTCCGTATAAAACTATCTGTTTTTATCAACCTATCAAAGTGTATATTCCAACTCCGAGATGTTTGCACCAGTCCATAGATGGATCGCTGGAGCTTGCACATTTTTCTTAGCATCTTTAGGATTGATAAAACCTTCTGGTTGCATCATATACAACTCTTCTTTAAGAAAACCATTAAGGAATGCAGTTTTGACATCCATTTGCCAGATTTCATAAAATGTGGCAATTGCTAACATGATTCGGACAGGCTTAAGCATCGCTACAGTTGAGAAAATCTCATTGTAGTCAACACGTTGAACTTGTCGAAAACCTTTTTTGCGACAAGTCGAGCTTTGTAGATAGTAACACTACTATCAACTTCCGTCTTCCTCTTGAAGATCCATTTATCTTCTATGGCTTGCCGATCATCAGGCATGTCCACCAAAGTCCACACTTTTTTCTCATACATGGATCCTATCTCAGATTTCATGGCCTCCAGCCATTTCGCGGAATCTGGGCTCATCATCGCTTCCTCATAGTTTGTAGGTTCATCATGGTCTAGTAACATGACTTCCAGAACAGGATTGCCGTACCACTCTGGTGCTGACTGTACTTTGGAAGACCTACGAGGTTCTATAGTAACTTAATCTGAAGTTTCATGATCCTCATGATTAGCTTCCTCACTAGTTGGTGTGGGAATCACTGGAACTAATTTCTGTGATGAACTACTTTCCAATTTGGGAGAAGGTACAAATTACCTTATCAAGCTCTACTTTTCTCCCACTCACTTCTTTCGAGAGAATCTCCTTCTCTAGAAAGGATCCATCTTAGCAATGAATATCTTGCCTTCGGATCTGTGATAGAAGGTGTACCCAACAGTTTCCTTTAGGTATTCTATGAAGACGCACATCTCCGATTTAGGTTCGAGCTTATCATATTGAAACTTTTTCACATAAGCATCGCAGCCCCAAACTTTAAAAAACGACAACTTTGGTTTCTCGAAAAACCACAGTTCATAAGGCGTCGTCTCAACGGATTTTGATGGTGCCCTATTTAAAGTGAATGCAGCTGTCTCTAATGCATAACCCCAAAATGATAATGGTAAATCGGTAAGAGACATCATAGATTGCACCATATCTAATAAAGTGTGGTTATGATGTTCGGACACACCATTACGCTGTGGTGTTCCAGGTGGCATGAGTTTGTGATACTATTCCACATTGTTTTAATTGAAGACCAAACTCGTAACTCAAATATTCGTCTCCACGATCTGATCGCAGAAACTTTATTTTCTTGTTACGATGATTTTCCACTTCACTCTGAAATTCTTTGAACTTTTAAATATTTCAGACTTATGTTTCATCAAGTAGATATACTCATATCTGCTCAAATCATCTATGAAGGTCAGAAAATAACGATATCCGCCACGAGCATCAACACTCATTGGACCGCATACATCGGTATGTATTATTTCCAACAAGTCAGTAGCTCGTTCCATTGTTCTGAATAATGGAGTTTTAGTCATCTTGCCCAAAAGGCACGGTTCGCAAGCATCAAATGATTCATAACCAAGTGATTCCGAAAATCCATCTTTATGGAGTTTCTTCATGCGCTTTACACCGATATGACCCAAACGGCAGTGCCACAAATAAGTTGCACTATCATTATTAACTTTGCATCTTTTGGCATCAATATTATGAATATGTGTATCACTATGATCAAGATCTAACAAACTATTTTCATTGGGTGTATGACCATTGAAGGTTTTATTCATGTAAACAGAACAACAATTATTCTCCGACTTTAAATGAATAACCGTATTGCAATAAACATGATCAAATCATATTCATGCTCAACGCAAACGCCAAATAACATTTATTTAGGTTTAACACTAATCCCAAAAGTATAGGGAGTGTGTGATGATGATCATATCAATCTTGGAACCACTTCCAACACTCATCGTCACTCCCCCTTCAACTAGTCTCTGTTTATTCGGTAATTCCTGTTTCGAGTTACTAATCTTAGCAACCGAACAAGTATCAAATACTCAGGGGATACTATAAACACTAGTAAGGCACACATCAATAACCTGTATAGCAAATATACCCTTGTTCACTTTGCCATCCTTGTTATCCACCAAATATTCAGGGCATTTTCCGCTTCTAGTGACCATTTCCTTTGCAGTAGAAACACTCAGTTTCAGGCTTTGGTTTAGCTTTGGGCTTCTTCACGGGAGTGAAAACTTTCTTGCCATTCTACTTGAAGTTTCCCTTTCTTTTCCTTTGCCCTTTTCTTGAAACTAGTGGTCTTGTCAATCATCAACACTAGATGTTTTTTCTCGATTTCTACCTTCGTTGATTTCAACATCGCGAAGAGCTCGGGAATCGTTTTTCGTCATCCTTTGCATACTATAGTGCATCACAAAGTTCTACTAACTTGGTGATGGTGACTAGAGAACTCCGTCAATCACTATCTTATATGGAAGATTAACTCCCACTTGATTCAAGCGATTGTAGTACCCAGACAATTTGAGCACATCCTCACTAGTTGAGCAATTTTCCTCCATCTTTTAGCTATAGAACTTGTTGGAGACTTCATATCTCTCAACTCGGGTATTTGCTTGAAATATTAACTTCAACTCCTGGAACATCTCATATGGCCCATGACGTTCAAAATGTCTTTGAAGTCCCGTTTCTAAGCCGTTAAGCATGGTGCACTTAACTATCAAGTAGTCAACATATTGAGCTAGCCAAACGTTCATAACGTGTGCATATGCTCCTGCAATAGGACCGTCACCTAGCGGTGCATCAAGGACATAATTCTTTTGTGCAGCAATGAGGACAATCCTCAGATCACGGATCGAATCCGCATCATTGCTACTAACATCTTTCAACACAGTTTCTCTAGGAACATATCAAAATAAACATATGAAAGCAACAACGCGAGCTATTGATCTACAACATAATTTGCAAAATACTACCAGGACTAAGTTCATGATAAATTTAAGTTCAATTAATCATATTACATAAGAACTCCCACTTAGATAGACATCTCTCTAATCATCTAAGTGATCACGTGATCCAAATCAACTAAACCATAACCGAACATCACGTGAAATGGAGTAGTTTTCAATGGTGAACATCACTATGTTCATCATATCTACTATATGATTCACGCTCGACCTTTCGTTCTCAGTGTTCCGTGGCCATATCTGCATATGCTAGGCTCGTCAAGTTTAACGTGAGTATTCTGTGTGTGCAAAACTAGCTTGCACCCGTTGTAGATGGACGTAGAGCTTATCACACCTGATCATCACGTGGTGTCTGGGCACGACGAACTTTGGCAACGGTGCATACTCAGGAAGAACACTTTTATCTTGAAATTTTAGTGAGAGATCATCTTATAATGCTACCGTCAATCAAAGCAAGATAAGATGCATAAAAGATAAACATCACATGCAATCAATATAAGTGATATGATATGGCCATCATCATCTTGTGCTTGTGGTCTCCATCTCCGAAGCACCGTCATGATCACCAGCGTCACCGGCGCGACACCTTGATCTACATCGTAGCATCGTTGTCGTCTCGCCAACTATTGCTTCTACGACTACCGCTACAGCTTAGTGATAAAGTAAAGCAATTACAGGGCGATTGCATTGCATACAATAAAGCGACAACCATATGGCTCCTGCCATTTGCCGATAACTCGGTTACAAAACATGATCATCTCATACAATAAAATATAGCATCACGTCTTGACCATATCACATCACAACATGCCTTGCAAAAACAAGTTAGACGTCCTCTACTTTGTTGTTGCAAGTTTTACGTGGCTGCTACGGGCTGAGCAAGAACCGTTCTTACCTATGCATCAAAACCATAACGATAGTTCGTCAAGTTAGTGTTGTTTTAACCTTCTCAAGGACCGAGCATAGCCACACTCGGTTCAACTAAAGTTGGAGAAACTGACACCCGCCAGCCACCTGTGTGCAAAGCACGTCGGTAGAACCAGTCTCGCGTAAGCGTACGCGTAATGTCGGTCCGGGCCGCTTCATCCAACAATACCGCCGAACTAAAGTATGACACGCTGGTAAGCAGTATGACTTGTATCGCCCACAACTCACTTGTGTTCTACTCGTGCATATAACATCTACGCATAAAACCTAGCTCGGATGCCACTGTTGGGGAACGTAGTAATTTCAAAAAAATTCCTACGCACACGCAAGATCATGGTGATGCATAGCAACGAGAGGGGGAGTGTATCTTCATACCCTTGAAGATTGCTAAGCGGAAGCGTTTATCAACGCGGTTGATGTAGTCGTACGTCTTCACGATCCGAATGATCCAAGTACCGAACGTACGGCACCTCCGAGTTCAGCACACGTTCATCTCGATGACGTCCTTGCCTTCTCGATCCAGCAAGACTGGCGAAGTAGTAGATGAGTTCCGGTAGCACGACGGTGTGGTGACGGTGTTGGTGAAGAACAATGTCCGCAGGGCTTCCCCTAAGTGCTACGGAAACTATGTCGGAGGATAAACTAGAGGGGACGGTGTTGCCGGCACACGGCTTGGTGTTTCTTGACGTGCCTTTGGTGCTAGCCCTTCCCCTCTATTTATATGTTGAGCCCTGGGGTCGAAACTTGGAGTAAAAGCCTCCTCAAAGTCGGTTTTTCCCGAAAGGCAAGAGTCCTACATGGACTCCAGGGCTAGACGCCAGGGTTCCCGGCGTCTAGCCTCTAGTCTCCGCAAAACTTCCTTTTGCACTTTCCAAAAGCCTCGTGGGCTTTACCCTTTGGCCCAAATAACGTGTTCTTGTGTCCAAACATTTCGGGAAACATCCGGAACCCCTTCCGGTGAATTCCGGAACCCTTCCGGAGATCAAACACTATTATCCCGTATATTAAACTTTATCTCCGGACCATTCCAGAGTTCCTCGTCATGTCCATGATCTCATTCGGAACTCCGAACAACATTCGGTCACCAACATACATAACTCATATAATACTATATCGTCAACGAAACGTTAAGCGTGCGGACCCTACGGGTTCGAGAACTATGTAGACATGACCGAGACACGTCTCCGGTCAATGACCAATAGCGGGACCTGGATGCCCATATTGGCTCCCACATATTCTACGAAGATCTTTATCGGTCAAACCGCATAACAACATACGTTGTTCCCTTTGTCATCGGTATGTTACTTGCCCGAGATTCGATCGTCAGTATCTCAATACCTAGTTCAATCTCGTTACCAGCAAGTCTCTTTACTTGTTCCGTAATACATCATGCTGCAACTAACTCATTAGTTACAATGCTTGCAAGGCTTATAGTGATGTGCATTACCGAGTGGGCCCAGAGATACCTCTCCGACAATCGGAGTGACTAAACGACCAAGTGCTAAGCTAACGGAATGGGTAAAGTCAATCACATCATTCTCCTAATGATGTGATCCCGTTAATCAAATGACAACTCATGTCTATGGTTAGGAAACTTAACCATTTTGATTAACAAGCTAGTCAAGTAGAGGCATACTAGTGACACTATGTTTGCCTATGTATTCACACATGTATTATGTTTCCGGTTAATACAATTCTAGCATGAATAATAAACATTTATCATGATATAAGGAAATAAATAATAACTTTATTATTGCCTCTAGGGCATATTTCCTTCAAGTGTGTGCATATGCCTGGCTCACATGGGTGTTGCTTATTTTCATCTCTGGCAGAGCAAGTTCTGCCTACACGTTTTTTTGAAACTTCTACACGAAGAGGCTGAGAAGCCAGCGTTCCATGATACTGGTTGTGATGACATCGGAGCTTAATGCATTCTTCCCTAGCAATGGCGCTATAAAAGGGCTTGATTATGTTACCCACAATCATTCCTGAAAGTCCACAGGGTTGTTGTACATCTTCTCTTTAATTAGAACAAGCACAGTGGCCCTCGCAAATGTGAGGGCATCATTTTAATGGGTAGAGAAGATGGTAACATATGGATTATTTATATTATATTTGTATATGAACTTATCTTTTCATTTTACGACCATGAATTTTAGAATGCAAAATTTCAAAATAATGCCTATCTTATGGATGCCCGTGAACTTTTTTCCAAGCTTTTAATTTGGATTAAAGGATGTATTCATGGAAAGTGAGCAAACAAATACTGGGGCATTTTTTCACCTCTCTTTAGTGATATTTCTCATGCACTCATCTCGACACACTTATGATCTTTTGGATATATTAGAACATAAAAATGTACATATTTATACACAATATCAGCCCTCTTTCTGAAATTATTTCAACCACAAATGTTCCTAGGGTACAAATGTTTTTGAAAGAATTAGTTTGAACATAGGATTCTAAGAATTTAAAATATAAGAAAGTAGAATTAGGGATGTGATGATATACTAAAAGCTAGTATTAGGAAAACCAAAAATTATGACTATATGAAACATAAAAGTTAATATCAGTGAGGTCTCACCTCTTTCTAGCACGCTATTAAGATAAGATGTACAGTGAAAAAATCATTATAGATTTCCATATAAAATTATGAAGGATTACATTTCAGAAAAGACCATTAGAAATATTTTATTCATACTCACAAAGGCCTTCTGAAGAATACAACACATTGGAGTATACACAAGAGCAGCGTAGGCATGCATCAACAGGCTGAAGCCTGCCCTCATGATTCGGCCTCTTGGTTTTGAACATGCAATTTTTTTCATTTATGAGAAGTGAGAAGTGAAAAAAATAAACTAAACACTCTTGCTAAAGTTTAATGAATCATAAAAAATGCAACTAAAAAAATTAAGCAATAGATATGAAAATGTCAATTATGTATAGTAAATTATTTAAAGGTTTGAGAGTTACAACACTAAGTTGAATATAACATGAATGGGAGTTACAACACTAATTTGAATATAACATGTAAACAGTGAAAAGGAAGACCATAAAAATTTAGCTTACGGATGAAATCCACTATCCTATGCCACTTGATACACACACCCCATAGATAGTCTGTAGTACCTGCATTTGGAAGTAAGCACAAATTATTCTTTCATAGCAATATTATATAAGAGTAAAAACTATGAGGTAATATCATGTCTGGTGATATGTACACATGAAACATCAAGATTTTTTGTGGAAGCTGCAACGTATTGCCATTGAGAGAGTGTATTTTTCCTCAATTGCCTCCATTGTACATCACCTATAAACATTTTATGCACCCTCTGTTATCTGGAATATAAAAGAAGGCAGTTGTGATTAGATCATCCCAGTACCAAGTGTTGATGCATGGTCTTTCACATCTATGCAAACACTGGAATTTATCAAATATGTTTACCTTATAGTTCCTAATCAACTCAAATGAAAGAAACAACTTACTTTTATATACAAGAATAGAGAAATGTAACATATTAAGAAAGGTTGATGAAAGACAGGATCAGGTACAAATTTCCCCGAAGTTCTTTTAGAATCGAGTGAAGGTTGTACACAACTTTCAACTTTCACAGTTACCTTTGACAACCTATTAGAACTAAATGCAGCATCAACACATAAATATTGGAGAGCAGAGAATGTAAGGACACACTCAGTTTCTTTTTCTTCAAAAAATAGAGGTTGCCAGTAACCTTTGTATTGATCCACGGCTCCTTGACGCGGAAAGTTAATTAAAATGTATAATCCATATTGAACACTCTATCTAAGTCAATATTATCAAGTGCATCTTACATTTAAAACCCAGGCTGGTTAACATTTCATAATTATATAGTTTCCTTGTTGATTCCACACACACTCTATGAGAAGAACTTGTCTCAAGTAAGCTACATGGTAGCTCTAAACAAAAACAAATAGTAGACTCACATTGTGTGAGATACAAATATGTTACTCCAACTTCAAATGATTTAAGCTACCAAGGTGACACATCATAATATCATATCATTGATGTCTCCCCTTTGCATCATCTGTGTCCTCCTTATAATAAGCATGGTAGTATAGTTGCGCCGTTAGAGAGATTTAATACAAGAAAATTTGAGCGTCACATCAGTTACAACTTACAATAGATTTTTATTAAACTCAAACGTACATTGAACTATTATTATCTGGCGAACCAGAATGATAGATAATAAATGAAAACTAGCTTTGCCAGTAAGGAGCAACATCACAGAATATTAGAAATGAAGTATTCATACTAATGAAGCTACAAGTAAGGAAGAAGTATAGCAGAATTAATATACAAATTGCTATATTTCAAAGAATTTCAAAGTAACCACAAACATGTGTGTAAGTCTTCATTAAATTTTAGTGCTTCATGGCCTATATATCACCCAGAAAATCACAATAGAAAATAGTTGCATGTTTATGTCAAGCATCAAGTTATGTGGCTTATAAAGTTAATATCACAATATCGCTAGTTTGTCAGTATAAATGTAAAGCGTAGGGTGATGTCCAACATTATCTGTGTAAAGTTATCTAATCACATATATAGTGAATGAGATATTACCGACGTAATATATATAATAAAACAAATGAACTTGTGCATATTTCCTTAATTAAAGTGCAGTCGCTGGTACTTATTTGCAACTGGTCCGAATAACACATAACTATTTCTTTATCAACTATTTGTCATTCATATTCCGATATAAATACTAATCATCAGAATTGATGGAATCTTTGAAGCATGGCGTCCTGAATAGAATACACCACTGAGGAAACAGAGCTCTTGTCTTAACTGAACCTTACAAGCAATATTTCAGCATGTCACTACATAGTGTATTGTAGAAATCTAGTATTGTTACTTGCAGAACTAACAGGACATCTTAGGTCTACACCTTTGAATGTGCAAAACAAAATTTAGGTCTGTGTGAGAAGACAGAAGACAAAATTATGGTATTAATTAATGCTTCATGCAATGAGATGTGTGCGGTGTAGTACTATAATTATGTATGTTCATACGTCCCTCTGAGAAGAGCCTTTGTAGAAATATTGCTTGCCGCCAAATTATAGTTATGCACTACTGCATGCCACACGTTAAGAAACAACGCGTGCATGCATATATGTACTCATGTTATTCAGAATCTTAGCAGCGAGATACACATCTAATTCTGCTAGCTGCCTTCATGAGAGTGCATGATAGCTTGATCAATTTGCCGACCACCAATCAGTCGAATGTTATGTTATGGTACGTGCATGGCTGGACGTTGGATATCCCTTTGAAGCATCCAATATGAGGAGATCGCCAGACATGGAGGACATGCATCTTGAGGTTTCAAAGAAGATGTCGGGGAGGCGACGATGGTAGCTTGCCTTGCTCCAGCTTTACATGCCAACCGTGAGACCATAACTACAGAAAAATATATTAAAGTAGAATTGCTAGACAAACATGAGAGAGCAACATTAGAAAAATAAATTAGGGTTGGAAAATCGTCGATCTTCAATAGCTTTGTACTGTCAGGCCGTGATCTTCTTTAATATGAGTGGTAAAGGCGGTGATTGAGATATATTGGCTGTGATTGGGGTGGATGCCTATTGGGAAAAGAAGACAACGCAGAGCCACGGCTGATCGGCTTTGCTTTGGGGATTGGCTTATGGGCATTGCTAGACGTGTAGGAGAGAGAACATATGGGTGAATGTTTTGTGAGATTGAATGAATGGGCAAATAAGTTTAGCGTATAGGAGGTGCCTCATTGATGATGCTATTGGTGGGTCATTTTATATAATTATATTATGATCTAAACATTGTAGTTTTATGACAAACCCAATTAAAGGTTAGATGTTTCTAATTTCTACGGAAATTTCTATCATAATTCTCCATATTCAGGTAAGCCCGTTAAGTACTTTTTATGTATAATAGATAAGTCACGATGCCATGCCCACTGACTCCACTAAGTATAGCCATGTATGATCGAAGAAGCCCAACAACCACAGGGTGGCCTAGGCCTGCTCCTCAAAGTTCTCAGATGTTAGAGGACGCATCGCCACCTTGATGTACAATACAATGACTCTACTTTTTATCTGGAGTAGGTCTACTATATTGTGCATGTATCAACCAACTTGGGACTCATGCAATATTAGAAATGGGCAGGTACATAAGGTTTGTCAGATATCCCCCACCCTGCCCCTCCCCTGAATTGGTACAAAATCATCTCAGCTTCAGACACCACATATGATCTAGCGACCGAACCCCATGTACACATAAACCATAGTTCTCATATGAGTCTACAGAAATCAACCCGGACAAGCAGGAAGTAGGGTATTACGTCGATCCGAGATTCAATGTAACTCTCTCCCTAGGTGCACTACTGAGATCACCAATGCGTACGCGACACCAGATGATTATTGTCGGGAAAATAGCACCGCAATGAGTACCAGGCACATGCAAGTGTAGGTTGACTTTTCTCCTTTTAACATAAAACAAGATAAACTAATAGGCGGGTGTGCAAGCAAAACCTTCAAGTATCCACTTCTCAATTAACTGACTTGTAAAAAAGGTTGTCACGTAAAATAAAAAACAATTTTAAAAGATAAGCACCAATGAGTTCAACAGTTTCACAATCTCTCTCTCTCTGTGTCTCTGTCTCTCTCTCTTCTGCTATTTATGTTGTTGGCTAACCAAAAAGAATGCTACCATGTACTACTAACGATAGGTGCGAAGCAAAACATGACATAGCTTTTGTCACACTACTATTTCCTTCTCAGGGTTTCCAAAAATTACACGAAATGAGGGGCCAATGAAGTCCATGCAAACCCATGCCAAATACATTAATACATGTACATAATATATCATCCCATAATAGCATGATGGAGTTAAATTATGGATGTATTTATAAAGGGTATAAGACGCAATGATATGACCAAGATGTAACTCTCAATCATTACACATCCTTGTTAGAATAAAAATTTAACTATGGCACAACCATAATAGTATCACTTTTGCAGAATCACAAATAATCCTAGATCCAAGCAAATGTGGGAGAAATCGACATGTCTACTACTAAAGAACCCCCATAGTCTTGATGGACTACTCACACGTTATGGGATCATCGTGGAGGATATGTGGATTGGATCATTACCATGGGTACAAACCAATCCTTTGTAATCTATCATGGATTCCGGCGGAGAAGAGAGTTGGGCAATATTTTATCCCCAGAGAACATTTCTTTGTTGGTGGGTCATCTCCCCCCCCATTCATCTATAAATACAACAAAAAATGAAGTCCTTATGATGTATTCAATCTAGAATGGTAGCGATAACGGTTGGATGAGGGCGGTGGAGCAACTGGTGGGCCCTACTTCTTGTTGCATCCCGTAAGTGTAATTTGCGTATTAGTTTCTTTGTCATCATATTATTTGATATTTGGGCCTTTTCTTTTTATTGGCATTGTTCTTTTGACGTTTTCTACAAATAGGGAGATCATATGAATTGTCATGTCTACCAGTTATACTTGAAATTAAGTAAAGCAATAGATGAAAATATAAGTATGCAAGAAGTACATGACACAAAAAGACATCATAAATCTAGAAGTAAACTTGATAGTTTTTGGACGTATTAATTAACACCTTTGTACAACACAATGCACCATCATGGGGTAACTGCCAAGATTAAGATAATTAATGACAAATACTCAGATCATATGGATATGATTGTCCATGTCCAAAGACAAGTTTCTCGATTTATCTAGTCCATGAATTAATGAAGTGAGCAGTATTAATTAAGCCTGCATGTGTGCATTGCAAAATGAATGCCACGCCATGAGGGGTTTAGCTAACAACTGGTATGATGAAGGAGCTGACACCAGGGAGGAGGCGTGAGGACCAATAACTATGCACCCATTTGGTGGGCCACCAATGTGAAAAAACATATTCGACCTGAAATAAAAATTGTATATTAGCCGAGGAAAATTCTATAAGTTTCCTCAACTCGTAGATATTTATGCTAATATCACCTCTCCACATTAACTTTCAAGGGCTGTAATTTTTTTCTAGGAAATCCCGCAGAGAATACAAAATGTCAAAGATTGAATCCTTCGAAAATCCTATGATTTTTTTCTACAATAGGGTGCCATAGGTTTTCCATCAAATTGTGAGATCTTTGGGGATTTTTCATATGTGTCTGGGCCAACCATGTCATGTATTGCATCATGATAGAAAGTTTCTATCTTTTCATGTGGTGCAACCAAATGATTTCTATTATAACTTCCATTGTTTATTAAAACACCCTATAAATTAATTAATAAATTTTTATTGCAAATCATTAATTCAAGCATATGCCACATAGGGCAGCAAACTATTAAGAAGGACACCATCAGACCTACTACCAAAACAATACTTCGCTATCTCGTGTGTCATTCCATCGGTAAGCCGATTAAGTTTTTGAAATGTTATAGTTCTGGAGAAGTCGACCCTCAATGCCTTATTATTTAGATCAACGAGAGGAGACCTGTCAAGGCTTCCATTTGTTGGAAAAGAAACTACAAAAGTACAATCAGTCCCCATAATAATAGACTTGTGAAGAGTGATACCAATATAATGCCCAGCAAGAAAACCTGAAGCTTAGCTTCATTAAGACTAGTACACCGGCGAATAAAATCCTGTCGAAGAGATGATGACTTCGCTATAAGAGTTTCTAGCAGCAACCCCCACACCAAGGGCGCTCATAGTCTCCAGAAAACTCTGGTTTCAACATAGATCTTGATATAGTTAGCAAAAAGAGGCTGTGAAACCACATATATTTTAATGGAGCATGGCCGGCCATTAACCATCCCACCATTCCATTACCTTTGTTGTTTGAAACCAACTCAACTTCGTCCTGACACAACCATAAGGTGGACCGGTAATTATCCACATCAATAGTAGCGGCAATAACAAATTCCTTTCCCTTCCAAAAATCACATCATTTCTCAAATGCTAGGCTCTACGAAAAAGGAAGAAAATTTGCTCCCATTTGACGGTGTCCCAGCTAAGGTCTCACCACGTAAACTCCTGGCCATGTGAGCCAGTCGAAGGATCCCTTGTCATATTTTTTTTGCCCACTTTGGGCTACCCATGGCACACACAATGCAGATTCCAGAAGACTTGTGCAAGACAAGAAGCTGGATTTGTGGAGGAATCTACCTCCTCAGATGTAGCCGACTAGGATCCATGTACCCTAGTACCACACGGTATCCTATATAAACCGAGGTTCCATGCTCAATAGATACATAAAAGAAAACATCTTGCTAGTTTACATGTGCTATATACATACTCCAACATAGTAAAACACAAGCATGATGTAGGGTTTTATTTCCTCACAGCCCCTGAACATCGGTAAATCATGTGTCCTATTTACCATCATTCCAAGACACCTAGCTTAGGATCCCCTACTAGTAGGTCTGTTGGATTTAGCACTAACAGTGGTGGCCCACAGAAGTCCTGCTAGGTAATCGCCGCAGTTCGATGGGTGTCACGATCAAAGCTTGGACCGGCACCGACATGACTTTCGTGATAGGCCAGATGTTCGCCTTTGTCTGCACACCTTTGTCACCAACTCGATTGGCCTCCTGGGCCAGGTCAAGTCCTCTGCTCGAGGTCGAATCACAAGATTCGGCAACATGGAGTATATTGTGGATGTCCGCGGTGAATCAATCTTCACAGGCTTGGTTTCTCCCTAACTCTAGGAGAAACACATGCCGCTTCCTTTGGGCCCCATGTCAGATCTGGCCCTTGAGGAGCGTTAGAAGCCTTTGTCAAGGTTGATGTCAGATCCGGGCCTGAATTTGCTCTTCCTCGTTCCAATCTCAGACATGATAAAAGATGAGCAAGAGAAATTCATGCCAAGGTTAGTGTCAGATCGGTCCCCAAAGCGGTTTCCCCTATGGTCGATATTGGATCAGGCCCGAGACATGTGTTAGAAACCTGTTCCGGGAGCTAGGTCAGATCAGGTACCAAAGTCGTGACCCATTGGCCAAGTGTTAGAAGTTTCTCATGGATTTGATATTATATTAAATTTAGGAAATCACAAAGTCGGATGCCCCAATCCAGACATCATAATGAATCATGGAACTCCCCATCGGAGTCGATGTTTTTGACCAACACAACACCTATATCATCACCAATGTCGAAGATCTCACCGACCTCCTCGAAGGCACGACTGACGAGGTCAAAGTCAAGAAAGAGGAGCCAAAGAATAAGATGAAAGCCAACCACCAGCCACAGGCAAGTGGAAGGCCACCTCTACTCTCTCGCCCGACCCATGGCTATTAGGAGTCCCCCTCTCCGCCAACCAGCCTGGACCGAGCCAAAGCTTCAATCGCACCTCGTCAATGGGTGGATGTGCCCTCGTGAAACCTTATATGGGATGGTATTCCACCGCGATGTAGCGACGTAGCGGATATGCGAAGGTGCCACCGCGCCACTGTGGATGGGCAGATCAGCCATCTCACGACCACGGATGAGCGAATCATCCACCTCGCCACTGCAGAAGGGCGGATCTTCCACTGCAACATGACGGATGGGAGGATGTGCCACCGCGGCACATCACGTGGGTGTATCATCCACCTCACCGTCGAGGATGGGCGGATCAACCACTGTGTCACCGCGGATGGGCGGATGACCGCCGCTATCGGGCGGAGCGTCACCTCGTATGGTTGGATGTGCGACTAGGTCATTGATGCTACTATGCGGTTGGGCATAGATCGGGGAAGGCCAATGTGAATTGGAGGAAAATATAGTAAAAGGACGTGCCCCTGAGGTACTGACCAAGCATAGGAGGTAGAAAGTAGAAATCCTTTCCACTGATGAGAAATTTAAGGTGGCTACAAAATCGCAGTCGCCTTTAATGTTTCCTGCATTGTCCTAACCACCTCTGGACATGCCTATAGTAATGTTAATTGCCTGCGATGGAAGCGAGTTAAGTGAAATGCACTAACAGACCTAATATACGCAATTCTATATTCATTGGTGCAATGCATATGAAGATACATACTGATTATGTTGTTAATGGAAGGAAAGTATATGGGTAGAAATAACAAAATGGCAAGACTTCAGTCGAAACTTTGGCAAGTTTGACTTCCAATAATGTCACCACCACCATTTTAGGCTCTGGGTATCAAGACAGGTGTGGCTGGAAAAGAAGTTCACAATATTTAGAATTTTTTCTATGATTCTGTTTTATCAGGTTGAACAGAATTACCAGCTTGATTGTGGAATTATATGTCTTCATCATATGTGACGTAGTTCAGTTGCTCCCAAGGTTCCTAGATCCCTTGAGGAACTAGATTATTTTCATATAGGTGAAAAAACATGGACATGACATTAATTGAATTACAAAAATATAAAGGATAAGCATTCATGCTACATTCTATACTGCATTGAGGAGAAAAGAAAATAAGAGTTTCTTTTAAAAATTCATTAACTTTTTGTTGGACCATGATCATCTATCAATTATTAATTTTCTCCACTTTTTCTTACAATGTGTGTTATATTATTTTAGATACACGTTACAACCATCTAACATGAAACTGATTTTTATGTATTCCTATAACTACACCTAAGATTCATCGACTCCCTCTCCGTCAAAATATATAACACCCTTCAAATTTTGATTCTAAATTTTACTATGCATCGTAATAACAAAATGTAAGTTATATGCAATGACAATTATAGCATTTGAAACTTCATATAAGTATGCATATTGTGTTATAGTTTTTATCCTATAGATCATATTTTTTAGTCAAAGTTAGGTTCACAATTTGATGAGGTATTGCATATTTGGAAGGAAGGGGTATATATAATTTAATATTATAGAACGTCACTTGATTTTTATCGTAAGTACTTCATCGAATTGTATCGTTCTATGATGTGGCAATATATTCCCGCTCTTTTTAATACTACTAGTCTTTTCTAACAAATAAGATCTACATGATATAAGTGAAGACATCATTTGAACAATTAAGAAATAAAATCAAATTAAACATATGGCCTTTTAACCATTTTCCATCAACACAGCTCATTAAACAGGTGTGGAACAAGCCAATATTTCTGGACATTTTTATTGTCAGAGTTTGGATCATTTGGAAGGAAACAAAGAACAAGTTTGTAAGGGATATCCCTTAAAATCATCGTTCATGATGCAAGATATTAAAGAAATAATTTTCCCTTCTGGCCCAAAGGGTCAAGCCTACCCTAGTGCATTTCACTTCCTCATGTGATGGAGTCATGTCCCTTGGCGATGGAGTCATGTCCAACCGGAGCTCGGATGTCCGACTGTGCACTTCCTATGGCAGCTCAGCCTTTGACTTGCACTTCCACCTTCGTTTCCCTCACGAATGGTGTAGGTGTACTCTTGTGCTTGCACTCATCCTTGACTCATGTAACGATCGGCTCGAACCTATACATGCAACAGGGGTCAAGTAGTATACCATCCTCGAAGGGCACAAATAAACACTCTGAAAGGAGAAGATTCACCTTCGCATATGTGATGCACGTGTCCCTTGCCGATGGAGCCGTGTCCATGGCGATGACCCTAGGATGCTCCATACCAACTTATCAATTGTCTACTACAATCAGGTTTGTTTGGTTTCCATGAGAGGGGCAATGATGGTGGTGCTCCTTTGGATCGCTCCAGTGCTTGTTGTCGTACCTAGGTGGTCTATGGACCTGTATGTAATTTATGTTCACTTGGTATTATTTGTGCTTCCTTGATAGTTGATGAATAGATTGGAAGTTTTTCCCACAAGAAAACATACTACGTATGTTGTATGGACTAAAGACCTCTTTAGGTCCATGTATAACATTTTGATCAACATATTATGGATCTCATATGTTCTTTTCTGTCTACAACCCAAACCACCCGTTTACTCACTACTATAGGAATGCCTAGCGGTGGGGGGTGGGAAAAGGCTAGCAGTGGCGGGCAAGGCTCCTAGAGCCGCCCGCCACCGACCTCCTGCCACTACTATTATGGCATCAGTGGCGGGCGGGTGCCCGCCACTGGTGGGCATAGTCTAGTGGCGGGCGCTTTTTGTTGCCTGCCACAACAGTTTTCTCCGCCCGCCATTGGTAGTGGTCTTGGCATACAATAGAATTGATGTCGCATCAGCATTTATTGATGTCGTCCCATCATTTTAATTAGGTGGTTAGAGTATTTCGCACTCAATAATCACATTGCAATACAAATATAGAATGTTGTCTCATCATTCGAATAATCATGATGTACATTAATTGTTACAACATCGCCATAATAAATAAGAGTAATAGTGAAGCAAAGCAGTTGAGTATAGAACGTGTCGGAGAAAAAAACATGTGTGTCTCGAGTAGGCTACTCGTTGGCAACCGATGACCAGAATGTGTCTTCGACTCGATGAACTTGTTCTTCGTGTGACTGTGGCGCGGAGTGGTACTTCCCATCCTCATTTACAACCTCCTTGTTGATGATTTTGGCCAGCACCTTTCGAATACGCTTAGCTCACAAAATAATTCCCCTATGTCAATGTCCTTCTCCACATCCTTAGACCACTTGATGATTTGGCTATGATTTCACAAATATTAGCTTTTCTTCAAATAGTCGGTCATGACAACCATTGCAAAGTAGCCGGACATATGGAAGGTTCTGACATTTGGTTCTTGATAGAAAAATGAACTTGAATTCTGAGTACTGCGTTATCTTGTTGTTGAAGTTCTTCCACTTGCTTAGAGCATCACTGAGAACAAACTTCAATTTTGTCCATTGCTTCTAAGGGTCTCTCTTCAAATTGAGTGAACGTTAAAAACTTACTTGTTGGTCACTTCGCAATAAACAAAGAAATAAGCATGGACGAGATCAAGCTAGAAGGTCAACTATATATGTTTCATAATAAATGAGTGAACATTAAAAACTTACTTGTCACACTATGGCAACAGAAAGGTGTCCTTTTGCGGGTGAATCGAAATCATGACGGGAATAGGTAGTTTGAGATGAGTTCTTGGCTAATTACAGATTCGAGGTTGTGGCAGTGCATGTAAACAGGATCAAGTAAAGACACTTTACTATGCCCGAGTAGGGGGTCTAAATATCGATGAAGTGCCCAAAGCCTCATTAACACCTAAGATAGTGCACTCACATAGAAGGTATTTGCATGGATCACCTCATTAATTGGCACATCACTTATATTGGACAAAAACTGAAGGTCGAAATTATAACCTTGTAGAACTTTGGACCTGTAACCTTGTTGACCTTCTTCTTTTGATCTACGTACCACGTCGTCGTGTAGAACATTAAGATTTGTCGAGAGGGTCATCAACGTAGAGTCTGATAGCGACGATTCATTGGGCTTATACTGATTCCATTTATGTCCTTCGGGAAAGAAAATTGGCATAGGTGGCTTTCTGCGGATGGTCCACAATCAACAGGTAGATCCTTCCTCGCTGATTGTGGAATATCCTTAGCTATGTTGTCTCCAGTGTTGTCACTGTTGAAAAGGGGGTCGAGGTTCGCGAAGGCGGGATCGGTGTCATTACCTGAGAATCTGTGTGGACTAATCTCCTCTATATCACCAAGTGGCCACTTAAGCAGGTACGTACCCCCCTATTACTTGTCCTAACATAGTGATGCCTTTATCAGGGGGTGAGGCAACGAATACTATTCAAAGCCCGACATTATGTACTGAACTAGCACCCTCGTCACGTCCAGTGGTCGGACGACACCGTGCATCATTCTAGTACCATCTGTAAATGGAATTAATTGCCCCTTGGCAACCTTCCTCGGCACGCCATTGACTTTGGCTAGCAACCAACATGAAACATCCTGTGATGCTTCTGGACGTTGGGTGCTATTATACAGATGATGCTCATGGCCAGACGGGAATATTTCAGCTAGCCTTCTTTGAATTTCCGCATCTACTTTGGCATCAGTCCTGTCATCAACTTTGATTTTCCTTCTATATATTTTTAACTCTTTGGTCTGAGAAAAGGCCTGGTCCCACAACATCCTACCCGCGCCCAACACACGTCCATCCTTGGGCTTCCTGTCAACCCCAAATCCCTCGTTCTCAGCCCATGTAAGATGGTCTTCATAACTATAGCCGTAGGGAGATTCTTCAACACCAAGTCCAATTACTCCATTTTTCTCAACAAAAAGTACATAAGTTGTGGTAAATGATGAGTATGATAATAATTGTAGTAGCTACTAATTATTAGTCTTCAGTGACATTACCAGGCTCTCCTCCATCGAGCAAAGTTGCGGCATCGGGAGGACGAACTCGTTAGTCTCTGGGTCTCGAACTGCATGGGCCCCGAGGACATGGAAGTCACGCAGACGATCTCGATGTTCCAAGAATGGATGTGGTTTACCCGCGGCTTCAAAGCTCACAGCCTCCTTCTCCCACTTGGGTATTGTAGCTTTGTAACCACCAGGGCCCAAACATTGGTTACCTGGCAGATTTTTTTGTAAATTACGAAAATGATCGCATACCTCCTTGCTTGACTCACTTCCCGATGATTCAAAAATCTTCGTCCATTCTTCGTGATCCATAGTTGGATTGAGCCACTTAACGGTCTCGAAGTCCTTGCCCATGAGATTGCAACTGGGACTGGTCTTCCAGTCCCTAAACATTTTCGACCATTTCGATATGGCATACTCTGCGGCCTTTTTTTAGAGTTAGACAGAAATGCATAACTCTGGTGTAACGATGCATAACTCTGGTGTAACGCTTCGAGTAGCTTCTGCTTATGTCTGCCGATATACTTGCAACCCATCGAGACGTTTTTTCTCAAGATGCAACCTAGCATTTTACTATCTGTCTTTGCCATGGCATCTGGGGAGATTGGATCTCATGTTTGGCCAACTACAGTTATTATAATGATACCTTCGTGAAGCTTTTTCGGTTGCCTAGCCTTACGCGTGGTCTTGTTGTCGACGGAGGTGCCAAATGAAGTCTCGTCAGCGTAGCTCGTTTCTCCTCGCCCGATGGGCGGTTCTTCATGATGGTCGTTGCCCGTCTCGGCGTCTGTGGAGCCCATCTCAATGTCAAGGTTGTTGTCGTTGAGTTCATCTTAAAATGATGCTCCGGTGTGGGGATCCATTCCTCCAATTGCAAAATTGACAAAGAGTTAAAATTTTGGCATGATCTTTGCTAAAAGTAGGGCATATTGTGTGACAGAAATTCGACGGAACATAAATTAATCAATGTTTCTCATATTAATTCATGCAAATTGTTGGGATGTTGATCTTAAGTCACACCGATCTAGCATGTAACACGTCATATCACTTTGTGGCCTCACGCACGATAACCCACGGCTGCCACCTTACCTTGGTCGGGACCGTTTGTGCCTTTTGGCTCACATATATGATTATGTCGCTAGCATCCATATGACAGAGAACCCGGACTGACATGACTAGTCGTAAACCCAAGGTGGACAAACTTACAAGGGTAGGAATACGTAACCCAGCAATGAACGTGTCGGTCATTAACGTATGAACCCAAGTTGTAGCAAGCTACAAGGACTTAAAGGAACAACACGTGACATTTCCTCGAAGGGACAGGCATATGAACAAAGAAGGATACATGTCGGCTAACCCAAGTGTTAAGGAGCAGTATCGAACTACCAGGCTCAATGGAAGCATCATGAGACATTTCCCCGTAAGGAAGGCTACCAAGAATAAACAAATAGGTGTCGGATCCTACACATATCAATACACATTACACGTACGCGTAACATGCAAGTATTTGATGTACAACATGGAATCACAACATAACTCAACAACTCATACAGATAAAGGCCCAGAAGAGCCATCATACAAACAGGGGTCACATGACCCAACATACAGAGAATACAGGCAACGGAAGTATAACATGTCTTCGTATAGACAACTACAAATGAAAATGGCTGAGAAGCCTGACTTTCTACAAGACGCTCCCAAGGGTACAAGATCATAGCTGATGTAACAAGCTAATCATCAAAGTCCAATCGAAACTACTAGCAAGACAGAAGTCTCACCTACAAAACATAAATTAAGCAAACGTGAGTACAAAGGTACTCAGCAAGACTTACATAATATCCTATCATACATGCATTAGTATCAAGAAGGCAATACGGTTTAAATGCAGCAAGCCAGCTTTGACTCAGTGGCTATCCTATTCTATGACTGCGAGTAACTTCTTTGATGTAAGATAGCGCACACGAGTCCACTAATCACCAGACCAATACACCACTATGGATTCTATCCCATCTCCCTACAAGAAGGCCATCCATAGCACTCACAGTTATCTTGAGCATTTTAGAGTATCCACTTCAAGTTGTCTATGTACCACATAAGTATCCAAGTAGTCCACAACTAAGGACGCGGCTACTCGAATAGATAATGTTAAGCCTGCAGGGGTGTACTTCTTCACACATGCTCTCACCACTTATCACCGTGTACACGTCATGTATCTCGAAAACCTTCATGTGGAAGCCTGGCGAGGGTGTCGGCCATGACCTGACTAACCACACACGACTCTAGTGCAGGTTTATGGCCTATTTGAGTATGTATCCGCAAGGGAAAGTCCGGTCGAGGTTTCTATCACGGCCTCAAACAATGTGTGTAGGGTTCCCGAGCCCACCATCCGGGTGCCACTTAGTACACTGGGCCAGATGCCTAGTCCGTCCCAAGTCCACCCACCCGGGTGCCAACTGGTAGAAAAATAGCACTGCCTACAAACACCAGAAACTAGTTGCAACTCCTGGACAGATATCAAGTCGGCTAATAAGTCGATAGGGGCACTTAAGCATTCCAACATGTAGTAGTAGCTAGTCTTGGACAACATACAAAAATCTCAGTTCTTAAGGACGGCTGCAGTGAGACAACCCACCGTGTACTCCTACGTGGCCTCTCACCACTACTTTACCAAATCGTGTTCACACGCTTAACTCTCACCATCAGAACATGGCATAACACTCCAATTCATTCCCAATGAATCAGACCTGACATAAATATAGAAGTAGTGGGCATAGCATGGTATCAACACAATATGGCTCAATCAACTGCTACACATGTAGTGGGTTTCAGCTATTTACTGTGGCAAAGATAGGTCATGCAGAGGAATGGGTTCAACTACCGCAACATAAAGTAGCAGCAGTTGAATCGTCGTTGTCCTAATGCAATAAAAGAGAGCACGAGCCTAAGACTGGGTTTGTATCAGAATGCTCCAAGGGGGGGTGGGTTGCTTGGCTGGTAGATCAATAGGGGGGCACTGCTCCTCGGATAGGTACTCTAGAACTATCTCTGGAGCAGAACCTATTGAGAAGGATGGTGCGAGCAGTCAATACACAAGGATATGCAACAATATGATGCACCAACATGGCATGAAGATGTGATGTGGTTTGTGCTAATGCATCTAGCATTCATTTTGGATAAAGTACATTTCAACCAAGGGTCCAAATGCACCTCTAGATTAAACCCTTTAGAATGCCATTTATGAGTTTTCCTATATTAAGTAGGTATAAAGTGGTTTGTCATGCATGAAAATGGTAAGGATGGATAGACTGATTTTTTCTGATAATTTTTCATATATAAATTATTTCAATCTGAATTTCTATGAATTTTTGATGTTTTTACTAATTTCTAGAATTTCCAGAATTATAAATAATCCAGAAATTTATTTACTGCATAAGCACCGCGTAATGCCTACATTAGCAAGTCAACTACACTGACTGGGGTCGAACCTGACATGCAGGGCGCACACGTAAGTGACACGGGTTTAAACATGGGGTTAAATGGGCCTAACTAAAAGTTTAGGCGCGTCGGGGCCCACTGTCTGGGGCAGTGAGGTGGCTAATTAGGGGGGGGGGGTAGTCCTAATGACATACCACGTCGGCTTTTGCTGAAGTTTGGCTGGCGACGACCAAACCCACGAAGGGAACTCGCCCGGCCTGTGCAACAGGTGGCGGCTGGGCGCGGGGAGACCACCAGTACGTAGGCCACACTCCCACGCATCCAGGGAAGGTAGCACAGGGTCGCGGGGCGCCCGGAGTTGACGTCGGCGAGCACATCCGCGGTGGCCGAAGCTACAGCTCAACGAAACCGAGCCCACGGAGCACGACAGTAAACGTAGGCGGTGGAGTTGGGTTCGTGGGGACTTGCTGAGCTCACGGAAGGGCTCGGTTGTGAGCTGTGGCTGTGATTCTCACGGTGGCACCATGGACGGCGGCAGAGAGGCTTTGGCCATGGCGGGTGCAGCACCTAGAGCATGCAATCAAATGTGGGAGCAAGGTTGAACAGCGGCGGGGCTCAAAGCGAATCCGGAAGAGTCAACAACGAGCTCAGGGGAGGTCTGGTGCAGCGAGAACGTCGATGGCGATCTCGGGCAGCCAACGATGAAGATAAGGGCATAGGCTGCTCCATAGAGCGTACGACAATGCACAGCTCAGCAGAGATGATGAGGGAGACTCGGCGAGGCTTGTGGACACGTTAGAGAGGCGATATCGTGGCAGTGGGTACGGCAACAGTGAGCGGCGGCGACGGCAGTGATCGGCTGTGGCGAGGATCAAGCAAGGAGAGGGCGAGGGCGGTAGTGAGGCGGTCGGACGGTAGCGGGGAGGTGAGCGGTGGAGTCGCACTGGCCAGGGGAGGCCAGGCAGGCTGCTGCATGCCATGCCAAATGCGCGCACGCAAGGCACCCGCCCCATCCGACTGGCGGGAGGAGGGAGACGACTGGCACTGGGCCAGTGGGCCACACAGTGCCAGGCCGGCCAGTGGGCTGCTAGCTATGTTTCCCCTTTTTCTTATTTGTTTTCTGATCTTTTTTTCTGTCATTTGTTTTGATTTAGTTTTAGGAACTAAATCATTTTCGTTGCTTCTAATAATTTTTACAGGGACTAAAGGGGTTATTCCAAAGCCCCTCACCAAAAAAGACAATTATAGAAGCAATAAATATTTATAACATTCCCAAAGCCCCTCACCAAAAAAGAGAATTATAGAAGCAATAAATATTTATAACATTTATTTGCTCCAATTCAAAATACAATATGTGTTAATTCAAAAATCCAAAATGTCGGGGAAAAATGTGCGTCATCTATGCTTACTGTTTCCAGCATGTATAAAAAATGATGAACATTTTTGAAAGCCACTTTGGGTTCACTGAAAATATTTAGTTGAACCTATTTGAATTCCTTTGATGCCAGTGTTTGATCATCCCTATTTCAAATTTCAGAGAAAGTTAAACATGATGCAACATCGAGCATACCAGACTAGGGATGTGACAACTCACCCCCACACAAAAGAATCTCGTCCCGAGATTCAGGAGTCGGCAGAAAAAGAGTGGGGTACTCCAGTCGAAGACGATCTTATCGCTCCCAGGTAGCTTCTCTCTCAGAATGATGAGACCACTGAACCTTCAGAAACCTGATGTTTTGATGTCGAGTCACTAGTAGAAAAACGACCTAATGTGAGACACATTAGTGCCGGCTCGATTTTGGCCCAGTACTAATGGTACCATTAGTGCCGGTTTGAACGGCTATGCATTAATGCCGGTTCGTTTTGAACCTTTAGTACCGGTTTGGGCCACGAACCGGTACTAAAGGGGTGGTGGCAGGCTGGCGTCAGGCCGGGGCCCCACGATCACCTTTAGTACCGGTTCATGGCACAAACCGGTACTAAAGGGCTAACCTTTAGTACCGGTTCGTGCCACGAACCGGTACTAAAGGGGTTTGACCTATAGTACCGGTTCGTGGCACCAATCGGTACTAAAGGGCAATTTTCAACCTCTACCCCCCCTATATCGCCATTTCAGTTTTGAAAAATACAAAAGAAAATGATAAAAAATTCAAAAAATAAAATTCTTCGAGATGTAGTTATATTACTACATCTACTAGTTAGAAAAATT
The DNA here is from genome assembly GCA_963921465.1 of Triticum timopheevii. Taxonomy (NCBI): domain Eukaryota; kingdom Viridiplantae; phylum Streptophyta; class Magnoliopsida; order Poales; family Poaceae; genus Triticum; species Triticum timopheevii. Next base: position 114,991,273 of record OY997266.1, on the reverse strand, counting down.
AAAAAACTTAAATTTGGACATGTTTTGCAAAAAGTGTAGGGAAAATGTAAAAGGGCTATAACTTTTGCATAATATATCAAAAAACGTATAATATATCAAAAAATTCAGCACGAAAATCCGCATTGTCGGCTTCGGCCATAGCCTTCTTCAGTGCCTCAATTTCGACACTCGCCCCTAGAGCATACAATACAAATATTTTTGTCAGGCACAACTTCTAATTCGTGCTCAACTTAGCACAAGGTTTCGACATACCTTGCTTGTCCTCCAACTGCTTCTTCACGCGGACAAGTTCCTCTTTGGCCCGTTCCAGACGCTGCTTTAGTCCGGACACCTCCGCACTATGAGTGGCGGTCATCTCTGCGGATGCCTGTTCTCAAACAAAGGGATACACGTCATTAACTGAGTCTCCTGCAAAACGGAAAAATTTGATCCCCTGTCCGGCTTTCTTTCGCCGGACAGTGCATCAAGGGCTACTACTCATATTATGACAATCTCCCAAAGTTTCTTAAAAACATACCTCAAAGCCCTTTATAAGACTAAGGCAGGATTCATTCAATCCGCTCTCAGCGGACTGAATCTTTTGAATCACCGCACCTATGAGGGCACGATGTTCATCGATGATAGACGCGCTTCTTAGCAGTGTCGATAGGCCGCCCGACAGCTATGCTTGGACAGAGGTCGCTGGCGGAGTAGGCAAGCCTCCCCCTGTCAAAGGTGGCTGCTCACCCGATCCTGGAGCTTTAAGGTCTCCAGGACCGTGTCCGGCTACGGTCCGAACCTAAGATCGCCCCCGCCATCGACACGCATGGGAGCCGCTGCTCCCGTGTGTCCGGCGCCAGGGATATGCCCCCCTGGTCCAGGTCCCGCTGAGATGACACATCGGTGTCGCGCCTAGGCTTCAGGGAAGGGGCCTCTGGAGGCGTCTCGCTCGCCAGGGCATCTGAGCTCAGTGAATCCTCCGATGAGGACTGTCCGGCGTGGGACCTCGCCGGGCTGTACAAAATATGGCGACAGTTAAAACTACTACATCCTAATGACCTCGGGCACGTAGGTGTGTGCGGGTTTCGTATACTTATGACTTTACCAGGGGCTGGGCCCTGGGATCCCACTCCGGGCTGCTATCAGCAGCCGTGGTGGACGCCTCGGGGAGGGAACCTTTCCCCCTCTTTGGCAATTCGGCCTCCAGGGATGAGGAGGCCGTCCTTTTCTTCCCTCCCCCTGCGGGGGACTCGTGTTCTTCCTCCTCCTCTTCATCTTCGGAGGAAGGATGGTCGCTGGAATCCTCGGATTTTGCGTCCGAAGCATCACGACAACGAAGGCCACTCCGGATCTTCTTGACCTTCTTGGAGGCCTCTTTGTTCGGCGTCTCATAAGGCGTTGGGACCAGCATCTTTGTCACAAGAGGTCCGGCCGGTTCCTCTAGCAGTGGGGCCGGACAGTGTATCTGCTCCACCTTTTTCGTCCATTCCTGGGACTATTGTAGAAAGCATGATAAGTGCGCCTCCCTTAGGATATGCCGGCTAAAACCCGGATGGACAGAGCACAACAATGACTTACCGGACTTGTAGAGCGGGATAGTTGATGCCCGCGGTCCTCGGTGGAGCTCGTCCATAGTTTGCCGAACTTGAAGAGCACCTTCCAGATGTCCTTGTGGGAGGAGCCATAGAGCTCCCGTAGGGTCTGGTGTTTGGCTGGGTTGTATTCCCACAAATTGCAGTATCGACACTGGCAAGGGAGAACCAGGCGAAGTAACATCACCTGGACTAGGTTGACGAGTTTGACATCCTTGTCGACCATGCTCTGGACGCGCGTTTGAAGCACTGACAACTCGTCGGATGAGGACCAGTTCAGGCCCTTCTCGGGCCAGGACGTGAGCCGCAGTGGGGCTCCGGATCTGAATTCGGGAGCAGCAGCCCACTTTTTACCACGCGGTTCGGTGATATAGAACCACTACTGCTACCACTCCTTGACGGAATCATTGAAGGTGCCCGTCGAGCATACGACCTTGGGCATCTTGCTCACCATGGCGCCGCCGCATTCGGCGTGCTCGCCATTCACCATCTTGGGCTTTAGGTTGAAGATTTTCAGCTATAAGCCAAAGTGGGGCGAAATACGGAGAAAAGCCTCACATGCGACGATGAACGTCAAAATGTTAAGGAAGGAACTGGGGGAGAGATCATGAAAATCAATCCTGTAATAATACATGATGCCGCGAACAAATGGGTGAAGGGGAAACCCGATCCCACGGACGAAATGAGGAAGAAACACGACCCTCTCATGGGGCTCCGGAGTGGGGACGATCTGTCCCGCCGGTGGAAGACAGTGGCCGATTTTCTTGTCCAAGTACCCGGCCTCTCGGAGCTTTTTGATTTCCCTCTCCCGGACGGTAGAGGCCATCCATTTGCCTCCTGCTCTAGATCCGGACAACTTCGGAGGACCTCTCTTCGGTGGAGAAGGAGAGTGCTTGGGCGCTAGGGCTCGAGCAGAGGGGAATGGACTAGCGGAAGGAAAAGGCGTTGGTAAAAAGGAAGAGACCTTATCTCTTTATAGAGGCGTTAAAAGCTTTTGCGCCTCCCCACTTGCCTGGTGGAACCCGCTCGTTCCCCACTCGCCGCAATTAGTGGTGCGTTTGGGCTGCCCATACCCGTATTGATGAGAATCCTGTAATAAGGGGACACGATCTCTGCTTCGGCAAGACGTGCAAAGGAAACCGCCTCGCAATATGTACTGTGGCTGGTTGTGGGAAAACGGTTCGAATAATGACTCAACTGTAGTGTCATGTCACGTCGTCTAAAATTGCCAGCAGATCAGATTTATGAAGTGCTATGCTCTTTACGGTGGTATGTGAAGATCATCTTGCAGATCCGGACACGGTTTAAGTGCTCGTCAACTACTTTGGAGTATTCGGAGATGGAACCCGCCTTGCAATGCCAAAGACGAACTGCCGCGCCGGACTCATCGTCATTGAAGCCTTGTTCAGGGGCTACTGAGGGAGTCCTGGATTAGGGGGTATCCGGACAGCCGAACTATATACTTTGGCCGGACTGTTGGACCGTGAAGATACAAGACTCAAGACTTCGTCCCGTGTCCAGATGGGACTCTCCTTTGCGTGGAAGACAAGCTTGGCGATCCGGATATTATATTTCCTTCTTTGTAACCGACTCCATGTAAACCCTAGCCCTCTCTGGTGTCTATATAAACCGGAGGGTTTAGTCCTTAGAGACAGAATCATAATCATCATAGGCTAGCTTCTAGGGTTTAGCCTCTACGATCTCATGGTAGATCAACTCTTGTAACACTCATATCATCAATATCAGTCAAGCAGGAAGTAGGGTTTTACCTCCATCAAGAGGACCCGAACCTGGGTAAAACATTGTGTCCCTTGCCTCCTGTTACCATTAGCCATAGATGCACAGATCGGAACCCCCTACCCGAGATCCACCGGTTTTTACACGGACACGCCCCCCTTTCCTTCCTATCTCTCTCTCCCTTTCCCCCTTATCCTACTACTACAAGGAAAGGAGGAGTCCTACTCCCGGTGGGAGTAGGACTCCTCCCTTGGCGCGCCCTCCTCCTAGGCCGGCCGCCTCCCCCCTTGATCCTTTATATACGAAGGCAGGGGGAACCTCTAGACACAACAATTGATCATTGATCTCTTAGCCATGTGCGGTGCCCCCCTCCACCATATTCCAGCTTGGTAATATCGTAGCGGTGCTTAGGCGAAGCCCTGCGTCGGTAGCATCATCAACACCGTCATCACGCCATTGTGCTGACGGAACTCTCCCACAAAGCTCTGCTGGATCGGAGTTCGTGGGACGTCATCGAGCTGAACGTGTGCTGAACTCGGAGGTGCCGTACGTTCGGTACTTGATCGGTCAGATCGTGAAGACGTACGACTACATCAACTGTGTTGTGCTAATGCTTCCGCTTTCGGTCTACAAGGGTACGTGGACAACACTCTCCCCTCTCGTTGCCATGCGTTACCATGATCTTGCGTGTGCGTAGGAATTTTTTTGAAATTACTACGTTCCCCAACAGCACATCCGGACCCTCCTGGCGGTGTGTATACCTCGCGTTAGGCCAAAGCCATGGGGCTGAGTCGGGTAGCATCTGACCAGATTAACTTGGTTGGATGGTCCATGATAGGTGGACCTCTCAGTGCGCCAGGAGCCATCGTCATTGGGGTCAGATCAGGCGAGAGATCCATGGCCTACGAGAGCATACATGCCATCGGTTGCTTTGAGACATGCGACGAGAGCCTCTCGGGGATGATCTCATTCGTCCAATCTGCTCGGACGGGTCATACCGGGAAACTTGGCTGGGAGTTCCATGACAGGTGGACTGCTGGGTCCGCCCGGGGCCACTCTCATTGGGCGGTGCCCGTCGCTTCTTGCCGGTGCGTGGTAGCCTGAGGCCTGCCGCCGGGCCAAAGCTACGTTGCTGGGTCAGATCATGGCGGGCCCGGGTGAATCGACTGGTAAGTTCATGACCGATGGGCCTTTCAGTGCATCTAGGGCCACCGTCATTGGGATCGGGTTGCTTGAGTGACTTGAACATTGACACCGGTGGTGCGATTGGGGAGGGAAATGTGCTAGAAATTGATTAGTGAATCATGATCTACGCTTCTCTTCATTGGCGATGGTTGCTGCTCTATTGTAGCGGTCCTATGAGGCCTTGCCATGAGGACTCCTGTCTAACTACTACGACAAGGTTTGGCCGACATCAGTGAGAGAGGGGTGATGATGGTGATGTGTCTTCAGCCCACTCCAGTGCTTGTTGTTGTTGCTGACCTAGATGTAATTTCTATTAGTCCTAGTATTCTTTGTCCTCCCTTAATAGTGGATGAATAAATCGGAAGTTTTTCCCCAAAAAACAGCACACATTGTATGTGGTATTTGCTGAAGAACTCTTTATGTCCATGTATATCATGTTGGTCTACAACATATAATGGATCAGAACCACCCATTTATGTCCATGTATATTATGTATATCGATAATAAGAACAACCCTTTTTCTATTCTTTTAATCATATAATATATTGTTATAAATATGGCAATATTCACTCCACAAATAGGCTTAATGAGTATTAATTGTACCATATATATACAGGACATGCCGCAGTTGTCAAAATCCATGGCATGTGAGCCTTGTATTTGGATACAAGTTATTGCTGGTGTTTTTTCTATTGTGTACATAGGAAGTTTCTCTTTCAAGAAAAACATAATCTATATGTATTATTGACTGAAGAAATATTTATATCCATGTATATCATTTAGATCTACAATATATTATCGATCAAAGTCGTTCTTTTCTATTGATTGTCCAAAGAAGCAATTTATATTGTTTTAATAGCATAATATATTGTATCAATATGCCAATATTCACTCCACAAATATGCTTAATGAGTATTAAATATGACCTATTTATAGGCGAATGCAAAATCCACGATATGTGAGCCTTATATTTGGATACAAGTAGTTGCTTGCATTAAACATGGGTCATGGCATACATCTTGCATGCTGCTCACGGCTTTAAATTCGGATGGTCATAGCTAGTTTGCTGAATGAGTTTGATATATCAGTAGGAACAAAGCAGATTCGTGTACTTTTTCGCCTACCGAATTTCTAAGGAGGACGACTACCGAAGACACCGGTATTTCCTTAAGCCGTTCATCTAGTAATGTTATACCCTTCTACTCTAGTTATCCTTGGATATATAGCTTCTAAAGTTGAGCAGGAATACTCCATGACATCTCTCATCCCTTGTATTCTTGGGAAAAAGGCAGATCCAGCATGGAGTGAGTGGATACACAAAGAAAGTAGCATTTCATCATTTTGCTTGGAAGATGGCTAGCATCTTGCTATACATAGATATGATTGTATATATTCATAGATCTGATTGTATTATCGTGCCTATGATGCTAATATTTATGGCTAATATGATTTCCCTCCCATAGTATATTTTAATATCTTGCTTCTACAATTGTAGGAGTAGTTGGTACTTATCTTATTGTATGTAAGGCCTTGTTTTTAAATATATCACATATGGAATCTGTAGATAGATACCCAATGTATATATAGATGGAGTAAGGGTTTTCTGATACATATAAAAGAACATGATGAGATAAGAAAGTAATAGTTTTGCATTACTATGTAGGGCATATATGTTTAGAAATTATTGAAGTAATCAGCGGTAGGTAATCATGAATATATTATAGTGAATTCAGGAAATTATGTCAATATATTTTTTGAGAGTAATTTAAGTCTACTTGATTACATCTCAGTCTAGGAAACTCATACACATGAATTTTAAGTATTCTTAATGTGGAGTAACATCCGACTATGTTGGAAATTAAAATCTAAATCTAAATATACTACGTTGGCAACTAAAGTCTACTGGATTTCTTTTTTCACTACTAAGTTCTTTTTTCTTAAGATATTTGTTCACTGCTACCTTTAACTCTATACATGAGAATAAATAATTTGTTTGATGATAACAGATCAACATGGATGGGGAGTTGCTGGAATACGACAGTGATGTGCAAAATATGTTGGACCCCTTCACCACAAGCCAACACCTACTACAGCATGAGCATGGTGATAAGATGCATGGCCTGCTGGGAGCCACTACCAACATGGGCAACACTGACGATGACAATACTGCTGCTGCAGACAAAGGCAAAAATAATGATGGAGAGACCCATACTCATAGTGATCAGAGAATGGTGACAAGGCGTGCCCATTATCACCGTCTCCGCAGAGAACAAATCCAACAACTTGAAGCGTACAATACATACTCAATCAATGTTTTTTACCTATCGAAAAATATGTGTTCTAATCCATTTCCATTAATGTGATATGTAGTGTGTTCCAGGAATGCCCTTATCCAGACGCGGAACTCTGGAAAGACCTTAGCGAGAGGCTTGACATGAGTGCCCTGCAGGTCAAGTTTTGGTTCCAAAACAAACACTCCTCCAGCAAGGTATATATTCCATTCTTTTCCACAGTGAATTACCTGAGATTTGGCTATATATTCCACTTGGGTCACCTAAGACATGCAGCTATCCAAGTTTTACTGTTAAACAGTACAAACTCCACTAAAAATATTAGCATGCGTACTTTGCTAACCACTAAAATGACGCATACCTGAAATTAATAAATGTAGGGCAAGAGGCAACTACAGGACACTAAGAATCTTCAGAGAGAGAACCAGATGCTAAAAGATGAAAACCAAGCCATCAAGTGGGTTGTTGAAAACAAGACATGCCTCAAATGCGCACGGGTGATGCTAAAAACTCAGGATACCTCAGAGCACCAACGCGTATGTACAGAGAATATGAGTCTCAAGGAAGAACTCCGCCGTGCCACCGCCTATCTTAAAGAGGGTCTCTACCGTAATGGCATGTAGCCCCAATTTACCCGCGACTAAGCACAACATCTTCTGTGTTAGTCAATATGACATGAACCCTAGTGTCGCTTTATTCCTTGGCTAGCAAATAACGCACCATGTTGTGTGTGTATGTACACGACTTGGCTGCTGGTTTATTTCATTATGTAGACTGTTGTGGTTGCTATATGGGATGGCATGAGACCTTGCGATTGCGGCAGCAATGTTGGGGTTGTCGAGTGAGTGGCTTTGGGATGGCATTCCCATGAAGCTCGGTCTCACTCATGTCTTTCTCCCTTCCCATTTGTAGCCGAATGGCTCAAGTAGTGGCCAAATGAATAGACAAGCAAAAACAAAAAATGTGCTAGTTGAATGCCGCACAAAAATTTTATGTGTCTTGTAACATTTCATCGTGTGAGTGTGTCATTCATTGAGATAGCTTTTACATTGATCCTTCTGGGCAAGAAAAAGTGGTATGAGATCATTGATCCTGTTCTGGAGCCTATGCTTGCCATCCACCACACACACTTCTCGGTGCGTGCACCTGGAGAGTCGTGCCCGGAGCTGGATGACACAGACATGTGGCGAGCTACAAGTAGTAGTACAGAATTCAGTGAACCGGATGGTCAGAGTAACTCCAACAGGCCGATCAAACGGACGGCGAATTTGTCCGCTTTGTTTCCGTTTAGATCGGCCGCCCCCCGGCGTCTGCAATGTTTTAGATTTGGGTCGGCAGTGCGTCCAACGTGTCGACCCAGTTCATGTCCGCACTCAACTTTTTTTTAAAAGGCCCGCGGCTAATCATGCCAGCGGCCATGTCTCATGCTGGCACCATGCCAATGCCGGCATACAATGCCGGCTTCAAAAAATATCACCACAGTTCATGCTGGCGCACTCGCCAGCCGGACGACACACATGCCAAGACACACAAAAAAATGTGGGACTTGAGTTCGACCACACCATCGCGGCCCCCGTGGTCATGCCAGCACACCTGTCGGCATACAAAAAAAATGGCGCTTGCCGCCATAGATCACTCTTCGTCGAACTAGAACATGTCGGCCTGCATCTTATCGAACCACGACCTCTTCCTTGGTGACACGGTGTTGAGATCCACCTTCATGATCTCCACCCCGGTCATCATGCTCACGAGAGCCACTCTTTCGCATTGGTCTTGGCTATGGCGGCCTCGATCTCTAGCATCTTGGCTTGCTTCTCCGCCTCCATCTCAAGCATCCTTTCTTGCTTCGCCGCGTCCATCTCAAGCCTCCTCCTTTGGATCTCCATGAAGGTGTTCATTTGCTCTTTCATTTCTTGCCGGCACTTCTCCTCCCTTGTGTAGTTCTTGGTGATCATGCCCTCCACGGTTGCGATCAAGGCGATCGATGCCGCATCCCGCTTTTCCTCCTTCTTGGAGTTGGTCTTTCCCCGCGGCTGAGCCTTCTCGCCGTCCCCAACCTCCTCCACGGCTTGCTTCCCACCACGCGACTTGAGGGCAGCATATTGCGCCTTGAACTTCTCCTCATCTTTGATCACCCTAAAGCAATGGGAGAGTTTGACGCACTTGCCATTGTGTTGGACCTTGAATGCCTCTAAAGCTTGAAATGCCTACAAATGTATTTCATGCAATCATATTGGCAAAATGGTATGCAAATGAACACGCAAGCATAAACTTGATGACACAAAAGAGGGCGGCTTGCTAGCATACCATGTCTTGCATGCCGATGCGGGCGGGTCTTGACACTCTCAAGAGTGGCACAAACTTGTTGCACTCTTGTTGGGTCACCCTCCATCGCTTCGAAATGGACACCCACCCGCGCGGGATGACTATTTGGTTTGGCGGAAACTTCTTGCGCTCATGGAACTCACGGTAGACACGAATCCAAAAAGTTGAATGCTATTGTTCGGCGCCCGTCTTGGGGTCTTGCCCAATGTCTCTCCAACACTCGCAAAGAAGCATGTCCTCGCCCGCCGTGTATGCCTTGGTCCGCTTGCTCTTGCACTTCGGCTTTGACCCGGCAGCTTGGTTGGCGGGCTCCCCCATGAACAAAGGCTCTCCTTTGATGTCGCACTCGTCCTCTTCCTCTAGCCCGTAGTCCTCCGGAAACTCATGGTCGAGAGGGAAGCCGTCCATGTCCAGGCCGACCTGATCACGCATGAAGGCCGCCTGATCTTCATTGTAGCCAGCGGACGGCGTGAACGCACCTTGGCTATCCTGGCATTGCGTCTCATCGAGATTAAAGCCAGCGGTCTGCGCACCACCCTCGAAGATCCTGTTATGGATGCATCGTCGTCGCCGGCGGCCAGCATTCCGTCGAACAGGTTGCGTGCGACCGGCAGCATGTAGGCTAGCGTCTGCCGCACGCGTTTCCTCACGCCTCTAGTTGACGAGCCACCGGCCACCGGTGTGGCGTTGAGGTCGATGGGCGCGGGCACGGGCGCGGGCGTGGAAGGCGCGACCACGCTCACCTCGGGCGAGCACTCCCCGGAGAGGCAGGAGGCCTACGTGTAGACGTGGAAGGCGGGCACCGGGGTGCAAGCCGACGCACGGGGCGAGTCGGGCAGCACCATCTGAGGGAAGGCGGATGAGCCGGTGCGGGCCGCGGCCACGGCGGCATTGACGAGGCCATGCTGGCCAGGGTTTAACCCTAGCATATAGAGCGCCTCTCTCGTTGCAGCCGCGTCACGGGCGTTGGTGACCTCCTGCTGCGCGGCGGCGGTGACGACGGCCGCCGCGATGGCTTCATCCCTCGCATCCGCCGTGTGCCTGATGTCTTCCTCTCGGTCGACTCATTTGCCTGATGTTTGGGCGTCAGCACCTTCTTCGGGTTGGGTGCGGCGGTCTTGCGGGGGGGCGCAAGGCTTGCCTTTGCCGGAGGGGGCGGCCGGCATGCTCGATGAGGCGAGGGTGGCGAGACCGGTGGCGGTGTCGAGGTCGTCCTCCATGGCGGGGATGGGGCGGGAGAGCGCGCGGGCGGGAGGGTTTTTGGGGAATGGAGGAAAATGGTGGAGACTGCCACCGACCAGCGGGCCCGGGGGAGGAGAAGGCGCGCGTTCTCCTCGTGTCCGCGCCGACGCAAATCCGGATCACAAATGGGCCGAGATGGGTTGGTAGGCGGACACCAAGCGGAGACGCGTCCGTTTGGGCCGGCGCGTTGGGCCAAATTTTGTGTCCGCGCCGACCCAAACGGACGCCAGCGGACGAAATGGGTCGCCCCGTTGGAGTTGCTCTCATACCCAAGAATTATGCTAAATTGGCTACTCTGTCGCCTATGAATCGGCAAGTGCTGGGATACTACAAGGCCGTGGAGCACATCACAGTCGGGAGCATGAAGACAGGAACGCACTGGCAACCGATGTGCTGAAGAAGTAGAAGACGACATGGCCATCAATGGCCCCGACTGACATGCACTGCTTCTCGCAGGCGCTGTCATATTTTTAGACAAGGAAGGAATTTCTCTGGCACGCCGGCAGCCAACGGTTCATGGATCGGATCGACTCAGCAGTTGGCAGAAAGCAGTCAGAGCGAGCGGTCAGCTTCTGGCTGCAGTGCGTGCATTCTTAATGTTACATAGGAGTACAATCACTGCAGCGGCAAAGTCACGACAACAATTACTCGGGGGTTTCCAGACCTGCAGAGAAGATATGAACAAGAGCCAAAGGTGACCCTCAACCTCAAGATCATTGGTTAGTTCCCCGACAAATAAAAACGATACAATTGATTCGGTTTTTTATGATCAATTTATGCACGAGCTTGACACATCACTTAATTTGTACATACGCCCTTTCATGTGTAGCTCAACCTTTTTTGTGCAGACTCCACTGGGCCTCTCCTAGATCATGTGTTAAGCACAAAAGGGAGGATGTCAGTCGACACGCAAGTAGATCAGTTAATGGTGATTGATTAGTGAATTGAGAAAATTAGCTAGCTACCTTCCTAACCGTTTTGGCAGCGGGCTGGAGATGAATCTTTTCTCGTAATCCACTACCATATTGCTTCACGATGATTACCATTCGTACGATAAATGTCCGTGTGAAACACATCTCGTTATATTACCCGAAAAGCGTTAAGAATCAGTGGGTGGATTGCAACCCAACCATTTTGCACTGCGCTGGAGATGGATGATGGATCATGGGTCTATCTTTTTCCGAAAGCTTCCACCACTGTCAATTGCTGGTGGTGATATGTTTTATTAGATCGTTGGTGGAAGATGAAACACACGCTCCTCTCGTTCCTGCCGTTTGCACTGCACGCATTAGATTATCGTTCAGCTGCATGCATGCATGCATCCCATGCGCCGCTACGAGGGAAGCACCTATGACCGCATCGCCACTTTGATACTGGTCCACTTATTACAAAGGCAACCGTGGCTGAGCAGAAAATGAGGGCACTCTCATATATAGGTCAAACTTTTTGTGCTACATTTTGTCCCCGCTATCTACCCTGCAGCATCCTAAGGTTTTATCTCCGCTACACGTTTCAGACTAGAATACGGTACATGAAGTGAACATCAGATTTCAAAACAGCTATAATGTCAATGCATATTTGCACATGGAAAAAGAATTTGTGTCTTTGCAACTAACAATCTTAAAAAAAATGGAAGACTTGGATTCGTTCATTTTGGCCTGTACTCTCCTACCAAATTCATGTGAAATTCTCACATTTTAAATAGGGTCAAGAAAGATTCTGAGTTGGGAAAGACTCTTCGACTAGAAAGAAAATTCCTTCCTTAAGTATCTTGCATGTCATTGTCACATTAGGTTCTCTTTGGTTTAGAGGATTTTAAACAATAAGACTTTTGGTGGATTCTAATTAGTCCATATGAACCATGCTCTTTTACAGTACCTCAAAATTGATATGAGCCACACATCCATCCTAATCTAATAGCCAATCTTATATGGTACTTGAACATAAGTTTTAAGGTGTACCACCTCCAAATAGGAGGGAGTACCTTATTGATAGTGGTAAAATTGTAGTGAAGTAAGTGATTAAATAAAACGAAATTGTGCTCAAAATAATTAAAAAAATGAACAAGTTATGGACTTGCTCGTATGTGTATGACCACAACACCTAATTCTAAGATCAGATATGATGATGGCGATCATGACAGGCAAGGGGCTTGGGAATAGGCAAAAGGTATTCATAATGTTGTTGGGGAACGTAGTAATTTAAAAAAAATTCCTACGCACACGCAAGATCATGGTGATGCATAGCAACGAGAGGGGGAGTGTATCTCCATACCCTTGAAGATCGCTAAGCGGACGCGTTTATCAACGCGGTTGATGTAGTCATACGTCTTCACGATCCGACTGATCCAAGTACCGAACGCACGGCACCTCCGAGTTCAGCACACGTTCAGCTCGATGACGTCGTCTCCTTCTTGATCCAGCAAGACGAGCGAAGTAGTAGATGAGTTCCGGCAGCACGACGATGTGGTGACAGTGTTGGTGAAGAACAATCTCTGCAGGGCTTCGCCTAAGCGCTACGGACACTATGTCGGAGGATAAACTAGAGGGGACGGGGTTGCCGGCACACGGCTTGGTGTTTGTTGATGTGTCTTTGGTGCTAGCCCTGCCCTTCTATTTATATGTTGAGCCCTGGGGTCGAAACTTGGAGTAAAAGCCTCCTCAAAGTCGGTTTTGCCCGAAAGGCAAGAGTCGTACACGGACTCCAGGGCTAGACGCCAGGGTTCCCGGCGTCTGGTCTCCACAAAACTTCCTTTTGCACTTTCCAAAAGCCTCGTGGGCTTTCCCCTTTGGCCCAAATAACGTGTTCTCGTATCCAAACATTTCGGGAAACATCCGGAACCCCTTCCGGTGAATTCCAGAACCCTTCCGGAGATCAAACACTATTATCCCATATATTAAACTTTATCTCTGGACCATTCCAGAGTTCCTCGTCATGTCCATGATCTCATCCGGAACTCCGAACAACATTCGGTCACCAACATACATAACTCATATAATACTATATCGTCAACGAAACGCTAAGCGTGCGGACCCTACGGGTTCGAGAACTATGTAGACATGACCGAGACACGTCTCCGGTCAATAACCAATAGTGGGACCTGGATGCCCATATTGGCTCCCACATATTCTACGAAGATCTTTATCGGTCAAACCGCATAACAACATACGTTGTTCCCTTTGTCATCGGTATGTTACTTGCCCGAGATTCGATCGTCGGTAACTCAATACCTAGTTCAATCTCGTTACCGGCAAGTCTCTTTACTCGTTCCGTAATACATCATCCTGCAACTAACTCATTAGTTACAATGCTTGCAAGGCTTATAGTGATGTGCATTACCGAGAGGACCCAGAGATACCTCTCCGACAATCGGAGTGACAAATCCTAATCTCGAAATACGCCAACCCAACAAGTACCTTCGGTGACACCTATAGAGCACCTTTATAATCACCCAGTTACGTTGTGACGTTTCGTAGCACACAAAGTGTTCCTCCGGTAAACGGGAGTTGCATAATCTCATAGTTATAGGAACGTGTATAAGTCATGAAGAAAGCAGTAGCAACATACTATACAATACGTCTGGTCCATAGCATGGCATACTTTTATAGAACCTATGACTGATGCATAGGGAATGAATTTCATTCTCTTTCTATTTTCTGCCATGGTCGGGATTTGAGTCTTATTCAATTTCATACCTTTGCAACACAGGCAAGAACTCTTTGTTTGACTGTTCCATTTTGAACTACTTCAAAATCTTGTCAAGGTATGTACTCATTGAAAATCTTATCAGGCGTCTTGATCTATCTCAATAGATCTTTGATGCTTAATATGTAAGTAGCTTTACTAAGGTCTTTCTTTTAAAGAACTCCTTTCAAACATTTCTTTATGCTTTGCAGAAAACTTCTACATCATTTCTGATCAACAATATATCACTCACATATACTTATCAGAAAGGTTGTAGTCCTCCCACTCACTTTATTGTGAATACAGGCTTCAGTGCAAGTCCGTATAAAACTATATGTTTTGATCAACTTATCAAAGTGTATATTCCAACTCTGAGATGCTTGCACCAGTCCATAGATGGATCGCTGGAGCATGCACATTTTTGTTAGCAACTTTAGGATTGATAAAACCTTCTGGTTGCATCATATACAACTCTTCTTTAAGAAAACCATTAAGGAATGCAGTTTTGACATCCATTTGCCAGATTTCATAAAATGTGACAATTGCTAACATGATTCGGACAGGCTTAAGCATCGCTATAGTTGAGAAAATCTCATTGTAGTCAACACCTTGAACTTGTCGAAAACCTTTTTTGCGACAAGTCGAGCTTTGTAGATAGTAACACTACTATCAACTTCCGTATTTCTCTTGAAGATCCATTTATCTTCTATGGCTTGCCGATCATCAGGCATGTCCACCAAAGTCCACACTTTTTTCTCATACATGGATCCTATCTCAGATTTCATGGCCTCCAGCCATTTCGCGGAATCTGGGCTCATCATCGCTTCCTCATAGTTTGTAGGTTCATCATGGTCTAGTAACATGACTTCCAGAACAGGATTACCGTACCACTCTGGTGCGGACTGTACTTTGGAAGACCTACGAGGTTCTGTAGTAACTTAATCTGAAGTTTCATGATCCTCATGATTAGCTTCCTCACTAATTGGTGTAGGAATCACGGGAACTGATTTCTGTGATGAACTACTTTCCAATTCGGGAGAAGGCACAAATTACCTTATCAAGCTCTACTTTCCTCCCACTCACTTCTTTCGAGAGAATCTCCTTCTCTAGAAAGGATCCATCTTAGCAACGAATATCTTATCTTGTTTTAATTGAAGACCAAACTCGTAACTCAAATATTCGTCTCCATGATCTGATCGCAGAAACTTTATTTTCTTGTTACGATGATTTTCCACTTCACTCTGAAATTCTTTGAACTTTTAAATATTTCAGACTTATGTTTCATCAAGTAGATATACTCATATCTGCTCAGAAAATAACGATATCCGCCATGAGCATCAACACTCATTGGACCGCATACATCGGTATGTATTATTTCCAACAAGTGAGTAGCTCGTTCCATTGTTCTGAATAATGGAGTTTTAGTCATCTTGCCCAAAAGGCACGGTTCGCAAGCATCAAATGATTCATAACCAAGTGATTCCAAAAATCCATCTTTATGGAGTTTCTTCATGCGCTTTACACCAATATGACCCAAATGGCAGTGCCACAAATAAGTTGCACTATCATTATTAAGTTTGCATCTTTTGGCATCAATATTATGAATATGTGTATCACTATGATCGAGATCCAACAAACTATTTTCATTGGGTGTATGACCATTGAAGGTTTTATTCATGTAAACAGAACAACAATTATTCTCCGACTTTAAATGAATAACCATATTGCAATAAACATGATCAAATCATATTCATGCTCAACGCAAACGCCAAATAACATTTATTTAGGTTTAACACTAATCCCAAAAGTATAGGGAGTGTGTGATGATGATCATATCAATCTTGGAACCACTTCCAACACTCATCGTCACTCCCCCTTCAACTAGTCTCTGTTTATTCGGTAATTCCTGTTTCGAGTTACTAATCTTAGCAACCGAACAAGTATCAAATACTCAGGGGCTACTATAAACACTAGTAAGGTGCACATCAATAACCTGTATATCAAATATACCCTTGTTCACTTTGCCATCCTTCTTATCCACCAAATATTCAGGGCATTTTCCGCTTCCAGTGACCATTTCCTTTGCAGTAGAAACACTCAGTTTCAGGCTTTGGTTCAGCTTTGGGCTTCTTCACGGGAGTGACAACTTGCTTGCCATTCTACTTGAAGTTTCCCTTTCTTTTCCTTTGCCGTTTTCTTGAAACTAGTGGTCTTGTCAATCATCAACACTTGATGTTCTTTTCTCGATTTCTACCTTTGTTGATTTCAACATCGCGAAGAGCTCGGGAATCGTTTTTCGTCATCCTTTGCATACTATAGTTCATCACGAAGTTCTACTAACTTGGTGATGGTGACTAGAGAACTCCGTCAATCACTATCTTATCTGGAAGATTAACTCCCACTTGATTCAAGTGATTGTAGTAACCATACAATCTAAGCACATGCTCACTAGTTGAGCAATTTTCCTCCATCTTTTAGCTATAGAACTTGTTGGAGACTTCATATCTCTCAACTCGGGTATTTGCTTGAAATATTAACTTCAACTCCTGGAACATCTCATATGGACCATGACGTTCAAAATGACTTTGAAGTCCCGTTTATAAGCCTTTAAGCATGGTGCAGTTAACTATCTAGTAGTCATCATATTGAGCTAGCCAAACATTCATAACATCTGCATATGCTCCTGCAATAGGTCCGTCACCTAGCGGTGCATCAAGGACATAATTCTTTTGTGCAGCAATAAGGACAATCCTCAGATCACAGATCGAATCCGCATCATTGCTACTAACATCTTTCAACACAGTTTCTCTAGGAACATATCAAAATAAACATATGAAAGCAACAACGCGAGCTATTCATCTACAACATAATTTGCAAAATACTACCAGGACTAAGTTCATGAAAAATTTAAGTTCAATTAATCTTATTACTTAAGAACTCCCACTTAGATAGACATCTCTCTAATCATCTAAGTGATCACGTGATCCAAATCAACTAAACCATAACCGATTATCACACGAAATGGAGTAGTTTTCAATGGTGAACATCACTATGTTCATCATATCTACTATATGATTCATGCTCGAACTTTTGGTCTCAGTGTTCCGAGGCCATATCTGCATATGCGAGGCTCGTCAAGTTTATCCTGAGTATTGCGTGTGCAAAACTAGCTTGCACCCGCTGTAGATGGACGTAGAGCTTATCACACCCGATCATCACGTGATGTCTGGGCACGAGGAACTTTGGCAACGGTGCATACTCAGGGAGAACACTTTTATCTTGAAATTTTAGTGAGAGATCATCTTATAATGCTACCGTCAATCAAAGCAAGATAAGATGCATAAAAGATAAACATCACATACAATCAATATAAGTGATATGATATGGCCATCATCATCTTGTGCTTGTGATCTCCATCTCCGAAGCACCGTCATGATCACCATCGTCAATGGCGCGACACCTTGATCTCCATCGTAGCATCGTTGTCGTCTCGCCAACTATTGCTTCTACGACTATCACTACCGCTTAGTGACAAAGTAAAGCAATTACAGGGCGATTGCATTGCATACAATTAAGCGACAACAATATGGCTCCTGCCAGTTGCCGATAACTCGGTTACAAAACATGATCATCTCATACAATAAAATATAGCATCACGTCTTGACCATATCACATCACAACATGACCTACAAAAATAATTAGACGTCCTCTACTTTGTTGTTGCAAGTTTTACGTGGCTGCTACGGGCTGAGCAAGAACCGTTCTTACCTACGCATCAAAACCATAATGATAGTTCGTCAAGTTAGTGTTGTTTTAACCTTCTCAAGGACCGGGCATAGCCACACTCGGTTCAACTAAAGTTGGAGAAACTGGCACCCGCCAGCCACCTGTGTGCAAAGCACGTCGGTCGAACCAGCCTCGCGTAAGCGTACGCGTAATGTCGGTCCGGGCCGCTTTATCCAACAATACCACTGAACCAAAGTATGACATGCTGGTAAGCAGTATGACTTGTATCACCCACAACTCACTTGTGTTCTACTCGTGCATATAACATCTACGCATAAAATCTGGCTCGGATGCCACTGTTGGGGAATGTAGTAATTTCAAAAAATTCCTACGCACACGTAAGATCATGGTGATGCATAGCAACGAGAGGGGGAGTGTATCTTCATACCCTTGAAGATTTCTAAGGGGAAGCGTTTATCAACGCGGTTGATGTAGTCGTACGTCTTCACGATCCGACCGATCCAAGTACCGAACGCACGGCACCTCCGAGTTCAGCACACATCCAGCAAGACGGGTGAAGTAGTAGATGAGTTCCGGCAGCACGACGGTGTGGCGACGGTGTTGGTGAAGAACAATCTCCGCAGGGCTTCGCCTAAGCGCTACGGAAACTATGACGGAGGATAAACTAGAGGGGACGGGGTTGCCGACACATGGCTTGGTGTTTCTTGATGTGTCTTTGGTGCTAGCCCTGCCCCTCTATTTATATGTTGAGCCCTAGGGCGAAACTTGGAGTAAAAGCCTCCTCAAAGTCAGTTTTGCCCGAAAGGTAAGAGTCCTACACGGACTCCAGGGCTAGACGCCAGGGTTCCCGGCGTCTACAACCTAGACGCCAGTGTTCCTGGCGTCTAGCCTCTGGTCTCCGCAAAACTTCCTTTTGCACTTTCCAAAAGCCTCGTGAGCTTTGCCCTTTGGCCCAAATAACGTGTTCTCGTATCCAAACATTTCGGGAAACATCCGGAACCCCTTCCGGTGAATTCCGGAACCCTTTCGGAGATCAAACACTACTATCCCATATATTAAACTTTATCTCCGGACCATTCCGGAGTTCCTCGTCATGTCCATGATCTCATCCGGAACTCCAAACAACATTCGGTCACCAACATACATAACTCATATAATACTATATAGTCAACGAAACGTTAAGCGTGCGGACCCTATGGGTTCGAGAACTATGTAGACATGACCGAGACACGTCTCCGTTCAATAACCAATAGCGGGACCTGGATGCCCATATTGGCTCCGACATATTGTACGAAGATCTTTATCGGTCAAACCGCATAACAACATACGTTGTTCCCTTTGTCATCGGTATGTTACTTGCCCGAGATTCGATCATTGGTATCTCAATACCTAGTTCAATCTCGTTACCGGCAA
Organism: Triticum timopheevii; assembly: GCA_963921465.1. Taxonomy (NCBI): domain Eukaryota; kingdom Viridiplantae; phylum Streptophyta; class Magnoliopsida; order Poales; family Poaceae; genus Triticum; species Triticum timopheevii. The sequence continues at coordinate 114,972,078 of OY997266.1, read as the reverse complement.
GTCTCTTTACTCGTTCCGTAATACATCATCCTGCAACTAACTCATTAGTTACAATGCTTGCAAGGCTTATAGTGATGTGCATTACCGAGTGGGCCCAGAGATACCTCTCCGACAATCAGAGTGACAAATCCTAATCTCGAAATACGCCAACCCAACAAGTACCTTCGGAGACACCTGTAGAGCATCTTTATAATCACCCAGTTACATTGTGACGTTTGGTAGCACACAAAGTGTTCCTCCCGTAAACGGGAGTTGCATAATCTCATAGTTATAGGAACGTGTATAAGTCATGGAGAAAGCAATAGCAACATACTAAACGATCAAGTGCTAAGCTAACGGAATGGGTCAAGTCAATCACATCATTCTCCTAATGATGTGATCCCCTTAATCAAATGACAACTCGTGTCTATGGTTAGGAAACTTAACCATCTTTGATTAACGAGCTAGTCAAGTAGAGGCAAACTAGTGACACGATGTTTGTCTATGTATTCACACATGTATTATGTTTCAGGTTAATACAATTTTAGCATGAATAATAAACATTTATCATGATATAAGGAAATAAATAATAACTTTATTATTGCCTCTAGGGCATATTTCCTTCAAGTGTGTGCATATGCCTGGCTCACATGGGTGTTGCTTATTTTCATCTCTGGCAGAGCAAGTTCTGCCTACACGTTTTTTTGAAACTTCTACACGAAGAGGCTGAGAAGCCAGCATTCCATGATACTGGTTGTGATGACATCGGAGCTTAATGCATTATTCCCTAGCAATGGCACTATAAAAGGGCTTGATTATGTGACCCACAATCATTCCTGAAAGTCCACAGGGTTGTTGTACATCTTCTCTTTAATTAGAACTAGCATAGTGGCCCTCGCAAATGTGAGGGCATCATTTTAATGGGCAGAGAAGATGGTAACATATGGAGTATTTATATTATATTTGTATGTGAACTTATCTTTTCATTTTACGACTATGAATTTTAGAATGCAAAATTTCAAAATAATGCCTATCTTATGGCTGCCCGTGAACTTTTTTCCAGGCTTTTAATTTGGACTAAAGGATGTATTCATGGAAAGTGAGCAAACAAATACTGGGGCATTTTTTCACCTCTCTTTAGTGATATTTCTCATGCACTCATCTCGACACGCTTATGATCTTTTGGATATATTAGAACATAAAAATGTACATATTTATCCACAATATCAGCCCTCTTTCTGAAATTATTTCAACCATAAATGCTCCTAGGGTACAAATGTTTTTGAAAGAATTAGTTTGAACATAGGATTCTAAGAATTTAAAATATAAGAAATTAGAATTAGGGATGTGACGATATACTAAAAGCTAGTATTAGGAAAACCAAAAATTATGAGGATAGAAACTATATGAAACATAAAAGTTAATATCAGTGAGGTCTCACCTCTTTCTAGCACGCTATTAAGATAAGATGTACAGTGAAAAACTCATTATACATTTCCATACAAAATTATGAAGGATTACATTTCAGAAAAGACCATTAGAAATATTTTATTCGTACTCACAAAGGCCTTCTGAAGAATACAACACATTGGAGTATACACAAGAGCAGCGTAGGCATGCGTCAACAGGCTTAAGCCTGCCCTCATGATTCGGCCTCTTGGTTTTGAACATGCAATTTTTTTCGTTTATGAGAAGTGAGATGTGAAAAAATGAACTAAACACTCTTGCTAAAGTTTGATGAAAAATGGAAAATGCAACTAAAAAAATTAAGCAATAGATATGAAAATGTTAATTATGTATAGTAAATTATTTAAAGGTATGAGAGTTACACATGCCCCATAGATAGTCTGTAGTACCTGCATTTGGAAGTAAGCACAAATTATTCTTTCATAGCAATATTATATAAGAGTAAAAACTATGAGGTAACATCATGTCTGGTGATGTGTACACATGAAACATCAAGATTTTTTGTGGAAGCTGCAGCGTATTGCCATTGAGAGAGTGTATTTTTCCTCAATTGCCTCCATTGTACATCACCTATAAACATTTTATGCACCCTCTGTTATCTGGAATATAAAAGAAGGCAGTTGTGATTAGATCATCCCAGTACCAAGTGTTGATGCATGGTCTTTCACATCTATTCAAACAATGGAATTTATCAAATATGTTTACCTTATAGTTCCTAATCAACTCAAATGAAAGAAACAAACTTACTTTTATATACAAGAATAGAGAAATGTAACATATTAAGAAAGGTTGATGAAAGACAGGATCAGGTACAAATTCCCCGAAGTTCTTTTAGAATCGAGTGAAGGTTGTACACAACTTTCAACTTTCACAGTTACCTTTGACAACCTATTAGAACTAAATGCAGCATCAACACATAAATATTGGAGAGCAGAGAATGTAAGGACACACTCAGTTTTTTTTCTTCAAAAAATAGAGGTTGCCAGTAACCTTTGTATGGATCCACGGCTCCTTGACGCGGAAAGTGAATTAACATGTATAATCCATATTGAACACTCTAGCTAAGTCCATGTTATCAAGTGCAACTTACATTTAAAACCCAGGCTGGTTAACATTTCGTAATTATATAGTTTCCTTGTTGATTCCACACACACACTCTATGAGAAGAACTTGTCTCAAGTAAGCTACATGGTAGCTCTAAACAAAAACAAATAGTAGAGTCACATTTTGTGAGATACAAATATGTTACTCCAACTTCAAATGATTTAAGCTACCAAGGTGACACATCATAATATCATATCGTTGATGTCTCCCCTTTGCACCATCTGTGTCCTCCTTATAATAAGCATGGTAGTATAGTTGCGCCGTTAGAGAGATTTAATACAAGAAAATTTGAGCGTCACATCAGTTACAACTTACAACAGATTTTTATTAAACTCAAACGTACATTGAACTATTATTATCCGGCGAACCGGAATGATAGATAATAAATAAAAATTAGCTTTGCTAGTAAGGAGCAACATCATAGAATATTAGAAATGAAGTTTTCATACTAATGAAGCTACAAGTAAGGAAGAAGTATAGCAGAATTAATATACAAATTGCTATATTTCAGAGAAATTTCAAAGTAACCACAAACATGTGTGTAAGTCTTCATTAAATTTTAGTGCTTGATGGCCTATATATCACCCTGAAAATCACAATAGAAAATAGTTGCATGTTTATGTCAAGCATCAAGTTATGTTGCTTATAAAGTTAATATCACAATATCGCTAGTTTGTCAGTATAAATGTAAAGCGTAGGGTGATGTCCAACATTATCTGTGTAAAGTTATCTAATCACATATATAGTGAATGAGATATCAGCGACGTAATATATATAATAAAACAAATGAACATGTGCATATTTCCTTAATTAAAGTGCAGTCGCTGGTACTTATTTGCAACTGGTCCGAATAACACATAACTATTTCTTTATCAACTATTTGTCATTCATATTCCGGTATAAATACTAATCATCAGAATTGATGGAATCTTTGAAGTATGGCATCCTGAATAGAATACACCACTGAAGAAACAAGCAATATTTCAGCATGTCACTACATAGTGTATTGTAGAAATCCAGTATTGTTACTTGCAGAGCTAACAGGACATCTTAGGTCTACACCTTTGAATGTGCAAAACAAAATTTAGGTCTGTGTGAGAAGACAGAAGACAAAATTATGGTATTAATTAATGCTTCATGCAATGAGATGTGTGCGGTGTACTACTATAATTATGTATGTTCATACGTCCCTCTGAGAAGAGCCTTTGTAGAAATATTTCTTGCCGTCAAATTATATAGTTATGCACTACTGCATGCCACACGTTAAGAAACAACGCGTGCATGCATATATGTACTCATGTTATTCAGAATCTTTGCAGCGAGATACACATCTAATTCTGCTAGCTGCCTTCAATGGGAGTGCATGATGGCTTGATCAATTTGCCGACCACCAATCAGTCGAATGTTATGTTATGGTACGTGCATGGCTGGATGTTGGATATCCCTTTGAAGCATCCAATATGAGGAGATCGCCAGACACGGAGGACATGCATCTTGAGGTTTCAGAGAAGATGTCAGGGAGGCAACGATGGTAGCTTGCCTTGCTCCAGCTTTACATGCCAACCGTGAGACCATAACTACAGGAAAATATATTAAAGTAGCATTGCTAGACAAACATGAGAGAGCAACATTAGAAAAATAAATTGGGGTTAGAAAATCATCTATCTTCAATAGCTTTGTACTGTCGGGCCGTGATCCTCTTTAATATGAGTGGTAAAGGCGGTGACTGAGATATATTGGCTGTGATTGGGGTGGATGCCTATTGGGAAAAGAAGACATCGCAGAGCCACGGCTGATCGGCTTTGCTTTGGGGATTGGCTTATGGGCATTGCTAGACGTGTAGGAGAGAGAACATATGGGTGATTTTTTTTGTGAGATTGAATGAACGGGCAAATAAGTTTAGCGTATAGGAGGTGCCTCATTGATGATGCTATTGGTGGGTCATTTTATATAATTATATTATGATCTAAACCTTGTAGTTTTATGACAAACCCAATTAAAGGTTAGATGTTTCTAATTTCTACGGAAATTTCTATCATAATTCTCCTTATTCAGGTTAGCCCATTAAGTACTTTTTATGTATAATAGATAAGTCACGATGCCATGCCCACTGAGTCCACTAAGTATAGCCATGTAGGATCGAAGAAGCCCAACAACCACAGGGTGGCCTAGGCCTGCTCCTCAAAGTTCTCAGATGTTAGAGGACGCATCGCCACCTTGATGTCAAGGTTGGAAAAAGCGGTAGGCGTAAGCGAGGCGGTTGGCCTTTGCCTAGTGCCTAAGCGGTGCTTAAGCGTCCTAGGCGCGGCCTAGGCGATTATATAATTTTGACTATTAGGGTGTATAGGTGGTTATTATATGTGTATTTTATTAATTTAGTGCATATAAGCATGTTAACGACCAGCTACTATGATTTGAATATGGCCCTTTTGGCATATTAGTGCAATATGGCATGATTTCTCGCTTGGGTAGACAATTTCTTACTTGCTCTGCCTAGACTTCTGCTTATGCCCTAGGCGAGGCGTTGGGTCATTGCCTAGCGCCTAGGCGTGCCTAAGCGCCTCCTAGGCACTGCCTTTTCCAACAGAGCTTGATGTACAATACAATGACTCTACTTTTTATCTGGAGTAGGTCTACTATATTGTGCATGTATCAACCAACTTGGGACTCATGCAATAGGAGAAATGGGCAGGTACATAAGGTGTGTCAGATATCCCCCACCCTGCCCCTCCCCTGAATTGGTACAAAATCATCTCAGCTTCATACACCACATATGATCTAGCGACCGAACCCCATGTACACATAAACCATAGTTCTCATATGAGTCTAGAGAAATCAACCTGGACAAGCAGGAAGTAGGGTATTACCTCGATCCGAGATTCAATGTAACTCTCTCCCTAGGTGCACTACTGAGATCACCGATGCGTACGCTACACCAGATGATTATTGTCGGGAAAATAGCACCGCAATGAGTACCAGACACATGCAAGTGTAGGTTGACTTTTCTCCTTTTAACATAAAACAAGATAAACTAATAGGCGGGTGTGCAAGCAAAACCTTCAAGTAAAATAAAAAACAATTAACTGACTTGTAAAAAAGGTTGTCACGTAAAATAAAAAACAATTTTAAGAGATAAGCACCAAGGAGTTCAACAGTTTCACAATCTCTCTCTCTCTATGTGTCTCTTTCTCTCTCTCTCTCTCTCTCTCTCTCTCTCTCTTCTGCTATTTATGTTGTTGGCTAACCAAAAAGAATGCTACCATGTACTACTAACGATAGGTGCGAAGCAAAACATGACATAGCTTTTGTCACACTACTATTTCCTTCTCAGGGTTTCCAAAAATTACACGAAATGAGGGGGCAATGAAGTCCATGCAAACCCATGCCAAATACATTAATACATGTACATAATATATCATCCCATAATAGCATGATGGAGTTAAATTATGGATGTATTTATAAAGGGTATAATACGCAATGATATGACCAAGATGTAACTCTCAATCATTACACATCCTTGTTAAAATAAAAATGTAAGTATGGCACAACCATAATAGTATCACTTTAGCAGAATCACAAATAATCCTAGATCCAAGCAAATGTGGGAGAAATCGACATGTCTACTACTAAAGAACCCCCATAGTCTTGATGGACTACTCACACGTTTTGAATCATCGTGGAGGATATGTGGATTGGATCATTACCATGCGTACAAACCAATCCTTTGCAATCTATCATGGATTCCGGCGGAGAAGAGAGTTGGGCAATATTTTTGTCCCCAGAGAACATTTCTTTGTTGGTGGGTCATCTCCCCCCCCCCCCATTCATCTATAAATACAACCAAAAATGAAGTCCTTATGATGTATTGAATCTAGAATGGTAGCGATAACGGTTGGATGAGGGCGGTGGAGCAACCGGTGGGCCCTACTTCTTGTTGCATCCCGTAAGTGTAATTTGCGTATTAGTTTCTTTGTCATCATATTATTTGATATTCGGGCCTTTTCTATTTATTGGCATTGTTCTTTTGAAGTTTTCTACAAATAGGGAGATCATATGAATTGTCATGTCTACCAGTTATACTTGAAATTAAGTAAAGCAATAGATGAAAATATAAGTATGCAAGAAGTACATGACACGAAAAGACATCATAAATCTAGAAGTAAACTTGATAGTTTTTGGACGTATTAATTAACACCTTTGTACAAGACAATGCACCATCATGGGGTAACTACCAAGAATAAGATAATTAATGATAAATACTCAGATCATATGAATATGATTGTCCATGTCCAAAGACAAGTTTCTCGATTTAACTGGTCCATGAATTAATGAAGTGAGCAGTATTAATTAAGCCTGCATGTGTGCATTGCAAAATGAATGCCACGCCATGAGGGGGTTAGCTAACAACTGGCATGACGAAGGAGCTGACACCAGGGAGGAGGCGTGAGGACCGATAACTATGCACCCATTTGGTGGGCCACCGACGTGAAACAATATATTCGACCTGAAATAAAAATTGTATATTAGCCGAGAAAAATTCTATAAGTTTCCTCAACTCGTAGATATTTATGCTAATATCACCTCTCCACATTAACTTTCGAGGGCTGTAATTTTTTTCTAGGAAATCCTGCGGAGAATACAAAATGTCAAAGATTGAATCCTTCGAAAATCCTATGATTTTTTCTACAATAGGGTGCCATAGGTTTTCCATCAAATTATGAGATCTTTGGGGATTTTTCATATCACTACTAGGGAAAAGCCTATACACAGAATCTTAGCAGCAGCGAGGGTTAAAAACCCTCGCTACTGCTACTTACTAGCAGCGCAGGTTTTTAGACCTCGCTACTACTAAGTTGATAGCAGCAGCGCGGGTTTATAACGCTCGCTACTACTAAGCGGTCTCTACCATGCCCCCCGGGACAAGCCATAGTAGTAGCGCGGGTTTTTAACCCTCGCTACTACTAAGTTGATAGCAGTAGCGCGGGTTTTTAACCCTCGCTACTACTAAGTGGCCCCTGGACCATGCCATAGTAGTAGCGATGGTTATAAACCCGCGCTACTACTAACTTGATAGTAGTAGCGCGGGTTTTTACCCCTCGCTACTACTAATCATCTGCCATAGTAGTAGCGCGGGGTATGGCCTATTTGCAAAATTTTCAAAGTCTACCCCCCACCCCCCCCCCCCCCCGGTGGACCGCCTTTTCAGTTTAAAAAAAATAAAACAAAATGACAAAAATGTCAAAAAAATAAAAGAAAATAAGTTTCCCATGTGATATGTGGTCTAGTTGTTGGGAAAATTTACAAATATGAATTTCGACTTTATTTGCAAAATCTCTCTGAAAATTTGTAAAATGGCCATAACTTTTGCATACGAACTCGAATGAAAAAGTTTTTTATATGAAAAATCATCTACTCGAAAAGTTACATTCGAATTTATCTGGGGCAACCCCGTTAAGCATTTTTAAAATCCTCAAAAACCTAACAGAAAAAAAGTTACGGGGCTTTTAAGATCTGGAGGTAAAAAAAAATTCAAAAAAATCAGTTTTTTTTTTATTTTTGTTAAATCTGGTCAAACTATGGTCAAACTAATTATTCAAGAATATTAGTGTTACTAAATAATTATTTTAGTTTTTTTGATTTTTGGTCAAATCTGGTCAAACTAATTATTCAAGAAATATTAGTGTTACTAATTTTTTAGAACAATAGTTTCACTCAAACAGTGAAATGTGTGACTTCATGCTCAAGCTAAATTCATGAGGTTAATAGGATTGACATCTTACTATTGTCAGGAAAACAACAAGTGCAGTCTTGGAAATGAGGGAGAATAGAACCCGGAGGTTAAGCGTGCTCAGGCTGGAGTAGTGAGAGGATGGGTGACCGTCCGGGAACTTAGATGATTTGGAATGATGAGGGGTGTTAGAGATTAAATTGAGCAGCGATGAGGGGTGATTAGAGATTTGAGGTTAAAATAATTCAAAAATTTGAAAATTAGGGAAAAAAATCAAAAAAAAAATTCAGAGATTACAGATTAGTAGTAGCGCGGGTTTTTACCCACGCTACTGCTATTCATTAGCTGTAGCGCGGGTTACACCCGCGCTACTGCTATAAGTTAGCTGTAGCGTCTTATTAGTAGCGCCGGCCCCCGCGCTACTAATAGGCCTAAAACCCGCGCTGCTGGTAGGCTTTTCCCTAGTAGTGTATGTGTCTGGGCCAACCATGTCATGTATTGCATCATGATAGAAAGTTTCTATCTTTTCATGTGGTGCAACCAAATGATTTCTGTTATAACTTCCATTGTTTATTAAAACACCTTATAAATTAATTAATAAACTTTTATTGCAAATCATTAATTCAAGCATATGCCACATAGGGCAGCAAACAATTAAGGACACCATCAGACCTACTACCAAAACAATAGTTCACTATCTCGTGTGTCATTCCATCGGTAAGCCGATTAAGTTTTTGAAATGTTATAGTTCTGGAGAAGTCGACCCTCAATGCCTTATTATTTAGATCAATGAGAGGAGACCTGTCAAGGTTTCCATTTGTTGGAAAAGAAACTACAAAAGTACAATCAGTCCCCATAATAATAGACTTGTGAAGAGTGATACCAATATAATGCCCAGCAAGAAAACCCGAAGCTTAGCTTCATTAAGACTAGTACACCGGCAAATAAAATCCTATCGAAGAGATGATGACTTTGCTATAAGAGTTTCTAACAGCAACCCCCACACCAAGGGCGCTCATAGTCTCCAGAAAACTCTGGTTTCTACATAGATCTTGATATAGTTAGCAAAGAGAGGTTGTGAAACCACATATATTTTAATGGAGCATGGCCGGCCATTAACCATCCTACCATTCCATTACCTTTGTTGTTTGAAACCAACTCAACTTCATCCTGACACAACCATAAGGTGGACCGGTAATTATCCACAGCAATAGCAGCGGCAATAACGAATTCCTTTCCCTTCCAAAAATCACATCATTTCTCAAATGCTAGGCTCTATGAAAAAGGAAGAAAATTTTCTCCCGTTTGACGGTGTCCCAGCTAAGGTCTCACCACGTAAACTCCTAGCCATGTGAGCCAGTCAAAGGATCCCTTGTCATTTTTGTCCTGGCCCACTTTGGGCTACCCATGGCACACACAATGCAGATTCCAGAAGACTTGTGCAAGACAAGAAGCTGGATTTGTGGAGGAATCTACCTCCTCTGATGTAGCCGACTAGGATCCATGTACCCTAGTACCACATGGTATCCTATATAAACCGAGGTTCCAGGCTCAATAGATACATAAAAGAATACATCTTGCTAGTTTACATGTGCTATATACATACTCCAACACAGTAAAACACAAGCATGATGTAGGGTTTTATTTCCTCACAGCCCCTGAACATCGGTAAATCATGTGTCCTATTTACCATCATTCCAAGACACCTAGCTTAGGATCCCCTACTAGGAGGTCTGTTGGATTTAGCACTAACAGTGGTGGCCCACACATGTCCTGCTAGGTAATCGCCGCAGTTCGATGGGTATCAAGATCAAAGCTTGGACCGGCACCGACATGACTTTCGTGATAGGCCAGATGTTCGCCTTTGGCTGCACACCTTTGTCACCTACTCTATTGGCCTCCTGGGCCAGGTCATGTCCTCTGCTCGAGGTCGAATCACAAGATTCGGCAACATGGAGTATACTATGGATGTCCGTGGTGAATCAATTTTCACATGCTTGGTTTCTCCCTAACTCTAGGAGCAACACATGCCGCTTCCTTTGGGACCCATGTCAGATCTGGCCCTTGAGGAGCGTTAGAAGCCTTTGTCAAGGTCGATGTCAGATCGAGGCCCGAATTTGCTCTTCCTGGTTCCAATCTTAGACATGATAAAAGATGAGCAAGAGAAATTCATGCCGAGGTTAGTGTCAGATCGGTCCCCAAAGCGGTTTCCCCTATGGTCGATATTGGATCAGGCCCGAGACATGTGTTAGAAACCTGTTCCGGCAGCTAGGTCAGATCAGGTACCAAAGTTGTGACCCGTTGGCCAAGTGTTAGAAGTTTCTCATGGATTTGATGTTAGATTAAATTTAGGAAATCACAAAGTCGGATGCCCCAATCTAGACATCAGAATGAATCATGGAACTCTCCATCGGAGTCGATGTTTTTGACCAACACAACACCTATATCATCGCCAATGTCGAAGATCTCACCGACCTCCTCGAAGGCACGTCTGACGAGGTCGAAGTCAAGGAAGTGGAGCCGAAGAATAAGATGAAAGCCAACCACCAGCCACAGGCAAGTGGAAGGCCACCTCTACTCTCTCGCCCGACCCATGGCTATTAGGAGTCCCCCTCTCCGCCAACCAGCCTGGACCGAGCTAAAGCTTCAATCGCACCTCGTCAATGGTTGGATGTGCCCTCGTGAAACCTTATATGGGATGGTATTCCACCGCGACGTAGAGACATAGCGGATATGCGAAGGTGCCACCGCGCCACTATGGATGGGCAGATCAGCCATCTCACGACCACGGATGAGCGAATCATCCACCTCGCCACCGCAGAAGGGCGGATCTTCCACTGCAACATGACAGATGGGAGGATGTGCCACCGTGGCACATCACATGGGTGTATCATCCACCTCACCGTCGGGGATGGGCGGATCAGCCACTGTGTCACCACGGATGGGCGGGCGGATGACCGCCGCTATCGGGCGGAGCGTCACCTCGTATGGTTGGACGTGCGACTAGGTCATTGATGCTACTATGCGGTTGGGCATAGATCGGGGAAGGTCAATGTGAATTGGAGGAAAATATAGTAAAAGGACGTGCCCCTGAGGTACTGACCAAGCATAGGAGGTAGAAATAGAAATCCTTTCCACTGATGACAAATTTAAGGTGGCTACAAAATCGCAATCGCCTTTAATGTTTCCTGCATTGTCCTAACCACCTCTGGACATGCCTATAGTAATGTTAATTGCCTGCGATGGAAGCGAGTTAAGTGAAATGCACTAACAGACCTAATGTACGTATTTCTATATTCATTGGTGCAATGCATATGAAGATACATACTGATTATGTTGTTAATGGAAGGAAAGTATATGGGTAGAAATAACAAAATGGCAAGACTTCAGTTGAAACTTTGGCAAGTTTGACTTCCAATAATGTCACCACCACCATTTTAGGCTCTGGGTATCAAGACAGGTGTGGCTGGAAAAGAAGTTCACAATATTTAGAATTTTTTCTATGATTCTGTTTTATCAGATTGAACAAAATTACCAGCTTGATTGTGGAATTATATGTCTTCATCATATGTGACGTAGTTCAGTTGATGCCAAGGTTCCTAGCTCCCTTGAGGAACTAGATTATTTTCATATAGGTGAAAAAACATGGACATGACATTAATTGAATTGCCAAAATATAAAGGATAAGCATTCACTCTACATTCTGTACTGCATTGAAGAGAAAAGAAAATAAGAGTTGCTTTTAAAAATTCATTAACTTTTTGTTGGACCATGATCATCTATCAATTATTAATTTTCTCCACTTTTTCTTACAATGTGTGTTATATTATTTTAGATACACGTTACACCCATCTAACATGAAACTGATTTTTATGTATTCCTATAACTACACCTAAGATTCATCGACTCCCTCTCCGTCAAAATATATAACACCCTTCAAATTTTGATTCTAAATTTTACTATGCATCGTAATAAAAAAATGTAAGTTATATGCAATGACAATTATAGCATTTGAAACTTCATATAAGTATGCATATTGTGTTATAGTTTTTATCCTATAGATCATATTTTTTAGTCAAAGTTAGGTTCACAATTTGATGAGGTATTGCATATTTGGAAGGAAGGGATATATATAATTTAGGGATAATTAGATTTATGCCCCTAGTTGTGTCCCACTCGTCTGTTTTACCCCTAATTCCCAAAAGTCACTGGTTCTGTCCAAGTCACTTTGCTCCTCTTATGCTTTTGCCCTTTGACCGTTTGACCGTCAGTTTGAAAACTTCATAACTAATTCATACTAAAGCATAAAAATGCAAATAAGATACCAAAATATTTAGAAAAACATCACCTATATGTCAGTGTCATTTGCATTCATGAAAAAAGTGTTGAAAAGTGCATATTTAAGTTTTAGCTCTTTTGATACCACCATGAATAGTAAACTCTAAAAATATTCAAAAAACTTCACAAAAAAATATGGTGGCAAAGAACGACAAATGTTCTAAGTGCTTGCCAAGTTTCATTAGGGAACGACATTCGTGGAATTCGTGGCAAAAAAAATATTCTATTTTGAAGTGCTGATTGTTTTTTTTTTTGCCGCGGCACCCACGAATGCTATTCCCTGATGAAACTTGGCAGGCACTTAAAACATTTTTCATTCTTTGCCACCAATTTTTTTTGGATTTTTTTGAACTTTTTTAGATTTTACTGTTCATGGTGGTAGCATAAGAGCTAAAACTCGGATGGTCACTTTCCAACACTTTTTTCATGAATGCCAATGACACTGACATATAGGTGATGTTTTTCTAAACATTTTGGTAGCTTATTAGCATTTTTCTGATTTAGTATGAATTAGTTATGAAGTTTTCTAACTGACGGTCAAACGGCCAAAGGGAAAAAGCATAAGAGGAGCAAAGTGACTTGGACAGAACCGGTGACTTTTGGGAATTAGGGGTAAAACAGACGAGTGGGACACAACTAGGGGCATAAATCTAATTATCCCTATAATTTAATGTTATAGAACCTCACTTGATTTTTATCGTAAGTACTTCATCGAGTTGTATCGTTCTATGATGTGGCAGTATATTCCCGCTCTTTTTAATACTACTAGTCTTTTCTAACAAATAAGACCTACATGATATACGTGAAGACATCATTTGAACAATTAAGAAATAAAATCAAATCAAACATATGGCCTTTTAACCATTTTCCATCAACACAACTCATTAAACAGGTGTGGAACAAGCCAATATTTCTGGACATTTTTATTGTCAGAGCTTGGATCATTTGGAAGGAAACAAAGAACAAGTTTGTAAGGGGGATCCCTTAAAATCATCGTGCATGATGCAAGATATTAAAGAAAGAATTTTCCCTTCTGGCCCAAAGGGTCAAGCCTACCCTAGTGCAGTTCACTTCCTCATGTGATGCGCATGTCCCTTGGCGATCGAGTCATGTCCAACCGGAGCTCAGATGTCCGACTGTGCACTTCCTGTGGCAGCTCAGCCTTTGACTTGCACTTCCACCTTCGTTTCCCTCACGAATGGTGTAGGTGTACTCTTGTGCTTGCACTCATCCTTGACTCATGTAACGGTCGGCTCGAACCTATACATGCACCAGGGGTCAAGTAGTATACCATCGTCGAAGGGCACAAATAAACACTCTAAAAGGAGAAGATTCACCTTCACATATGTGATGCACGTGTCCCTTGCTGATGGAGCCGTGTCCATGGCGATGACCCTAGGATCCTCCATACAAACTTATCAATTTTCTACTACAATAAGGTTTGTTTGATTTCCATGAGAGGGGCAATGATGGTGGTGCTCCTTTGGATCGCTCTAGTGCTTGTTGTCGTACCTAGGTGGTCTATGAACCTGTATGTAATTTATGTTCACTTGGTATTATTTGTGCTTCCTTGATAGCTGATGAATAGATTGGAAGTTTTTCCCACAAGAAAACATACTACGTATGTTGTATGGACTAAAGACCTCTTTAGGTCCATGTATAACATTTTGATCAACATATTATGGATCTCATATGTTCTTTTCTGTCTACAACCCAAACCACCCGTTTACTCACTACTATAGGAATGCCTAGCAGTGGCGGGTGGGAAAAGGCTAGCAGTGGCGGGCAAGGCTCCTAGAGCCGCCCGCCACCGACCTCCTGCCACTGCTATTATGGCATCAACGGCGGGCGGGTGCCCACCACTGGTGGGCGTAGTCTAGTGGCGGGCGCTTTTTGTTGCCCGCCACAACAGTTTCTCCGCCCGCCATTGGTAGTGGTCTTGGCATACAGTAGAATTGATGTCGCATCAGCATTTTTTGCTGTCGTCCCATCATTTTAATTAGGTGGTTAGAGTATTTCGCACTCAATAATCACATTGCAATACAAATATAGAATGTTGTCTCATCATTCAAATAATCATGATGTACATTAATTGTTACAACATCGCCATAATAAATAAGACTAATAGTGAAGCAAAGCAGTTGAGTATAGAGCGCGTCGGAGCAAAAAAAACATGTGTGTCTCGAGTAGGCAACTCGTTGGAAACCGATGATTAGAATGTGTCTTCGACTCGATGAACTTGTTCTTCGTGTGACTGTCGCACGGAGTGGTACTTCCCATCCTCATTTAGAACCTCCTTGTTGATGATTTTGGCCAGCACCTTTCGGATACGCTTAGGCTCACAAAATAATTCCCCTATGTCAATGTCCTTCTCCACATCCTTAGACCACTTGATGATTTGGCTATGATTTCGCAAATATTAGCTTTTCTTCAAATAGTCGGTCATGACAACCATTGCAAAGTAGCCGGACATATGGAAGGTTCTGACATTTGGTTCTTGATATAAAAATGAACTTGAATTCTGAGTACTGCGTTATCTAGTTGTTGAAGTTCTTCCACTTGCTTGGAGCATCATTGAGAACAAACTTCAATTTTGTCCATTGCTTCTAAGGGTCTCTCTTCAAATTGAGTGAACATTAAAAACTTACTTGTTGGTCACTGTGCAATAAACAAAGAAATAAGCATGGATGAGATCAAGCTAGAAGGTCAACTATATATGTTTCATAATAAATGAGTGAACATTAAAAACTTACTTGTCACACTATGGCAACAGAAAGGTGTCCTTTTGCGGGTGAATTGAAATCATGACGGGAATAGGTAGTTTGAGATGAGCTCTTGGCTAATTACGGATTCGAGGTTGTGGCAGTGCATGTAAACAGGATCAAGTAAAGACACTTTACTATGCCCGAGTAGGGGGTCTAAATATCGATGAAGTGCCCAAAGCCTCATTAACACCTAAGATAGTGCACTCACGTAGAAGGTATTTGCATGGATCACCTCATTAATTGGCACATCAATTATATTGGACAAAAACTGAAGGTCAAAATTATAACCTTGTAGAACTTTGGACCTGTAACCTTGTTGAGCTTCTTCTTTTGATCTACGTACCACGTCGTCGTGTAGAAAATTAAGATTTGTCAAGAGGGTCATCAACGTAGAGTCCGATAGCGACTATTCATTGGGCTTATACTGATTCCATTTATGTCCTTTCGTAGAGTCCGACATTATGTACTGAACTAGCACCCTCGTCACATCCAGTGGTAGGACGACACCGTGCATCATTCTAGTACCATTTGTAAATGGAATTAATTGCCCCTTGGCAACCTTCCTCGGCACGCCATTGACTTTGGCTAGCAACCAACATGAAACATCCTGCGATGCTTGTGGCCGTTGGGTGCTATTATACAGATGATGCTCATGGCCAGACGGGAATATTTTAGCTAGCCTTCTTTGAATTGCCGCATCTACTTTGGCATCAATCTTGTCATCAACTTTGATTTTGCTTCTATATATTTTTAACTCTTTGGTCTGAGAAAAGGCCTGGTCCCACAACATCCTACCCGCGCCCAACACACATCCAGCCTTGGGCTTCCTGTCAACCCCAAATCCCTCGTTCTCAGCCCATGTAAGATGGTCTTCATACCTATAGCCGTCGGGAGATTCATCAACACCAAGTCCAATTACTCCTTCATTTTTCTCTACAAAAAGTACATAAGTTGTGGTAAATGATGAGTATGATAATAACTGTAGTAGCTACTAATTATTAGTCTTCAGTGACATTACCAGGCTCTCCTCCATCGAGCAAAGTTGCAGCATCGGGAGGACGAACTCGTTAGTCTCTGGGTCTCGAACTACATGGGCCCTGAGGACATGGAAGTCACGCAGACGATCTCGATGTTCCAAGAATGGATGTGGTTTACCCGCGGCTTCAAAGTTCACAGCCTCCTTCTCCCACTTGGGTATTGTAGCTTTGTAACCACCAGGGCCCAGATGTTGGTTACCTGGCAGGTTTTTTTTTGTAAATTAAGAAAATGATCGCTTACCTCCTTGCTTGACTCACTTCCCGATGATTCAAAAATCTTCGTCCATTCTTCGTGATCCATAGTTGGATTGAGCCACTTAATGGTCTCGAAGTCCTTGCCCATGAGATTGCAACTGGGAATGGTCTTCCAGTCCCTAAACATTTTCGACCATTTCGATATGGCATACTCTGCGGCCTTTTTTTAGAGTCAGACATAAATACATAACTCTGGTGTAACGCTTCGAGTAGCTTCTGCTTATGTCTGCCGATATACTTGCAACCCATCGAGACGTTTTTTCTCAAGATGCAACCTAGCATTTTACTATATGTCTTTGCCAGGGCATCTGGGGAGATGGGCTCTCATGTTTGGCCAACTACGGTTATTATAATGATACCTTCGTGAAGCTTTTTTGGTTGCCTAGCCTTACGTGTGGTCTTGTTGCCGGTGGAGGTGCCAAATGAAGTCTCATCAGCGTAGCTCGTTTCTCATCGCCTGATGGGCGGTTCTTCATGCTGGTCGTTGCCCGTCTCGGCGTCTGTGGAGCCCATCTCAATGTCAAGGTTTTTGTCGTTGAGTTCATCTTAAAATGATGCTCCGGTGTGGGGATCCATTCCTCCAATTGCAAAATTGACAGAGTTAAAATTTTGGCATGATCTTTGCTAAAAGTAGGGCATATTGAGTGACAGAAATTCGACGAAAAATAAATTAATCAACGTTTCTCATATTAATTCATGCAAATTGTTGGGACGCTGATCTTAAGTCACACCGATCTAGCATGTAACACATCGTATCACTTTGTGGCCTCATGCACGATAACCCACGGCTGCCACCTTACCTTGGTCGGGACCGTTTGTGCCTTTTGGCTCACATATATGATTGTGTCGCTAGCATCCATATGACAGAGAACCCTGACTGACATGACTAGTCGTAAACCCAAGGTGGCCAAACTTACAGGGACAGGCATACGTAACCCAGCAATGAACGTGTCGGTCATCAACGTATGAACCCAAGTTGTAACAAGCTACAAGGACTTAAAGGAACAACACGTGACATTTACCCGAAGGGATAGGCATATGAACCAAGAAGGATACATGTCGGCCAACCCAAGTGTTAAGGAGCAGTAGCGAACTACCAGGCTCAATGGAAGCATCATGAGACATTTCCCCGTAAGGAAGGCTACAAAGAATAAACAAATAGGTGTCGGATCCCACACATATCAATACACGTTACACGTATGCGTAACATGCAAGTATGTGATGTACAACATGGAATCACAATATAACTCAACAACTCATACAGGTAAAGGCCCAGAAGAGCCATCATACAAACAGGGGTCACATGACCCAACATACAGAGAATACAGGCAACGGAAGTATAACATGTCTTCGTATAGACAACTACAAATGAAAAAGGCTGAGAAGCCTGACTTTCTACAAGACGCTCCCAAGGGTAAAAGATCATAGCTGATGTAACAAGCTAATCATCAAAGTCCAATCGAAAGTGCTAGCAAGACAAAAATCT
This sequence comes from Triticum timopheevii, assembly GCA_963921465.1. NCBI lineage: Eukaryota > Viridiplantae > Streptophyta > Magnoliopsida > Poales > Poaceae > Triticum > Triticum timopheevii. Next base: position 114,953,919 of record OY997266.1, on the reverse strand, counting down.
CACCTGCAAAACATAAATTAAGCAAACATGAGTACAAAGGTACTCAGCAAGACTTATATAATATCCTATCATACATGCATTAGTATCAAGAAGGCAATACGGGGTTTAAATGCAGCAAGCCAGCTTTGACTCGGTGGCTATCCTATTCTATGACTACGAGTAACTTCTTTGATGTAAGATAGCACACACGAGTCCACTAATCACTAGATCAATACACCACTATGGATTCTCTCCCATTTCCCTACGAGAAGGCCATCCATAGCACTCACAGTTATCTTGAGCATTTTAGAGTATCCACTTCAAGTTGTCTATGTACCACATAAGTATCCAAGTAGTCCATAACTAAGGACGCGGCTACTCGAATAGATCATGTTAACCCTGCAGGGGTGTACTTCTTGACACATGCTCTCACCACTTATCACCATGTACACGTCATGTATCTCGACAACCTTCATGTGGAAGCCTGGCGAGGGTGTCGGCCACGACCTGACTAACCACACAGGACTCTAGTGCAGGTTTATGGCCTATTTGAGTATGTATCCGCAAGGGAAAGTCCAGTCGAGGTTTCTACCACGGCCTCAAACAATGTGTGCAGGGTTCCCGAGCCCACCATCCGGGTGCCACTTGGTACACTGGGTCAGATGCCTAGTCTGTCCCAAGTCCACCCTGCCGGTTGCCAACTGGTAGAAAAATAGCACTGCCTACAAACACCAGAAACTAGTTGCAACTCCTGGATAGATATCAAGTCGGCTAATAAGTCGAGAGGGCACTTAAGCATTCCAATGTGTAGTAGTAGCTAGTCTTGGACAACATACAAAAAACTCAGTTCTTAAGGACGGTTGCAGTGAGACAACCCACCATGTACTCCTACGTGGCCTCTCACCACTACCTTTACCAAATCGTGTTCACACGCTTAACTCTCAACATCAGAACATGGCTTAACACTCCAATTCATTCCCAATGAATCAGACCTGACATAAATGTAGAAGTAGTGGGCATAGCATGGTAGCAACACAATATGGCTCAATCAACTGCTACACATGTAGTGGGTTTTAGCTATTTACTGTGGCAAAGATAGGTCATGCAGAGGAATGGGTTCAACTATCGCAACATAAATTAGCAGCAGTTGAATCGTCATTGTCCTAATGCAATAAAAGAGAGCACGAGCCTAAGACTAGGTTTGTATCAGAATGCTCCAGGGGGGGGGGGGGGGGTTGCTTGGCTAGTAGATCAATAGGGGGGCACTGCTCCTCTGATAGGTTCTCTAGAAGTATCTCTGGAGCAGGACCTATTGAGAAGGACGGTGCGAGCAATCAATACACAAGGATATGCAACAATATGATGCACGAACATGGCATGAAGATGTGATGTGGTTTGTGCTAATGCATCTAGCATTCATTTTGGATAAAGTACATTTCAACCAAGGGTCCAAATGCAACTCTAGATTAAACCCTTTAGAATGTTGGGGATATTACTACTGGGCGTGAACCGGCCTACCTGGGCCGGGTTAACTTCATTAGTAGTATAAAGGTGATTAAGCAGATGAAGGCCCAAGGCCTGTAGTCGGTTTAGAACCTGTAGCCGTAAACCGGCTTGATATGTAATCTTGTATTGTAAGATAGGAATAGAGAGAGACCAACCGGGATATGAATATGAACCGGTGTGGGACTGTATGGACCGACGGGCGTCACCCGTGTATATAAGGGGACGATCCGGCGGCGGTTCAAGGACAGACAACAACAACTCGAGCCTAGGCGAAGCTTGTTTGCTCCCTAGTCATCGAAACATCAATCCCATCACAACTAGACGTAGGCTTTTACCTTCATCGAAGGGGCCGAACTAGTATAAACCCTTGTGTCTTTGTGTCCGCTTTAACCCCTTCAAGTTAACTCGTAGCGATGGCTCCACGACTAAGTCCTTTCATAAGGACATCTGCCATGACAAAACCACGACAGTTGGCGCCCACCGTGGGGCTATCGCACGACGGTTTGATGATCTTGGAGGGCAAGTTCGAAGGACTCGAAGGCTATGCTGTGGGCCGGATGACCAAGAGTCGTCGCGGCAAGCTCTACATCGATGACGCAGGATGGGGTCCTGAAGCCGGCTCGATTGAGTACGGGTACCGGGTCCCCTTTGGTGGCATACATGTTTTTATCGGCAAGATTGGTGAGCCTGGGCCTGAGCCGGACATCTGCACCGACCTCATCGAGACGGCTCAGCGTGCAAGATCTGCCCAGGTTAAACCGGCCATGAAGCGTGCCTTCGTGGGAGTCATCCACGGAGGAGAGCATGAGGACGAGTCAGAATACGGTAGCGAGACCGTCGTCTATTCCGGCGACGAGTCCTCAACCGGAGAGACTGAATGATTGTACCAGTTGCAAGATGACCAGATTAGGGGCTGTTCCGATGGCGACAGTATTCCGGACCCCTCAGATCAGATCAACCGGGTTGGAATATTCATGGCCGGCACGCAGGCGGCGAATCACTCTTCGACCGCAGCAGCAATGCTCTCCGGATCAGCAGCGGCAGCGGCAGCAGGTACAGGAGGCCTTGTGCGCCCACCGGTTCAAGTTCTGTCTGACCTGTTTGATGCATTAGCTGTACTTATGGCAAAAGCCAATCCGGCGGATCAGGAGGCCCATGATGCAGAGGTTGCAAAGGTGAGAGAGCAGATCGTACAGGCCAAAGCCGACCTGGCAGCAGAGAAGGAAAGGATGGCCGCAGAGCGGGCCGCTTTGGACGCCCAGGCCTATAAGCTCATGCTCGACCAGAACGCATCACAGGAGGTCTTGAAGCGGAAGCACAGATCACGCCTGCCGTTAGGGTTCGACCCTAGAAATCTCTTTCACACTCCGGAAGCTGGAACCAGCAATCCGCCGGGGCACCGAGAGGTAAACCGGGTCGAGGCACCAGGGCCAGGAGCGACGGTCCAACCCGCCTGATGGAACCTCCTCGGCAGAACGTTGTGATTCCTCCGCCGGTCCAGACACCGCCGGGTCATTATTCTAATCCTATGGACAATCTTGTCGTAGCTGCCGCGTGATTAGAAGCTATCCCGGTCGAAGAGATGCGCCGGGTTAAGGAACTTCTCCGGACCGCTTTGATTCAGCAGGAGGCATATTCATACAGCCGCGATCGGATTCATTCCACACCTCGTCCAAGCCGGAGCTATAGTAGGCGCATGGATGAACCGGCCGTATCAAACAATGCGCGGAACCGTGAAGCGGCCCGTGGCAATAACCCGGCAGGTGGTGTTCGCGATGCTCAGGATGTAGTGGACCGGGCCCGGGCACGAAGGGAGGCCGAGTTAGCAGCACAGAACGAGGAGGGTCAGCTTACACCGGTTCGTCCTACCACCTCAGCCGGGCCAGGGGTCGCATCTAGCTTGGGAGTGCCCTGTGTAGTCCCCGCTTTACGCAATGTACGCCTGCCCAAAGACTTCAAGGGTCCCCGCAAGGTGCCGAATTACACCACTGATTTATCTCCAGAAGCGTGGGTAGAGAGTTATGAGATGGCCATGGAGATGCTGGATGTGGATGAGACCGCGTGTGCAAAGTACTTCACCATGATGCTTGAAGGCATGGCCCGTACTTGGTTGAAGAGCCTGCCGCCTAATTGTATCAGTTCATGGGCCCAGTTGCGGGCCCGGTTTATCCAGAATTTCAAAGATATGTGTAAGCAGCCTAAGTCGATAGTAGATTTGGCGGCTTGTGTTCAGGAGGACGGAGAGTCAACAACCCATTGGGTACGCCGCGTTTCGGAAGTCTTGCACTCGTCTGACAGGATCAATGCTGACTCTGCGATCTTAACCCTGGAGGGCAACTGCCGGTTTAAGCCTCTAAAGTTGAAGTTGGGGCGTATGAAGCGGTTCTGTAATGACATGGGAACTCTCATGGCCGCTTTAGTGAAGTATGCTGATTCTGATAGTACCAAGGATCCCGAGACTGACGATGACGAGGCAGGGAAGGGAAAGAAGAACAGCAATTCCAAAGGGCATCAGCACAAATGGGCGGGCCATGGGAACGGAGGCAAGCGTAAAGAGGATGGCAGCATGGACTTTGTGGCTAACACTAATGCACAGGACAAGGGTCAGTGGCACAGAGGTAAAGCGGCGAATCGTAGTGGAGCTCCGAATCCTAACCCGGATCACTTAAACTATTTGTTGAATCAGCCTTGTCCAAAAGATGGGACGAAGGAAGCGCCGGCGAACCACCTTTGGAAGGATTGTTACATTATGCAGGAGTTTAAAAACTCTAATGCCTTCCGGTATGACCATGGGTCAGGTGGTGGCTCAGGATCCGGTTTCCATGGGCCGAGCCGCGATGGAGCTTCCGGTTCAGGTTTCAATCATGGCGGTCATAACAACCAGAATAATCAGAGCAGTCAAGGAGGTTACAACCAGCAGCAGCAGCAGTCGGGTTATCAGAGCCATCCAAAACAATTGAATAACGGGCAGTATCATGTTTTCAGAACCAGTTTGGATAAGCGCGACCGGAAACTCCACAAGCGAGCGGTGAACTTTGTTGAACCGGCTGTACCACGTTACTTACGTTGGTCGGAACAGCCTATCGTGTGGAGCAGGGAGGATCACCCACCCCGGGTTGACAATCCGGGCCAGTTGGCGTTAGTGGTAGACCCTCAGGTGGGAGGTTATAAATTCACCAAGGTGCTCATGGATGGAGGAAGCAGTATTAACATCGTGTACTATGAGACATTCCGCCGCATGGGGCTAACAGACAAAGATCTCAGACCGTCTAAGACGGTGTTCCATGGTGTGGTGCCTGGCAAATCCGCATATCCTGTTGGTAAGATAGCCCTGGAGGTGGCTTTTGGGGACGAGCATGATTCCCGATCCGAAACACTAACCTTTGAGGTGGTGAAAATCTGGAGCCCGTATCACGCCTTGTTTGGGCGGCCGGCTTATGCCAAATTCATGGCACGGCCTTGTTATATCTATTTGTAGCTCAAGATGCCGGGTCACAAAGGGACAATAACGGTTCATGGGAGCCGCAAGATTGCTTTGGAATGTGAGGAAGGTGATGCGGCCTATGCAGAGTCGATTTGTGCCACGGAGGAGTTGAAATATTATAGGGACAACGTTGATCCGGCAGACATGACCCCTTTGAAGAAGCCAACTACGGAGCATGATTCAGATCTGAAGTTCAAATCAGCGGCTGAGACTAAGCTTGTTGACTTCGTGCCCGGCGATTCGTCCAAGCAGTTCACTGCCAGTGCCAACTTGGACCCTAAATAGGAAAGCGCGCTCATTGAGTTCATCCATAAGAATCGGGACATTTTTGCATGGAAGCCTTCTGACATGCCAGGTGTACCGAGGGAACTCGCTGAGCACACTCTTAATGTTGATCCCAAGTATAAACCGGTAAAACAGTTTCTCCGCCGGTTTAACGAAGAAAGGCGCAAAGCTATTGGAGAAGAAGTGGCCAAGCTCTTAGCAGCTGGTTTTATCATTGAAGTGTTCCATCCAGAATGACTTGCTAATCCGGTGCTGGTTCTTAAGAAAAATGGCGCTTGGCATATGTGTGTGGATTACACGGATCTTAACAAGGCTTGTCCAGCGGATCCTTTTGCCCTCCCCCGCATTGACCAGATTATTGATGCCACGGCGGGTTGTGAGCGTTCGAGTTTTTTGGATGCGTATTCTGGGTATCATCAGATCAAAATGGCGGTTAAGGACCAGGAGAAGACGGCGTTTATTACTCCCTTTGGAGCCTTCTGCTATGTATCTATGCTTTTTGGGCTCAAGAGCGCCCAAGCCACTTATCAACGGTGTGTACAGAACTGCTTGCATAAACAGATCGGTCATAATGTGCACGCCTATGTGGATGATATTGTAGTCATGTCAAGGCAGAAGGAGACGCTGGTTGATGATTTGAAGGAAACCTTTGACAACTTGCGGGTTTACAAGATGATGCTTAACCCGTCCAAGTGTGTCTTTGGTGTTCCGGCAGGCAAGTTACTGGGTTTTCTTGTGTCCAACATAGGAATTGAGGCTAATCTGAAGAAGATTACGGCTATCACCTCCTTGGCTAAACCGAAGTGTATCAACGATGTTCAGCGTTTGGCGGGTCGGATTGCCGCGCTGAGCCGGTTTATCAGCTGCCTCGGAGAGAAGGCCATCCCTTTATACCAGATGCTGAGAAAGACAGATCATTTCATCTGGAGTCCGGCTGCTGATGAAGCGTTGGAGGACTTGAAGCGGCAATTAGCCAATCCGCCCGTTCTTGCAGCTCCGGTCGACAAGGAGCCGTTATTGCTATACGTAGCGGCCAATGCTCGCGCAGTTAGCGTGGCTATTGTGGTAGAACGCAAGGAGGCGGGCAAGGAGTATCCGATTCAGCGGCCGGTTTACTATATCAGTGAGGTGCTTATTGAATCCAAGCAAAGGTATCCGCATTGGCAGAAGCTGGTATATGGAGTTTTCATGGCAAGCCGGAAGTTGAAGCAGTATTTCCAAGGGCACCCCATCACAGTGGTCAGTTCAGCTCCCTTGGGCGATATCATACAAAACCGGGAGGCGACTGGCCGGATTGCCAAGTGGGCTATAGAACTTGGGCCGCACGGATTGAAGTACGTGCCTCGGACGGCGGTGAAGTCTCAAGCACTTGTTGATTTCATCAATGATTGGACTGAGTTGCAAGCACCAGAGGAGAAGCCGGATCACACATATTGGACTATCCATTTTGATGGATCCAGGCAATTGGAGGGCTCGGGGGCTGGAGTCGTATTAACTTCCCCACGAGGTGATAAGTTTTGTTATGTTCTCCGCTTAATGTTCCCTTGTACTAATAATGCAGCTGAGTATGAAGCTTTGCTCCATGGTCTCCGGATGGCTAAAGAGATGAATCTAAGTCGGGTTAAGTGCTTCGGTGACTCGGACCTCGTGGCTCAACAGGTGTCTGGCACTTGGGATTCTAAGGACCCGCTTATGGCTGCATATCGTCGTGAGGTGGATATTGTTGCGGGTCACTTCAAGGGTTATCAGGTGGATCACGTGGATCGTCGAAAAAATGAAGCGGCGGACACTTTAAGCCGGTTGGGCTCTCAATGTAAACTGGTCCCGCCTAATGTCTTTCTTGATGTGTTGCACAACCCGTCAGTCAAGCTCCCGGATGAAGCAGATTTGGCTATTCCTGATCCGGAGGCTCAATTGGTGGCAGCCCTGCATATTATACCGGATTGGACAGTTCCTTATCTTGCGTACATGAACCGGGGAGAGTTGCCAGAGGATGAGACTCTAGCCAGGCAGATAGTCCGGCGATCCAAGTTTATGACAATTGTCAATGGCGAATTGCATCATTGTAGTGTATCAGGGGCGTTTCAACGCTGCGTCTCTCCTAAGGAAGGCTGTGAAATTTTACGCGAAATCCATGAAGGGGATTGTGGTCACCACGCCGGTTCAAAGTCTCTGGTGGCTAAGGCGTTTCGTCACGGGTTCTACTGGTTGACAGCTCATGCTGATGCGGAGGACTTGGTTAAACGGTGTGATGGCTGTCAGAAATTTTCACGGCATGCTCACGTGTCGGCTCAAGAGTTGAGGATGATTCCAATTACTTGGCCGTTTGCAACATGGGGGATGGATATGGTCGGACCTTTTAAAAGATCCAAGGATAAGAAAACCCACCTTTTGGTGTCAGTTGACAAGATTAGCAAGTGGGTTGAAGCGGAGCCAGTTAGCAAGTGTGATGCAGCTACAGCGGTGCAGTTCATTAAAAAGGTGATTTTCCGGTTTGGATTTCCACACAGTATCATTACTGACAATGGTACAAATTTATCCAAGGGCGCTATGAAGGAATTTTGTGAACGTGAGCACATCCGACTTGATGTATCGTCAGTGGCTCACCCCCAGTCCAATGGGCAGGCAGAACGGGCTAATCAAGAGATCTTGCGAGGCATCAAACCCCGGCTTATGGTTCCATTGCAAAGAACACCAGGTTGTTGGGTTGAAGAGCTACCGTCTGTGCTATGAAGTATCAATACTACGCCCAACCGATCTACAGGATACACGCCATTTTTCATGGTCTACGGAGCAGAGGCGGTTCTCCCTAGTGATATCCGGCACGATTCGCCTCGTGTGGTGGCTTATGTTGAAGCGGACAATGAGACAGCACGGCAAGATGCTTTGGACCTATTAGATGAGGAGCGTGACATAGCGGCTGCCCGCTCGGCGATTTATCAACAAGATCTTCGTCGCTATCACAGTCGCCGGGTCAGAACCAGAGCTTTTCAAGAAGGAGACTTGGTGCTTCGGCTCATCCAAGACCAGACGGATATGCACAAGTTATCCCCACCCTGGGAGGGACCTTTCTTGGTCAGCAAGAATCTGCACAACGGGTCGTACTATCTGATTGATATTCGAGAGCATAAAGACTCACGCACATCAGAGGAGGAGACCAACAGGCCGTGGAACATAGCTCATCTTCGGCCTTACTACACTTGAGCCATCGGCTCTATCTATGTACATATTATGACAGTGTATATATTATCACTGATATAATAAAACCGGAGCCTCAGCTAAAGCGTGGTCTCTGTCCTTTCATATCTTGTGTGGTTACATGGAGTGGTTCTGTTTTAAAGCGGCCTCCGGTTTACCCCTTGAAATTTGCTTTTCAAAAAAGCTTTGTGATATCACTTGGGGGCTTGGTCGTGTCCAAACCAATGCAACACCTCTTGATAGGCGAAAGCCACCAGATCACTTGGGGACATGGTCAAGTCTGAACCAGTCACGCCTCTTGATCGGCCTAAGGCCACAGAATCACTTGGGGGCTTGGTCAAACCCGAACCATTGCCACGCCTTTTGATCGGCATAAATGCCACGGTTTCATTTGGGGACCTGGCTGACTTGAACCATCGCAACACCTATTGGGGGCTTGGTCCTGTCCGACCATGGTAACACCATCTGATCAGCTCAGTAAAGCATGTTTTTGCAAACGGTTTTTATCATTGCCTTTGCTTCCATATTTCTTTTATGACTATTCGTCAATTATTGTTGTGTTTCCTTTAAACCAACAACACTTTTTTATCGGTTCAGCTGACGGAATTCGGTTCATTTTTAATCCGGAGAAATATACCCGGTTTAACTTTCCTGTTAACATCATGGAGTAGCAGGGGGGCTCATAATGACCCAGCATGGTTTACATGGGAGTTGTTTTCTCCCCTTTGATGGTAATGGTTTATAAAACCTCCGTTTCAAGCCTGGCTAAGCCACCTTCATGCCCAGCGATGGCAGGTATTTTGTATTGCATATTTGATTATATGTCTTAAATACATTGATGATATATATATAAAGGTCATAAACTGGCTGGCGGTATAACTGCCACCGCAGTTTAAGATTTTCTGATTGCAGGAAATATAAATTGAGGATTTCAAGCAAAAGCATCAGTACTTATGCACGAAGGCATATTTAAAGCAACAGTATTTGCTATTCTATTACAAGGCAACGCGGTGCCCAAATAAGATCATTGTTGTTCTGGCGGATCATAATTAAGCAGCTATTTAAACCGGCTTCCGGTTCAAGCCTGCTCATCGCCCCGGTCTAATGGTTGTGGGTCGTCCCGCGCCGCTTCAGTTTCCTCATCTCTATCCATTGGCTGGAAATCAACACTGGTCCAGTCGATTCCCATTAAAGCTTGAAAGACAGCCTCTTCATGGATCAGAGAAGACGGTTCAATATCAGGAGCGTAAGTATGCTTACGGATTGGAGGAATCAAATTCTCTGCTTCAGGAATTGGTGCAGCCACTCGTTTGTTCTGATCATTGTACTGACCTTGATAATGCGACAAGTCTGCCTCTTCAGCCAATTGACAAGCCAGAGGGCGTACTGCACGGTTTATCGCCCTCAGATCATCTTCATTGAACTCTGAGCCATCTTCCTTCAAACTGGGATAGCCTTGAGCTGCTTCAATAGGATCGAAATCCAGCACCCATGCTTTTGCCCGGATCAAGGCATTAATGGCTCCGGTTCGAGCAGCAGATTTTTGTAGTTCTTCAATCCGAGCAGGAAGCATTGACAACCTATTCAGAGTATCTTGGATTAAAATGGGTGCCAGATTGTTATGAGATGCAGTGGTGATGATCCGCTGCGCTCCGGTATACAGCTATTCAATTAAAGTGTAGGCAGCCTTCAACTTCTTCCGAACATCTGACCCTAAGTGACCAATGCATGTACCTGTAACAATACAGGAAAGATCACAAACCGGATCTATTATAAGAAGGCCAAAGTCGTCAAAGAAACCAAAAGGAGCTTACCAAAGATAGCAGCGGTCATGGAATGTACTTGCCGCTTTACGGCGGTCAGCTCATCTACCACCGGTTTAAGGGCAACTTCAGCGTTTTCAGCTCTTTTTATTAAAGCGGCTTTCTCAGTGGCCCAGTTAGCCCGCTCCTTCTTGAAGCCCTCCTTCAGCTGTTCCGTGATGCTCAAAGCGCTGGTTAATTCCTCCTTTGCTTTGTCAGTTTTGGCTTGTTGGGTTTTCAAAGTTTCTTGCAGATCAGTAATCCGGTCTTCTTTGATCCTCACTTCAGCCTGCATCAAGACAGTGTTTGGCTTTAAACAAACGGTACAAGAATTTGAAGTACCAACCACATAACAAGCTATACGCTTGATACTTGGGGGCTAATGCATCTTCAATCTTCATCTATTACTAAATCGCAAAGTCCCAAGCTCAATACAGGTATTCAACTTGGCACTTGGGGGCTAATGGCTATTTGCTCAGTTATGTTCTGATCTTAGAATCTTTATTGGAGTCCCGGTTTAACTATACTAAGTTGAACGGCCCTTGGGGGCTACATTGATGGATTTCAAAGTATTGAGGACTATATTAAAGTCCCGGCTTGAAGAAGGTTACAAAGAGTGGCAGTAATTAAAGAAAGAAGAAGCACAAGGAAGTTACCTCAAATTTATCTCTTATCATCTTTACCAGACCAGCTTCACAGTCACGACTAGTATATAGCCGGTTCAAGTAACCAGAATGAAGATCTTGGGCACTCAGAGCAGCATATGTTTCCAGATCAACATCCCATTTGCCTTTGTTCATGGCAGAAAAATCTTCTTTCACGGTACGCTTGGCTAAAGCGACAGGATTCCCTGGTTCAAAGCGACCTACGCCGGTAATTACAACATCATCATCGTTGGACTCGCCGGTTTGCATCAGCGCGATCGGTTTATCGGCAGGTTTTGAGGGACTGCGGGATCTTTCAATCCGGACGGAGCTGGCAGGCTGGTCAACAGGGACTGAAGTATTCATAGGCCTTTTCTCAGTAATAGCATCATCTTGCAAGGGAGGATCATTGGGAATATCTTCATGAACGAACGCTTCAAGATCTGGTGCGTTATCCTGTTTAGGGGCAACATCTTCCTCGGCCGCTTTATCCAGGCGGGCTTTCTTGCTCGGTTTAGGTTTAGCCCTGAAAGAGAAACAAAGAGTCAAGGAACAACATAAGTTATCACGCAGTATACCAGAAGCATATGTTCAGCCTAGCTTACCCAAGAACCGTTTTCAGTGGTGGCAGCTGAGTGGCCGATGATTCACCAGAGGATGAATGAGAAGTAACCTGATAATCGGAGTCGGACGGATTAAGAGGTTGACGGATGAAACCCGCTTTAGGATAGAAATTAATAAAAAGGTCAGAGACCTCTGATATGCGTTTTCGAGCCGGACTGTTTGGTAAACCGGCGGAGGTAACTACCTGGCCGCTATGCCGGGTTGTGCGGCGAGCTTCGTGTTGCCGAGTCTTCATAAGAAATTTGGGATCCAAGTAAGCAAGAGGATGAGAAAATTTAACTTTCCGGTTTGCCTAGCGAAGTTTTGGCAAAGGCAAAGGATCTGAATCGGAAGAGAGAATAGCTACCTCAGCGACATCAGCATTACTGGCTTCAGCGCCGTCCTGACAAGTATCATCATCAATAAGGCATGTAAAAAGTAAGCCTAGTGAATCGAGTTCTACCTCAAGGTCCGAGTTACCCACATCATCATCAATAGCCGGATCAGATGAAGCGGTGGTTTTCCTCTTTTGAGCAGGCCTCTTGACAACCTTAGTCTTTGGCCGGGTTGGCCGTTTCGTTTTCTTTGGTTTTTATTGTGGAAGCTTCTTGCTCCAAAACGGATTATCACCCTGAGTAAGCAGCAATTGATGTTAGACAGAAATAGCAATAATAGGTTCAGTAAAAAATGCAATCAAAATCTTACAGCTGGCGGTTTGTTGGTAGCATAGAAAGGGAGCAGGCCGATTTGAGCATAGAGGTGTTCAGGTTAGTTCAACATTTTCTTCACAGCCTCTGTGACTTCATCATCTGAGAGCTGGATGTTGGTGTGTCGAAGGGGGTCATCGACGCTACCAGTATACTTGCACATTAAACCGGAGCGCCGGCTGAGAGGCAGTATGCTCCATGATATCCAACATCGTGCGAGATCTACTCCTGTTAAACCGTTGGCCATGAAGGCTCGGAGCTTGGATAGTTGTGGAGCGTATTTACTTCTCTCCTTGGCACTTAACCTTTGTGGGAAGGGGTGTGTATTGCTGAGCCGCTCCGGACGAAAGCCAGGCAAAGGATTTTCATCATCAGGGGAAGTATCTTTGCAGTAAAACCATGTTGAATTCCACTCCTTGGGGTGACTGTGTAATCTGGCGTGGGGATAAGTGATCTCTTTCCTTTTCTGAATTGCCATACCGCCCAATTCGGTATTGGGACTATCAGTGAATTCTGTGCAGCGGTTTAGGTGGAAACAATCTCTAAACAATTCAACTGTGGGTTCCTCTTGAAGGTATACCTCACAGAGCACTTGGAAGTGACATAAGTTGGTAACAGAGTTGGGGCCAGTGTCTTGCGGGCGGAGTTGAAAATTGGCTAACACATCCCGGTAAAATTTAGAACCGGGCGGCTTGAAGCCCCGGGCTAAATGATCCGCAAAGATCACAACCTCTCCCTCTTGAGGTGTGGGAGGACATTCATTACCAGGGACCCTCCAGTGGATAATATCTTTGCTGTCTAAAGCGCCGATCAAGACTAAATTATCCAACTGAGTTTCTGTGACACGAGAAGGAACCCGGTTGCACTCATATACTTGTTTGGCCATGGTGAGATCTACAAGAAATAGGTGATTCCGGTTCAAGAATATGTTGGATAAAAGAAGGCACTGGTATGAACAATGCTAAACCGAAGGCAGTATATTTAAACCGGATTTCTATGAAGTGGCATCATATGGCTAAAGAGTTCTGGCGGTTCAACAAGGGGACTAATGGTATATACCGGTTTATTAACTTTTTCTATATTAAGTTAAACCGCCTGATCTAAACATTGAAAGCAATTGAGGTTGCGGATGGCTAAGTATGCAGAAACAGGTTTCACAAGGTCTTATTGTAGCAATGGATCTGAAGCAAGTTCAGAAAAACAGAAAATATTCAAAAGATTAAAGCAGAACGGAAGTGAATCAATGGGCAGGTATGTAGATGAGATCTGTGGACTTGAGCATGAAACTACAGGCGGATGCTAAAAATCTACTGCTAATCAGAGCAGGGTTTCACAGATCTATCCAGGATTCTGGGTACGAGCATGAACAAGTGATGAACACGGCAAGAACATGAAACCCTAGAACAGAACTATGTTAAGAAGAACAGAAGGCTTACCAGAATCGAGGAAGACGCGGAAAGCTACTGCAGTGCTCTGGTGCGTTCAGGTTGATGCAGCGGCCCAAGATGGTGCAGAGGTCAACGGCAGCGGCGGAGCTCCGAGGCTGGCGACGCGAGGAAGACGAAGAGAAAGAGACGAAGGGGAGAAAAAGAAATGACCCTTCGGTCCTATTTATAAGGCAAAGGACGTGTGTCAGGCGCGCGAATCCAGGAGCCACAAAATTCGGAAGTGGAGCTGCTGCCTTGAGTATCGCAGATCTATCAATGAAAGAAGGCGTCATAAATGTTAACTTCGTGATGACGTCATGCCGGTTTACAGCAACCAGAGATGATGATGACATGGCGGTTTACCAATTACCAGAAGATGTTGAAGACAAAGATTTTTGTGAAGGATTGACATGAACCAGTTCAAATCAATCTGGGGCCTAATGTTGGGGATATTACTACTGGGCGTGAACCGGCCTACCTGGGCCGGGTTAACTTCATTAGTAGAATAAAGGTGATTAAGCAGATGAAGGCCCAAGGCCTGTAGTCGGTTTAGAACCTGTAGCCGTAAACCGGCTTGATATGTAAACTTGTATTGTAAGATAGGAATAGAGAGAGACCAACCGGGATACGAATATGAACCGGTGTGGGACTCTATGGACCGACGGGCGTCACCCGTGTATATAAGGGGACGATCCGGCGGCTGTTCAAGGACAGACAACAACAACTCGAGCCTAGGCGAAGCTTGTTTGCTCCCTAGTCGTCGAAACCACATCAATCCCATCACAACTAGACGTAGGCTTTTACCTTCATCGAAGGGGCCGAACTAGTATAAACCCTTGTGTCTTTGTGTCCGCTTTAACCCCTTCAAGTTAACCCGTAGCGATGGCTCCACGACTAAGTCCTTTCATAAGGACATCTGCCGTAACAAAACCACGACAAGGACGGTGCGAGCAATCAATACACAAGGATATGCAACAATATGATGCACGAACATGGCATGAAGATGTGATGTGGTTTGTGCTAATGCATCTAGCATTCATTTTGGATAAAGTACATTTCAACCAAGGGTCCAAATGCAACTCTAGATTAAACCCTTTAGAATGCCATTTATGAGTTTTTCCTATATTCAGTAGGTATAAAGTGGTTTGTCATGCATGAAAATGGTAAGGATGGATAGACTGATTTTTTCTGATAATTTTTCATATATAAATTATTTCAATCTGAATTTCTATGAATTTTTAATGTTTTTACTAATTTCTAGAATTTCCGGAATTATAAATAATCCATAAATTTATTTACTGCATAAGCACCACGTAGTGCCTACGTTAGCAAGTCAACTACACTGACTGGGGTCAAACTTGACGTGTAGGGCGCACACGTAAGTGACACGGGTTTAAACAGGGGGTTAAATGTGCCTAACTAAAAGTTTAGGCACGTCGGGGCCCACTGTCTATGGCACTGAGGTGGCTAATTAGGGGGGGGGGGGTAGTCCTAATGACATAGCACGTCGGCTGTCGCTGAAGTTTGGCTGGCGGCGACCGAAATCACGAAGGGAACTCGCCCGGCCTGCGCAACAGGCGGCGGCTGGGCGCGGGGAGACCACCTGTACGTAGGCCACACTCCCACGCATCCAGGGAAGGTAGCACAGGGCCGCGGGGCGCCCGGAGTTGATGTCGGCGAGCACATCCGCGGTGGCCGAAGCTATAGCTCAACGAAACCGAGCCCACGGAGCACAACAGGAAGCGTAGGCGGTGGAGTTGGGTTCGTGGGGACTTGCTGAGCTCGCGGAAGGGCTTGGTTGTGAGCTGTGGCCGTGATTGTCACGGTGAGCTGTGGCGGCAGAGAGGCATTGGCCATGGCGGGTGCGGCACCTAGAGCATGCAATCAAACATGGGAGCAAGGTGGAACGGCGGCGGGGCTCAAAGCGAATCCGGAAGAGTCAACAACGAGCTCGGGGGAGGTCTGGTGCGGCCGGAACGTCGATGGCGATCTCGGGCGGCCGACGATGAAGACAAGGGCATAGGCGGCTCCATAGAGCGTACGACAATGCACAGCTCGGCAAAGATGACAAGGGAGACTCGGCGAGGCTTGTGGACACGTTAGAGAGGCGATGTCGTGGCAGTGGGTGCGGCAACAGTGAGCGGCGGCGACGGCAGTGATCGGCTGTGGCGAGGATCGAGCAAGGAGAGGGCGAGGGGGTAGTGAGATGGTCGGACAGTAGCGGGTAGGTGAGCGGTGGCGTCGCACTGTCTAGGGGAGGCCAGGCTGGCTGCTGCATGCCATGCCAAATGCGCGCGCGCGCAAGGCACGCGCCCCGTCCGACTGGCGTGAGGAGGGAGACGACTGGCACTGGGCCAATGGGCCACACAGTGCCAGGCCGGCCAGTGGGCTGCCAGGTATGTTTCCCATTTTTCTTATTTGTTTTCTGATCTTTTTTTCTGTCATTTGTTTTGATTTAGTTTTAGGAACTAAATTATTTTCGTTGCTTCTGATAATTTTTGCAGGGACTAAAGGGGTTATTCCAAAGCCCCTCGCCAAAAAAGAGAATTATAGAAGCAATAAACATTTATAACATTCCCAAAGCCCCTCACCAAAACAGAGAATTATAGAAGCAATAAATATTTATAACATTTATTTGCTCCAATTCAAAATACAATATGTGTTAATTGAAAAATCCGAAATGTCAGGGAAAAATGTGCGTCATCTATGCTTACTGTTTCCAGCATTTATAAAAATAATGAACATTTTTGAAAGCCACTTTGGGTTCACTGAAAATAATTTAGTTGAACCTATTTGAATTCCTTTGATGCCAGTGTTTGATCATCCCTATTTCAAATTTCAGAGAAAGTTAAACATGATGCAACATCGAGCATACCAGACTAGGGATGTGACAACTCACCCCCACACAAAAGAATCTCGTCCCGAGATTCAGGAGTCGGCGGAAAAAGAGTGGGGTATTCCAGGCGAAGACGATCTTATCGCTCCCAGGTAGCTTCTCTCTCAGAATGATGAGACCACTGAACCTTCACAAACTTGATGTTCTGATGTCGAGTCACTAGTAGAAAAACGACCTAATGTGAGACATTAGTGCCAGTTCGATTTTGGCCCGGTACTAATGGTACCATTAGTGTCGGTTCGAACGGCTATGCATTAATGCCGGTTCGTTTTGAACCTCTAGTACCGGTTCGTGCCACAAACTGGTACTAAAGGGGTGGTGGCAGGCTGGCGTCAGGCCGGGGCCCCACGATCACCTTTAGTACCGGTTCATGGCACAAACCGGTACTAAAAGGCTAACCTTTAGTACCGGTTCGTGCCACGAACTGGTACTAAAGGGGTTTGACCTATAGTACCAGTTCGTGGCACCAACTGGTACTAAAGGGTAATTTTCAATCTCTACCCCCCCTCCCCGGGTATATCGCCATTTCAGTTTTGAAAAATACAAAAGAAAATGATAAAAAAATTCAAAAAATAAAATTCTTCGAGATGTAGTTATATTACTACATCTACTAGTTAGGAAAATTAAAAAAACTTAAATTTGGACATGTTTTGCAAAAAGTGTAGGGAAAATGTAAAAGGGCTATAACTTTTGCATACGATGTCAAAAAAAAACGTATAATATATCAAAAAATTCAGCACGAAAATCTGCATTGTCGGCTTCGGCCACAGCCTTCTTCAGTGCCTTAATTTCGACTCTTGCCCCTAGAGCATAAAATACAAATATTTTCGTCAGGCGCAACTTCTAATTCGTGCTCAACTTAGCACAAGGTTTCGACATACCTTGCTTGTCCTCCAACTGCTTCTTCACGCGGACAAGTTCCTCTTCGGCCCGTTCCAGACGATGCTTTAGTCCGGACACCTCCGCACTATGAGTGGCGGTCATCTCTGCGGACGCCTGGTTTCAAACAAAGGGATACACGTTATTAACTGAGTCTCTTGTAAAACAGAAAAACTTTATCCCCTGTCCGGCTTTCTTTCGCCGGACAGTGCATCAGGGGCTACTACTCATATTATGACAATCTCCCAAAGGTTTCTTAAAAACATACCTCAAAGCCCTTTATAAGACTAAGGCAGGATTCATTCAATCCGCTCTCAGCGGACTGAATCTTTTCAATCACCGCACCTATGAGGGCACGATGTTCATCGACGATAGACGCGCTTCTTAGCGTTGTCGATAGGCCGCCCGGCAGCTATGCTTGGATAGAGGTCACTGGCGGAGTAGGCAAGCCTTCTCCCGTCAAAGGTGGCTGCTCACCCGATACTGGAGCTTTAAAGGTCTCCAGGACCGTGTACGGCTGCGGTCCGAACCTAAGATCGCCCCCGCCATCGACACGCATGGGAGCCGCTACTCCCGTGTGTCCGGCCCCAGGGATATGCCCCCCTGGTCCAGGTCCCGCTAAGACGACACCTCGGTGTCGCGCCTAGGCTTCGGGGAAGGGGCCTCTAGAGGTGTCTCGCTCGCCAGGGCATCTAAGCTCAGTGAATCCTCCGATGAGGACTGTCCGGCGTGGGACCTTGCTGGGCTGTACAAAATATGGCGACAGTTAAAAATACTCCATACTAATGACCTCGGGCACATAGGTGTGTGCGGGTTTCGTATACTTATGACTTTACCAGGGGCTGGGCCCTAGGATCCCACTTCGGGCTGCTATCAGCAGCCGTGGTGGACACCTCGGGGAGGGAACCTTTCCCCCTCTTTGGCGATTCGGCCTCCAGGGATGAGGAGGTCGTCCTTTTCTTCCTTCCCCCTACGGGGGACTCGTGTTCTTCCTCCTGCTCTTCATCTTCGGAGGAAGGATGGTCGCTGGAATCCTTGGATTTTGCGTCTGAAGCATCACGACAATGAAGGCCACTCCGGGTCTTCTTGACCTTCTTGGAGGCCTGTTTGTTCGACGTCTCATAAGGTGCTGGGACCAGCATCTTCGTCAGAAGAGGTCCGGCCGGTTCCTCCAGCAGTGGGGCCGGACAGTGTATCCGCTCAATCTTTTTCGTCCATTCCTGGGACTATTTAGAAAGCATGATAAGTGTGCCTTCCTCGGGATATTCCAGCTAAAACCCGGATGGACAGAGCACAACAATGACTTACCGGACTTGTAGAGCGGGATAGTTGATGCCCGCGGTCCTCGGCGGAGCCCGGCCATAGTTTGCCGAACTTGAAGAGCACCTTCCAGATGTCCTTGTGGGAGGAGCCATAGAGCTCCCGTAGGGTCTGGTGTTCGTCCGGGTCGTATTCCCACAAATTGCAGGATCGACACTAGCAAGGGAGAACCAGGCGAACTAACATCACCTGGACTAGGTTGACGAGTTTGACGTCCTTGTCGACCATGCTCCAGACGCGCGTTTGAAGCACTGACAGCTCATCAGATGAGGACCAGTTCAAGCCCTTCTCGAGCCAGGACATGAGCCGCAGTGGAGCTCCGGATCTGAATTCGGGAGCAGCGGTCCACTTTTTACCACACGGTTCGGTGATATAGAACCACTGATGCTACCACTCATTGACGGAATCATTGAAGGTGCCCGTCGACCATACGACCTTGGGCATCTTGCTCACCATGGCACCGCCGCATTCGGCATGCTCGCCATTCACCATCTTGGGCTTCATGTTGAAGATTTTCAGCCATAAGCCAAAGTGGGGCGAAATACGGAGAAAAGCATCACATACGATGATGAACGTCGAAATGTTAAGGAAGGAATTGGGGGAGAGATCATGAAAATCAATCCCGTAATAGTACATGATGCCGTGAACAAATGGGTGAAGGGGAAACCCGATCCCGCAGACGAAATGAGGAAGAAACACGACCCTCTCATGGGGCTCCGGAGTGGGGACGATCTATCCCGCCGGTGGAAGACGGTGGGCGATTTTCTTGGCCAAGTACCCGTCCTCTCGGAGCTTTCTGATATCCCTCTCCCGGACGGTAGAGGCCATCCATTTGCCTCCGGCTCTAGACTCGGACATCTTCGGAGGACCTCTCTTCAGTGGTGAAGGAGAGTGCTTGGGCGCTAGGGCTCGAGCAGACGGGAATGGACAAGCGGAAGGAAAAGGCATGGGTAAAAAGGAACATACCTTATCTCTTTATAGAGGCGTTAAAAGCTTTTGCGCCTCCCCACTTGCCTGGTGGAACCCACTCATTCCCCACTCGCTGCAATTAGCGGTGCGTTTGGGCTGCCCATACCCGTATTGATGAGAATCCTGTAATAAGGCGACACGATCTCTACTTCGGCAAGACGTGCAGAGGAAACCGCCTCGCAATATGCACTGTGGCTGGTTGTGGGAAAACGGTTCGAATAATGACTCGACCGTAGTGCCATCTCACATCGTCTAGAATTGCCAGCAGATCAGATTTATGAAGTGCTATGCTCTTTACGGTGGTATGTGAAGATCATCTTGCAGATCCGGACACGGTTTAAGTGCTCGACAACTACTTTGGAGTATTCGGAGATGGAACCCGCCTTGCAATGCCGAAGACGAACTGCCTGCCGGACTCATTGTCATTGAAGCCTGGTTCAGGGGCTACTGAGGGAGTCCTGGATTAGGGGGTATCCGGACAGCCGAACTATATACTTTGGCCGGACTGTTGGACCATGAAGATACAAGACTCAAGACTTCGTCCCGTGTCCGGATGGGACTCTCCTTCGCATGGAAGACAAGCTTGGCGATCCGGATATTATATTTCCTTCTTTGTAACCGACTCCATGTAAACCCTAGCCCTCTCTGGTGTCTATATAAACCGGAGGGTTTAGTCCTTAGAGACAGAATCATAATCATCATAGGCTAGCTTCTAGGGTTTAGCCTCTACGATCTCATGGTAGATCAACTCTTGTAACACTCATATCATCAATATCAATCAAGCAGGAAGTAGGGTTTTACCTCCATCAAGAGGACCTGAACCTGGGTAAAACATCGTGTCCCTTGCCTCCTGTTACCATTAGCCTTAGACGCACAGATCGGGACCCGCTACCCGAGATCCACCGGTTTTTACACCGACACGCCCCCCTTTCCTTCCCCTCTCCCTCCCTTTCCCCCTTCTCCTACTACCACAAGGAAAGGAGGAGTCCTACTCCCGGTGGGAGTAGGACTCCTCCCTTGGCGTGCCCTCCTCCTAGGCCGGCCACCTCCCCCCTTGATCCTTTATATACGGAGGAAGGGGGCACCTCTAGACACAACAATTGATCATTGATCTCTTAGCCATGTGCGGTGCCCCCCTCCACCATATTCCACCTTGGTAATATCGTACCGGTGCTTAGGCGAAGCCCTGCGTCGGTAGCATCATCAACACCGTCATCACGCCGTTGTGCTGACGGAACTCTCCTGCAAAGCTCTGCTGGATCGGAGTTCGTGGGACGTTATCGAGCAGAACGTGTGCTGAACTCGGAGGTGCCGTATGTTCGGTACTTGATCGGTCGGATCGTGAAGACGTACGACTACATCAACTTTGTTGTGCTAATGCTTCCGCTTTCGGTCTACGAGGGTACATGGACAACACTCTCCCCTCCCGTTGCCATGCATCACCATGATCTTGCGTGTGCATAGGAATTTTTTTGAAATTACTATGTTCCCCAACAGCACATCCGGACCCTCCTGGCGGTGTGTATACCTCGCGTTAGGCCAAAGCCATGGGGCTGAGTCGGGTAGTTTCTGACCCGGTTAACTTGGTTGGATGGTCCATGATAGGTGGACCTTGCAGTGCGCCAGGAGCCATCGTCATTGAGGTCAGATCAGGCGAGAGATCCATGGGCTACGAGAGCATACATGCCATCGGTTGCTTTGAGGCATGCGGCGGGAGCCTCTCGGGGATGATCTAATTCGTCCAATCTGCTCGGACGGGTCATACCCAGGAAACTTGGCTGGGAGTTCCATGACAGGTAGACTACTGGGTCCGCCCGGCGCCACTCTCATTGGGCGGTGCCAATCGCTTCTTGCCGGTGCGTGGTAGCCTGAGCCCTGCTGCCGTGCCAAAGCTACGTTGCTGGGTCAGATCACGGTGGGCCCGGGTGAATCGACTGGTAAGTTCATGACCGGTGAGCCTTTCAGAGCATCTAGGGCCACCGTCATTATGATCGGGTTGCTTGAGTGACTTGAACATTGACACTGGTGGTGCGATTGGGGAGGGAAATGTTCTAGAAATTGATTAGTGAATCATGATCTACGCTTCTCTTCACTAGCGATGGTTGCTGCTCTAGTGTAGCGGTCCTATGAGGCCTTGCCATGAGGACTCCCGTCTAACTACTACAACAAGGTTTGGCCGACATCAGTGAGAGAGGGGTGATGATGGTGATGTGTCTTCAGCTCACTCCAGTGCTTGTTGTTGTTGCTGACCTAGATGTAATTTCTATTAGTCCTAGTATTCTTTGTTGTCCCTTAATAGTGGATGAATAAATCGGAAGTTTTTCCCCAAAAAACAGCACACATTGTATGTGGTATTGGCTGAAGAACTCTTTATGTCCATGTATATCATGTTGGTCTACAACATATAATCGATCAGAACCACCCGTTTATGTCCATGTATATTATGTATATCTATAATCAGAACCACCCTTTTTCTATTCTTTTAATCATATAATATATTGTTATAAATATGGCAATATTCACTCCACAAATAGGCTTAATGAGTATTAATTGTACCATATATATACAGGACATGCCGCAGCTGTCAAAATCCATGGCATATGAGCCTTGTATTTGGATACAAGTTATTGTTGGTGTTTTTTCTATTGTGTACATAGGAAGTTTCTCTTTCAAGAAAAACATAATCTATATGTATTATTGACTGAAGAAATATTTATATCCATGTATATCATTTAGATCTACAATATATTATCGATCAAAGTCGTTCTTTTCTATTGATTGTCCAAAGAAGCAATTTATATTGTTTCAATAGCATAATATATTGTATCAATATGCCAATATTCACTCCACAAATATGCTTAATGAGTATTAAATATGACCTATTTATAGGCGAATGCAAAATCCACGATATGTGAGCCTTATATTTGGATACAAGTAATTGCTTGCATTAAACATGGGTCATGGCATACATCTTGCATGCTGCTCACGGCTTTAAATTCGGATGGTCATAGCTAGTTTGCTGAATGAGTTTGATATATCAGTAGGAACAAAGCAGATTCGTGTACTTTTCCGCCTACCGAATTTCTAAGGAGGACGACTACCGAAGCCACCGGTATTTCCTTAAGCCTTTCATCTAGTAATGTTATACCCTTCTACTCTAGTTATCCTTGGATATATAGCTTCTAAAGTTGAGCAGGAATACTCCATGACATCTCTCATCCCTTGTATTCTTGGAAAAAAGGTAGATCCACCATGGAGTGAGTGGATACACAAAGAAAGTAGCATTTCATCATTTTGCTTGGAAGATGGCTAGCATCTTGCTATACATAGATCTGATTGTATATATTCATAGATCTGATTGTATTATCGTGCCTATGATGCTAATATTTATGGCTAATATGATTTCCCTCCCATAGTATATTTTAATATCTTGATTCTACAATTGTAGGATTAGTTGGTACTTATCTTATTGTATGTAAGGCCTTGTTTTTAAATATATCACATATGGAATCTGTAGATAGATACCCAATGTATATATAGATAGAGTAAGGGTTTTCTGATACATATAAAAGAACATGATGAGATAAGAAAGTAATAGTTTTGCATTACTATGTAGGGCATATATGTTTAGAAATTATTGAAGTAATCTGCGGTAGGTAATCATGAATATATGATAGTGAATTCAGGAAATTATGTCAATATATTTTTTGAGAGTAATTTAAGTCTACTTGATTACATCTCAGTCTAGGAAACTCATACAGATGAATTTGAAGTATTCTTAATGTGGAGTAACATCCGACTATGTTGGAAATTAAAATCTAACTCTAAATATACTACGTTGGCAACTAAAGTCTACTGGATTTCTTTTTTCACTACTAAGTTCTTTTTTCTTAAGATATTTGTTCATTGCTACCTTTAACTCTATAGATGAGAATAAATATTTTGTTTCATGATAACAGATCACCATGGATGGGGAGTTGCTGGAATACGACAGTGATGTGCAAAATATGTTGGACCCCTTCACCACAAGCCAACACCTACTACAACACGAGCATGGTGATAAGATGCATGGCCTGCTGGGAGCCACTACCAACATGGGCAACACTGACGATGCCAATATTGCTGCTGCAGACAAAGGCAAAAATAATGATGGAGAGACCCATACTTATAGTGACCAGAGAATGGTGACAAGGCGTGCCCATTATCACCTTCTCCGTAGAGAACAAATCCAACAACTTGAAGCGTACGATACATACTCAATCAATGTTTTTTACCTATCGAAAAATATGTGTACTAATCCATTTCCATTAATGTGATATGTAGTGTGTTCCAGGAATGCCCTTATCCAGATGCGGAACTCTGGAAAGACCTTAGCGAGAGGCTTGACATGAGTGCCCTGCAGGTCAAGTTTTGGTTCCAAAACAAACGCTCCTCCAGCAAGGTATATATTCCATTCTTTTCCACATTGAATTACATGAGATTTGGCTATATATTCCACATGGGTCACCTAAGACATGCAGCTATGCAAGTTTTACTGTTAAACAGTACAAACTCCACTAAAAATATTAGCATGGGTACTTTGCTAACCACTAAAATGACGCATACCTGAAATTAATAAATGCAGGGCAAGAGGCAACTACAGGACACCAAGAATCTTTAGAGAGAGAACCAGATGCTAAAAGATGAAAACCAAGCCATCAAGTGGGTTGTTGAAAACAAGACATGCCTCAAATGCGCAGGGGTGATGCTAAAAAATCAGGATACCTCGGAGCACCAACGCCTATGTACAGAGAATATGAGGCTCAAGGAAGAACTCCGCCGTGCCACCGCCTATCTTAAAGAGGGTCTCTACCGTAATGGCATGTAGCCCTAATTTACCCGCGACTAAGCACAACATCTTCTGTGTTAGTCAATATGACATGAACCCTAGTGCGCTTTATTCCTTGGCTAGCAAATAACGCACCATGTTGTGTGTGTATGTACACGACTTGGCTGCTGGTTTATTTCTTTATGTAGGCTGTTGTGGTTGCTATATGGGATGGCATGAGACCTTGCGATTGCGGCAGCAATGTTGGGGTTGTCGAGTGAGTGGCTTTGGGATGGCATTGCCATGAAGCTCGGTCTCACTCATGTCTTTCTCCCTTCCTATTTGTAGCCGAATGGCTCAAGTAGTGGCCAAATGAATAGACAAGCAAAAAAAAAATGTGCTAGTTGAATGCCGCACAAAAATTTTATGTGTCTTGTAACATTTCATCGTGTGAGTGTGTCATTCATTGAGATAGCTTTTACGTTGATCCTTCTGGGCAACAAAAAGTGGTATGAGATCATTGATCCTGTTCTGGAGCCTTTGCTTGCCATCCACCACACACACTTCTCGGTGCGTGCACCTGGAGAGTCGTGCCCGGAGCTGGATGACACAGACATGTGGCGAGCTACAAGTAGTAGTACAGAATTCAGTGAACCGGATGGTCAGAGTAACTCCAACGGGCCGATGAAATCGGACGGCGAATTTGTCCGCTTTGTTTCCGTTTAGATCGGCCGCCCGCCCGGCGTCTGCAAATGTTTTAGATTTGGGTCGGCAGTGCACCCAACGTGTCGATCCAGTTCATGTCCGCACTCAACTTTTTTTTAAAAGGCCCGCGGCTGATCATGCCAGCGGCCATGTCTCATGCTGACACCATGCCAATGCCAGCATACAATGCCGGCTTCAAAAAATATCACCACAGTTCATGCTGGCGCACTCGCCAGCCAGACCACACACATGCCAACACACACAAAAAAGGGTGGGACTTGAGTTCGACCACGCCATCGCGGCCCCCGTGGTCATGCTAACACACCTGTCGGCATATAAAAAAGATGGCGCTTGCCGCCATAGATCACTCTTCGTCGAACTTGAACATGTCGGCCTGCATCTTATCGAACCACGGCCTCTTCCTTGGCGACACGGTGTTGAGATCCACCTTCATGATCTCCAACCCGGTCATCATGCTCACGAGAGCCACTCTTTCGCCTTGGTCTTGGCTATGGCGACCTTGATCTCTAGCATCTTGGCTTGCTTCTCCGCCTCCATCTCAAGCATCCTTTCTTGCTTCGCCGTGTCCATCTCAAGCCTCCTCCTTTGGATCTCCATGAAGGTGTTCATTTGCTCTTCCCTTTCTTGCCGGCACTTCTCCTCCCTTGAGTCCTTCTTGGTGATCATGCCCTCCACGGTTGCGATCAAGGCGATCGATGCCGCATCCCGCTTGTCCTCCTTCTTGGAGTTGGTCTTTCCCCGCGGCTGAGCCTTCTCGCCGTCCCCAATCTCCTCCACGGCTTGCTTCCCACCAGGCGACTTGAGGGCGGCATATTGCGCGTTGAACTTCTCCTCATCTTTGATCACCCTAAAGCAATGGGAGAGGTTGACGCACTTGCCATTGTGTTGGACCTTGAATGCCTCTAAAGCTTGAAATGCCTACAAATGTATTTCATGCAAGCATATTGGCAAAATGGTATGCAAATGAACACGCAAGCATAAACTTGATGACACAAAAGAGGGCGGCTTGCTAGCATACCATGTCTTGCATGCCGATGCCGCTAACGGGGCAGGTCTTGACACTCTCAACAGTGGCACAAAACTTGTTGCACTCTTGTTGGGTCATCCTCCATCGCTTCGAAATGGACACCCACCCTCGCGCACGATGACTATTTGGTTTGGCGGAAACTTCTTGCGCTCATGGAACTCACGGTAGACACGAATCCAAAAAGTTGAATGCTATTTTTCGGCGCCCGTCTTGAGGTCTTGCCCAATGTCTCTCCAACACTCGCAAAGAAGCTTGTCCTCGGTCGCCGTGTATGCCTTGGTCCGCTTGCTCTTGCGCTTCGGCTTCGACCCGGCAGCTTGGTTGGCGGGCTCCCCCACGAACAATGGCTCTCCTTTGATGTCGCACTTGTCCTCTTCCCCGTAGTCCTCCGGAAACTCATGGTCGAGAGGGAAGCCGTCCATGTCCAGGCCGACCTGATCACACATGAAGGCCGCCTGATCTTCATTGTAGCCAGCGGACGGCGTGAACGCCCCTCGGCCATCCTGGCATTGCATCTCATCGGGATCGAAGCCAGTGGTCTGCGCACCACCCGCGAAGATCCTGTTATAGATGCATCATCGTCGCCGGCGGCCAGCATTCCGTCGAACAGGTTGCGTGCGACCGGCAGCATGTCGGCTAGCGTCTGCCGCACGCGTTTCCTCACGCCTCCAGTTGACAAGCCACCGGCCACCGGTGTGGCGTTGAGGTCGATGGGCGCGGGCGCGGGCGTGGAAGGCGCGACTACGCTCACCTCGGGCGAGCACTCCCGGAAGAGGCAGGAGGCCTGCGTGTAGACGTGGAAGGCGGGCACCGGGGTACAAGCCGACGCACGGGGCGAGTCGGGCAGCACCGTCCGAGGGAAGGCGGATGAGCCGGTGCGGGCCGGGGCCACGGCGGCATTGACGATGCCATGCTGGCCAGGGTTTAACCATAGCATATAGAGCGCCTCTCTCGTTGCCGCGGCGTCGCGGGCGTTGGTGACCTCCTGCTGCGCGGCGGCAGTGACGACGGCCGCCGCGATGGCTTCATCCCCTCGCATCCGCCGTGTGCCTCCTGTCTTCCTCTTGGTCGACTCATTTGCCTGATGTTTGGGCGTCAGCACCTTCTTCGGGTTGGGTGCGACGGTCTTGCAGGGGCCGTGAGGCTTGCCTTTGCCGGAGGGGGCGGCCGGCATGCTGGACGAGGCGAGGGAGGCGAGACCGGTGGCGGTGTCGAGGTCGTCCTCCATGGCGGGGATGGGGCGGGAGCGCGCGCGGGCAGGAGGGTTCTTGGGGAATAGCGGAAAATGGTGGAGACTGCCACCAACCAGCGGGCCCAGGGGAGGAGAAGGCGCACGCGCGTTCTCCTCGTGTCCGCGCCGACGCAAGTCCGACTCACAAATGGGCCGGGATGGGTCGGTAGGCGGACACCAAGCGGAGACGCGTCCGTTTGGTTCGGCGCGTTGGGACAAATTTTGTGTCCGCGCCGACCCAAATAGACGCCAGCGGACGAAATGGGCGCCCCGTTGGAGTTGCTCTCATACCCAAGAATTATGCCAAATTGGCTACTCTGTCGCCTATGAATCGGCAAGTGCTGGGATACTACAAGGCCGTGGAGCACATCACAGTCAGGGAGCGTGAAGACAGGAACGCACTGGCAACCAATGTGCTGAAGAAGTAGAAGACGACGTGGCCATCAATGGCCCCGACTGACATGCACTGCTTCTCGCAGGCGCTGTCATATTTTTAGACAAGGAAGGAATTTCTCTGGCACGCCGGCAGCCAACGGTTCATGGATCGGATCGACTCAGCGGTTGGCAGAAAGCAGTCAGAGCGAGCGGTCAGCTTCTGGCTGCAGTGCGTGCATTCTTAATGTTATATAGGAGTACAATCACTGCAGCGGCAAAGGCACGACAACAATTACTCGGGGGTTTCCAGAGCTGCAGAGAAGATATGAACAAGAGCCAAAGGTGACCCTCAACCTCAAGACCATTGGTTAGTTCCCCGACAAATAAAAACGATACAATTGATTCGGTTTTTTATGATCAATTTATGCACGAGCTTGACACATCACTTAATTTGTACATACGCCCTTTCATGTGTAACTCAACCTTTTTTGTGCAGACTCCACTGGGCCTCTCCTAGATCATGTGTTAAACACAAAAGGGAGGATGTCAGTCGACACGCAAGTAGATCAGTTAATGGTGATTTATTAGTGAATTCAGAAAATTAGCTAGCTACCTTCCTAACCGTTTTGGCAGCGGGCTGGAGATGAATCTTTTCTCGTAATCCACTACCATATTGCTTCACGATGATTACCATTCGTACGATAAATGTCCGTGTGAAACACATTTCGTTACATTACCCGAAAAGCGTTAAGAATCAGTGGGTGGATTGCAACCCAACCATTTTGCACTGCGCTGGAGATGGATGATGGATCATGGGTCTATCTTTTTCCGAAAGCTTCCACCACTGTCAATTGCTGGTGGTGATATGTTTTCTTAGATCGTTGGTGGAAGATGAAACACACGCTCCTCTCGTTCCTGCCGTTTGCACTGCACGCATTAGATTATCGTTCAGCTGCATGCATGCATGCATCCCATGCGCCGCTACGAGGGAAGCACCTATGACCGCATCGCCACTTTGATACTGGTCCACTTATTACAAAGGCAACCGTGGCTGAGCAGAAAATGAGGGCACTCTCATATATAGGTCGAACTTTTTGTGCTACATTTTGTCCCCGCTATCTACCCTGCAGCATCCTAAGGTTTTATCTCCGCTACACGTTTCAGACTAGAATACGGTATATGAAGTGAACATCAGATTTCAAAACAGCTATAATGTCAATGCATATTTGCACATGGAAAAAGAATTTGTGTCTTTGCAAATAACAATCTTAAAAAGAATGGAAGACTTGGATTCGTTCATTTTCGCCTGTACTCTCCTACCAAATTCATGTGAAATTCTCACATTTTAAATAGGGTCAAGAAAGATTCTGAGTTGGGAAAGACTCTTCGACTAGAAAGAAAATTCCTTCCTTCAGTATCTTGCATGTCATTGTCACATTAGGTTCTCTTTGGTTTAGAGGATTTTAAACAATAAGACTTTTCGTGGATTCTAATTAGTCCATATGAACCATGCTCTTTTACAGTACCTCAAAATTGATATGAGCCACACATCCATCCTAATCTAATAGCCAATCTTATATGGTACTTGAACATAAGTTTTAAGGTGTACCACCTCCAAATAGGAGGGAGTACCTTATTGATAGTGGTAAAATTGTAGTGAAGTAAGTGATTAAATAAAATGAAATTGTGCTCAAAATAATTAAAAAATGAACTAGTTATGGACTTGCTCGTATGTGTATGACCACAACACCTAATTCTAAGATCAGATATGATGATGGAGATCATGACAGGCAAGGGGCTTGGGAATAGGCAAAAGGTATTCATAGTGTTGTTGGGGAACGTAGTAATTTCAAAATATTTCCTACGCACACGCAAGATCATGGTGATGCATAGCAACGAGAGGGGGAGTGTATCTTCATACCCTTGAAGATCACGAAGCGGAAGCGTTTATCAACGCGGTTGATGTAGTAATACGTCTTCACGATCCGACTGATCCAAGTACCGAACGCACGGCACCTCCGAGTTCAGCACACGTTCAGCTCGATGACGTCCTCTCCTTCTCGATCCAGCAAGACGGGCGAAGTAGTAGATGAGTTCCGGCAGCACGACGGTGTGGTGACGGTGTTGGTGAAGAACAATCTCCGCAGGGCTTCACCTAAGCGCTACGGAAACTATGTCAGAGGATAAACTAGAGGGGACGGGGTTGCCAGCACACGGCTTGGTGTTTCTTGATGTGTCTTTGGTGCTAGCCCTGCCCCTCTATTTATATGTTGAGCCCTGGGGTCGAAACTTGGAGTAAAAGCCTCCTCAAAGTCAGTTTTGCCCGAAAGGCAAGAGTCCTACATGGACTCCAGGGCTAGACGCCAGGGTTCCCGGCGTCTACCCCCTAGACGCCAGGGTTCCTGGCGTCTAGCCTCTAGTCTCCGCAAAACTTCCTTTTGCACTTTCCAAAAGCCTCGTGGGCTTTCCCCTTTGGCCCAAATAACGTGTTCTCGTATCCAAACATTTCGGGAAACATCCGTAACCCCTTCCGGTGAATTCCGGAACCCTTCCGGAGATCAAACACTATTATCCCATATATTAAACTTTATCTCCGGACCATTCCGGAGTTCCTCGTCATGTCCATGATCTCATCCGGAACTCCGAACAACATTTGGTCACCAACATACATAACTCATATAATACTATATCGTCAACGAAACGTTAAGCGTGCGGACCCTACGGGTTCGAGAACTATGTAGACATGACCGAGACACGTCTCCAGTCAATAACCAATAGTGGGACCTGGATGCCCATATTGGCTCCAACATATTCTACGAAGATCTTTATCGCTCAAACCGCATAACAACAGACGTTGTTCCCTTTGTCATCGGTATGTTACTTTCCCGAGATTTGATCGTTGGTATCTCAATACCTAGTTCAATCTCGTCACCGGCAAGTCTCTCTACTCGTTCCGTAATACATCATCCTGCAACTAACTCATTAGTTACAATGCTTGCAAGGCTTATAGTGATGTGCATTACCAAGTGGGCCCAGAGATACCTCTCCGACAATCGGAGTGACAAATCCTAATCTCGAAATACGCCAACCCAACAAGTACCTTCGCAGACACCTGTAGAGAACCTTTATAATCACCCAGTTACGTTGTGACGTTTGGTAGCACACAAAGTGTTCCTCCGATAAACGGGAGTTGCATAATCTCATAGTTATAGGAACGTGTATAAGTCATGAAGAAAGCAATAGCAACATACTAAACGATCAAGTGCTAAGCTAACGGAATGGGTCAAGTCAATCACATCATTCTCCTAATGATGTGATCCAATTAATCAAATGACAACTCATGTCTATGGTTAGGAAACTTAACCATCTTTGGTTAACAAGCTAGTCAAGTAGAGGCATACTAGTGACACTATGTTTGTCTATGTGTTCACACATGTATTATGTTTCCGGTTAATACAATTCTAGCATGAATAATAAACATTTATCATGATATAAGGAAATAAATAATAACTTTATTATTGCCTCTAGGGCATATTTCCTTCAATCTCCCACTTGCACTAGAGTCAATAATCTAGTTCACATCGCCATGTGATTTAACACCAATATTCATATCTGTATGTGATTAATACCCATAGTTCACATCGTCATGTGATCTAGTTCACATCGCTATGTGATTAACACCCAAAGAGTACTTAAGGTATGATCATGTTTTGCTCGTGAGAGAAGTTTAGTCAATGGGTCTGTCACATTCAGAGTCGTATGTATTTTGCAAATATTCTATGTCTACAATGCTCTGCACGGAGGTACTCTAGCTAATTGCTCCCGCTTTCAATATGTATCCAGATTAAGAATTAGAGTCATCTGGATCAGTGTCAAAACTTGTATCGACGTAACACTTTATGACGAACCTTTTGTCACCTCCATAATCGAGAAACATATCCTTATTTCACTAAGGATAATTTTGACCAATGTCCAGTGATCTACTCCTAGATCAGTATTGCACTCCCTTGCCAAACCAGGGAATAGTATACAATAGGTCTGGTCCATAGCATGGCATACTTTTATAGAACCTATGACTGATGCATAGGGAATGACTTTCATTCTCTTTCTATTTTCTACCATGGT
The DNA here is from genome assembly GCA_963921465.1 of Triticum timopheevii. Classification (NCBI taxonomy): domain Eukaryota; kingdom Viridiplantae; phylum Streptophyta; class Magnoliopsida; order Poales; family Poaceae; genus Triticum; species Triticum timopheevii. The sequence continues at coordinate 114,921,929 of OY997266.1, read as the reverse complement.
CGGGATTTGAGTCTTACTCAATTTCATACCTTTGCAACACAGTCAAGAACTCTTTCTTTGACTGTTCCATTTTGAACTACTTCAAAATCTTGTCAAGGTATGTACTCATTGAAAATCTTATCAAGCGTTTTGATCTATCTCAATAGATCTTTGATGCTTAATATATAAGTAGCTTTACTGAGGTCTTTCTTTTAAAGAACTCCTTTCAAACATTTCTTTATGCTTTGCAGAAAACTTCTACATCATTTCTGATCAACAATATGTCACTCACATATACTTATCAGAAAGGCTGTAGTGGTCCCACTCACTTTATTGTGAATACAGTCTTTAGTGCAAGTCCGTATAAAACTATATGTTTTGATCAACTTATCAAAGTGTATATTCCAACTCCGAGATGCTTGCACCAGTCCGTAGATGGATCACTGGAGCCTGCACATTTTTGTTAGCATCTTTAGGATTGATAAAACCTTCTGGTTGCATCATATACAACTCTTCTTTAAGAAAACCATTAAGGAATGCAGTTTTGACATCCATTTGCCATATTTCATAGAATGTGGCAATTGCTAACATGATTCGGACAGGCTTAAGCATCGCTATAGTTGAGAAAATCTCATTGTAGTCAACACCTTGAACTTGTTGAAAACCTTTTTTGCGACAAGTCGAGCTTTGTAGATAGTAACACTACTATCAACTTCCGTATTCCTCTTGAAGATCCATTTATCTTCTATGGCTTGCTGATCATCGGGCAAGTCCACCAAAGTCCACACTTTGTTCTCATACATGGATCCTATCTCAGATTTCATGGCCTCCAGCCATTTCACGGAATCTGGGCTCATCATCGCTTCCTCATAGTTTGTAGGTTCATCATGGTCTAGTAACATGACTTCCAGAACAGGATTACCGTACCACTCTGGTGCGGACTGTACTTTGGAAGACCTACGAGGTTCTGTAGTATGTTAATCTGAAGTTTCATGATCCTCATGATTAGCTTCCTCACTAATTGGTGTAGGAATCACGGGAACTGATTTCTGTGATGAACTACTTTCCAATTCGGGAGAAGGTACAAATTACCTTATCAAGCTCTACTTTCCTCCCACTCACTTCTTTCGAGAGAATCTCCTTCTCCAGAAAGGATCCATCTTAGAAACGAATATCTTGCGTTCGGATCTGTGATAGAAGGTGTACCCAACAGTTTCCTTTAGGTATTCTATGAATACGCACATCTCTGATTTAGGTTCGAGCATATCAGATTGAAACTTTTTTACATAAGCATCGCAGCCCCAAACTTTAAAAAACGACAACTTTGGTTTCTCGTCAAACCACAGTTCATAAGGCGTCGTCTCAACGGATTTTGATGGTGCCCTATTTAAAGTGAATGCAGCTGTCTCTAATGCATAACCCCAAAATGATAATGGTAAATCAGTAAGAGACATCATAGATTGCACCATATCTAATAAAGTGTAGTTATGATGTTCGGACACACCATTACGCTGTGGTGTTCTAGGTGGCATGAGTTTGTGAAACTATTCCACATTGTTTTAATTGAAGACCAAACTCGTAACTCAAATATTCATCTGCGCGATCAGATCGCAGAAACTTTATTTTCTTGTTACGATGATTTTCCACTTCACTCTGAAATTCTTTGAACTTTTAAATATTTCAGACTTATGTTTCATCAAGTAGATATACTCATATCTGCTCAAATCATCTATGAAGGTCAGAAAATAACGATATCCGCCACGAGCATCAACACTCATTGGACCGCATACATCGGTATGTATTATTTCCAACAAGTCAGTAGCTCGTTCGATTGTTCTGAATAATGGAGTTTTAGTCATCTTGCCCAAAAGGCACGGTTCGCAAGCATCAAATGATTCATAACCAAGTGATTCCGAAAATCCATCTTTATGGAGTTTCTTCATGCGCTTTACACCGATATGACCCAAACGGCAGTGCCACAAATAAGATGCACTATCATTATTAACTTTGCATCTTTTGGCATCAATATTATGAATATGTGTATCACTATGATCGAGATCTAACAAACTATTTTCATTGGGTGTATGACCATTGAAGGTTTTATTCATGTAAACAGAACAACAATTATTCTCTGACTTTAAATGAATAACCGTATTGCAATAAACATGACCAAATCATATTCATGCTCAACGCAAACGCCAAATAACATTTATTTAGGTTTAACACTAATCCCGAAAGTATAGGGAGTGTGTGATGATGATCATATCAATCTTGGAACCACTTCCAACACTCATTGTCACATCCCGTTCAACTAGTCTTTGTTTATTCTATAATTCCTGTTTCGAGTTACTAATCTTAGCAACCAAACAAGTATCAAATACTCAGGAGCTACTATAAACACTAGTAAGGCACACATCAAACACCTGTATATCAAATATACCCTTGTTGACTTTGCCATCCTTCTTATCCACCAAATATTCAGGGCATTTTCCGCTTCCAGTGACCATTTCCTTTGCAGTAGAAACACTCAGTTTCAGGCTTTGGTTCAGCTTTGGGCTTCTTCACGGGAGTGACAACTTGCTTGCCATTCTACTTGAAGTTTCCCTTTCTTTTCCTTTGCCCTTTTCTTGAAACTAGTGGTCTTGTCAATCATCAACACTTGATGTTCTTTTCTCGATTTCTACCTTCGTTGATTTCAACATCGCGAAGAGCTCGGGAATCATTTTTCCTCATCCTTTGCATACTATAGTTCATCACGAAGTTCTACTAACTTGGTGATGGTGACTAGAGAACTCCGTCAATCACTATCTTATCTGGAAGATTAACTCCCACTTGATTCAAGTGATTGTAGTACCCAGACAATCTGAGCACATGCTCACTAGTTGAGCAATTTTCCTCCATCATTTAGCTATAGAACTTGTTGGAGACTTCATATCTCTCAACTCGGCTATTTGCTTGAAATATTAACTTCAACTCCTGGAACATCTCATATGGCCCATGACGTTCAAAATGTCTTTGAAGTCCCGTTTCTAAGCCGTTAAGCATGGTGCACTTAACTATCAAGTAGTCATCATATTGAGCTAGCCAAACATTCATAGCGTCTGCATATGCTCCTGCAATAAGTCCGTCACCTAGCGGTGCATCAAGGACATAATTGTTTTGTGCAGCAATGAGGACAATCCTCAGATCACGGATCGAATCCGCATCATTGCTACTAACATCTTTCAACACAGTTTCTCTAGGAACATATCAAAATAAAGATATGAAAGCAACAACGCAAGCTATTGATCTACAACATAATTTGCAAAATACTACCAGGACTAAGTTCATGATAAATTTAAGTTCAATTAATCATATTATTTAAGAACTCCCACTTAGATAGACATCTCTCTAATCATCTAAGTGATCACGTGATCCAAATCAACTAAACCATAACCGATCATCACGTGAAATGGAGTAGTTTTCAATGGTGAACATCACTATGTTCATCATATCTACTATATGATTCACGCTCGACCTTTCGGTCTTAGTGTTCTGAGGCCATATCTGCATATGCTAGGCTTGTCAAGTTTAACCTGAGTATTCTGCGTGTGCAAAACTGGCTTGCACCCGTTGTAGATGGACGTAGAGCTTATCACACCCGATCATCACATGGTGTCTGGGCACGACGAACTTTGGCAACGGTGCATACTCAGGGAGAACACTTTTATCTTGAAATTTTAGTGAGAGATCATCTTATAATGCTACCGTCAATCAAAGCAAGATAAGATGCATAAAAGATAAACATCACATGCAATCAATATAAGTGATATGATATGGGGATCATCATCTTGTGCTTGTGATCTCCATCTCCGAAGCACCGTCATGATCACCATCGTCACCAGCGTGACACCTTGATCTCCATCGTAGCATCGTTGTCGTCTCGCCAACTATTGCTTCTACGACTATCACTACCGCTTAGTGATAAAGTAAAGCAATTACAGGGCGATGGCATTGCATACAATAAAGAGACAACCATATGGCTCCTGCTAGTTGCCGATAACTCAGTTACAAAACATGATCATCTCATACAATAAAATATAGCATCACGTCTTGACCATATCACATCACAACATGCCCTGCAAAAACAAGTTAGATGTCCTCTACTTTGTTGTTGCAAGTTTTACGTGGCTGCTAGGGGCTAAGCAAGAACCGTTCTTACCTACGCATCAAAACCATAACGATAGTTTGTCAAGTTAGTGCTGTTTTAAACTTCTCAAGGACCGGACATAGCCACACTTGGTTCAACTAAAGTTGGAGAAACTGACACCCGCCAGCCACCTGTGTGCAAAGCACGTCGGTAGAACCAGTCTCGCGTAAGCATACGCGTAATGTCGGTCCGGGCCGCTTCATCCAACAATACCGCCGAACCAAAGTATGACATGCTGGTAAGCAGTATGACTTGTATCGCCCACAACTCACTTGTGTTCTACTCGTGCATATAACATCTACGCATAAAACCTAGCTCGGATGCCACTGTTGGGGAACGTAGTAATTTCAAAAAAATTCCTACGCACACGCGAGATCATGGTGATGCATAGCAATGAGAGGGGGAGTGTATCTTCATACCCTTGAAGATCGCTAAGCGGAAACGTTTATCAACGCGGTTGATGTAGTCGTACGTCTTCACGATCCGACCGATCCAAGTACCAAACGCACGGCACCTCCGAGTTCAGCACATGTTCGGCTCGATGACGTCCTCGCCTTCTCGATCCAGCAAGATGGGCGAAGTAGTAGATGAGTTCCGGCAGCACGACGGTGTGGTGACTGTGTTGGTGAAGAACAATCTCCGCAGGGCTTCGCCTAAGCGCTACGGAAACTATGATGGAGGATAAACTAGAGGGGACGGGGTTACCGGCACACGGCTTGGTGTTTCTTGACGTGTCTTTGGTGCTAGCCCTGCCCCTCTATTTATATGCTGAGCCCTAGGGTCGAAACTTGGAGTAAAATCCTCCTCAAAGTCGGTTTTGCCCGAAAGGCAAGAATCCTACACGGACTCCGGGGCTAGACGCCAGGGTTCCCGGCGTCTACAACCTAGACGCCAGGGTTCCTGGCGTCTAGCCTTTGGTCTCCACAAAGCTTCCTTTTGCACTTTCCAAAAGCCTCATGGGCTTTCCCCTTTGGCCCAAATAACGTATTCTCGTATCCAAACATTTCGGGAAACATCCGGAACCCCTTCCGGTGAATTCCGGAACCCTTCCAGAGATCAAACACTATTATCCCATATATTAAACTTTATCTCCGGACCATTCCGGAGTTCCTCGTCATGTCCATAATCTCATCCGGAACTCCGAACAACATTCGGTCACCAACATACATAACTCATATAATACTATATCGTCAACGAAACGTTAAGCGTGCGGACCCTACGGGTTCGAGAACTATGTAGACATGACCGAGACACGTCTCCGGTCAATAACCAATAGCGGGACCTGGATGCCCATATTGGCTCCCACATGTTCTACGAAGAACTTTATCGGTCAAACCGTATAACAACATACGTTGTTCCCTTTGTCATCGGTATGTTACTTGCCTGAGATTCGATCGTCGGTATCTCAATACCTAGTTCAATCTCGTTACCGGCAAGTCCCTTTACTCGTTACGTAATACATCATCCTACAACTAACTCATTAGTTACAATGCTTGCAAGGCTTATAGTGATGTGCATTATCGAGTGGGCCCAGAGATACCTCTCCGACAATTGGAGTGACAAATCTAATCTCGAAATACGCCAACCCAACAAGTACCTTCAGAGACACCTGTAGAGCACCTTTATAATCACCCAGTTACGTTGTGACGTTTGGTAGCACACAAAGTGTTCCTCCGGTAAACGGGAGTTTCATAATCTCATAGTTATAGGAACGTGTATAAGTCATGAAAAAAGCAATAGCAACATACTAAACGATGAAGTGCTAAGCTAACGGAATGGGTCAAGTCAATCGCATCATTCTCCTAATGATGTGATCCCGTTAATAAAATAACAACTCGTGTCTATGGTTAGGAAACTTAACCATCTTTGATTAACGAGCTAGTCAAGTAGAGGCATACTAGTGACACTATGTTTGTCTATGTATTCACACATGTATTATGTTTCCGGTTAATACAATACTAGCATGAATAATAAACATTTATCATGATATAAGGAAATAAATAATAACTTTATTATTGCCTCTAGGGCATATTTCCTTCAAGTGTGTGCGTATGCCTGGCTCACATGGGTGTTGCTTATTTTCATCTCTGGCAGAGCAAGTTCTGCCTACACGTTTTTTTGAAACTTCTACACGAAGAGGCTGAGAAGCCAGCGTTCCATGATACTGGTTGTGATGACATCGGAGCTTAATGCATTCTTCCCTAGCAATGGCACTATAAAAGGGCTTGATTATGTGACCCACAATCATTCCTGAAAGTCCACAGGGTTGTTGTACATCTTCTCTTTAATTAGAACTAGCAAAGTGGCCCTCGCAAATGTGAGGGCATCATTTTAATGGGTAGAGAAGATGGTAACATATGGAGTATTTATATTATATTTGTATATGAACTTATCGTTTCATTTTACGACTATGAATTTTAGAATGCAAAATTTCAAAATAATGCCTATCTTATGGCTGCCCGTGAACTTTTGTCCAGGCTATTAATTTGGATTAAGGGATGTATTCATGCAATGTGAGCAAACAAATACTGGGGCATTTTTTCACCTCTCTTTAGTGATATTTCTCATGCACTCATCTCGACACGCTTATGATCTTTTGGATATATTAGAACATAAAAATGTACATATTTATCCACAATATCAGCCCTCTTTCTGAAATTATTTCAACCACAAATGTTCCTAGGGTACAAATGTTTTTGAAAGAATTAGTTTGATCATAGGATTCTAAGAATTTAAAATATAAGAAAGTAGAATTAGGGATGTGATGATATACTAAAAGCTAGTATTAGGAAAACCAAAAATTATAGGATAGAAACTATATGAAACATAAAAGTTAATATCAGTGAGGTCTCACCTCTTTCTAGCACGCTATTAAGATAAGATGTACAGTGAAAAACTCATTATACATTTCCATACAAAATTATGAAGGATTACGTTTCAGAAAAGACCATTAGAAATATTTTATTCATACTCACAAAGGCCTTCTGAAGAATACAACACATTGGAGTATACACAAGAGCAGCGTAGGCATGCGTCAACAGGCTGAAGCCTGCCCTCATGATTCGGCCTCTTGGTTTTGAACATGCAATTTTTTTCATTTATGAGAAGTGAGAAGTGAAAAAAATAAACTAAACACTCTTGCTTAAGTTTAATGAATCATAGAAAATGCAACTAAAAAAATTAAGCAATAGATACCAAAATGTTAATTATGTATAGTAAATTATTTAAAGGTATGAGAGTTACAACACTAAGTTGCATATAACATGAATGAGAGTTACAACACTAAGTTGAATATAACATGTAAACAGTGAAAAGGAAGACCATAAAAATTTAGCTTACGGATGAAATCCACTATCCTATGCCACTTGATACACACGCCCCATAGATAGTCTGTAGTACCTGCATTTGGAAGTAAGCACAAATTATTCTTTCATAGCAATATTATATAAGAGTAAAAACTATGAGGTAATATCATGTCTGGTGATATGTACACATGAAACATCAAGATTTTTTGTGGAAGCTGCAGCATATTGCCATTGAGAGAGTGTATTTTTCCTCAATTGCCTCCATTGTACATCACCTATAAACATTTTATGCACCCTCTGTTATCTGGAATATAAAAGAAGGCAGTTGTGATTAGATCATCCCAGTACCAAGTGTTGATGCATGGTCTTTCACATCTATGCAAACAATGGAATTTATCAAATATGTTTACCTTATAGTTCCTAATCAACTCAAATGAAAGAAACAAACTTACTTTTATATACAAGAATAGAGAAATGTAACATATTAAGAAAGGTTGATGAAAGACAGGATCAGGTACAAATTTCCCCAAAGTTCTTTTAGAATCGAGTGAAGGTTGTACACAACTTTCAACTTTCACAGTTACCTTTGACAACCTATTAGAACTGAATGCAGCATCAACACATAAATATTGGAGAGCAGAGAATGTAATGACACACTCAGTTTTTTCTTCAAAAAATAGAGGTTGCGAGTAACCTTTGTATGGATCCACGGCTCCTTGACGCGAAGAGTGAATTAACATGTATAATGCATATTGAACACTCTAGCTAAGTCCATATTATCAAGTGCAGCTTACATTTAAAACCCAGGCTGGTTAACATTTCGTAATTATATAGTTTCCTTGTTGATTCGACACACACTCTATTAGAAAAATTTGTCTCAAGTGAGCTACATGGTAGCTCTAAACAAAAACAGTAGTAGAGTCACATTTTGTGAGATACAAATATGTTACTCCAACTTCAAATGATTTAAGCTACCATGGTGACACATCATAATATCATATCGTTGATGTCTCCCCTTTGCACCATCTGTGTCCTCCTTATAATAAGCATGGTAGTATAGTTGCGCCGTTAGAGAGATTTAATACAAGAAAATTTGAGCGTCACATCAGTTACAACTTACAATAGATTTTTTATTAAACTCAAACGTACATTGAACTATTATTATCTGGCGAACCGGAATGATAGATAATAAATAAAAATTAGCTTTGCCAGTAAGGAGCAACATCATAGAATATTAGAAATGAAGTATTCATACTAATGAAGCTACAAGTAAGGAAGAAGTATAGCAGAATTAATATACAAATTGCTATATTTCAGAGAAATTTCAAAGTAACCACAAAATTATCTGTGTAAAGTTATCTAATCACATATATAGTGAATGAGATATTACCGACGTAATATATATAATAAAACAAATGAACATGTGCATATTTCCTTAATTAAAGTGCGGTCGCTGGTACTTATTTGCAACTGGTCCGAATAACACATAACTATTTCTTTATCAAATATTTGTCATTCATATTCCGATATAAATACTAATCATCAGAATTGATGGAATCTTTGAAGCATGGCATCCTGAATAGAATACACCACTGAGGAAACAGAGCTCTTGTCTTAACTGAACCTTACGAGCAATATTTCAGCATGTCACTACATAGTGTATTGTAGAAATCCAGTATTGTTACTAGCAGAGCTAACAGGACATCTTAGGTCTACACCTTTGAATGTGCAAAACAAAATTTAGGTCTGTGTGAGAAGACAGAAGACAAAATTATGGTATTAATTAATGCTTCATGCAATGAGATGTGTGCGGTGTACTACTATAATTATGTATGTTCATATGTCTGTCTGAGAAGAGCCTTTGTAGAAATATTGCTTGCCGTCAAATTATATAGTTATGCACTACTGCATGCCACACGTTAAGAAACAATGCGTGCATGCATATATGTACTCATGTTATTCAGAATCTTAGCAGCGAGATACACATCTAATTCTGCTAGTTGCCTTCATGAGAGTGCATGATGGCTTGATCAATTTGCCGACCACCAATCAGTCGAATGTTATGTTATGGTACGTGCATGGCTGGATGTTGGATATCCCTTTGAAGCATCCAATATGAGGAGATCGCCAGACACGGAGGACATGCATCTTGAGGTTTCAGAGAAGATGTCGGGGAGGCGACGATGGTAGCTTGCCTTGCTCCAGCTTTACATGCCAACCGTGAGACCATAACTACAGGAAAATATATTAAAGTAGCATTGCTAGACAAACATGAGAAAGCAACACTAGAAAACTAAATTAGGGTTAGAAAATTGTCGTGGGGACGAACACCTATGGGGCAGGGCCCCTTTTCAGTCCGGCGGGGGGCGGAGATCACACGAAGAGCGGGTCGAGGCGAGGCACGCGAGCGATTTTACCCAGCTTCGGAGCTCTCCGGAGAGATAATACTCCTACTGCTGCTTGTCGGATCGTATTGTGTTCTTTGCTCGGGAGCCCTGAGAGCTGCAAAACCGAGTGTGAGTGTTTTCTGGTTTCGAACCCCCTCTTGCGCATGGGCCTCCTTTTATATGCTCAAGGGGTCACCGACAGGTGGCAACGCATGCAAGGGTAAAAATGGAAAAGAGGTGCGGTAGGTATACCTACTTGCACAGTGTATCATACCTAACCCTGACGGCAGGGGGCAAAGGCATTAAATGCCCGTCTGTGTCGCCCAAACGGTGCAGAAAAGTGACCGTTAGGGGCGCCACCGCTTGCCATGATGGCGATCTTGTCATCTCCGCCTGCCACCTCGCACCGCTTGGCTACACAGCTTCTCGCCACGCATGCCTGGAACGGTCCCAGGGCGACACGTTGACGGATGCGCTGGAGCGTAGGTACAGAGTGGCATCCTGCCGCGGCAAGCGCCTTGCCGCGGCCGTTGTCATGTCGCGTCCGGAAGCTTGTCGCTCACCGGGCCTTGCCGGGACGCGCGGCGCATCGCGGCAAGTTCCTTGAAAATGCCTTGGTTGGCCTTCCCGGCAATCTCCTCTTGCCGGGGCCTTGTCCTTCCCAGCTTGAACACTTGTTCTTGAATGGCTCCAAAGGAACCACGGAGGACCTTGGCGGGCACCCGGTAAGCCTTGCCGTGGGGCGCTGCGACTGCCCGTGCACAAGTTCGGGATACTAAGGTACCCCTACTTTAGTACACCGACAGGAGCCCCCGGGCCTGGGCCATACACGGTGCCGAGCGCTGTTGGGCCAGGCCCAAAACAGGGCACGGGCACGCGCGGCCTGGGTCCACGCCGTATCTTACTCCGTATCCACCGCGCTCTCCCCTAACGGCACGCGTCGAATGCGGCATCGTGGGAGAGGTCGTGGGTGGTTCTTTATTCGGAAAAAGCATAACGTTCGCCTTGTCCCTCTTTATAAGCAGGGGAAACAGGGGCAGTTTCCCCACCTTCGCCATTTTCTGTTCCTATCTCCGAAATCTCCACCGCTCCCCTCCGCCTCCAAAGCCGAAAGAGAGCAGCGCTCCGCCCCCCCATCATCGCCGTCGCCGCCAACGCCTCCGATCTCCCACACCACCTCCGCCATGGCTCCGAAAACCGGGAAGGGCGCGAAGTCGGCCGAGGCGCTGCGGCTTGAGGCGCTGCGAAAGGAGCGGGCAACTTTCCCCTCTGAGCTCGCCGCGGCGGAGCTGAGGGAGTGGTACTACCTCTTCTGGTCGACGAAGACGCGAGCGCATCCGCGCACGAAGGTACTCTCCGCCGCCGCTTCGAAACGGGTTCCAAACGGGTACCCCTTCTTTGTACTGTTCTTCTATTGCGGGCTCTGCCCGCCCTTCTCAGAGTTCTTCTGTGATGTTATGAACACCTACGGGTTCCACCTCCTTGATTTCACCCCCAATGCTGTTCTGACCATGGCAGTTTTCACACATCTCTGCGAAAACTTTGTCGGAGTCCACCCAAATGTAGCCCTTTTCCGCCACTACTTCATAACCCGGGGCCAAAGAGGAGAGCCCTTATCCGGCGGGATCGCCTGGATATCGAGGGTCGGCAAGAAGGAGGCCTATCTGGAGGGGGAGCTCTGCAGCAAATGGGAGGAGTGGAAAGCGGAATGGTGCTGGATTGTCGAGGAGAACCCGCAGCCGTTTACTGCCCTGCGCCAAACCCCAGCAGTGCGCGGCAATGATTGGAGCGCCCTGGCCGCGGACGACAACAAGCTGACGATCGCCACCACCCGGATCTTGCGGCTCAGGCTTGCCGGGCTCACCGTAGGCGCTGTTGGCGCGGACTTTCTTCGCCGCTGCATCGCCCCTCTGCAGGAGAGGGGGACACCCGCCTGGCTGTTCGGGGGTCCGACGGACATCATGAGGCTGCGCCCAGGCCTCAACTTCAATTTCACTGTCTTGGAGCTGGATGCGATGCTCAAGGAGCTGTTCAAGAACGACCCCAATCATCCCGAGTGGTTCAGATTGCCGGCGGGTGTCGTTCCGCTATGCAACAACTCTTCGCTTGACCGCATCCGTGCAATGATGCCGCAGTGCGACTCGCATGGGATCGTTCCCACTTGGCAGGAGCCTGCAGACGATGTTGTGCAACAGTTTTTTGATGGCTTGGTGGAGGTGGCGGTCCGCCCCAATGAGCAGAAGAGCCTCACCCGCGATACCACCGACGAGGAGATGCAGCGCATCGCCACCAGAGCGGAAGAGGCGGCGGCAGCCGCCGCTGCGGGTGAATTTGGGTTCACCGTGGAGGAAGCAGAGGCAGCAAAGGCGGCAAGCCTTGCCGAGCGAGAGTGGCTTGACGGTGTGGAAGTGCTTGCCGAATCTGTAGCCGAGACGAGCGAACCTGCCGAGGGTGCGAGCGGCCCGCCATCTCCAGGCAGCTTGCCGCAAGAGGAGCCATCAGCACAGCCCCCAGCTCCACCAAGAAGGCGTCTCCACAGGGCCGGGGATGTAGCAGGGCGGCAGACGGGTCAGCAGCCGTCGCGCCGCGCGACGCGCTCCGCCGCGACAAGTAATGTTGCCGCAGGAGCGCCTCGCACCACGGCGGCAACTGGAGCGGGGTCGTCCCGGACTACTGCCGCTGCCCCTGCCAAGCGGCCAAGGGCACCTACTCCTCTGCCTCGTCGCGCCGAAGGTGGGCCTGACTTCGACCCCTCCGCACTCAGCTCCGACGAGGAAGAAGAGGAGTAAGCCTCTTTGTTGTATTTGTAGTTCTTCGATTTCTTGCTGTCTTTGTCCTGTATCTGATCTGCTTTATTCTGAACCTTGTTCCTTTTCAGGACTCTGGCCCAGAGAGCGGCGAAGAGAGCCAAGGTCCCCGTGGTTGTCATCGAGGACGATCCCGCTGTGACAACAAAGGGTGCGTCCGAGACGACCTTGTCGGACCCGGCAACTACTCCCCGAAGCAGCCCCCAGCGCAGCCCCCAGCGTAAGTATATAGTTTTACTTCCCGCCGTTAGGCGCGCATGGGTGTTCTTTCTTTGCTGATATCTTGACTGTTGGTTTGCTTGTGTAGGAGCAGAACAGCCTCACCAAGAGCCTCCTGAAGCCGCCCCTGAGATACTATCTGCTTTGACTACGCCGCCAAGGGAGGATTCCCCGGCAAGGGAGCGTTCTCCGGCAAGGGAAAAGTCCCCGGCAAGGGAGGAGTCTCCGGCAAGGGGCAGCACCAGCGACCCCCCGGTGGTGGAGCCCATGACCGTGGATCCCAGTACTGGTAACCCTCCTTGCTTGAAACACCCCTTGGGTTCTTCTTCTGATTGTCTTTTTGGATATTTGCTTGACTCTTCTCCCTCTTCCGGACGCTCGATCCACCTTCCACGGAGCCGATGGAGACCGAGGCCACCGGCGAGGAGAACGCGCGCGGCGATACTGTCGATGCCGCTGCCACCGAAGAAGAGACCGACGCTGATGATCCCGCCGGCGGAGAGGCCGCCAAGGCTGCTGGCGCAGGAGCTGGCGAGGGGTCCGGCGATCGCACTGACGACCCTGAGGCCGCAGGAGTGCAAGGCGCTACGCCGACCGCCGATCCCTCCGCCGCTGACGCAACGCCAGGCTCCGAAGAGCCCCAGCCCGGCGCCTACTTGAAGGCCGGCGACGGTATCTTCATGAAGCTCCCCTGGGCTTCAAGCTCCAGGGCGCCGGTCGAAGGAGAAGTTTTTGACGGCGAAGTGCTCGCCTCTGCTGGGTTGACACTGGTCGACGCGCCAAGCAGCAGCAGCGGCGAGCCTGAGGAGGAACAGCTGCTGCGGAGGCTGCTGTCTCTCTACCGCGCCCGACAAGCCAAACTGGAGTCTCCGGAAGCGCTTGTCGCGCAAGCGGGAGTAGATATTGAGAAGCATGCGGAGGAGCTCCAGAGTCGCAACCAGGAAGCCCTTCGGTCCATTGCAGAGGAGAGGGCGCAGCTCGTTGAGGTGCGGAAGGCCTTCCTCCTCGAGAAGGCTGAAGCCAAAGAGAAACAGCGACTTGCCGCCGAGGAGCTGTCCGTGCGGGAAGGTGAGTTGACGCAGCGGAAAGTCAACCTTGACATCCACGAGGAGGAGCTTGCTGCGCGGGAGCAAACACTTGGCGGGGCCCTCAAGGAGGCGAAGGATGCTGCCGCAGCTGCTGAGGCCGCCAAGAAGGAGCTGGAGACGAAGGTGACGCAGCTAGAGGCCGATCTCAAGGCGAGGGACGAAGAGCTTGTCGTGCTCCAGCATGAGCGGAGAAGGACGCCCTTGCCCACGGTGAGCTGCAGGGCCGCCTCGTCAAGAAGGGCAAGGAGTTGAGCGCCGCCAAGGACTCTAATGCTGATCTGGAGTTGAAGCTGGCTACGTTGACCCAGACGCTGGACAGCGCCAAGGAGCAGGAGGCGACCCTGAGAGAGGAGATCAAGACCAACGAAGCGCTGCTGACGAGGGCCGCCAAAACCCAGAACACCTTTAGGGAGACGGTGGAGCTCTGGACAGAGGGCCTCGTGAACATCGCTGCAGTCATCGATGAGGAGCTGGTGCAGCTGGGGGTGGAGGGTCTCGGGTACTCCTCCGACGAGAACCTCCAGCCCAGCGCCAAGCTCACTCTGTTCTTCAAGGGCGTGGCGACGGCCCTCCAGCAACTCCGGGAAAGGATCCCAAAGCAGCTGGCCGACAAGTCGCGCACGATCTGCGCCAGAGTTCTGGAGAAGGTGTTGGTGAAGGTGGCCTTCCGCAACCCAGGCCTCAACCTCACCAACCTCCTTGGGAAGCTGCCGGCGGATGCTGATCTTGAAGAGCTCAAGGCCCTTGTCGCACCCATTGTGGACAAGGTGAATGAAGTCAGAAGGGTTGATGGCGGTCGCGTAGATTAGGCTGCCTGTTTTCTCCTTTTCTTGCTGCTGCTAGACATGTTACGAGAACAATCTATTAGGGCTGCGGCAAGTTATCTTTGTAATATAACTTTTGTTTTGGGTATCGATTGCTATGTTATTTCCTCTACTTGATTCCTTCCTTTGTATGTTTTTACCCTACGCTTTTAGGGAACTTGCCAGCGCAGGCACCCTTGCCGCGAGCGCTGAGTGCGGAACGTCAGTAGCCTGCTGGCGGTGCCGCCACCGACAAGTAACCTTGTCGCAGCTAGTCGCAACACACTTAAGTTGTTGAGCGGACACGAAACAAAGTAAGGGCGCAACTAGCTACAAGTTGGTTCCTCCGCGCATAGGTTTTCCATACAAAGCACGGTTGTTCGAGGAAGATAACTTAAATTTTTTAAAACTGATTGCTCAAACTTTGGCAACTTAGCTTTTCTGTTGTTTGCTTCCCAGTAAGGCGAAACTTTCTTGAACGACGCCCGGTCCACACCGTTATCTTCTCCTTCCCCCCCCCCCATCAAACTTGTGGGCGAGGGAACCTTCCCTTTTCTTGAGAAAAAGAAAGAAGAGAAAATAAAGATCTGGAGCCTTTTGGCTCGTTATTGCTTACCGGGGGTTGGTGTTGCACAAAGTGTCAGATAACACATGCAGAAAATAGAAAGCATGAAATTGACAAGATGTGCGGAGCACATGAGCTTTATTTATGAACGGGATCTACGCCCGGCTTTGTACAAAGGGTTACATGCAACAGCGGCAAGGCTTGTACAAAAGGTGGTTGCCGGAACAGGTTCCGGCAACCGCGCCTTATGGGTAAAACTTACGAATATGCTCAATGTTCCAGGAGTTGCTCACCGGAGAGCCATCTTCGGTCTCAAGGCAGACAGCGCCAGGCCTAGTGACTCGTTTCACCCAATAAGGGCCTTCCCACTTTGGCGTCAACTTGTTGGAATTCTTGGCGGACTGAACGCGCCGAAGAACAAGGTCGCCTTCCTCGAGACTTCTGGCATTAACTTTGCGGCTGTGGTAGCGGCGCAAAGCTTGCTGATATCGAGCAGCTCGTACAGCAGCCTGAAGACGATCCTCCTCAAGGAGCAGCGCGTCATCTTGTCGCATCTGCTCTTGCTCAAGCTCATCATAAGCGAGCACTCGAGGCGATCCGTATACGAGTTCCGTGGGAAGAACTGCCTCTGCTCCATAGACTAGAGCGAAAGGTGTCTGGCCAGTGGCTCGATTTGGCGTCGTCCTGATCGACCAAAGAACCACCGGCAGCTCCTTGATCCAGTTCTTTCCGCACTTGTGCAGCCTGTCGAAAGTCCTGGTCTTGAGCCCGCGCAACACTTCAGCATTTGCCCTCTCCGCTTGACCGTTGCTTCTCGGGTGAGCAACAGAAGCGAAGCAGACCTTGGCGCCAAGATCTTGGACATACTGCATGAAGGTTCGGCTCGTGAATTGCGTGCCGTTGTCGGTGATGATCCTGTTAGGGACCCCGAAACGGCAAACAATCGACTTGAAGAACTTGACTGCTGACTGTGCTGTCACCTTCCTCACCGCTTCCACTTCCGGCCACTTTGTGAACTTGTCGATTGCAACATACAAGTACTCAAAGCCCCCGACAGCTCGGGGAAAGGGGCCGAGGATGTCGAGCCCCCAGACCGAAAATGGCTAGGATAAAGGGATCGTCTGGAGAGCTTGAGCTGGCTGGTGTATCTGCTTGGAATGGAACTGGCACGCTTCACACTTGGTTACTTGTGCAGTTGCATCCTGGAGGGTTGTCGGCCAAAAGAAACCTTGCCGGAATGCTTTGCCGGCAAGTGCTCTTGCGCCAATGTGGTGGCCACATATGCCTCCATGTATCTCTGCCAACAGCTTTTGTCCATCTTCCCGGTGAATACACTTCAATTTCACACCGTTGAATCTTCTTCTGTATAGTGTGTCGTTGACAAACTGGTACATACTTGATTGCCGGGCTACTCTCTCCGCTTCTTCTTGCTCTTTGGGAAGTTCTCCTGTCTGAAGGAAATGGACAATCTGCTGCGCCCATGCTTTAACACTTTGTTCTTGAATGGCTCCAAAGGAACCACAGAGGACCTTGGCGGGCACCCGGCAAGCCTTGCCGCGGGGCGCTGCGACTGCCCGTGCACAAGTTCGGGATACTAAGGTACCCCTACTTTAGTACACCGACAAAAATCGTCGATCTTCAATAGCTTTGTACTGTCGAGCCGTGATCTTCTTTAATATGAGTGGTAAAGGCGGTGATTGAGATATATTGGCTGTGATTGGGGTGGATGCCTATTGGCAAAAGAAGACATCGCAGAGCCACGGCTGATCGGCATTGCTTGACGTGTAGGAGAGAGAGCATATGGGTGATTTTTTTGTGAGATTGAATGAACGGGCAAATAAGTTTAGCGTATAGGAGGTGCCTCATTGATGATGCTATTGGTGGGCCATTTTATATAATTATATTATGATCTAAACATTGTAGTTTTATGACAAACCCAATTAAAGGTTAGATGTTTCTAATTTCTACGGAAATTTCTATCATAATTCTCCTTATTCAGGTAGCCTGTTAAGTACTTTATATGTATAATAGATAAGTCACGATGCCATGCCCACTGACTCCACTAAGTATAGCCATGTAGGATCGAAGAAGCCCAACAACCATAGGGTGGCCTAGGCCTGCTCCTCAAAGTTCTCGGATGATAGAGGACGCATCGCCACCTTGATGTACAATACAATGACTCTACTTTTTATGTGGAGTAGGTCTACTATATTGTGCATGTATCAACCAACTTGGGACTCATGCAATAGTAGAAATGGGCAGGTACATAAGGTGTGTCAGATATCCCCCACCCTGCCCCTCCCCTAAATTGGTACAAAATCATCTCAGCTTCATACACCACATATGATCTAGCGACCGAACCCCATGTACACATAAACCATAGTTCCCATATGAGTCTAGAGAAATCAACCCGGACAAGCAGGAAGTAGGGTATTACCTCGATCTGAGATTCAATGTAACTCTCTCCCTAGGCGCACTACGGAGATCACCGATGCGTACGCTACACCAGATGATTATTGTCAGGAAAATAGCACCGCAATGAGTACCAGACACATGCAAGTGTAGGTTGACTTTTCTCCTTTTAACATAAAACAAGATAAACTAATAGGCGGGTGTGCAAGCAAAACCTTCAAGTATCCATTTCTCAATTAACTGACTTGTAAAAAAAGTTGTCACGTAAAATAAAAAACAATTTTAAGAGATAAGCACCAAAGACTTCAACAGTTTCACAATCTCTATCTCTCTGTGTGTGTGTCTCCGTCTCTCTCTCTCTCTCTTCAGCTATTTATGTTGTTGGCTAACCAAAAAGAATGCTACCATGTACTACTAACGATAGGTGCAAAGCAAAACATGACATAGCTTTTGTCACACTAATATTTCCTTCTCGGGGTTTCCAAAAATTACACGAAATGAGGGGCCAATGAAGTCCATGGAAACCCATGCCAAATACATTAATACATGTACATAATATATCATCCCATAATAGCATGATGGAGTTAAATTATGGATGTATTTATAAAGGGTATAAGACACAATGATATGACCAAGATGTAACTCTCAATCATTACACATCCTTGTTAGAATAAAAATGTAACTATGGCACAACCATAATAGTGTCACTTTAGAAGAATCACAAATAATCCTAGATCCAAGCAAATGTAGGAGAAATCGACATGTCTACTACTAAAGAACCCCCATAGTCTTGATGGACTACTCACACATTATGGGACCATCATGGAGGATATGTGGATTGGATCATTACCATGGGTACAAACCAATCCTTTGCAATCTATCATGGATTTCGGCGGAGAAGAGAGTTGGGCAATATTTTGTCCCCAGAGAACATTTCTTTGTTGGTGGGTCATCTCCCCCCCCCCATTCATCTATAAATACAACCAAAAATGAAGTCCTTATGATGTATTCAATCTAGGATGGTAGCGATAACGGTTGGATGAGGGCGGTGGAGCAACTGGTGGGCCCTACTTCTTGTTGCATCCCGTAAGTGTAATTTGCGTATTAGTTTCTTTGTCATCATATTATTTGATATTTGGGCCTTTTCTATTTATTGGCAATGTTCTTTTGACGTTTTCTACAAATAGGGAGATCATATGAATTGTCATGTCTACCAGTTATACTTGAAATTAAGTAAAGCAATAGATGAAAATATAAGTATGCAAGAAGTAGATGACACGAAAAGACATCATAAATCTAGAAGTAAACTTGATAGTTTTTGGACGTATTAATTAACACCTTTGTACAACACAATGCACCATCATGGGGTAACTACCAAGAATAAGATAATTAATGACAAATACTCAGATCATATGAATATGATTGTCCATGTCCAAAGACAAGTTTCTCGATTTAACTGGTCCATGAATTAATGAAGTGAGCAGTATTAATTAAGCCTGCATGTGTGCATTGCAAAATGAATGTCACGCCATGAGGGGGTTAGCTAACAACTGGCATGATGAAGGAGCTGACACCAGGGAGGAGGCGTGAGGACCGATAACTATGCACCCATTTGGTGGGCCACCGATGTGAAACAACATATTCGGACTGAAATTAAAATTGTATATTAGTCGAGAAAAATTCTATAAGTTTCCTCAACTCGTAGATATTTATGCTAACATCACCTCTTCACATTAACTTTCGAGGGCTGTAAGTTTTTTCTAGGAAATCCCGTGGAGAATACAAAATGTCAAAGATTGAATCCTTCGAAAATCCTATGATTTTTTTCTACAATAGGGTGCCATAGGTTTTCCATCAAATTGTGAGATCTTTGGGTATTTTTCATATGTGTCTGGGCTAACCATGTCATGTATTGCATCATGATAGAAAGTTTCTATCTTTTCATGTGGTGCAACCAAATGATTTCTATTATAACTTCCATTGTTTATTAAAACACCCTATAAATTAATTAATAAATTTTTAATGTAAATCATTAATTCAAGCATATGCCACATAGGGCAGCAAACTATTAAGAAGGACACCATCAGACCTACTATCAAAACAATACTCGTGTGTCATTCCATCGGTAAGCCGGTTAAGTTTTTGAAATGTTATAGTTCTAGAGAAGTCGACCCTCAGTGCCTTATTATTTAGATCAACGAGAGGAGACCTGTCAAGGTTTCCATTTGTTGGAAAAGAAACTACAAAAGTACAATCACTCCCCATAATAATAGACTTGTGAAGAGTGATACCAATATAATGCCCAGCAAGAAAACCCGAAGCTTAGCTTCATTAAGACTAGTACACCGGCGAATAAAATCCTGTCGAAGAGATGATGACTTTGCTATAAGAGTTTCTAGCAGCAACCCCCACACCAAGGGCGCTCATAGTCTCCAGAAAACTCTGGTTTCTACATAGATCCATATATAGTTAGCAAAGAGAGGCTGTGAAACCACATATATTTTAATGGAGCATGGCCGGCCATTAACCATCCCACCATTCCATTACCTTTGTTGTTTGAAACCAACTCAACTTCATCCTGACACAACCATAAGGTGGACCGGTAATTATCCACATCAATAGCAACGGCAATAACGAATTCCTTTCCCTTCCAAAAATCACATCATTTCTCAAATGCTAGGCTCTACGAAAAAGGAAGAAAATTTGCTCCCGTTTGACAGTGTCCCAGCTAAGATCTCACCACGTAAACTCCTGGCCATGTGAGCTAGTCGAAGGATCCCTTGTCATTTTTGTCCTGGCCCACTTTGGGCTACCCATGGCACACACAATGCAGATTCCAGAAGACTTGTGCAAGACAAGAAGCTAGATTTGTGGAGGAATCTACCTCCTCAGATGTAGCCGACTAGGATCCATGTACCCTAGTACCACACGGTATCCTATATAAACCAAGGTTTGAGGCTCAATAGATACATAAAAGAAAACATCTTGCTAGTTTACATGTGCTATATACATACTCCAACACAGTAAAACACAACCATGATGTAGGGTTTTATTTCCTCACACCCCCTGAACATCGGTAAATCATGTGTCCTATTTACCTTCATTTCAATCACCTAGCTTAGGATCCCCTACTAGGAGGTCTGTTGGATTTAGCACTAACAGTGGTGGCCCACACAAGTCATGCTAGGTAATCGCCGCAGTTCGATGGGTGTCAAGATCAAAGCTTGGACCGGCACCGACATGACTTTCGTGATAGGCCAGATGTTCGCCTTTGGCTGCACACCTTTGTCACCAACTCAATTGGCCTCCTGGGCCAGGTCAAGTCCTCTGCTCGAGGTCGAATCACAAGATTCGGCAACATGGAGTATACTGTGGATGTCCGCGGTGAATCAATCTTCACAGGCTTGGTTTCTCCCTAACTCTAGGAGCAACGCATGCCGCTTCCTTTGGGCCCATGTCAGATCTGGCCCTTGAGGAGCATTAGAAGCCTTTGTCAAGGTTGATGTCAGATCAGGGCCCGAATTTGCTCTTCCTGGTTCCAATCTCAAACATGATAAAAGATGAGCAAGAGAAATTCATGCCGAGGTTAGTGTCGGATCGGCCCCCAAAGCGGTTTCCCCTATGGTCGATATTGGATCAGGCCCGAGACATGTGTTAGAAACCTGTTCCGGGAGCTAGGTCAGATCAGGTACCAAAGTCGTGACCCGTTGGCCAAGTGTTAGAAGTTTCTCATGGATTTGATGTTAGCGTAAATTTAGGAAATCACAAAGTCGGATGCCCCAATCTAGACATTAGAATGAATCATGGAACTCCCCATCGGAGTCGATGTTTTTGACCAACACAACACCTATATCATCGCCAATGTCGAAGATCTCACCGACCTCCTCGAAGGCACGACTGACGAGGTCAAAGTCAAGGAAGAGGAGCCGAAGAATAAGATGAAAGCCAAACACCAGCCACAGGCAAGTGGAAGGCCACCTCTACTCTCTCGCCTGACCCATGGCTATTAGGAGTCCCCCTCTCCGCCAACCAGCCTGGACCGAGCCAAAGGTTCAATCGCACCTTGTCAATGGGTGGATGTGCCCTCATGAAACCTTATATGGGATGGTATTCCACTGCGACGTAGTGACGTAGCGGATATGCGAAGGTGCCACCACGCCATTGTTGATGGGCAGATCAGCCATCTCACGACCACGGATGAGCGAATCACCCACCTCGCCGCTACAGAAGGGCGGATCTTCCACTGCAACATGACGAATGGGAGGATGTGCCACCGCGGCACATCACATGGGTGTATCATCCACCTCACCGTCGGGGATGGGCAGATCAGCCACTGTGTCACCGCGGATGGGCGGATGACCGCCGCTATCGGGCGGAGCGTCACCTCGTATGGTTGGACGTGCGACTAGGTCATTGATGCTACTATGCGGTTGGGCATAGATCGGGGAAGGCCAATGTGAATTTGAGGAAAATATAGTAAAAGGACGTGCCCCTGAGGTACTGACCAAGCATAGGAGGTAGAAATAGAAATCCTTTCCACTGATGAGAAATTTAAGGTGGCTACAAAATCGCAATCGCCTTTAATGTTTCCTGCATTGTCCTAACCACCTCTGGACATGCCTATAGTAATGTTAATTGCCTGCGATGGAAGCGAGTTAAGTGAAATGCACTAACAGACCTAATATACGCAATTCTATATTCATTGGTGCAATGCATATGAAGATACATACTGATTATGTTGTTAATGGAAGGAAAGTATATGGGTAGAAATAACTAAATGGCAAGACTTCAGTTGAAACTTTGGCAAGTTTGACTTCCAATAATGTCACCACCACCATTTTAGGCTCTGGGTATCAAGACAGGTGTGGCTGGAAAAGAAGTTCACAATATTTAGAATTTTTTCTATGATTCTGTTTTATCAGGTTGAACAGAATTACCAGCTTGATTGTGGAATTATATGTCTTCATCATATGTGATGTAGTTCAGTTGCTGCCAAGGTTCCTAGCTCCCTTGAGGAACTAGATTATTTTCATATAGGTGAAAAAACATGGACATGACATTAATTGAATTACCAAAAATATAAAGGATAAGCATTCACGCTACATTATGTATTGCATTGAGGAGAAAAGAAAATAAGAGTTGCTTTTAAAAATTCACTAACTTTTTGTTGGACAATGATCATCTATCAATTATTAATTTTCTCCACTTTTTCTTACAATGTGTGTTATATTATTTTAGATACACGTTACACCCATCTAACATGAAACTGATTTTTATGTATTCCTATAACTACACCTAAGATTCATCGACTCCCTCTCCGTCAAAATATATAACACCCTTCAAATTTTGATCCTAAATTTTACTATGCATCGTAATAACAAAATGTAAGTTATATGCAATGAAAATTATAGCATTTGAAACTTCATATAAGTATGCATATTCTGTTATAGTTTTTATCCTATAGATCATATTTTTTAGTCAAAGTTAGGTTCACAATTTGATGAGGTTTTGCATATTTGGAAGGAAGGGGTATATATAATTTAATGTTATAGAATCTCACTTGATTTTTATCGTAAGTACTTCATCGAGTTGTATCGTTCTATGCTGTGGCAGTATATTCGCGCCCTTTTTAATACTACTAGTCTTTTCTAAGAAATAAGACCTACATGATATAAGTGAAGACATCATTTGAACAATTAAGAAATAAAATCAAATTAAACATATGGCCTTTTAACCATTTTCCATCAACACAGCTCATTAAACAGGTGTGGAACAAGCCAATATTTCTGGACATTTTTATTGTCAGAGCTTGGATCATTTGGAAGGAAACAAAGAACAAGTTTGTAAGGGGGATCCCTTAAAATCATCGTGCATGATGCAAGAGATTAAAGAAAAAAATTTCCCTTCTGGCCCAAAGGGTCAAGCCTACCCTAGTGCAGTTCACTTCCTCATGTGATGCGCATGTCCCTTGGCGATGGAGTCATGTCCAACCGGAGCCCGGATGTCCGACTGTGCACTTCCTGTGGCAGCTCAGCCTTTGAATTGCACTTCCACCTTCGTTTCCCTCATGAATGCTGTAGGTGTACTCTTGTGCTTGCACTCATCCTTGACTCATCGGACGATCGGCTCGAACCTATACATGCACCAGGGGTCAAGTAGTATACCATCCTCGAAGGGCACAAATAAACACTCTAAAAGGAGAAGATTCACCGTCGCATATGTGATGCACGTGTCCCTTGCCGATGGAGCCGTGTCCATGGTGATGACCCTAGGATGCTCCATAGCAACTTATCAATTGTCTACCACAATAAGGTTTGTTTGGTTTCCGTGAGGAGGGCAATGATGGTGGTGCTCCTTTGGATCGCTCCATTGCTTGTTGTCGTACCTAGGTGGTCTATGGACCTGTATGTAATTTATGTTCACTTGGTATTATTTGTGCTTCCTTGATAGTTTGATGAATAGATTGGAAGTTTTTCCCACAAGAAAACATACTAGGTATGTTGTATGGACTAAAGACCTCTTTAGGTCCATGTATAACATTTTGATCAACATATTATGGATCTCATATGTTCTTTTCTGTCTACAACCCAAACCACCCGTTTACTCACTACTATAGGAATGCCTAGCAGTGGCGGGTGGGAAAAGGCTAGCAGTGGCGGGCACGGCTCCTAGAGCCGCCCGCCACCGACCTCCTACCACTGCTATTATGGCATCAGTGGCGGGCGGGTGCCCGCCACTGGTGGGCATAGTCTAGTGGTGGGCGCTTTTTTTTCCCGCCACAACAGTTTTCTCCGCCCGCCATTGGTAGTGGTCTTGGCATACAGTAGAATTGATGTCGCATCAGCATTTTTTGCTGTCGTCCCATCATTTTAATTAGGTGGTTAGAGTATTTCGCACTTAATAATCCCATTACAATACAAATATAGAATGTTGTCTCATCATTCAAATAATCATGATGTAGATTAATTGTTACAACATCGCCATAATAAATAAGAGTAATAGTGAAGCAAAGCAGTTGAGTATAGAACGTGTCGGAGAAAAAAAACATGTGTGTCTCAAGTAGGCTACTCGTCGGCAACCGATGACCAGAATGTGTCTTCGACTCGATGAATTTGTTCTTCATGTGACTGTTGCGTGGAGTGGTACTTCCCATCCTCATTTACAACCTCCTTGTTGATGATTTTGGCCAGCACCTTTTGAATACGCTTAGGCTCACAAAATAATTCCCCTATGTCAATGTCCTTCTCCACATCCTTAGACCACTTGATGATTTGGCTATGATTTCGAAAATATTAGCTTTTCTTCAAATAGTCGGTCATGACAACCATTGCAAAGTAGCTGGACATATGGAAGGTTCTGACATTTGGTTCTTGATAGAAAAATGAACTTGAATTCTGAGTACTGCGTTATCTTGTTGTTGAAGTTCTTCCACTTTCTTAGACCATCATTGAGAACAAACTTCAATTTTGTCCATTGCTTCTAAGGGTCTCTCTTCAAATTGAGTGAACGTTAAAAACTTACTTGTTGGTCACTGCGCAATAAACAAAGAAATAAGCATGGATGAGATCAAGCTAGAAGGTCAACTATATATGTTTCATAATAAATGAGTGAACATTAAAAACTTACTTGTCACACTATGGCAACAGAAAGGTGTCCTTTTGTGGGTGAATCGAAATTATGACGAGAATAGGTAGTTTGAGATGAGCTCTTGGCTAATTACGGATTCGAGGTTGTGGCAGTGCATGTAAACATGATCAAGTAAAGACACTTTACTATGCCCGAGTAGGGGGTCCAAAGCCTCATTAACACCTAAGATAGTGCACTCACATAGAAGGTATTTGCATGGACACCTCATTAATTGGCACATCAATTATATTGGACAAAAACTGAAGGTCGAAATTATAACCTTGTAGAACTTTGGACCTGTAACCTTGTTAACCTTCTTCTTTTGATCTACGTACCACGTCGTCGTGTAGAACATTAAGACTTGTCGAGAGGGTCAACAACGTAGAGTCCGATAGCGACGATTCATTGGGCTTATACTGATTCCATTTATGTCATTCGGGTAGGAAAATTGGCATAGGTGGCTTTCTGCGGATGGTCCACAATCAACAGGTAGATCCTTCCTCGCTGATTGTGGAATATACTTAGCTATGTTGTCTCCAGTGTTGTCAATGTTGAAAAGGGGGTGAAGGTTCGCAAAGGCGAGATCGGAGTCATTACCTAAGAATCTGTGTGGACTAATCTCCTCTATATCACCGAGTGGCCACTTAAACAGGTACGTACCCCCCTATTACTTGTCCTAACATAGTGATGCCTTTTTCAGGGGGTGAGGCAACGAATAGTTTTCAAATCCCGGCATTATGTACTGAACTAGCACCCTTGTCACGTCCAGTGGTAGGACGACACCGTGCATCATTCTAGTACCATCTGTAAATGGAATTAATTGCCCCTCGGCAACCTTCCTCCGCACGCCATTGACTTTGGCTAGCAACCAACATGAAACTTCCTGCGATGCTTGTGGCCGTTGGGTGCTATTATACAGATGATGCTCATGGCCAGACGGGAATATTTCAGCTAGCCTTCTTCGAATTGCCACATCTACTTTGGCATTGATCTTGTCATCAACTTTGATTTTCCTTCTATGTATTTTTAACTCTTTTGTCTGAGAAAAGGCCTGGTCCCACAACATCCTACCCGTGCCCAACACACGTCCAGCCTTGAGCTTCCTGTCAACCCCAAATCCCTCATTCTCAGCCCATGTAAGATGGTATTCATACCTATAGCCGTAGGGAGATTCATCAACACCAAGTCCAATTACTCCTTCATTTTTCTCTACAAAAAGTACATAAGTTGTGGTAAATGATGAGAATGACAATAATTGTACTATCTACTAATTATTAGTCTTCAGTGACATTACCAGGCTCTCTTCCATCGAGGAAAGTTGTGGCATCGGGAGGACGAACTCGTTAGTCTCTAGGTCTCGAACTGCATGGGCCCTGAGGACATGGAAGTCACGCAGACGATCTCGATGTTCCAAGAATGGATGTGGTTTACCCTCGGCTTCAAAGTTCATAGCCTTCTTCTCTCATTTGGGTACTGTAGCTTCGTAACCACCAGGGCCCAGACGTTGGTTACCTGGCAGATTATTTTGTATATTACGAAAATGATTGCTTACCTCCTTGCTTGACTCACTTTCCGATGATTCAAAAATCTTCGTCCATTCTTCGTGATCCATAGTTGGATTGAGCCACTTAACGGTCTCGAAGTCCTTGCCCATGAGATTGCAACTGGGACTGGGCTTCCAGTCCCTAAACATTTTCGACCATTTCGATATGGCATACTCTGCGGCCTTTTTTTAGAGTCAGACAGAAATGCATAACACTGGTGTAATGCTTCGAGTAGCTTCTGCTTATGTCTGACGATATACTTGCAACCCATCGAGACATTTTTTTCTCAAGATGCAACCTAGCATTTTACTATATGTCTTTGCCACGGCATCTGGGGAGATGGGCTCTCATGTTTGGCCAACTACGGTTATTATAATGATACCTTCGTGAAGCTTTTTCGGTTGCCTAGCCTTACGCGTGGTCTTGTTGCCGGCGGAGGTGCCAAATGAAGTCTCGTCAGCGTAGCTCATTTCTCCTCGCCTGATGGGAGGTTCTTCATGATGGTCGTTGCCCGTCTCGGTCTCTGTGGAGCCCATCTCAATGTCAAGGTTGTTGTCGTTGAGCTCATCTTAAAATGATGCTCCGATGTGGGGATCCATTCCTCCAATTGCAAAATTGACAAAGAGTTAAAATTTTGGCATGATCTTTGCTAAAAGTAGGGCATATTGAGTGATATAAATTCGACGAAACATAAATTAATCAATGTTTCTCATGTTAATTCACGCAAATTGTTGGGACGCTAATCTTAAGTCACACCGATCTAGCATGTAACACATCATATCACTTTGTGGCCTCACGCACGATAACCCACGGCTGCCACCTTACCTTGGTCGGGACCGTTTGTGCCTTTTGGATCACATATATGATTGTGTCGCTAGCATCCATATGACAGAGAACCCGGACTGACATGACTAGTCGTAAACCCAAGGTGGCCAAACTTATAGGGACAGGCATACGTAACCCAGCAAAGAACGTGTCGGTCATCAACATATGAACCCAAGTTGTAGCAAGCTACAAGGACTTAAAGGAACAACACGTTACATTTACCCGAAGGGACAGGCAAATGAACAAAGAAGGATACATGTCGGCCAACCCAAGTGTTAAGGAGCAGTAGCGAACTACCAGGCTCAATGGAAGCATCATGAGACATTTCCCCGTAAGGAAGGCTACCAAGAATAAACAAATAGGTGTCGGATCCCACACATATCAATACACGTTACACGTACGCGTAACATGCAAGTATGTGATGTACAACATGGAATCACAACATAACTCAACAACTAATACAGATAAAGGCCCAGAAGAGCCATCATACAAACAGGGATCACATGACCCAACATACAGAGAATACAGGCAACGGAAGTATAACATGTCTTTGTATAGAAAACTACAAATGAAAAAGCCTGAGAAGCCTGACTTTCTACAAGACGCTCCCAAGGGTACAAGATCATAGCTGATGTAACAAGCTAATCATCGAAGTCCAATCAAAACTACTAGCAAGACAGAAGTCTCACCTGCAAAACATAAATTAAGCAAACGTGAGTACAAAGGTACTGAGCAAGACTTATATAATATCCTATCATACATGCATTAGTATCAAAAAGGCAATACGGGGTTTAAATGCAGCAAGCCAGCATTGATTCAGTGGCTATCCTATTCTATGACTATGAGTAACTTCTTTGATGTAAGATAGCGCACACGAGTCCACTAATCACCAGATCAATACAACACTATGGATTCTATCCCATCTCCCTACGAGAAGGCTATCCATAGCACTCACAGTTATCTTGAGCATTTTAGAGTATCCACTTCAAGTTGTCCAGTCTGTCCCAAGTCCACCCTGACGGGTGCCAACTGGTAGAAAAATAGCACTGCCTACAAACACCAGAAACTAGTTGCAACTCCTGGACAAATATCAAGTCGACTAATAAGTCGAGAGGGGCACTTAAGAATTCCAACATGTAGTAGTAGCTAGTCTTGGACAACATACAAAAAACTCAGTTCTTAAGGACGGTTGCAGTGAGACAACTCACCGTGTACTCCTACATGGCCTCTCACCACTACCTTTACCAAATCGTGTTCACACGCTTAACTCTCAACATCAGAACATGGCATAACACTCCAATTCATTCCCAATGAATCAGACCTGACATAAATATAGAAGTAGTGGGCATAGCATGGTAGCAACACAATATGGCTCAATCAACTACTACACATGTAGTGGGTTTCAGCTATTTACTGTGGCAAAGATAGGTCATGCAGAGGAATGGGTTCAACTACCGCAACATAAAGTAGCAGCAGTTGAATCGCCGTTGTCCTAATGCAATAAAAGAGAGCACGAGCCTAAGACTGGGTTTGATCAGAATGCTCCAAGGGGGGGGGGGGTTGCTTGGCTGGTAGATTAATAGGGGGGCACTGCTCCTCTGATAGGTACTCTAGAACTATCTCTGGAGCAGGACCTATTGAGAAGGACGGTGCGAGCAATCAATACACAAGGATATGCAACAATATGATGCATGAACATGGCATGAAGATGTGATGTGGTTTGTGCTAATGCATCTAGCATTCATTTTGGATAAAGTACATTTCAACCAAGGGTCCAAATGCAACTCTAGATTAAACCCTTTAGAATGCCATTTATGAGTTTTCCTATATTTAGTAGGCACTACAGGAATCTGCTACTTTGCCATCTGCCACGGCGGACGACAAAGGCATGGATGGCGGACGGCAAAGACCTTTGTCGTCCGCGGCTGACGGCAAAAGGTGACGGCAAAGTAGGGGACGGGTAAGAGCTATGTTGCCATCAGCTTCGGGCAGCTGACGGCAAAGGGGCCTTTGCCATCAGCAGCGGACGACAAAGAAGACGGACGGCAATAAATGTGTTGTTACTCCGTTAGGTGGTTAACGGCAGGCCTTTGCCATCCGCTGCGGACGGCAAAGCCTTTGCATCAGCCACTATGGGCAAATTGACCAAATTGGTTAGCCTCCCAGGAAGCACAGTTGCCTGCCATGTGGCCTCTTTGCCGTCCGCTGCTGATGGCAAAGATCTCTTTTCCGTCGGTGGCAGACGGCAAAGATCCTGCATATTATCTCTTTTTTTCTGTTTTTTACTCCAACAATTTTCACAACAAATATATATGACACCAAATATATATCACATATCCAGCACATAAGTTTCATATCACATATCCAGCACATAAGTTTCATATCACATATCACATCAGTTTCATCCATACACATTGTTCATACATAAGCAAGTTCCATCCATACACATTTTTCATACATAAGCAAGTTCCATGATAGCAAGCTAGATACAATGCAAAGTTTCATCAAAGGAAAGCAAGCACTCCATCATAGCAAGCTAGCTTCCATGAAGTGAATGAAATCTGCAAAATGGTAAATAAGAAAGTTAGAAATAGGTGACTAGAACAAGAAGAATACTAGAACAAGAAGTATATGTCATTTATGAGCTAACTTAGGTGAAATAGATCATATATGAGCTAACAAAGTTGAAATGGGTTGTTTATGAGCTAACTTAGTTGAAATGGATCATTTATGAGCTAACTTAGTTGAAATGGGTCGTTTATGAGCTAACTAAGGTGAAGGGCATCGTTTTTGAGCTAAGTAAGGTGAAATGGATCGTTTTTGAGCTAACTTAGGTGAAATGGATCAATTATGAGCTTTTATGAGCTAACTTAGTTGAAATGGGTCGTTTATGACCTAACTTCGGTGAAATGGATCATTTAAGAGCTAATTTAGGTGAAATGGATCGTTTTTAGCTAACTTAGATGAAATTGATCGTTTAGGAGCAAATCTAGGTGAAATGGGTCATTTTGGAGCTAACCTACGTGAAATAGGTCATTTTGGAGCTAACCTAGGTGAAATGGGTCATTTTGGAGCAAACCTAGGTGAAATGGGTCATTTTAAAACTAACGTAGGTAAAATGGATCATTTACGAGCTAATCTACTAAAATGGGTCATTTTAGAGCTAACTTGGATAAATTGGATCACTTGTAAGCTAACTAAGGTAAAATGAGTCATATTAGAGCTAACTTAGGTAAAATGGATCGTTTATGAGCTAACTAAGTTAATTATGCAATTTTTGACATAAGTAAGCTTATTAAGTCATTTTGAAGGAAAAGAAGTTAACTCTAGGTCATTATGGTAAGCATATTGGAGGAAATAAAGCTAAGTCTAAGTCTCGAGAAACTTACCGTGATCAGGGAGGTGTAGGAGCGGGCTGGCTCGTGCCGGTAGCTGGAGAAGGATCGTGCGATACGTTTCTGGAGTTAAGCTGCACCAAAGATCATTTCCAATGTCTCGTTAGCATTATGACACTCAAATGTTAAGACTATTAAGTAATGTCCATTCAAATTAAACTCACCGTGCTCCCAGGAGCAATCACTGGCATCGGCGGAGCGGTCTGACCGGACTTCTCGCACACAGACTGCACATTTGGTTTTCACAACAGAGTCATACTAGTTAGTAATGAGACTCAAATGTTAAGACTAGCAAGTAATCTGCAGAAGAAACTTACCGCAAGGAGCTCATACATGGCCCTTGCCTGCATGTCATTCGGTGCCCTCTCCTCCTCCAACATCTTTGTCGTCCTCTCCTCCAACTCCCGCTGCCTCTCCGCCGCCTCCGCCAGAAGTTTCTCCGTTCTATCTCTCTCACTCTGTATAGCAGCCTGCAACACCACTCACATGACCATTTGTAATCATTGATGGAAGCGCACACAATGTAATGGAGAAAGATAGCTGAGTACGTATAACTAACCTTGATGGCGTGTTGGACTGGCCGTTCACGAGGCCTTATCTCAGGAGCGGAGCTTGACTGGCGCGCCTTGATCTCCGGGAGAGTGCTAGGACAATGGATAAGTCCATCTCCCATGGCTATGGAGCCATGGGACCTCCCGCCACCGGATATCATCGGCAACTCCGTATCAATGGGACGCTGGCTCGGGTTAATGTCCTCCCCTTTCCTCGCCTTCCCCTGATCTCTATATTGCACGAGCTTGTCGTGGGCGGAGATGTTGGTGAAGTTCTTTGCATCATCGAGGTCAGACGCACAGAATGCCTTGAATTTCTTGTAAGAGCCAGTGTGGGCCATGGCATACAGGTCGTACACCTCTGGCACCTTATCCGCCTTATTGTAGCGTACCTGAAAGAGAGAAACAAAGTAAATTAGTAATTAAAGGGCTAAAGCTAGCATGATGAATGAATTCCATGAATCATGAGGCAAACCACATACCCAGTTCCGCCCGTACTGAAATAAGTTGGAGCTGCCTTGGTGGTGTGGCACACCTTCCATTTGGGCACGTTTGTCCTTGGCCTTGTTGTGGGTGGCCCGCCATTCTTTTGAGCACCACCCATTGACCAACACCTCCCAACAATCCATCCGACCCGCACACCATCTCTGAGGGGCCTAAGTTAGCAAATAGAAACTTCAGCGCTACGGCTATGAATTACTAAATGAAGGAATTAAGTACAAGGCCTTAAGAATTACCTTCATGTACCGCTCCTTACTCAAGAACTTATCGCGGCACTCCTGCTTGGACTTCTTGATACCACGGTCGGCGTAGTAGTCTTGAACAGACTGCACCCAAGCCTCATGTCGTAAGTTCTGAAGTAGGCGCTTGCACCCCTTGTGGATAACATCTGCCGCCTCCTCCTCGCATCCCTCCTCACACTTGTAGAATGTCTGCAATCAAATGAGACAATATTGATTAGTACAATTGATAACTAGCTAGTTGAAGATTTTTAATTGTGTAAAGGAGAAATTACCCAAAACTTTCTGATCACCATGTCTGCCCTCGTCTTGCACAAGACACCGTCGATAATCTCACCCGGCGGGGCCGGGGCAGCCAACTAGTGCTCCCAACTCAATCCAACCTCTGGAAGCCGACCCTCACCAGGCAACGTGACAAACCCTGGAAAGTTTTGCCAAATCAGAACTCCATGGACGGAGTTGGGCCGGCGGACACTTTCATGGTGGTCCCAACCCCTGCAGCATGACAAGGCCAGCGCATTAGTTATTTGAAGAAACGTGAATGCAGAAGGTACAAAAAGATTAAATGCACTTACCCCTCCCCATCAGGGAAAATCAACCACCTCTGCTTGCGGGTCGCCGGCATAGACGGGAGCCGTGTAGCACCACGCTGGTAGACGTTGCCCCCCTCCTCAAAATCAGTCAGCTCCCCGCCATCATCAGCATGGCCACTCGACTCCCCGCCATCATCAGCATGGCCACTCGGCTCCTCAGGCTGACCCGACCAAGTACCCCATCCAGATGTGTGCTCCTCCGGGGTCTCGTGGGCCCAACTATCTTGGGCCGAAGGCCCGTCGACCCGAGGCTCGTGGGTCGAAGACCCGTGGACCGGAGGCTCGTGGACCGGAGTCCGTGTAGCCTCCTCCTCAGACGAGTCCACCCTAGTAGTCACGTGCTCGGGTGAAACAGCTGGGGGCGGCGGCGAGGAAGGCGCCGTAAGAGTCACCCTACCTCCTCTCCCGCGACCACGTGCTCCACCTCCTCTCTTCTTCTTACCTCGTCCCCTGCTGGGCACCGCGGTCGACGAAGAAGGGCCCGACGGTGTCGCCATACTGTCCAGCAACGCTCGGCGGAGAGCTGCATGTGGAATGGAAGACCTCACACTACGCGCCGACGAAGAAGGGGCCTCGGCGCGCTCTCGACCAGCGCCCACCATCTTTCAACACCTGCCATGACAAAGAATAAACGAAATTAGTACAACATGAAAAAATAAGTACGGGCATGAATAATAATATGTATATCACTTAAGTGTATCATCATCAAGTACAACATAAACAACTGCACATTTAAAACTACCCGATGAACACAATTATATATGATGATTTTTATAACAAAATCGAAAACTATATGACCTAACTAATAATTCACAAATATATGACCCCGTCGGCCTCTAGAAGGCCAAAGAACACCTTTTCGGGAGGTGTCGGGAGTCGGGGTGTCGTGTCGGTGTCGGGGTGCCGTGTCGGGGTCGGGGTGCCGTGTCGGGGTCGGGGTCGGGGTCCCGGGGTTGTGTCGGGTCGGGGTGCCGGGTCGGGGTCGGGGTGCCGTGTCGGTGTCGGGGTCGGGGTGTCGGGTCAGGCTCGGGGTCGGGGTGTCGGTGTCTGGGTCAGGGTCGGGGTCGGGGTCTTGGGGTCGGGGTCGGTGTCGGGGTCGGGGTCGGGGTCGGGGTGTCGGGTCGGGGTGCCGGGTCGGGGTCGGGTTGTCGTGTCGGTGTCGGGGTTGGGGTGTCGGTGTCGGGGTCGGGGTGCCGGGTTGGGGTCGGGGTGCCATGTCGGTGTCGGAGTCGGGGTGTCGAGTCAGGCTCGGGGTCGGGGTGTCGGTGTCGGGGTCGGGGTCGGGGTTGGGGTCGGGGTGTCGGGGTCGGGGTCTCGGGGTCACGGTGTCGGGTCGGGGTGCCGGGTCGGGGTCGGGGTGCCGTGTCGGTGTCGGGGTCGGGGTGTCGGGTCAGGCTCGGGGTCGGGGTGTCGGTGTCGGGGTCGGGGTCGGGGTGTCGGGGTCGGGGTCTCGGGGTCGGGGTGTCGTGTCGGGGTGCCGGGCCGGGATCGGGGTGCCGTGTCGGGTTAGGTTTTTTTCCTCTGTTTTCCTTTTCTTGTTCTTCCTCTTCTTCCTTTTCTTCCTTTTTTTCCTTCTTCTTTGTCGGTGTACTAAAGTAGGGGTACCTTAGTACCCCGAACTTGTGCACGGGCAATCGCAGCACCCCACGGCAGGGCTTGCCGGGCGTCCGCGAAGACCCTCCGTCATTTCCTATTACTGCCATTCAAGAACAAAGTATTGACTAAGAAGGCAAGACCCCGGCAAGAGGAGCCTGCCGGGGAGGACAAGGCCCCGGCAAGAGGAGCTTGCCGGGAAGGACAAAGACCCCGGCAAGAGGAGCTTGCTGGGAAGGCCAACCAAGGCGCTTCAGAGAAACTTTCCGCGACGCCCCGTGCGTCCCGGCAAGGCACGGCGAGCGACAAGCTTGCCGGTGCGACAAGACGACGGCCACGGCAAGGCGCTTGCCGCGGCAAGGCTGCCACCCTGCACCCAAGCTCCAGCGCATCCAACGACGTGTCGCCCCAGGGCTACCCCAGGAGCACGTGGCGAGGCGTTGTGCAGCCATGCGGTGCGAGGTGGCAAGCGAAGCTGACAAGGAAGCCATCGTGGCGATCGGTGGCGCTCCTAACGGTCGTTTCCTTGCACTGTTGGGGCGACCGGACGGGCATTAAATGCCCTTGTCCCCTGCCGTCAGAGTTAGGTAGAGGACACTGTTGGACACTGTTGTACCAACCCGCGCTTTTACATTTCTAGCCCCCCTTTTCTACGCTGCCACCTGTCGGTAACCACCTTAGACTATAAAAGGGAGGCCCATGCGCACGTAGAAGGGGTTCCTGTCGGTGTAGTAAAGTAGGGGTACCTTAGTACCCTGAACTTGTGCACGGGCAGTCGCAGCACCCCGCGGCAAGGCTTGCCGGACGCCCGCCAAGACCCTCCGTCATTTCCTATTACTGCCATTCAAGGGCAAAGTATCAACTGAGAAGGCACATATCCCGACAAGAGAAGCTTGCCGGAGAGGACAAAGGCCCCGGCAAGAGGAGCTTGCCGGGAAGGCAAACCAAGGCGCTTCCAGAAGACTTGCCGTGACGCCCCGCGCGCCCCGGCAAGGCCCGACGACCGGCAAGCTTGCCGGCGCAACAAGAGAAGGACCGCGGCAAGGCGCTTGCCGCGGCAAGACTGCCACCCAGCACCCAAACTCCAGCGCATCCAGCAACGTGTCACTCCAGGGCCATCCCAGGGGCACGTGGCGAGGCGTTGCGCAGCCATGCGGGGCAAGGTGGCAAGCGGAGCTGACGAGGAGGCCATCGTGGCGATCGGTGGCACACTTAACGGTCGTTTCGCTGCACTGTTGGGGCGACCAGACGGGCATTAAATGCCCTTGTCCCCTGCCGTCAGAATTAGGTAGAGGACACTGTTGGACACTGTTGTACCAACCTGCATTTTTACTCTTTTACCCCCTCTTCCTACGCTGCCACCTGTGGGTGCCCCCTTCAGACTATAAAAGGGAGGCCCATGCGCACGTAGAGGAGGTTCGGTTCACTCGACACATCCAACACCACCATACGCTCGCGCCCTCGAGCAAGAACAAATACAAACACAAAGCAGCAGTAGGAGTTTTATCTCTCCGGAGAGCTCCGAAGCTGGGTAAAAATCGCCCGTCTCTCCCCCGCGCGCTCGACCTCGATCTGCTCTGCGCACGCCCTCCGCTCCCTTGCCGGACTAGAAGGGGCCCCCAGTGCCCCATAGGTGCTCGTGGCCACAGAGACGCCCCGACATCTTTGGCGCGCCAGGGAGGGTCACCTGTGCTGGGCTTTGTGATCATGGGCTCCACCACTGGGGGCTCACCGGTTCCGCCCCTTACCGGGGATCCCCTCCTTGTCGGGGAATGCTCCCATGTCGGGCAATTGGCCCTTGGCGGCGTAGTCGAAGCCGACGACACCTCCGGGTCGGCCTCCGACTGCTCCTGGTGGGCCTGTTCTGCTCCTATATACAAAAGATTCAACAATCAAGATGTTAGCAGAAGGAGAAGCACCCACGAGCGCCCCACAACAGGAAGCAAACTGATGCACTTACGCTGGGGGCTGTGCTGGGAGCTGCTGCGAGGGGAAGGGACCGGGTCCGTCAAGGTGGTCTCGGACGTATCTTCTGCCGCCACAGCAGGATCGTCCTCGATGTTAACCACGGGGACCCTGGCTCTCTTCGCCGCCCTCTCCGCCAAAGTCCTGAGACAGAACAGGGGTTCGGAGAGAAGCAGATTAGACACAAGGAAAACAATAACAAGGATCAAAGAAAGACAAGTACAGTAAGGAGAAGGCCTTACTCCTCCTCCTCCTCCTCCTCTTCGTCGTCGTCGGAGCTCAGCGCGGAAAGGTCGAACTCCAGTACCCTCTCGGCATGGCGCGGCGGAGGAGTAGGCTCCCTCCGGCGCTTGCCGAGGGCTGCAGCAGGATCAGGCGTGGCGGCCCGGGAAGACCCCGCCTCAGTTGCCAGCATAGCCTGGGACCCTCCCGCAGCAACGTTGCTTGCCGCGGTGGAGCGTGTCCCACGGTGCTGCGGCTGCTGGACGGCCTGCTCCTCTGCCAGCTCTCCAACTCGACGAAGGCGCCTTCTCGGTCGGAATTGGGGCTGCCCTAGGGGCTCCGCCTGCGGCAAGTTGCTCGAAGATGGCTGGCCGCTCGCGCCCTCCGCGGGCTCGCTCGCTTTGACCTCGGCCTCCCCTTCGCCATCGTCTTCTCCGGCAAGATCTTCCCGGGCGGCAAGGCTTGCCACCTCGGTAGCATCCGCCTCCGCCAGCGTGAAGCCAAATTCGCCCGCGGCAGCGGCTGCCGCCGCCTCTTCGGCCCTGCTGGCAATATACGCCAGCTCGTCGGCAGTTGTGGCGCGGGTAAGGAGCTTCTGCTCGTCGGAGTTGACGGCCACCTCCGCCAGGTTGTCAAAGAATTGCTGCACGACCTCCGCGTCGGTCCACTCACAGCTTGTCATCCGCCAAGTCAACAAGGATTACCAGAGTCCGTTGATGGAAGCTTACATTGATGAAGTGAGGAAGCTAGAAGAGCATTTTGACGGCCTGCAAATGGAACACGTTCCAAGGGCTCAGAACGACATTGCAGACGGCCTGTCAAAATGTGCCGCACTTAAGTTGCCTGTGGAACCGGGCATTTTTGTGCTCAAGCTGACTCAGCCATCCGTCACACCATCATCTGGACAGCGCAAGAAGAGAAAATTGCCTGCTGGCGACCACTTCCCGGCAGAGCTCCTAGAAGCCGCCGCCAAGAAGGTTCCCAGGCTCAACACAGAAAGAGCCGAGGAGCAGTCTGCTCCGATAAGCCCAAAGGCTTGCTTCGTTGAAGCTGACGCTCCCGACAAGCTGTGTCCCGACACGCTTGCCGGGGAACATCACGCTCCGGCAGGATCCCTGGTCCTTGCCGTCGAAGCGGATGTTCCTGCAGCAGCCTTTGCGCCTTTAGTCCTCGCTGTCGAGCCGCAAGCTCCAGCTTGGGCACAGCCAATAGTCCATTTCCTCCAGACAGGAGAACTTCCCGAGGAACAAGAAGAAGCGGAAAGAGTAGCTCGGCAATCAAGTATGTACCAGTTTGTCGACGACATACTGTACAGAAGAAGATTCAACGGAGTGAAACTAAAATGCATTTCCCGGGAAGACGGACAAGAGCTGTTGGTGGAGATACATGGAGGCATATGTGGTCACCACATTGGCGCAAGAGCACTTGCCGGCAAGGCTTTCCGGCAAGGTTTCTTCTGGCCGACAGCCCTCCATGATGCAACTGCGCAAGTAACCAAGTGTGAAGCGTGCCAGTTCCATTCCAAACAGATTCATCAGCCAGCTCAAGCTCTCCAAACAATCCCTTTATCCTGGCCATTTTCGGTCTGGGGGCTCGACATCCTCGGCCCCTTTCCCCGAGCTGTCGGGGGCTTTGAGTACTTGTACATTGCCATCGACAAGTTCACAAAGTGGCCGGAAGTGGAACCAGTGAGGAAGGTGACAGCACAGTCAGCAGTCAAGTTCTTCAGGTCGATTGTTTGCCGTTTCGGAGTCCCTAACAGGATCATCACCGACAATGGCACACAATTTACGAGTCACACCTTCATGCAATACATCCAAGATCTTGGCACCAAGATCTGCTTCGCTTCTGTTGCTCACCCGAGAAGCAACGGTCAAGCGGAGAGGGCGAATGCTGAAGTGCTGCGCGGGCTCAAGACCAGAACTTTCGACAGGCTGCACAAGTGCGGGAAAAATTGGATCGAGCAGTTGTCGGTGGTTCTTTGGTCGATCAGGACGATGCCGAATCGAGCCACTGGCCAGACACCTTTTGCTCTTGTCTATGGAGCAGAAGCAGTTCTCCCCACGGAACTCGTATACGGATCACCACGAGTGCTCGCTTATGATGAGTTTGAGCAAGAGCAGCTACGGCAAGATGATGCGCTGCTC
Organism: Triticum timopheevii; assembly: GCA_963921465.1. Taxonomy (NCBI): domain Eukaryota; kingdom Viridiplantae; phylum Streptophyta; class Magnoliopsida; order Poales; family Poaceae; genus Triticum; species Triticum timopheevii. The sequence continues at coordinate 114,882,974 of OY997266.1, read as the reverse complement.
CTCGAGGAGGATCGTCTTCAGGCTGCTGTGCGAGCTGCTCGCTACCAGCAAGCTTTGTGCCGCTATCATAGCCGCAAAGTTAATGCCAGAAGCTTCGAGGAAGGCGACCTTGTTCTTCGGCGCGTTCAATCCACCAAGAATTCAAACAAGTTGACGCCAAAGTGGGAAGGCCCTTATCGGGTGAAACGAGTCAATAGGCCCGGCGCTGTCCGCCTTGAGACCGAAGATGGCATTCCGGTGAGCAACTCCTGGAACATAGAATATCTTCGCAAGTTTTACCCGTAAGGCGCGGTTGCCGGACCCGTTCCGGCAACCACCTTTTGTACAAGCCTTGCCGCTGTCGCATGTAACCCTTTGTACAAAGCCGGGCGCAGCTCCCGTGCGTAAATAAAGTTTATGTGCCCTGCGCATCTTGTCAAATTCAGTGCATCTCTCTTTTTTGCATGTATATCTAACACTTTGTGCAGCACTTACCCCCGGTAAGCAATAAAGAACCTTAGGGTTCCATATCATTATTTTCTCTTTTTTCTTCTCAAAGAGAAGATTCCTCCGCCCACAACTTCACCAAGGGGGGGGGGGAGGAGGAGATAAAGGTCTGGACCAGGCGTCGTTCAAAGGAATCTAGCCTTGCCGGGGCGAAGACAACAGAAAAGCTAAGTTGCCAAAGTTTGAGCTTAGTCAATTTTAAAATTTTTAGGTTATATTCCTTGAACGTTCGTGCCTTGTATGGAAAACCTGCGCGTGGAGGAACCAACTCGCGGTTAAGTTGCGCCCTTGCTTTGTTTCGAGTCCAACTCAACAATGAAAGTGCGCTGCAACTGGCCCGACAAGGTTTCTTGCCGGAGACAACACCACCAGCGGGCTGCTGATGTTCCGCACTCAGCAAGTGTGTTAGCGCCGGCAAGTTCCCTGAAGGCATAGGGTAAAAACATACAAGGGATGTGATGGAGAGAGGATATAACGTAGCGGGCCTTGCCGTGGGACGTCCTTTGTATGGGAAACTTGTGCGCGGAGGAGCTGACTCGTGGCTAAGTTGCGCCCTTGATTTGTTTTCGAGTCCGCTCAATGATGAAAGCGCGCTGCAACTAGCCCGACGAGGTTTCTTGCCGGAGGCAACACCGCCAGCGGGCTGCTGATGTTCCGCACTCAGCAAGCGTGTATGCACCGGCAAGTTCCCTAAAAGCATAGAGTATAAACATACAAAGGGCGAAACATGGCGTTGCACTGCCCAACATGAAGTTGCATTGCAAAACAGTAACTTGTTGCGGCGCTGTCTAAGTTGTTTTTCGTGACTGAAATAACAGCGACAAGGAAAGAGCAGAAGGGCGCGCTGGCGCCTGGGCCCCGGCAAACCGGCATTACTGGGGGCTGCGAGTACCAAGATTCCTTCGCGGCAAGCCAGAGTCGCCGGGGGTTGTGCTGTCAGATAAGTTTTTCATCCCTCATCATGCATCCTCTTATGGACTGGGGAATGCGAGGCCGTATCCTTGAACGAGCGTGCCTTGTATGGGAAACCTGTGCGCCGAGGAATCGACTCGCGGTTAAGTTGCGCCCTTTGATTTGTTTCGAGTCCGCTCAACAATACAAGTGCGCTGCAACTGACCTGACAAGATTTCTTGCCGGAGACAGCACCGCCAGCGGGCTGCTGATGTTCCGCACTCAGCAAGTGTGCTTGCGCCGGCAAGTTCCCTCATAGCGTAGGGTGGAAACATACAAGACACAGAATCAAGTAAAGGATATAACCCGGCAAGCATTCCCCTCTTTTCATTAAAAAACATCCCATTCCAGTACAAGTCCATAGAGGATGAAAAACATGAAAGAGAGGATTACAAGTTTTAAATGCAGCTAAAGCCCGAAGGCTTACAAATTGAAAAAAGATAAGATGCCCGTAATCCCTCTCCTGTTTCTCCCTTCAGGAGGTAGGTCAAGGAGGCCCCGGCAAGAGAAGTTTGCCGGGAAGGGCAAAAGGGGCGCCTAGGTGAGCTACGGGCGCTAGAAGACACCAAGAGAACATCCCGAGGGCCGGCCAGGAGCTTGGCGGAGACGGAGGCGCCGGAAGCAGAGCTCGAAGACGGGGCGGCAGGACGTCAGCACGCTGTCGAGGGCACCTTGCCCTCGTACTCCGACTTGACGGCCTTGCCGCCACCCCTCTTCCTCTTCCGCAGCCTCCCTACGCCAGCCGCCCAAGGAGACGGCCCCGGGGAGTTTAGAAGGCCGCCAACCCGGATGATCGGGTCGCCGGTGGCGCGCGAGGCGACGCCCGACGCCTAGTTGGACCCGCCGTCCTCGTCGTCGCTGTCGCTCCCCTCCTCGTCACTCTCACTCGAGGAGGAGCCTTCTCTATCGGAGGAGCTGTCCACGCAGCATCTCGCCCGGGTGCCGGAGTCCCCGAAGACCTTGACGGCGAGAAGGTCGCCCTCCATTAACTTAAAATGGAGGGTGAACCCCGCCGTCAAGCTGTGGATGCGGGCGAACGTCTTCCACCCTCGATCGAAGTACATCTCGCCGGTGGCTGGGGATACGACACTAACCCGCGTGCCGCTGATCTCACAGCCCCTCATGCGCAATTCCAACATCTCGGGCGGGTCCGGCTCCATCGCGCTCGCAAACAGAGCCGGAAGACAGAGGCGACGACGAGGTGCCCGCCGCAGCTTGACGAAGAACTCCCAGGGATCGTCCCCGATGTGGACCGCCTCGAGGAGAGGGGCTGCCGGCGGAGGTGGGGGTGGCGCACCGCCCCGGCCGCCTCTTCCCCGAGCACTCCGACCACGCCCTCGACCTCGCCCACGACCTCGCCCCCTCCCTCTTCCCCTCATGGCTGGCTCCGCCACCACTGACGCAGGATAGGGAGAGGCGCGCTGCCTGGTGGCGACCCTTGCCGCCACCGATGAAGGGCCAGGGTTCCCTTCCTCCATGGCGGGTGAGAGGAAGAGTAGCAGAAGTTGAAGAAAGGAGAAGAGGAGGAAGTGCGGGATTCTTGCGCCCTGCCTCCGCCCTTTTTAAGGAGCAAGGTGGGGGCTCGGCCGCCCTGCTCAACCAATCGGAGCGCAGGGAGAGCAGAGGAACGGGGCCGGCCCACCACCTCCGCCCGTGACGGCTCGGTTTCCCACCTTCACCGCCCACGACCACACGCGCATGGGAGCCGCGTGACGGGGAGGCGAAGCCGGGGCGACAGATGAAGTGACCTCACCCTGCCCCGTGATCATGGGGGCGGACGCCTTGAAAACCGCGCACACTGCCCACGCCTCCCACGATGCAGCAATCAACGCGTGCCGTTGCGGGAGGACGCGGTGGACACGGAGTCCGATTGTATGCGGACCCAGGCCGCGCGTGCCCGTGCACTGTTTTTGGGCCTGGCCCAACAACGCTCGACACCGTGTACGGCCCAGGCCCGGGGGCTCCTGTCGGTGTACTAAAGTAGGGGTACCTTAGTACCCCGAACTTGTGCACGGGCAGTCGCAGCACCCCGCGGCAAGGCTTGCCGGACGCCCGCCAAGACCCTCCGTCATTTCCTATTACTGCCATTCAAGGGCAAACTATCAACTGAGAAGGCACAGATCCTGGCAAGAGAAGCTTGCCGGAGAGGACAAAGGCCCCGGCAAGTGGAGCTTGCCGGGAAGGCAAACCAAGGCGCTTCCAGAAGACTTGTCGTGACGCCCCGCGCGTCCCGGCAAGGCCCAACGACCGGCAAGCTTGCCGGCGCAACAAGAGAAGGACCGCGGCAAGGCGCTTGCCGTGGCAAGACTGCCACCCAGCACCCAAACTCCAGCGCATCCAGCAACGTGTCACTCCAGGGACATCCCAGGGGCACGTGGCGAGGCATTGCGCAGCCATGCGGGGCAAGGTGGCAAGCGGAGCTGACGAGGAGGCCATCGTGGCGATCGGTGGCACACTTAACGGTCGTTTCGCTACACTGTTGGGGCGACCAGATGGGCATTAAATGCCCTTGTCCCCTGCCGTTAGAATTAGGGAGAGGACACTGTTGGACACTGTTGTACCAACCTGCGTTTTTACTCTTTTACCCCCTCTTCCTACGCTGCCACCTGTGGGTGCCCCCTTCAGACTATAAAAGGGAGGCCCATGCGCACGTAGAGGAGGTTCGGTTCACTCGACACATCCAACACCACCATACGCTCGCGCCCTCGAGCAAGAACAAATACAAACACAAAGCAGTAGTAGGAGTTTTATCTCTCCGGAGAGCTCCGAAGCTGGGTAAAAATTGCCCGTCTCTCCCCCGCGCGCTCGACCTCGATCTGCTCTGCCCACGCCCTCCGCTCCCTTGCCAGACTAGAAGGGGCCCCCAGTGCCCCATAGGTGCTCGTGGCCACAGAGACGCCCCGACAGTTCCGCAGTTAGGTTTCGGTTCATTCGACGCACCCAGCACCACTATATGCTCGCGCTCTCGAGCAATATCAAATACAAACACAAAGCAGCAGTAGGAGTTTTATCTCTCCGGAGAGCTCCGAAGCTGGGTAAAAACCGCCTCGCGCGTGTCGTCGCCTCGATCCGCTCTGCGTGCACCCTCCGCTCCCTCGCCGGACCAGAAGGGGCCCCCCTGCCCCATAGGTGTTCGCGCTCCCACGGGTTCCCCGCGACATCTTTGGCGCGCCAGGTAGGGGGGCGCCGAGATCGTGCGTATCTGATTTGGCGTCTACGCGCGCTACATCAGCATCTTCGTCAACATGCCACCGAAGAAGAAGACTTCAGAGGTGGCCGCTCCGTCTGCGACCGTCCCACCGCCACCGGAGCAAAGGGGCGGTGGGGTGGACGCCGGCGGAGGAGCGGGCGCCAGCGGGGGGACTCACATCGTCACGCGGTCCAAATACAAGGCCCCGCAAGGTTCCGCATCTGCGCATCCACCGCACCCCTCCCAGGAGGTGCAAGATCGACAGCGCCACGGTGCTCCTAGCACCGTACTCGCGTTGGAGCAAGGCCAAGCTGGTGGGTCGCGGGACGTTCAAGGCCAGCGTGCGCGCCAACACGCTGGCACGAGCGCAGTGCAGTCGCCTGGACAAGACGCTGCTCCTTCTAACACTGTTAGAAGTTTGAGCATGTCTCGTACCTTGCGCCGCTCGCCACCACCACCCAAGACTGCAGAGGAAGTGCTGGCCCGAGCCCAGCTGCTTCTAGATTACCCTCCAGCGCTAGACAAGATCGACGACTGGAGGGCAGCCATTTACAGCCTCATCGGCTTCGCCAACGGCGACAGGCCCCGGCAACCAAGCACATCGAAGCCCCGGCAAGACGCCCAAGCGCAAGCCGACGCCGACAAGACCGCCGGGGGTGCCACCACCGTGCACTCCCAGCCCCGAAGGCCAAGATCGCCAACTCGCCGGGCCGACCTCGACGCCGATTCCACCGCGTCGTCGGACCCGCGAGCCCGCTGCGATCAGCGTCAGGTTCTTCAAGAACGAAGACACGAAGACAGTCGCACTCGCATCGAGCGCAGAAGGGAAGCGCGACGTCAATCTAACCAGCGCGTTGGGCCCACTATCGATATGCATGCGCCAGGGGAACCAGGCGACTTGCTGTACGCGGCAGGTTGCCCTGCGTTCACCCGTGAGCTGCGGCAGGTCCAGTGGCCACGAACCAAGAACTTCAAACCAGACGTGCCCGAGAAGTACGATGGCAGGATACATCCGTCGGAGTTCCTCAGCGTCTACACCATCACGGTACAGGCTGCCGGAGGACGCGACGAGAAGATCCTTGCCAACTACTTCCCGCTGGTGCTCAAGCCCAACGTTAGATTATGGCTCATGCACTTGCCGGACGGCTCCATCTCTTCGTGGGCGGACCTGTGTCATCAGTTTGTCGGTGCCCTCACAGGCAGCCACAAACCCCATGGCCAGGAAAGCGATCTGCATCTGCTCGTCCAGAAGGAGGGAGAGCCCCTGCGCAAGTACATACAGAGATTCAGCCAAGTGCAGTGCAACATTCCAGACGTCCACCCTGCCGCGGTTATCAGCGCGTTCCATCAGAACGTGCGTAACCACAGGATGAGGGAGGAGATGGCGATGTGCAAGATCAGAGATGTCAGCGAGCTATATGCTCTAGCCGACAAGTGTGCACGGGCTGAGGAGGGGAGGAAAATCCCCGGAGAGACCGCAGGAGCAGAAGGATCTGACAGTGAGGATGCCACCCCGGCAAGGAAGAACCGGAGGCGGAACAACAGAAAAAGAAAGGCTAAGGATGTGCTAGTTGTCGAGCATTCCGGCGACGGAGGCGGTTCCGACAAGGACAAAGCTAGTGAGTCCGGCGAGGCTGTGGTAGCCGCCGACAAGCAGGATGGCTCCGGCAAGCAATATTGCAAGATCCACCGCACCAAGGGCCATGACCTCCAAACCTGCAAGAAAGTTGAGCAGATGGCCGAGCTACAGAAAGCTGAGTACGAGCGCCGCGACAAGGAGAAGGCCCAGGGAGGTGGCGGAGGATCCGGCAAGAAATTTCCCGCCCGGGGAGGGCGCCGCGGCAAGGAGACAGACCTCCCCGTGGCCGCGACAAGGACGAAGATGAAGATGAGGATGATGAGATGGAGGAAGATGAGACTGATGACCAAGAGTTTCAGAAGGCAACGGAGGTGTTGTGCATCGACGACGGTGCCTCCCTGCACGCCTCGCACCGCCAACTCAAGCAGTGGGCGCGAGAAGTGAGCGCAGCGGAAACGTCCGTCGAGTCGCGCAAGCCTCTGAAGTGGTCCAGCACGCCCATCATCTTCGACGTTGAGGATCACCCTGATCGCATCACTGCGGTCGGGTGCTTGCCGATGTTGGTTTCGCCAACCATCCGCAACCTCAAGGTCACAAAGATGTTGATTAACGGCGGGGCCGGCCTGAATCTGGTTTCTTCCGCAGTGCTCAAGAAACTCCAGATCCCCGACAGCGAGCTCGAAGAAACTGGTACCTTTCAAGGAATAAATCTGGGAAGGAGCCAGCCAAAGGGGAAGATCACACTACCAGTGACGTTTGGCAGCGAGCTGAATTTCAGGACAGAGAGGGTCACATTTGACGTCGCAGATTTCCCATTGCCCTACAACGGGATACTCGGCCGACCTGCGCTTGCCAAGTTCATGGCAGCCTCTCACTATGCCTACAATGTGCTCAAGATGCCTGGTCCGATAAGTGTCATTTCTGTCCAAGGCGACAAGAAGGATGCACTTATCTGCACCGACAAGATCTACCGGGAAGCAGCAGCTGCAGCAGAGCGCAAGCCACTTGCCGCTGAAGCTCCCCGGGGGAAGAAGAAGACTAAGTCCGGCAAGAGCAGCTCTGATGCCAACTCCGGCAAGCGCGCCTCTTCGGAGTGCTGCGCTACCATCGAGGACGCACCATCGAGCTCCACCGGCAAGTGCAAGAAGGCAAAGACAGCTTCGCCAGAGACTAAGAAAATGGCCGCCAAGGAGGACGGCACTAGTGGTACCTTCACCATCAGTGCCACGCTTGATCCTAAATAGGAAAGCGCGCTCATTGCTTTCCTGCGGGCGAATGTCGATGTGTTTGCATGGCAACCATCTGACATCCCCGGTGTTCCCAGGGAAGTGATTGAGCACCACCTTGCCGTCTGCCCTCACGCGCGGCCCGTCAAGCAAAGAGTCAGAAAGCAAGCAGTAGAGCGTCAAGAGTTCATAGCAGAAGAAATCAGGAAGTTGGAAGCAGCAGGCCTGGTCCGAGGAGTACTCCATCCGACGTGGCTAGCCAATCCAGTAGTCGTGCGCAAGGCAAAGAGGAAGTGGAGGCTTTGTATTGACTTCACTGATGTTAATAAAGCTTGTCCCAAGGATCCATTTCCCTTACGGCGCATTGACCAGATTGTCGACTCCACAGCAGGATGTGATCTGCTTTCATTCCTTGATGCATATTCAGGATACCATCAGATCTTCATGGCAGAAGAGGATGAAGAGAAAACCGCATTCATTACTCCATGTGGCACGTACTGCTTCGTACGGATGTCTTTCGGACTAAAGAATGCTGGTTCAACATTTGCAAGAGTAGTCGGTCATGCTTTTGAACCACAGCTACACAGAAATGTAGAAGCTTACATGGATGACATAGTGGTCAAGAACAAGGACAAAGAAACTTTGACCCAAGATTTGGATGAGACTTTTGCAAATCTACGCAAGGTCAATCTCAAGTTGAACCCCGAGAAGTGTGTGTTTGGAGTTCCTTCCGGCAAGCTTCTCGGGTTCTTTGTGTCCCAGAGGGGGATTGAAGCCAATCCCGACAAGATCAAGGCCATCGAGCAAATTGAAGAACCAAAGCGCGTCAAGGATGTGCGAAGGCTTGCCGGCTGCGTTGCTGCTCTTAGTAGGTTCATTTCCAAATCTGCTGAACACGCCCTGCCATTTTTCAAAATCTTGAAGAAGGCGGGTCCCATGAAATGGACTCCGGAAGCGGAGGCTGCGCTGCAAGAATTGTAGAAATATTTGTCCTCCACTCCAACACTTGTCGCACCTAGGCCACAAGAGAAGTTGCTGCTATACCTGGCCGCAACCAATCAAGTGGTCAGTGCTGCGTCAGTAGCGGAGAGGGAGGCAGATGATGAGCCAGCGGCCACGGCAAGCGAGTCCAGCGACAAGCAGGGGGCTTCTCCAACAAACTCCGGCCCGACAAGCCCTGATCCGACAAGTTCTGCCTCCGCCAAGGATGGATCTGCGTAGTTGCCGGAAGAAAAACGGAAAAAGAAGGTGCAGCGCCCAGTTTACTTCGTCAGTTCCCTTTTGCAGGGGGCTAGATCAAGGTACTCTGGTGTGCAGAAGTTGCTTTTCGGCCTACTCATGGCTTCTAGAAAGCTGCGCCATCACTTTCAAGCACATGAGATCACGGTCGTCACTCGCTTTCCGCTGAAGAGGATACTGCAGAATCCAGAGGCAACAGGCAGGATTGTCGAGTGAGCACTGGAACTGTCAAGCTTTGGCCTCAGGTTTGAAAGTACTTCAACTATTCAGAGCCGGGCATTGGCAGAATTTATAGCAGAATGGACGCCGACACGGGATGAAGAAATTCCGGAGAAGAGCATCCCCGTCAAGGAAGCTAGCAAAGAATGGATCATGTACTTCGATGGTGCCTTCTCGCTGCAAGGCGCCGGTGCGGGCGTGCTACTTGTCGCCCCTACCGGGGAGCACCTCAAGTATGTGGTCCAAATGCACTTTCCCAAGGAGCAAGCAACAAACAACACTGCAGAGTATGAAGGCTTGCTTGCCGGACTCAGAATAGCAGCAGAACTTGGGATCAAGAAGCTTATTGTCAGGGGTGACTCACAGCTTGTCATCCGTCAAGTGAACAAAGATTATTAGAGTCCGTTGATGGAAGCCTACATCGATGAAGTGAGGAAGCTAGAAGAACATTTTGACGGCCTGCACATGGAACATGTTCCAAGAGCTCAGAACGACGTTGCAGACAGCCTGTCAAAATGTGTCGCACTTAAATTGCCTGTGGAACCAGGGATTTTTGTGCTCAAGCTGACTCAGCCATCCGTCACACCATCAACTGGACAGAGCAAGAAGAGAAAATTGCCTGCTGGCGACCACTTTCCGGCAGAGCCCCCCGAGGCCGCCGCCAGGAAGGTTCCCAGGCTCAACACAGAAAAAGCTGAGGAGCAGTCTGCTCCGACAAGCCCCAGGGCTTGTTTCGTTGAAGCAGACGCTCCCGACAAGCTGTGTCCCGACAAGCTTGCCGGGGAGCATCACGCTCCGGCAGGATCCCTGATCCTTGCCGTCGAAGTGGATGTTCCTGCAGCAGCATTTGCGCCTTTAGTCTTTGTTGTCGAGCCGCAACCTCCAACATGGGCGCAGCAGATAGTCCACTTCCTTCAGACAGGAGAACTTCCCGAGGAGCAAGAGACAGCGGAGAAAGTAGCCCGGCAATCAAGTATGTACCAGTTTGTCGATGACATACTGTACAGAAGAAGATTCAACGGAGTGAAATTGAAGTGCATCTCCCGGGAAGATGGACAGAAGCTGTTGGCAGAGATACATGGAGGCATATGTGGTCACCACATTGGCGCAAGGGCACTTGCCGGCAAGGCTTTCCGGCAAGGCTTCTTCTGGCCGACAGCCCTCCAGGATGCAACTGCACAAGTAACCAAGTGTGAAGCGTGCCAGTTCCATTCCAAACAAATTCATCAACTAGCTCAAGCTCTCCAAACAATCCCTTTATCCTGGCCATTTTCGGTCTGGGGGCTCGACATCCTCGGCCCCTTCCCCCGAGCTGTCGGGGGCTTTGAGTACTTGTACGTTGCAATCGACAAGTTCACAAAGTGGCCTGAAGTGGAACCAGTGAGGAAGGTGACAGCACAGTCAGCAGTCAAGTTCTTCAGGTCGATTGTTTGCCGTTTCGGAATCCCTAACAGGATCATCACCGACAATGGCACACAATTTACGAGTCGCACCTTCATGCAGTACGTCCAAGATCTTGGCACCAAGATCTACTTCGCTTCTGTTGCTCACCCGAGAAGCAACGGTCAAGCGGAGAGGGCAAACGCTGAAGTGCTGCGCGGGCTCAAGACCAGAACTTTCAACAGGCTGCACAAGTGCGGAAGAAATTGGATCGAGCAGTTGCCGGTGGTTCTTTGGTCGACAAGGACGACGCCAAATCGAGCCACTGGCCAGACACCTTTTGCTCTTGTCTACGGAGCAGAGGCAGTTCTCCCCACAGAACTCGTATACGGATCGCCTCGAGTGCTCGCTTATGATGAGCTTGAGCAAGAACAGCTGCGGCAAGATGACGCGCTGCTCCTCGAGGGGGATCGTCTTCAGGCTGCTGTACGAGCTGCTTGCTATCAGCAAGCTTTGCACCGTTATCATAGCCGCAAAGTTTATGCCAGAAGCATCGAGGAAGGCGACCTTGTTCTTCGGCGCGTTCAATCTGCCAAGAATTCCAACAAGTTGACGCCGAAGTGGGAAGGCCCTTATCGGGTAAAACGAGTCACTAGGCCCGGCGCTGTCCGCCTTGAGACCGAAGATGGCATTCCGGTGAGCAACTCCTGGAACATAGAGCATCTTTGCAAGTTTTACCCATAAGGCGCGGTTGCCGGGCCCCGTTCCGGCAACCACCTTTTGTACAAGCCTTGCCGCGGTTGCATGTAACCCTTTGTACAAAGCCGGGCGCAGCTCCCGTGCGTAAATAAAGCTTATGTGCCTCGCACACCTTGTCAAATTTAATGCATCTTTCCTTTTTGCATCTATATCTGACACTCTGTGCAGCACTTACCCCCGGTAAGCAATAACGAACATTAAGGTTCCGTATCATTATTTTCTCTTCTTTCTTCTCAAAAAGAAGATCCCTCCGCCCACAAGTCTTCCGGGGTGGGGGGGGGGGAGGAGAAGATAAAGGTGTGGACCAGGGGTCGTTCAAAGGAATCTAGCCTTGCCGGGACGCAGACAACAGGAAAAGCTAAGTTAATCAAATTTTAAATTTTTTGGGTTATGTTCCTTGAACGTCCGTTCCTTGTATGGAAAACCTGTGCGCGGAGGAATCGACTCACGGCTAAGTTGCGCCCTTGATTTGTTTCGAGTCCGCTCAACAATACAAGTGAGCTGCAATTAGCCCCGACAAGGTTTCTTGCCGGAGGCAGCACCGCCAGCGGGCTGCCGATGTTCCACACTCAGCAAGCGTGCTTGCGCCGGCAAGTCCCCTCAGAGCATAGGGTAAAAACATACAAGGGATGTGACAGAATAAAGGATATAACATAGCAAGCATTACCCAGAATAAAGTTATAGTACAAGAATGACTTATTGTGGCACTGACTAGATTGTTCTCATAACTGAAATGGCAGTAGCAAGAAAAAGGGAGAAGGAGGATGGCCTAATCCACGCGCTCGCCGTCGACCCTCCTGACCTCGTTCACCTTGTCCACAATGGGCGCGACAATGGCCTTGAGTTCTTCGAGAGTAGCATCCGCCGGCAGCTTCTTGGTGACACGGGAGAGGTCGATTCTCGGGTTACGAAAGAGAATCTTCACCAACACCTTCTCCAAAACCCTGGCGCAGATCGCGCGCGACTCGTCGGCCAACTTCTTCGGGATCCTTTCCCAGAGCCGTCACAACATCCTTGAAGAAGAGGGTGAGCTTGGCACTGGGCTGGAGGTTCTCGTTGGTGGAGTACCCGAAGCCCGTCAAGTCCAGCTCCGCCAACTCCTCGTCGATGGCTGCAGCGATGTTGACGAGGCCCTCCGTCCAGAGCTCCACCGTGGCCTTGAAAGTGTTCTGAGTCTCGGCAGCCCTCGTCAGCAGCTCTTCATTGCCCTTGAGGTCTTTCCTCGAGGCATCTTCTCGCTTCTTGGCGGCGTCCAGCGTCTCCGTCAAGGTGGCCAGTTTCAGCTCCAGATCAGCACTCGAATCCTTGGCGGCGTTCAGCTCCTTGATCTTCTCGGTGAGCTGAACTTGCAAATCGCCATGGGCAAGTGCATCCTTCTCGCGTTCGCGCTGGAGTGCGGCAAGCTCTTCGTTCTTCTTTGTCATGTCCGCCTCCAGCTGCGTCAGCTTTACCTGTAACTCCTTCTTGGCGGCCTCAGCAGCCGCGGCGGCATCCTTCGCCTCCTTGAGTGCCCCGCCAAGTGATTGCTCCCGGACAACGAGCTCCTCTTCATGACTATCCAAGCTCGCCTTCCTCTGTATCAGCTCACCGTCCTGCTTGGACAGCTCCTCGGCGGCGAGCCTCTGCTGCTCTTCGGCTTCAGCCTTTTCCAGGATGAATGCCTTCTTCGCCTCGTCGAGCTGCGCCCTCTCCTCAGCAATGGACCGGAGGGCTTCCTGGTTGCGGTTCCGGAGCTCCTCCGCGTATTTCTCTATGTCAACTCCCGCCTGCGAGACAAGCGCTTCCCACGACTCGAGCTTCGCTTGCCGGGCACGGTAGAGTGACATCAGCTTCTGGAGCAACTCCTCCTCCTCGGACTCGCCTCTGCTGCTGCTTGGCTTGTCAACCACTGCCAGCCCAGCAGAGGCGAGTACCTCTCCATCAAACTCCTCTCCTTCCACCGGCGCCCTGGAGCTTGACGCCTAGGGAAGCTTGATGTACACGCCCTCGCCGACCTTCAAGTACGCGCCTGGCTGGGGCTCCTCGGAACCCGGCGCCGCATCAGCGGCGGAGGGGTCGACGGACGATGCAGTGCCTCGCGCTCCTGCGTCCTCTGGGTCGTCAGTGCGATCGCCGGCCCCCTCGCCGGTTCCTGCGCCAGCAGCCTTGGCAGCTTCCTCATCGGCGGGCTCATCTGCGCCGGCCTCTTCCTCGCCAGCGGCGACATCTTCGATGTTGCCACGTGCGCCCTCCCCGCCGGTGGCCTCAGTCTCCATCGGGTCGGTGAAGGGGGGTTCTGAAGATAGGAAAAGGAAAGAAAGGTCAAGCAAATATCCAAAAAAGAAGATCAAAAGAAGAACCCAAGGGAAGATTCCCGACAAGGAGGGTTACCTGTGCTGGGCTCCGTGACCATGGGCTCCTCCACCAGGGGCTCGCTGGTTCCGCCCCTTCCCGGGGACCCCTCCCTTGCCGGAGAGCGATCCCTTGTCGAAGAATCGCCCCTTGGCGGCGTAGTCGAAGCAGACAGCACCTACGGGTCGGCCTCCGGTTGCTCCTGGTGGGCTTGTTCTGCTCCTATACCAATAAGTCAACAATCAAGATGCCAGCAAAAGAAGAAACGCCCATGCACGCCCCACAACAGGAGGTGAACCAAACACTTACGCTGGGGGCTGCTGCGAGGAGAAGGAACCGGGTCCGTCAAGGTGGTCTCGGACGTGTCTTCTGCTGTCACAGCAGGATCATCCTCGACGTCAGCCGAAGGGACCCTGGCCCTCTTCGCCGCTCTCTCTGCCAAGGTCCTGAAATGGGGCAGGAATTCAGAGAGAAGCAAATCAGATACAAGATAATAAACAATAAAGATCAAAAAAAAGGAAGAGTACAGTAAGAAGAAAGCCCTACTCCTCCTCATCCTCCTCCTCTTCATCATCATCGGAGCTCAGCGCGGAGAGGTCGAACTCCGGTACCCTCTCTGCGCGGTGTGGCGGAGGAGTAGGCTCCCTTCGGCGTTTGCCGGGGGCTGCAGCAGGATCAGGCGTGGCGGCCCGGGAGGACCCCGCATCAGTTGCTGGCACAGCCTGGGACCCTCCCGCGGCAACGGTACGTGCCGCGGTGGAGCGTGTCCCACGGTGTCGCGGCTGCTGGTCGGCCTGCTCCTCTTCCATATCTCCAACTCGCCGGAGGCGCCTTCTTGGCTGGAACTGGGGCTGTGCTGAGGGCCCCGCCTGCGACAAGTCGCTCGTGGACGGCTGGCCACTCTCGCCCTTGGCGGGCTCGCTCGTTCCGGCCTCGCGCTCCCCCTCGCCATCTACCTCCCCGGCAAGATCTTCCCGGGCGGTGAGGCTTGCCGCCTCAGCTGCATCCGCCTCCACTAGCGTGAAGCCAAACTCGCCAGTGGCAGCAGCTGCCGCCGCCTCTTCGGCCCTGCTGGCGATGTACGCCATCTCGTTGTCGGTGGTGGCGCGGGTGAGGAGCTTCTGCTCGTCGGAGTTGACTGCCACCTCCGACAAGTTATCGAAGAATTGATGCACGACCTCAGCAGCGGGCTCTATCCAAGTTGCGCTTATCCCGTGCGAATCACACTCTGGCATCATTGCGCAGATGCGATCGCGCTGGGAGTTGTTGCACAAAGGGATGACGCCCACCGCCAGCTTGAACCACTCTGGATGGTTGGCGTCGTGCTTGAACATCTCCCTTAGCATAGCGTCAAGCTCCAGAACCGTGAAGTTGTGGTTGAGGCCTGGACGCAGCCTCATGATGTCCGCCGGGCCGCCAAACAGCCAGGCGGGCCTCCCCCTCTTTTGCAGAGGAGCGATGCAACGGCGAAGGAAATCCGCGCCAATTGCCCCTGCAGTGAGTCCGACATGCCTGAGCCGGAGGATTTGGGTGGTGGCGATCTTCAGCCTGGCGTCGTCCGGCGACAGAGCGCTCCAGTCGCTGCCACGCACCACCCGGGTCTGGCGCAACCTGCTGAATGGCGGCGGATTGGCATCATAGATCCAACATCATTCCGCCCTCCACTCGTCCCACTTGCTGCGGAGCTTGCCCGTCAAGTACACCTCCTTCATGCCCATCCGGGAGGTCCAGGCAATTCCACCAGCCAGTGGATCCCCTTTCTCAGCTCGGGGGAGAAATAATGACGAAAAAGAGCAACGTTGGGGAGGATGCCAACAAAGTTCTCGCAGAGGTGTGCGAAAACCGCCATTGTCAGAACGGCGTTGGGGGTGAAACCAAGAAGATGAAACCCGTAGGTGTTCATGATGTCGCAGAGAAAATCGGAAAAAGGTGGGCAGAGCCCGCAGTAGAAGAACACAGGAAAGAAGTAGTAACCTTTGGGGTACTTTTTCGATTTGGAAGCCTCAGCGGAAAGCACCGGCGTGCGCGGATGCGCCCGCGTCTCCGTCGACCAGAAGAGGTAGAACTCCGCCCGCAACGCCTTCGGGGTGAGCTCGGGGAGGAAAAGCACTTGCTTCTTGTGCATCGCCTCGAGCTCCAGCGCCTCGGCCGATTTCGCAGCTTTCGAAGCCTTCGCAGCCTTTGCAGCCTTCCCGGTCTTCGGAGCCATGGCGGAAGCGGTGGAAGAAGGCGAAGGCGATGGCGGCGACGGCGACGGAGACAACGGGCGGTGGAGCACTGCTCTCTTTCGACTCGGGAAGCGGAGGGGAGTGGCGGGGCTTTCGGAGGAAGGAACTGCAAGTGGCGAATGTGGGGGAACCGCCCTGTTCCCTCTACTTATAAACGGGGGATGCGAACGTTACGCATTTCCTGCAGTTAAGTATTGACCACGTTCTCTCCCACGACGCCGCGATTGACGCGTGCCGTTGCGAGAGAACGCGGTGGATACGGAGTCGGATCTAGCGTGGACCCAGGCCGCACATGCCCGTGCCCGGTTTTGGGCCTGGCCCAACAGCACTCGGCACCGTGTATGGCCCAGGCCCGGGGGCTCCTATCGGTGTACTAAAGTAGGGGTACCTTAGTACCCCGAACTTGTGCACGGGTAGTCGCAGCACCCCACGGCAGGGCTTGCCGGGCGTCCGCCAAGACCCTCCGTCATTTCCTATTACTGCCATTCAAGAACAAAGTATTGACTAAGAAGGCAAGACCCCGGCAAGAGGAGCTTGCCGGGGAGGACAAGGCCCCGGCAAGAGGAGCTTGCCGGGAAGGACAAAGACCCCGGCAAGAGGAGCTTGACGGGAAGGCCAACCAAGGTGCTTCAGAGAAACTTGCCGCGACGGCCTGCGCGTCCCGGCAAGGCACGGCGAGCGACAAGCTTGCCGGTGCGACAAGACGACGGCCACGGCAAGGCTGCCACCCTGCACCCAAGCTCCAGTGCATCCAACGACGTGTCGCCCCAGGGCTACCCCAGGAGCACGTGGCGAGGCGTTGTGCAGCCATGCGGTGCGAGGTGGCAAGCGAAGCTGACAAGGAAGCCATCGTGGGGATCGGTGGCGCTCCTAACGGTCGTTTCCTTGCACTATTGGGGCGACCGGACGGGCATTAAATGCCCTTGTCCCCTGCCGTCAGAGTTAGGTAGGGGACACTATTGGACACTGTTGTACCAACCTGCGTTTTTACCTTTCTACCCCCCCTTTTCTACGCTGCCACCTGTCGGTAACCCCCTTAGACTATAAAAGGGAGGCCCATGCGCACGTAGAAGGGGTTCCGCAGTTAGGGTTTGGTTCATTCGACGCACCTAGCACCACTATATGCTCGCGCTCTCGAGCAAGATCAAATATAAACACAAAGCAGCAGTAGGAGTTTTATCTCTCCGGAGAGCTCCGAAGCTGGGTAAAAACCGCCCCGCGCGTGTCATCGCCTCGATCCGCTCTTCGTGCGCCCTCCGCTCCCTCGCCGGACCAGAAGGGGCCCCCTGCCCCATAGGTGTTCGCGCTCCCACGGGTTCCCCGCGACATTCTTATTCTTCTTCTTCTTCTTCTTCTTCTTCTTCTTCTTCTTCTTCTTCTTCTTCTTCTTCTTCTTCTTCTTCTTCTTCTTCTTCTTCTTCTTCTTCCTCCTTTCCTTTTTCCTCTTCTTCTTCTCCTCCTCTCCTCTTTTTTCTTCTTCTTCCTCTTCTTCTTTTTTCTTCTCCTCCTCCTCTTCTTCTTCTTCCTTTCCTTTTTCCTCTTCTTCTTCTCCTCCTCTCCTCTTTTTTCTTCTTCTTCTTCCTCTTCTTCTTTTTTCTTCTCCTCCTCCTCCTCTTCTTCTTCCTTTCCTTTTTCCTCTTCTTCTTCTCCTCCTCTCCTCTTTTTTCTTCTTCTTCTTCCTCTTCTTCTTTTTTCTTCTCCTCCTCCTCCTCTTCTTCTTCTTCCTTTCCTTTTTCCTCTTCTTCTTCTCCTCCTCTCCTCTTTTTTCTTCTTCTTCTTCCTCTTCTTCTTTTTTCTTCTCCTCCTCCTCTTCTTTTTCTTTCTTTCCTTTTTCCTCTTCTTCTTCTCCTCCTCTCCTGTTTTTTCTTCTTCTTCTTTTTCTTTCCTAAAACTGAACTAAACCTAAAACTAAACCTAAATCTAAACCTAAATCTAAAACTAAAACTAAAACAAAATCTAAACTAAACATAAACCTAAAACTAAAAAAAGAAAAAAAAGGAAAAAACTAAATCTAAACCTAAAACTAAACTAAAGCTAAACCTAAACCTAAAACTAAACCTATAACTAAACTTAAAACTAAATCTAAACTAAACATAAACCTAAATCTAAAAAACAGAAAAAATGGAAAAACAGAGGAGGTAGAGCTCACCTGGGCTGGTGGAGGAGGTGGCCGGTGGAGGAGGGGGGCGGGGCGGCCTGGGGTGGCGGTGCCGGGCCCGGGGCGGTGGGGCGCGCGGGAGGGGGGGCGCCGGGGGGCCGGGGCGCGGCGGCGCCGAGACGGCAGGGCGGTGGGGGCGACGGGGCGGGGGGCCGGTGGGGCGACGGCGCCAGGCGGCAGTGGCGACGAGGCGGGTGGCCGGTGGAGGAGGGGGCGGGTGGCCTGGGGCGGCGGCGCCAGGCCCGAGGCGGTGGGGCGCGGGGGGCTGGGGCGCCGGGGGCCAGGGCGCGGCGGCGCCGAGACGGCAGGTCGGCGGGGGCGACGGGGCGATGGGCCGGTGGGGCGACGGGGCGGGCTGCTGGTGGGGCGGCGGGGCGGTGGGGCGACCGAGCGGCGGCAAGTGGTGGGGGCGGCGGCGAGTGTGTGAGCAGGGAGAGAAACAGAGAGAGAAGGCGGGGTGGGGCGCGCCGTTAGATATGTTGAATGTTTGCCGTCCGCCCTCTTTGCCATCCGCTTTTTTGCTCTTTGCCGTCTGCTAGCGGACGGTAAAGAGGGGGGCTGTTAAGTATTTTTTAAACAACTCCTCAGTGGGGCCCCCTCCCTCTTTGCCGTCTGCTGGCCGACGGTAAAGAATCTTTGTCGTCAGCTAGCGGACGGCAAAGAACTGGCTGATGGCAAAGACTTTCTTTGACATCAGCCAGTTCTTTGCCGTTTTCTTTTGGGTAGCTGATGGCAAAGAGCTTATTTGCCGTCCGCTAGCGGACGGCAAAGAGCTGGCAGATGGCAAAGTAGCTGATTCCAGTAGTGAGGTATAAAGTGGTTTGTCATGCATGAAAATGGTATGGATAGATAGACTGATTTTTTCTGATAATTTTTCATATATAAATTATTTCGATCTGAATTTCTATGAATTTTTGATGTTTTTACTAATTTCTAGAATTTCCGGAATTATAAATAGTCCAGAAATTTATTTACTGCATATGCACCGCGTAATGCCTACATTAGCAAGTCAACTACACTGACTGGGGTCAAACCTGACGTGCAGGGCGCACACGTAAGTGACACGGGTTTGAACAGGGGGTTAAATGGGCCTAACTAAAAGTTTAGGCGCGTTGGGGCCCACTGTCTGTGGCAGTGAGGTGGCTAATTAGGGGGGGGGGTAGTCCTAATGACATACCACGTCGGCTGCCGCTGAAGTTTGGCTGGCGGCGACCGAAACCACGAAGGGAACTCGTCCGGCCTGCTCAACAGGCGGCGGCTGGGCGCGGGGAGACCACCAGTACGTAGGCCACACTCCCACGCATCTAGGTAAGGTAGCACAGGGTCGCGGGGCGTCCGGAGTTGACGTTGGCGAGCACATCCGCGGTGGCCGAAGCTACAACTCAACGAAACCGAGCCCATAGAGCACGACAGGAAGCGTAGGCGGTGGAGTTGGGTTCGTGGGGACTTGCTGAGCTCATGGAAGGGCTCGGTTGTGAGCTGTGGCCATGATTGTCAGGGTGGCACCATGGACGGCGGCAGAGAGGCTTTGGCCATGGCGGGTGCGGCACCTAGAACATGCAATCAAACGTGGGAGCAAGGTGGAACGGCGGCGGGGCTCAAAGCGAATCCGGAAGAGTCAACAACGAGCTTGGGGGAGGTCTGGTGCGGCCGGAATGTCGATGGCGATCTCGGGCGGCCGACGATGAAGACAAGGGCATAGGCGGCTCCATAGAGCGTACGACAACGCACAGCTCGACAGAGATGACGAGGGAGACTCGGCGAGGCTTGTGGACACGTTAGAGAGGCGATGTCGTGGCAGTGGGTGCGGCAACAGTGAGCAGCGGCGACGGTAGTGATTGGCTGTGGCGAGGATCGAGCAAGGAGAGGGCGAGGGGGGTAGTGAGGCGGTCGGACGGTAGCGGGGAGGTGAGCAGTGGCGTCGCACTAGCCAGGGGAGGCCAGGCTGGCTGCTGCATGCCATGCCAAATGCGCGCGCACGCAAGGCACGCGCCCCGTCCGACTGACGTGAGGAGGGAGACGACTGGCACTGGGCCAGTGGGCCACATAGTGCCAGGCCGGCCAGTGGGCTGCCAGGTATGTTTCCCCTTTTTCTTATTTGTTTTCTGATCTTTTTTTCTGTCATTTGTTTTGATTTAGTTTTAGGAACGAAATCATTTTCGTTGCTTCTGATAATTTTTGCAGGGACTAAAGGGGTTATTCCAAAGCCCCTCGCCAAAAAAGAGAATTATAGAAGCAATAAATATTTATAGCATTCCCAAAGCCCCTCACCAAAAAAGAGAATTATAGAAGCAATAAATATTTATAACATTTATTTGCTCCAATTCAAAATACAATATGTGTCAATTCAAAAATCTGAAATGTCAGGGAAAAATGTGCGTCATCTATGCTTACTGTTTCCAGCATTTATAGAAAATGATGAACATTTTTGAAAGCCACTTTGGGTTCACTGAAAATAAATTAGTTGAACCTATTTGAATTCCTTTGATGTCAGTGTTTGATCATCCCTATTTCAAATTTCAGAGAAAGTTAAACATGATGCAACATCGAGCATACCAGACTAGGGATGTGACAACTCACCCCCACACAAAAGAATCTCGTCCTGAGATTCAGGAGTCGGCGGAAAAAGAGTGGGGTACTCCAGTCGAAGACGATCTTATCACTCCCAGGTAGCTTCTCTCTCAGAATGATGAGACCACTGAACCTTCAGAGACTTGATGTTCTGATGTCGAGTGACTAGTAGAAAAACGACCTAACGTGAGACACATTAGTGCTGGTTCGATTTTGGCCCGGTACTAATGGTACCATTAGTGCCAGTTCGAACGGCTATGCATTAATGCCGGTTCATTTTGAACCTTTAGTACCGGTTCGTGCCACGAACCGGTACTAAAGGGGTGGTGGCAGGCTGGCGTTAGGCCGGGGCCCCACGATCACCTTTAGTACCGGTTCATGGCACAAACCGGTACTAAAGGGCTAACCTTTAGTACCGGTTCGTGCCACGAACCGGTACTAAAGGGGTTTGACCTATAGTACCGGTTCGTGGCACCAACCGGTACTAAAGGGCAATTTTCAATCTCTACCCCCCCCGGTATATCGCCATTTCTGTTTTGAAAAATACGAAAGAAAATGATAAAAAATTCAAAAAATAAAATTCTTCAAGTTGTAGTTATATTACTACATCTACTAGTTAGGAAAATTAAAAAACATAAATTTGGACATGTTTTGCAAAAAGTGTAGGGAAAATGTAAAACGGCTATAACCTTTGCATACGATGTCGAAAAAAACGTAAAATATATCAAAAAATATAGCACGAAAATCCGCATCCAATTTTGATCGCCTGCGGCCTGTTTGCAATTTTTTATAATCCTCATATTCCAAAAGGAGAAAAAGATATGCTCAAATTTAAGTTTTTTTTTAATTTTGGTTAAATCTGGTCAAACTATGGTCAAACTATGGTCAAACTACTTATTCAAGAAGTATTAATGTTAGTACATACTTATTCAAGAATATTAGTGTTACTAAATAATTATTTCGATTTTTTGAATTTTGGTCAAATCTGGTCAAACTATGGTCAAACTTATTTAAGAAATATTAGTGTTACTAAATAATTACTGTTTTTTAGAATAATAGTTTCAAACTCAAATGGTGAAATGTGTGACCTAATGCTCAAGCTGAGGGTTAATAGGATTTATAGCTTACATTTGTCAGGAAAACAACAAGTGCAGACTTGGAAAGTAGGGGGAATAGAACTTTGAAGTTAAGCGTGCTCAGGCTGGGGGAGTAAGAGGATGGGTGACCGGTCGGGAAGTTAGACGATTTGGAATGAGTGATCCACACTTGAGTAGTTAAGAGGGGCAATTAGAGACTAAATCATCAAATAATTCAGAAAATTGAAAATCGAAAAAAATTCAATTTTTTTTCAAAATTTTAAAAAAAAAGTTTCAATTTTTTTTCCCTTTATTACCGGTTGGTAACACCAACCGGTAATAAGGTCCCCCATACCATGGCGCGAGCTCACACCACGTGGTGGGCCTTTAGTGGCGGTTCGTGCCGAACCGGTACTAAAGGGGGGGCCTTTAGTCTTCACTCTTTAGTGTCAGTTGCAGAACCGGTATTAAAGGCCCTTATGAACCGGTATTAAAGCTCCATTTTCAACTAGTGAGTGACACACTTTGCTTGATCAAGAATGCGAACATGGTACTCCCGATATGTGAGGTTATCTTGGAGATCAAGTGTTTCGTGGTCCACTGCGTAGATGGGATCCGAGAAGCAACGCCTAAGTTGAGAGACGTGAACTCGAGAAAGATGTGGGGGTATTTCCAACTAATATGCAACCTCTCCTTGTTTAGTGAGAATGCAAAAAGGACCAATGTAATAAGGAGCCAACTTGCCCTTGGTACCTAAATGATGGGTACCCTTAAAAGGAGTAACCCGAAGATAAGCCTTGCCGCCAACTTCATAAGGCACATCCTTATGACGACGGTCATACTTGCTCTTCTAACAAGACTGGCCTGTTTTCAAATTCTCACGATGCGAACTTGCTCTTCTGCTCCCTGATCATATCCATTCTAAAGAATAGTCTTTGCCTAGTTTATGACCATTCAACGATGTTCGACATCTTCGTCCATACAGAATCTCGAAGGGTGCTTTCTTAAGGCTGGATTGGTAGCTATTGTTATAAGCAAACTCGACGAAAGGATGACACTTCTCCTAATCCAGACCAAATGAGATAACACAAGCTCTAAGCATGTCTTCAAGAATTTGGTTGACCCTTTCCTCCTAACCACTTGACTGAGGGTGGAATGTCGCACTAAAGGAAAGATGGGTTACCATGGCAGTCTGGAAACTCTCCCAGAAATGAGAAATGAAAAGACTACCACGGTCTGAATTGATCTCTAGTGGGACACCATGTAGTGATACTATTTGAGAAATATATAAGTCTGCAAGCTGACTAGTAGTGAAACTCTCTCGAACAGGTAGGAAGTGAGCCACTTTGGAGAGAAGATCCATGACTACGAATATAGCATTATTCCCTCCCTTGGTCCTGGAAAGCCGGGATGAAGTCCATACCAACTTTATCCCATTTCCACTCGGGAATAGCTGAAGGCTAAAAGGTGCCAGTAGGCCTCTGATGTTCTACCTTAACGAGATGACAAATATCACAGTTCACAATGAACTCATCGATTTCTCTCTTCATCCTCGTCCACCAGAACCTCTGGCATAGGTCCTGATACATCTTAGTACTACCGGGATGAATCATGAGAGGAGATTCATGAGCCTCCTTAAGGATCAGTTGTTGCAGATGTTGATTCTTGGGAACCACCAAGCGATTATCAAAGAAAACAACACCTCGATTATCCATAGAGAAACATACACCAACTCCCTTCTTAATGTTTCTCTTGATGCAGATTAGCACCATTATCAAACTTCTGGTCAGTAATGATCTGATCATCAAGGGTAGGTTTCGTGACCAAGGTAGAAAGGGATCCATGAGGAGCAATGTTAAGGTTAAGCTTACATAATTCCTCATGGAGAAGTGGTTGGCCCTGGTGCAACATGAGATTGTTGCAGTAGGACTTGTGACTTAGTCCATCAGTCATGACATTGGATTGGCATGGGGTGTAAGTGATCCCTAAGTCGTAATCCGAGGTCAACTCCAACCAACGTCTTTGCCTAAGGTTCAAGTATGGTTGGTTGAATATATACTTGATACTCTGGTGATCGGTGTAGATCTAGCAACATTTACCAAGAGGGTAATGTCGCCATGTCTTAAGTGCATAGACTACGGCTGCAAGCTCTAGATCATGTGTTGGATAAATTCTCCTCATTTGGATGCAACTATCGAGATGCATATGTAATTACATGGTGATTCTGCATAAGAATGCAACCTAGTCCCTGTCATGAGGCGTCGCAGTAGATAACAAAGTCCTTAGTGAAATCCGGTGGCACAAGTATGGGAGCAGAAGCTAGGCATCTTTTCAGTTCCTGAAGACTGTGCTCACACTATGAGAACCACTCAAACTTTCTATCTTTCTTGAGAAGTTCCTTGAGAGGTTTGCCCACTTTGGAGAAGTTCTCAATGAAATGGTGACAATAACTAGCTAGAACAAGGAAACTCCTAACTTGCCTAACCAACTCAGGTGGAGTCCAATCAAGTACGGCCTTAAATCTCTAGGGATTGACACCAATGCCCTTACCAGAGATCATGTGGCCCAGATAGGTCACTTCTGGAAACCAAAATTCACACTTAAAAAACTTGGCATAAAGGCAGTGCTCTGTGGGTTTTTCTAGCACAAGTCTAAGATGTTCGACATGCTCTTCCTCGTTCGTCGAATAAATAAGAATGTCATCGAGGCGGGATAATGTAGCTAGAGCATTGGTTAGAACGAAGAACATGATGGTGTACTCGTACTGGGCAAAACGAGTGACAAAAGCCGTCTTAGGAATGTCCCCATTTCCGATCTTAATTTGGTGGTAGCTGTCGGTGTCAAAACCGGCGGATCTAGGGTAGGGGGTCCCCATCTATGCGTCTAAGGCTAATGGTAATAGGAGGCAAGGGACATGATGTTTTACCCAGGTTCAGGCCCTCTTGATGGAGGTAAAACCCTACTTCCTTATTGAATGATATTGATGATACGAGTGTTACAAGAGTTGATCTACCACGAGATCGTAGAGGCTAAACCCTAGAAGCTAGCCTATGATGATTATGATTCTGTCTCTAAGGACTAAACCCTCCGGTTTATATAGACACCAGAGAGGGCTAGGGTTTACATGGAGTTGGTTACAAAGATGGAAAAATAATATCCGGATCACCAAACTTGTCTTCCACGCAAAGGAGAGTCCCATCCGGACACTGGACAAAGTCTTGAGTCTTGTATCTTCACGGTCCAACAGTCCGGTCAAAGTATATAGTCCGGCTGTTCGGATACCCCTAATCCAGGACTCCCTCAGTAGCCCTTGAACCAGGCTTTAATGACGATGAGTCCGGTGTGCAGTTCGTCTTCGGCATTGCAAGGCGGGTTCCATCTCTGAATACTCGAAAGTAGTTGTCGAACACTTAAACCGTGTCCGAATCTGCAAGATGATCTTCACATACCACTGTAAAGAGCATAACACTTCATAAATTTTGATCTGCTGGCAATTTTAGACGACGTGACATGACACTATGGTCGAGTCATTATTCGAACCGCTTTCCCACAACCAGCCACAACGCATATTGCAAGGCCGTTTTCTCAGCACGTCTTGCCGTATCAGAGGTCATGTCCCCTTATTACGGGATTCTCATCAATACGGGTATGGGCAGGCCAAACGCACCGCTAATTGCGGTGAGTGGGGAACGAGCGGGTTCCAGCAGGCAAGTGGTGAGGCGCAAAAGCTTTTACCGCCTCTATAAAGAGATAAGGTCTCTTCCTTTTTACCCACGCCTTTTCCTTCCGCTAGTCCATTCCCCTCTGCTCGAGCCCTAGCGCCCAAGAACTCTCCTTCTCCACCGTAGAGAGGTCCTCCGAAGATGTCCCGACCTGGAGCAGGAGGCAAATAGACGGCCTCTACCGTCCGGGAGAGGGATATCAAAAAGCTCCGAGAGGCCGGGTACTTGGCCAAGAAAATCGGCCACCGTCTTCCATCGGCGAGACAGATCGTCCCCACTCCGGAGCCCCATTTGAGGGTCGTGTTTCTTCCTCATTTCATCCGCAGGCTCGGGTTTCCCCTTCACCCATTTGTTCGTGGCATCATGTACTATTACAGTATTGATTTTCATGATTTGTCCCCCAATTCCTTCCTTAACATTTCGACCTTCATCGTCGCATGTGAGGCATTTCTCCGTATTTCGCCCCACTTCGGCTTATGGCTGAAAATCTTCAACGTGAAGCCCAAGGTGGTGAATGGCGAGCACGCCGAATGCGGCGGTGCCATGGTAAGCAAGATGCCCAAGGTTGTATGGCCGACGGGCACATTCATTGATTCCGTCAAGGAGTGGCTGCTGCAGTTGTTCTATATCACCGAACCGCATGGTAAAAAGTGGGTCGCTGCTCCCGAATTCAGATACGGAGCCCCACTGCGGCTCACGTCCTGGACCGAGAAGGGCCTGAACTGATCCTCATCCGATGAGCTGTCAGTGCTTCAAATGCGCGTCCAGAGCATGGTCGAAAAGGACGTCAAACTCGTGAACGTAGTCCAGGTGATGTTAGTTTGCCTGGTCCTCCCTTGGCAGCGTCGAGCCTGCAATTTGTGGGAATACGACCCGGCCGAAACACCCTACGGGACCTCTATGGCTCCTCCCACAAGGACATCTGGAAGGTGCTCTTCAAGTCCGGCAAACCCTAGCCGAGCTCCGCCGAGGACCGCGGGTGTCAACTATCCCGCTCTGCAAGTCCGGTCAGTCATTGTTGTGCTCTGTCCATCCGGCTTTTAGCCGGCATATCCCGAGGGAGGCGCACTTATCATGCTTTCTACAATAATCCCAGGAATGAACGAAAAAGGTGGAGTGGATACATTGTCTGGCGCCACTGCCGGAGGAACCGGCCGGACCTCTTCTGCGAAGATGCTGATCCCAGCGCCTTACGAGGCGCCAAAGAAAGAGGCCTCCAAGAAGGTCAAGAAGACCCGGAGTGGCCTTCATCGTCGTGATGCTTCGGACGCAAAATCCGAGGATTCCAGCGACCATCCTTCCTCCGAAGATGAACAGGAGGAGGAAGAAGACGAGTCCCCCGCAGGGGGAGGGAATAAAAGGACGGCCTCCTCATCCCTGGAGGCCGAATTGCCAAAGAGGGGGGAAAGGTTCCCTTCCCGAGGCATCCACCACGGTTGCTGATAGCAGCCCGGAGTGGGATCCCAGGGCCCAGCCCCTGGTAAAGACGTAAGTATACGAAACCTGCACACACCTACGTGCCCGAGGTCATTAGGATGTAGTAGTTTTAACTGTCGCCATATTTTGTACAACCCGACGAGGTCCCACGCCGGACAGTCCTCATCAAAGGATTCGCTGAGCTCAGATGCCCTGGCGAGCGAGACGCCTCCAGAGGCCCCTTCCCCGAAGCCTAGGCTTGACACCGAGGTGTCGTCTCAGCGGGACCTGGACCAGGGGGGCATATCCTTGGTGCCGGACACACGGGAGCAGCGGCTCCCATGCGTGTCAATGGCGGGGGAGATCTTAGGTTCGGACCGCAGCTGGACACGGTCCTGGAGACCTTTGAAGCTCCAGGATCAGGTGAGCAGCCACCTTTGACAGGGGGAGGCTTGCCTACTCCACCAGCGACCTCTGTCCAAGCAGAGCTGCATGGCGGCCTATGGACAACGCTGAGAAGCACGTCTATCATCGATGAACATCGTGCCCTCATGGGTGCGGTGATTGAAAAGATACAGTCCACTGAGAGCGGAATGAATGAATCCTGCCTTAGTCTTATAAAGGGCTTTGAGGTATGTTTTTAAGAAACCTTCGGGAGATTGTCATAATATGATTAGTAGCCCCTGATGCACTGTCCGGTGAAAGAAAGCCGGACAGGGGATCAAAATTTTCCGTTTTGCAGGAGACTCAGTTAATGACGTGTATCCCTTTTTTTTTGAAAATAGGCGTCCGCACAGATGACCACCGCTCATAGTGCGGAGGTGTCCGGACTAAAGAAGCGTCTGGAACGGGCCGAATAGAAACTTGGCCGCGTGAAGAAGCAGTTGGACGACAAGCAAGGTATGTAGAAACCTTGTGCTAAGTTGAGCACGAATTAGAAGTTGTGCTTGACGAAAATATTGTATTGTATGCTCTAGGGGCGAGTGCCGAAATTGAGGCACTGAAGAAGGCTGTGGCCTAAGCCGACAATAAGGTTGCCGCCGAACAGGCTCTTCGTGAGAAGCACGAGGCCGGGATCATTGAAGCTGAGCGAGAGCTCCAGGAGGCCATGAAGAAAAGTGAGGCCTTGGAGCAGAGTCTAGCAGGGAAAGAATTCGAACTCGCCCAAGCTCTCCAAGCCGTAGAGAATGCTCGGGAAGAAGCCCGAGGTGCTCTGAAGGACATTCAGGAGGCCCGGAAGGTTGCGGCTGGTAAGGCCTTTTGTACTCAAGGCCATTTTTGCATAGTAATGGGAGGAACTCTAAGATACAAGCTGAATTCTTGTTTCTCCATGGGCGTTTGTGGATCTGCCACGCAGCATATCAGATGCTGCCCAATTCTACCGGACTGAGGAGAAGAAGTCTGCGAAGAAGCATTTCTGGTCGCAGTATTT
This sequence comes from Triticum timopheevii, assembly GCA_963921465.1. Classification (NCBI taxonomy): domain Eukaryota; kingdom Viridiplantae; phylum Streptophyta; class Magnoliopsida; order Poales; family Poaceae; genus Triticum; species Triticum timopheevii. Next base: position 114,855,011 of record OY997266.1, on the reverse strand, counting down.
GGCGCCAAATTATCCGGTGCCCTTTATCGATCAGTTGAAGCAGCTGGTCGAACTGCACTAGGCGGCCGAACTAGTCATGAAGGACTTGGTTGTCCGGCTGTGGCCCGCGGAGCCAATTCCATGCAGTTACTTCGGACTCGTGAAGCGGATTGTTGGTGCTTGCCCTCGGCTCGATGTCATTAAGCGATTGGTGTGCATAGAGGGTGCACGCATGGCGTTTGCCCATGAGAAGGTGCACTGGGGGAAGCTTGATGCTGAGAAGCTGATGACTGAAGGACCAACGGAGGGTAAGGAGCATCACAAGCCCGAGTTGTACTATGAGGGTGTCCTGAAAGGAGCCCGCCTTGTGGAGGATCAGTGTACCAAAGACACTATATTTTCCTGAGGGCAGTCGTGCCATTCTATGTAATGCGGGATAATGGCACTTTTATTATTTATTGCATGTTTATGTGAACGTTTGTTCTTCCTGTGCGGCTGTTAGTGTATATAAATCCTGAAAATCGCCAGTCGTCGGCTTCTGCCCCCACGTAAAAAGTACGGGGGTGTTCGGGACATACCTGAACTCTCTTTATCCCATTGTTGGGTCCTTTTAAGGAGGTGTTCCTCACCACAAACCAGGCAATCAGACTATAGGGCTTTATCACTCTCCCTTAGCCATAGGAATTCGAGTATGGTGGGCGCAGCCCCTGGTGTTCGGAAGAACGTACTAGGGGCTCTATCGGTGCCTAATCGGAAGACCGATCCGTCGCACTTTGCATTTATAATGGCATTATGCGGAATAAATCTTTAAAGATTTTACAACCTCTCGAACAGCCGACCAGCTCTCGCTGTATCATGACAGTCAGTTTTCGACTTTCTCTACTGAGGTGCTCATCCGGAAGAATCGGGACACAATCGTAGTAGTTCTCCCAGCGCTACCTTAGCCGATGGGAGCCGAGCAAACCCAACTAATGACCCAAGACATGATTCGGAGCTGATGCATATAGTGCTATAAGTTCGGGGTGCCGAGCGACCGAAAAGGTGGTCGGACTTTGTTGCCATATCATGAATACTATGAAGCCCCTGGCGTAGTGGGGCATAACACGAGGCGTGGGTGCCGTTTATGACAGAAAGGTGTCAATGAGGAATGACGGCCGGTAAGTGTTATTTAAGTCTTCGCATTGTAGTAGAGTGATATGAGTACGGTTTATGATTATAAAAAGAGGTGTTTTTGGCAGAACCTATCGTGGCCGAACTGGAGGAGGTTGTGTGTGGATCTGAAATGTATCTGGACTGCCTTCTTTGGGGGGAGGTTTTACTTATCTCCTCCTGCCTTGTGCATCCGAGCTGATTCTACGTCGCCAGTCTTGTTCTGCGCCAAACTTAGTCTGTAAAGACAAATGCTTAAAGGAAGCTGCATGTCCTGTGATTGAACCGCGGTTCCTGATCGGAGCCTGTCTGAACCAGGCTATCATGCCATAAAGTAGCTCGGACTCCTCAGTTGGTGTCCTGGTAGTAAGCTGCCGAATCAAAATTTGATAAACAGGCACGACTCGCTATTCCAGCAGCGGTATGATTTCCACTCTGAGGGTGGGGTTCGGCCTTGCCCATAATTGTGACTATGTCACGTGGGACTAGCCTAATGTTATACTCCGTTGAATCTAGCCAACGTGGTTCATCCCGGTAGTATGTGGTAATTACTTTATAAGGGGACAATGTTGAAGACTTATCCTTCGGTGTGGTATTTGTTTGGTGATCCAAAGACAACCATTAGTATGGTGGGCCAGTTAAAACTTGGCCTTTGCACCTGGCATCTTTGAGGAGATGTTATTGATAGTTTTGTGCCCGTGGGGGTTCGTGTGAGATGGAGCCCCCAAATTATTGGGTTGATAGTGAGTGCAATAAAGTTGCTATGGCTGATGTTGTCCGGACGGTCGATGTGGTCAGAGACGATCGGCCGCATTTTTGTACTGTGGGGGATCTTCCTTTGACCTCACCATGTTTGATCGGTCATTCATTGTTTGAAACCTTCCTTCATTTTTTCCGGTGCGCCATCGGCTGTTTTGTTTTGAGGATCCGACATTCTCTATTGGAATGCTTGGCCACCCTTCTGGGGGTACCATGAATTTCACATGGTTGATCGATTATGCTGCTTGGGCCGGATGGGTTTGAACTATTCTTTTTCCGCTGACCGCACTGGGGGCCACTGAATTCGGCACCAACTTCCCTGACTTGACGTTTATGACGATTGTGCCGAGGCTTGACGATGCTGCCTCGTGTTTCCTGTGTATTGTCCTGGACCGTGGTGGTATATTGGCGTTGGGGTATGTGCCTTAGGTTCTCCTTCTTAGGTTGAGGTAGCGAATTGTGCCGTGTGTGCTCTTTGCCGGGGCGGTCGAGTCTGTATTCCTTAGTGGACAGGACCTTGGTCCAGCTGTCAGTGAGCAAATCTTGGTCAGCTTTGAGCTCTTGTTGCTTCTTTTGCAGGCTCCTCGCAGTGGCCATAAGCCGTCGCTTAAAGCGAACTTGTTCCACAGGATCCTCAGGCACGCAGAATTCATCATCGCCGAGGCTCACCTCGTCTTTGTAGGGGGCATGTAATTGTCCCTCTCCAAATATCCGTCCGTCGCCAGTCTGGCCTGCTTTGAAGGCAGGCTGATTGGGATTGTATTCATCTTTTGCACCATCTGGATTCTTTTTGACTGTCGTGCCGGTAGTGTTGTGGCAGGGCTTGCAGCGGCGCCGACGACGCCCATGCTTTGCTTTCTTCCTTGAGGGGTTGTCCTCCATTGCCTCATCACCATTGGTTTCTTTCGGAGTGTCCACCATATATATATTATATGAGGAGGTGGCTGTCCACCGCCCCGTGGGTGGTGGTTCCTGTTCCTCTCCTGCATCGTCGTCCATACCGTCGATGTCTTCAGAGTAGAATTCAAGCACGTCGGTTAAGTCGTCGACTGTGGTAATGAAGTGGGTGGTGGGTGGGCAACGAATTCCTTCGCCGCCTGCTTCCCACTCGAGCCGGACATAGTTCGGCCGAGAGTCTCCTGACAGAGAGAGAGAGAGACTTTAAAGAGTTCAGCATGTCGCCAAAGGGCGAGTGCTAGAAGATGTCCGCAGCAGTGAACTCCATTACCGGAGCCCAACCAGATTCGGTGGGCTCGGAGGTGCGCGGACTGGAACCTACAGCCGGATACGGGTCCGGGGGACCGGTGTCACATGCTTCCTTGGGGGTGAAGTCTGTGTTTGGCTCTACCGCCGATGGGTGTGCGACCTCCGGGGCAGGGTCCATCCACCCGTCCTCGGGCGACGCAATCTGCCCCGGATTTAGGTCCGGGGTTCCTACAGGGGCAATATCCCGAGCATTGTCCGACAACATGTCTAAGCCGTGCTCATCGTGACTAGCCGGCGCTCCTAGCGCAGGCACGAATCCGTTAAAGATCAAGTCTCCCCGGATATCGGCCGTGTAGTTCATGTTTCCGAACCTGACCTGCTGGCCAGGGGCGTAGCTATCGATCTGCTCCAGAAGGCCAAGCGAATTGGCCCTCAGTGCGAAGCCGCCGAACACGAAAATTAGTCCGGGGAGAAAGGTCTCACCCTGGACCATGTTGTTGTTGACTATTGAAGGAGCCATCGAGCCTCGCAGCGACGACACAGAGGAACTCTCAATGAAAGCACCAATGTTGGTGTCAAAACCGGCGGATCTCGGGTAGGGGGTCCCGATCTGTGCGTCTAAGGATAATGGTAACAGTAGGCAAGGGACACGATGTTTTACCCAGGTTCGGGCCCTCTTGATGGAGCTAAAACCCTACTTCCTGCTTGATTGATATTGATGATATGAGTGTCACTAGAGTTGATCTACCACGAGATCGTAGAGGCTAAACCCTAGGAGCTAGCCTATGATGATTATGATACTGTCTCTAAGGACTAAACCCTCCGGTTTATATAGACACTGGAGACGGCTAGGGTTTACATGGAGTCGGTTACAAAGAAGGAAATATAATATTCGGATCGCCAAGCTTGTCTTCCACGCAAAGGAGAGTCCCATCCGGACACAGGACGAAGTCTTGAGTCTTGTATCTTCACGGTCCAACAATCCGGCCAAAGTATATAGTCCGGCTGTTCGGATACCCCCTAATCCAGGATACCCTTAGTAGCCTAACCTCAATTCCATCTTGGAAAAGAAAGACAATCCAACTAGTTGATCGTACAGGTCGTTGATCCTGGGGAGGGGATACTTGTTCTTTACCGTAACCAAGTTAATGGGACAATAATCCACAACGATCTAATCCGTAACATCCTTCTTCTTGATGAAGAGGACATGACAAGCCCAACACTACTAGGGAAAAGCCTAGCAGCAGCGCGGGTTTTGGGCCTATCAGTAGCGCGGGCAGACGCACTACTGATAAGGTGCTACAGCTAATGCTTAGCAATAGCGCGTCTTGACCCACGCTACTGCTAAATTGACTTAGTAGCAGTGCTTCTTCAGAACATCACTACTGGTAATTAGTAGTAGCGCTTCTCCTTACCCCCGCTACTACTATTATTTAGTATTTTATTTCTTTTCTTTTTCATGTTGTATTCATACACCTTTACACAAGTTTTCATACAACAGGAATTTAGAGATTGTTTTTACATCATAATGAGTTATTACATCATGGGGTGAAAGAACCGTGGACTAGTTTCAAGTGGATGTCCATCCACTTGAAACTAATCCACGGTTCTTTCACCCAATGATATAATAATATCATCATCATCATCATATCATTAACAACTTAGCATCATAATACATCATTGTCATATAACACCTCCTCAAGATCATCGTTTTCATCATTGATATCACATAACACCTCCTCAAGATCATCATTATCAACTCTAACACATTACCACATAATAAACATATTGTACCTCATAGGACCTATTACATTCGATTAAGACCTACTACATTTTGTAAGGTGAAATAGCAAAAAACAAGATAGCCCCTGACTCTCCATTATGGAGAATGGAGATTAGCCTGTCCCCAATTCTTGCCTTTCACTGAATGTTACTTCCAAGAACCTCCTTGCGAATGTCCATACATTTCTTCCATTCTTTGATGATCATGTGTTCACGGGTTTTAGAAATCCGATATGCACAGGTGAGCTCCATAGATTTACCCGGCAGTATGTTCAAAACTGAGAGGCGACCATGCAGAGACATCGGGTGAGGCACACAATCCATCGGGAGTTTCTATTGAAAAACATAATAATAACTTCTTAGTTAGCAATGATGTACTAGTTTTAGAAGTATGCAAAAGATGCATGGATATCGTAATAGTAAAAAATCTTACCAGGGTAACTCCAGAGAAGTTATCGTGGTTCAACACATGCACTAGTGGCACGTATTCACCATAATTTGGAGGAGTTCGATAATAGTCATTTTCTCCTTATACGTTAATTCGGTGCCATCGGTGTATTGGGTTTTATCTACCATCTTCCGCACAGTCTTTGAAGAATAAAAATAAGCTGTCAATGGAAATAATCTATCAACTATTTTGAAATAAACAATATAAATTAGTTAATAACTATGTTTGAGAAACTCACATAGCGGTACAATCGGAAGCGTATCAACAAGGACCCAAATGTCCATATTGTCTTCCTCGCTGTCAGGATCACCAAGATCCATGGTGACAATCATACCCTCATAAAAACCATACATTTTGCAAAGTGCTTCCCCATTTTGGCAACCAAAATGGGTTACGCTCTGAGCATTGCACAGATTTACTTCAAAATCCATATCATGATGGGTCCTCAGGTGTATTTTCTTTGTTTCGAAATTTTCATGGTCTTCAAAACCCATCCTCTCCAAGATATAGCGTCTTGCATGGCATGGGATAAGCTAGTCGAATTGTAAAATACGAAAATTAGACGTTGAAATAGTTGAAGTCATGCTTAATTATGAAAAAAACACTTGTCGTTGTTGCATACCATTTCACAATCAAAGGTCTCCTCGAGCTTAATGCTGAAGCGTCGATCTTTGTCCAGCCGAACGAACCTGTCGCACATACCTCGATCGTCGTGTGTCGGGGGTTGGATGCGACATATGCCAACGGGTGGCTTATCATGGTGGGGGCGAGTAGAACGTCGCCGGTGCCTGGAAACGGGATGAGGCGCAGACATGCACGCCGACGAATCTTACCCAGCTTCGGGGCTCTCCGGGGAGATAACACCCCTACTGCTGCTCTGCGGGGTCTCCGCATGATCACTATGGGACGATAATACAAAGGTGCTCCTTGAGCTGTTTCGGGTGGCGGGAGGGAGCAAGGCTGGCTCCTTCCTTTGCTTGCTATGTGTCTAAAAACCTATCCAGGGCCGAACCCTTTGCATGGGTGCCCCGGGGGGTTTATATAGGCCTACCCCCCGAGGGTACAATGGTAAACTAACTGGGTGTGGCTCCCAACTGTCTGTCTCTCATGCCGCCGCCCCCCCCTGCCGGCTTCTGGGGCCCGCCGACTGGTGGGCCCCGCGGACAGGCCGGGCACTGTGCAACACTCCTGATGACGCAGGCTCGGTTGTGGGGTCATGGGAACAGTGCCGCCGTCTGTCGGGCGATCACTGTCGCCACTCCCTGTCCAATCTAGCTTATGGTTCGTGGGGCCCTGACTGAGAGGCGGCTGACCTTGGGAAGGCCGACTCCCGCAGGGCCGTCTTCGGACTCTTCGGCCATGTTCTTCTCCCTCACTGACGGGGGGCCCAGCAGTCTTCGGGCCGTACAGGCCGCCGTCGTGGGCACAGTGCCTTGCGCACTGTGGCTGAGGTCAGGGGAGGCATGGCAACAGTGCCGCGCCTTACCGGAGATCTCCTGGTGGTACGGCTCACTGTAGCCATGCCTACCTCCTGTAGGTTTGAGGGGACGGCCACGTCGGGACCGTACCCTGCGTCGGTCTTCGTGAAAAGGTCGCGGGCCGACTCTCATAGTCGGCCCCTTGAAAGGTTGCAAGCCCGGAGTCGGCTTGCTTAAGAGTCGCCAGCTGGGACTCGGCCTTCTTTGAAGGTCGCCAGCCGGGACTCGGCCTTCTTCGAAGGTCGCCGTCTGGGACTCGGCTGAGGGGCACGGCCTGCCCCGATGTCTTGAAAGATCTTGGGACCCGGGTCAGCCTACCCGTGGCCCATTACTCCGGCATCGTGGCACCAGCTACACTCCCCCGGGAGACCGTCGTCATCCGAGTATGACATTTCCTACAATCATAATTCAAAGATTAAACTTGTACATATTCTAGCACAAGTCATGCCAGAATTCACGACAAAATCCGGCATGACTTTGCTAAAAAAGGACATATCGAGCGCCTGAAATTTGCCGGAACGGAAATTAATCAACACTCCGGCAAAACATAGGCCACTCGGAGATGTAAACTGAACATGAACGGCCACTTGGGCAACCACATATCCTATTTGAGCAACAACATAAGATATACAAGGATATTTGGCTGGTCTCACCTTGATGTTGGAGGGGGTCAATGACTGGGACGACGGCGGGGATGTCGGAGGGGGTCGGTGACGGGGACGACGGAGGTCACCTGAAACCATATAAGTTATCACTAATACATCCCGAATAATTGCTTAAACTAAAAAATAACAACAAATATGACATGTTCAACTAGTTTTATTAATTCAACTAGTTCTTACTAAATATAAACATACTATAAATAGAAAAAAAACTAGTTCTTTCTAAAAATAAAGTAGTTCAACTAGTTATATTAATTATCTTACTAAAAATAGATTAGTTCTGTTAATTCAACTAGTTCAACTAGTTTATTAATTTACTTACTAAACTAGTTCAACTACAACTAAAGTAGTTCAACTACCACTACTACTACTAAAAATTTAGTACTAACTAAGCAACATCTAGTACTAGCTAACCCTAAATTAACATCTACTACTACTAAATCTAGTACAAACTAGTGGCAGGGGGTGGGGGGCGACAAAGAAGTAGCTAGGGGCGGCGAGGTCGAGGGCGGTGGGAGGAGGGCTGCCGGCGGAGGAGGGAGGAGGTGCGGCCGCAGGCGGAGGTAGGACGGCGGCGGCGGAGGAGGGAGGGGCGGCCGCAGGTGGAGGGAGGATGTGCGAGGAGGATGGAGGAGGGACGGAAGGAGGGGAGTACCTCGGCGGCGGACGGACGAATGCGGCGGCGGCGGCGACGCACGACGACGGTTACGCGGGCGAGAGTGAGAGTGTGAGTGAGTGGGCCGGTCGTGTGCGTGGGGATAAGGTAGGGATAGTTGTAGCGCGTTTGCCAAAACGCGCTACAGCTAACCTGAATAGCAGTAGCGCTGTTTAGTAAAGTGCGCTACTGCTATAGCTAGCGGGGGGGGGGGGCGAGGTCATGACAACTATAGCAGTAGCGCTGTATGCGGTGGACGCGCTACTGCTATTTCCCCGTCAGCAGCGCGATTTGGCAACATGCGCACCTGCTAAGTAGCAGTAGCATGGTATTTTGAAGAGCGTTGCTGGTAAGATTCTATGTATAGGCATTTCCCTAGTAGTGCAAGGAGAAGAACTAGGACGGATGAAACCCTTTTGCAAGGACTCATCAAGTTGTTTCTTAAGTTCAGCTAGCTCTAAGGGTGCCATGTTATAAGGTCTCCTAGAAATTGGGGCGGTTCCTGGGATAAGATCTATGACAAACTCTACATCTCTATCAGGTGGAATGCCTTGAAGTTCTTCTCGAAAGACATCCAGAAAGTCACAGACTACCGCGATATCTTCAAGGTCTCGAAGATGGCTGCATTAAGAGAATAGAGTTGACGCTTCGCAACTCTAGTGGAGACAGTGACTATCTTGCCAGATGGGTGTGTGAGCTGAACAGACCTAGTGTAACAATCAATCTTGGCATGATGAGCTGTCATCCAGTCCATACCCAAGATGATGGTGATGTATGAAGATTTGAGAGCTATAAGTGATACAAGGAATACAAGTCTGTCAACGAGGATTTCATTGCCATAGCTTATGCTGGTAGTATGCCATCTAGATCCTAGAGTTTGGATTTCAAGTGGAGTTGGCATATCACAAAATGACATGTTTTGGAAACAAGCATAGCCTTCAGAGATGAAGGAGTGAGATGCTCCAGTATCGAAAAGAACCGATGTTGGATGGCAATTGACGAGGAGTGTACAAAGAATGACATCCGGATCATCATGCATGTTTTTAGCTGAGATGTGATGCACACGTCCACGTTCAGTGGGAGTTGGATTGGCACTGATCATCTTGGCAGATGGCTTACCACGGCCAACAGACTTCTCGGGCTAGGGTGGAGCATAACTGGCCTAAGAGTAGTCACGTGCATAGTGTCCTGGCTCTTCGCATGTGAAGCAAGACCTTGAAGTAGAACATGGACCCGCATTGACAGGGGGTCTACCAATAGGCCTAGGTGGAGCATACAACTCACCTGGGTGAGGCGCGACATAAGATGGCCTCGGTGCATACCGGGTGGAAGAGAAGAGTTTAAAACCCAAATGCAGCGCTTCTAAGAGCTAGAGCGAGAGGAATAACCCAAATCACGAGTGTGCTTACGAGACTCCTCGTAAGTGAACTGACCTATCTCTGCATTTATGGCCTTATTCACCAGAGCCTGGAATGTATTGCAATGGTGCAAGTGAAGATCACGATGCAACTTAGGGCTAAGACCCTTTCGGAACCTAGCCTGCTTCTTGGCGTCCGTGGACACCGCCTCTGTAGAATAGCAGGCTAGGTTCTCAAACTCACTACTATAAGCATCAACAACAATCTTACTATGGGTGAAACTACAGAACTCTTCTCTCTTGCGATCAATGATGGCCTAAGGAATGTGATGCTTGCAAAAAGCCTCGGTGAAATCTCACCAACTAGGCTTATGGCCAGCTGGAATCATAGCCTCATAGTTCGGCCACCAAAGACTAGCAGGACTCTCCAACTGATAAGTGTCATAGGTGACCTTATCACCTTCGACCATGATAGCGGAACACGGCTTATGAGTGATTCTATGGAGCCAGTCATCTGCATCAAGTGGCTCAATGGAATGATGGAAGGTAGGTGGGTCATACGTCTCCAGTGTATCTATAATTTTTTTATTTTTCCATTCTGTTATATTAACATTCTTGGATGTTTTACAATCATTTTATATCATTTTTTGGTACTAACCTATTGACATAGTGCCCATTGCTAGTTGTTGTTTTCTTCATGTTTTTAACATAACAGGAAAGCAATATCAAACGGAGTCCAAACGCAATGCAACTCCTAGAGAATTTTTTTGGGCTAGAAGAAAGCCAATGGGCCAAGGAAACACCTGAGGGGCTGCTCGAGGTGAGCAGCACCCACCAGGGCGTGCCCTGGGGGGTTGTGCCCACCTCGGGTGCCCAGAACCGCCTCTTTGGTCTATAAACACCACAATATTCCAGAAACCCTAGGGGATTCGACAAAATATAGATCCAACTGTCGCAGAGTCCAAAACCACAAGATCCAATCTAGACACCGTCATGGAGGGGTTCACCGCTTCCATTGGTGCCTCTCCCATGATGCATGAGTAGTTCTTTGTAGACCTATGGGTCCGTAATTAGTAGCTACATGGCTTCCTCTCTCTCTCTCTCTCCCTCTCTCTCTGTTTATTATCAGTACAATGGTCTCTAAGAGATCCATATGATGTAAGTCTTTTGGCGGTGTGTTTGCTAGGCTCCAATGAACTTTGAGTTTATTATCAGATCCATGTTTTTATCCATGAAAGTTATTTGACTCTTCTTTGATCTCTTATATGCATGATTGCTTATAGCCTCGTATTTCTTCTCTGATATTTGGGTTTTGTTTGGCCAACTTGATCTATTTATGTTGCAATGGGATGAGGTGCTTTGTAGTGGGTTTGATCTTACGGTGCTTGATCCTAGTGACAGAAGGGGAACCGACATGTATGTATAGTTGCTACTAAGGATAACAAGATGAGATCTATATCTGCCGCAATAGATCTCTTCTACATCATGTCATCGTTCTTATTGCATTTGTCAGTTTTCTCATGAACTTAATACACTAGATGGATGCTGGATAGCGGTCGATGTGTGGAGTAATATTAATAGATGCAGGCACGAGTCAGTCTACTAATCTGGATATTGTCATGATTATTTGTAGTTCTATCAATTACCCAACAGCAATTGTTTTCCCACCGTTTGCTATTTTTCTCGAGAGAAGCCACTAGTGAAACCTACGGCTCCCGGGTCTATTTTCATCATATTTGCCTTTGCGCTATATTTTGCTTTGCATTTATTTTTAGATCTATTAAAATAAAAATAAAAAATACCCTGCTGCAATTTATTTGTTCTGCAATCTATTTATCCTTTCTACCACTTTTTACCTCACCTTATTTGCCTACTTGAGCGTCGTACCCAAAAGGGATTGACAACCCTTTAACAGGTTGGGTTGCGAGTATTTGTTATTTGTGTGCAGGTGATGTTTACATGGTGTGAGGAGGTTCTCCTACTGGTTCGATAACCTTGGTCTCATCACAGAGGACCTACCATCGCTATACTGCATCATCCCTTCCTGTTTGGGGAAATAACGACGTAGTTCTTGCAGACATCAAAAGGAATTTCTGGCACCGTTTCCGGGGAGCATCACCTCAAGATAGTATTTTGTCAACATGCCTTCTAGCGCTGTTGCTGGGGAGGATCTTCAACATCAACCAGGTTCCTAATCACAAATCTTATCTCCTCGCAATTTACATTATTTGCCATTTTCCTCTCATTTTCCTCTCCCCCACTTCACAAAAATTTGCCATTTTATTTGCCCACTTTTTCGTTCACCATTTTCTCGTCAGATCTTTTCTTTGCTTGAACTTGTCACCATGAGTGACTTCGGTATTGTAGAAACAGATGATGGCCTAACTCCTAAAGTGGAGCGTACGGGTAATCTGGATGCCAAAACTTTTGTTTTGGGGCAAGGGAATTTTATGGGAAAAGAACATGTCCAAGAGTTTTTCAATTGTGTCGGAAAATTAAGTCTTGATGATATCCCTATACTTAAAAGGACAAAATGATATGCGGAGGCTATTTCGGCACTTGTTTTGAAACTTGAAACTAGATTTACTCGTACTCATCCTACCTTGCAAAGATTATCTTATGATTTGCCTGTTATAAAGGATCCTAAAGCTAAAAAGTTAGCCACTCTTGTTTTGATGAATGAATTTGACTACATAATACGGGAAGATAGCCAAATCTTTGATTTTATGGCATGAAACATGAAAAACCCGTGATTGATGAAATTCTTTATAATACTGATTATGCTTTGAGACATTTGCTTGGAGATAACCAAATCTTTGACGAGAATCTTAAGAAGCAAGTCCCTGTTTTAGATATGATCCAACAAGTTCTTAACGATGTGAATCAACACTATTCTTGGATCACTGCCGGAAATCAAAGGGGTTATGACAAAAAGCAACTTGATAGTGCTAAAATTTCCATAGATAATGTGTTTTATGTCTTATTTACAAAACCTCCCGACACAGATACCTCCCAGGGAAATGATACGTCTCCAACATATCAATCTTTTTTATTGTTCCATGCTGTTATATTATCATTCTTGGATGTTTTACAATAATTTTATAGTCATTTTATATCATTTTTTGGTACTAACCTATTGACATAGTGCCAAGTGCCAGTTGCTATTTTCTGCATGTTTATTACATTGCAGGAAATCAATATCAGACGGAGTCGAAATGCCACGCCAATTTCCGATGATTTTTTATGGACCAAAAGGAAGAAGTTGGGCTCTGGTTTCACCGGGGGGAGTCTCGAGGAGGGGACAACCCACCAGGGCGCGCCAGGAGGCCCAGGCGCACCTTGGTGGGTTGTGCCCACCTCGGGGGCCCCCTAGACCGCCTCTTTGGTCTATAAATACCCCAATATTCCAGAAACCATAGAGGACTCAACGAAATATTCATCCAGCCGCCGCAGAGTCTAGAACCACCAGATCCAATCTAGACACTATCATAGAGGGGTTCACCACTTGCATTGGTGCCTCTTCGATGATGCGTGAGTAGTTCTTTGTAGACCTTTGGGTCCGTAGTTAGTAGCTAGATGGCTTCCTCTCTCTCTCTCTTGATTATCAATACAATGGTCTCTTGGAGATCCATATGATGTAAGTCTTTTGGCCGTGTGTTTGTTGGGATCTGATGAACTTTGAGTTTATGATCAGATCTATGTTTTTATCCATGAAAGTTCTTTGAGTCTTCTTTGATCTCTTATATGCATGATTGCTTATAGCCTCGTATTTCTTCTCCGATATTCGGGTTTTGTTTGGCCAACTTGATCTATTTATCTTGCAATGGGAAGAGGTGCCCGGTAGTGGGTTCGATTTTACGTTGCTTGATCCTGGTGACAGAAAGGGAACCGACACGTATGTATCGTTGCTACTAAGGATAAAAAGATGAGATCTATATCTGCCGCAATAGATAAACGGATCTCGTCTACATCATGTCATCGTTCTTATTGCATTACTCCATTTTTTCATGAGGTTAATACACTCGATGCATGCTGGCTAGCGGTCGATGTGTGGAGTAATAGTAGTAGATGCAGGTAGGAGTCAGTCTACTAATCTTGGACGTGATGCTTATGTAATGATCATTGCCTGGATATCGTCATGATTATTTGAAGTTCTATCAATTGGCCAACAGTAATTGTTTTCCCACCGTTTGCTATTTTTCTCGAGAGAAGCCACTAGCGAAACCTACGGCCCCTGGATCTCTTTTCATTATATTTGCCTATGGATCTATTTTCTCTTGCATTTACTCTTGAGATCTATTAAATAAAAAAATAAAAAAAAATACCTTGCTGCAATTTATTCTTATTTATTTTATTTGGCGTTCGATCTATCAATCTACTACAAATTTACCTCACGTCCTTTGCCTATCTTGAGGCACCGTACCCTGAAAGGGATTGACAAACCCTTAACACGTCAGGTTGCGAGGTGTTGTTCCTTGTGTGGAGGGGATGTTTATGTTGTGTTGCTTGATTCTCCTACTAGTCCGATAACCTTGGTTTCATATCCGAGGGAAATAGCTACCGCCTTTGTGCTGCATCATCCCTTGCTCTTTGGTGAAATACGGACGCAGCTTCAAGCGACATCAAAAGGAATTTTGGGTGCCGTTACCGGGGAGGTTCTTTAACATAACCAGGTTCCTAATCACAAATCTCATATTGTTGCAATTTACATTATTTGCCATTTGCCTCTCGTTTTCCTCTCACCCACTTCACAAAAATTTGCCGTTTTATTCGCCCTCTTTTTCGTTTGCCGTCTTCTCGTCAGATCTCTTCTTTGCTTGTGTGCAATGTGTCTTCTATTTGCTGGCATCTTTGCTTGCTAAGTATCTCTTGATATGGATCCTCATCCACTTGCTAATCTTTTTAAGAGATCCAATTATCATGAACAAATTGCTAGTGATTTGAGTACACTAGATTATCTTTATGAAGTTTTTCTTGAGATTCGTGATTCTGAAAATTGTGATGAAGAAATTTATGAAGTGATTCATGGTAGCTCTTTGAATGAAAAGCATGATCGCAATGATTTTACTGAAAATTATATTAATGTCAATTGTGCTAATAATATGCAAAACCCCAAGCTTGGGGATGCTAATTTGGCTATGTCGACTACTTATTGCAATGATCATGATTGGGGTGATTCTTCTTACGATCTTGAAAATTTATTTAAGCCCCGTGATGAATATGCGATTGATAATATTTTTTGAAATAATATCAAAAGTGGATTTGGAAGAGTGTCAACTTTAGATCCCACTACTTTGGAGAATGTTCAATCTTATGAATTTTTTGATAAAAGTGGGTTTGGAGAGGTCATGACTTTAGTTAATGTTAATCCCACTATTTTGGAAGAGTGTCAACTTCGCATGCATGTGGATCGTGTTGACAATATGTTATGTGATAGCTATATTGTTTAATTTTCTTATGATCCTACATGTAATTATTATGAGAGACGGAAATACGGTTGTAGAGATTTTCATGTTAATAAATTACCTCTCTTCATGTTGAGATTGCTAATGTTTCTTACTTCTTCCTTGCTCTAGTTTTTGCTTGCTGATAATTTGTTAGATTATAAAATGCCTATGCATAGTAAGTATATTATACTTAGATGTGTTTGTCACATGCTATATGATGCTCTCTTTGTGCTTCAATTCTTGTCTTTCATGAGAGTATCATCAAAATTATGCATGCCTAGCTAGGGGCGTAAAACGATAGCGCTTGTTGGGAGGCAACCCAATAAATAAATTTATTTTGCTTTTTTATTTCTGTTCTTTAGTGTTAGCAAAATTATTCTACTGTTATGACTGTGTTTTTTCTGTTTTAATTAGTGTATGTGCCAAGCAATGCCTTTGGGAAGACTTGGGTGAAAGTTTATTCAATCTTGCTGAAAAACAGAAACTGTTGTGCTCATGAGATTTGTTATCATTTTTACAGAAGAGTGATTTTAAGTTCATTATATCTGCAGAGAATTAATAAACAAATTCCTCACTTCCACAAATTTATTTCATAATTTTTGGAGTTATAGAAGTATCCAAAATTTCCAGATTGCTACAGACTGTTATGTTTTTAACAGATTCTATTTTCTTTGCATTGTGTGCTTGTTTTGATGATTCTATGGTTTTCTTTAATGAGTTTTTGCCATAAAAAACTTGGAATACAGTAGATATGATGCAAAAACAAAATAGGAATACGTTTGCTACAGTACTTATAGTAGTGGTTTGGTTTCTTATACTAATGGATCTCACGAAGGTTTTGTTTGAGTTTTGTGTGGTTGAAGTTTTCAAGTTCTGGGTTATCTTACGATGGATGAAGGAATAAGGATAAGGAAAAGGCTAAGATTGGGAATTCCCGAGGTACCCCAAGATAATATTCAAAGAAGTAGCAAGCAACTAAGCTTGGGGATGCCCCCGAGTGGCATCCTCGCTTTCTTCTAACGACCATCAGTATTTTACTTGAAACTACATTTTTTTCGTCACATGATATGAGTTTTGCTTGGAGCGTCATGTATGATATGAATCTTTGCTTGTTTTGCTTTGTGTTGTAAGTTTCGAATCCTTGCTGGACACAAGCTTTTTAGAGATCCAAAAATTATGCTATGCTTGCTCCTATGCTTCACTTAAAATTTAGAGCCATGGACTTGCTCTAGTCCTTCACTTACATCTTTTTTAGCACGGTGTGCTTTGTGAATTTTGAAGAAATACTCTCATGCTTCACTTAGATTTATTTGGGAGTTAATAAATTTTGAAGAAATTCTCTGTTGCTTCACTTAGATTAATTTGAGAGAAAGAAAAAAATTATACTCATTATCGTCACTTATATTTGTTCGAGCTTAGCAAAAGTAACATATGAAAATAGTTCCGAAGTGATACATATCCAAGGAGGATATAATAAAAACTTTCATGAAGATCATTGGACAAGATAAACTTGATTCTTAGTAATGGTTTTGAGATATGACGATATGATATGTGAGCCATGTTGATGAGTAATTGTGCTTTAGTAAGAATATTGATGTTAAGGTTTGTGATTCCCTATGCAAGCACGAAAGTCAATAGTTATGCAATGAAATTTATATGCTACTTATGGTGCATTATTCGGTGTTATTTATGCTTAATGCTTGGGTATGAGATTGTTCACTTTTGGTTGGTTGCTTCTCAATCTTTTTTGCTAGCCTTTATTTTGCACTAAGTATGATCACTACTTGTGCATCCAAAACCCTTTTACCATATGAGTCCACTATACCTACCTATATGCGGTATTGCTATGTCGTTCTAAGCAAATTTGCATGTGCCATCTCTACTGTTCAAAATAAATTTCTCTTTGTGCTCTACTACTCACGAAGCGGTAAAGGGTAGCCAATTTTTTCCATGCTAGATGTGTTATTCTCACGATGAGTGTTTATTCACTTGTCATTGCACGAGAGTACGGCAAAGGTATTAGGGATGCCCAGTCCCGAAATGAAAAAGGAATTTACTTTATGTTGTCAAATAATAAATTCCTTGGAAAGTCTTGGTATGGAAGGCACCCATGGACACGGCTAGGCATGGAAAGTGAAAGTTATGGTAGAAAAAGGAATACAATTTATTTTCTGTTTGGGAACCGCCTATGATGTATCTAGCATGGAAAGTGTTGGGATGCTCCAAGTCGTTTCCATTGGTAGGAAAAGTATGCCTCTCAAAAATAATTTTATCTCTAAATTTAAGCTTTGAGCTCTGGCACCTCTACAAATCACTACTTCCCTCCGCAAAGGGCCTTTCTTTTACTTATGCAATTTTTATTTTGAATTTGAGTCTCCATCTTCTCTCATAAAGCACCAACTAAGGGGCACTATGATCGTATTTGAGTATTAGGTGTAGCTAATATTCGAGTGTGTTTCATGAATGGATCAATGATTGAGCATGATGGGCTAGGGATAACTTGCTTTAGTGTTGATATTTTGAAAGACATGGTTGCCTGTTGGTATGCTTGAGTATTAACGTCTTCATGTCAAACCTAGACTATTTCGTTGAATCATATAAAATTCCATACGTCCATGCTATAAAGAAAAGAATGTGATGAACATGTTAGGCAACATTCCACATCAAAAATTCTGTTTTTATCATTTACCTACTCGAGGACGAGCAGGAATTAAGCTTGGGGATGCTGATACGTCTCCAACGTATATATACTTTTTGATTGTTCCATTCTGTTATATTATCATTCTTGGATGTTTTACAATCATTTTATAGTCATTTTATATCATTTTTGGTACTAATCTATTGACATAGTGCCAAGTGCCAGTTGCTGTTTTATGCATGTTTTTTACATCGCAGGAAATCAATATCAGACGGAGTCCAAATGCCACACCAATTTACGATGATTTTTTATGGACCAAAAGGAAGAAGTTGGGCCCTGGTTGCACCTGGGGGGAGTGCCGAGGAGGGGACAACCCACCAGGGCGCGCTTGGAGGCCCAGGCGCGCCCATGTGGGTTGTGCCCACCTCGGGTGCCCCCTGGACCGCCTCTTTGCTCTATAAATACCCTAATATTCCAGAAACCCTAGAGGAGTCAACGAAATATTCATCCAGCCGCCGTAGAGTCCAAAACCACCAGATACAATCTAGACACCATCACGGAGGGGTTCACCACTTCCATTGGTGTCTCTCCGATGATGTGTGAGTAGTTCTTTGTAGACCTGTGGGTCCGTAGTTAGTAGCTAGATGGCTTCCTCTCGCTCTCTCTTGATTGTCAATACAATGGTCTCTTGGAGATCCATATGATGTAAGTCTTTTGGCCGTGTGTTTGTTGGGATCTGATGAACATTGAGTTTATGATCAGATCTATGTTTTTATCCATGAAAGTTATTTGAGTCTTCTTTGATCTCTTATATGCATGATTGCTTATAGCCTCGTATTTCTTCTCCGATATTCAGGTTTTGTTTGGCCAACTTGATCTATTTATCTTGCAATGGGAAGAGGTGCCCGGTAGTGGGTTCGATCTTACGTTGCTTGATCCCGGTGACAGAAAGGGAACCGACACGTATGTATCATTGCTACTAAGGATAAAAAGATGAGATCTATATCTGCCGCAATAGATAAACGGATATCGTCTACATCATGTCATCGTTCTTATTGCATTACTCCATTTTCTCATGAAGTTAATACACTCGATGCATGCTGGATAGCGGTCGATGTGTGGAGTAATAGTAGTAGATGCAGGTAGGAGTCGGTCTACTAATCTTGGACGTGATGCTTATGTAATGATCATTGCCTGGATATCGTCATGATTATTTGAAGTTCTATCAATTGGCCAACAATAATTGTTTTCCCACCGTTTGCTATTTTTCTCGAGAGAAGCCACTAGTGAAACCTACGACCCCCGAGTCTCTTTTCATTATATTTACCTTTGTGATCTATTTTCTCTTGCATTTTTTCAGATCTATTAACCAAAAATACAAAAATACCTTGCTGCAATTTATTCTTATTTATTTTATTTGGCGTTCGATCTACCAATCTACTACAAATTTACCTCACGTCCTTTGCCAATCTTGAGGCGACGTACCCCGAAAGGGATTGACATCCCCTTTAACACGTCGGGTTGCGAGGTGTTGTTCTTTGTGTGCAGGGGCTGTTTTCATTGTGTTGCTTGGTACTCCTACTGGTTCGATAACCTTGGTTTCATATCTAAGGGAAATACCTACCGCCGCTGTGTTGGGTCATCCCTTCCTCTTTGGGGAAATACCTTCAAGCGACACCAGGAAACAAGGATAAGAGTGACAAAACTTAGATCCTACGCGTTATGTAGGGGCATAAAACGATAGCGCTTGTTGGAGGCAACCCAATGAATAAAATTAATTTTTTATTTTTTGCTTTCTATTCTTGAGTGTTAGCAAAATTATGCTACTGTTATAATTGTGTTTTTGTGTTTTAGTTAGTGTTTGTGCCAAGCCATCCCTTTGGGAAGACTTGGGTGAAATTTTATTTGATCTTGCTGAAAAACAGAAACTTTTGCAGTCACGAGATTCGTTGTCATTTTTTACAGAGGAGTGCTTTTAAGTTGATTCTTTTTGCAGAGGATTAATAGACAGATTCCTCGTGTCCACCAATTTATTTTGTAATTTTTGGAGTTACAGAAGTATTCGAAATTTTCATATTGCTACAGACTGTTCTGTTTTTGACATATTCTGTTTTCTTTGCGTTGTGTGCTTGTTTCGATGATTCTATGGTTTTCTTTGATGAGTTTTTGCCATAGAAATGTTGGAATACAATATATATAATGCAAAAAGAAAATAAGAATAGGTTTTCTACAGTACTTATAGTAGTGGTTTGGTTTGTTATCCTAAGGGATCTCACGAAGGTTTTGTTTGAGTTTAGTGTGATTGAAGTTTTCACGTTTTGGGTTATCTTACAATGGATGAAGGAATAAGGATAAACAAAAGGCAAAGATTGGGGATGCCCGTGGTGTTGGGGAATGCGGTAATTTCAAAAAAAAAATCCTACGATCACGCACTATTTATCTATGTGATGCATAGCAACGAGAGGAGAGAGTGTGTCTACGTATCCTCGTAGACCGCAAGTGGAAGTATTATGACAACACGGTTGATGTAGTCGTACGTCTTAATGATCCGACCGATCTTAGCACTGAACGTACATCACCTCCGCGATCAGCACACGTTCAGCTCGGAGGCGTCCCTTGTACTCTTGATCCAGTTGAGGCCGAGGGAGAGTTTCGTCAGCACGATGGTGTGGTGATGTGATGATGAAATTACCGGAGCAGGGCTTCGCCTAAGCACTACGACGATATGACCGACGTGTGTAACTGTGGAGGGGGCACGCACACGGCTAAACAATGTCAACTTGTGTGTCCTAGGGTGCCCCCTGCCCCCGTATATAAAGGAGCAAGGGCGGAGGCCGGCCGGCCCTTGGGCGCGCCAAGGAGGGGAGGAGTCCTCCTCCTAGTAGGAGAGGGAGAGGGAGAGGGAAAGAGGGGCTGCACCCCCTCCCCTAGTCCAATTCGGACTCCCCTTGGGGGGGGCACCTCTTGGGCTGCTGCCCTCTCTCTCCCCTAAGGCCCAATAAGGCCCATTACTTGCCGGGGGATCCGGTAACCCCTCCGGCATTCCGGTTTTCTCCAAAATCACCCGGAACACTTTCAATGTCCGAATATAGCTGTCCAATATATCAATCTTTATGTCTCAACAATTTTTAGACTCCTCGTCATGTCCGTGATCACATCCGGGACTCCAAACTACCTTCGGTACATCAAAACACAAAAACTCATAGTACCAATCGTCATCGAACGTTAAGCATGCGGACCCTATGGGTTCGAGAACTGTGTAGACATGACCAAGACACATCTCCGGTCAATAACCAATAGCGGAACCTGGATGCTCATATTGGTTCCTACATATTCTAAGAAGATCTTTATCGGTCAAACCGCATAACAACATACGTTGTTCCTATTGTCATCGGTATATTACTTGCCCGAGATTCAATCGTCGGCATCTCAATACCTAGTTCAATCTCATTGCTGTCAAGTCTCTTTACTCGTTCCGTAATACTTCATCCCACAACTAACTCATTAGTCACAATGCTTGCAAGGCTTATAGTGATGAGTATTACCAAGAGGGCCCAGAGATACCTCTCCGAAACACGGAGTGACAAATCCTAATCTCGATCTATGCTAACCCAGCAAACACCTTCGGAGACACCTGTAGAGCACCTTTATAATCACCATTTTATGTTGTGACGTTTTGTAGCACACAAAGTGTTCCTCCGGTATACGGGAGTTCCATAATCTCATAGTTTGAGGAACTTGTATAAGTCATGAAGAAAGCAGTAGCAATGAAGCTAATATGATCATAATGCTAAGCTAACGGATGGGTCATGTCCACATCATTCTCCTAATAATGTGATCTCGTTCATCAAATGACAACACATGTCTATGGTTAGGAAACATAACCATCTTTGATTAATGAGCTAGTCAAGTAGAGGCATACTAGGGACTATAGTTTTTGTCTATGTATTCACACATGTACTAAGTTTCCGGTTAATATAATTCTAGCATGAATACTAAACATTTATCCTGAATTAAGGAAATAAATAATAAATTTATTATTGCATTTAGGGCATATATCCTTCACGAGGAACCCCAAGATAATATCCAAAGAAGTAGCAAGTAACTAAGCTTGGGGATGCCCCGAGTGGCTTCCCCGCTTTCTTCTAACGACCATCGGTATTTTACTTGAGACTATATTTTATTCGTCACATGATATGAGTTTTGCTTGGAGTTTCTTGTATGATATGAGTCTTTGCTTGTTTTGCTTTGTGTTTGAAGTGTTGAATCATTGCTGGACACACCTTTTTTAGAGAGCCAAAAATTGTGCTATGCTTGCTCCTATGCTTCACTTAAATTTTTAGAGACATGGACTTGCTCTGGTACTTCACTTATATCTTTTTGAGCACGACGTGCTTTGTTATTTTTGAAGAAATGCTCTCATGCTTCACTTAGGTTTATTTGGGAGTTAGTAAAGTTTCAAGAAATTCTCTCTTGCTTCACATAGATTATTTTGAGAGAAAGAAAGAAAAACTATGCTCATGATATTCACTTATATTTGTTTGAGCTTATCAAAAGGAACATATGAAAATAATCCCAAAGTGATAGATATCCAAGGAGGATATAATAAAAACTTTCATGAAGATCATTGGACAAAATAAACTTGATTCTTAGTAATGGTTTTGATATATGACGATATGATATGTGAGTCATGTTGATGAGTAGTTGTGCTTTAGTAAGAATATTGATGTTAAGGTTTGTGATTCCCTATGCAAGCACGAAAGTCAATAGTCATGCAATGAAATTTATATCCCACTTATTGTGCATTATTCGGTGTTACTTGTGCTTAATGCTTGAGTACAAGATTCTTCGCTTTTTGGTTGGTCTCTTCTCAATCTTTTTGCTACCCTTCATTTTGCACTAAGTATGATCACTACTTGTGCATCCAAAACCCTTTAAACCAGTTTTGCCTTATGAGTCCACTATACCTACCTATATGCGATATTTCCATGTCATTCTAAGCAAATTTGCATGTGCCATCTCTAATATTCAAAATAAATTTCTCTTTTGTGTGATCTACTACTAGCGAGGCGGTAAAGGGTAGCCGATATTTTCCATGCTAGATGTGTTATTCTCACGATGAGTGTTTATTCACTTGTCATTGCACGAGAGTATGAAAAAGGTACTAGGGATGCCCAGTCCCGAAATGAATAAATGAATTCACTTTATGTTGTCAAATAATAAATTCCTTGGAAAGTGTTGGTATGGAGGGCACCCGTGGATACAGTTAGCCATTCAAAGTGAAAGTTATGGTGGAAAAAGGAATATACTTTATTTTCTGTTTGGGAACCGCCCATGATGTATCTAGCATGGAAAGTGTTGGGATGCTCCAAGTCATTTTCGTTGGTAGGAAAAGTATGCCTCTCAAAAATATTTTATCTCTCGATTTAAGCTCTGAGCTCTAGCACCTCTACAAATTAGTACTTCCCTTCGTGAAGGGCCTTTCTTTTACTTATGCAATTTTTATTTTGAATTTGAGTCTTCATCTTCTCTTATAAAGCACCAACTAAGGCGCACTATGATCGTATTTGAGCATTGGGTGTAGCTAATATTTGAGTGTTTTTCATGAATGGATCAGTGATGAGCATGATGGGCCAGGGATAACTTGCTTTAATGTTGATATTTTGAAAGACATGGTTGCTTGTTGGTATGCTTGAGTATTAAAGTTTTCATGTCAAAACTAGACTATTGCTTTGAATCATATAAAAGTCCATATGTCCATGCTATAAAGAAAAGAATGTGATGAACATGTTAGGCAACATTCCACATCAAAAATTCTTTTTTATCATTTACCTACTCGAAGACGAGCAGGAATTAAGCTTGGGGATGCTGATACGTCTCCAACGTATCTATAATTTTTGATTGTTCCATGCCGTTATATTATCATTCTTGGATGTTTTACAATCATTTTATATTATTTTTTTGGTACTAACCTATTGACATAGTGCCCAGTGCCAGTTGATGTTTTCAGCATGTGTTTTACATCATAGTAAATCAATATCAAACGGAGTCCAAACGCAATGCAACTCCTAGAGGATTTTGTTTGGGCCAGAAAAAGCCAATGGGCCAAGGAAGCACCTGAGGGGCTGCACGAGGTGAGCAGCACCCACAAGGGCGCCCCAGGAGGCCCAGGCGTGCCCTGGGGGGTTGTGCCGACCTTGAGTGCCCCCCGAACCGCCTCTTTTCTATATAAATACCACAATATTCCAAAAACCCTAGGGGAGTCGACGAAACATTGATCCAGCCGCCGTAGAGTCCAAAACCACCAAGACCAATCTAGACACCGTCATGGAGGGGTTCACCACTACCATTGGTGCATCTCCTATGAGGTGTGAGTAGTTCTTTGTAGACCTACAGGTCCATGGTTAGTAGCTAGATGGCTTCCTCTCTCTCTCTTGATTATCAATACAGTGGTCTCTTGGAGATCCACATGATGTAAGTCATTTGGCGGTGTGTTTGTTGCGATCCGATGAACTTTGAGTTTATGATCAGATCTATGTTTTTATCCATAGAAGATATTTGAGTCTTCTTTGATCTCTTATATGCATGATTGCTTATATCCTTGTATTTCTTCTCCGATATTTGGGTTTTGTTTGGCCAACTTGATCTATTTATCTTGCAATGGGAAGAGGTGCTTTGTAGTGGGTTCGATCTTACGGTGCTTGGTCCCAGTGAGAGAAGGGGAATCGACACGCATGTATCGTTGCTACTAAGGTTAACAAGATGAGATCTATATTTGCCGCAATAGATAAACGGATCTCGTCTACATCATGTCATTGTTCTTATTGCATTACTCCGTTTTCTCATGAACTTAATACACTAGATGCATGTTGGATAGCGATCGATGTGTAGAGTAATAGTAGTAGATGCAGGCAGGAGTTGGTCTACTAATCTTGGATGTTATGAGTATATAATGATCATTGCCTGGATATCGTCATGATTAGTTGAAGTTCTATCAATTGCCCAACAACAATTGTTTTCCCACCGTTTGCTATTTTTCTCGAGAGAAGCGACTAGTGAAACCTACGGCCCCCGGGTCTCTTTTCATCATATTTGACTTTGCGATCTATTTTCCTTTGCATTTATTTTCAGATCTATTAAACCAAAAATACAAAAATACCTTGCTGCAATTTATTTGTTCCATGATCTATTTATCCTATCTACGAATTTTTACCTCATGTTATTTGCCTACTTGAGGCGACGTACCCAAAAGGGATTGACAACCCCTTTAACACGTCGGGTAGCGAGTATTTGTTATTTGTTTTCAGGTGTTGTTTACGTGGTGTGAGGAGGTTCTCCAACTGGTTCGATAACCTTGGTCTCATCACTGAAGGAAATACCTTTCGTCGCTATACTGCATCATCCCTTCCTCTTTGGGTAAATACCGACATAGTTCTAACAGACATCAGTAGGTGCAAGCTGATGAAGTCATGGATGGTTGCTGACTCATTGCACTGGTGTGCGATTTTCTCCTCAATATGTGCCAACAAGCGGTTAGACTCACACTTGTTTCTCTCAATCTCTAACATGAGCTCTGCCAATGAAGACGGGAGGATCCTCATCCCTACCATCTTCGTGGTTCTGGCTACGACAACAGAACCTTAGTTAACCGACGACATCCTGAAGAACAAAACCAATGAAACAAGGATGGATTCAGCACCAACATAAGGATGCAGAAAGTAGCACAAGGAAATTAGTATCTCTCAAACACCTAGGACAATTTCGGCAGCATAACGGCAGTAAAATGCTCAGAATGAGACATCCGACAAAAGATGGGATAGTACCATACTCGACAACACCACTCAAGGTTCTGAGATAGTTCTAATCAACCTACACTAGAAGTACTCGAAAACTGGAATATGACTCTGGTCAACCAATCCTATGAGAGAACGGAGTAGTAACTCGTGATGCTGATAGGCAGAAGGTATTGCCTAGTTCTTGAACATCATATGAAATATAGGATGACTCAGATGACAAGAACATAAGGTATAAGGAGTAAAAAGAGCCTTATGTTCCCTTCCCAATCAATTCCTCTTATATAACTATAGAATTTCTAGATTCAACTTTGACCAGTTTGGCTTAGTAACGCTACAAGCAGTCAGGCTCTGATACCAAAGTTGTTGGGACCCTAATCCTAAGTCACACCGATCTAGCATGTAACACATCATATCACTTTGCGGCCTCACGCGCGGTAACCCACGGCTGCCACCTTACCTTGGCCGGGACCGTTTGCACCTTTTGGCTCACGTATATAATTGTGTCGCCAGCATCCATATGACAGAGAACCCTAGGTGACATGACTAGTCATAAACCCATGGTGGCACAAACATAAAGGGACAGGCATACGTAACCCAACAATGAATGTGTCGGTCATCAATGTATGAACCCAAGTCATAGCAAGCTACAAGGACTTAAAGGAACAACACGTGACTTTCCCTGAAGGGACAGAAACTGGAACAAAGAAGGATACATGCCGGCCAACCCAAGTGTTCCAGAGAGGTAGCGGACTACCATGGCTCAGTGGAAGCATCAGGAAACATTTCCCCATAACATGCAGGTATGTGATGTACAACATGGAATCACAACATAACTCAACAACTCATATAGATAAAGGACCAAAAGAGTCATCATAACATTTATTACAAACAGGGGTCGCATGACCCAACATAAAGAGCATACAGGCAACGGAAGCATAACATGTTTGAGTATAGACAACTACAAATTAAAAAGGTTGAGAAGCACTAGTAGAAAAAGGGCCATTTGTCCCAGTTCGTAAGGGCCTTCTGTCCCGGTTTACGAAACGGGACTAAAAGGTTGGTACTAACACTACTAGGGAAAAGCCTATACCCAGAAACTTATCAGCAGAGCGCTTCAAAATAACTCGCTGCTGCTAACTAGTAGTAGCGCGGACTGACGAAACCCACTGCTGAGACAAATATAGCAGTAGCGCGTCCTCCCAAAGATGCGCTGCTGCTATAATTCCTACGAGGCCGCCGCGAGGCTAGTTATAGCAGCAACGCGTTAAAGTGATGCGCGCTACTACTACATAGCATAGTAGTAGCGCATTTCTCAGATAAGTGCTACTGCTAAGTTTCCTACAAAAATTTAGTCCCACCTCGCTCCGTGAAGAGAGTTTCTACCACCTTAAATATGTTACTTCTCACAATTTGACAAGCACTTGATCTTCATTGAACTCTATGTGTGGAATTTGTGGCTGCAATATGAGTCTTCACCCGTTCCTAAACTGGTGAGGACTCATATTGTCAAATCAGATTGTACACAAAAAGATCGTTGATGATCAATGTGTTTTTGATATATTGAACAAAGTCTATTTTTACATGCTGACACATAGCAGTAGCGCTTTATACTGAAAGGCACTGCTGCTAGATAGCTTAGCAGTAGCGTCTTTTCCTGAAGAGCGCTACTGCTAAGCCATTCATCTCCCCCATCTCCTCCATTCCGATCCACTCACACACACAGCCACTCAATCCTCTCCGATCCGTCTGCGCCGCACGCCCCCGTCGCCCCTCCTCCGTCTGCGCCGCGCGCCGTCACCTCCTCCTCCTTGATGGACTCGGTACCGGCCTCCTCCTCCGTCCTCCCTCTCCACTCACCGCTGGCCGGCCCCTCCTCGCTCCGCCTTCCTCCTCCGCCCTCACTCAACTGGCCGCGCCGGCCGACCCCTCCTCTCTCCCCTTCCTCCTCCGTCCTTCCTCAACTGGCCGCGCCGGCCGGCCCCTCCTCGCTGCGCCTTCCTCCTCCAACCTACTCTCTTCTCCCTCCTCGAGTCGCCCCTCCTTCTCCCTCTTGCTCATATGCCACTAGTGCAGAACCGGACATTAGCACCAGTTCGTAAGGCCCTGTAGTGCCGGTTACATAACCGGCACTAAATTGTGGTCACTAAAGGCCCCCCCCCCTTTAGTACTAGTTCAGCACGAACCGGTGCTAAAGGGCAACCATGTGGCACGAGCCAGCTCCGGGGGCCTGGAGACCAACCAGTACTATAAGGTTTGGGGTTTTTTTAGTTTTATGATTTCTTTTTCATTTAATTTTGTGTTTCCATTTTAATTCTTTTTCGTTTGCTGGTATTTTACGATACTACACATTGTACACGTTATGCATATATATATATATATATATATATATATATATATATATATATGTATATATATATATATAGAGAGAGAGAGAGAGAGAGAGAGAATTTCTAGTAGAACCAATCTTGCATATATATATCATCAATGTCCCACAAACCACCATATTAATTAATTCACACATACACACATGTATAGCTATATACAATTTCTCCTACATATGAATGTTGCCTTCGGAGCCAGTGGCATTAGCCTAATTAGTGCCTCCGGAGCACGATGACAATTGGAAGTGGTTTTCATGGGGCCGTAGCGGGTAATAGAATTCTCCATTCGGATTTATGACCTGGTCGAGCAAAAATCCCGCTATTTCCTCTTGAAGTGCTTCTACGCGCTCCCATTCTATGAGCTTCTCCCGCACCTCTTTGAACTGTTAAGAAGGAGATCAATATGCATGTGTATTAGTTGTGTTACTAGATATCGATAATGGTGTAAAAATTGTGAATACTGTTCTGACAAGCGTACCCATTGCTGTCTTTGAGATCTGCTCCTTTCGGACGCCATCATGCGAATGTTCTCGCAAACGCAGAATGCACATAGATCAGTCCCCTGCACCTGCTTCAGGGCCTTTACGAGAATGGAATTTGATCAGATAATAATTAATCAAGCATGATAATTAAAGAGAAGGTAGCTAGCTAGCTAGCTAGTACTACTTAATTACATACCTTGGGTCGAATCCATTTAAGCTTTTGTTTCCATTCACCTTCCGTGACGCTGATGAATCTTTCCCAAGCCCTGCCCGCCGACAAAGAAAATGAATAAAGGGGTTATTAAATAGTTCATATCATGAAATGACGAACTAAATAGGCCGAGATATATAGTTAATAATGATTGAAATTACCTGTTGACTATCCCATACAAGATGTTATAGTCAGTTTTTTCTGAGATTAGTGAGTCCAGTACTTCAACTGTTCTGGCGTCAACTTTAGTGATACACAAGACCCAGTGAAATCTGCATGCACACACGTTTACATGTCTTAATTAAGCGGGCATATGTAAGCAAAACCATGTAGCTAGCTAGTAGGCAAAAACAGAGAATTTGTAGTACAAGACAGTGTGACTCACTGGAAGTTGTAAGGAAGTAGTATATCTTCATTGTATTTGAGGCGCTTCAAGAACTCTAGCATGCTGTCCTCTACTTTCTTTGCACAAATGTTTATTTATCTTCCATGTGTATTCATTAACGGTGTTTGGGTCAATGAACCCAATGCCAAAGCGTCCACCTTTTCTCATTTCATATATCTTCATCCTGCATAATACCAGAGAAAAGAATATAGTGAGGATAATTACAGGTAATGATTGATCAAAAGGATCACTACAGTTAGCTTGAGACTTAAATTATAGAAATAAATCACTTACAGACAATAGCAACTGACGATAGATTTGTCGAGTGCATCTTGATTGTATAACTGAAACAGTTCTAAATACTCAACAGACACAGCTTTCTCATGGCAGTAATGGTCCTGCTTGACATTCACCATGAGGGACAATCGCTCTGAAATCTTGGTAATGTTCATGTACCATTGATGCAATTCATACATTCTCGTTGGGAGGTTCTTGACCTTGTCTGGCATGACCAAAGGTTGGCCCTGGACATATTTCTGTTTTACTTCATCCTCTCTAAGCAAAGGCATGGGCTCGATCTCGAGGAGTTCTCCAACAGTGATGTTGAGAACTTCAGCCTGCATTATATGCTCCTCCGTTATTACCACATTGCCCACCTTGGGAACATGCACTGTTTGCCCACAATAATATTGGGCGCGCGTACTGTCACCTGTTGTTGGCACAACAAGCGAGGGGATCGATTGCGCCGCCTGTTCTCCCAGCTGGGGAATGGTTTTCCCGCATTTTTTGGCAGCTGCTTCTTGTTTGCTCGATCCCAATGTAGACATGCTCGCCTCCCTTTGTAGACGTGCTCGATTTAACTTCCTGATGTGGCGCTCATAGTATGTGTGAACAGGCTTCGGAGCTGGTGGTTGAGCCATATGAATGAAGTGGTCAATCGTTTCCTCAGGCACTTTCTCCCTTGGCGGCGGTGGCGGTTTCGGTGCAAAATGGGCTTCCACCTCGGCCTTCGATATGGCTGTGATTTCCTCCTCGGACCTGTCATAAGACCTCTGCGGAAGAGGCTTGAGGCTTGGACCATATTTATAACGCTTGCCTCCGCCTGTACTTCCTGTACTACCTCGACTCGTACCGCTATGCACCATAGCTGCGGGGTGTCTCTTCTGCGATTGCTGAGGCGGTGGAGACAGCTGACGGGACTGAGTTGGACGAGGAGGAGTGGCCTGAGGTTGTGCCGAACTTGGAGGAGGAGTGGACGTCTGACGCTGTTGCGGACTTGGAGGAGGAGGATTGTCCTGACACTTTGCCGGACTTGGAGGAGGAGGAGTGGCCTGACACTTTGCCGGACTTGGTGGACTTGCAGGAGCGGGAGTCTACTGACTCCGTGGCGGACTTCGACGAGGACTCAGCTGACGCGGTGTCGGTGGCCTTGGAAAGATGATGCAATCCTTTTTCCATAGGATGATACGATGTTTGGCCTCTCCGAGAAAGCGCTCGCCTTCACCTCCAGCAATGTCAAGCTATAGCCCCGAATATGGTGGGTCCACCACCTCATCAACCAAGATATGAGCATAGCCCGCTGGAATCGGGTTGCAATGGAAGGTTGCCTCGGGGGGATTTGTGAAAGCACAGCCGTCCGCCACCTTCATGGATATGTTCTTCATTTTGATGTGTAGCTCGCAGTTAGTGTTCTCCGTGATGTCATCCACGGGGTATCTACCCAGCATTGCGTCGTTCGGGACGGAACCCATGCTGCTTCTCGGCATGGATGGGCCGGTGCTATCCAATGCTGGATCATCAGCTAGGTGCTGCAGCTGCTGAGACCCCCTTTGATGGGTAAGTGAGTCGATCTGCTCCTGCTGCCGCTGGAATTTGACTGCCAATTCCGCTTGACTTGCTTCTAGGCCTTGAAGGCGTTCATAGTCCCGCTTCCTCTGCTCCTCCTCCATCTTCCTCTTCTTCTCCTCCGCAATCTTCTTTCTCGCACGAGTTCTGTAGTCGTTGTTCCAGTCTGAAAACCCCTCATACCACGGCATAGCGCCCTTGCCTCGTGTTCTTCCCGGGTGTTCAGGATTTCCCAAGGCACGCGTAAGCTCGTCGTTCTCTCTGTTGGGCTAGAACACCCCCGTTCGTGCCTCTTCTATTGCAACAAGTATCGCATCGTCGGCTCCCTTCAGACTTGCCCTCGTCGAAACATTGCCTGTCTCCAGGTCCAACCCCCCCCCCCATGCGCATAGAACCAAGTCCTGACCCTGGGGGGCCAGCTCTTAGTAGCCGGAGTGACACCTGCATCCTCCATCTCTTTCTCAGACTTATCCCACTTGGGCATTGCCACCGCATAGACACCTGGCCCCAGCTTATGGAACTTATCCTTTTTTTTGGCATTCTTCTTGTTTATTCTCGACTGTTCCTTAGCTAATTCCGAATCCTTGAATTTCACGAAATCGTCCCAATGATCACGTTGGTTCTCCAGTGTTCCCTTAAATACTGGAGTCTTCCTTCCTCCCTTGACGTACTTGTTCCATTCACGATTCTTGTAGCTCTTGAATGCAATCGCCATCATCCTAAGAGCAGCCTCTTTGACTTTCTGCACATCTACTTCTGTGAAATGATCTGGTAGGGTGAAATGTTCCATGAGAGTATCCCAAAGCAGATCTTTTTGATTCTTGTCGACAAAAGTAACATCTGGACGTGGCTTTGCTGGCGCTCTCCATTCTTGAAGTTTGATCAGGAGTTGGTCCTTCACAAGAACTCCGCACTGACGAACGAACTTGTCCGCAATCTTCTTAGGCGCTAATGGTTTGCCAGCATGTGCATGCCTCGATATTGTACTTTACGCCTGGCTTCAACTTTTTGTTCCGGCCTCGTTTCGTCATTTTGCCTGAAGATTTGCTCGATCCGGATGGCTGAAAGAACAAAGATCGATTCGTTAATATATCTTCAAGTCATTTAAAACATGTGATGATCACCAGATGCCTGCTTATATAAATATATATACCTCGCCGGTGTTTGTTGTTTCAGGATCAATATGTTCTTCGTCATCATCATAATCATAGTTCATGACTTCATCAATTTCGTCGTCGCGATCGAATATCATATCACCCTCTCCGGTGTTGTTTAGAAATTTGGAGCCGTCATAATCTTCTTCATTCTGATTATCATCTGGCCCGCATATCATATCGAACATGGTCTATTCTCCCTCTCTGTCGGTATTGTCTGCCATAGCTTTTGTTTAACTAATCCAAAAGAAATATAAAACAATTTAGTATTCAAATTGCATCATCTCAAATAATAGATATAATCTCGAATACATCGTCCGGAATAATAGATATAATCTCGAATACATCATCTCGAATAATATATAATATTGAATAGTACATCACTGGCTATTAGCTAATAAAGATCGAATACTACAGAAGAATCTAGGACACTCGCGGTTCCTCTGGCGTGGGCGGTGGACACCCAAAGAGAAGGAACCCTCACAGGATCATAGCTGAAGTGAGATCCCCGAAGATACTGCCACGTATTGGAGAACCTGCCGCCCTCTAACGCAACCATGTAGCGATGGACGTGCTCGTCCTCCTCCCTAACACGGCGACGTACCACCTCCGGCGGGGCTGGGTCCCTCCGCACCGAAACTGGCCCACGCGAACGCCAGCAAACGAGATCAGGGTCGACGACGGGACCCGCGGCCGGGTTCCTCATCAAGCGGCGCGCCCCTCCAAGCAGCACCTCCCAGTGCCAGCCCGGCGGAGCCCAGTCCCGGACATGGGTCGGCTGGACGTCGTCGCGGACGGGTCGACGGCGAGGATGCGGGCCGGGCATCGTCAAGAACAAATACTAGCTATATGCCCGCAAAAATTAACATTTTTTTAATGATTGGATTTTGATAACTCAAATTTCTAACATTTCTATATAACACTAATTATGCTAATCTAAATAATCTAAATAACACTAACATTTCTAACATTTCTAACATTTCTATATAACACTAATTTCTAACATTTCTATATAACACTAATTTCTAACTGATTAAGCACTAATTATATCCATCTAACATGCATTCATACATATATAATAGTGAAAAAAATAATAATCAAAATAATCTAAACTAATTAAACACTAATAATCTAAACTAATTAAACATACAAAATAATAATCTAAATAATCTAAACTAATTAAAGACTAATTATCTAAACTAATTAAAGACTAATTATCTAATGCTTGTGTGTGTGTACGGGCTCGGGGCTGGAGGACTCACAGCGGGCGACGGCGACGGCGAGGCGACGGCGAGGAGAGGCAACGGCGAGGCGAGGCGACAGCGAGGCGACGGCGAGGCGACGGCGAGGAGAGGTGAGGCGAGGCGACAACAAGGCGACAGCGAGGCGACGGCCGGGGCGGCGACGGCGAGGGCGGCGCGACCGGGATGGGGACGGCGCGACGGGGACGGCGCGACGGGGATGGGCCCGGGGCGGCGACGGAGACGAGGGCAGCGACGGGGACGAGGGCGGCGACGGAGACGAGCGGCGACGTCGGAGACGATCGAGGGCGGCGGCGACGGCGACGAAGACGATGGAACAGAGGCGAAAACAGAGGGATACTGAAATTTTCGTAGCAGTTGTATATATAGAAGGCACATTTAGTACTGGTTGGAGCCACCAACCGGTACTAAAGGTCTGTTTTGGCCAGGCCAAGCGGCGGGAAGTGACCCCCTTTAGTACCGGGTGGTGGCACAAACCGGTACTAAAGGCCCCCCCTTTAGTACCGGTTTGTGCCACGACCCGGTACTAAAGGGGGTGCGCTGGCGCAAGTGCGGTGCGGAAGTTTAGTCCCACCTCGCTAGTCGAGGGGCTACCGCACTAGTTTATAAGCCCCAGTGTGGTAGCTCTCTCGAGCTCCTCTCCTAATCAGGCCTACTGGGCCTACCTGTCCACCTCGCCTTGTGGGCCTACTGGGCCTTCGCGGGCCTACATCCTGGCCCAACGAAAGGTTGTCTCGCTAGTCGTATGCAGGCCGCTTTGGCCCAGTAGGCGGGCTTTTTTTCTTAATTATTTTTGCTTTATTTTTTTGTTTTATTTATTTTTGAGTTTTTTTTTCTGTATTTAGAGTTTCTTTGTGAATATTTTTGCTTTAGGTACAAAAAATTACAAACTTTCTGTTAGTGCCGGTAGATTTCAAATTTGAATAGTTTAAATTTTGAATTATTTGAAATTTGTGTGAATCACTAGTTTGTGAATAACTTAACTTTGAAAAAAGTTTTTTCAGTGATTCTTTTTTCTTCTATTTAATATTAGTGTGTTTTATCATTATATTCAATTTAGTAATGCTTAGGTTATTTAAAAAATGAAATGCCTTTGTAACAGTTCAGTTTTCGTCGGAAACCCTGATACTTTAAAAGAGATTGTCCATTTTGTACACGAAGTGCATCCAGTTTTTGCCGTAACGCTCTCTACTTTCTTGCACATGCTATTTGTATGAAATTGTGATACCATGCCAACTTTCAACCTTTTCTGAGTTCATTTGAATTTCTTTTCAATTTCAGGGTCATTTAGCTGGAAAAAAATCAGTAAATGCATGAAAAGAATTTGTTTGCACATAAAATTTCTTTGCGTTTCAAATGCCAAAACACATAACAACCCTAACTATTACAGACATTCCCTCCTGGGTGTGAAACACAGAAGAAAGTGATGATAGTGAAGCCGATCACATCCCAGATCTTTGGGTGTGAAACTTTTTCTTCGCGTGTGTCCCTTTGCACCGTAACCATGGAAAATCTTCATCATTTAACGGGATGCTCGGGTCAATATTCACTGTGAATGGAGCAATTTCATCAAACTTTTCATAATCTTCTGACTTTTCTGTCTTGTCATCCACTCCCACGATGTTTCTCTTCCCAGAAAGAACTATGTGCCGCTTTGGCTCATCGTACGATGCATTCGCTTCCTTATCTTTTCTTTTTCTTGGCTTGGTAGACATGTCCTTCACATAGAAAACCTGTGCCACATCATTGGCTAGGACGAATGGTTCGTCTGCATAGGCAAGATTGTTGAGATCCACTGTTGTCATTCCGTACTGCAGGTCTTCCGTTACCCCGCCTTGTGTCATATTGACCCATTTGCACCGAAACAAAGGGACCTTTAAACCACGTCGATAGTCAAGTTCCCATTGTCCTGTATATAACCATAATATGTTTCCTTTCCTGTCTTGGTTTCTGCATCAAAGCGGACACCACTGTTTTGGTTGGTGATCTTCTTATCTTGGGCGATCGTGTAAAATGTATTACCATTTATCTCGTACCCTTTGAAAGTCATTATATTCGAAGATGGTAACTGGGACAGCAAGTACAGGTCATCTTCAATAGAGGTGTCATGCATGGTACGTGTCTGCAACCAGTTGGCGAAACTCCTGGTTTGTTCACGTGTAATCTAGTCATCAGACCGCTCCGGGTGTTTGGAGTGTAGCAAATTCTTGTGTTCATCCATATACGGAGCCACCAAGGTGGAATTCTGTAGAACTGTGTAGTGTGCTTCAGTGAGAGAATGTCTGTCCATACATATTATTTGTTACCCTCCTAGCATGCCTTTTCCATCCAGTCTGCCCTTATGCCGCGATTCAGGAACACCAGTCGGCTTAAGGTCAGGAATAAAGTCAATACAAAACTCAATGACCTCCTCATTTTGATGGCCCTTGGAGATGCTTCCTTTTGGCCTAGCACGGTTATGAACATATTTCTTTAAGACTCCCATGAACCTCTCAAAGGGGAACATATTGTGTAGAAATACAGGACCCAAAACATTAATATCTTCGCATAGATGTTGAAGAAGGATGGCGGGAACACCAACTCGAAACTGACGAGACATTGCACCAAATCATTCTGTAACCTTGGTATGATTTCTGGATCGATTACCTTCTGAGAGATTGCATTGAAAAATGCACATAGCTTCACAATGGCTAATTGAACGTTTTCCGGTAGAAGCCCCCTCAATGCAACCGGAAGCAGTTGCGTCATAATCACGTGGCAGTCATGAGAATTTAGGTTCTGGAACTTTTTCTCTGCCATGTTTATTATTCCCTTTATATTCGACGAGAAGCCAGACGGTACCTTAATACTGAGCAGGCATTCAAAGAAGATTTCCTTCTCTTCTTTGGTAAGAGCGTAGCTTGCATGACCCTGATGTATGCCGTCTTCTCCGTGCATACGTTGCTGGTCCTCCCGTGCCTCAGGTGTATCTTTTTTCTTCCCATACACGCCCAAGAAGCCAAGCAGGGTCACGCAAAGATTCTTCGTCACGTGCATCACGTCGATTGCGGAGCGGACCTCTAGGTCTTTCCAATATGGCAGGTCCCAAAATATAGATTTCTTCTTCCACATGGGTGTGCGTCCGTCCGCGTCCTTCGGAACAGGTTGTCCGCCAGGACCCTTTCCAAAAATCACCTTCAAATCCTTGACCATATCATGTACATCAGCACCAGTACTGTGGCGAGGCTTCATCCGGTGATCCGCCTCACCTTTGAAATGCTTGCCTTTCTTTCTTACGGGATGCCTGCTCGGAAGAAATCGACGATGTCCCAGGTACACATTCTTCTTACAACTATTCAAATATATACTGTCGGTATCATCCAAACAGTGCGTGCATCCGCGGTATCCCTTGTTTGTCTGTCCTGAAAGGTTACTGAGAGCAGGCCAATCATTGATGGTCACGAACAGCAACGCCTTTAGGTCAAATTCTTCCCCCAGGTGCTCATCCCACGCACGTACACCTGTTCCATTCCACAGTTGTAAGAGTTCTTCAACTAATGGCCTTAGGTACACATCAATGTCGTTGCCGGGTTGCTTAGGGCCTTGGATGAGCACTGGCATCATAATGAACTTCCGCTTCTTGCACAACCAAGGAGGAAGGTTATACAAACATAGAGTCACAGGCCAGGTGCTATGGTTGCTGCTCTGCTCCCCAAAAGGATTAATGCCATCTACGCTTAGACCAAACCATACGCTCCTTGCGTCATCTGCAAACTCCTTCCCGTACTTTCTTTCGATTTTTCTCCACTGCGACCCGTCAGCGGGTACTCTCAACTTTCCGTCTTTCTTACGGTCTTCTCTGTGCCATCACATCGCCTTGGCATGCTCTTTGTTTTGGAAAAAACATTTCAACCGTGGTATTATAGGAGAATACCACATCACCTTGGCAGGAATCTTCTTCCTGGGCCGCTTGCCCTCGACATCACCAGGCTCATCACGGCTGATCTTATAGCGCAATGCACCACATACCGGGCAAGCGTTCAAATCCTCGTACTCACCACGGTAGAGGATGCAATCATTAGGGCATGCATGTATCTTCTGCACCTCTAACCCTAGAGGGCAGACAGCCTTCTTTGCTTCATACGTACTCTCGGGCAATTTGTTGTCCTTTGGAAGCATATCCTTTATCATTACCAGCAACTTTCCAAATCCCTTGTCAGATACACCATTCTCTGCCTTCCATTGCATCAATTCTAGTGTGGTGCCCAGCTTTTTCTTGTCACCTACGCAATTCGGGTACAACAATTTTTGTGTGATCCTCTAACATGCGCTGCAACTTCTTCTTCTCCAAATCACTTGCGCAGTTTCTCTTTGCATCGGCAATGGCCCGACCTAGATCATCAACGGGCTCATCTGATGCCTCTTCTTCAGCTTCTTCCCGCATTGTTGGCTCAGCTTCTTCCCGCATTACCGGCTCAGCTTCTTCCCCCATTGTTGTATCATCGTATTCAGGGAACCCATGGCCAGGCTAGCTATCGTCGTCCTCTTCTTCTTCATTGTCTTCCATCATAACCCCTCTTTCTCCGTGCTTGGTCCAAACATAATAGTGGGGCATGAAACCGGACTCAAACAGGTGGACGTGAATGGTTCTTGACGTAGAGTAATTGTGACCATTCTTACAGCCAGCACATGGACAAGGCATAAAACCATTCGCCCGCTTGTTTGCCTCAGCCGCAAGCAGAAAAGTATGCACACCCTCAACGAATTGGGGAGAGCATCGGTCATCGTACATCCATTGCCGGCTCATCTTCATTACACAACACCGAATAGACCAAATTAATACAAGTTCATACATAAAGTTCATACAACACTTAAATGCAACAAATAAATAACTCTCTAGCTAAAGCATTTAAATGCAACAACAAATGCGATCAAGATCGCAACTAAGGTAACAATTGATCCAAAACCATAATGATACCAAGCCTCACTATCGATGGCATATTTTCTAATCTTTCTATTCTTCAAGCGCATTTTCTCCATCTTGATCTTGTGATCATCGACGACATCGGCAACATGCAACTCCAATTCCATCTTCTCCCCCTCAATTCTTTTCAATTTTTCTTTCAAGTACTCATTTTCTCTTTCAACTAAATTTAACCTCTCGACAATAGGGTCGGTTGGAATTTCCGGTTCACATACCTCCTAGATAAAAATATCTATGTCAACTTGATGGGCATAATTTGTCATAAACACGAAATGCAACAATTAGTTTTAAAAGAGAATATACCACATCCGAATCATAACAAGGACGAGGGCCGACGGGGACGGATATCAAAACCATGGCACTATGTATAACAAACAACGTACGGGTAAGATAATTATTACATGATTAACTATATATCCAAATCACACAAACATCAATTTTTTATATAAAATTTCATGAACAAGAGGCTCACCACAAGGTGGTGCCGGTGACGGGACGGTGCGGGCGATCGACGGTGGTTACGACGGAGATTTAGAAGGCACTAAGTAAACCACACCTACATATGCAAACTAAGTGTTATTTTTGACCTCAAATTGCATATAAATCAAATACTAGCGCATATATATATTTCCTCCCAAATTACTAAACTCACAAATTAGTAACTATACAAAGGATGGGAAGAGCTAATCTAGCAATGAGAGATGAAAGGACAAATTTGCTAACCTTTGTGATCACTTGAATGGATGGGGGCCTTCAAATCTTGACAAATTTTGGGCAAAATGTGTGATGAGCTCGAGGGGAGAAGAGGAAGAATAGAGAGGAGAGGAGAGGGGAAAGGGGCAAGAACAGAGCGAGCTGGACGAAGGGTTTATATGCAGGAGGACCTATAGTACCGGTTCGTGGCATGAACCGGTACTAAAGGTGCTGGAGGGGGCCCAGACTGACAACATCCTGCCACCACCCTCATTAGTAACGGTTCGTGGCACTAACCGGTGCTAAAGGTTAGCCACGAACCGGTACTAATTAGAGCGGCCCGGCTAGCCGTTGGAACCGGCACTAATGTATACATTAGTGCCGGCTCTAATACAAACCGGCACTAATGTGCTGCACGTTTGACCCTTTTTCTACTAGTGTGCAACATTTTGATTTAGTTGATATAATTTAGTTGACTTAGTAGGCTAGTTGATTTAGTTGACTTAGAACATTTTGATTTAGTTGATTTAGTAGGCTAGTTGATTTAGTTGACTCAGAACATTTTGATTTAGTTGATTTAGTAGGCTAGTTAATTTAGTTGACTTAGAACATTTTGATTTAGTTGATTTAGTAGGCTAGTTGATTTAGTTGACTTAGAACATTTTGATTTAGTTGATTTAGTAGGCTAATTCATTTAGTTAATTTAGTTGACTTAGAACATTTTGATTTAGTTGATTTAGTAGGCTAGTTGATTTAGTTGACTTAGAACATTTTGATTTAGTTGATTTAGTAGGCTAGTTGATTTAGTTGACTTAGAACATTTTGATTTAGTTGATTTAGTAGGCTAGTTGATTTAGTTCACTTAGAACATTTTGATTTAGTTGATTTAGTAAGCTAGTTGATTTAGTTGACTTAGAACATTCTGATTTAATTGACTTAGTAGGCTAGTTGATTTAGTTCACTTAGAACATTTTGATTTAGTTGATTGTTAATCCTTTGCTCATATTGCTTTAGGAAGAATGGTGCCACCACCACCACCACTATGTCAACTGTGCAAGTCAAGATGCGCCAGCAGCCTTGCAACTGGCAAGCTATTCGGCATCTACTTCCAGCCGAGTTTTCGTCATGCGGCGGTAAGAAATTAGATGAAATGTAATAACTATTTTATTTTTAGTGTTGGCATTACTGCATTGTGTCATTTTGCTTGTTTAACACAGATCGTCCCATGCAATGTGAGGTTGAAATTCAACAAGCTGATAGGAGACACTGTGACATTTGAGGCTCCTGGGGGGGCCGTACACTATGGAGGTCGAGAAAGGATGCAATATGTCACAGATTGGAGGAGATGGATGGGCCCGTTTCATCGCTCGCATGCATCTTACTGGTGGTGAGATGATCAGCTTCAACTTCCGAGCAGAAAGACCCAAGCTAGTTGTCATTTATCTCAACCTGGTGGAAGATGATGAAGATGACGAAGATGATGAAGATAATGAGGACCCACTCGATGAACATGATGAGGACCCACTTCATGAAGCCATCGTAGCTCAAAAATCAAGGCTGAGTGAGGAGGAGGTGTCCAACCTGTGGGACATAATTCCGCCACGTGCTGACTTTGTCGGGGTGCCATTCGTGACCCGCTTGACAAATACCATGGTTGATCGACATGATATGGTATGTTATACTTACAAATGCAAATTAATAGTGTGAATTACTTAGTGTACAGTCCAATGATATGGTATGTTGTGTGTAATCTAGTCGATGATATATATGTTTTAGTGTAGAGTTTGATCACATGCTTATTAATTGATATGTTTTTCTTATTCAGAAATTGGCAAAGAGCATATCTGTGAGTTATGGTATCGAGCCTGATGAAGAAGGCTCGGCTGGACTACGCCTTACTGCAAGGGGCTCCGTCACAACCTGTACTTACCGCGTGGACACGGACGGTCGCACACACTTAAACTCGGTTGGGTGTAAGAAATTCCTCGATGGCAAGAATTTTCGTGTTGGACAGGCCATCCTAATTACTATCAGGAACACCAACCGCCCAGGCTTGAGGATGATGATTGTCTTCGATATCATCTAGAACTACATATGTGTGTGGCTATATCATCTAGAACTACATATGATGATCGTCGTCGATATCATCTGGAACTACATATGATGATGGCCGTTGATATGACATTGTACTGCTTGAGGATGCATGTTGGCTATGCATGAAATTGTTATCAAAACGAAGGGAGTACTACCGTACCTAGTAATGGTTTATGAATTTGATATCTACTAGCAGTACCTAGTATCTAGTATCTGAAAGGAGAACTGAAAGGGAATGGGGCAGAACTGAAAGGGAATGGGGCAGTGAGAAAATGATGAAAGATATAGCAGTAGCGAGGGATGGCGAAATTGCTACAGCTAGTTAATAGTAGCGCGTTCGCAAAAAGCGCTGCTGATATCGTCAACAGTAGTAGCGTGGGTTAGGGCCGCGCTACTACTATGAGTTAGCTGTAGCGCCTTATTAGTAGCGCGGCCACCCGCGCTGCTGCTAGCCTTTTCCCTAGTAGTGTAATGCCCTTGGCCTTTAGTCCCGGTTCTTACACGGACCTGGATAGATGGGCCTCCACATGGCCACTGCGGCCAGCCCAGGCAGGGGGGCCTTTGGTCTAGTTGGTGACATAAACCGGGACCAAAAGGCATCCACGCGTCAGCAGCTGGTTGGAGCTGAGGTTTTTTTTGAAAGGGGCTGGTTTAGGGGTTTTGGGGGTTAATTTAGGTTGTTATTAGCTAGCTAATAGAGAGAAGTGTCCTCTCTTATATCTTCGCGCTTGGTTTACCAACGCTACTGCTATGTTCATTTCACCTGCTGATATATAATAACTCTTCATGCTCGCATCATACATCATCATATATAATAACAAGTCCTACTAATCATGCATCATCATACAACTTCTACTCGTTATTAATAACAAGTCATACGATCATCATCCTCATAGTCATCGAACCAACTCTACTTAATTGTTCTTAGCACATGATCATCAATATCAGATAGGACCTAAATACACATAAGGTAAAATAGTATAAAAAAATATAGACCCTGACTCTCCATTATGAAGAATGGAGATCATCCTGTCTCCAATTCTTGCGCTTCGCTTCCTTTTGCTTCCAAGAACCTCCTTACGAATGTCCATACATTTTTTCCATAATTTGATTGTCATGTCTCCACTTCTTTTAGAAATCTGCTACGAACAGTTGAGATTCGTAGGATGACCTGGTTGTATCTTCAAAACATCAAGGCGACCATGCGGATACATAAGATGAGGTACACAATCATTCGGGATTATCTTTTAAAAAACATAGTAATAACTTCGTAGTTAGCGGTGATGTACTAGTTTTAGAAGTATGCAAAAGATGCACGAATGTCGTAATAGTAAAAAATCTCACCAGGGTATCTCCATGGTAGTTACCGTAGTTCAACACGTGCACTAGTGGTACGTATTGACCATAATGTTGAGGAGTTCGATTGTAGATATTGTAATTCTCAAGATCAGTACAAAATGCGATCAGATGATTTTTCTCCTTATAAGTTAATTCGGAGCCATCGGTGTAGTGGGTTTTGTCTACCATCTTCTGCACATTCTTTGAAGAATGAAAATAAGCTGTCAACGGAAATAAGCTATCAACTATTTTGAAATAAACAATATAAATTACTTAATAACTATGTTTGAGAAGCTCACATGGGGGAAGAATTGGAAGTGTATCAACAAGGACCCAAATGTCCATATTGTCTTGCTTGATTATAGGATCACCAAGATCCATGGTGACAAGCATACCCTCATCAAAACCATACATCTTTCAAAGTGCTTCCAAATTTTTGCAACCAAAATGGGTTACACTCTCAGAATTGTACAACTTTACTTCAAAATCTACACCATGATGGGTCCTTAGGTGAATTTTTTTGTTTCCATATTTTCATGGTCTTCAAAACCCATCCTCTCCAAGACATAGCATCTTGCATAGCATGGGATAAGCTGAAAGTTGTGCTTAATGACGAAAAAAATACGTTAAAATAGTTGAAGTCGTGCTTAATGACGAAAAAAATATTGTCGTCGTTGCGTACCGTTTCAACATCGAAGGTCTGCTCGAGCTTTAGTGTTGAGGCGCCGATCTTCGTCCAGCTCGAGGAACCTGTCGCACATACCTCGGTCTTCGTGGCACCAGTCGCACTCCTCCGGGCGGTTTTCGTCGTCCGAGTACGACATTTCCTATGTTCATAATTCAAATATTAAACTTGTACAATTAAATATATGTACTAAAAAACCTAAATTACATCATTATTATTCATCACGAGTTGACTATCGGTCTGTCGAGCCTTTTCTTGAAAACTCTCAGCTCATGTAGTGTACATATTCGACCGTCGGTGATGGTAGCTCCTCCTTTCATTCTCGAGTGCATTATTACACCAAATTGTCTAGCACACGGGAATGAAGGAGAAGCTACCCCCACGACGGCGTGGATGATGGAGGGGGCTCCTAGATTTCTGCATAGTGCTCTCCAATTTTATCATTCAAAGTAGGAGTACTTTTCCAATATGAGTGTTCAATAAAAAAACCAAATCGTAAAATAAAGTAGTATTCAAATTAGCATGCATTCAATTATAAGAAAAATACATCATCACTTGTGTCCGTACATCGTCGAATATTATCACTAATACTCCTCGAATACAATCATACATATAGCATCGCTAATAAAGCTAGAACCATAGCGCCCGACGGGTATCGTCGTGGGCGGTGGACACCCAAAGAGAAGGAACCATTACATGATCATAGCTCCAGTGAGATCCCTGAAGAACCTGCCAGGTATTGTTGAACCTGCCCTCTAACGCAACCATGTAGCGATAGACGTGCTCGTCCTCCTCGCTGACATGGTGACGTACCACCTTCGCGGTGTCCGGAAGCCTCAGCATCGTCACTGGCCCACGCGACCGCCAACAAAAAAGGATCGGGTCAACAATGAGCTAGCTCCTCACCAACCTATGTCCCCCGGAAGGTAGCACCTCCCAATACCAGCCCAGCGGAGCCCAGTCCCGGATATGGCCCCTCTGATCAAGCAGGCCTCCTCCGCCGAGTCGACGACGAGGATGCGGGATAGGCATCATCAATGTCGATGAGGGATTAATTGCTTGAACTAAAAATATAAACTAGTTCTATTAATTTTCTAGCTAAAAATAAACTACTTCTATGCATAGTAAAATAAAGTAGTTATATTAAATCAGCTAGTTCAACTACTAAGCACTTACTATAAATAAATAAAGTAGTTCTTACTAAAAATAAACTACTTCTATAGTAAAATAAAGTAGTTTTATTAAATCAACTAGTTCAACTATATATTAAGCACTTACTATAAATAAAATAAAGTAGTACTTACTAAAAATAAACTAGTTTAACTAGTTCTATTATTTTTCTAACTAATTATATTAAACACTTTCTCTTCTTATTTTCCTTTTTCCTCTCCTTCTTTTTCTTCTAAATATGAACATATACATAAATGACTTTGATCACACACAATTTTCCTATACATACACAATATGAACATATACATAAACTGACAAAGAAAATTCTATGAACAAAAAAATCATTAAAATTCTATGAACAAAATTACAATAGAAAAAAATCATAAAAATTCTATGAACAGAAAAAATCATAAAATATTGACATATTCGATCTTTGCATATATATGAACATACAAACATGCATATTCAACAAAATATCATCAAAAAAATTAAAAAAATCTAACGCAATATGAACAAATTACAACAACTCAATTAACTACACATCTAAACTACACATCTGAATTAACTATACATCTAATTAAATTAGCAAAATTCATATAAGCTCACGGGGATGGCGACGGTGTGAGGGGCGCAGCGAGGGCGACGGGCAGGGATGGCGACGGCGACGGTGCGTGAGGGGCGGTGCAGCGACGGGCGTCGGTGAGGGGCGGCGCGGCGACGGGCGACGAGCGAGGCAGAGCC
Source organism: Triticum timopheevii (assembly GCA_963921465.1). Taxonomy (NCBI): domain Eukaryota; kingdom Viridiplantae; phylum Streptophyta; class Magnoliopsida; order Poales; family Poaceae; genus Triticum; species Triticum timopheevii. The sequence goes on along the minus strand of OY997266.1, from coordinate 114,810,251 downwards.
GGCGGCGTCGCGGGGCACGGGGCGCGGGGCGGCGACGGCGTCGGGGCGGTGCGGGACAGCATCGGGGCGGCGCGGGACAGCGTCGGAGGCAGGGCGACAATGGCAACGGCGAGGCGCAGAGGGGCAGCCTGCCGGCGTTGTCCGGGCAGGGAAGACGAACTGAATGAAATTTTCACGAGTGCTAGTTATATAGACAAAGCATTGGTCCCAGTTCGTGAGACAAAGCGGGACGAATGCAACCTTTAGTCTCGGTTGGTGCCACCAACCAGGACCAAAGGGCGGGAAGCAGAGGCCTTTGGTCCCGGTTGGTGGCACCAACCGAGACTAAAGGGGGGGCATTGGTTCTGGTTGGTGCCACCAACCGGGACCAATGCACCCCTTTAGTCCCGGTTGGTGGCACCAACCGGCACTAAAGGCCTTGTGCTGGCGCGGTGCGGTGGGAAGTTTAGTCCCACCTCGCTAGTTGGGAGAGCTCAACACCTGTTTATAAGCTGCGTTGCAGCTCTGGTGCTGAGCTCCTCTCTAATATGCAGGCATTAATTGGCTACCCTTATCACTGTCATGTTGGGCCTATTGGGCCTGCGGGCCTGCATCCTGGCCCATGTACAGATGGGTTTCTAGTCGTATGCAGGCCGTGTGGCCCATTAGGCGGTTTTTTTATTATTTTTTCCAGTATTTTTTTGGTTTTTGAATTATTTATTTTCTTTTCATTTTTGCTTTATTTTTTATTCTTTTTGCTTTTATCTCAGAATATTTATAAACTTTCTCTTACTCCATTAGTTTCCAAATTTGAATAGTTTAAATTTTAATTCTTTGAAATTTGTGTGAATCACTAGTTTGTGAATAACTTCACTATAAAAATATATATTCAGTGATTATTTTTCCTACTATTGAATATTACTGTGTTTTATCATTATATTCAAAAACAGATTTTGTTATTTTAGTTTCTATCAAAAAAAATATTTATAAAATTCTTTTTGCTACTAAAGTTTCTAACAAAAAATTCTTTATGATAATTCTTTCTGCTTTTCATGTTTTGAACAGAAAATACTTTCATAATTTTAGTTGCATAAATTTTATATAATTTTAGTTTAAAAAATACTAGAGGTTTATAAAAGCTTTTTAGTTGATTCCTTTTGCTATTAGAGTTTTATAAAAGCATTTACTGGGTTTTTTGAGCTATAAGACCTTGAAATTGAAAAGCATTTCAAATGAACTCTGAAAAGGTTGAAAGTTGGCATGGTATCATCAATTCACACACATAGCATGTGCTAAAAAGTTGAGAGGGTTATGTGAAAAACCGGATACACTCCGTGTACAAAATGGATAATCTCTTTCGAAGTATCAGGGTTTCATACGGAAACTCATCTGTTACACAGGGATTTCATTTTTTTAAAACTTATTTGAACTCCTGACTTTTTTTGTGTTCAAAATGCACTATTTAAAGCCACATCATCAATTTTCAACCCTTTCTGGCTTCATTTGTTATTCTTCATGCATTTACTAATTATTTTGAGCTATAAGACCATAAAATTGAAAAGCATTTCAAATGAACTCTGAAAAGGTTGGAAGTTGGCATGGTATCATCTTTTCATCCACATAGCATGTGCAAGAAAGTTGAGAGGTTTACGGCAAAAACTGGATGCACTTCATGTACAAAACGGACAATCTCTTTCGAAGTATCAGGATTTCTTATGGAAACTTGTCTGTTACAATATGCATTTCAAATGAACTACGAAAAGGTTGAAAGTTGGCATGGTATCATCATAATAGTTGTGGACAAAGTCTTCAGTTTTTCTTCGCTTGTGTCCTTTCCTTATTGCGCCGTAACCATGGATAATCTTCATCATTTATCAGGATGCTTGGGTCAGCCTTGACTTTGAAGGGAGGAATTTCTTGAAACTTTTCATGAACTTCGGACATGTCTGTCTTGCCCTCCACTCCCACAATGTCCCTTTTTCCTGAAAGAACTATGTGGCGCTTTGGCTCATCGTATGATGTATTCGCTTCCTTATTTTTTTCTTTTTCTCGGTTTGGTAGACATGTCCTTCACATAGATAACCTATGCCACATCATTGGCTAGGACGAACGGTTCGTCAGTGTACCCAAGATTGTTTAGATCCACAGTTTTCATTCGGTACTGTGGGTCTACCTGTACCCTGCCTCCTGACAGATTGACCCATTTGCATTTAAACAAAGGGACCTTAAAATCTACTCCATAGTCAAGTTCACATATGTCCACTATGTAACCATAATATGTGTCCTTTCCCCTCTCGGTTGCTACATCAAAGCGGATACCTCTGTTTTGGTTGGTGCTCTTTTGATCTTGGGCGATCGTGTAAAATGTATTCCCATTTATCTCATATCCTTTGCAAATCATTACAGTTGAAGATGGTCCCCTGGACAACGAGTACAGCTCATCACAAACAGTGTTTTCACCTCTGAGACATGATTCCAACCAACTGCTGAAAGTCCTGATGTGTTCACATGTAATCCAGTTGTCACACTGCCCCGGGTGTTTGGAGTGCAGACTGTTCTTGTGTTCATCGACGTAGGGGTCACCAAGCTAGAGTTCTGTAGAACTGTGTAGTGTGCTTGAGACCAAGAATATACGTCCCTACATATTATTGAGTCCCCTCCAAGCGTGCCTTTTCTAGTCAGTCTCCCCTCATACCACGATTTAGGGAGACCTATCTTCTTAAGGCCAGGAATGAAGTCAACACAAAACCCAATGACATCCTCTGTTTGATGGCCCATGGAGATGCTTCCTTCTGGCCTAGCGCGGTTACGGACATATTTCTTTAGGACTCCCATGAACCTCTCAAAGGGGTACATATTGTGTATAAATACGGGGCCCAGAATGACAATCTCATCAACTAGATGAACTAGGACGTGCGTCATGATATTGAAGAAGGATGGTGGGAACACCAGCTCGAGAATGACAAGACATTGCACCACATCACTCCTTAGCCTTGTATGATTTCTGGATCGATCACCTTCTGAGAGATTGCATTAAGAAATGCACATAGCTTCACAATGGCTAATCGGACGTTTTCCGGTAGAAGCCCCCTCAATGCAACCGGAAGCAGTTGCATCATAATCACGTGGCAGTCATCAGACTTTAGGTTCAGAAACTTTTTCTCTGCCATATTTATTATTCCCTTTATATTCGACGAGAAGACAGTCGGGACCTTCATACTAAGCAGGCATTCAAAGAAGATTTCCTTCTCTTCTTTGGTAAGAGCGTAGCTGACGGGACCTTCATACTTGCTTTGGAGGCATGCCGTCTTTTTCATGCAAACGTTGCAGGTCCTCCCGTGCCTCAGCTGTATCTTTTGTCTTCCCACACATGCCCAAGAAGCCTAGCAGGTTCATGCAAAGGTTCTTCATCACGTGCATCACGTCGATCAAAGAGTGGACCTCTAGGTCTTTCTAGTAGGGTAGGTCACAAAATATAGATTTCTTCTTCCACATGGGTGTGTGTCCCTCAGCGTCACTCAGAACAGCTAGTCCATCAGGACACTTTCCAAAGATTACGTGTAAATCATTGACCATAGCAAGTACATGATCACCGGTACGCATGGCGGGCTTGTTCCGTTGATCTGCCTCGCCTTTGAAATGCTTGCCTTTCTTACGACATTGATGGTTGGTCGGAAGAAATCAACGATGGCCCAGGTACACATTCTTCCTGCGGCTTCCTAGGTATATTCGGTGTCAGCTAAACAGTGCGTGCATGCGTGGTATCCCTTGTTTGTCTTTCCTGAAATTTTACTGAGAGCGGGCCAATCATTGATGGTTACAAACAACAACATGTGCAAGTTAAATTCCTCCTATCTATGCTCATCCCACGCACGTACACCGTTTCCATTCCACAGCTGTAAAAGTTCTTCAACTAATGGCCTTAGGTACACATCAATGTCGTTGCCGGGTTGCTTAGGGCCTTGGATGAGAACTGGCATCATAATGAACTTCCTCTTCATGCACATCCAAGGAGGAAGGTTATACATACATAGAGTCACGGGCCAGGTGCTGTGATTGCTGCTCTGCTCCCCTAAAGGATTAATGCCATCCGCACTTAAACCAAACCATACGTTCCTTGGGTCACATGCAAACTCAGCCCAGTACTCTCTCACGATTTTTCTCCACTGCGACCCGTCAGCGGATGCTCTAAACTTCTCGTGTTTCTTACGGTCCTCACTGTGCCATCGCATCAACTTGGCATGCTCTTTGTTTCTGAACAGTCGTTTCAGCCATGGTATTATAGGAGCATACCACATCACCTTCGTAGGAACACTCTTCCTGTGGGGCTCGCCATCAACATTAGCAGGGTCATCTCGTCTGATCTTATACCGCAATGCACCGCATACCGGACATGCGTTCAAATCCTCGTACGCACCACGATAGAGGATGCAGTCATTAGGGCATGCATGTATCTTCTGCACCTCCAACCCTAGAGGGCATACGACCTTCTTTGCTGCGTACGTACTGTCGGGCAATTCATTATCCTTCGGAAGCTTCTTCTTCAATATTTTCAGTAGCTTCTCAAATCCTTTGTCAGGCACAACATTCTCTGCCTTCCACCGCAGCAATTCCAGTACCGTACCCAGCTTTGTGTTGCCATATTCGCAATTGGGGTACAACCCTTTTTTGTGATCCTCTAACATGCGATCGAGCTTCAGCTTCTCCTTTTGACTTTCGCATTGCGTCCTTGCATCGACAATGACCCGGCAGAGATCACCATCATCGAGCACATCGTCTGGTTCCTCTTGATCTTCAGCAGCTTCCCCCGTTACAGCATCATCGGGCACATCGTCTGGTTCCTCTTGATCTTCAGCAGCCCCCCCTGTTGCAGCATCACCGTATTCAGGGGGCACATAGTTGTCATCGTCCTCTTCTTCTTCGTCGTCTTCCATCATAACCCCTATTCCTTCGTGCCTCGTCCAAACATTATAGTGTGGCATGAAACCCTTGTAAAGCAGGTGGGTGTGAAGGATTTTCTGGTCAGAGTAAGACTTCGTATTCCCACATTTAGTGCATGGACAACACATAAAACCATTCTTCTTGTTTGCCTCAGCCACTTCGAGAAAATTATGCATGCCCTTAATGTACTCGGAGGTGTGTCTGTCACCATACATCCATTGCCGGTTCATCTGCATGCATTATATATAATTATGTGTGTCAAAAGTAAGAAAATCAGACAATTATCTATCTAAAATAAGAAAATCAGACAAGTATCAGAAAGAAGATAAGAACAAGAGGCTCACCACGGTGGTGCCGGCGACGAGATCGGCGCGGGCGATCAATGGCGGTGAAAACGGGGACGGGGCGTGACGGACCGCTAAATCTAGACAAATCTCAGGAAAAATGGAGCTCCGAGGTCGAGCTTCGAGAGGAGAAAGCTTAACTAGTGTGGCACGGGCATTTCATCGAACACCTCATGTGCATAGGAGGTGAACTAGAGCACCCAAATGCCCTCTCCTCGCCGGCTTGAAAAAACAGAGCACTAGGAGTGCTCTGCGGCGATGGGTATATATAGGCAATTTATTTGTCCCGGTTCGTGGCACGAACCAGGACTAAAGCCTCCTCCCTTCTACACTGGTTCAAGGCATGAACCGGTACCAATGGCTATAGGCCAGGAGCAAGGTCCATTGGTCCCGGTTCGTGCCTAAAACCGGGACAAATGGGTCCATACGAACCGGGACCAATGCCCACGAGGCCCCGGCTAGCCTCTTGGGCTCATGAACCGGGTCTAATCTCCCCATGGCTCCCGGTTCGTGAAGAACTGGGACTAATGGGCTGGCCAGGCCCGAACGATAGCCCTATTTTCTACTAGTGAAGTATGACTATCTACAAGACCCTCCCAAGGGTACAAGATCGTAGCTGAGGTAACAAGCTAATCCTCGAAGTCCAAGCAGAATTACTAGTGAGATAGAAGTCTCATCTTCTCATCTCCAAACATAGATTAAGCGAATGTGAGTACAAAGGTACTCAACAAGATTTATAATAGATCCTATCATACATGCATTAGTATCAAGAAGGCAATCTGGGGTTTGGTTGCAACAAGCCAGCTTTGACTCAGTGGCTATCCTGTTCTACGACTACGAGTAACTTCTTTAAGGTGAGATAGCGCACACGAGTCCACTAACCACCACATGAATACACTAATATGGATTATATCGCATCTACCTACGAGAAGGCCATCCAAAGCACTCACACTTATCTTGAGCATTTTAGAGTATCCACTTCAAGTTGTCTGTGTACCACATAAGTATCCAAGTAGTCCATAACCGAGGACGCGGCTAATCAAATAGACCATCTTAACATGTAGGGGTGTACCTCTTCACACACGCTCTCACCACTTAACACCATGTACATGTCATGTATCTCGGCAATCTTCAAGCGGAAGCCTAGCGAGGGTGTTGGCCACTACCTGACTAGCCACACAAGACTCTAGTCCAGGATTATTGCCTATTTGAGGATGTATCTGCAAGGGAAGTCCGGCCGAGGTATCTATCATGACCTGAAACAATGTGTGCAGGGTTCCCGAGCCCACCATCTAGGTGCCACTCGGTACATTAGGCCACGTTGCCTAGTCTGTCCCAAGTCCACCCTGTCGGGTGCCACCTGGTAGAAAAATAGCACTGCCTACAAACACCAAAAACTAGTTGCATCTCTTGGACAGAGAAAAGTCGGTTAATAAGTCCAGAGGGGCACATAAGCATTCCAACGTGTGGTAGTAGCTAATTTTGGACAACATACACAGAACTCAGTTCTTAAGGACGGTTCCAGTGAGACAACCCACCTTGTACTCCTACATCGCCTCTCACCGCCACCTTTACCAAATCATATTCACATACTTAACTGTTAGCATCAGAACATGGCATAACACTCCAATTCATTCCCAATGAATCAGACCTAACATAACTATAAGCAATAGCAGGCATGGCATGGTAGGAACACAAGATGGCTCAATCAACTCCTACACATGTTAGTGGGTTTCAACTATTTACTATGGCAAAGGTGATGCAGAGGAATGGGTTCAACTATCGCAACATAAAGTAGCAGTTGAATCGTTTTTGTCGTAATGCAATAAACGAGTGCAAGAGCAAGAGAGTAGGGTTGTATCAGAATGCCAAAAGGGGGGTTGCTTGCCTGGTAGATCAATAGGGGGGCTGATACGTCTGCAACGTATCTACATTTCCAAACACTTTTGCCCTTGTTTTGGACTCTAACTTGCATGATTTGAATGAAACAAACTCGGACTGACGCTGTTTCAGCAGAACTGCCATGATGTTGTTTTATGTGTAGAAAAGAAAAGTTCTCGGAATGTCCTGAAAATCCACGGAGGCACTTTTTGGAAAATATTAAAAATACTGGTGAAAGAATCAAGACCAGGGGCCCACACCCTGTCCACGATGGTGGGGGCGCGCCCCCTCCCCCTGGGCGCGCCCCCTGTCTCATGGGCCCCCTGGACCTCCACCGACCGCAACTCCAACACCATATATTCATGTCCGAGGAGAAAAATCAGAGAGAAAGTTTCATTGCGTTTTACGATACGGAGCCACCGCCAAGCCCAAGTCTCTCTCGGGAGGGCTGATCTTGAGTCCGTTCGGTGCTCCGGAGAGGGGGATTCATCGCTGTCGTTGTCGGTGTCAAAACCGACGGATCTCGGGTAGGGGGTCCCAAACTGTGCCTCTAGGCGGATGGTAACAGGAGACAAGGGACACGATGTTTTTACCCAGGTTCGGGCCCTCTCGATAGAGGTAAAACCGTACTCCTGCTTGATTGATATTGATGATATGGGTAGTACAAGAGTAGATCTACCACGAGATCAAGGAAGCTAAACCCTAGCAGCTACCCTCTGGTATGATTGTTGTTCGTCCTACGGACTAAAACCCTCCGGTTTATATAGACACCGGAGAGGGCTAGGGTTACACAGAGTCGGTTATAATGGTAGGAGATCTACATATCCGTATTGCCAAGCTTGCCTTCCACGCCAAGGAAAGTCCCATCCGGACACGGGACGAAGTCTTCAATCTTGTATCTTCATAATCTTGGAGTCCGGCCAATGATGATAGTTCGGCTATCCGGACACCCCCTAGTCCAGGACTCCCTCAGTAGCCCCTGAACCAGGCTTCAATGACGACGATTCCGGCGCGCATATTGTCTTCGGCATTGCAAGGCGGGTTCCTCCTCCAAATAATTCATAGAAGATTGTGAACACCAGGATAGTGTCCGGCTCTGCAAAATAAATTCCACATACCACCGTAGAGAGAATAATATTTACACAAGTTCAGTCTGCTGACGTATTTCGTGGCGTGACGTCACACCACGGCCAAGCCTTTACTCGAATCGTTTTTATTATTCCACCTCAGCGCATTTAGCGAAGCAGTTTCCTTGGCACGTCTTGTCGAAGCATAGATCTTGTCCTCTTATTCCGGGATTCTCATCAATACGGATGTGGGTAACCCAACCGCGCCCGTTGGCACGCCCCCTCCATCGAAGGCGAGTCCCAAACGGTTATGAGGACGGCTCTCGGTATTCAACCCCTTTATAACGAGACCAAGGAATGTTCCTTTTCTTCAATCCTCAATCGAATCCGCCCCTCGCCCTGAGTTCCAACACCCAAGGCTCCATATTCAGGCGCTTCGGACCTTCGACAATGTCCAGCTCCGACCTTCAGGGTTGGTGGATGCCCTCTTCCGTCACGGAAGAAGATGTGCTAAAGCTGAGAGACGCCAGGTATCTAACCGGCGAAATTTCGCATAGGCTGCCTGCCCTAGGGCAAGTCATTCCCACTCCAGAGCCTGGTGAAAGCGTGGTGTTCGTGTCTCACTTCCGTCGGGGTTTAGGCTTCCCGATGGACCCCTTCGTGAGGTGACTCATGTTTTATTATGGGCTGGAATTCCATGACTTGGATCCGGAGTCCATCCTCCACATCTCATCGTTCATTGTTGTATGCGAAGCCTTCCTCCACACCACTCCTCATTTCAGATTGTGGCTCAAGACCTTCAACGTGGAGCCGAAGATGATCGAGGAGCGGCAGGCAGAGTGCGGAGGGGCAGTTACAAGCAAGAGAGCTGACGCTCCGTGGCCCGAGGGCTGTTTTCAAAAGGAGCTCGGTTTGTGGCAACAGGAGTGGTTCTACATCACCGCTCCCAGGGGCACCAGATGGGTGGCGCCGCCTGCCTTTCTCTCGGGCCCCCCACAACGGTTGGCATCGTGGGTCAACAAAGGGCTTGACTGGGGGCCGTCCAAGGATGTGCCATTATTGCAGGGCCGTATTCGAGACCTCCAAGAGAGGGAGATCAATCTGGTTGTAGTGGCGCAGGTCATGCTGATTCGACGCCTTCTGCCCTGCAAATGTTGCCCCCTCCGCCTGTGGGAATTCAATCCGGAGGGACCGCGAGCTCTCCAACACTTCATGGGTGCGACGCCCGTGGAGATGTATAAACTGTTCTTCGGATCACAAGAGATGTGTCCGGACTTGACCGAGGACACAGGCCTGAGCTGCAATTGCCCGGATACTCAAGTAAGTAGTCCTGTGCCTGGACACGCTGTCCATACATTTGCCATAAACTTGCCCTTTAACCAGCTATCCCTTGAACAGGAGTGGATAGCAAAAGCAAAGCTGATACGGTGTCCAGCCCCCCTCCCTGAGACCACGCCGGATCCTGTGTTAATCAAGATGCTGGAAGCTGCGCCTTCAGAAGAGGGCGAAGGGGAAAATAAGAAAACCACCGCCTCCGCTAAGGAGGCTCTTAAGAAAGGGGGGATCGAGAATCCCTCCCTCCAGGGGGAGAAGAGGACCGCTTCTGAAGATCCGGAGGCCAAGGCCTCAAAGCGGGGGAAGAAGTCTTCAGCAGAGGGCCTTGAGCCAGGAGAAGCCCCGGCCGCACTGTTTCCCCAAGGGAATCAGCCCTCCAGCGAGCTGTAAGTAGAAAGGGGAGTTTTATAATAAGGTACATCCCTGTTTTTATTTCTGAGGATAACCGAAGTTTTTACCTTGTAGTTCGGATCTCAGCCCTTCCCAGCAGAGCTCATCTTCGAGGGATCTTCGTCCGGAGATGATGGAGAGCGAAACGCCTCCATCTGCTGCACCATCTGGCGGGGCGGACGACCCTGAGGTTTTGTCGCGGAGGGTCTCCCCGAGTCCGGTGGGGCCGGAGAGTTCGGCACCAACTTGTGTACGGCTGGAGGAGCTGAAGGATCTGCTCGGGCGGGCGTCTGTCTCAGAAGATCACCGTACGTTGATGAGTACGGTGATTGAAAGGATTCCATCCGCTGAGAGCGGGTTGCATGAGGCCGTCAGAAGTTTACTGACGGGGTTTAAGGTACATGAAAATGATATACCTTTTGACAGTTTTGCACATAGAATGCGCCCTGTATAGATAGTAGCCCCAGAGACTAGGTACATTATCGAAAGCGACAGCGTGCCGAGGATCATAATCTCAGTTATAAGATGTCGCCCTTCCCATATAGGTGGCGGAGCGTTCGGTGGCCAGCCGGACTGATGGAGTTGTCGAACTAAAGCAGCAACTTGACGTTGCGAATGCGGACATCGCGCTGGTCAATAAATGACTTGACGAGTCACAAGGTATGTGGCTTCTCCGCGGACACCTGGTAAGGGAGCTTGATGCCCGTGCCTTACAACATGTATGCTTAATGCAGATGGCGCCGCTGCTATGGAGGACCTTCGGGCGGAGCTTGCCCGAGACAAGGAGCAAGCCAGAAAAAGTGATGCAGCTGCCTTGAAGGCGGACGAAGAGCTAAAAGCCGAGCAGGCTGCTCACTGCTGAAGCAGGGAGGAAATGGCTGAAATGGCCGTGAAGCTGAAGGATGCTACCGACCGCTATGAGTTTCTTGAAAGAGAACGCCGAGCGGAGCAAGAGGACCTGAAGAAGGCCACCATCGAAGCCAAGGATGCCCGCTTCGCGATGAGGGCTATGAAGGAGGAGCTGCGTCAGGTCGGGGATATTGCGGCTGGAAAGCCCTTTCTGCTGTGTAGGAACTTCACGGATCCGAAGTATGCTCAGTTTGGCCAGTTGTGGGGTGTGGAGGATGCTTATCTGAATTTGGCGGCGAGTGCGGCGGACGCAGTCGCACACTTCCGAGGCCAAAAGGATCATGGAATGGAAGAGCTTTCTTGGTCTCAATTCCATAATCCGGAGCGTCCACTTCCGTTAACCGATCGGTTGGCTAAGTGGGCTGAGCCGAACATGTTGTCCGGACTTGCCATGAAGGACGTCGTGGCTCATCTATGGCCGAAAAGGCCTGAGCCGAAGAGTTATTTTGGCTTGGTGCAGCAGTTCCTTGATGCGGTGCCGCATATCAAGGCGATGAAGCGGTCGGCATGCATAGAGGGTGCACGGATGGCTCTCGCCCGTGTCAAAACATATTGGGCAGAGATGGAGGCCACCGACGTTGCATCCCAGGATTCGGACAGAAGCCGATTACCCGCCGAGCACTATTTTGAGGAAGTCCTGCAGGGCGCTTGCTTAATAGAGTCGCGGTGCTCGAAAAATGTTATGTTCAAATGACATGTATGATTTGTGAAACCGTGTTTCAAATATAATATAAGGGCTTTTTATACTTGTGCGTTCAAGTGTTGAAATACCTCATGTGCGGCTGTTAACGTATATTTGTATATAACCTGAAAGATGGCAGTCTTCGGCTTCAGCCCCCACGCACATAGTGCGGGGGTGTTTGCAAAAAAGCGCATTTTCACACTTAATCCAACGTCTTGGTTCTGTGAAGGAGGTGATAGCGTAGCAAACTAGGCAACTGGACTATAATGCTTTATCACTTTCACTTAGCCATAGGAGTTCGATGGTGGGGCTACTATATAGCCCCTAGGGGCACTGCGCTCTCCGAATTTCGGGGCGCGTATGTGCCTGACCGGGAAATGGCCTTCGTTAAAGCGGAGGAATTCAAAACATTCTGGTGGCCGCCCTCGCCTCCCATGTCGCCCAAACGGCTCCCGTCGGCGGGCACCCTCGTCGTTCCCCGTCACCTGCCGTCAACGCCGCCACCGGCCTGGCGCGGAACAAGCAGCAAGCATTGTCCCTGCATTCCCTAGTGACCTCTAGGGAGGAGCCGCACAGCTTCTTCCCCACCCGCCCCGTCGCGCCGGCTCCTTTGGTCGTCGCGGCCCTCCTGGGCGGTTCGCAGGCGCTGCCCTCCAGCCGCCACGTCAAGACATTCGTCCGCCGGGTCGGCGCCGCCTCCATGCGGTAGGGGGCTCCCTCGGGCCGGACGGAGCCGTCAGCCGGGCTGACCTTCGACTCTGAGGACCACCCCACCAACTCGGCCTGCTCGGGTGCGCTCCCCATGCTCTGCACACCTACCATCTGCCAGGTGGCCGTCACCAGGACCCTCATCAACGGTGGCACGGGCCTAAACATGCTCTATGTTGAGGCCTTCAACCTCCTCCGCATACCCCGGTAGCGGCTTCAACCCAGCCGGCCTTTCTCGGGCATCGGAGGAGGGTCGGCCAGCTCCTTGGGGCAGATCCGACTTCCGGTAACCTTCGGCACCTACGGCAATTTCCGCAAAGAGCTGGTTGATTTCAACATCGCCCCCATCAGCCTCCCCTACAATGCCATTCTCGGATATCCAGCACTAGCCACATTCATGGCCGCCACTCACCCGGGTACAACCTCATGAAGATACCCGGGAGCAGCGGCGTCCTCACCGTGCCCGGGGACACCGAAGGTGCGCTACGAGTACTCAAGCTCGCCCTCAAGACGGCGGCGGCGGCGCGGCCCGTCGACACAGAAACCTCCAAGCCCAAGGGCACTGCGCCGACCAAGAAGAAGCAGTTGTTCACCCAAGACAAGGCAGAAACCAAGCAGGTACCTGTCGACGAGGACGGGTCCACTGACGCCACTTTCACCATAGGCGCCAACCTCGAGCCAAAGCAGGAGGAAGCCCTGGTCAAATTCCTGCATGCAAACAAGAAGGTGTTCGCCTGGGAGCCCGATCAGCTGGCAGGGATCCCATGGGGCGTAATCGAGCACCACCTCAACGTGTGCCCCAACGTGCGTCCCGTGAAGCAGAAGGCGAGGAGGCAGTCCACTGAAAAGTAGGCCTTCATCGTCCAAGAGACCCGCAAGCTAGAGGCCGCGGGGGTTATTCGCGAGGTCCAATACCCGGATTGGTTGGCCAACCCCGTGGTTGTGCCAAAGAAGGGAGGAAAGGAACGCATGTGTGTCGACTTCACCAACCTCAACAAAGCATGCCCGCAAGATCCGTTCCCGCTCCCTCGCATCGACCAGATTGTCGATTCCACCGCTGAGTGTGACCTATTATGCTTCTTGGATACCTTCTCCAGGTATCACTAGATCAAGATGGCGGTGGAAGATGTGGAGAAGACGGCCTTCCTAACCCCATGTGGGGTGTACTGCTATACATGCATGCCATTCGGACTGCGCAACGCAGGGGCAACCTTTCAGCGGCTCATGCACATCACCTTGGGCCCGCAGCTCGGGAAGAATGTGGAAGCTTACATCGACGACATTGTAGTGAAGTCTCGCGAGGCCAAGACCCTGATACAAGACCTGGAGGAAACCTTCGCAAGCCTCAACGCAGTGAGCCTGCGACTCAACCCGGAGAAGTGCGTGTTTGGGGTCCCCTCGGGCAAGCTGAGGGAAATGAGCCCACCAAAGACCCTCAGGGAAATGCAGAAGCTCACGGGGCGTGTGACGGTGCTGGGGCGCTTCATCTCCCGATTGGGGGAGCAGGCGCTGCCTTTCTTCCAGCTGATGAAGAAAAAGGGGCCCTTTGAATGGACTGAGGAGGCTGCCAAGGCGTTCCAAGATCTCAAGAGATACCTAACCAGCCCTCCAGTGATGGTGGCCCCGCGCCCTCAAGAGCCCTTGGTACTCTACCTCGCCGCCACTCCCTACTCCGCTAGCGCAGCCCTGGTGGCAGTTAGAAAGGAGCATCGGGCCAGGACCGCGGCAGCCACCCGAGCCAAGGCAAAGCTGGATCGAAGGGAACTCGCGGAAGTCACCACCATGACGGAGGAAGATCAGCCGCCGCAGCGGAACGCACCAGGGGTGTGGGAGGCCCTCTCTCCATGCAACCAGCTTCTGGGGGCTCTACCACCTCAGGAGGCACCTTAGCTTCCGGAGGTTGCCACCAGCACCGACGCCCCAAGCCTCGTCGAGCACCCGGTGTACTTCATCAGCACGGTGTTACGGGATGCGAGGGCACGGTATCCCATGCCGCAGAAGCTCCTCCTCGCGCTGCTGGTGGCTTCGCGCAAGCTACGGCACTACTTCCAGGGTCATCCAATCAAGGTTGTCTCGGCATACCCCTTGGAAAGGGTGCTCAGGAGCCCTAACTCAGCCGGAAGGGTCGCCGAGTGGAACATTGAACTGCAAGCATTCCAGCTCGAATTCAGCATGACCAGAGTCATCAAAGGGGCCGCGCTGGCAGATTTCGTGGCCGAATGGACAGAGGCACCGGGCCTCAGGGCCGGCGAGGATCGATCCCTCTCCCCAGGAAGCGAGGCGCCAGAAGGCTGGGTCATGTACTTTGACAGAGCGTTCTCCAGGCAGGGCGCTGGGGCTAGGGCAGTGCTCATATCTCCCACTCAGGACAAGCTCTACTACGCCGTGCAGCTCTATTTCCAGCAAGGCGAGAAGGTCTCCAACAATATAGCAGAGTACGAGGGACTGATAGCGGGCCTGAAGGCCGCTGCTGCCCTCGGAGTGAAGCGTCTTACTATCAAGGGCGATCCGCAGCTCCTTGTCAATTTCTCCAACAAGGTATACGAACCGAGAGATCAGCACATGGAGGCTTACCTTGTGGAGGTCCGCAGGATGGAGAAGTAGTTCTGGGGGCTGGAGCTACAGCATGTGCCCCGCGGCACTAATCAAGAGGCCGAAGACATCGCCAAACGAGCCTCCATGAGGTTGCCCCAGGAGCCGGGCGTCTTTGAGTAATGGCTCTTCAAGCCTTCAGCCCTGCCACCATTGTCGAGCACAGCATAGCCTCGGCTGGAGCTTCCTCAGCCACCTGCCTCGGGAGCCCCAGCCTGTGGCCCGGCCTCAGGAGCACGCCTGCTCCTGACGATGGAACCCCAGGAGGGGTGCTGGATCATAGAGCTCAGGAGCTACTTAACGCAAGGGACCTTGCCGGAGAAGGAGGAGGAGGCAGAGCGTGTGGCGCGGCAAGCCACAGCGTACTGCATCATGGATGGAGAGCTCTACCGGAAACGACTGAACGATGTGTCCCTGCACTGCATCACCAGGGAACAAGGGAAGGAACTGCTGGCAGACATACACGGTGGAGACTGTGGGCATCATTCGTCGTCATGGACCCTCGTCGGCAAGGCGTTCCGCAGTGGTTTCTATTGGCCCACTGTGCTCAATGACGCTATTGAGCTTGTGAAGGCTTGCGAGGCCTGCCAATTCCATGCGAAGCAGATCCATCTGCCGGTAGGAGGTCTGCAAACCATACCCCTCACGTGGCCATTCGTGGTCTGGGGGCTGGATATCCTGGGCCCTTTTCCTCGGGCGCCAGGGGGCTATCGCTACCTCTACGTCGCCATAGAGAAGTTCACCAAGTGGGCCGAAGTCGAGGCCGTCCGCACCATCCCAGCGGGTTCTGCAGCCAAGTTCATCAAGGGCATCGTGAGCCGGTTCGGAGTGCCGAACCGCACCATCACTGACAATGGTTCGCAGTTCACCAGTAACCTCTTCAAAACATATTGTGCTAACCTTGGGACGCAGATATGCTACGCTTCGGTGGCGCACCCCCGAAGCAACGGCCAGGCCGAGCGGGCCAACGCAGAGGTCCTGAGGGGCCTCAGGACCAGGACATTCAAGAAGAAACTGGAGGCCTGCGGCAGAGGCTGGTATGACGAGCTTCAGTCCGTGCTGTGGTCCATCCGCACAACCGCGACCAAGCCGACTGGAGAGACCCCCTTCTTCCTGGTCTATGGAGCTGAAGCGGTCCTCCCTCACGAGGTCAAGCGTCGATCCGCGCGGGTCCTGGCGTTCGATGAGACGCTGCAGGATGCCATGCGGGGGACGGACCTCGTGCTGGGGGAGGAGCGTCGTCGAGAAGCTGCGCTGCGAGCGGCAAGGTACCAGCAGGCACTCCGGCGATTCCAGTACCGCAACATCCGCCCCATAACTCTCGAGGTAGGGGACCTCGTGCTCCAGCGGGTCCTCTCCAGGGAGGACTACATAAGCTCTCCCCCATGTGGGAGGGCCCATTCAAGGTTGTTCATGTTTCCAGGCCCGGCTCCGTGCACTTGGAGACTCAGGAGGGAGTACCTATACAGAACACGTGGAACATCCAGCACCTCTGGAGGTTTTACCCCTGAAAAGGCCTAGAGCCTGTGAAGAAGGCGAATCCCTATGAAGCTTATCTTTTTGGAAAAGGCCCAGAGCCTGTGAAGAAGGCGAATGCCTGTGAAGCTTATATTTTTGGAAAAGGCCCAGAGCCTATGAAGAAGGCGAATGCCTATGAAGCTTATATTTTTGGAAAAGGCCCAGAGCCTGTGAAGAAGGCGAATGCCTATGAAGCTTATCTTTTGGGAAAAGGCCCGGAGCCTGTGAAGAAGGCGAATGTCTGTGAAGCTTATCTTTTTGAGAAAGGCCCAGAGCCTGTGAAGAAGGCGAATGCCTGTGAAGCTGTCGCATTTTGGAAAGGGCCCAGTGCCCGTGAAGAGGGCCAACACCCGTGAAGCTTGCTTCCCCGAAGAAAGGCCCGGAGCCTGTGAAGAAGGCCAACGCCTGTGAAGCTCGCCGCCCGTGACACTCTCACGTAATAATGAGTTGGGGCTGTACACGCCCCGGAGTCTCAGGGGTGCGGGCCTCAGGCCCTGG
The DNA here is from genome assembly GCA_963921465.1 of Triticum timopheevii. NCBI lineage: Eukaryota > Viridiplantae > Streptophyta > Magnoliopsida > Poales > Poaceae > Triticum > Triticum timopheevii. Next base: position 114,793,407 of record OY997266.1, on the reverse strand, counting down.
GGCTCCCTCCCACGCCCAGTGGCAGCACTTAGCTCCGCGCTGGTGAGAAGACGTCGAAAACTAGACTAGGTGCTGGACGCGGCTTTTTCATTTGCTTTCTCCAGTTGACCAGTTATTCTCATTTGGAGTTTTTATCGAAACTATTGCCATCTTTTGGTCCGTGGTTCTTCGACCTTTTTCGCTCTCCTGCCTCGATTTCTCTTGCACGGGGGCTCGCGAGGCAGAAGCCCCGGAAGCCTTTGCGACCATTCCTACCCCTATCGCTCAAGTTTTTATGACCCGGGTCCACAGCCGGAGCACCCCTCCGGACCATGCCTCACGGGCACCACGATGCGAACACGGGGCCTGGGTCGGTCGCCCCCGCGGTCGAGGCAAGGGATTACTTGCGAATGGGCATACAACAGAAAAGAATAGTATCGGGATAACAAAAGCAGTACAATGATTAACGGTGTTAACCCAAACGCGCCCCCACGGGGCCACACATTGCTGTCATTTTGTGCGCAGGAGAAAAGAAATGAAAAGAACAAAAGCAGGCGAAGCACGTCCCGTGCCGACCCTCTTGGAAGACTCGAGCCGCCTCCGGAGCTCAGGCGGACTCCCTCTCGCGCTTCACCGGGGCACGGCGACGAGCAGACCTGCTGCCACCCTCCAAGGAGGCACGGCGGCGTGGGGGCTGGCCGCGGCCGCTGCTAGAAGAGTCACCACCCGAAGAAGAGCTAGTGAAGCTTGAGGAGTCACGAGCGTCGCCAGCCGCCCGCACGCTGCCCTCTCCGTCCACGTCGGGGCTGAGTCCCCGGCCGCGGCCGTCATCTTTAGGGCAGCACCCCATGCGGCGACCATCTTCCCCAAACACCCTCACGTAGAGGGTGGCGTCGCCATCGTACTTGAAGTGCAGGGAGCACCGGCGGCGGAGACCACGCGGGCGATCAAACGTCTGCCAGCCGCGGGTCAGGAACAGGTTCCCTATAGCAGAGACCTCCAGAGAAGCCCACGAAGCCCGGCTACAGCAGCCATCCGCCTGGAGCCAGAGGCCACCCAGGGCGCCAGCTGGGAGCTCGCCCAGGAGGAAGCGAGGGAGCTGAAGCCGGGCGCCGGACGACTCTACCGCCCACACCATGAACTCCGGTAGCGCCTCCACAGCGTGGAGGCGCGGCCTCGGGGGTCGCACGGCCGGGGCACGCCCGCGGACCATGGCCACACTACTAGGAAAAGGGCTATAGATGGAATTGACACTAATGGCGCACCAGACATGTGGTGCGCCATTAGTATATACTAATGGCGCACCAGCTTCTGGTGCGCCATTAGTGTTGAAATTACTAATGGCGCACCCTGCCCACGGTGCGCCATTAGTACCAATTTTTTTTGAACTAGTGCGCCTGTCCAAACATACTAATGGCGCATCCGTTGGTGGTGAGCCATTACTAGTTGTAACTAGTAATGGCGCACCAGCCAGAAGGTGCGCCACTAAAGTTATTTTTTTTATTATTGTTTTTATTCCTTTTTTTCCAAAAGTACTAATGGCGCACTCACACACGGTGCGCCATTACTAGTTCAAACTAGTAATGGCGCACCGTGGTAGAGTGCGCCATTAGTATGTTTTTTTTGCAAAACTACTAATGGCGCACCACCAGGGGGTGCGCCATTAGTAACCTGGATTACTAATGGCACATTTGTTGCTGGTGCGCCATTAGTAAGTGGGCAGCAACAAGATATTTTGGACAGCCTCTCCTCCCACACTCACTTTCTCCCCACTTCATTCTCTCCACCGCCTCCTCCTTGTCTCGGGTGCCTCCTCTTTTTCACCTCATTTCCACCATAGATTCATTCAAATTAGGTGGTTAAGTTACCTTGTTTTGCTAGGTAAGTAAGGGGGGAAGCTATATTTATGTTGTTCTCCCTACAACAATGTGCACATGCACTTTTTATGGCCTAGCTAGATCTATGTATGTTCGTGGTGTTGCATATGTTTGTGGTGTTGCATATGTGTTTGTGTTTGGAGGTGTACCGGTATTTGAAATGCGATAGTTGCCAATATTTTGCCGGAATGTTGATTCATTTCCGTTTCGGCGAGAATTTTTGCATTAAGCATTCTTTTTGGTCCTATTTTTAGGGAAAGTCATGCCAAATTTTTTCTTGGTTCTAAAATATCGTTTTGCTCTACCCCGCAGGCGACCATGGTCCGCACGATGACCGAAGGCATCGTGAATAGGTTTTTGAGGTCCGCGAAGGCCGAGATGCTTCAAAAGAACGAGACGGAGATAAGATGTCCGTGTCGAAGATGCAAGCTGAATAGCCTTATTGCGGACCCGGATTCCGGGCAGGTGCGGGACCACCTGCTCTTGTGTGGTTTCATGGATGGCTATCGGTGGCAAGGTGATGAAGATGACTACGAAGTCATCCATGGGTGCCGGGCAAGAAATGAGGAAGGGCAGCAAGACAACCACCGCGGCTCGGGGGGGCGAGAAGACGAAGAATCCCCAGGAGATGATCACGACGGTGATGCTGTACACAGTCATCATGTAGAAGATGCAGGACATGATGATGATGCCGGCGGAGCAGACGACGCTGGACCATCGATGGGCTGGGTGCAGGACCCTCATATTCAAGAGCTGCTTCTCAAGCAGACGGATAACGCAAGAGCTGCCGCCCGAGAGAAAGCCAAGATGGATCAACTTGAGTTAGACGTGGTTACGCCATTGTATGAAGGATGCAGGCCCGAGGATACCCGCCTGAAAGTAATGCTCATGGCTTTGGAGATGAAGGTGAAACACAAAATAACCGACGCATGCTTCGACGAGAACATGTCATTCTGGCACGAACGTCTTCCCAAGGGGAACAAGTGCCCGACCAGTTTGGAGGAGGCGAAGAAAATCGTGTGTCCTCTGGATTTACAACACATGAAATACCATGTGTGCATGAACAATTGCATCATTTATCGGGACGAGCATGCGGAGTCTACCATATGTCCGGTGTGCGGTGTCACTCGATACAAGAAGAGGAAGAAAGCTCCTCGAAAAGTGGTGTGGTACTTTCCGATCACTCCTGGTCCGCAGCGGTATTTCACGGACCCTAAGGTAGCAAAGCTCCTGTGTTGGCACGCGGATAGGGAGGAGAAGAAGCGAGAAGATGACGCAAATGATCGGGAGATAGATAAAAAAGACAAGATGCTGAGTCACCCTAAGGATGCGAGCCAGTGGCAAGCGTTGAACTTCGAATACCCAGAATTTGGGAACGATCCAAGGAACATCGTGCTGGGCGCGAGCACCGATGGAGTCAATCCGTTTGGCAGCCAGAGAAGCACACATAGCACCTGGCCTGTGTTTGTGTGGATGTACAACCTTCCCCCCTGGTTGTGCATGAAGAGGAAGTACAATCACATGAGTATGCTAATTGAAGGGCCAAAACAACCAGGGAATGACATCAATCTGTATCTGGGGCTGCTGAAAGAGGAGCTTGACACGCTGTGGAAAACGCCAGCCAATACGTGGGACACCGCAGAGAAAGAATATTTCCCTATGAGAGCCGCACTGCTCACGACGGTGCACGACTATCTCGGTTACGGATATCTTGCGGGGCAGGTAGTCCACGGATTTTCTGGATGCGTAAGGTGCATGGATGACACAACGTATCGCCAGCTAGATAGAGATCCTGGGTCTTCGAAAACCGTGTTCATGGGACATCGAAGGTGGCTTCGCGACGATGACCCGTGGAGGAAACGCAAGGATCTGTTCGATGGTGAAACCGAACCCCGAAAACGCCCGTGTACGAGGAGCGGCGAGGAAATAGACAAACTGTTGAAAAATTGGAAAGACTGCCCACTGCCGGGAAAGAAGCAAAAGGCGCCAGAGCCGGGAAAGAAGCGAAAGGCGCCAGAGCCGCTGCTGAAGATATGGAAAACGAGGTCTGTTTTCTGTGACTTGCCGTACTGGAAGATCCACCGTGTGCCTCACAGCCTTGATGTCATGCATATCACGAAGAACGTGTGCGAGAGTCTGCTTGGTACCCTGCTCAACATGCCAGAGAGGACCAAAGATGGGCCGAAAGCAAGGGCAAACTTGAAATCAATGGGCATCAGGCAGGAGCCTCACGCTATATATGATGATGATGATGATGATGATGATGGTGATGATGATGATGAGGCGAAGCAGGACACAGAAAGTCGTCCCAAAGGCAAAAAGGCCAAGAAGACCGGAAATGACTACCCTCCCGCGTGCTTCACTCTAAGTCAGGAGGAGATCGAGCAGTTTTTCACCTGCCTCCTAGGAGTAAAACTTCCTTACGGTTACACGGGGAAGATAAGCAGATACCTAGACCCAGCGAAGCAGAAGTTCAGCGGGATGAAGTCTCACGACTGTCACGTGCTGATGACGCAGATACTTCCAGTTGCAATCCGTGGGATCATGGACGCGCACGTCCGTGAAACGCTATTTGGCGAATGCAACTTCTTCGACGTCATCTCTCGGAAGTCGATTGGCGTGAGGCAACTCAGAAGGCTACAGGAAGAGATCGTGGTGATACTATGCGAGCTTGAGATGTACTTCCCGCCCGCATTCTTCGATGTTATGGTGCATCTGCTGGTCCATATAGTGGAGGATGTCATCCAACTCGGGCCGACGTTCCTGCACAGCATGATGCCGTTCGAAAGGATGAATGGTGTCATCAAAGGATACGTTCGCAACATGTCACGTCCAGAAGGAAGCATAGCCAGGGGCTTTCTGACCGAAGAGTGCATCTCCTACTGCACGAATTATCTAGGCATCGAGAACCCCGTTGGTCTGCCCGTCAACAGGCACCTCGGCAGGCTCGCTGGATGGGTTCACCGTGAGGGTCGCCGCGAAATGCATGTCGACTTTGAGGGTCGACTCGCCGACTTTGAAAGAGCAAACCTAGTCGCGCTACAGCACATAGACATGGTCAATCCTTGGGTGGTAGAGCACAAAACCTTTATTAAGAAGACGTAGAATGACCGAGGCCAACAGAGGACGGACGGAGATATACTCAAAGAGCACAACTCATGTTTCACGCGTTGGTTCAAGCAGAAGCTTCTGTCATACCCTTTACATGAGGATTCTTCCGCGGAAGAACAACTCATATTCGCCTTGTCACAGGGCGCCGAGCACAACCTGATGACCTATGAGGCGTACGATATCAACGGCTACACATTCTACACCGAGGCCAAGGACATGAAGAGCAATGGTTATCAGAACTCCGGGGTAACGATGGAATCCTACACTGGTAACGACAAGGACAGATACTACGGAAGGATCGAGGAGATCTGGGAGCTGAGCTACGCTGGAGAGAAGGTCCCGATGTTCCGTGTCAGATGGGCCAAGAACGTCATAAAAGAAGACCGGTATTTCACCACCATGGTTTTACCTGAAGCCAAATCCAAGACCGCGGGCGCAAATGTCACCGCGAAAAATGAGCCATGGGTACTGGCTTCCCAAGTGGACCAATGCTTCTTCATTACCGACCCGCCAAAGCCCAGTCGTGTTGTCGTGAGGAGAGGCAAAAGGAAGATCATCAGAATGGATGGAGTAGCCAATGAGCGAGACTTCGACAAGTACGGCGACCCGAGGATCGAACATGACGACGATGATGAAGTAGCAGCATACACCACAAGAAGAAGAAGGACCACCCTACCTAAAGGACGTCCGTTCCACAGAAGAACTCCTTTTGCGAAAAAGAAGGGCAAGCAGATTGTGAACAGATAGCTAGCTAAGATCGATTGTATTTAAATCGTAGCCTTCATTTCTCGATTGTATTTCATGGGTACTTTTTGAACTATCATGAATATTTTTAAATTTCATGGACACTCGATCTCGATCCCCCTCCATCTCGATCGCTATCCCACCTCGCCAGATCCGGTCCCCCTCGCCGCCGAGCACCCCCCAGTCCACCGGCCGCCGCCGCCGACCCCCCACACCCTTGATTCCCCTACTCAACCACCGCCGCCGACCCCCCGCACCCCGCGCACCGTCTTATAAAAAAAATAAGTATCAAACAGCTTTTTAAATGCTTCTGTCTTATAAAAAAATATTACTGTTATTATTTAAACAGGTTTGAACATATTTAAACACAAATAAGTATCAAACAACTTTTTAAATGCTAAAAAAATTTGTGGAGCCTGGGAGTCGAACCCAGGACCTCCTCGCTATCCCACCTCGCCAGATCCGGTCCCCCTCGCCGCCGAGCACCCCCCAGTCCATCGGCCGCCGCCCCCGACCCCCCGCACCCTCGATTCCCCTACTCAACCGCCGCCGCCGACCCACCGCACCCCGCGCACCGTCTTATAAAAAAATAAGTATCAAACATCTTTTTAAATGCTACTGTCTTATAAAAAAATATTACTGTTATTATTTAAACAAGTTTGAACATATTTAAAACAAATAAGTATCAAACAGCTTTTTAAATGCTAAAAAAAAAATTTGTGGAGCCTGGGAGTCGAACCCAGGACCTCCTGGTGTGAGAACTAGCTGCTGACCAGTCGAGCTAGTAGAGGGGACTTGATGTGGATCAGTTGTGGTGGTACATAACCTGTTGGCTCGAGTTGAAATAAAAAAAAATACTAATGGCGCACCACGGTGAGGTGCGCCATTAATATGGATGTACTTATGGCGCACCGAGGGGTGGTGCGCCATTAGTATTGTGCCTGCGCCCAAACCTAACCCGACGCCCAAACCTAACCCGTCCGCCCAAACCTAACCCGACGACGTCAGCCCGCGCCCGCTCCACCGCCGCCGCCCTGCCTCTCCGCCCTCTCCTCGCCCTTGCCCTCTCCCTCCCTCGCCCTCTCCTCGCCTTCCCTCTCCCTCGCCCCGCCTCCCTCGACGCCACCGTCCCCGCCACCTCGACGTTGCCCCGCCGCCTCGACGCGACCCCACCGCCCGGACACCGCCCCGACGCCGCCTCGACGCTGCCCCGCCGCCCCGACGCCGCCTCGACCCCGCCCCGACGCCGCTGCCCCACCTCGACGCTGCCCCGCCGCCTCGACGCGACCCCACCGCCCGGACGCCGCCCCGTCCACACCACCGTCGCCGGAGCACCACCACCCCCGTGAGCTCCCCCTCCTCCTCCCCCTCCTCCCCTCCGTTCCACCCGGATCTGCCCAGTCCTCTTCTATAGTCAGATAATCATCTTTCACAGTACCAAAATAAATATGGCATCCATCCGTCAACAAAATAATTGATTGATGATGTCCAAGTCCATCAACACAGTGTTTGTTATGTCCAAATGAAGCTTCTCTGTCATAGTTACTCCAATGGGGCATTTCGATTCTCTTCTGTTGCTTGTGTATTATAGCAGTTTGCCACATTGGTGATGTAAATGTCCTAACTGATGATATCTTAGCAAGGCTATGAATTTATTTCCAAATGAAACTTCTTTGTCATAGTCACGCTGATAGGGCATATACGGTTCTGTTCTGCTGCTTGTGTATATATGGTCCTACCAATACACATTTTGATATTTGTGCAAGCATTGTCATGTGCAATTTTCTGTATTCTTTTACTGTGCATTTTTACTGTGCATTTTTTAACACAAAGTTCTCAAAGAGAGTTTGCCTCCTAGGATAAGTTTTCACCAGCCTCCATCTCTCTTTTTTCCAATGAAAGAATGCAGGACTTTTAGTTTCAAGGTTGCTGGTACTTCATGTTTGAGCAGTGAACATGACAGGTTAATTTCAGATATGACACTGTTTCGACATTAATTTGAGTAGATGAACATTTTGTGGTTCTGCTAGGACTTGCTCTAGATTTTTTAACCCTAGGATTTCTTTTATTTTAGTTCTTTTCTTACAGAAAATTTACTGAAAATTCAGAAACTTGGAGTAACCTGTGGACTGTAATTTTGTGATCTCCTACTCCTGAATTTTCATGTCACTTGTGCTATTGCCAAGCATGACATGGCCATTTTTTATTCTGTTTTTGATGGAGCTTGGTGTGTGTTGTTTCGTACTACTAAGCAACCTATTTTGAAGTGAGTAATCAGCATGAGCAAAAATAGACGTTAGATCTTAGCGCTAATGAGAGGTGAAAATGTCACATATATATGGTCTACTGCTTGCATACAGAGAACAACCTATGAAGCTATATTTCTGAAATGTGGTGATGATCTTATCTGCAAGAATGAAAATGATGAGCTATGTTTCTAAAATGTGGTGATGATCTTATCTTAGCTGTATTTCTGAACTGGTAGCTAAGTGTATTACTTGTGATGATGATGCTGCTGCTGCTGTACCACTTGTGATGATGTTGCTGCTGTACTACTTGTGATGCTGCTGCTAGTTGTGATTTTGTCAAGTGATGCTGCTGCTACTTGTGATCTTCAAAAATGACCCCTTTCTCTTGAAACGTTGATTAATTTCCGTTTCGGTTGAGAAATGGGGCACTCCTAGGTCAAGAAAATTAGCAAAGGTCATGCCGAATTTTCTTGACCTAGAAGGTCCCCGATTCTAAACCAGAAGAAAAATTAATTTGCTTTAGTGGTTGGATTAGTTTACTATTTTATTCACACACTCAGACACCCTTGCTTGCCATGTGTTTGAACACCCTGCGGTGTAGTAAAAAGTAATTACAGATACACTCACCCACATAAGTATTCAGCACAATGAAAAAATAGTACAAATTAAGGAAAGGCAATACCATTTCAAACGCTTGTCTTCTAAAAAGAAGAGTGAACTTTCTAGACACACCCCTCAAGAACTAGGTTACCCTGAGAACGTGGACTTCGACCTTAGCAACAACACACTAACAGGTTCTATCCCAAAACACCTAGGCAATATCACAAACATCTCTCAATTGTTCCTTGACAATAACCAACTTTTTGGCGACATTCCTCGAGAATTAGGTTATTTGGTCAACTTAGAGATCTTGTTCCTTGACAACAACCAACTTTTTGACCAAACTTTGTTTCTATTTAGAGAGAAACATGGCCCACAACGATGAGGCCAGGGGTTCGGGCGGCAAGGCATTCTGGGAGCTGTCCCAGGAGATGGAGGAACAACCTCACTTGTATGAGGCCGCCGCCTTCCACACCGATCCTGAGACCACTGATGGTGCCGCCGAGGATGACCACAGTGATGCCACCACTGATGGTGCCGCCGAGGATGCCACCACTGATGATGGCGGCGCCCGCACAGATGGCAGCCAACCGAAGAGGCAACGGAAGGACCGACGCCCGATCGTGCTCCTCACCCTCAAGGAGGAAGTTACTGAAGTGGACTCCAACGGGTATCCAACGGCGCCCGAACGAATACTCAAGGGGTACTCGCTTCAGCTCGGGTGCATTGTCCGGAGCACCGTCTCGATCAACACCGAGAACCTTAGGCATCCTGACCGAGGGAATTTGCGCCACCTCCTCTTCATGAAGCTGCACGAACGATACAAGTTCCCTGCTGAATTTGCAAACACAAGCCTCAAAGGGAATAAAGTGAACAATGCTGCCCTCACGAAGATGAGCATGGCCCTGTCTACTTGGAAAAGCAATGTGAAGAAAATGATCGATAAAGGTGAGAGTTATCAGAAGATCAAGGAGAAAAATCCTTCGATCACCGAAGATGACTACAACGACTTCAAGATCAATTGCTCGAGCACCGCAAGCTCCCAATCAAGTGAGTGGGGGAAACAAATGTGGGAGCTGAACATAGGGGAACACACACTCGGTCCCGGCGGTTATAGAGTGGCGGAGCCTATATGGGACAAGGAGGAGGCAGACCGTGCTGAGCAAGGCCTACCGCCCCTCTTCGAGAAATACAGCGGTAACAAGCAGACCAGGAACTTTGTAAGGGCCCGATACAAGAAGGACTCGAAAACAAAGGAGCTTACCACGGATCCGAAGACCAGGCAGCTTGAGCTTGTTCTAGTAAGGAATACACCCCCGTGTAGTTAGCTCCATATGGTTGCATTCTAATTAATGAAGCCAAATTTCTAAATGGTTCACATTCCTTCCGCAGGCGACTGAAAGCAGTAGCGCGGGGTCGACTAAGAGCAACCCTTGGGACACCACTCTAAATAGGGCGTTGAATGTAATGAAGAAGAAGGATAAGCTCAGTAAGCCGACGTCCGCTGGTCGTGTGGCCGGCAAAGGCTTGTCGACAAAATGGGGGTCATACTATACCGCTGGTGTGCGGAAGGAGAAAAAGACCAGCTCGAAAAGCCAGGCGTGAGAGGTTCAAGAACTCAAGGAACAGGTGGCGCGGATTCCGGAGATTGTCCAAGAGCAAGTGGAACAACGACTCGGAGCGACGATCACCGCCATTGTGCCTACCTTGATCTCGGGGTTGAGTGCATGGATTGCGGGCGGCCAACAGGGGCCGCCCCCGATTCCTAACTTCATGGCCAGCAACTCGCATAATGCGATGGCGGGGCCATTGGTGCCTCCGGCGGAGGCGGCATTGGTGTCTCCAACGCCGGCACGGGAGCTTAATGCACCCGGGTGTACGCCGGCCGGCACCTCTGCAGCAAGCGGCCCCTCCGTCTACTGCACGCCCGCCGTTGGCGGTGCGTCGACATTAGCCGAGCTCGACGCCATCATCACGGTAACTAATTAAGCCTCTCTCGGCCGAGGACTTCATCTCCTTGCCTTTGACTGGGCATCCCTGACGCCCTACATGTTTTCGCAGGGCGACGCTGACGTTCCGTGCACTCTCCTCCACTTCGTGAACAAGGAGTTGGTCGATGTCGCCAAGGGAAAAATCGTTCAACCGGGCAACCCCTTGTTCCACGGTACCCAGATGCCACCCAACTTGTTTAGGGTTCAACTGGTTCGGGTGCTGCCAGGCTGCGACGACTTGTTACCTCCGATTCGACCCATCGGGGCCGACGATGAAGACGTGATGACCCTCAGCGCCTGCCTGAGCTGGCCCCTGGTTTGGCCGAAGAGCCAGATTCATTTGGGGGCGGGGGACACCACCCCAAAGACAACACCGCCAGTCGTGCCGGCGCCGAGTCGGCCCCATGGCAAGACCGCCGTAACGGTGCCGGACATCCCTATGCCACTGGATCCAAACATGCATATGGCACAGGATCAGAACAACGACGACGACGACGATGATACATTTGGCAACGTCGATCAGTAGTTTGCCGATCATGGGTACGATGGCGACTTCATGGGGCCTCCTTCTCAAGAACCAAACCCAACAAAAGACGTGTGCGATCTAGCTGGTACCGCGGAGAAGCCAAGTTGCAACAGGCGCCGTCTGGCATTCAGCTCTCAGGAGACGCCTCCAGCTGCCGACTTCACCGAGCCTCAGATAGGCGAGGTGCGAAATATTATCAGCCCCAACACACTCAAGAAGGCGGTCTGTGAGCAGAACTCGGTCCCATTACAGGAGAAGAAGAAGGCACGCAAAAGAAAGACTAAGAAGGGTGCGAGCCAGCCGGCACCGAGTACGATCCGTGCTCAGGACGGGCCACCTTCACCGCAGGATATCTCGAGGAGGGTGCATGTGGCGGGTAGGGCGATGCTACCGACAAATATGCTCAATGCTGCAACCGGTGCTATGCGGAGTCTGCATGACAGTGTTCTTGCTTTGGAGAAGCGGCGTCTCAGAGAGAAGGATGTGGCATACCCGGTTTTCGCGGCCAAGGTGCCAGAGGGCAAGGGCTTTGTGGATAACTCCATCGGGCGTACGATCGTCCTGCGTCTTGATGACATCCACGCTATGTTGAACCTTCATCCGCTGCACTACACCTTCGTTCGGCTATTTTCGCTGAGTATGGAGATGCGGATCATTCGCGACAAGACCCCGGACATCGTGATAGTCGACCCCTTCTACATGCGTGCCAAGATCTTGGGCAGCGCTACGGACCGGCAAGTCGCGAGTTCTTACCTCGAAGGCGTCATTCTGGAAAACCAAGATAAGGATAACTTCCTCGTGCCTTACTTTGCCTAGTAAGTCCTCCCCTCGACCGGCCCGTAACATATGAATACTTACATTTCGATCGTTTTTCTTTTAACATTCCGTGTTTTCTGCAGTGACACACGTTGCACGCTCATCCTCCTAAGCCCCAAATATTCCATGGCCACGTATTTCGACCCGGACCGTCAGTCAAACATAGACTACACAAATGTCAAGAAGGTTCTTGATGATGTTCTCCCCGGCTACGCCAAATCTGGAGGCACCTTCACCAGGCCTAATCGTAAGTACGGCAAGCATGTGTTCTCCCACAATACGACATTCTGCTGCGTCAAGCAGCCGCCTGGCGGTCAGAAGGGTGCCTACTACGCCATCCATCACATGCGGGCGATCGTACGGGACCATCATCAACTTCTGCTACCGAGTAAACTCAAAGATTGGGCAAAGAGCGTGTCGGCAATCCAGGACGCGGACCTCCGACAAGAATTCTTTCGCATCCAGTCGGAGTTTGCGGAAATCATCCATCAAGATGTCCTTCGTACCTCGGGGCAGTTCTACCTCAACAATCAACCGTCCAACAGTGACATCAACACAATGCTACAAATGCAGGCTGACAACGACCGTTATTTCATGACTCCCATGATAGACGGCGGCTTCATCCACGCTCCGGTCCCTTGAGTCGAGTCGAAAGCAGTGATGCTGTGTCTAGTTCTGAAACATCGATTGGCTCATGTTGTAATTAAACTTTAATGAACTTGTAGTATGTCTCTTCGGTTTCGAGAGTCGTTCAACTTAGATGTAATCGATGCTATTAATGTCTTGCTTTTCTCTTCCGATCGTTCTGTTGCATACTTATATATTGCTTATGTATTGTCTGTGAATTGGTACTAACGTTTCGTTTGGCTAGTGCATAGCGATGCCGACGTATGTCGTGTACAAGGGTAAGGTTCCCGGAGTCTACGATGACTGGGAGGAGTGTCGGAGACAGGTTCACCGATTCAGCGGTAACAGTTACAAAGGGTACACCACTAGGGCCGAGGCCGATTCTAGATACGTCCGCTATCTAGCGGGAGAGGGGAGGGAGCGTTGGAGGAACCGGATGAAGACGAGTTTCATCGTGATGATGCTCATCGTGATGACTGCAGCTCTCTTCTATGTGATGGTAGTTTAGATGATCGATATCGACTTGTAATGTGAAGACAAACTCGCTACTCGCGGTCTCGAGACTTGTAATATAATGTTCTATCTTTGTTCGGTCTTTTCAATTCAGAGACTAATATGATGAATTGTATTCGGAGACTAATATGATGAATTGTATTCAAAGACTAATCTTCTATTGTATTCGATGAATCTGTTGTTGATGTGTGCTGTCTATATTTTGTCAAATTATACATTTTGTAACCTGTGCAAAAAACAGAAAATAAAAAATAAAAAAAACTAATATTCATACTAATGGCACATCACATGACAGTGCGCCATTAGTATGACAGTGCATACTAATGGCGCATCACTGGGCAGTGCGCCATTAGTATGCCGCGGTTACTAATGGCGCATCCAGTGGTGGTGCGCCATTAGTATGCCAAAGCACCTGGGTATACATGGCCCCTGGGAGGCATACTAATGGCGCACCCTTGCCTATTCTAATGGCGCACCCGCGATGCGCCATTAGTATACCCGATACTAATGGCGCCCCAGGTTGTGCGCCATTAGTAAAAATTACGAATGGCGTGCTATCAATGGAGCACCACTGATGCACCATTAATGGCCATTTTAGGTGCGCCATTAGTAGGGGTTTTTCTAGTAGTGCCAGCCGCTCGTCGCCGCGCTGAGAGCCACCTCCGCGACCACGGGGGACCGCCGTGGAGGCCACATGATGCTTGTGAGGGCAACCTCGACCGCGCTTGGGCGGGGGAGAGGAAGACTCAGCCTGGCAGGCCTTCCCTTTCTCTGCGGCCGAAAACTTCCTTTGTGGAGCCATGGAGAAGAAGGAGAAGCAAGAGGGGATATGCTGGAAGGGCGCATGCTGTTCCATACGTATAGCCGGCGAAGGCCAACCGTCGACCTCCACGATCAGAGGTAATCATGACCCGCTTTGCATGCAGGGACTTGTCGAATCCGTGCGGTTACCAAGGCGTCATGGGGAAGCGGAGTCGCCCCCGACCAATCGACCGCCACCCGGCGCCCAAGGCCGCAGGCTGTTAGGGCCCGCGACGCTTCGCACTTGCCCTTTCGCCTCTCCGCCCGGCCAAGTTCGGGCGCGCCATGGGCCCGGGGGCTACTGTTGGCGTTCTGGGAATGGGGGTCCCCAGACTTGCCTGTCTGCGGCCTGCGGCGTGGCTCAAAGGAGGCCCAGCACAGCCCATCTTCATTAACACAGGCTCAAGACCCTCGTGAGGGGCCAAGCCTCGCAGGGCGAACGACAAGGAGCTTCCTCAGGCACGGCTTCGTCAGGCTGGCTCATGAGGATGCGGAGAGTTCAAGGCAGGGTACCTCGCGAGGTGCCCATGACGCAAGCCATGACGACCAAGGGTGACAGTCAGGCGCCAGCCCGCGCAGTGTCCTCCTTTCCTCTTTGGTGCAAAGGGAGCATGCGCATGCGAGAGCATCAAGCAAAGGCATCCATTTCGGTGCAACAACACCAAGACCAGCCCAACGGTCGGAAGGAAGTCATTGTGGAGCCCATGCCGGCGTCATCACCAGAGCCTTTGATAGGCGAGGACCAACTTTAGTCAGGATAAGTGTACCCACTGTTCCCCTTCAAAATGGCCAATTGTTGGCACCCTTCCCGCTCAATTTTTGGGAAGATGCCCAGGGCCTTTGCCTATAAATAGGACTAGCCACCCGCAAGGTAGGGGATCGAGAGAACAAGGATAGGAAGACACACACAGAGAGAGAGAGAGAGAGGCGACTGAACTCCCCCTAGCAGTTCATCGCGCCAGCCAAGAACAGACCCTCGCGAGGCTGTTCTCCCTTTGTATTGTTCATCATCAAGCCCAAGAGGCAATCCACCACACCACACACTGGAGTAGGGTATTACACCATAATGGTGGCCTGAACCAGTATAAATCTTGTGTCTCTTGTGCTATTCAGTTTGGTAGTTTAGGTCCTAGCGATTCGTCGAGGAGCGAGCCGGCAGAGGGTTGAATCTCCACGTGCACACCAGTGTTCGAACCTCAAGGGTCTGCCGGAACCCGAAATCCGACAACAGCAGTCTCTTAATGCTAGAATGAAACCTGACCCTGCTTTTGTTACTTCACCTATCTGTGTTCCTGATAAGGATTATGAATTCTTTGTTGATCCTGAGATTATTACTTTGGTTGAAGTTGATCCTTTTTATGGCCTTGAATCTGAAACTGTTGTGGCACATCTTACCAAGTTGAATGATATAGCCACCATGTTTACTCATGATGATAAATCTCGCTATTATTATATCCTTAAGATATTCCCGTTCTCGTTAAAGGCTGATGCTAAGACTTGGTATAATTCTCTTGCTCCTGGTTGTGTGCGTAGTCCCCAGGATATGATTTATTACTTCTCTGCTAAATATTTCCCTGCTCATAAGAAACAAGCTGCCTTGCGGGAAATATATAACTTTGTGCAAATCGAAGAAGAGAGTCTCCCACAAGCTTGGGGGAGGCTTCTCCGATTACTTAATGCTTTGCCCAATCATCCTCTCAAGAAATATGAAATACTTGATATCTTTTATAATGGACTAACTGATGCTTCCAAGGATTACTTGGATAGTTGTGCTGGTTGTGTTTTCAGGGAAAGAACAGTCGATGAAGCTGAATTGCTATTGAATAATATGTTGACTAATGAAAATAATTGGACCCTTCCCAAGCCAATTCCTAAGGCAATTCCTGAACCAATTGAGCCAACTCCTGAGCCTATTCCTAAACCCACTCCGAAGAAGAGAGGTGTTTTATTTCTCAGTCCTGAAGATATGCAAGAGGCAAAGAAATCAATGAAAGAAAAAGGTATTGAAGCTGAAGATGTTAAGAATTTACCACCTATTGAGGAAATATGTGGTCTTAATATACCGCCTGTTGAAGAACCACATTGTCTTGATAACCCGACACAGGTAGTAAAGGTAAATTCTCTCTATAGATATGATAAAGTTGAAATCCCCTCTACTAAATTTCATAGCCCATTCTTAGACGATTTTGATGACTTTATGGTTAGACAAGAAAGTTTTAATGCTTATGTTGGTAGAGAGTTAAAGAATAATGCTTTCGAGATAGGACGCGTGACCGATAATATGGCTAGAGTTAAAGGTGAACTCAAACTCATTATCAAATATGCTTCTATGGTGAAAAATCTGTGGTGAAAAATCTAACTAAATCTTTCTGTAAGGTTGCTGAGGAAGAACTTCATGGAAAGCTATCGAAGAAACCAAAAAAGAAGGGACAGAAGGAGGTGGCCAAGGTGTCCAAGGCCACGGGGCAGGATGGCACATCTAACTTAATTTGATGATGATAAAGTCATACCAGATGATCTGGAATAGCAGAGTATCTTATTGTTCTCTTTTGGAATGTACTCTCTTTATGACTGAAAAACTTCCTAAGACCAAAACCTGTTCCATATTGCTAGTTTATCCACAGAGAGATCCTCTATACCCTGGATGTAATGGATTGATGTGCAACCTGTGCTGCTCTCATATCGAGATGATGTTTGTTATTTCTACAGCTGCTATCCTTTTGTTTGTGAATTACTCCTTCCTAGGGCAAGGTAGTATCATCATCTATGTGAAGTGTTTGTATGATGGGTCTGCTTGTTTGGCAACTGTTTCAGCTGTGAATCACTCGAAATTAACATGGGATAGGCATCTAGGGCTGGACCTGGGTGTTCAAGGGCACATAAGTCTGGTTTTAAATGAATAACAACAGAACCTGGAATATACTGAACTAGAACGTGAGGGGTATTAATTCTCTAGAAAAGTGGCTAGCTATTAAGCAAAAAGTGGAAGAAAGTGCAGTTGGTATAGTGTGTCTTCAAGAAACAAAAAGAGAGATATTTGATTTAACATATATTCATAAAGTTTGCCCTCAGAGATTCAATAAATTTGAATACTTACCCTCCATTGGGGCTTCAGGTGGCATTCTCACTGCTTGGAATGGTGCCTTATTTATTGGGGAGTTGATGTTTCAAAATAAATTTTCACTATCCTTGCAGTTCACCTGCGACACCTCCTCCAAGTCTTGGATTCTCACAAATATTTATGGCCCCTGCAATCATGAAGAAAAGATTGAGTTCATTGAATGGTTTGAAAATATACAAATGCCTAGTGATGTGGACTGGATTATCATGGGTGATTTTAATTTCATTAGAAATCCTGAAGACAGAAATAAACCTGGAGGTGATGTAAATGAAATGCTTATGTTCAATGCAGCCATAAGTGAATTGGGCTTAATTGAACTACCCCTCAAAGGAAGGCAATTTAGCTGGAGTAACATGCAAGACAACCCTCTATTAGAAAAGCTAGATTGGTTTTTCACTTCTGCTGCCTGGATGACCAGCTACCCAGACACTACTGCTCTGCCCATGGCTAAACCTATATCTGATCATCTTCCATGTATGATAAAGATTGGTACTTCAATTCCAAAATCCAGAGTGTTCAGGTTTGAAAATTACTGGCTCAGCCACAGCTCTTTCAAACAAGTGGTACATGATGCTTGGAACATCCCAGTGGGTCACACTAATTGTGCAAAAAAGATTAATGCTAAGTTCAAGAATTTCAGAAGAGCACTCAAACTTTGGGCTAAATCATTATCATGTCACAAAAAGCAGATTGCAGAGTTGAATGATATTATTTTCCTCTGGGACTTCATCGAGGAATACAGGGCTTTGTCATTGTTTGAAACCAACTGCAGAAACATAATGAAGGATTTATTACTCACAGTGCTCAACAATCAAAAAGTATACTGGAAGCAAAGAGGGAAAATTAAAGGGGTCAAATTTCGGGATGAGAATACCAAATTCTTTCACACAAAAGCTTCTATCAACCACAGACATAACCAAATTGCTATGCTGGTAAACAAGGACCAAGTTGTAGTCACTGACCATGAAGGAAAGGCAACAATTCTATGGGAAGCTTTCAAGAACAGATTGGCTCAGACCAATGGGCATTCTATGCACTTCAATCTAGAGGAATTGTATGAACATACAGTGGATTCACTACTTTTCATTGACTTGGAAAAACCTTTTACTATAGAGGAAATTGAGGATGTGGTCAAGAACTTGCCTAATGATAAATATCCTGGTCCTGATGGTTTCAATAATGAGTTTTTCAAGAATTGTTGGGATATAATAAAATTAGATGTCATTGAACTTATAATGGCCTTTCATGCTGGAAATGTCAACCTTGAGAGCATTAACTCATCTTTCATCACCCTTATTCCTAAAAAAGATGTACCACTTACTCCAAATGATTTTAGACCCATTTCTCTGCTTAATGGGGTTCTGAAGATCATTACAAAGATTCTGGCAAACAGGTTACAAGGAGTAATTCTACAGATGGTACATATCAATCAGTATGGCTTCCTTAAAGACAGGGTGATACAGGACTGCCTAGGATGGGCTTATGAATATATCCACCAATGCCATAAGTCCAGGGAGGAAATTTTAGTTATTAAATTGGACTTTGAAAAAGCTTTTGATACAATTGAGCATGATGCAATATTGGACATTTTTAAAGCCAAAGGTTTTGGTGACAGGTGGATCTCTTGGATGAAAAGTCTATTTTCAACAGCAACATCTTCTGTACTTCTGAATGGAGTACCAGGGAAACAATTCTACATCAAAAGGGGAGTAAGACAGGGAGATCCTTATTCCCCACTAATTTTTGTGCTGGCAGCAGATCTGTTACAATCTATCTTAAACAGAGCAATGAGATAAACTTACTAACTGCACCACTGCAAGTGAACTCCTGCCCACACTTCCCAATTGTGCAGTATGCAGATGACACTCTGGTGATTATGCAGGCAGATACTAGGCAACTTTTCTGTCTGAAAGCTTTACTCAACACTTTTGCCTCAGCTATAGGACTCAAAGTGAATTATGGGAAGTCTTTTCTGGTTCCTCTAAACATTAATGAAGACAGGGTTGATCTATTCACAAACACACTCCAATGTGCAAGACGACACTTCCCTTTCAATTACCTTGGGCTTCCATTAGGAATCTACAAGCCCACTGTGGAGCAATGTTTACCTCTGGTCAACAGGATTGATAAAAGGCTGGCAGGGATATCCATCTTCATGACACAGGCTGGAAAATTGATGCTGGTGATATCAGTGCTAACTACTTTGGTTGTGTTCTTCATGACATGTCTGGACATCCCAATCACTATAAAAAAGCAGATTGTAAAGTACCTACGGCACTGTCTTTGGAGAGGCCCAGACATGGAGGACCGCAGACCTGCTCTAGTTGCTTGGACTACTGTGTGCAGACCCAAAGATCAGGGAGGACTATGAGTATTGGATATATATACTCACAACAAAACACTGCTAATGAAGAATTTGCATAAATTTTTCAACAGACATGATATACCATGGGTCAACTTGATTTGGGAAACTTACTACAATGATGGGCAGTTACCAGGAGACAACATGGTAGGTTCTTTTTGGTGGAAATCAAACTTGGCACTTCTGGATCATTACAAAGCTATTGCTAGATGCAATGTGGGAGATGGGATCAGTGCTTATTTTTGGGATGATCTTTGGCACCAGGCTGTACTCAAACACAAATTCCACCAGTTGTACTCTTTTGTGAGAAACCCACAGATGGAACATACAACAGGTATTGCAGACAGAGTATCTTCAAGACCTTTTCTTCTTACCATTGACAACAGAGGCATATGAGGAATTCATTGAATGGAGGACATCTGCATCTCTATGAGGCAATCTGAATTTCTGGAAACTTTAGATACTTGGAGTTATATCTGGGGTAAGGAAACATACTCTTCCATCAAAGCATATAAAGTATTAATAGGTCACAAGCAAACACCTCCCCATTTCAATTGGATCTGGCAAATCTCATGTCAGCCAAAACATAAAGTTTTCTTCTGGCAACTACTCCATGACAGAGTTCACACAAGAAACCTGCTTAGATAGAAGAATTTTGTTCTGGAAGCATACAACTGTGCAGTGAATGATTGTCAACAGGAAGAAACACTTCATCACCTTTTCTGGGGATGCCCATTTGTGCAACAATGCTGGGACTTCATTTGTCCAACTAGAACACCAAATCTGTCAGTTCTGGAAGCATTCCAGGATCTAAAGGACAAACTAAAATACCCTTTTTACATGGAGATCATCATTCTTGGAGCATGGGCCATATGGATAAGCAGAAATAACAAAATATTTGAAAACATTACACCATCTTTTCAAGGCTGGAAGTTCATTTTCCTGGAGGAGCTAAAACTTTTAAGGTTCAGAATGAAGAGGAAACATGTGAATCATTTCAACCAATGGCTGGAGGACTTGCTGTAATTTTATTATTTTTGCTTAGTCATAGTTTTTTCTTTCTCTTTTACATTACTTTTTTTCTTAGTCTTTTATTTTTTTCTTTCTTTCTGTGGGCTTACCTCAAGCCTACAAGACTACTTGTTTCTTTGATCAATAATATAAAAAATTGCAGTGGCGTTTTACCCTACTGTTTATAGTCAAAAAACATATGCTTCTATGGTTGCTACTCAAGCTGAGCAAGTACTTAAAGCTCAAAATGATTTGCTTGATGAATTAAATAATAAAAATGACTTTGCTATTAGAGTGGCTACTAGAACTGGTAGAATGACTCAGGAACCTTTGTATCCTGAAGGCCACCCTAAGACAATTAAGCAAGATTCTCAGAGAAATAATTTAGAGGCACCTAGTTCTTCTAAAAAGAAGAAAAAGAAAAACGATAGGACTTTGCATACTTCTAGTGAACCTACTGTAGACACACCTGAGAATCCCAATGATATTTCTATTTCCGATGCTGAAACACAATCAGGTGATGAACATGAACCTAGTCATAATGTTAATAATAATGTTCATGTTGATGCTCAACCTAGCAAAAATAATGATGTAGAGACTGAACCTGATGTTGATCTTGATAACCCACAATCAAAGAACCAACATTATGATAAGAGAGATTTTGTTGCTAGGAAGCATGGTAAAGAAAGAGAACCATGGGTTCAGAAACCCATGCCCTTTTCTCCTAAACCATCCAAGACAAAGGATGATGAGGATTTTGAGCGCTTTGCTGAAATGATTAGACCTATTTTCTTACGTATGCGCTTAACTGATATGCTCAAAGTAAATCCTTATGCTAAATATATGAAGGATATCATCACAAACAAAAGAAAGATACCGAAAGCTGAAATTTCCACCATGCTTGCTAATTACACTTTTAAGGGTGGAATACCAAAGAAACTTTGAGATCCGGGTGTACCAACTATACCATGCTCCATTAAAAGAAATTACGTTAGAACTGCTTTATGTGATCTTGGAGCCGGTGTTGGTGTTATGCCTCTCTCTTTATATCATAGACTTGAATTGGATAAGTTGACACCTACTGAAATATCTGTGCAAATGGCTGATAAATCAACTGCTATACCTGTCAGTATTTGTGAGGATGTGCCTGTTGTGGTTGCAAATGTCACTATCATAACGGACTTTGTTATTCTAGATATCCCCGAGGACGATAGTATGTCTATTATCCTTGGTAGACCCTTTTTGAATACTGCAGGGGCTATTATTGATTGCAACAAAGGCAATGTCACTTTTCATGTTAATGGTAATGAGCATACGGTACACTTTCCGAGGAAACAATCTCAAGTTCATAGCATCAATTCTATTGGAAAAGTTCCAACTATTATTATTGGAGGTTTTGAATTTCCTCTCCCTACTATTGGGGATATTCTTATTGTTGGGGATTTTCATATCCCCGTTGAGGTAACTTAGTGTTATTCAAAATTTCTCCGGTTTCGTGTTATTCGGAATGAGTTTGTTAACAACACTTGATCAACCTTGTTAGTGGATTCATTTTGATGATCATGAGATGGATGAAACTAGAAGGCACAACCTTTTGTACACTCTTTTTACTTTCTGTTATTTAGAATAAATAAAGCAAAAGGGTTTTATCACTTTTGCCACTAGTTGTGCCACACTACTCACTTTTGCCATTAAAATGTTTCACTACTCAAAAATGCCACTCTTCCGTTAGAGACGCACTCGAAAATGCCATTTTCTCACGTTACCGTCAATCAAAGGCTCGTTGACCGCGCTAGATGACCGAAATGCCCCTGGTTCCATTACATGTGGGCTCATTTGTAAAGAGCAGGAAAAGAAAAGCAATAGGGGAGAGTGGGGGATTCAACCTCGCACATTCAATCAGAGCGGCCAATACATGCGCGCGTAATAACCATCCAGGAAGAAGCGCTTATCTGTCAATTATAGAGATCTTTAACTTGTAGTCCATTTGGGTTGACCTGACTAAGCTATCGATTATACTAATCCTATAGCCAAACTACTCGTACCTTTCCCTATCCATTAGCAGCCGCAGCCAGAAACTGGCGCCGCCTACCAAACTCCTCCATTCGGGTACGGCCGGTCGCCGGCGCGGCCTATGCAGCTCCGGCGCGCCTCCACTCGGCGCAGCGCCGACGCCTCCCGCCCCGCGCACCTCCCGCCCCGCAGCTCCGACGCCTCCCGCCACGCGCACCTCCACTCGCCGCAGCGCCGACGCCTCCCGCCCCGCGCACCTCCCGCCCCACAGCTCCGACGCCTCCTGCCCCGCGCACCTCCACTCGCCGCAGCTCCGGCTTCCCTCCCGAGCAGCATCGCCACATGACTCCCATCTGACTCCTCTGTTCTTCCTCCGCCTGTGATTTCTTGAACAAAGGTTGTTCCACGGCAATGGCGACGAACAACAGGTCCAAATCAAAGGCTTGCCTCGGCCACCAGATGGCACTAAGTGTACAGGTCGCAACCTCTGATATTCCAGCAGGGTGAGTATGCAAATAACTAGGATGATGCATGTTTATTCATAGTAGTATGTAGTGGTCGAATTTGTTGTGTATAATTCATATTGACTAACTGCACACAATTTGGTTATGTGTTCATGATGATTTAGGACGGATGAGGAAACTGCTTGTATGCTGTCCGTTAGGATGGAAACAAGTCGTCTTAGTAGCGATGGCCGCAAGCGATATGTTGGCGGCTTTGATTATCCTCTGTTTGTCGAATCCAATACGACCACGGAAGACTAGAATCAGATCTAGTGCTGAAGGTGCTAGCCTTGGCCCTAGGAAAAGGAATTGCAAGCGTTGCAGAGGCTTCCGCCACATAGCGAGAATTTGCAAAAATCTAGTTGACCCAGCATTTGGAGA
The DNA here is from genome assembly GCA_963921465.1 of Triticum timopheevii. Lineage (NCBI taxonomy): Eukaryota > Viridiplantae > Streptophyta > Magnoliopsida > Poales > Poaceae > Triticum > Triticum timopheevii. Next base: position 114,770,182 of record OY997266.1, on the reverse strand, counting down.
AGATGAGGCTGACCTACATGATGGAGATGCCCCTTTTGTGGCCGGAGAAGGCGACCCTGAGCCATCCGTGGTTGCAAGTTCTGTGGGGTAACTCCAAAACCTGTGCTTTCTATATTTTAGCATCCATGGCTACATAGTTACATTCATGGATTTTCAACATTCTGTCCTATAATCTGAGTCGTCAAAGACTAATTTTACTTTCCACTTCCAAAGAATTTGAATAAATGTAAGCTATGGCTATATTCTGTACAAAATTGATGCTTTATATATCCATTTTTTTTGCAACATGACCAATTTCTATATAGCTCAAGGAAAAGCGTGAAAAAGAAAACAGAGAAGAAAACCAATAAAAGGAAGAACAAGGAAGATGAACATTCAACCAGAACTGAAGGTTCCACAAGTGGATCTGTTGCATCTCCCATGCATACCCGAGTTGCACACAAATCGCCAGACAGCCCTGCCCAAAACACAAGAAGCAAAAAAAGGCTGCACATGTGAACATTTGTGTGATTGTGACCTTATAAGATTGTGAACCTGGACCTGTTTATTTTGAACCTTATGTTGAGAATTTGGACCTTTTAATTCAAACTAGCAAGTGGATGTTATTCGACATTAATGTATGTTTGTGAACCTGAGACACTTTGTGTGCTGAAAATCCAGGAAATGAACATTATGTTTGCTTGTGTGCTGGAAATCCAGGAAATGAACATTATATTTTTTCAACCTTATGTACATGCGCCATGGTAAATTTATTTTTTAGAGAAATTTAGAGAACCATTTGTTGCTGCTGTTGTGTGTACAAATTGAGTTTACTTGGTTTTTTAATAGCTATGCCAAGATATCACGTAAGGATATGTAGCATATCTCTATTCACTAGTCAACTAATGACCAAGGGTGTAGTGGCTAGCTCGCGTGAGGGAATCCCACAGCTCTGGGGTACGAACCCCTCTACTGCCTATTTTTACATCTTAAATATTATTTCCCTAAGCCAGGGGCATTTCGATCATCTAGCGCGGTCAACGAGCCTTTAACTGACGGTAACGTGAGAAAATGGCATTTTTGAGTGTGTCTCTAATGGAAGAGTGGCATTTTTGAGCAGTGAAACATTTTAGTGGCAAAAGTGAGTAGTGTGGCACAACTAGTGGCAAAACTGATAAAAACCCAAAGCAAAAATAATATTATCTGTCTGTTTTCCGAATTATCCGTGCATTAAAAAATATCCCGAAAATAAAAGTGCTCCCAATGCCCTGCAAATTTAGTATGATTTTTCTTTGGAATAATTGAGGATTTTAGGCACTGAAATCACTACAGGAGGGGCAAGCACCAGGCCACGAGAGTGGGGGACGCGCCCACCCCACTTGGGCGCGCCCCCTGTCTCGTGGGCCCCTGGTGGACCTCCTCCACTTATGCCAGCACCCACACACTTCATCTTCTACCCAAAAAAATCCCCATCCAGCTCAAGCACGAGTTCTAGCTCATTTTGTTGCAATTTTCGATCTCCTTGCTCAAAGCTCCATTCACAAAACTGCTTTGGGAGATTGTTGCTTGGTATGTGACTCCTCCATTGGTCCAATTAGTTTTTGTTCTAATGCTTTATTCATTGCAAATTTTTGCTGCATAGGTTACCATGTTCTTGAGCTTGCATGTTAAATTTATGAGGTCCCAAGCAATTCTAATGCATGATACAGGCTCTAGGCACTTGTAGGAGTAGTTGCTATCACTATTTTTTAGTTTTATTCACTTTTATTTTGAAGTTACTAAAATTTCAGAAATTTTTCAGAAAAAGAATTATGTCTAGGAGAATGTACCAAGGTGGTTCCTCGGTTAACACTATTAGAAAAGCGGCCAATGGTCCAGGCCGGTCCAGCCCATTAGTCCTGGTTCAATCCAGAACCGGGACCAATGGGGGCATCGGACCCGGTTCGTGAGCCCCGGGGGCCGGCCGGGCCATGTGGGCCATTGGTCCCGGTTCGTTTGGACCTTTTGGTCCCAGTTGGTGGGACGAACCGGGACCAATGGGCCGCTCTCCTGGCCCACCACCATTGGTCCCGGTTGGTGGCATGAACCGGGACCAAAGGCTGACCTTTAGTCCCGGTTCATGCCACCAACCGGGACTAAAGGGTTGGTCCTCGTTGCGGCCAGAGTTTAGTCCCACTTCGGCAACCGAAGGGGAATCAGACCGGTTTATAAGCCCCTCCCTCTCTGCCTTGTTGAGCTCCTCTCAAAATGAAAATAGATGCCCTTATACAGGGAATTTAACCTAAATTTATACTGAATTTCTCTGAAGTTAGTAGAAATTTATTATGAATTTAGGTTGAATTTTCTCTATAAGCGCATCTATGCTCATTTCTGAGTAGTTTTTTATATAGTTTTTTTTATTTTCTGCTATATTTATTTTTTCCTTTTTATTTCTGAGTTGTAATAAGTCATTAAAAATAAGCATCTATGCTCATTTTTTAGTAAAGTTAATCACAACTATTTTTCTTCTATTTATTTCTGAATTGTAATAAGTCATTAAAAATAAGCATCTATGCTCATTTGTTTAGTAAAGTTAATCACAACTATTTTTGCTTCCTTTCATTTCTGAGTTGTAAAAAATCATTAAAAATAAGCATCTATGCTCATTTTTTAGTAAAGTTAATCACAACTATTTTTTCTTCTATTTATTTCTGAATTGTAATAAGTCATTAAAAATAAGCATCTATGCTCATTTTTTTAGTAAAGTAAATCACAACTATTTTTGCTTCTATTTATTTCTGAGTAGTTTTTTTATATATATTTTTTTCTTTTCTGCTATATTTATTTTTTTATTTTTATTTCTGAGTTGTAATAAGTCATTAAAAATAAGCATCTATGCTCATTTTTTTGTAAAGTTAATCACAACTATTAAAAATAAGTCATTAAAAATAAAAAAGAGGCGCAATGCACGTTAATTAGCTTCAAGCCTTTTCGGAATAGTGTAAACTGCACTGCACACAGCACCGTGCAGTCTACCCTAATCCTCAAGGCTTGAAGCTAACCAACGTGCAGGTGAGCATTGAGCCTCTTCTTCATCGTCTCTGCACTCATGGCTTATAAACCGCTGCGAGTGCCTCTCGCTTGGCGAGGTGGGACTAATTAAAAACAGTTGCAGAAAGAGGTGCATTGCAACCGGTTGGTGGCACCAACCGGTACCAATCCCGCTCTTTGGTCCCGGTTGGTGGCTCCAACCGGGACAAAATGGCCCTCTTTTGTCCCGGTTGGAGCCACCAACCGGGACCAAAGGTCTTCGTTTCCCGCCCTTTGGGCTGCCGAAAAGAGGCCTTTGGTCCCGGTTGGTGGCTCCAACCACGACAAAAGAGGGGCATTGGTCCCGGTTTGTGGCACAAATCGGGACCAAAGCCTTTGCTATATAAGTAGCACTGCCGCCCCGCCCCGACTTCGATCTCTCCCGATGCCGCGCGCCGTCCCCTGCCGCCACCTCGCCGTCGCCGCCCTGCCCCGACGCCGTCGCCGCCCGCCCTGGCGCCCTGACGCCATCGCCGCCCCGCCCCGCTGCCGTCGCCGCCCGCCCTACCGCCCCGACGCCGTCGCCGCCCCGCCCCGACGTCGCCGCCTGCCCTGCTGCACCTCGCCGTCGCCGTCGCCGTCGCCGGCCGTGAGCAACTTTTTTATTTTTGTTAGTTTTTTTAGATTTTTTTGTATAGTTCATCGATTTTTTTTGTTAGATTAGATTTGTAGTAATTTAGATATGTAGTTCATATTGTGTAATTTAGATTGTGTAATTAATTTGTTCATATTATGTTAGGATTTTTTTCTGTTAATAGATTTTTTTGGTGATATTATTGTTGAATATGCATGTTTGGTGATATTATTTTTGTTAGATCTTTTTGTTAGATTAGATGTGGTGTAATTTAGATATGTAGTTCATATTGTGTAATTTAGATTGTGTAATTAATTTGTTCATTTTTAGTAAGTACTATTTTATTTTATTTATAGTAAGTGCTTCATATATATATATATAGTTGAACTAGCTAGTTGATTTAATAAACTAATTTATTTTACTATATATAGAAGTAGTTTGTTTTTAGTAAGTAGTACTTTATTTATTTATAGTAAGTGATTAATTAGTAGTTGAACTAGATAGTTGATTTAATTAATAAAACTACTTTATTTAACTATATATTGAAGTAGTTCCCGCATCGACGTCGGCGATGCCTATCAAGCATCCTCGTCGTCGTCGACTCGGCCGTGGAGGCTTGCTTGATCAGGGCCATGTTTGGAACTGGGCTCCGCCGGGCTGGTATTGGGAGGTGCTACCTTCCGGGGGACGTAGGTTGGTGAGGAGGCAGCCCGTTGTTGACCCGATCCTTGTTTGGTGGCGGTCGCGTGGGCCAGTGACGGTGCCGAGGCTTCCGGACACCGCGGAGGTGGTACGTAACTGTGTCAGCGAGGAGGACTAGCATGTCCGTCGCTACATGGTTGCATTGGAGGGAAGGTTCGACAATACCTAGCAGGTTCTTCAGGGATCTCACTGGAGCTATGATCCTGTGATGGTTCCTTATCTTTGGGTGTCCACCGCCCGCGTCGATACCCGTCGGGCGCTACGGTTCTAGTTGTATTAGTGATGCTATATTAGTGATAATATTCGAAGATGTACGGACACCAAGAGATGATGTACTTTTGCTTATAATTATTGAATGCATGCTAATTTGAATACTACTTTATTTTATGATTTGGTTTTGCTTATTTATGATTTGGTTTTGCTTATTGAATGCTCATATTGGATAAGTTCTCCTTCATTCCCGTGTGCAAGACAATTTGGTGTAATAATGCACTCGGGAATGAAAGGAGGAGCTACGTACATCACCGATAGTCAACCCGTGATTAATAATCTAGTTTAATATTTGAATTATGAACATAGGCCGGAAATGTCGTACTCGGACGACAAAAACCGCCCGGGGGAGTGCGACTGGTGCCACGACGACCAAGGTATCTGCGACAGGTTCATTGAGCTGGACGAAGATCGGCGCTTCAACATTAAGCTCGAGGAGACCTTCGATGTTCATACGGTACGCAACGACGACAATAGTGTTTTTTCGTAATTAATCATAACTTCAACTATTTTAATCATGACAATATTTTTCATCTTTTCCAATTCAACTAGCTTATCCCATGCTTTGCAAGACGCTATGTCTTTGAGAGGATGGGTTTTGAAGACCATGAAAGTTTCGAAACAAAAAAAATTATCCTAAGTACCCATCATGGTGTGGATTTTCAACTAAAGTTGTACAATGCCCAGAGTGTAACCCATTTTGGTTGCAAAAATTGGGAAGCACTTTGCAAGATGTATGGTCTTGATGAGGGTATGCTTGTCACCATGGATCTTGGTGATCCTACAATCGAACAAGAGAGACCTTCGATTTGGGTCCTTGTGGATACACCTCCAATTCTTCCCCCATGTGAGCTTAACATAGTTATTAAGTAATTTATATTGTTTATTTCAAAATAGTTGACAACTTATCTCCATTGACAGCTTATTTTCATTCTTCAAAGAATGTGTGGAAGATGGTAGACAGAACCTACTACACCGAAGGCTCCGAATTAACTTATCAGGAGAAAAATCATCTGGTCGCATTTTGTACTGATCTTGAGAATTACAATATCTACAATCAAACTCCTCAACATTATGGTCAATACGTGCCACTAGTGCACGTGTTGAACTACGGTAACTACCATGAAGATACCCTGGTAAGATTATTTTTTACTATTAAAACATCCGTGCATCTTTTTGCACACTTCTAAAACTAGTACATCATTGCTAACTACGAAGTTATTACTATGTTTTTCAACAGGTAATCCCGAATGATTGTGTGCCTCATCTGATGTATACCCAAGGTTGCCTTCATGTTTTGAACATACAACCAGATCGTCCTACGAATCTCAACTGTCCATACCGGGTTTCTAAAAGAATTGGAGACATAACAATCAAAGGATGGAAAAAATGTATGGACAGTCGTAAGGAGCTTCTTGGAAGAAAAAAAGCAGTGAAGGGCAAGAATTGGAGACAGGATGATCGCCATTCTTCATAATGGAGAGTCAGAGTCTATATTGTTTTATGCTATTTTACCTTAAGGGTGTTTAGGTCCTACCTGATACTGATGATCATGTGCTAAGAACAATTATGTAGGGTTGGGTTCGATGACTATGAGGATGATGATCGTATGACTTATTACTAATAACGAGTAGAAGTTGTATGATGATGCATGATTAGTAGGACTTGTTATTATATATGATGATGTATGATGCGAGCATGCATGAGCATGTTATATCAGCGGGTGAAATGAACATAGCAGCAGCATTGATAAACCAAGGACGAGGATATAAGACAGGACACTTCTCTCTATTAGCTAGCTAATAACAACCTAAAAATAACCCCCAAAAACCCTAAAGCAGCCACTTTTCTAAAAAACATGGACTTTTGGTCCCGGTTGGTGCCACCAACCGGGACCAAAGGCCCCCTGACTGGGCTCGGCAGACCGGCCACATGGAGCCACATCTGTCCCGGTTCGTGTTTGAACCAGGACTAATGGGTGGAGGTATTTGTAATGACCCATTAGTCCCAGTTCATGAACCGGGACTAGAGGCCCTTACGAACCGGGACTAATAGGTGTTTTTCTACTAGTGTAAGAAAGGACCGAGGATTGCTATACGTGAGCAAGATATTGAATTACCGAGGGACGCGGATGTACGAGCTTGTGAGTGGCCATCCGATGATTTTATGGTCGAAGCAGGCTTTAAGGAGGAATTTTACGCATATGTGCGTAATGCTGAGCTGCAGGAATTCTTACAAGATAAGTGTCCTCAGTACTATCAATTGACTGATTCCTTTGTGCGGCGGTTTAAATATAATTGTACGCGTAATTCTCCTAGTGTCCTATTTGATATTTATGATACATCTTATACCATGGACTTAGAGGACTTTACTACTGCTTGCAAACTCCCGCAGTGGGGTAATATTAATGATCCTCACAAATCTGACTTTAGAGATTTCCTCGCTAGTGTTACTATGGGAGAATCCAGGGACATAGCACAAGCTACCATAGGGAGCATTCATTTTCCTGCTATACATTATTTTGCTCTCTTCATTGGTAGATGCATTAACGGTAAGGATGAAGCGTGTCACATGTGTGTCCCTGATCTTTGTGTCCTCAAAAATGCTGTGTTGGGTTATAAAGGTTATAACTTAGGGGCAATAGTCGCACGGAGGTTGCAGAATAATAGTAGAACTGGAGATTTATTTGGAGGAATTTATGCAACCCGTGTGGCTAATTATCTTGGTATAGCCCCACGAGAAGGGGATATGATGATACCTCCTGCTTATTTAGATTATGATGCTATGCTCAATCATCAATTTCTTAGGAGGAATGAACAATTCCTCCAATATCGACTAATCTATGACAGACGCAACGTCGTCCATGTTACTCTTCCTGCTCCTCTCCTTTTTGATTATCAGGCAAAAGGAAGATATGTTGTTACCAGGGACGAAGCAGCTGAACACGAGTAGAGAGCAGAGGCAGCTCACCAACACACCACAGCTCAGGAGGCGGTTGCTGCTGCATCTCAGTACGACCCCAGCTACAACTACGGATATCAGCCAGGCGGTCCTTGGTATTAAACCAACTTAGGCCAAAAGCCTAAGCTTGGGGAAGTACGTATTTCTCACCGACTTTACATTCATGTTCACACACTAGTCGTCGGTTAATTTTCTTTTTCTCGCTTTCTTCTTGTGTGTTTGATAAACCTTAAGAAAAACAAAAAAAATAGTTAGTTTAATTTCCATGCTTGTAGTAGTAATTAAAATGAAAACCCAAAAAGATTTCTCGTTCTTCTTCTTACTTGCTGGGAGCTTTCCCGTGTAAATAGTTTTATTTTATTTTCTTTCCTTTGGGGGTCGAGAAGACCATATTGAAAATGCTTAGTGGCTCTCTTATGCATGATTGTTTATTTAACTTAGAGCCCATATTACTGTCTTCTCCATTGAGTTGAATGCTTGCAGATTCCAGCTTAGTCCAATGCATGTGGACTATTATTATTATACACATCGTTCGGTCATGCAAGTGAGAGGCAATAATGATGATATATGATGGACTTATTGAGATGAGAAAAGTTGGTATGAACTCGACCTCTCTTATTTTTGTAAATATGATGAGTTCATCGTTCCTGATTCAGCTTATTATGAAGTAAACATATTTGCAATGACATTTAGAGATTATAGTTGCTTGTGACATGCTTGATTAGCTATGAGTTATAATGGTTCACCTTGCGTGCCAAGATGCTATTAGAATGATTATGATGTGGTCTGATGGGACGGTATCCTCCTTTGAATGAATTGAGTGACTCGACTTGGCACATGTTCACGCATGTAGTTGAAACAAATCAACATAGCATTCATGATATTTATGTTCATGGTGGAATATATCCTACTCATGCTTGTATTCGGCGTGAATTAATTTTAATGCATGCTTATGACTGTTGTTGCTCTCTCAGTTGGTCGCTTCCCAGTCTTTTGCTAGCCTTCACCTGTACTAAGCGGGAATACTGTTTGTGCATCCAAACTCCTTAAACCCCAAACTTGTTCCATATGAGTCCACCATACCTACCTATATGCGGTATTTACCTGCCGTTCCAAGTAAATTTGTATGTGCTAAACTCCAAACCTTCAAATGAAATTCTGTTTTGTATGCTCGAGCAGCTCATGTTACAACTATGGCTGCATATATCTTCCATGCTAGGTGGGTTATTCTCAAGAGGAGTGGACTCCGCTCCTCATTCATGAGAAAGGGCCGGTAACCGGGATTCCCAGTCCCATGATCCAAAAAGATCAAAGCAAATCAATATAATTAAACAAAACTCCCCCAGGGCTGTTGTTAGTTGGAGGCACTCGTTGTTTCGAGCAAGCCATGGGTTGATGCTTGTTGTTAGTTGGGGGAGTATAAACCTTTACCATTCTGTTTGGGAACTGCCTATAATGCATGTAGTATGGAAGATACAGCCATCTCATAGTTGTTGCGTTGACAGCAAAAGTATGCCGCTCAAAATGTTATTCGATCTCTATTTTAAAATCGAGCTCTAGCACCTCTACAAATCCCTACTTCCCTCTGCGAAGGGCCTATCTATTTACTTTTATGATGAGTCATCACCCTTCTTATTAAAAAGCACCCGCTGGAGAGCGCACTGTCATTTGCATTCATTACTATAGGTTTATATTGGATATGACTTGACTAGATCTCTTTTACCATGAATTACAATGTTTAGTCAGTCCGTGATCTTTAAAGGTGCTCTGCATTTATGTTTTACAGTCTCAGAAAGGGCTAGCGAGATACCATTTTGTTATATCATGTTATGATTGTTTTCAGAAAGTGATGACATCCGAGTTTTATTATTATAACTCGCTAGCTGATTATGCTATTGATATGAGTAATTGTCAGACCTGGGTGTTACTATGAGTATGGTTAGTTCATAATATTTGCTGAAACCTAAATGATGTCAATGCATGTTTACAACAAAAAGAGCAAACAGAGTTTGTAGAAGTTTTTCTTTATCATTTTTAGTTTATCAACTGAATTGCTTGAGGACAAGCAAAGGTTTAAGCTTGGGGGAGTTGATACGTCTCCAACGTATCTACTTTTCCAAATACTTTTGCCCTTGTTTTGGACTCTAACTTGCATGATTTCAATGAAACTAACCCAGACTGACGCTGTTTTCAGCAGAACTGCCCTGATGTTGTTTTATGTGTAGAAAAGAAAAGTTCTCGGAATGTCCTGAAAATCCACGGAGGCACTTTTTGGAAAAGACAAAAAAATACTGGTGAAAGAATCAAGACCAAGGGGCCCACACCCTGTCCACGAGGGTGGGGGGCGCTCCCCCTCCCCCTGGGCGCGCCCCCTGTCTCGTGGGCCCCCTGGACCTCCACCGACCTCAACTCCAACTCCATATATTCACGTTCCGGGAGAAAAAAATCAGAGAGGAAGTTTCATCACATTTTACGATACAGAGCCGCCGCCAAGCCCTAATCTCTCTCGAGAGGGCTGATCTGGAGTCCGTTCGGGGCTCCAGAGAGGGAGATTCGTCGCCGTCGTCATCATCAACCATCCTCCATCACCAATTTCAGGATGCTCACCACCGTGCGTGAGTAATTCCATCGTAGGCTTGCTGGACGGTTATGGGTTGGATGAGATTTACCATGTAATCAAGTTAGTTTTGTTAGGGTTTGATCCCTAGTATCCACTATGTTCTAAGATTGATGTTGCTATGACTTTGCTATGCTTAATGCTTGTCACTAGTGCCCGAGTGCCATGATTTCAAATCTGAACCTATTATATTTTCATGAATATATGTGTGTTCTTGATCCTATCTTACAAGTCTATAGTCACCTATTATGTGTTATGATCCGACAACCCCGAAGTGACAATAATCGGGAAACTTCTCGGTGATGACCGTAGTTTGAGGAGTTCATGTATTCACTATGTGCTAATGCTTTGTTCCGGTTCTCTATTAAAAGGAGGCCTTAATATCCCTTAGTTTCCACTAGGACCCCGTTGCCACGGGAGGGTAGGACAAAAGATGTCATGCAAGTTCTTTTCCATAAGCACGTATGACTATTTACGGAATACATGGCTACATTACATTGATGAACTGGAGCTAGTCCTGTGTCACCCTATGTTATAGCTATTACATGAGGAATCGCATCCGGCATAATTATCCATCACTGATCCATTACCTATGAGCTTTTCACATATTGTTTTTCACTTATTTACTTTTCCGTTGCTATTGTTACAATCACTACAAAACCCAAAAACATTACTTTTGCTACCGTTACCTTTATTATCATACTACTTTGCTACTAAATACTTTGCTGCAGATACTAAGTTATCCAGGTGTGGTTGAATTGACAACTCAACTGCTAATACTCAAGAATATTCTTTGGCTCCCCTTGTGTCGAATCAATAAATTTGGGTTGAATACTTTACCCTCGAAAGCTGTTGCGATCCCCTACACTTGTGGGTTATCAGGGGCATTGCTCCTCTGACGGGTACTCTGGAACGGTCTCCAGAGCAAGACCTATCGAGAAGGACGGTGCCAGCAATCAATGCACAAGCATATGCAACAATATGATGTGTGAACTTGCCTTGAAGATGTGATGTGGTTTGTGGTAATGCAACTAGCATTCATTCTGAATAAAGTTCATTTGAACCAAGGGTTCAAATGCAAGCCTAGATTAAACCCTTTAGAATGTATATTTTATTTATTTTCCTATATTCAGTAGGTATAACTTGGTTTGTGATGCATGAAAATGGTACATATGGATAGACTGAATATTTTTGACAATTTTTCATATACAAATTATTTCAATCCAAGCTACGGTTTAATTCTATTATTTTTTTGAAATTTCTAGAATTTCTTGAATTATAAATAATCCAAATAATCATTTACTGCGTCCGCACTGCGTCATGCATGTGTCAACAAGCCAACTATGCCGACTGGGGTCAAACCTGACGTGCAAGGCCGACACGTTAGTGACACAAGGTTTAAACAGGGGGTCAAATTAGCCTAACTAAAAGATTAGGGGTGTCGGGGCCCACTGCTAGGGGTAGTGTGGTGGCTAATTAGGGGGGGCGGGGGTTAGTCCTAATGACATGCCATGTCGGTTGTCGCTAGAGTTAGGCCGGCAGCGACCGAAACCACGGCGGGAACTCACCGGACATGCGTAACAGGCGGCGGCTAGGTGCAGGGAGACCACCAAGACGTAGCCCTGCACTCCCACACATCTAGGGGAGGTAGCACAGGGTTGCGAGGTGCCCAGAGTTGAACTCGGCAAGCACATTCGCGGCGGCCGGAGCTACGGTTCGACGAAACGGAGCGCACGGAGCACGACATGAAGTGTAGGCAGTGGCGTTGGGTTCGTGGGAACTTGCTGAGCTCGCAGAAGGGCTCAGATGCGAGCTGTGGCCATGGCGGGTGTGGCAGCTAGGGCGAGCAATCAAACGTGGGAGCAAGGGGGAACAGCGGCGGGGCTGACAGCGGATCCGGAAATGTCGACAACGAGCTCTGGGAAGGTCTGGTGCAGCCGGAACGTCGATGACGATCTCGGACGGCCAATGATGAAGACTAGGGCATAGGCGGCTCCACAATGTGTACGACGATGCATAGCTCGACGGAGAGTGAGGGAGTCCTAGACTAGGGGGTGTCCGGACAGCCGGACTATCATTATCCGCCGGACTCCAAGACTACGAAGATACAAGATTGAAGACTCCGTCCCGTGTCCGGATGGGACTTTCCTTGGCGTGGAAGGCAAGCTTGGCAATACGGATATGTAGATCTCCTACCATTGTAACCAACTCTGTGTAACCCTAGCCTCCTCCGGTGTCTATATAAACCGGAGGGCTTTAGTCCGTAGGGACAACATACATTACAACAATCATACCATAGGTTAGCTTCTAGGGTTTAGCCTCCTTGATCTCGTGGTAGTTCCACTCTTGTACTACCCATATCATCAATATTAATCAAGCAGGACATAGGGTTTTACCTCCATCGAGAGGGCCCGAACCTGGGTAAAAACATCGTGTCCCTCATCTCCTGTTACCATCCGCCTAGACGCACAGTTCGGGACCCCCTACCCGAGATCCGCCGGTTTTGACACCGACATTGGTGCTTTCATTGAGAGTTCCTCTGTGTCGTCACCGATAGGCTTGTGGCATCTTCAACCAGCAAGGCTGTCCAGGGTGAGACTTTTCTCCCCGGACAGATCTTTGTATTCGGCGGCTTCGCACTGCGGGCCAATTCACTTGGCCATCTGGAGCAGATCGAAAGCTACGCCCCTGGCCGTCAGGTCAGATTTGGAAGCTTAAACTTCACAGCCGATTTCCGCGGAGACTTGATCTTCGACGGACTCGAGCCGCAGCCGAGCGCGCCGCACTGTAACGACGGGCATGATCTAGCTCTGCCACCGAACAGTGCCTTGGTGGCCGCACACGGGTCCGCTTCGGCCATTAGCCTGGAGCCGATCGCCCAGATCGAGGGCCGGTGGATAGACGCCGCCCTGGGGGCTTCAACATCCATGGCGATGGAGCCGAACACTAATCTTGTCCCCTGCGAAACTCGTGATTCCGAGGCGCCGGACTCCTCGCCGGACTCCGAACCTCCCGCGCCCCTACCTATCGATCCGGATTGGGCGCCGGTTATGGAATTCACCGCCGCGGACATCTTCCAATACTCGCCTTCTGACGATATCCTAAATTCACTAAAGCATCTCTCGTTATCAGGAGAGTCCTGGCTGGACTATGGCCAGGATGGTTGGGGTACGGACGACGAAGAAATTCAGAGCCCACCCACCACCCACTTTGTAGCCACTATTGACGATCTAACCGACATGGTTGACTACGACTCCGAAGACATCGACGCTATGGACGACGATGCCGGAGCCGAACAAAAAATAGAGCTTATACAGCACGGCAGGACCAACTCGTCGCATGACATATATATGGTGGACACCCCAAAGGTGAGCGATAACGAGGACCAACGGGCAGCGGCAGAAGATGACCCCGCCGATAAACGACCAAAACGGTGGCGCAGACGCCGCCCTAAGTCCCGCCTCGACGACAACAATGCTCCCAAGGAGCCCGCAATACGGCAGAGCTCACAAGCGGACGACGAACATGCAGATAAGCAACCGTCCGAACATGACGAGTCAGATAATCAGTCCAGGCCCGGCAAAAACAACAGCCCGGACGACCTCATGCCGGACACGCCGCCGGAGAGCAAGAACCTTCGGAAAAGACTTGTCAGTACTGCAAGAAGCCTGAAGAAGGAAAAACGGAGGCTCAATGCAGCGGAAGACACACTCAGAATGAGATGGAGCAAAGTGCTCAAAACCGCAGATAAGTACGGCAATGACCACCAATCAAAGAGCTACCCGAAGCGTAAGCTGCTACCAGAATTCGACGAGGAGGCCATAGAGCCTCCACCGTCCAAAAATAAAGGGGCTGCCTGGTCGGATAGACGGCCAGATGATAGGCCAAATTCTGACAGCGGCGCCACACATAAACCAACCAACGAACTTGGAAGGATAGATGGCCCAACCAGGTCCATCTACGGGCCAAAGGAGAAGGCCCCAAGAAGCAAGGCAACACGTCAAGTGCCCGATGATAGCGGCAAACACAAATATAAGGGCGCCGCACACCCACTATGTTTCACCGATGAGGTGCTGGACCATGAATCACCAGCAGGGTTTAAACCCATAAACATAGAGGCCTACGATGGAACAACAGACCCTGGAGTCTGGATAGAAGATTATATACTGCACATACACATGGCAAGAGGAGACGATCTCCACGCCATAAAATACCTACCCCTCAAGCTCAAAGGGCCAGCCCGTCATTGGCATAAAAGCCTCCCAGAAAACACTGTTGGAAGTTGGGAAGAGCTTGAGGACGCGTTTAGAGCAAATTTTCAAGGGACTTACGTCCGTCCTCCGGATGCAGATGATCTAAGTCATATAACTCAACAGCCTGGAGAGTCAGCGCGGAAATTCTGGAACAGGTTCCTTACCAAAAAGAACCAAATAGTCGACTGTCCGGACGCCGAAGCCCTAGCAGCTTTCAAGCATAATGTCCGAGACGAATGGCTTGCCAGGCACCTCGGTCAAGAGAAACCAAGGACAATGTCCGCACTAACAAGCCTCATGACCCGCTTCTGTGCGGGAGAAGATAGCTGGCTAGCAAGATGCAGCACCAGCAACCCAAGTACATCCGAGATAAGAGATGGAAACGGAAAATCATGGCGCAGAAAAGAGCAGCGCCGGAATAAAGAGAAAAGCCCAAAGAGCACGGCCGTCAACGCCGGATTCAAAAGCTCGCGGCCCAACAACAAAACACAGCCTCTCAAGGATGACAGTGACGAATTGTCCAACTTAAACAAGATTTTGGGTCGGATATGTCAAATCCACAGTACCCCCGGAAGGCCTGCAAATCACACCCACAGGGATTGTTGGGTTTTTAAACAGTCCGGCCGACTAAATGCCGAACACAAGGGGCTCGACGCGTCAAGCGAAGAAGATAAACCCCACCAGCAGAGCACCGGAAAAAAAAAGACTTTCCTACAAGAGGTCAAAACAGTAAACTCACTTAATGTGATAATACGAAAAAACAATGCGACACTTCCTAAAAAGAGCTTCGCGCGGTCCAAACCAGCAAACCATAGAGATTGGATATCAAAGCCAATCACTTTCGACCACCTGGACTACTCCAGAAGCGTTCGAAACGCGGGACAGACTCCCCTGATATTGAATCCCATAATAGACGGATTACAATTTACTAACGTCCTAATGGACGGAGGCAGCGACTTAAACCTGCTATATTCAAACACAATCCGTAGGATGGGGATAGACCCTACCAAAATCCGACACAGCCGATCTTCCTTCAAAGGAGTAACGCCAGGCCCTCACGCCAAGTGCACAGGCTCTATATTACTAGAAGTCGTGTTCGGGTCGCCGAACAATTTTCGACGTGAAAAATTAATTTTTCACATCGTCCCATTCGAAAGTGAATATCAAGCACTCTTGGTACGAAAGGCTTTTGTCCGCTTCAACGCCATACCGCATTACGCGTCTCTTACACTCAAGATGCCCGGTCCGCATGGCATCATTTCAGTGCGAGGGTCACTTAAAGACCCCGGACTCGGATAGACGAATCCGGCTTCAGCAGGCTAGGGGCTCCCTAGCCGCATACCTCTTCACAGGGGGTTGTGCGCACAAACAACCGCGGGTTCATTCAAACCCCGCTTTAATTATTCATATTTCTTCTTTCACACATATTTTTCGCACGATTTATTTTCAAACTAAACGTTCCCCTCTTTTTATAGATGAACAACATGCATACCCGTCCAGAATAAACGGCACAACGATGACACAGGCGCAGACGTGCAGTAGGGACCCGTTGTGAGGATTCTTTTCAGATTAAGACCCTGCGTAAACCTTTTTTACTGTCTTTTGTTGTTATTCTCCCTTGGTTTCTTCCTATAGCCAAAGCGGAGCCTGACGTTTTGGCATCGGCCGCGTCAGAAGACCATGCCCGTACCTAGACACTAGGGGCTTAGGGCATCTCTGCCCATTATTATAAAGACCGAACACCTTAGGGAGTGTTCGGTGTCTCGAGTTAGGCATTATATGCATCAGCTCTGAATCATGTCTTTGGTCAAATGTTGGGTTTGCCCGGCTCCTTTGTTTTGCTACCTTACGTTCCGTATCACCGGCTAATGTGGCACCTGGAGAACTACTGCGATTGTGCCCCAGTTCGGCTGGGCGAGCACCTCAGTAGAGAAAGCCGAAAACTGACTGTCATGATACAGCGAGAGACTGGTCAATCACTCGATCGACTACCGGAATGTTTAGAATTCCCCGCTTTGACGAAGGACCGTTTCCCGGTCAGGCACACACGCACCCCGAATTCGGAGATGTGCGGGGCCACCAGGGGCTATATCGTAGCCCCACCCTCGAGCTCTACTGGCTAAGTGAAAGTGATAAAGCATTATAGTCCGGATTGCCTCGTTCGCTACGCTACCACCTCCTTAAACAGGACCGAAACGTCGGATTAAGTGTGTAAACGAGCTATTTTTGCGAACACCCCCGCACCCTGTGTGTGGGGGCTGAAGCCGAAGACTGCAATCTTTCAAGTTATACAAATGTATACGTAAACGGCCGCACAGGAGAAGTTTTACTACTTGGGACGCACAAGTATAAAAAGCAGTTATAACATAATCATCGTTTTACAAGCTAATACGTTCATTTGAACGTGACATTTTTCGAGCACTGCGACTCTATTACACGAGCGCCATGCATAACTTCCCCAAAATAGTGCTCGGCGGGGAGTCGGTTTTCATCTGAATCCTGGGCGGCAACAGCGGTGGCATCCATCTCCGGACAGTGCGCCTTCATACGGGCAAGAGCCATTCGCGCGCCCTCGATGCAGGCCGACCGCTTCATCTCCTTTATATGCGGCACCGCTCCAAGGAATTGCTGCAGTAAGCCGAAGTAGCTCGTCGCCTTGGGCCTCTCTGGCCACACATGAGCCACGATGTCAGTCATGGCAAGTCCGGACAATCTATTTAGTTCGGCCCATTCGGCCAACCGGTCTGTCAACGAAAGTGAGTGGCCCGAACTATGGAATTGAGACCAGTATAGCTCTTCCATCTTGTGATCCTCCTGGCTCCGGAAGTGCTCAACGGCATCAGCCGCACTTGCAGCTAAGTCCATATACGGATCCTCCGGACTCCACAGCCGCTCAAATTGAGCATATTTTCCATCCATAAACCGGCGACATAGCAGAAAAGGCTTGCCAGCCACGATATCTCCGGCTTGGCGCAGTTCCTCCCTCATAGCCCGCATTGCAGAGCGGGCATCCTTGGCTTTGGCGGTGGCCTTCTTCAGGTCTTCCCGCTCCGATAAGCGCTCCTTTTCAAGAGCCTCATTGCGGTCGGCAGCATCCTTTACTTTCATGGCCAATTCGGCCACCTCCGCCCTGCTTAGGCAGTGCGCAGCCCTTTCGGCTTTCAACTCCTCGGCCGCCCTCGAGGCAGCCACATCACTCCTTCGGGCTTGCTCCTTGGCTAGAGCAAGTTCAGCCCGAAGGCTCTCCATAGCAGCAGCACCGTCTATACAACAGCATATAATTTATCAGAGGAGGGTTTCGACCCCCTTAAATAAAGCGACTGCGGAGAACTCATTTACCTTGCGACTCGTCAAGTCGCCGGTTGACAAGTGCGATGTCCGCATCCGCCATGTCAAGTTGCCGACTCAACTCGGCAAACTCACTAGTCCGGCTAGCCCTCGGACTATCCGCCACCTGCATAGGAATGGCGGCATTCATTATTTGCGATTTCGATCCTCGGCACGCTGTCGCTCCCGACAACCTACCGAGTCCCAGGGGCTACTATCTATACAGGGCGCACTTTTATATGCAGAACTGTTAAAAGACAAATGGGTGCGTCATTCTCGCATACCTCAAATCCCGCCAGCAAACTCATGGCGGCATTGCGCAATCCGCTCTCGGCGGACGAAATCCTTCCAATCACCATACGCATCAACGCACGGTGATCTTCTGAAATGGACGCCCTCTCAAGAAGATTCTTTAGTTCTCCCGGCCGGATACTAGTGGGTGACGATCTCTCGGGCCCCTCCAGACTCGGGGATACCCTCCGTGACGATACTTCAGGCTCGCCCGCCTTATCTGACGGCGCTGCAGACGGAGGCGTATCACCCTCCATCATCTCCGGAAGAAGGTCTCCCGAAGACGAACTCCTCTGAGAAGGCTGCAGATCCGAACTGCAATATAAATATTTCGGTCACCCACAGAGGCACAAATGAAGGCATTTTCTTACTAATTAATTCCCTTTTTCATACTCACGGCTCGCTGGAGGGCTGATCCTTTGGCGATGATTGTGCATCCAGATTCTCTCCGGACGCCGGACCCCCCGGTGAAGATCTCTTCCCGCCCTTAGGGGCTTTGGCCTCCGGATCTTTGGAGGCAGTCCTCTTCTCCCCCTGGAGGGAGGGGCTCTTGATTCCCCCCTCCTCAGACGCCCCTTTGGGCGAAATATTAGCTCCTCTGTTTTCCCCTTCGCCCCCTTCTGTGGGTGCGACCTCCAACATTCTGACCAGCACGGGCTCCAGTGCGGTCTCTGGGAGGGGGGCCGGACACCTTATCAGCCTTGATCGCGCCACCCATTCCTGTGAAGAGTGATGAGTCAGGAGGCGAACTCTAGAAAGGCATATGAACAGAAAGTCCGGACTCCGAGCTATTTACCTGAGTATCCGGGCGATTGCGGCTTAGGCCCGCGTCCTCGGCTAATTCCGGACACGCCACCTGCGGTCCGAAGAACAACTTGTACATCTCCACGGGTGTCGCACCCATAAAGTGTTGGAGAATCCGAGGTCCCTCCGGGTTGAACTCCCATAGATGGAGAGGACGGCGTTTGCAGGGCAGAAGATGCCTGATCAGCATAACCTGCATCACCACGATCAAGTCGATCTCCCTCGCTTGTAGGTCTCGAATCCGGCCCTGCAGTGAGGGCACGTCTTCGGACGGCCCCCAATTGAGCCCTTGGTTGACCCACGACACCAGCTAGCGTGGAGGTCCCGGGCGGAATAAAGGCGTCGGCTTTTGCCTGCTGCCCTTCGTAGCGGTAATATAGAACCACTCCTGCTGCCACAATCCGAGTTCCTCTTGGAAGGAACCTTCGGGCCACGGGGCATCGGCCTTTTTGCTTATGGTCGCCCCGCCGCACTCCGCTTGACGCCCCCCGATCATCTTCGGCTCCACCTTGAAGGTCTTCAGCCACAGGCTGAAGTGGGGAGTGACGCGGAGGAAGGCTTCGCAGACGATAATGAATGCGGAGATGTGGAGGATGGACTCCAGAGCCAAGTCGTGAAAGTCCAGCCCATAATAGAACATGAGTCCTCTCACGAAGGGGTCCGTCGGGAAGCCTAAACCCCGACGGAGGTGGGATACGAAGACAACGAACTCACCGGGCTCGGGGGCGGGCACGGCCTGTCCTTGGGCGGGCAACCTGTGCGAAACCTCGTAAGCCAGGTACTTGGCCTCACGTAACTTCGATATGTCCTCCTCTGTAACGGAGGAGGGCATACACCGGCCCTGGAGGTCGGAGCCGGACATGGTTAAGGATCCGAAGCGCTCGAATCTGAGGCTCTGGGTGTTGGAACTGGGAGCGAGGAGGAGATTCGATGCGAGATTGAAGAACAAGGGCAGGCCTTGGTCCTCTTATAAAGGGGAAGAAATACCAAGTGCCGTCTCCGTGAGCGTTTGGGATTCACCTTCGATAGAGGAGGCATGGCGACGGGAACGGTTGGGTTACCCACGCACGTATTGATGAGAATCCTGGAATAAGGGGAACACGATCTCTGCTTTGACAAGACGTGCCAAGGAAACCGCCTCGCTAAACATGCTGAGGTGGTATAGTAAAAAACAATTCAAACGAAGGCTTGGTAGCGGTGTCATGTCATGCCGCATAATACGTCAGCAGATTGAACTAAGTGTACATTTTATTCTCTCTACGGTGGAATGTGGAATTTATTTTGCAGAGCCAGACACTATCCTGGTGTTCATGATCTTCTCTGGATTATTCAAGGGAGGAACCCGCCTTGCAATGCCGAACATTATGCGCGCCGGACTTATCGTCATTGAAGCCTGGTTCAGGGGCTACTGAGGGAGTCCTGGACTAGGGGGTGTCCGGACAGCCGGACTATCATTATCCGCCGGACTCCAAGACTACGAAGATACAAGATTGAAGACTCCATCCTGTGTCCGGATGGGACTTTCCTTGGCGTGGAAGGCAAGCTTGGCAATACGGATATGTAGATATCCTACCATTGTAACTGACTCTGTGTAACCCTAGCCTCCTCCGGTGTCTATATAAACCGGAGGGCTTTAGTCCGTAGGGACAACATACATTACAACAATCATACCATAGGCTAGTTTCTAGGGTTTAGCCTCCTTGATCTCGTGGTAGATCCACTCTTGTACTACCCATATCATCAATATTAATCAAGCAGCACGTAGGGTTTTACCTCCATCGAGAGGGCCCGAACCTGGGTAAAAACATCATGTCCCTCGTCTCCTGTTACCATCCACCTAGACGCACAGTTCGGGACCCCCTACCTGAGATCCGCCGGTTTTGACACCGACAGAGAGGATGAGGGAGACTTAGCGAAGCTTGTGAACACGTCAGAGAGGCAGGCCGTGGCGGTGGGCGCGGTAACAGCAAGCGGCAGCGATGGTAGCGCTTAGTTGTGGCGAGGATCAATTGAGGAGAGGGCGAGGGGGAGAGTGAGGGGGTCGGACGGATCCTGATGGCAGCGAGGAGGTTAGCGGTGGCGTCGCGCTGGCTAGGGGAGGCCAGACAGGTTGTAGCGTGCCGCGCCGAACGTGCATGCGTGCGCTGGGCACTGGCCCCATCCGACTTGGAGGAGGAGGGAGACGACTGGCACTGAGCTAGTGGGCCTCACAGTGTGAGGCCGGCCAGTGAGCTTCTAGGTAAGTTTCCCCCCTTTTCTTATTTGTTTTCTGTTTTTTTCTTTTCTGCCATTTGTTTTGATTGAGTTTTAGGAACTAAATAAGTTTTGTTGCTTCCGATAATTTTTGCATGGACTAAAGGGGTCATTCCAAAGTCCCTCACAAAAAATCAGAATTATCGAAGCAATAAATATTTGTAGCATTTATTTGCTCCAATTCAAAATACAGTATGTGTTAACTCAAAAATCTAAAATGTCAAGGAAAAATGTACATCATCTCTGCTTACTATTTCCAGCATTTTGAAAAAATGATGAACATTTTTTATGGCCACTTTGGGTTCGCTGAAAATAATTTAGTTGAACCTATTTGAATTCCTTTGATGCCAGGGTTTGATCATCCTATTTAAAATTTCAAATAAATTTATACATGATGCAACACATCAATGGCTAGTCTAGAGCAAACCAGACTAGGGATGTGACACAAATAAACTGATGTAGACATTTCATCGAACACCTTGCGTTGCTCAAATAATGATGTTTCATGTTACTTGAAGTAGATGGGTCAGCCACAATATATATGTACCTCGATCGGAGACGGCTCGGTGATGCCGGTGGCGGTGGTGTTGGAGTACAATGGGCACGCCGGCGACGGTGTTTGAGGAGATCTAGGGGCTGATGGCGTTGTCGGACTAGAGCGTGGGCACGTGACGATGACCCCATAGTGGCACCCTAGGCTCTTGCTTAGCTGTGCAAGCATGGCAAGCGAGCACATGGTGGCGGCGGTAGTGGCGGCGTAGAAGGCGAGCACGCCGGTGAAGTCAAGTCAATGGCACGCGACCGAGAGGAAGAACTCTGGTGAGTTCTTCGTCATGTTCTGCCTCTCCTCTCAACGGGTAGAGCTTGTCATGTTCTTCCTCTCCTCTCAACGGTTGAGCTCGGCCGATAGGAAGTACTGATGATCAGTTCTAGATATTGTGTCTGAGGTATTATCTCGAAGGATAGTACGCCTCGTCATGTTCTTTCACTCCTTGATCTAGACGGCGCCTTGATATTCCCCTGACGTCGGACTCGAGGTGCCATCTTGAAGGATAGAATTCCTCATCCTATTCTTCCTGTCCTTGATCTGCACAACGTGAGGGGTGTCCTCTTGGACGAATGAATTCTTTGTCCTATTCTTCCTCCTATCCTTCCCTCTTACCAGAACCTCATAAGGATCCTCGACCAGAAGCCTTTCAAGATCAAGAGTCCTTGGATCCCCTGGAAGCGTAGCCGGGGGACCTCATTTTCTTGGCCCACTCACGCCAAACATGTGGCAAACAAGGGTAGAGTCAGCCATCATATAGAGGAGAAGGGAGTAATCGTGAAAATCAAACTCAAATGGGGTAGAAAGACGAAAAATTTCAATAGGAATGGCATGGCTTAAACCAATGTCCTCGGCTCTGGCAGGGAAGCAGTTCTTCTTGGGCTTGAACAAGAGCTTCCACATTCCACATATGTCCTCTCACAGGAAGAATTCTCAAAACACCACCTCGTCCTCGGTCTTGAAGTCCCACATTGAAATAGCTTGGACTTCAAGCGGGAGGATCTAACAATATAACGTCACATGGATTACATCCACTAGACTGATGCCCTCACCTACCATAGCCCTATTTTTGCGCTGAAGCGCCTTCAATTTCCTCGGTTCCCCTTGGCAAAGCCCCCTGTCCGACCAGGAAACCAGCCTCCTCAGCGGTTCAGTTGAGAAGGGGAAATAACGTCCGCGGCTCTCAGTAGAGGAATCTACTATATAGAACCATCACTGCGGCAGGATGATGCTAACGTGACACTACGATCAGAGACCATTTGATGAAAATGTGTGCAATGCATTAATCTCAAACGGTGATGTAAAAAAACCATAAAAAAAGATGCAAAACGTTTGCGATGGCGGAGACATCAAACACGGTTCAGATTTTAGTTGCGTGTGCAATTCAGGGCATAAGGTTAATCCATACAAACTATTTGTGATGAGACAAAACAATAGAAACGGGCAGCCATATCAAGGTGTGTGAGATATACGACATACAGTTTGCTCAGATGAACTGTTTGCTATTAGGGAGTGCGACAGAAACGGTTAGCCAGATCAAGTTGTGTGTGATATACGACATACGGTTCACGCGGACGAACTATTCTCGATTAGGGAACACAATAGAAATGGTCCAACTTAACAAGATGTGTGTGATATGTGACATACAGTTCACATTGATGAATTGTTTGCGATGAGCCAAAAGAACACAAACGAGTGGTGTAAACAAGATGTGTGTGATATGCAGCAAACATCCCACTCAGATGAACTGTTTGCGATGAGAAATTACAACATAGACGGTTACTATAGTTAATTCGTGTGCGATTCTGTGTGTACAAAAAACTTTCAAAAATGCAAACTAGTTGCTTGCGGTGGCTAGGAGTATCACACACGACGCGTCTGCGAGTACTCGTGTGCGATGACTAGTAAGTTACACATAAGTTTCTGTATGTTAAGACGTGTGTTCATTTACAATATAGACAGTTAATATGCAAATGCCTTCTGGACATCGTTGTTGATCACCACGTCCAAAACATGGACGTCCTCTACTCTACAGCTCTATCGGGCACATGCTTAAACTCAATGAACTATGTACGATACTAATACTTTCCATGAAAATTTAATAACCTGGCTAACAACATTTGAGTAACATATATATAGTGGTTACACTATTTGACCAAAGGAGGATCTTCATAACACTGTTTTGACAACCATATGGTCCATATCTATATACTTAACATAGTAACAACTATCACATTTTAAGAGGCTGAGGGTCGACAACCATATGGTCCATATCTACATACTTAACATAGTAACAGCTAGCACGTTTTAAGAGGCCGAGGGCTAACAACCATAACTATCCGCTGGAAGCAGCTTGATCACGGTGACTTGGCATCTCATCAATGAATAGGAAGAACCCTCATGTGCCATGGTAGAGCATGAGTATAATAGTGTCTCCAATTTTCCAATATAGATCCATTGCCATGACAAGCGAGAACTTGTTAATTTGAATGTTTCCTTTTCCGCGAGAAATCAGTACCTTGCAATCACTTTGGCATTATTAGCAGGCACAAGTTTAATTCGACCACGCCAGGAAATCAATCTAGGAATAACTACAACAAGCAATTTCTGTCAAAATGTAGAATGAAAACCAATTGTAACATATCATTGAAGATATATATAGTTTACAAGCATAACATAAAAATAAGACTTTGTACCAGCTTTTTGTGCACACAATTGGTCTTGTTCAATGTGCACCATAGGTATAATTAATCCCATCCAAAATCCAACGTTCATACGTTGTGCTATCTCTATCAGATTATCAACAAAGTTTATGACATGCTTCAAGTCCTTTGAGTGAAATTTGTTACGCTTAGTAACATACAGATCATTAATCATGCATCCAACATATACTGCTTAAAAGGTGGAAAGGTATTATTTATTCAGAACATGGCAGAAGAATATATAGTGCGCATAAATTGGTGAATAGAATTTGTTACTGCCTAGGAGCCGAGTCAAAAAATGAAATCATAATTGGTTGCTTAGTGATCAATTAGGTAGTACAAATACCCTGATTTTGCTATGTAATATGCCAGCACGGAGAAATTTGAAAGGACACTAACCTCGATCAGACGTTGATTGGCTGATCACGTTGGGGAAGTAAACATCCATGTTAATTAGACCAGGCTGTGGTGCACGCACTAGAATTTTATTGCCAGCTTTCAGTTCCTAACACTTAGACATTTTTCTCCAAAGGTCCGCATCAAAATAGGATTGACCATCTTTATCAAGTTTTATGCTAATTGTCATTGTAAAATCCATGTTGCGTTGTCAATATGACATCCATGGAGTCATCAACAATGTAAAGCCCAAGATTTCCTTATACTCATGTTCTTGCAAAGCAAGGTTTTTACTGGTTGAAATGAAAATTAAGATCATAAATTAGATATACTAAAATAACAAAGCAAGATGCAAATATGGGACTAACTGATAAAACATATCAATATATAGGTGAAAGCAAAGTAAAAAAATATAATTAAAAATAGATAATGTGACAGAGATTTGATGCAAATATGAGAGTAAGTGAATGAACAATACATCATAAATTTGCCTAATGTAGGGGAAAAAATCGGCTTCGACATCAGGGTGCACGTGGCACCGTACCTTTTATCTAGAGGTAGCAATAGACGACATATGTTCACAAATTTAGGCCATGCCGACCATGGTAGGGTGAGATTGAACATAACAGGCGCTTCCTGAAGTCATTCGGAATGGTGAGATAGAACTTCGTTTCTGACTGGCCGCGGACACACTTGCCCGATTTGTGCTCGGACTGTGGAAACATGAATGAAAACCCTCGAACCAACTAGAAGAAAAATGAATCCACGGTTTCCGCCGGTTGATTAACAGCGATGGATGTATTTCGATAAGAGATGAATGAATATTTTGCTAAATTGATTACCTTCTTCATGAGAAAAATCCCTGGCCCAATCCCGCAGAAAACCCCATCGACCGGAGTCTAGAATGTTGGTGCAAGTCGAAACAGATACGCGGCGGCAAGCGGTAGGGGCGAAATCTCGTGTCGTTTGGACCGCGACCTCCGCCCGCCGCCGACAGCCGTCGAGCTTAGGTGTCCACCGCGAAAGAAGTTGACGCAGTGGAGAGTTGTGGACGTGTCCGTGGCGAGTGGGTGGCGACGAAGTGGGCAAGGGTTTTCTTCTTCCTTTTGCATGTGTGCGTGAACACACAGGTTCGCAGAGGCCATGGAGATGAATCATGTGTGATAGTAAATGACCGAGGTTGAAGGCGAAGCCAAATTTCCTTTGTCAATTATCCATGAGTTTTTTCTACGATGAATATAAACCCTGCAAATCACCGTGTTCAAATTTGGCATTTTTCGGCCTCATTTAACATATTTTGGGGATTATGTGCATTTTCTAGGCATTAATGCACACAATTCAAATTCAAACATTCGATGCATGAAAAGGTGCACGAGAACGGTCTGCAAAACCTTGCTCGTGTTATTTAGTAAATTCTCATGCCTTTTCCAAGGAATGGGCAGAGATTTCACGGAAATGTGTGTCAATAGTCAACGACAAACACGTCGTTTATTGGTTTTTCAACTGTAGAAAAATGAAATACATGATTGAAAAACATGACGGCTGGCATGGTGCCTTGGTATGGCCTCACCATGCCCTGGTAAATATTTGAGATGGTTTGGCTTATGTCGTCGTGCACGCCCTTCATAAATCAAACCATCACCGAGGAAGTTTCATGGTCTCGAGGGGGAAATCACCAAGATTGTAGGGGTTGGGATTAGAAATTTCCTTCCTAGTTTGTCATCCGGTTTTTTCTACAATCAACATACCCCCTCCAATGCAATGTGTTCAAATTTGGTATTTTTCCGGGCTCATTTACCATATTTAGGGGATTATGTGCATTTTCTAGGCATAAATCCACATAATTCAAATTCGAAAAATCGGTGCATGAAAAGATGAACAAGAACGGTATGGAAAACCATGCTCATGGTATTTAGTAAATTCTCATGCATTTTACAAGGAATGGGTAGAGATTTCAAGGGAATGTGTGGCAATAGTCAACCACAAACGTGTCGTTTACTATGTTATCAACTATAGAAAAATGAAATCCGTGCTTGAAAAACATGACGCCTGGCTAGGTGCCATGGTATGGCCTCACCGTGCCCTGGTAAAAAGCTGAGAAGGTTTGGTTTATGTCGTCATGCACGCCTGTCGTGGAAACGTCATGGCAGTTTTCCTAGGGTGAGCACTTTGTCGTGAGACCAACACATCTATGTGGTAGCTTGAGAGGGGTTGGTCTGGATGAGAGACGTGAAGCGGATCATCACACAAGACAAGGATTTCGACAGCTTCGGGCCCCGGGAAATATCATCCGGTAATAACCCTACATGTTGTTTGTGGATAGGTCTCATTATGCTCATGAGGGAGTCACTGCATAAGCCGGCTCCCCTTTAGTTGTGTCTAGTCTTAGCGATTATTTTCTTGCTTGTCCCTCTTTGGGTGCCCTGCCCCTCCTTATATATGTTGAAGGGGCGGGTTACATGACTAGTCCTAGTATGATTAGGATTACTCTATTACAAGTGGAGTCCTAGTCTTGCTTCCTTCGTAAGGGAATATTTCTTATTATTTCCTCTTAAGCCGGCACACCATAACATGAGCTGGCCCTCTGGGCCTTGGGCCTAGTCCTCTATATGACCCGCCATCGGGGCCATTAGTGAGTCGTCGGGCTCATGAGTTTCGTCAGACCAGTGAGTCGCCAAGTGTCAGCCAGGTCTCTGGTGAGCCGCCAAGTCTGGCCGGGTCATATTTCTGGCCGGGTCATACCGCGGGGTATATCCCCGACATTAGCCCCTAGTTTAATTTGGATTTATCCATGTTAAACTCATCCTACAGAATAACTCAAGAACAAATTTGACAGGTTGTGCTCCGGGTTAAGAATTCTTGTAAGCCGGCACCTGATCAACCTTAATTCCTTGTCATTTTCCTCCTGGATGCGTGTCCATGATCTCATAGTAAATCTCTTTTAGAAGATATATTCAAACTTTGCCAATACAAAAATCCGGGCACTTCTTCTGAAAAATCCGGGTTAATAGGCCAGCTTGATAGTCAATTTGCTGACATTGGCTCTTGTAGAGAAATATTATAAGAAATAATCCATTTGAGTCGGCCTTCAATGCTTTGACTTGACAAAAATATTGGTATTGAAATACTCATATGATTTTTAGCCGGCTTGAAGATTTAGAAACTTGCCAATTTATGATTACCAAAATTGTCGGGTTATAAATAGATGATGCTGAGTCATAATTGTTGCTGATGCTGGGTCATAATTATTGTTGATGTCGGGTCATGATTGTTGCAGACACCGGGTCAATCTAGTCTGCTCAAAATTGAGAATTTGAAGAATTTTGTCCATTATATGTATATCACCTGCAGCCCCCAAGTGCCGGGTTGTCATGCTTTTAGCAACCTGGCACTTGTAATTGCCTTATGCTCATAAAAAATTCAACCAGTGTAGCCCCCAAGTGCCGAGTCATTATGCAATAATGAGCATGGACTTTGTAAATATGATCATGTAGACTTGAGCAGCAACGTGTAGCCCCCAAGGGCCGGCTCAGTAAGATAATACTGATCTGGGACTTTGTATATAATTCATTGGTAATAACATCATACGACCATGGGCCTTGAACCCACATCAATAAGGTTAAGAGCTTTGTCCTCTAACAACAAAGTAGTGGATCTTTCAATATAATGGACTAAGGCTTGTGTACCTTGAATTTTTGACAGGAGCAATTGGTAATCCCCAAGGGCCGGCTCATTATAATGTGATGAGCCGGATCTTCAGCAAAGTGAGCCAAAAAATGACTTTGCATTAGCCCCCAAGTGCCATGGTGCATGCTGGCAGTGACATGGGACTTGCATATTTGATATAATCTCAATCTGAATAATGTAGCCCCCAAGTGCCGGGTCGTAAGCCTGCAGCGACTCGGGACTATTCCTTCCATTGTAGAATAAATCATATCCATTGATAAAATAATAGCCATTGGACTAAAGCAACTTTGAAAAGATCAATCATAACACTTATCAGTTGACAAGTAAATTCAGAGTTTAAATACTCGGTGGCTCTTGGCCGATGGCATTTTAATACGTCTCCATTGTAAGCCAAAAAATTTATAACCCAGCGGCGTATAGCCTTTGAGAAAATCCAGAACGGATAATCATTTTGATGCATCAATTTTAATGATGAGCTTGAACTTAATGAATTATATAAGTCATATTTCTGCAAATCCTTCATAGAGTTTAAACAACATATGCCCTGGCGACTTAACGTCAAAGCCAGGGCGGGTAACAACCCAAACATAATATAATCTTTATGCAATTATGGAAAAGACTAGGATTAAGGCCATTCAAGCCTAAACATACTGTCGACTTAACGTCAAAAGCCAGGGCGGGTTATCCAACCTCGCATATTTATATAATCAGGAAAACAAAGCTGTAGAAATTGGCTCATACTGCCGGCTTACATCACCGTATACAATAAGGGCAATAATCCAATGATTGATAAGCGCATGATTCGAATGGCGCAATCCAAAATAGACCGGCGACTTAAAATCCATAGCCAGGACCGGTTTAAACATAATCATGTATAAACAAGATCATACCTGTGATATTGAATCGTACTGCCGGTTTATGATACCTGTGCAGTAAGGGTGATAACCCAAAACTTAGAAGCCAAACCTTCCAAGTATTAATATTGTCATATTCTGGCGACTTATCGTCCAAAGTCGAGCCGGGTTAAATAGAAACCACACATATATGCTTCAGATATGAGCAAAAAGTTTTAAGACAAACCGAAAAGACTGTTTTCAAAAACTTAAGTCAAACAGAGTGAAAAAGCAAGGCTTCTAATACGATCAGTAAGCCGGACCAAAAGGGGTTAAACTAGGATTCAAATACGATCAGGAAGCCCCCTAATGGTTTTGGCATTGCGCCGATCAAGAGGGTACCGACAGCTATGTTCTCTTTGGTTCGAATACGACCCATGTTTGAACAGGAAGCCCCCAAATGACCTTGAGAGTTTCTAACGACTCTGATTCGAATACGATCAAAGTCGGACCCAAAAGGGGTTAAGCTATGATTCGAATACGATCAAGAAGCCCCCTAGTGGGTTTGGCATTGCGCCGATCAAGATGGTACCGACATCTATGTTCTCTTTGGTTCGAATACGACCTACGTTTGAACAGGCAGCCCCCAAGTGACCATAAGGTTTGGCATTGCGCCAATCAAGAGGGTGCCGACAGTTATGTTCTCTTTGGTGAATACACCTATGTTTGAACAGGAATCCCCCAAGTGACCATGAAATGTTGGCATTGCGCCGATCAAGCCCCAGTTTGTCATTGAAGCGGGGTACCTATGTTTGAGTTGTGCCTTGCAACAGACTCTCTTTGGTCCCTTTAATTTTTTCTGAGAACTCGAACTTTGCGAGAGATAAATTCTTCTTGAGCCAGAATTTTTTCTGACGGTCTTTAAACTAGCAACTTTTACGGAGCCATGTCCATGTAGCCCCCGAGTCTTTAAGACGACTCAAATAGGTGACCGTGATATAGACCGGGTTGAGTCCTGTATTGGAGAACTTGCAAGCCAAAGTAATTGCTCTTATGAAGAAAATAATATGTAATATAAAAATGTACTGGATGGATTTCACCTGATATGTCAGGCCAAAAATTATCCACCGCGGAGTTGATAATCACCACAGTGAAGCTGAAATCAACCACAGACGAGTCGGCCGCGGGATCATACAGATGAGACGGTCGCAGCGTTGTAAGCCGGTACGGACGGGCGAGTCAATCGCAAGTGCTGACCTGGCAAGTTGATGTAGACCAAGCCACAGAAGCGGCAACTTGCGCACGTTCGTTGAACAGCTATGGCAAATAGATGTAAACTGGGCCACAAGGGCAGCAGCTCGCACACTTCCACTTGCCGGGTAATGTGGCACGGACAAATGTCGGGCGCAAAGGCTTCTATTGTGTGATCCATACCCGTGGTATAAACCATGTACGTTGTGAATAATTGTCATGCGTACAAAAATATATAGCAGGGCGGAGTAGTACTGCTCAGATGTTTTAATATGTACATCAGAATAGATTGGGTGAATAGCACCTGGTATCTTTATCAGATGAACGCAGATGCCGACGCTGGATAATGTTGGACATAGTTGATAAAATATCAGATGGTCGGTTCATCTGATGATGTACGTGCTGGTACTTATTCACCAAATCAAACGTGAGATACTTGACTGATTTGTGTGCATGCATCACGCCTTGGTCCTTTCCATCCAACAAAAAGTAGTAGTACTATTTCTTGATTCTCGCACAAACTCTGCTGGTATTTTATCCTTCACATGGGACGGAGAGTAGTAGCACTTGGTCTAACTCATATAACAGAATGCCCCCAGTTTGTTAGTAGCAGGAGAATTGATTTCTCTCTCTTTTTTAAATTCCAACGTGTCTAGAGCTACGGCGGCGGTTTTTGAGATAACTGAAACACCGCCGGCTTAGGACCGCGGTAGAAACAGAAGTAGAAGCGGCATGGATGCCGGCGGGTCAACGGGGAGGCAGCCCCGGATAGACAGCTGCGAAAGCGGCCAAGGTGGCTCAGGGGCGCAAGGCCGCAACTACAGCGAGCCATGGCGGAGGTAGCCGGTCGGCCCGGCGACTTGGTGAAGTCCAGGGGTCACGAGACAGTGACGGCTTGACGCTGGTACTGTAGCTGCGGAATGGCGTCAGCGGTTCGGAGTTGGCGACTCGCAATCGCCGGACGAAAACGCACTGATCCGAATTGGGACCTAAGTTGGCCTGATTTTTTTATTTTGGGTGACACCTGCGCCACGGGCTCCTTTGATTCAATGGAATTTTATAGGATTTCTGGACGATTGAAATCCTTAGTATATTTTCCTATGATGGTCCTTTGATTCATATGATTGAATCCCATAGGAATTTTTCCTATGGAATCTTTTGTACTACATTTCATAGGAAATCTAACATCCACTCCAACCTATTTTTACAATTCCTTTGTTTTTCATGTGCCATCAAACACTCATTGCTAATCCTACAGGATTCAAGTCGGAATGCCACTCCATTCCTATACTTTTTCTATTCCTATGTTTTCAAAATCCTACGAATCAAAGAGGCCCGTAGTTTCACTTGGATTTGCCTTGGGCATCAATTAAGTAATAGCTGATGTTTGTCTTAATGTGATGACGTAAACCAATGATAGTTCTTGATCTCCAGGTGATGAAGTAGTACTAATTTATTGAATTGACACCACTTACTCTTCTGGACTAGAGCATTTTTGAGACGGCGGATCAGTGGAATTTTGTCTTGGCCTCAGATCCCTGTGCCAGTCCATCTCGGACACAACTTTGACTGATTCTTTGTAAATTGACCATAAATGCCGCTCTGTTGGTCAGGTGCGCGCGTAACAATGAAAGACTGAACCAAGAACTGATTTTTTTGCCTCGCGTGAGGCACTAGTAGTAGTACAAACAGTCACAGAGGCTTCCGCTGAGCGCCGATTTTGGCCATACAAACTAGCAACAATCCAACTGTCCTGAGAAGCAAAGTAGTATTCGTCCGTCAGTACTTGAAGCGGTCCTGTAACACGGCTGCTGTGGGCAGAAGTTACGTGCTGCAGCGTTAACTTTCAGGCGGTGCGTAATGGGCATCCAGCCGGTCTCAGCGACCCGCGTCACCGCTCCAAAAAATTCAATCTGGCTTTGGACTGGATCGCTTGCCGGTTATATCAACTTGGCAACTTTGCGGCAACGTATCCGATGCAACTTTAGTTCCTCTTGGACCAAAAACCTCGTCGTACATCGAGCTCCAAGGTTAATCATGATTCGGAGCATAACATGGTGAATTTACTGGCTCTTGCGTATTGTTCCGTATTGGCTCTTCTTTATTATCTCATGTTGCAATCTCCTCAATTCCTGAACTTTGCGCTGGCTTTTATTCATCCGGCCATCGCGACCTTCTCGTTCCTTGAAGATCTCTCTCCAAGAATTCAACACCACCATGCGCAGGCCCCACGATGGGCGCCAACTGTCGTGAAAATGTCACGGCAGTTGTCCTAGTGTGAGGACTTAGTCGTGAGACCAACACATCTATGTGGTAGCTTCAGAGGGGTTGTTTGGTGATGAGAGATGCTATTTGTGGATAAGTCTCATTATGCTCATGAGGGAGTTGCTGCATAAGCCGGTTCACCTTTAGTTGTGTCTAGCCTTAACGATTATTTTGTTGTGTAGCGACCAGACCTCAAACAGTCTCGTCTCTGTGCATCAGTATTATCCCTGTATCGGTAATGCTGACACGCACAGTACTTGAGGATTTATAACAGAGTTTCAATCACACACTTATTACATGGAATGTCTCAAAAGAGAACTTATTACAACAATATGGCCTAAGGGCATCTAAAAACGATAACAGTGGAAGGCTTGGAAGATAAAGTGAGTCCATCAACTCCAACGTCATGACTGAGTGAACGACAACGACCTATAGCACCTTACTCGTCGTCTGAAAAATCTGCAACATGAAATGTTGCAGCCCGGAATGGGTCAGCACATGGAATATGCTGGCAATGTAACACATAGAGTAATGAATAGAATGAATGCTATCACTACATGCATATATGGCTGGTTGAAAGCTCTATGGTTACAGTTTTGCATAAAGCCAATTTTTCCCTACAGCGGAGGAATAAATTTTATTTAACTATCATGGTGGTTGACAAACATTGAGAAGGTTCCTCCAACTCAATCCCAATTAAGCTTCATCATTAAACCCAACAAATTAATTTAGAGTGATGAGGTCAACATGATAATCCAAGAACCAGATACTCAAGATGTCCATAACCGGGGACACGGCTAACCATCATTAGTTTGTACACTCTACAGAGGTTTGCGCACTTTTCCCCACAAGACTCGAACACATCCATGATCAGAGGATCTAGACATAGTCTTTCTGAAGTATTAACTCTCTACTCTGGGTAGACAGTACCACCTACAACCCACTACATCTGCTACTTTACCTCTTCAAGAGCTTCACGCAACTTACTCAACTACGCAAAAGCCCATATTGGCTTGAGGCTGCACACGGAAGTTTCTAGCAATAATCTTATGATCCCTTTGAGCCTGGGTGGCGAACCGTAGGATGATCATATGGGTACTCTGGGATATCCTAGGACAACACTGGATTCTCCAGGTGCCCTGACAACCACTGGGTACTTCAGGGTGCCTCAACCAATCCACCCAGATGTGTATTTAAGTAGGCACCTTATGTTAACCATTTAATTAACAAGGCAATATAAGCATAACATAGAAGTAACTCTCAAAAGTTTGATAATAAACAGGAGAATAGGTTCTACCTCATCATCTACTTCCCAATACCCACATTATAAACAGATCCAACCATGCAATGTTTGAGGGTTGATCTAATGCATAAAAACTGGGTAATAAAGTGGTATGATCAAAGTGTTACTTGCCTTGCTGATGACCCGCAAAACCTAGAGACTCGTAGTAGCACGCTTCGCACTCCGGGTACTCTATCGCAGACAAACAATAACATACATAAGCACTCAACTAGAAGCACAGGTAAAACTCAAATAAGAAGATCTAAACAGAAAGGTCAACTAAAGAACTCCGGCTTGCAAAAAGATCAAACGGAGCAACGAAACTCAAACTACGAAAGAAACAAGATCTGTTTGCTAATCTGGACGAAAGTCAAATTTTACAGTACCAAAACCTTGTTCAAGTTCGATAAACAGAAAGAGGGCTTCGAGGCGAAGATCTAGGCGCTTGAATCGCCTAAATCAGATAAACGAGCGAAAAGATAAGCTAAAACGAAGATCGGGGCAGAAATCACGATCGAAAATAATCGCAGAAATACCCGAGATAAATAAAACGTGACGAACAGGCTAACGAATGAACGTTTGCTGTCTACGGCTAACGGGTGAACAGCGTTCGTTAAAACGAACGTATGAACGAACGTCTACTATTTAACTAAACCGAAAAAAATGAACCGATTCAAAAAAACGAATCTAGGGTTTTCTAAAAAAACGTTCGATTTTCCGGTGAAAACCGATGGCGGCGGCGACTACCTCGTCGGAGGCGGGGTTGGTGGCGCCGGCGGCGAGCGGCTCCTGCGGCAGGGTCAGCGACTGCGGGCGGCAGCGGCGGCTCCGGCTCGGGACGGGCGGCGGCGGCGGGGCTGCGCGCGGCGGCTGCGGCGAGTGGCAGCGGGGATGTAGCGAGTGGCAGTGGTGGCGCGGCTTGCGGCGGGGTCGAGGCGGGGCGGGGCTTGGGTTCCAGGGCGGGTTGGGCTGGCGGCTTATAAGGCCGGCCGGGTCGGGAGTCCTAGCCGGACACGACCCGGTTAGGTCGGTTCACTCTTTTTTAGATAATCTTGACGCAGAAAAACTAATAAAAGAAATACTTAACGGACTCCAAAAATCCTAAAATAAGTTTTCATGGTCCTGTAATAATATTGCGGACAAAGTGAACATTTATTTGGGCCTCTAAAGCAATTTTGAAAAACACATTTTTTTCCTAATTCAAATAAAATAGCAATAAAACTCCGAATGAAATTCTTATTTGATTTTAACATTTTTCCTCCAATATTTCTTCATTTCGGAGAAGTCATTTTATCCCCTCTCTTTTATTTTCTTATAAGAAATGTTTGAAGAGAAAAATGATTAAAACCAAATGATCCTCTTTTCAAAATTTGAGAAAACTCAAATATGAAAATAACGAAATCCCCAACTCTCTCCGCGGATCCTTGAGTTGCGTAGAATTTCTAGGATCAACCAAAAATGCAATAATATATGATATGAAATGATGATCTAATGTATAACATTCCAAATTGAAATTTTGGGATGTTACAAACCTACCCCCCTTAAGATGAATCTCGCCGTCGAGATTCAAGTTTGCTAGAAAATAGGTGCGGGTGGTCCTTCCGTAGGTCCTCCTCTCGTTCCCAGGTGGCTTCATCATCGGTATGGTGGCTCCACTGAACTTTGCAGAACTTAATAACCTTGCTGCGTGTTACTCGGCTGGCAAACTCGAGAATCTTCATTGGTTTCTCTTCATAGGTCAAATCGCTATCCAACTGAATCGCTTCCAGTGGCACTGTATCTCTCAGAGGAATATCGACCATCTTTGAGTGGAACTTCTTCAATTGGGAAACGTGGAACACATCGTGAACTCCTGACAATCCTTCTGGTAAGTCCAGTTTGTAAGCAACTTCTCTCATACGCTCAAAAACTTTGTATTGTCCCACAAAACGTGGTGCTAACTTTCCCTTAACTCCAAGTCGCTTAACTCCCCGAAGCGGGGACACACGAAGATATACTCTGTCTCCGACTTCGTAAACTGTCTCTTTGCGTTTAGAATCCGCATAGCTCTTCTGCCTCGACTGGGCTACCTTTAGTCTATCGCGAATCAACTTAACCTGCTCTTCATACTCTTTAATTAAATCTGGTCCAAACAACTAACGGTCTCCAACTTCATCCCATAGCAACGGTGTCCTACGCCTCCTTCCGTACAAAGCTTCGAAAGGGGCCATCTTCAAACTGGCTTGATAACCATTATTGTAAGAGAACTCTGCATAGGGTAAATTGTCGTCCCAACTAGATCCATAATCTAGCGCACAAGCTCTCAACATGTCCTCCAAAATCTGATTGAATCTCTCAGTCTGTCCATATGTCTGTGGATGAAAGGCTGAACTAAACTCTAGCCTGGTACCCAAAGTCTCATGCAACTGATTCCAAAACTTTGAGGTAAATTGGGTTCCTCTATCTGATACAATGGTCCTCGGAACTCCATGCAGACATATGATCCTGGTCATGTATATCTTTGCCAACTTATCACTCGTGTAAGTGGTCTTCACTGGGATGAAATGAGCTACCTTCGTCAACCGATCGACTACAACCCATATCGAGTCATAGCCTGAACGAGTCCTGGGCAAACCCATGATCAAGTCCATGCCTAGCTTGTCCCACTTCCATTCGGGTATCAGCAATGGTTGTAACAATCATGCTGGCTTCTAATGCTCTGCCTTTACTCTCTGACATACATCACATACCGCTACATACTCAGCAATTTCTTTCTTCATCCCGGTCCACCAGAAACTGTCCTTCAAATCCAGATACATCTTGGTGTTTCCTGGGTGAATTGAATACGGCGAATCATGGGTCTCCTGCAGAATCAACTTCCTGATCTCAGGGTCATTAGGCACATATACGCGATCTTCAAACCATAAGGTATCGCCTCATCCTCACGAAATCCTTTGGCCTTTCCTTTGCTCATCCTTTCCTTTATCTCGGCAATCTCCTTGTCAGTCTTCTGAGCTTCTCTGATCTTATCCATCAAGGTAGACTGAATTTCCAATGCTGCTACATAGTCTGTCGGAACTATTTCCAAACATAGCTCGCGAAGATCCTCTGCTAACTCCTCGGGTAATCCTCCGGTCATAAGTGTGTTGACATGACTCTTGTGACTCAACGCATCGGCTACTACATTAGCCTTTCTTGGATGATAGTGCAACTTCATATCATAATCCTTGATGAGCTCCAACCATCTTCTCTTCCTGAGATTCAACTCCTTCTGCGTGAAGATATACTTAAAACTCTTATGATCCGTGTACACCTCACAATGGTTTCCGATGAGAAAGTGTCTACATGTCTTCAATGCATGCACTACGGCTACTAGCTTCAAATTGTGTGTAGCATAATTTTGCTCATGAGGCTTAAGCTGTCGTGAGGCATATAAAACAACTCTTCCCTCCTGCATAATCACTACTCCAAGTCCTCGACGAGAAGCGTCGCAATACACTTGATAATCCTTCCGTTGATCTGGAAGAATCAGCACTGGGGCTGTAACGAAACATTTCTTCAACTCCTGGAAACTGGCTTCACAATCTTTTGTCCATTTGAACTTGGTGTCCTTCTTCAACAACTCCGTCATGGGCTTTGCAATCTTGGAGAAATTCTCAATGAACCTCCCGTAATATCCTATGAGTCCAAGAAAACTCCGGATCTCCCCAACCGATGTGGGTGATTCCCATTTAGTCACAGTGACAACCTTGGTGGGGTCTACTGCTATTCCTTCTCCGGATATAACATGTTCGAGGAATCCTACTTCCTTCAACGAAAACTCACACTTGCTGAACTTGGCATATAACTGATGTTCTCTGAGCTTCCCAAGTACCAAACGCAAATTCTCCTTATGCTCCTCTTCATTCTTTGAGTAGACTAGAATATCATCAATGAACACCACGAGGAACTTATCCAAAAACTCCATAAACACCTTTTTCATCATGTTCATGAAATAGGCAGGCACATTAGTCAGACCAAATGACATAACAGTATACTCATATAGCCTGTACCTTGTGGTAAAAGATGTCTTAGGTATATCCTGCTTTCAAATCTTCAGCTAGTGGTATCCTGATCGTAGATCGATCTTGGAAAATACTTTGGCTCCTTGCAACTGGTCATACAAATCATTAATCTTCGGCAATGGGTACATGTTCTTGATCGTCACTTCATTCAATCCCTGATAATCAACAACCATCCTCAACGATCCGTCCTTCTTCTCCACTAGAAGCACTGGTGATCCCCAGGCTGACGAACTTGGGCGAATATAGCCTTTATCTAGTAACTCCTTAATCTGCTTCTTAATTTCTTCCAAAGCCTTTGCGGGCATCCGATACGGTCTCTTAGATATTGGCCCTGTGCCTGGCAAAAGCTCAATCAAAAACTCAATGTCTCTATCTGGTGGCATCCCCGGCAACTCCTCTGGAATACATCAGGGAAATCCTTCACCACTGGTACTTCCTCATGTACAACTCCTGATAAGGAATTCACTTGAGTCCTCTTCGGCGCATGTCGGGATACATACTTAATCCTTCTTCCTTCTGGGATGGTGATCAAAATTGACTTACTGGCAGAGTCAATGTTCCCTCCATACTTTGATAACCAATCCATGCCTAATATTACATCCAGTCCTTGTGATTCCAATACTATTAGGTCTGAGAGGAACACATAGTTACCAATCCTTAACGGTAACCGATCACACCATAGGCTAGCCATATACTCTGCTCCTAGGGAGGTTACTAACATGGGTGACCTAAGGGCTTGGGTTGGAAGGTTATACTTATCCACAAATCCCCTTGATATGTATGAATGTGATGCACCAGTATCAAAAAGAATGATTGTAGTAAATGACTTAACCAAAAACTTACCTATAACTGCATCGGGTTGTGCCTCAACCTCCTTCACGCTAACGTGGTTCACTTGTCCCCTGTTGAAAGGGTTGGGCTTCTTCCCAGAGCTTCCATTGCCATTTCCATTCTTTGCTTCTGAACACTCCGTGGCGTAATGTCCATTCTTCCCGCACTTGAAACAAGTAATGTGACTTAGATCCTTCTTGGCGGGCATTGCTGGGTTGGAACGGTTCTGGCCATAGCTTCCTCCATTCCCATTCCCATTCTTGGGGCCACTATGGTTGTGCGAACTTCTTCCATTGGAATTATGGCTTCCATGGTTATGGTGAATGTGTCCTCCCGAGTTCGGGGTAAAACGGGGCCTCTGCTGAGCTCCTGAATTATACTTCCCTTGTCCATACTTCCTCTCCCTTCAATCATGAGAGCTCTATCCACCAACTCTTGGTAGTTGTTGAATGTTGCCACCATCAACTCCATGCTCAGCTCATCATTCAGTCCTTCCAGAAACTTCTCCTGCATAGCGGCATCTGTAGTGACGTCATCCGGGGCATAACGAGCTAACTTACTAAAATCATCCACATACTGACCCAGTGTGCGTCCTCCTTGGCGCAAATTGCAAAACTCGCACTTCTTCATGGCCATAGCTCCTGCTGAAACATGGGCAGTGCGGAAAGCCTGCTGGAACTGGTCCCATGTGAGAGTGTCGATGAGGTAAGTGGCCGTGAAATTCTCCCACCATGATGCTGCGGGTCCATCAAGCTAATGTACGGCAAAATGCACCCTCTCCGCATCTGTGCATCCTATAGTGGTCATCTCCCTTCCAATCTTGCGGAGCCAATCATCTGCAACAATCGGCTCGGTGGATTCAGCCTTAGAAAACGGGCTAAGTGATCAACAGGTGGTGGTGGTGGTGGGTTGTTGTTGTTGTTGTTGTGGTTGTTGTTCCCCTGGTTCTGATTCTGGACTAGTAGCTGCATCAGGGTATTCTGCTGCTGGATCAACTGAGTGAGCTCCGGTGGGAAGGCAAATCCACTGTCACGTCTCGGAGGCATCTGATGGGTTTAGAAAAGGTGAAAACACAGAATAGAATGAGATCTAAGGGGAAACACTACCCATATGCACATTAGACAAACACAATCAAACCACTTCAATCAATTCAAACAAGGGCATACAATCGGTCTAACTATTGTTAGAAAAGTGCTCGGGTTATACTATATACATGGGGGAATACTACTACTGTTATGGTGGTCGACTAGAAGTTTTTAAGCGGTAGAAGACTCAATGATATCCGCTCCAGCTTCATCAACATAGTCATCATCGCTATCGTCGGTGTCTGAGTCAGTGTCGTCGATGATGATGATATAGTCCTCCGAACGAATGTCCTCGGAATCATCGTCATCTCCTCCTGGCGCGGGGTCTCCCATGAATACTTCTAGCTTCCTTGTCAGATCGTCATTCTTCTCCACGAGTGTCATCATTTCCTCCTCATATCCATCGTGTGTAGACTTGAGTTCTTCCTCCAGCTCCGTGATCCTGGTCATTGCCTTCTTCAGATCTATCATGCCTGCACACATC
This sequence comes from Triticum timopheevii, assembly GCA_963921465.1. Classification (NCBI taxonomy): domain Eukaryota; kingdom Viridiplantae; phylum Streptophyta; class Magnoliopsida; order Poales; family Poaceae; genus Triticum; species Triticum timopheevii. The sequence goes on along the minus strand of OY997266.1, from coordinate 114,729,676 downwards.
TGGTTCTCTTGGCGACGAATGTGCTGGTTTAACTCCTAGATGAAAGTTGCAATGGACCTATCCCTCACGGTGCTGATAATCTCCCATTGCTCATCTCGGCGCCCACAAATCTGGTAGATAGTATCCTTGAGATCTTTATGGTAAACTTCTCCAATGCGTCCCATGGTGATGTGGGCTGCCATGCTCTTTCCTAGACTCCAGGTTGGTGCATCAACAGAAAACTCCATGGGCTCAGGGACTGGCATGAACGTTCTTCCTGGAACATGAACTCGAATCATCCAACGCTCCTCTTCTGGTAAAGTGGCGATGTAGGTCCTGGTGAAGCTTGGTATTCCGATGTTCAGGTACCTAGTAACTTCCTTCAAGTGTCGTCCAAAAGGAGTGTCTTCATCCGGTTGCGTAAACTTGTTCCTTGCATCCACCATCCTATAGAGTAGAAAAGGAGAGGAATGAAAAATGACAAGAGGGTAGTGACCTATGGTTTTAGCTAAGTGGTCGTGTCCTACAGTCAGCGTGTGCTCTAATACCATCTTGTAGCGTCCAGACCTCAAACAGTCTAGTCTCTGTGCATCAGTGTCATCCCTGGATCGATAATGGTGACACGCACAATACTTGAGGATTTATAACAGAGTTTCAACCACACACTTATTACATGGAATGTATCAATAGAAAATTATTACAATAATATGGATTAAGGCCATCTAAAAATGATAACAGCGGAAGGCTTGGAAGATAAAGTGAGTCCATCAACTCCAACGACATAGCTTAGTGAACGACAACGACCTATGGCACCTTACTCATCGTCTGAGAAGTCTGCAACATGAAATGTTACAGCCCCAAACGGGTCAGCACATGGAATATGCTGGAAATGTAACACATAGAGTAATGAACAGAATGAATGCTATCACTACATGCATATATGGCTGGTTGAAAGCTCTATGGTTACAGTTTTGCATAAAGCCAATTTTTCCCTACAGTAGAGGAATAAATTTTATTTAACTATCATGGTGGTTGACAAACATTGAGAAGGTTCCTCCAACTCAATCCTAATTAAGCTTCATCATTAAACCCAACAAATTAATTTAAAGTGATGAGATCAACATGATAATCCAAGAACCAGATACTCAAGATGTCCATAACCGGGGGACACGGCTAACCATGATTAGTTTGTACACTCTACAGAGGTTTGCGCACTTTTCCCCACAAGACTCGAACACATCCATGATCAGAGGATCTACATAGTCTTTCTGAAGCATTAACTCTCTACTCTGGGTAGGAAGTACCACATACAACCCACTACATCTGCTAGTTTACCTCTTCAAGAGCTTCACGCAACTTACTCAACTACGCCAAAGTCCATATTGGCTTGTGGCTGCACACGGAAGTTTCTAGCAATAATCTTATGATCCCTTTGAGCCTGGGTGGCGAACCGTAGGATGATTACATGGGTACTCCGGGATATCCTAGGACAACACTAGATTCTCCAGGTGCCTGACAGCCACTGGGTACTCCAGGGTGCGTTAACCAATCCACCCAGATGTGTATTTAAGTAGCCACCTTATGTTAACCATTTAATTAACAAGGCAATATAAGCATAACATAGAAGTAACTCCCAAAGGTTTGATAATAAACAGGAGAATAGGTTCTACCTCATCATCTACTTCCCAATACCCACATGTTAAATTTTCACGGTCCTCTAATTATATTGCGGACAAAGTGAACATTTATTTGGGCCTCTAATGCAATTTTGAAAAACACATTTTTTCCTAATTCAAATAAAATAGCGATAAAACTCCTAATAAAATTGTTATTTGATTTTAATATTTTCCTCAAATATTTCTTTATTTAAGAGAAGTCATTTTTCTCACTTTTATTTTCTTAAAAGAAATATTTGAAGAGAAAAATGATTAAAACCAAATGATCCTCTTTTTAAAATTTGAGAAAACTCAAATATGAAAATAACGAAATCCCCAACTCTATCCGCGGGTCCTTGAGTTGCATAGAATTTCTAGGATCAACCAAAAATACAATAAAATATGATATGCAATGATAATCTAATGTACAACATTCCGAATTGAAAATTTGGGATGTTACATCTTGCTTATCCCTCTTAGGGTGCCCTGCCCCTCCTTATATAAGTTGAAGGGGTGGGTTACATGACTAGTCCTAGTAGGATTAGGATTACTCTATTACAAGTGGAGTCCTAGTCTTGCTTCATTTGTAAGGGAATATTCCTTATGCTTTCCACTTAAGCAGGCCCACCATAACATGAGCCAGCCTTCCGGGCCTTGGGCCTAATCCTCTATATCACCCACCATCGGGGCCATTAGTGAGTCGTCGGTCTCATGAGTTTCGTCAAAACAGTGAGTGGCCAAGTGTTAGTCGGGTCTCTGGTGAGCCGCCAACCACTATTAGGGAAAAGCCTAGCAGCAGCGCGAGTTTTAGGTATATCAGTAGCGCGGGAGGTGGTGCTACTAATAAGGCGCTACAGCTAACCCGTAGCAGCTGCGCGTGCACGCCCGCGCTACTGATATACAAGTGTAGCAGCAGCGTTCTTCGGTGGATCTCGCTACTGCTAATAGCTATAGCATGCTTCCCTTGTGCGCGCTACTGATACTATTGCGCTGCTGCTAACTTTTCTCCACTCGCTACTGCTAATTTTAGTATATATTTTTTCTGCATATTTGTTTTGTATTTGAACAGGCTTTATAGAAGAATCTTTAGCACATACAAATGTTATCATGATACGCATACAAATGTCATCATGATACACATACAAAGGCCTGCGAGAGCACAAATGTAATCATAGCTTATACATACAAATAGTCTCATCATAATCATCATCCAACACAAAGTGGTATCTTGTCATCATCTCGAAAATAGCGATACATGCAAGTCTCGAATACTTGCAACTACAACGTCATGCATCTAAACAAAGGTATACGCGAGAAGAGCTATCACTATGAGTGAGAGCGGAACTATGCAGTACATGAGGCGGCGGTTACGAGTCCTCTCTCGCGCTAGCGTGAACCTCAAGTAACTAGCTTCTCCTTCTTGTCTGCTTTAGAAGCCTTTATGGCTGGCGCCCGAGAACCCATTCATTTGCGCCTAACACTCAGGGCACTCGGTGTACACCCCCGGAACCTTCCCTTTGTACACGACATATCACTTCCATCTCGCCATCAAGAAACTAGGTACCTGTTAGAGATGCATGTTCATGAAGAGGATGTACAATCATATGCAACAAAATATACTAGAGCAACACGAAAAAGAAAGGGTTAGCAACTAGATGCAACATACAGTACGCAAACTAATTAACTAGAGGTACGCAGGTCATCCTATGCAAACTAACAAAGTTGCGTTACGCAAGTTCGGCAGGGACCATGGACATCACAAAGTTTCCGCGCTACAAAAAGTATACAAGTTCAACCGACATATATCATCATCATCGGCATCATAAATCACTAGAAGTTCCATACTTCCATATCATCGAGGATGGACCCTAGCTTCTTGAACAACGTGAGGTCTAGACGTTGCATGCCTATGCAAGTTCGGACGTCAGCTCGCGATATAGGGCCGTGGTGGAACATCCCCTTCTGATCGACGACTTCTTTCATGATGATCGTCGCAATGTCCCTTTGGATGCGAAAGAAGTCATATCTAAGTCTATAATCCGCTTCTCCATGAGATTCTAGCCACTTGTGGATATGATCATCATTTTTGCTTGTCATGTGAAGCTTTTGGTGATCCATGTTGAACTGAATCATGAGATGGACGATGTAGAATCCATCCTTCTTGCTTGTTTCTGGGACATGGATGCAGGAGAAGTTAGTTTTATGCGCGAAACCCATCTTCTTGTTCCTTTGTTTCCTGATCTGCATGTGGCCACCTCTAATGCTGAAGCCTTGGAGAGCATCATCTAGAATATTCATTATGTGGGTGTAGTCTTTTTTCTCGTAGTCTCTGGAAGGGTCAAAATACACGGTGTGGGAGACTTGCGGGTAAAGAACGATAAGGACGGCGCGCCCGTTGCTGTGGGGAAAAGACACCTCAAATTATTCCCCATATGAGAGAGAAGGAATGATTGAAATGTACGAAAGGGTTGTCCGGAACTGACTTACTTTGGATGATAAGGCACGAGGACAATTTCCCGGTCCTTATTCTGTACCATGAAGTTTTGGAGGTACTCCCTAGCAGTTTCACGCTCAAAGTCGCCTAGACTCAAGATAGACTCGTGCATGTAGTACGGATCCGCCACACAGATTTATGAGACTTCTTCACTCTTCATGACGGAGCTCATATGTAGCGCAAAAAGGCGGACGATTGTAAAATCGAGCCACCTTGTCAGAAACATCTCAAAGATATGGTCAAACCGCAGGAAGAACACCTTTGCGGGCCGTGTCTCGACGTAGCATTTCCCCTCAGGCACACGAGCCGCGTATGTTGGATATCCTGGATCCTTTGAGGCTAGTAGGCTTTTCTCAGTCGACAGCACATGGTCGTGCAGTCTCCTGATATCCCCTGATAGTGCCTGCAGCAATTTTGGTGGTAGCATCGGCTCGCCCGTGAGATGGAACATGGCCGCACCTTTCACGGGTACACGCTCTTCAGAATGCATTGTCTGGCTGGTATGTGCTTTGGCTTGTTTGGAGGCAGTTATCTTCCCCGATCTCTTCCTCTCCTTTTTCTTGGGCACACCTTCCAGACCCTTCCTTAACCCCTGCCCCAGGGTTCCCGGGCTAAGCACTATACGACCCCCGGCTAGTTGAGCCTGTGTTGAGGCAACATCTTTAGGTCTGTCCTGTGAGGAATTCATGAAGAGAGACTTTTTGCAATCCTTCCAACGACCTTCCTTCCCGAGCATATCATCCATATCCTCATTAGCATGCTGATAGCTCAATTCGTCATATGGTTGACTCATCATATCTATGTCACAGTCATACGCGTTTGTATTGAGGAAACCCATAGGGTCGACCTCCGTCTCATCATCCATTCTCTGTTCTACAGGACCGATTACATCAGCCAGTACTATTGCACTCCATTCATCACGTCGTCCGCTGCTCTCACTCGGCACTACAGGAGCTGGTAATTGCGTACGCGGGGTGGTGGTCTCCGCACATGCTTGTTGATGTGTGGTTATTGGTGTGCTCTCGGCCGACTCCAGACGAATAAGATTCTTCGACCATAGTAGCACCCAACCCTTGCAGCTTCCAATCCGCGGCGGGGTCTCGTCGTCCTCTCCCACATGTTGTACTGGAGGAGGCAACGCCTTGTGCCCCGATATCACACTGGACAAGCTAACCCTGAAGTGCCCATCAGGGATCGGCTGGTTGTCGAACGTGGGTTTCAAGGGGTTCAATTGTTGGGGAATGTAGCAGAAAACAAAAAAATTCCGACCTACGCGCCAACCCAGGACCACTATGGAGGCTGCATACATGGTTTGATCTTTTTCGTTACCGACTAGTAGTGCAGCGGGAAGTAGAGTCGATGACGAACGGCGGTGCAGATCCCCGCAGCTAGGATTTACAACCTCCCAACCGCGAGGATGTATACCCTCATCTGCTCCTCAGACAACCCTCCGGGAAGTGGTCGAATGGCCCCCCCGGACAGTGTCGCGGACAGCCCTTCGGGAGGACCTTCGAAACTCGAACGGTCACTCGGACAGCCCTTCGGGAGGACCTTCGAAACTCGAACGGTCACATGGACAGCCCTTCGGGAGCCACTCACGAACTAAGACCGAAACTACGATCTCTCTACAGAGTTGCACACATACGGTGTCATCTATCCGGCAGGGCTTCGCCGTCCAGAACTAGTTCCTACCGAAACCCAGACAGCCTTACGGCTCTACGAAACTCTTTTCATGGAAGAGAGAGAAGAAGCCAGATAATGCATGGCATGTGTATGAGAGCAAGGGATGATTGTGGAGAGCTCCTCTCCTCCTCCTTTTATAGGAAACCCAAGGGGTAGGGTGGTTTCACAAGAAAACCCAAAGTGCACATGAAGGAAGTCCTTCCACAAGGACCCAAGTGTGAAACCAAGGGACAAGAGGGAGCTCCAAGGAGGAGTCCCCATGTGGCCGGCCACACCAAGGAGGCCCCCCCCCCCAAAGGGAGCCTCATCCATCCATGTCACCCCCAAAAATATCTTGGGACAAAGCCCAAAATAATGGCTTTCCAAAAAGTAACCCAAAAAGCACTTTCACTATTCATGACGACATTTTTCAGCGTCCGTTCGAACTGAAAATATTTATGTGGGCTTAGAACATTTCCAGTACCCACCATAATTATTTTCAATGCGTTCTGGAACAATTCCAGTTTAGCGATTTTCATCTACGAAAAGCATCTGAAGCGGTTCCGGCAGCTCCGGAACATTTCCGGTTTTTATGTCAGAAAATTCCAAAAAGCTTCTAGAATGATTCTGGCACCCTCCATGAATTATCAGGCATGTGCCGAAACCAATTTGACTTAATGGTATATCCCGAAACAACTTTTCGGTATCATCGAAACTTATCCGATGACCTCTCTCTGCGGTACGATTCTGGTGTCCGAAACCATTCCGGTGTCCGAAACTTTTTTCGGTGATTTTATCTCAGACTCCCTGTCTAGTATTCAGCAGATAGATGACCCTTCAGCATGTGACCCTATAGGTTCGGTGAAGTATAGACATGACCCGGAGCCCCTTCCGATCAATGATCAACATCGGAGCCGTGGACCCCCATATTGACCCCTATACCCACACGAATGAATATTCGAGTGAACCTCCAGTTGCCGTGTGCTATTCCTGTTGCTTCACGATATGTTACAAAGACCTGAGGTGAGATTTACTTGCATCCCCGTGGATCAACAACTTGTCCACTATGCTAGTTACCTCGTTACTGGTTTTGTTCTCTTTTCTCATTTCCGTGTTCCGGCATCCCTCTGATCAAATCACACTGTGTCTGGCCAGACGATGATGGATACCGTAACAACGAGAGGGCTCGAGAATATTTCTCCATCGTGGGAGGAGCAAATCCCAATCTTGAGCTATCTAGTTACTTGACACACTTTTTCATGAACCCGTAAGCCCCCGTAATAGCCACCCATTTACGGATGACGTTTAACAAACCCCAAAGTTCATGAAGCAAGCATGAAGAAACTCGATACTCTCATGGTCTAAGGAATCATGCAAACATTAACCATCTCTGTGTTATTTACCATTAACTTGTGACGAATGAATCTCATAGCATAACATCAAACTGGGTTGATTCAACACAAATGTTTTCTTAACATTGTGCCCTCAAAGTTGCTGCCATAGACATGCCCATGATCAGGAAAACGGAACCATCATGCAACACTTGAGCTAGTCTTAGAGGCCAAACTAGAAATACTTCTTACCGTTTATTATTCCACACGTGCATATGAGTCTTCCTCCGAGCCTCGTGGATATTGTAGACTCGAGAATCATTGCAGTTATAGTATGAAACATAAACATAATTATGAACTCGGAGATAAATAATATCATTTATTATTGCCTCTAGGGCATATCTCCTACAGACTCCCACTTGCACTAGAGTCAATAATCTAGTTAATGCTAATGAACTTTACGCCTATGGCATGCCGGTGTAAAAAATACTTCACATGTGGTATAGCCCGATGTCCATCAGATCTGACAACTTCAGCTCTGTGTCTATCTCTGTATATCCTCGCGTTTTTACGCTTTCACAAAATTCATATTTTGTGCGGACTTGGCTTTGTATAAATGTGAATCACAGGTTGAACCTGGATTCCTCAGACTGAGTTATGGAGAAACTACCTGCAGTAGTGTTCCATTGAGAAAAGCCATCTTGGAACCATACTAAGTTCATGAATGAACTATATGATTCAACATCTTGTTTGTCGCTTCTTAAAGCGTCAACATACTTAGTCATTTGTTATAGAATTCGCCACAGTATCCTGTTGGGAACAATTTCCAACTACCGTGCCACCATATTGTGTATTACACAAAACCCTTAACTTAAATCGAAAATCGCATGGAGAAAAGATGAAGAACGTATCGATGTAACATTTTACAACGAACTCTTCATGATCTCCGCTTGCGAGAAAACATATCATCAATACTTACTCTAGTACTCAATGACATCTTTCACTGTTGTCCCATGATCAGTACTCTGATCACTTTAGTATCCATACTCGCAACATCTTGGGAGTATTGGACATATATGGTTGTTTTACATACCATGGAATACATGATTAATCCAAACACAAAAGTTTGTGGAATCTGCATCATGTATTTTTCTCATCAGTGTTTTGGGACACTGATTCTTGCAAAAACTCTTTCCATGTGACATCGGCAAGAATCACTCCTTGTCGTTCCAAGTGCTAAACGGTTTTAGCATCTTTTCAATATGTATTTATTGCTTAGCCCTATTAGGTAAATCTATCTCCATAGATCATCATGCTTAATATCAAGGCTATTTAGCCTAAGCACTTCATCGAAAAACTATTTTCAAATGAAGTCCTAATTCGTGTCAAGAAATTTATTTCCAATTACCAATGTGTCAAGCACACAAGGGTTTTAGAAATATTATTGCGCTCCCACTTACTTTCTTGAATTACAAGCATCTTCGTTACCCATTGATGAAGTCAAAACCCCTTTTAAGCATTTCATCAAAACACGAAGATTCCAACTCCATTTTGCTCTCTTCTGTCCATCGCTGGAACTCTGAAGTTTGCATCCTTACTAGCATCCTCTGGATCGACAAATTACTTTGAACTGTATCACATACAAGTCCTAGGTTTCATTTCCATCAGATGGAAATCCTTTTGTCATCCATGTTTCATATCTCAAGATTGAAATATGTATTAATTGCTAGTTCAACCTGAACCGACTTTAAGCATCACTACGATGAAAACAACCTCATCGTAGTCAACTCTTGAACTTGTTATTTCAACAAGTCGAGCTTTATGGATAAAACATTTTTATCCATATCAGTTTTAAGTTCCATAAATATTCGTTAGACTCTAAGTCTTCTGAAAGGTGTATCAGGGTTTTAATCTTGAATCACTTATATGGAAACTAACTCGGGTTGTATTGGCATTTAGCCAATTCCGGAGTCAGGGCCCATCAACGCTTTCTTGTGTATCGTAGGTATAATGTTGTCTAACAACAATATCTCGTTTGCGCACCTGAGAGGTTTGCACGAGCCTTGCCTACGTGGTTCAGCTGCAAGTTCAACCGAAGTTCATACATTTTATTGTAGAAACTTCCGTATCAGCCATAGTAGGAAACTCTGGAATTACTTCCAAGGTCTCTTTCCTTTGATCTGATGACGAAGATACTGTTTATCTCGTCAAGTTGCACTATTCTCCCACTCACCTTTTTTAAAGAACCATTCTCTTTAAAAGCACACAGTTTCGCGGCAAAACTATTTGCCTCAGTATAGTGAGGGAGGAATACCCAACATTTTGGTATAACCTACAAAGTAGCACTTGTCTGATTTGGAATAGGTTTGTAACCTTTTACACAAGCCCCATATTCCAAATGTTAAGAAAAGATATAACATGGTTGGGCGTACCATACCATGGCTTCATTTAAACAGACCCAATGTAGCTCTTTTCAGTGTAAAAGCCGCAGTCTCTAAAGCATCACTTAAAAAGGGATAATGGCAAATTTATTTATGTCATCTTTGACCTTACCATGTCATAAATGGTTAGATTACATCTCCACAGACTTTTCACTTGCAGTGGTGTTCCGGGAGGTGCAAGTTACGAAACCTCTTTCACAACTCATCAGACTTTTGCTAAACATGTAACTCAAATATTTCTTTGTGCAATCAAATTGCAGAAACATAATTTTCTTGTTACAATAACTTCTACTTCATTTTTGAAAACCTTTCGAATGATTTCAAAAGATCCAGACTTACGTCTCATCAAGTAAATATCCATATATCTACTTGAGTCATTTCTGAAGATAGATAAATCCACTACTAACAACACTTATCGGACTACACACATCAAATGTATGATCACCAATAAGTTTGTTGTTCGTTCCTTATGGCCTGTGAACGGTATTTTAGTCACTTCACTTTTCGGAGGAAAGTTGCAAGTGTCAGATGATTAAAAAATCAAACGACTTCAAAGTCCATCATAATGGAATTTTCCATGCGGGTTTCTCCAATGTGACCAAATGTAGTGCCACACTTGTGTGGTATTCTTTTAGTCTTGCGACATTTAGCGTCAGTGCTATGGATGTATCATATTACCATCAATATTCATAACATACATCCCATCTTGGATGGAAGCATGGCCCTTCATGTTATTCATAATACTTAACAACAATTATTGTTTTTATGAACAATTATTTTGCAGTTGTGCAGTGGGCTAGAGTGTATGAAACTCTAAAATGAATTATGAAAGTAAACCCAAAGGTATTGTATTATTATCAATACTCATAACATACATCTTATTCATAATGAAAGTATGGCCCTTGTGTTATTCATAACATCGAACATAAAAAGTTATCTTATGAACAACCTTCTTGCAAGATAGCTTATGCAATGGGCTAGAGTTTGTGAAACTCCAAATGAATTATGAAAAATAAATACAAACGGCCATACACTGATGGAAGGTATAGTAACATTTACTATGTTCCCTTTGTATACCTTAACCTCATTTTGGCTAGCCTTTTAGGCCATAGTAGCTCATACATTGATTCGCAACAGAATGCAATCGGGCGGGTATCTTTGTGATTAACTCACAATACCCAAGAATTAGTGATTAACATGTTTAACCATAATTCCCAAGAACTATGTCTTTGACCAGCCTACTATACATCAAAAACTTGTATGACATCCATACATGAGCTGGATATTCCAGACTTCTTTTCTTTTTGCCATTATACTTCTAACAGTTTAACCTTTAGTATTTCTCCTACTCGCAAAGAAGCACCCAACATAAGAGTGGCATTAGCCCCGGACTTCCTAGGCGTATAAGTCATACTAACACCCTTTGGACACTTCCTTTCTCTTTAAGTTGTTGTTTTATTCACCTTTCATTATATGACAGGCGCTCTTTTGGATCCCTTTCCCAACAGTCAAATGCATAGTAAACACTTTTACTAATACTTGCAAACAAACATTACTTTTTTTGTGTCTGAAAAAAAAATTCAGTTCCATGAATATCATATAACTATCCCAACTTTTGAAGTTTGGGTTTCATGGAAGCAAACATATTCCACTTGACCGTAATAGAATTCTAGCTTTTGGATCGAAGGACGAGAGTCTCATCATCCATAGCATTTAGCAGGAGTATACGGAAAGCATGCGATAGGACAAAGTCCTTCTCGGCACTTTTGAGGACAATCCTCATATTATGTTACCAATCGTAAAGTTTTAACCAGATATTTAACAGCTATTCAATTTTAACAGGGAAAGTGGAAACGCGAGCCATTATTCTACAACTATTTTGCAAGAAACACTTAGACAATGTTCATAATTAATTGCACTAAGAATCAAACAAGTTAATTCTACAGTGCGCTCCCACTCAAATCAATATCTCTCATAATTGATTACGAGTGATACAAGATCCACATTTCAATTCAACGCCATTGATGTGGACATCACTGATGACGAGAATTTCAATTGGTGGGAAAACATGCCGATCACATCTCTATGTGACTCCTGTTCATTTTTTGATGGGTGTGTTCTGAGCTCAGGACGATCAAGCCAGAACGTCAAGACAACCAAGTGATCTTGCTGCGAGGTCTGACCTCACCCGCCTCACACTTCTCTAATCGTTCGTACCCATGTTGGCGCACCCCGAAAAGTTAGGTGCCGTGATGGTGCTACACTTGCACTACTAGGAAAAGGCATGCTAGTGGCGCACCAGTTTTGCCTTCTAATGGCGCATGGCTGGTGCGCCACTAGCCTCACGCCATTAGAATTTTTTTCTAATTCGCACCACATGTGCGCCATTAGAATCTAGTATGCTAATGGCGCACGAGGCAGTGCGCCATTAGTACTGCCCACAGTGCACCACTATTATCTGCTATACTTATAGCGCATCACATGGTAGTGCGCCATTAGTAACAACTTTTAAAAAAAAAAATCTTAATCTCAGGTCACTATTTCACATATGAGATTTTCAACACATATATATACAACAATCATCCATATAGCAATCATATCCAACACACAAGTTACATCATATATACATACATAGCCAACACATAGTTCCATCGTTACAAAAGTTTCGCATTGTTCATCCAACACCGTTATCCATCAATTCACAAAAGTTTCACATTGATACAAAATAAAAACACAAATGGAAAAGAAGCACTCCATCCACACAAGCTTCCGTCAATTAAATCAAATCTGCAAAATGATAAACAAGAAGTTAGAAGAAGAAAAAGAAGAAGACTAGAAGAATACTAGAAGAAGAAGAACACTAGAAGAAGAATAAGAAGAGTTTTGGAAAAGAAGAAGAATAAGAAGAAGACTATAAGCTTATTATGTAAACTTGATCATTTTGTGCTAACATAAGTTATTTTGGAGCTAACCTATAGGAAACTAAGCATATAAGCTCTAAGTTAGTATATTAGAGCCAACTTAGGTAAAATGAAGCTAACCTATGTCATTTTGGAAAAGAAGAAGAATAAGAAAAAGACTATAAGCTTATTATGTAAACTTGATCATTTTGTGCTAACATAAGTTATTTTGGAGCTAACCTATAGGAAACTAAGCATATAAGCTCTAAGTTAGTATTAGAGCCAACTTAGGTAAAATGAAGCTAACCTATAGGAAACTAAGCATATTAGAGATAACATAGGTAACTAAGTATATATATATCATTTTGGATAGCTAACCTATAGGAGATCTGACATACCTGACAAAGTAGGCAGGTGTTCTCCTTCATCTCCCTGATGCGCCTAGAGCGGCGAGGCGGCGGAGGTAGTGGAGGCAGTGGGATGTAGTCTTCTACCACAATTGGCGTGGTCATGTCGCCCAGCTGTGGGATCGCCGGCGCCACCACCGGTGCGTGGTTATTGTCAGGCACCACCACCATCGCGAGGCCACCTTCAGGCACGACCATCGCTAGGTCATCCTCAGCCACCTCCATGTCTTGCCCATGGTCAGCCACCACCATCTCTTGCCCTTGGTCAGCCACCACCAGCGCTAGGTCATCCTCAGCCTAATGCCCATCGTCATCCTGCAGCTCCTCATCCTCACTCTGCTCCTCTTCTCCCGCACTCCAGTCCGGATCATCCTTCTTGTTGTCTATGCTACTGCCAGAATCGCTGTTGCTTTCGCTACAGCCAGAATCGCTACTGCTTTCGCTACAGCCATAGCCGCTGCTGCTTTGGCTGTAGCCAGTGTCGCTGCTGCTGCTCCTACCTATCCAAAATGCAACAATGACCGTTAACAATCGATGTGAGACAAAGCCAAATGTAGAGGAATAAGAAGAGGCAGAACGTTCCGGCATCATCATCGGCAGCGTAGCGCATGCGACACATAGTCTTGTTGTACACCTTCACGATGAGCATGTTGGCGTCGTCGTCGTACCTGAAGACAAGGAAGTACCCCAGCCGCAGGTCGTAGGCACGGTAGAACTTCTCCCACCCACGAGACAAGTATATGTGGCCCTTATTGATCGCCAACTACACATCCCACTGCCTGTGAAACCCGCTGCCGGCCTGTCGTAGCTTCACATTATTTGGCAGATCTTCACCCATCAGCATGTTCATAAAACTGTCAGGCAGCCTCTGCAGGATGGGACAATGAGTGATGTAGCAAACAATAGATATCATAATGAGATGGGTGAAGGGGAGATCTCTCGTTTTATATACCTGCGTCATGGATGATACTGAAGCCTCAAGTATGATAGTGAAGAACTCGGAAGCATCCAACTCGTACTGCGGTGTCGCAGATCGGCGGTGGCTGCTTCCCGCCATCTCTGATAAGCAGCAGAAGAGACCAATTAGTACCCATGCATGATAACAGGCATTAGTCGCAAGTACCCCATATGTCCTATTTTTAGCAAAGTAATGCTAAAATTCACGGAAAATTTCAGCATTACCTTTGCTGAAAATAGGACATATGGAGTACCCGAAATTTGCCGGAACGGAAGTTAATCGACATTCCGGCAAACTCAAGGGCCTCTCGGGGTACCTGAAAATTCATCACGACACAATGGTCGGAGACAAAACCCAGCAAACGAGCACCACAAAGCACATAACAAAATTCAGTAAATTTCCAGCAACTACTCCAAATGCAAACAAGATTCACCTAGCAAGGTTTATTTGACATGGAGTAGTTTATTTCATAGAGTAAACATTAATTAGCACTATTTGACAGTAAAAGGTTTTAGCTAATTTGAATTAACTGAAAGCAGCAGTACATCATTTTTATTGATAGTAAAATGTTCAAAGAAACAGAAATATCAGTACAATAGCTAGATTACACTATCAGTACACTAGTAGTAAAATGTTCATTTACTTTGAATAAACAAATATTCAAGCAGATTTATAGGCATATAGGCATATTTATTCGGTTCAGCAAACATCCATAGCACTACTAGTAAGAGAGTAGCACTACTAGTACTAGCCTTATAGGCATATTTATTCGGTTCAGCAAACATCCATAGCAGGAGATAGTTGTAGGTCTAGGCCATATAGGCATATTTCTGCATATGTTTGGGATGTCAGTAAGTGATGATACATGAACCGTTAGGAGCCTATCAAACCATCAACCCGTGTGTTGTTGAAAAGAAGAAAAGCCAGTTACCATTATCTTAATATTTTGCAATACTCCTAAGTCTTTGGTACTGGACAATTGTGTCAGACATTAAACTGAATTTGTATAAAACAGACCAAGGATGTTGAATTCTCTTCTAAGTTTCGCCTACAATGAATGAATTAAGGTGATTTACTTATGAATCAGAACACTTAAAATATTGGATGAGTGGTCCATACTCTGTTTTTTGCTTCTACTGTTCAAAGCATAATTTTAATTAAAAGCATAATTCTCTTGATCTTGCTATCCAGGACATGGAGAGAGAGGGAGAAGGGGCAGGGAAGCTCACCTTGGACGGCGCAGAGAGGAAGCAGGGGAGCTCGGGGTTGGCGGTGAGGGTCACGGCACCGTCCTTGGCTCGTCGGCTGCTGCGGAGGTGACCGGTGGCGGAGGACGGCAGGGGCAGGCGGGGTGGGCGCGTCGGGGCCGCGCTTGTCGGCTGCTACAGGGGACGGAGGAGGCCCTCGCTTGCCGGAGGGAGGAGGAGAGGAGAGGAGCGGGCGGCGGGGTGAGGAACCCTAGCGCGTGGGCTCGGCCGATCCCGTTCGGGGTGCGTGGGGGCGGTGGGGGTGGAGTCCGGCGGCGGTCGGGGCGGCGGCGTCGGGGCAGCACAAGACCACAGCCAGGAGAGGCGGCGGCGTTGCCGACGGCGTGCAGGCGCGGCGGACAGAGGGGGCGGAGCAAGGCGGGACGGCGAACACGGGGGGGGGGGGGCAGCGGGTGAGATCGATGAGGCAGGGGAGAGATTAGAGAGATTGGGGATTAATTAGTGTGCGACTATTCTAATGGCGCACCACCACCTCGTGCGCCATAAGTACGACTATTCTAATGGCGCACCAGAGCTCGGTGCGCCATTAGAATTTTGTTCTAATCTAGCCCACTAGCCCTATCTACAACATAACCCACCCACTAGCCCGACTGGTTGGCACGCAGCACACACCAGGAGGTCCTGGGTTCGATTCCCAGGCTCCCCAATATTTTTTTATGCATTTTAAATGCTGTTTTTTATATTTATTTGTGTTTAAATATGTTCAAACTTGTTCAAATCATAACAGTAATATTTTTTATAAAAACAGTAATAATTTTTTAAAAAATATGTTCAAATTTGTTACTTGGAGCGGGGGAGGGTGCAGGGGGGCCGGGTGCTCATCGGTGGCGGTGGAGCGGGGGAGGGTTGCGGTGGGTCGTCGGCGGCGGTAGAGCTAGCGGGGGAGGGTGCGGGTGGGATCGACATCGAGATCAAAAAGTGTCCATGAAAATATACACGGTGCGCCATTAGCAGTTTTGCAAAAAAGTAAAAAAAAAATACTAATGGCGCACTGCTTACAAGGTGCGCCATTACTTGGTAGAACTAGTAATGGCACACTTCGGCGCCATGCGCCATTAGAGTGTATGGAAAAATGGAAAAAAAATCAATACTAGTGGCGCACCCTGTGACCGGTGCGCCATTAGTGTCTTCCACACTAAAGGCGCACCTCCGTTTGGTGCGCCATTAGTATATAGTAGTGGCGCACTGCTTACCAGGTGCGCCATTAGTATCAATCCTATCTATAGCCCTTTTCCTAGTAGTGTTGGGAGAACACAAACTACATGATATTTTTGTGAGAGATCACCATAATAAAAGGCGACTACCGCGCAATCAAGAAGGGTGCATCAAAGGGATAAACATCTCATGCAATTCATAATAGCATGATATGGTATAGCCCTTTCTGACGGAGAAGTCTTGTATTTCTTCGTCTTCGGCATTCGCATCGGTGTTCACCTTCGTGAAGATTGCCACCACCTTGTCGGTGCACCATATAATATCCCTATCTCCATAGCGGATAAAATAAATGCATTACTTAAGGTTGACACGCAGGTCATTAAAGTGCAATCATATGGCTCCAGCCATCATGCCGAATCATGACACACAGGTCATGTTAATTACATTATATAGTCATCTCATACATAATCAAATTATTATGAGCACTGCTATACCACATCACATGCAAACCATCCTACAAAACCAAGTTAGACGCCTCTAATCGGTTCATACAAAAAAGTTTTACGTGGCTTCTAAGGTTTTGACTTAAAATGCAGCTACCAACGTTTTATCATCAAGTATGATTATTCAAGTCGCTAGATTAACATCTCGGGATGTATGAAGCACGAGATAATAAAATCTCGAACCCCATACTAAACTTTGCCATACGCATGACCCCCCGTGCAGATCATATCTGCAATGCCCTTTCATCTGCGAATTTCATATTTCGTTTGACTACGGCAGAACCCAAAGAACTGATAGCACTTCCATGATCAATCAGGATCACGGATTGCCAGAACTTTGTCAAATTCCACCATGCTGTCTCGAGATTGAGCAAACGCAAATTCTAGGGAAGTAACAAGAACATCGGGTAACAGATTTCATCTGCCACCTGCATAAATAATTTTCAGCAACAGATCTCATCTACTCCAAAATTATATTATGCAATACCCATACATCTCCATGTATTCTAGATCGTAACCTGCATCTACGCATAGCACGGCTCTTGATGCCATTGTTGGGGAACACAGCAGAAAACAAAAAATTTCCGACCTACGCACCAGCCCAGGACCACTATGGAGACTGCATACATGGTTTGATCTTTTTCGTTACCGACTCGTAGCGCAGCGGGAAGTAGAGTCGATGACGAACAGCGGTGCAGATCCCCGCAGCTAGGATTTACAACCTCCCAACCGCGAGGATGTATACCCTCATCTGCTCCTCAGACAACCCTCCGGGAGGCGGTCGAACGCCCCCCCCCCCCCCGGACGGTGTCGCGGACAGCCCTTCGGGAGGACCTTCGAAACTCGAACGGTCACTCGGACAGCCCTTCGGGAGGACCTTCAAAACTCGGACGGTCACATGGACATCCCTTCGGGAGGCACTCACGAACTAAGACCGAAACTACGATCTATCTAAAGAGTTGCACACATACGGTGTCATCTATCCGGCAGGGCTTCACCGTCCAGAACTAGTTCCCGCCGGAACCCAGACAGCCTTACGGCTCTACGAAACTCTTTTCGTGGGAGAGAGAGAAGAAGCCAGATAATGCATGGCATGTGTATGAGAGCAAGGGATGATTGTGGAGAGCTCCTTTCCTCCTCCTTTTATAGGAAACCCAAGGGGTAGGGTGGTTTCACAAGAAAACCCAAAGTGCACATGAAGAAAGTCCTTCCACAAGGACCCAAGTGTGAAACCAAGGGACAAGAGGGGGCTCCAAGGAGGAGTCCCCATGTGGCTGGCCACACCTAGGAGGGCCCCCCAAAGGGAGCCTCATCCATACATGTCACCCCCAAAAATATCTTGGGACGAAGCCCAAAATAATGGCATCTGAAGCAGTTCCGGCAGCTCCGGAACATTTCTGGTTTTTATCTCAAAAAATTACAAAAAGCTTCCAGAATGATTCTGGCACCCTCCAAGAATTATCAGGCATGTGCCGAAACGAATTTGACTTAATGGTATATCCCGAAACAACTTTTCGGTATCATCGAAACTTATCCGATGACCTCTCTCTGCGGTACGATTCCGCTGTCCGAAACCATTCCGGTGTCCGAAACTTTTTTTGATGATTTTCTCTCAGACTCCCTATCTAGTATTCAGCAGATAGATGGCCCTTAAGCATGTGACCCTATAGGTTCGGTGAAGTATAGACATGACCCAGAACCCCTTCCGATCAATGATCAACATCGGAGCCGTGGACACCCATATTGACCCCTATACCCACACGAATGAATATTCGAGTGAACCTCCAGTTGCCGTGTGCTATTCCTATTGCTTCGCGATATGTTACAAAGACCCGAGGTGAGATTTACTTGCATCCCCGTGGATCAACAACATGTCCACTATGCTAGTTACCTCGTTACTGGTTTTGTTCTCTTTTTTTGTTTCCGTGTTCCGGCATCCCTATGATCAAATCACACTGTGTCTGGCCAGACGATGATGGATACCGTAACATCGAGAGGGCCCGAGAATATCTCTCCATCGTCGGAGGAGCAAATCCCAATCTTGAGCTATCAAGTTACTTGACACACTTTTTCATGAACCCGTAAGCCGCCGTAATAGCCACCCATTTACGGATGACATTTAACAAACCCCAAAGTTCATGAAGCAAGCATGAAGAAACTCGATACTCTCATGGTCTAAGGAATCATGCAAACGTTAACCATCTCTGTGTTATTTACCATTAACTTGTGACGAATGAATCTCATAGCATAACATCAAACCAGGTCGATTCAACACAAATGTTTTCTTAACATTGTGCCCTCAAAGTTGCTGCCATAGACATGCCCATGATCAGGAAAACGGAACCATCATGCAACACTTGAGCTAGTCTTAGAGGCCAAACTAGAAATACTTCTTACCGTTTATTATTCCACACGTGCATATGAGTCTTCCTCCGAGCCTCGTGGATATTGTAGACTCGAGAATCATTGCAGTTATAGTATGAAACATAAACATAATTATGAACTCAGAGATAAATAATATCATTTATTATTGCCTCTAGGGCATATCTCCTACATCTATATCATCCCCTTTCCCACGTCGACCTTCTGGCCTTTTGTCAAGTAGAGTATGGTGCACGGGGTTTCTTCGCCCTACAAACACATATGTCTGTGGCGTAAAACATCCGAAAGGCAACGAAAATGCAATATTATATATATATATATATATATAAATATATATATATATATGTTCATGCGACACGTAATTACCGTGACGGCGTCGAGCTCAGCCAAAGACGAAGGCCCACCTAGCGCGCTAGAGACTGAGGACGGGCTGCTATGAGCGGGAGCGACTGCGAGACGAGGCCCGGTTGCGTGAGCAAGTGATGGTGCGGTGTTGTTGTTATTCATGGAGTTGCTCCCGACGAAACTGGGCATCGGGAAATCATGTACCATCTTGTCTAGATTTTCCTTCGTCCAGTTGATGATAGCTGGAACCAAGTTAGTAGCGAAATCATTTCTGCAGGCAGTTACAGCTGCATTGACTGCCTGTTGTAGCAACTAATTTTTCTCCTCGGCTGTTTTTTCCACGTCCTCGGCTACTTTTTTCTCGACCGCAAGCTTCACCTTCGCGTCGATGTCCACCTGACTAAACTTCTTTTTCTTCTTCTTGGCCTCCGGACCCTCGTTGTAAAACACCTTCCACGTGGCGTGATACGTCTCCAACGTATCTATAATTTTTGATTGTTCCATGCTATTATATTACCTCTTTTGGATGTTTATGGGCTTTATTTTACACATTTATATCACTTTTGGGACTAACCTACTAACCGGAGGCCCAGCCCATATTGTTGTTTTATAGTCTGTTTCAGTATTTCGAAGAAAAGGAATATCAAACGGAGTCCAAACGGAATGAAACCTTCGGCATCCTGGAGACTTGGAGTTCGCCTCAGAAGATCCTCAAGGCAGCCACGAGATAGGAGGGGCCCCTCGTAGGGCGCGCCCCCTGTCTCGTGGGCCCCTCGAGCACTCCCCGACCGACTCCTTTCGCCTATATAAGCCTACGTACCCTAAAACCATTGAATATCAAGATAGATCGGGAGTTCCGCCGCCGCAAGCCTCTGCAGCCACCAAAAACCTCTCGGGAGCCCGTTCTGGCACCCTGCCGGAGGGGGAACCCATCACCGGTGGCCATCTTCATCATCCCGGCGCTCTCCATGACGAGGAGGGAGTAGTTCACCATCGGGGCTGAGGGTATGTACCAGTAGCTATGTGTTTGATCTCTCTCTCTCTCGTGTTTTCTCTTATGGCACGATCTTGATGTATCATGAGCTTTGCTATTATAGTTGGATCTTATGATGTTTCTCCCCCTCTACTCTCTTGTGGTGAATTGAGTTTCCATCTTGAAGTTATCTTATCGGATTGAGTCTTTATGATGAGAACACTTGATGTATGTCTTGCCGTGTTTATCTGCGGTGACAATGGGATATCACATTCCACTTGATGTATGTTTTGGTGACACATCATTTTCTTGACTCTCCGGTAGTAGCTTTGGGGCACTCTTTGAAGTACTTTGTGTTGGTTGGATGAATCTGAGATTGTGTGATGCATATCGTATAATCATGCCCACGAATACTTGAGGTGACAATGGAGTATCTAGGTGACATTAGGGTTTTGGTTGATTTGTGTCTTAAGGTGTTATTCTAGTACGAACTTTTTTATAGATCGATCCAAAAGAATAACTTTGAGGTGGTTTCGTACCCTACCATAATCTCTATGTTTGTTCTCCGCTATTAGTGGCTTTGGAGTGACTCTTTGTTGCATGTTGAGGGATTATTATATGATCTATCTATGTTATTATTGTTGAGAGAACTTCCACTAGTTAAAGTATGGACCCTAGGCCTTGTTTCCTACCATTGCAATACCGTTTACGCTCACTTTTATCTTTAGTTACCTTGCTGTTTTTATTATTTCAGATTACAAATACCTATTTCTACCATCCACATTGCACTTGTATCACCATCTCTTCACCAAACTAGTGCACCTATACAATTTGCCATTGTATTGGGTGTGTTGGGGACACAAGAGACTCTTTGTTATTTGGTAGCAGGGTTGTTTGAGAGAGACCATCTTCATCCTACGCCTCCCACGGATTGATAAACCTTAGGTCATCCACTTGAGGGAAATTTGCTACTGTCCTACAAACCTGTGCACTTGCAGGCCCAAAAACGTCTACAAGAAGAAGGTTGTGTAGTAGAAATCAAGCCCTTTTCTGGCGCTGTTGCCGGGGAGGCTAGGTAAGTGGCACGCACTCACACCCCATCAACTAAGCTCTTTTCTGGCAACGTTGCCGGGGAGGTGAGTGCTTGAAGGTATATCTTTAGATCTTGCAATCGAATCTTTTTGTTTCTTGTTTTATCACTAGTTTAGTTTATAAAAGAAAACTACAAAAATTGGAATTGAGTTTGTCTCATATGCTTCATCTTTTTAATATCTTTCGTGAATATTATGAAAAGGAAAATTGTGCTCAAGTGCTAGAAGAAGAATTGCATAGAATGCTTGGCATGAAATCTGTGAATGATGAGCATGATTGCAATGTTGTTAGTATGAATTCCTTAAATATCCATTATGCTACTGATATGCAAAGCCACAAGCTTGGGGAAGCTATGTTTGATGAATATGATAATTTTTAGTCCCCCAAGTTTTGATGAGAATATTGATTATGATGAAAGCATGCCTCCCATTTATGATGATTATATTGATGAAAGTGGGTTTGGAAGAGTGTCAACTTTAGGATGTAGTGATCCCACTATTTTGAGGATGTTGAATCTTATTGTGATGGACATGAAAGTGGATTTGGAAGAGTGTCAACTTTATTTAGTGATGATTCCACTATTTCGGAAGAGGTTCCAATTGATTATGAGAACAAAGTTGCTATCTATGATGATTATTGTGATGACTTGTATGCTATTGGGAATAGTGATACCATGAAACTTGTCATCATGATTTTAGTTTTCAATTGGATTATGCCTCACATGATAATTATTTTGCTGAGTCTGCTCCCACTACTATTGATGAGAAGAATTTTGCTTATGTGGAGAGTAGTAAATTTTCTATGCTTCTAGATCATGAAAAGAATGCTTTAGGTGATGGTTGTATTGTTGAATTCATTCATGATGCTACTGAAAATTATTACAAGGGAGGAATATATGCTTGTAGGAATCGCAATGATGTCAAGTTTCCTCTCTATGTGCTTAAAATCTTGAAGTTATGCTTGTTTTGCCTTCCTATGCTAGTTGATTATTGTTCCCATAAGTTGTTTTCTCACAAAATCCCTATGCATAGGAAGTGGGTTAGACTTCAATGTGCTAGTCATATACTTCATGATGCTTCCGTTATGTTTCAATCCTTATCTTTTATGTGAGCATCACTGTCATCATCATGCCTAGCTAGAAAGGCATTAAAGAAAAGCACTTGTTGGGAGACAAACCAATATTTATACTTACTGTTTTTGTGTGTCCACATGATTATTCTACTGTACTAATCATGTTTTATAGCTTTTGTTTCAATAAAGTGCCAAGTAAGACCTTTAGGATAGCTTTTGGTGATAGTTGTGTTGATCCTGCTGAAAATCAGAAACTTCTGCACCCAGTAAATAAGTTTTGTTAATTCACCGAAACGTTCTCTTGATATGATTCTTTTTTCTCTGGATTGGTAAGCAAATTTCTTAGGACTTCCTAATTTGGTAGGATTTTCGGAGTTCCAGAATATAAGTTTGATACAGATTACTATAGACTGTTCTGTTTTTGACAGATTCTGTTTTCTATGTGTTGTTTGCTTATTTTGATGAATCTATGGCTACTATTAAGTGGTATGAACCATATAGAAGTTAGAATACATTAGATATTACACCAATATGAATTTATAATGAGTTCATTACAGTACCTAAGTGGTTGTTTTATTTTCTTATACTAATGGAGCTTACGAGTTTTCTGTTGAGTTTTGTGTTGTGGAGTTTTCAAGTTTTGGGTAAAGATTCGATGGACTATGGAATAAGGAGTGGAAAGAGCCTAATCTTGGGGATTCCCACAGCACCCCAAGGCAATATTCAAGGATGGCCAAGAGCCTAAGCTTGGGGATGTCCCGGGAAGGCATCCCCTCTTTCGTCTTCGTTCATCGGTAACTTTACTTGGAGCTATATTTTTATTCACCACATGATATGTGTTTTGCTTGGAGCGTCGTGTCTTTTTATTTTGTTAGTATTTGCTTTTTGTTATTTATATTAATGTTTTTCATATTTAGTTTCAATAAAAAAGTCAAGGATAGCCTTTGCCATGCTTATTTTGCTACTATACGTGTTGCTGTTTGAGACAGAAAGTTTACCACTGTTGCAAAAATTCCCTAGAAAAGTCAGAGCATGATATAATGTTGAAACTTTTTGCATAATGAGATATGATAAATTTACTACAGTGGGAATTTTATTTCATAATTTTTGGAGTTAGTGAAGTATTGATACTCTTGCATTCTTTACAGACTGTACTGTTTTGGCAGATTGCTGTTATGGTTGCATTGTTTGCATATGTTTGCTTGTTTAATGTTTCTATTTGAGGATAGGAGTATTAAATATGCAGAGGCATTTAGTATTCAATGTTGAATAATAATTTCAGTTATTTGTTACAGTAGAGGATGATAAGATTTTGCATTGGTTTATACTAACCTATCTCACGAGTTCTTGTTGAGTTTGTTGTGGATGAAGCTTTTGATAAAAAGAGAAACCATGATATGAGAGGAATTAAGGAGACACAAAAGTTCAAGATTGGGGATGCCCAAGGCACCCCAAGATAATATTTCAAGAAGTCTCAAGCATCTAAACTTGGGGATGCCCCGGTAGGTATCCCACCTTTCTTCTTCACCAACTAGCGGTTAGTATCGGTTCAGCCTAAGTTTTTGCTTTTCACATGAGTTGTGCTATCCTTGCAATATCATTTTATTTTGTTTTGCTTGCTGTTTGAATACAATACCAAGTTCTGAAAGTCCTTAATGTTAGAGAGTCTTCACATAGTTGCACAATTATTTAGCTACTCATTGATCTTCACTTATATCTGTTGGAGTAGTTTGTCATTTGCTCTAGTACTTCACTTATATCTTTTAGAGCACGTCAGTAGTTCTATTTTGTAGAAATTGATGAACTCTCATGCTTCACTTATATTATTTCGAGAGTCTTAAACAACATGGTTGTTTGAATGAAAAACTATCATAGGAAGTGAATTGGATGCTATGATCAATTTGATACTTGATAATTGTTTTGAGATATGGAGGTAGTGATATTAAAGTCATGCTAGTTGGTGATTATGAATTAAAGAATGCTTGTGTTGAAGTTAGAAAGTACCGTAGCATGCACGTATGGTTAAAGTTTTGTAACAAATTTGAAACATGAAGTGTACCTGGCTTGTGCATCCTTATGAGTGGCGGTCGGGGACGAGCGATGGTCTTTTCCTACCAATCTATCCCCCTAGGAGCATGCGCGTAGTACTTGATTTTTGATGACTTCTAAATTTTTGCAATAAGTATATGAGTTCTTTTGACTAATGTTGAGTCCATGGATTATACGCACTTTCACCTTTCCGCCATTGCTAGCCTCTTCGGTACCGTGCATTGCCCTTTCTCACCTTGAGAGTTTGTGCAAACTTCGCCGGTGCATCCAAACCCCATGATACGATATGCTCTATCACACATAAACATCCTTATATCTCCCTCAAAACAGCCACCATACCTACCTATTATGGCATTTCCATAGCCATTTCGAGATATATTGCCATGCAACTTACCACCGTTCCATTCATCATCATCATGACAGACTGTACTTTTGTCATATTGGCATTGCATGATCGTGTAGTTGACATCATATTTGTGGCAAAGCCACCATGCATTATTTTTCATACATGTCACTCTTGATTCATTGCACCATCCCAGTACACCGCCGGAGGCATTCATATAGAGTCATATCTTGTTCTAGTTTCGAGCTGTAATTCTTATGTTGTAATCAATAGAAGTGTGATGATCATCATTATTAGAGCATTGCCCAAAGAAAAAAAAGGAAGAAGAAAAAAAAAGAAGAAAGGCCAAAAGAAAAAAAGAAAGGCCCAAAAGAAAAAAGGGGAAAGAAAAAGAAAAAGAAAAAAAGAAGAAAATAAATAAAAAGGGCAATGCTACTATCTCTTTTTCCACACTTGTGATTCAAAGTAGCACCTTGTTCTTCATGTAGTGAGTCTCATATATTGTGCTTCAAAGTAGCACCATGTTTTTCATATAGTGAGTCTCATAAGTTGTCTTTTTCATACTAGTGGGAATTTTTCATTATAGAACTTGGCTTGTATATTCCTACGATGGGCTTCCTCAAATGCCCTAGGTCTTCGTGAGCAAGCAAGTTGGATGCACACCCACTAGTTTTCTTTTGTTGAGCATTTATCTATATCTCTAGTGCATCCGTTGCATGGCAATCCCTACTCCTCATGTTGACATCAATTGATGGGCATCTCCACAGCCCGTTGATTATCCTCGTCAATGTGAGACTTTCTCCCTTTTTGTCTTCTCCACACAATCCCCATCATCATATTCTATTCCACCCATAGTGCTATATCCATGGCTCACGCTCATGTATTGTGTGAAGGTTGAAAAAGCTTGAGATTATTTAAGTATGAAACAATTGCTTGGCTTGTCATCAGGGGTATAGAAGTTGGGAACATCTTTGTGTGACGAAAATGAAGCATACCCTAACTATATGATTTTCTAGGGATGAACTTTCTTTTGCCATGCTATTTTGAGAAGACATGATTACTTTGATTAGTATGCTTGAAGTGTTACTATTTCTTTTATCAATATGAACTTTTATTTTGTATCATTTGGATCTGAACATTCATGCCACAATAAAGAAAATAACATTGAGATTTATGCTAGGTAGCATTCCACATCAAAAATTCTGTTTTTATCATTTACCTACTCGAGGACGAGCAGGAATTAAGCTTGGGGCTGCTTGATACGTCTCCAACGTATCTTTAATTTTTTATTGTTCCATGCTATTATATTACCTCTTTTGGATGTTTATGGGCTTTATTTTACACATTTATATCACTTTTGGGACTAACCTACTAACCGGAGGCCCAACCCATATATTTGTTTTATTGCCTGTTTCAGTATTTCGAAGAAAAGGAATATCAAACGCAGTCCAAATGGAATGAATCCTTCGGAATCGTGATTTTTTTGAAGAATATGATCCTGGAGACTTGGAGTTCATGTTAGAAGATCCTCGAGGCAGCCACGAGACAGGAGGGCCCCCCTTTAGGGCGCGCCCCCCTGTCTCGTGGGCCCCTCGAGCACTCCCCGACCGACTTCTTTTGCCTATATAAGCCTACGTACCCTAAAACCATCGAATATCAAGATAGATCGGGAGTTCCGCTGCCGCAAGCCTTTGTAGCCACCAAAAACCTCTCGGGAGCCCGTTCCGGCACCCTGCTGGAGGGGGAACCCATCACCGGTGGCCATCTTCATCATCCTGGCGCTCTCCATGACGAGGAGGGAGTAGTTCACCCTCGGGGCTGAGGGTATGTACCAGTAGCTATGTGTTTGATCTCTTTCTCTCTCTCTCTCATGCTCTCTCTATGGCACGATCTTGATGTATCGCGAGCTTTGCTATTATTGTTGGATCTTATCATGTTTCTCCCCCTCTACTCTCTTGTGATGAATTGAGTTTCCCTCTTGAAGTTATCTTATCGGATTGAGTCTTTATGATGAGAACACTTGATGTATGTCTTGCCGTGTTTATCTATGGTGACAATGGGATATCACGTGCCACTTGATGTATGTTTTGGTGACAAACTTGCGGGTTCCGCCCATGAATCTATGCATAGGGGTTGGCACACGTTTTCTTGACTCTTCGGTAGTAGCTTTGGGCCACTCTTTGAAGTAATTTGTGTTGGTTGGATGAATCTGAGATTGTGTGATGCATATCGGATAATCATGCCCACAGATACTTGAGGTGACAATGGAGTATCTAGGTGACATTAGGGTTTGGTTGGTTTGTGTCTTAAGGTGTTATTTAGTACGAACTCTTTTATAGATCGATCTGAAAGAATAACTTTGAGGTGGTTTCGTACCCTACCATAATCTCTATGTTCGTTCTCCGCTATTGGTGGCTTTGGAGTGACTCTTTGTTGCATGTTGAGGGATTGTTATATGATCTATCTATGTTATTATTGTTGAGAGAACTTGCACTAGTGAAAGAATGAACCCTAGGCCTTGTTTCCTACCATTGCAATACCGTTTACGCTCACTTTTATCATTAGTTACCTTGCTGTTTTTATTATTTCAGATTACAAATACCTATTTCTACCATCCACATTGCACTTGTATCACCATCTCTTCGTCGAACTAGTGCACCTGTACAATTTTCCATTGTATTGGGTGTGTTGGGGACACAAGAGACTCTTTGTTATTTGGTTGCAGGGTTGTATGAGAGAGACCTTCTTCATCCTACGCCTCCCACGGATTGATAAACCTTAGGTCATCCACTTGAGGGAAAATTGCTACTGTCCTACATGGTGCCATCTCCTACGCCGTGGACATGACCATATTGCGGCCGCTGGCCCAAAGGGAGTCCCTTAAGTTCGTTCAAGGCCCGATTGAGAGGGATGTCCCACTTGGGCCTCATCAGAGAAGTAGGGCTTTTGGCTGCAAGCTGGTGATGCTTCTCCAGTAGTCTAATCAATTTCCTCGTGATCAGGTCCGTGTAAAAAACCTTTTTCTCCTTGTCCCACTTGTAGCGGGCACTGATGAAGTCATGCTCCAAGGGGTTGGTGAATTTCGCGAAGGGGTCTGGGAGACACGCGTGCTTCACGTTCCGCGTCCTCCTTATCCCATATGGGCCTTTTACCGAGGTAGCCACGGCTTCCGAGGCGATTCTTCCCTGTGTTCCTTTGCTGAAGGCTCTTGAATATCGCAGCCTTAGCCTTGGCTGCCTCGGTAGCACAAGTGTCCTTGAACTTTTCGAACTCCTCTTCCGTAAGTGTCGGATTTTCCTACAGAATCTTGGACAGGGGTTCCTCAGCCTCAATAGCTCGTTTCACCCTCCCTTTCCAGGAGGCCAAATCATTGCTGAACATGCCCATGGCATGATTGTTAATCTTTTTCATCTTCGGATCATCCCACAGTTATTCTATGTTATCATCCCGGTCGGGGAACTTGAATCTCTTATGCAACTTCGTTAGGAGCAACTGCGTCAAATGTTCTTTACTCCTTAAGTCATCGTCGTTGATGCTCGCGCATTCCCGTAGGATGCATCCTACTTGGTTCCCATAGCCCTTGCGAGGTTCTTCCGGCTCTAATCGCTCAAACTTGCCAGGTGCCATCTTTCTGATCACAAGTTGTCCAATCCCTAGTTTATTAGGTTTTCGTATCCTCTGCTTCTTATGCTTGCTCTTTTTGGTAGCGGCATCGGCGCCGGTACCTTCCCCGCGGTATCTTCCCCGCCGGTACCTTCCCCGCCGGTCTCGGCGCCGCCATCA
This sequence comes from Triticum timopheevii, assembly GCA_963921465.1. NCBI lineage: Eukaryota > Viridiplantae > Streptophyta > Magnoliopsida > Poales > Poaceae > Triticum > Triticum timopheevii. The sequence goes on along the minus strand of OY997266.1, from coordinate 114,700,885 downwards.
GTGCCGGCGCCGTCGGTGTCGATGTCGGCGTCAGTACCATCATCGAGGCCGACCTGCAAACCTTGCTTAGCAGTCAAATAGTCGAGGTACTCTAGTTCACCCTCATAATCCATCTCTTCTGCATCTTGGTCAGAAGACCTAGTTTCTTCGTTGTTCGACATGTTTCCTATGATTAAGTGTCCTCGTTTATTTCTAAAAGTATGAAAAAATGAGAAATGCCATAAAAAGAAATCCATGTGCCAACACTAGATATGCCAACTATCTAGCACAAATCATGCCAAAATTCACGGAAAATTTCGGCATGACCTTTGCTAAAAATGGACATATCAAGCGCCTAAAATTCACCGGAACGGAAATGAATCAACATTCCGGCGTAACATAGGCCACTCGGATCATTTCCAAAATTGAACCAAAACATCACATGTCCAAATGACATGTTCAAATTCCAAACATCACATGTCCAAAACATGACATATCCACATATCACATGTCCACTTCAAATTTGCATATAAATTCAGCCTACCTAAAATTGCTTTAACAAGGGATGTTGATTTGGACAATTGCTTAGATGCTGCCTTTTCTTTTAACTACAATTGCTTAACCCTAAATTTCTGTCCTATTTTAAAACCTAGCTAAATTCATAACTAAATAGATAACCTAATTAACCTACTGCCCTAACTAAAACCTAAGTAAATTAACCGAAGAACCCTAGCTAGCAGAGAGAGGGGGGTTTACAATGGGTGCAGGGGCGAGGAGGCAGGCCCGACGACCGGCGAGGTCGGGAGGGGAGGAAGCAGAGGAGGTAGGCAAGGGCCGACGGGTCGGGGGCGAGTGCCGGGGTCGGGGGCGAGGGCCGGGTCGGGGGCGAGCACCGGGGCCGGGTCGGGGGCGAGCGCCGGGGTCGGGGGCTAGCGCCGGGGCGCGGTGGTGCGACGGGGGAAGAGAGAGTGGGGATTTGGGTGGAAAAGAGGCGGGATGAAGCAGGGAGAGTGAGAATTTTGGGTTAAGTGGACGTAGCAGTAGCGCGTTTAGACCAAACGCGCTGCTACTACCGTCACTAGCTGTATCGGTTTTATAAGGAAATAGCTACTGCTAGCTTGACTGTAGCTCTTTTTCAGTAAACCGCTACTACTATAACCAGTTTTCCTTTTTCTTTTCCTTTATTGTCTCCCACTTTTTTTCCTGAGAGCAGTGAACGAAGGGAAGGCGATATATATTGCATCATTTGACGGTTAAATATGTATACGAAATAGGAACATATATATTACATCATTGGACCCATGCATAATAATGGCTAACTCTGTATACAAAATAGGAACATATATATATATATATATATATATATATATATATATATATATATATATATATATATATATATTACATCATTTGACCGATAACATACGGTTCCTCAGCGTTGACATTTTCGTTTTTGAGTCAGCTTCTTTCCCTTCTTGTTCATCGAAGAATAATTGAGCCCCTCATTGTGACTTTGCCTTTTCCATGGAGTACGATTTTTCTTAGGTAATGTAGTATTGATTCTTCTTTTGACGTATACTTCATCATCATCGTCATCTTCCCTCATTGGGTTGCCGTACTGATCATAGTCTTCCTCGTTGGCGACTCCATCCATTCCAATGATGTTCCTTTTGCCTCTCCTCACGACAACACGGCTGGGATTGCGTGGGTCGGTTATGAAGAACCATTGTGTCACGTGCTTAGCGTGTACCAATGGCTCGTTTTTTGCGATAGCGTTCACGGTAGCGCTCTTGGCATCGGGTATAGTCATGGTAGTGAAAATCCGGTTTTCTCTTTCAACATTCTTAGACCATATGACACAGAACATCGTCGTGTTGTGCAGTCCAGAGTAGTCAAGCTCCCAGATCTCCTCGACCCTTCCATAAAATCGTTTAGTTGCGCCGTTGTTGCTGCCGGTCATGCATTCCATCGTCACCCATGAGTTCTGATCATCACTGTCCATATCTTTGGCCTCCGAGTAGAATGTGTATCCGTTGATATCATATGCCTGATAGGTTACGAGGTTGGGCGAGGGACCATGTGCTAAGGCGTATATGAGCAATCCATCCTTAGAGCCCTCCTCCGGGGGATTAGCAATAATATGCTCTTTGAACCAATGCAGGAAAGTGGAGTTGTGCTCTCTAGTAACATCGACGTCCGTCCTGCATACCCCCCAGTCATGATACTTCTTTGCGATAATTTCTTTGTGCAGTGCCACGAAAGGATCTACCTCATCTAGGTGTTGTAGCACTACCAAGTTTGCTCTGTCAAAGTCGCTGCGTCGAGCTGAGTATGCCACGTGCAGTTCCCTGTGACCGTTGCAGTGACCTTCTCCTTCGAGCCTCCCATCGTGCTTGTTAACGGGCAAACCAACACTAACACCAGGTGGCTGGTCTGCGCCATATAGAAAATTCTCACAAAAAGAGATCCCTCTTGTGTCACATAGCCCTGGACGATACTTCCATCCGGACGGGACATGTTACGAACGAATCCTTTGATGATCCCATTCATCCTCTCAAACGGCATCATGTTGTGCAGGAATGACGGCCCCAGGTCTATTATGTCATCCACAATATGGACACACAGATGCACCATCACGTCAAAGAACGCGGGCGGGAAGTACATCTCAAGCTCATTTACTATCACAACGATCTCTTCCTGTAGCCTTCGGAGCTGCTTCACACTTATCGACTTTCGAGAGATGATGTCGAAAAAGTTGCAAAGACCAATAAGCGTGTCACGGACGTGCTTGTCCATTATCCCTCTAAGGGCAACATGTAGTATCTGCATCATCATCACATGACAGTCATGGGACTTCATCCCGCTGAACCTTTTCTTGTCCGTGTCTAGATATCTGCTTATCTTGCCACAGTAACTGGAACTAACTTTGACTCCGGTAAGGCACTTAAAGAATTGATCGATCTCAGCCTGACTTAAGGTGAAGCAAGAAGGCGGGCAATAATCATCTTTCTTTATTTTCTTGCCCTTCTCCTCCCGTGCCTCTGTCTTCGTCTCTGTCTCGTCTGACATTTTACAAGGCGGCATGTGCCGATCTTCCCTGATTTTCAAATCTTGCAAGTATTTTCTTGCCTTCGGCCCATCCTTGGTCTTATTCGGCATGTTCATTAGTGTTGCGAGCAAGCTGTCAAGGACATTCTTACAGATATGCATTTGATCAAGGCAATGAGGTGTATCGAGTTTTTGCCAGTACTCCAAGTCCCAGAACACAGAACACGTCTTCCATACCTTTAGCAGCAGCTCTGGCGCCTTTCTCATCGTATTTCCCGGCGCGGAGCACTGCTTCTAGTTTTTCAACAGCTCATCAATTTCGGCACCGCTCCGCTTACGTGGAGGTCCTCGATGCTTAGCGTGACCATTGAATAGATCTCCATGGTTTCTCCATGGGTCGTCCTGTTCGAGCCATCTTCGATGCCCCACGTACACAATTTTCCCAGACCCGCCATCTTTCCTTGATGTTACCTGCTAAGACGTCATATCATCCATGCACCGCGTGCATCCGCAATATCCATGGCACACCTGGCTTGCCACATATCCGTAACCGAGATAGTCCTGCACTGTCGTGATCAGCGCGGCTCTCATGTTGAAATACTCGCCTTTGCTGGCGTCCCATGTCTTGCCCGGTGTTTTCCATAACGTGTCTAACTACTCTTGAAGTAGCCCCAGATACAAATTAATATTATTTCCTGGTTGTTTTGGCCCTTGAATAAGCATGCTCATGTGAATGTACTTCGATTTCATGCACAACCAGGGGGGAGGTTGTACATCCATACAAACACGGGCCATGTGCTATGGTTGGTGTTCTGGTTGCCAAACGGATTCATGCCATCGGTACACGCGCCGAGCACGATGTTCCTTGCATCACATTCGAAATACTGATAGAAGTTGTGTTGGGGAACGTTGCAGAAAATTAAAAATTTTCCTAGGGTTTCACCAAGATCCATCTATGAGTTCATCTAAGCAACAAGTCAAGGGAGTGAGATTGCATCTACATACCACTTGTAGATTGCGTGCGGAAGCGTTCAAGGGAACAGTGATGATGGAGTCATAATCGCCGTGATTCAGATCACCGATGACCAAGTGCCGAACGGACAGCACCTCCGCATTCAACACACGTACGGAACGGACGACGTCTCCTCCGTCTTGATCCAGCAAGGGGGAAGGAGAGGTTGAGGAAGATGGCTCCAGCAGCAGCACGACGGCGTGGTGGTGGTGGAGCAGCAGTACTCCGACAGGGCTTCGCCAAGCTCGTGACGGAGGAGGAGAGGTGTTGGGGAGGGGAGGGGCTGCGCCTTGGTTGTGTTCAGCAGCCCTCCCCTCACCCCTATATTTATAGGGGAAGGGGCAAGGGGGGCCGGCCCCTCTAGATGAGATCTAGAGGGGGGGCGGCGGCAAGGGAGGGGGGCTTGCCCCCCAAGCAAAGGGGGCGCCCCCACTAGGGTTTCCCCCCCAACCCTAGTCGCATGGGCCGAAGGGGGGGGCGCCCAGCCCTCCAGGGGCTGGTTCCCTGCCCCTTGCGGCCCATGAGGCCCTCCGAGAGGGGTGGCCCCTCCCGGTGGACCCCCCGGAACCTCTCCGGTGGCCCCGGTACAATACCGATATGCCCCCGAAACTTTCCGGTGTCCACATGACAACTTCCCATATATAAATCTTCACCTCCGGACCATTCCGGAACTCCTCGTGACGTCCGGGATCTCATCCGTGACTCCGAACAACATTCGGTAATCACATACAAGTCTTCCTAATAACCCTAGCGTCACCGAACCTTAAGTGTGTAGACCCTACAGGTTCGGGAGACATGCAGACATGACCGAGATGATTCTCCGGTCAATAACCAACAGCAGGATCTGGATACCCATGTTGGCTCTCACATGCTCCTTGATGATTTCATCGGATGAACCACGATGTCGAGGATTCAAACAACCTCGTATTCAATTCCCTTTGTCAATCGGTATGTTACTTGCCCGAGACTCGATCGTCGGTATCCCAATACCTCGTTCAGTCTCGTTACCGGCAAGTCACTTTACTCGTACCGTAACGCATGATCCCGTGACCAACCACTTGGTCACTTTGAGCTCATTATGATGATGCATTACCGAGTGGTCCCAGAGATACCTCTCCGTCATACGGAGTGACAAATCTCAGTCTCGATCCGTGTCAACCCAACAGACACTTTCGGAGATACCTGTAGTGCACCTTTATAGTCACCCAGTTACGTTGTGACATTTGGTACACCCAAAGCACTCCTACGGTATCCGGGAGTTACACGATCTCATCGTCTAAGGAAAGGATACTTGACATTGGAAAAGCTCTAGCAAACGAACTACACGATCTTGTGCTATGCTTAGGATTGGGTCTTGTCCATCACATCATTCTCCTAATGATGTGATCCCGTTATCAATGACATCCAATGTCCATAGCCAGGAAACCATGACTATCTGTTGATCAACGAGCTAGTCAACTAGAGGCTTACTAGGGACATATTATGGTCTATGTATTCACACGTGTATTACGATTTCCGGATAATACAGTTGTAGCATGAATAAAGACAATTATCATGAACAAGTAAATATAATAATAATCCTTTTATTATTGCCTCTAGGGCATATTTCCAACAGTTGTTCAACGCTCTCCACTGGCTTCCATCCTTGACGTGTCTCAGCTTCGGATCATCTCCATCGTCGGGCTTCTTCCTCTCCGCGTGCCAGCGCATTAGCTTTGCTTCCATGGGATCTACAAAATACCTCCGGAGACGGGGATTGATCGGTAAGTACCATACAACTTTCTGGGGACATTTCTTCCCGGCCTTCTTGTATCGAGAAGCATTGCACACCGGGCAGCTTGTTTTTTCCGCGTGCTCCTTCCGATAAATTATGCAATTGTTGATGCATGCATGGTATCTAACGTGTGGCAGATCAAGAGGGCACACGATCTTCTTGGCCTCATCAACAGTAGTAGGACATAGATTACCCGCGGGAAGAACATCCTTTAGGTACTTGAGATGCTCATCGAGGCTAGCGTCGGTCCATTAGTTTTTAGCCTTCATCTTCAGGAGTTGGAGCGTGAAACTCAAGCGGGTCACCTCAGGATTGCAACCATCATACAATGGAGTGTTCGAGTCTACCACCAGTTGCTCCAGCTTAGCCTCCTCTCTAGAGGCAGCTCTCTTAGTACTCGTCTCCTTGCGAAGCAATGCTTGAACATGAGGGTCCCGCACGATTGAACTTAGTACCGAAAAACTCTGTTGCATGGAGTCCATGTCGTTCTCTCCGCCGCCATGTCCGGCCCCTTCTCTGCCGCTATGTCCAGCCTATTCCCCGCCGCCATTATCGATCATCTCTTCGTATTGCCCCATGTCATCATTGCCTACCCCGTCGGCATCCTCAAAATCGTCATCCTCATCTTCAATTATCCACCGAGTATAGCCATCCATAAAACCAGTCATGAGCAGGTGCGCTTCGACACGACCATCGTCATGGGGGTCGAGCCAAACTATTCCTTTGCATTTTCGACACGGACATAAAACCTCTATCCGGTTATTTTCTTTCATGTCCTGCACCGCCGACCGCAACCACCTGTCCACCATCGTTCCACTAACCATCGTCAACTCTGCACGGTAATAATAAACAAATTGATTATAAAAATGCGTGCATGCATCAAAGTCATACAAAAATTCGGCATGACCTTCCTTAAAAATAGGACATATATAGATCTAGAGATTGCCTGGAATTCGCCGAAACGGAAATAAATCGACATTTCAGCAAAAGATACGCAACTCAAAAGCACAATTTGGCGTCAACTCATGCCACACACACAATTTCCATAAACATATCACACACACATAAACATATTTCCATTTTGCAAAAGCATGAAATTTTAATCACCTCTATCTTGAGATCGAGCACACGGTGGAGGTGATGATGTAGGGAGATCAAAAGTGCACAAAGATCTTCTTGACAAAGATAGATCTAGTTAGGGGGCAAATATGTCACTTAACTAAATGCTACATCTACCCAGCTACCTAATTTGGAAGGAGACAACTTCAACTAGTGGAGGGGGAAGGAAAAAGAGAAAGGAGATGCATTAATGGAGGTGGTGTAGTTAGGTAGGAGTAATGAAGAGAGAGAAAGGTAGGTAGAGGAGGGAGAGTAATGGTGGAGAAGTATTGAGGAAGAAGAAGAGTGAGAGTGGGAGGATGTGGGAGGTAGGGGAAAGGGAAGAGAGGAGGGGGGGGGGAGGACGGGTGGGGAAAAGGTGGTGGGTTGGTGCGGATTAGCAGTAGCGTGGGATGTAAAACGCGCTGCTGATAAGAAAGTAGCAGCAGCGAACTTTCGGCACAAGTGCTACTGCTAACCGGGACCAAAAGTGTGCCCAATTTGAAATTAGCAGCAGCGACCTCAGAAAAACCGCGCTACTACTACAGCTTTAGCAGTAGCGCGGCTGGCGGCACCGCGCTGCTGCTAAATGTAGTTTGGTGGGCACTGTCGGTCGATATTTGTAGCAGCACGGGTTACACCAAGCGCGCTACTGCTAAACACTTGTTAGTAGATTGTTTTCCACACCCGCGCTACTACTAATTAGCAGCAGCGCTCCTTTTTGAGCCGCGCTGCTGCTAAGATTCTGTGTATAGGGTTTTCCCTAGTAGTGAAGTCTGGCCGGGTCATATTTCTGGCCGGGTCATACCGCGGGGTATATCCCCGACAACGCCCTTCATAAATCGAACCATCACCGAGGAAGTTTCATGGTTTGAGGGGGAAATCACCAAGATTGAAGGGGAATCCAAATTTCCGTCCTAGTTTGTCATTCCGTTTTTTCCAACGATCAACATACTGCCTCCAATGCAATGTGTTCAAATTTGGCATTTTTTGGGCTCATTTACCATATTTAGGGGATTATGTGCATTTTCTAGGCATTAATGTACATAATTCAAATTCGAAGAATTGATGCATGAAAAGGTGCTCAAGAACGGTCTGGAAAACCATGCTCGTGCTATTTAGTAAATTCTCATGCCTTTTACAAGGAATGGGCAGAGATTTCAAGGAAATGTGTGGCAATAGTCAACCACAAACACGTAGTTTACTGGGATAACAACTATAGAAAAATGAAACAAATGCATGGAAAACATGATGCCGGGTGTGGCGCCATGGTATGGCCGCATTGTGCCGTGGTAAAAATTTGAAAATGTTTGCCTTATGTGATCATGCAGGCATTTCATAAATAGAACCATCACCGAGGAAGGTCATGGTTTCGAGGGGGAAATCACCAAGATATAAGGGGAATCCAAATTTCATTTGTCCATTGTCCATGAGTTTTTTTCTACGATGAACATACACCTTGCAAATCACCGTGTTAAAATTTGGCACTTTTCCGGGTTCATTTACTATATTTAGGGGATTATGTGCATTTTCTAGGCATTAATGCACATAATTAAAGTTCGAACAATCTCTGCATGAAAGGGTGCACAAAAATGGCCTGGAAAACCATGATCGTGCCATTTAGTAAATTCTCATGCCTTTTACAGGGAATGGGCAGATATTTCGATGAAATGTGCGGCAATAGCCAACGACAAATGTATGTTTATTGGGTTTTCAACTATAGAAAAATGAAATAAATGCTTGAAAAAACATGATGCCTAGCATGGTGCCATGGTATGACCTTACCGTGACCTGGTAAAAGTTTGAGAAGGTTTGTCCTATGTCATCATTCCCGCCCTTCATAAATCGAACCATCAGCGAGGAGATTCCATGCTTTCGAGAGGGAAATCACCAAGACTGAAGGGGATTTCAATTTTTTTTCTTTCTTTGCCATTGAGTTTTTTCTATGATGAACATACATCATGCAAATCACCGTGTTCAAATTTGGCAATTTTTTTGGGCTCATGTACCATATTTAGGGGATTATGTGCATTTTCTAGGCATTTAGTGAATATAAATCCAATCCAGCTAAAGTTGCATGGCTGTGATGTGATGGACGTGGATTGCCTTTCGATCATGGTGCATCCTACGGTGCACACAGGCAATCTTGGTGGCTGGGGTTCCGGACAATCATAACGCAACACACAATAGGCTCAGTGCACACTATTTCTGGAGGCGACGGAGATGAACTGTGTGTGATAATGAACGAGCAAAATTGTAAGGGAAGCCAAATTTCCTTCATTGTTCGTCGTTGAGCTCTTAGAAACTGTCCCGCCACTCCGTCCAGAGCTCTCCCCAAGCGTCCTTCATGGCACCACGGTGCACAATAACTAGTAAGGAAGCGATGACATCCCACCACACCGCGTTCCTTGCCGCCCGCGACCGCACACATGGGAAGGAAGAGATGGCATCTCGCCGCGCCGAGTTCATCACTAGCGGTGGTAGCACATGTACGTGGGCGGAATTTAATGCTTCCATGGCCGAATGGGTGGTTGCTCAAGAGGCGGCCAAAGCCGCACAGAAGGACAAGAAAAGGCAGAAAACAGTCAAGAAAAGAGAGTCCCGCCGCCGCAACAAAGAAGAGGCCGCACGCCATGCTGAGGAGACCTTAGTGGAGATCGAAGCATGGTGGGCTGCCGCCTACAAGGCCGGGAAGGAGAATGACGATGTCTGGCTAGCATGCCCCGATGGCAGCATGTAAGTTTGTATAATTAATTACGAGCATCTAACTGTACTACATATGTAATAGTTGTAGAGAAAATTACAAGTAATAATTTAAGTTTGTATTATCTATTATTAACGTACAATGTGGGTAGGAGCATCCTTTGAGTGCTTTGAGCGTTGATTAGCATGTGTTCACTGAAGTTTTGTAGCCACACCTCGGCCCTAAATACTCCCGAAACGTACACTTGCAGCCACCAGAGACTACAGCTGGCCGCGCAAGTTGGACGCACACTGGCTTAAATTGCCGCGCCGGTGGAAGGCAGCAAGCTTCTCTCTTGTTGCATAGGATCAAATCTGGCTATGTGAGCGAGCAAGGTTGACACTTGATTGCATTTCATAAACCGATGATTGCTCATCGGGTGTCACCTTGCCTCATTCATGTACATTGAATAATCCTAATACAATGAAATAGATTTTTGAAATTAGGTGCGTTTGGAGATGCTGATTGATATTTGAATTATTATAAGATCACACAACACATGGTTTCTATGGCGCCCGTGTGCGTTTTTTGCGTTCGTGATCCATAAGTCTGTTACCTGTGCGATGTTTCCTAATAAACCAAGCGTACTATTGACCGAAAAAATAAACTACATGTGTACATTTTTTTGGAGATGGGATCTGAAAATTTTCTCTTTTCTCACGCACGAGTATTTTATGCGCTTCGTCTGTGTTGTGTGTTTTCCCTGCCCAAGTTTCAAGTTTCACGTTGAAATTTCCATTAGACGCGCGATTTCAGAATTTATTTCCCCCACCACATCCCCACCCGTCAAATTTCCTCAATGTCTCCTCCCTCCCCTCCCCCTATCAGCAGCTCAAACCGTCGCCGCTGCAACCACAGCTTCAACCACAACTATGTGTTGCCCGAGCATCGTCAATCCACTCAAGTAACCCATCAATCTCTATCACGACTCCGGCCTGATTGCTTAAGTGGCGCCTACGAAACATCCTCATGCCTCCAAATCCCCACCGCCCTACCTCCAGAGCATTGCCGCACAACCCAACCACATATCACGTGGAGGTCGAGGAGCTGATGGCGGTCGATGACGCGATGGCCGCTATGCATGTTGACCCGGAGGAACACCTCGCCTCGGCCGCCGCCGACTTGGTGAAGGCTTTGGCCGAGATGAAGTGTCCCAGTGACTACCTCTCAGGACTTACTAGGTATGATCTGGCCAGCTCAATCTTACCAATACCACCTGCAATGGCTATGTTTTGTACGGTAGATGTATTAAGCATGTTCGTGCCTGGTTTATTTTAGTACTACACACTCTATGATGTTCAAGTATTAACTGTCAAGTACCAGCAACAAACATAAAATACATGAGTCATGCTATTACTAGAGATGATGCGCATTTGCTATTTTTGGTAGATGCTAACCCTGTTGTACTTAACATGCATGTCCATGTAGTTATGTAGGGTGATAACGGGGGATGCTATTGTTTGCCGTCTAGGTTAGTTGCATCCCATGTCTTACAGTATTTCACATCATTTGTGCAATTGTAGTTTAACTTCTAGCATTTACTGGTTGCCTGTAGGTACACATGTTAGAGGCACTGATCCACGCTTTGACCCGGAGGAACAGCTCTCCCCTGCATCCACTGACTTCGGGCGAGCTCTGTCCAAGGTGAAGTGCCCCAACAACTACCTCTCAAGACTTACCAAGTATGAACTCACTAGTTCAATCTTACCAATACCAGTTGCAATTAATGGCTATGTTTTGTATGGTCGATGTATTAAGCATGTTGTAATAAACATGCCTAACATGTTTTAGATATTTTCCCTACCTTTTTATAGACAACCTGGCCATTCTCTGCTCTGGCTGTACCTGCCTTGCGATGTTTAACTTTGCCAATTACATTTTTATCAGTACCAGTCTCAATGTCTATTAAGCCTGTTGCAATTAATAGTTGTATCTATTTTTAAATAGTTGTATTTCAATGGTTACAAACTTACAAAACATGACTTAGGATGTTGTTAAGCCTGTCACAATTAAGAGTTCCATCCATTTTTTTAATTTGTCCCTTTGCTACTGTGCTACTCTCCGTAATGAAGATATACTAGAAAAGCTGACCATTTGCTATTTTTAGTGGATGCTAACCCTGTTGTACTTAACACGCCTTTCCATGTACTTACGCTGGGCCATAACGGGCGATGCTGCTGTTTGCCATCGAGGTTAGCTGCATCCCATGTCTTACAGTATTTTACATCATTTGTGCAATTGCAGTTTGGTTTCTAACATTTACTTGCTTCTTGTAGGTACACATGTCGGTGGCACTGATCCACTCTTTGACCCGGAGGAACACCTCGCCTCCGCTTCGGCCAACTTGGCTCGGGCTCTTGTCCATATGAAGTGCCCCAGCCACTACCCCTCAGGACTTACCAAGTATGAACTCACTAGTTAAATCTTACCAATACCAGTTGCAATGGGCATGTTTTGTACAGTTCATGTATTAAGCAAGTTGCAGTAAACACGCCTAGACTATCTTTCCTATTTTCCCTACCTTTTAATACACAAAAGAGCCATACTCTGCTCTAGTAGCACCTGCCTTGCGATGTTTAACTCCGACAATTTAATTTCTATCAATACCAGTTTCAATGGTTATAGTAGGGCTTTTGCAGTAAACAATTCTATCCATTTTTTAATCCTTCCCATTCCTACCATGCTACTCTTTCACAATAAAGATATCACTATAGATGATGTCGTTTTATTACCATTTGCTATTTTTTGGTGGATGTTAACCCTGTTGTAGTTAACATTGGCTTTCCATATGTTACATAGGGCTACATTGGGTGATGCTGTTGTTTGCCATCGAGTTTAGTTTCATCCCATGTTTTATACACCATATGTTCCTAAATATAAGCATTTTTAGAGATTCCAATATAGACTACATATGGAGCAAAATGAATGAATCTAGATTCTAATCTAAACTATATCTATAATTCTATATACATCCGTATGTAGTTCATTGAAATCTTTAAAAATACTTGTACTTAGGATCGTAGGTAGTTGTATTTTACATCATTTGTGCAATCTCAGTTTAGCTTCTAACATTTACTGGTTTCTTGTAGGTACATATATGAGCGGTACTGATCCACGCTTCGATCCCTTTTGTGTATGGGGCAATGAGATATTCATGAACAAGTATCAAGTGAGGAAACTAAGAAAAAATGTTAGGCGAAAGAAACGGGTGATGGGAATTAAGCTCTTTATTTACACTTTGTCCAAGACAAAAGTGAACTTTAGGATGCTAATTAAGTAATGTGTTGCCTTTTCTCCTGCCCACAACAAGTTAATCTATTAGACCTTAGTATCTGACTTTTTTCTCTTTTCAGTGGTTTCCAAAGCTATTTAATGATGATTACCTTGCAAACTACATGACCGGAGTGGAGGCAACCAAGGTTAAAGTATATAAGTCATGCTACCATGATAATGCTCTAGAAGTCTTACTGAAGGCGGTGAAGGATGGGCGGGCGACCGTCACAAGGGGTTGGACAAAAGTTGTTCGTGCCTATGGCATGCAGGAGGGCACGTTATGGGCATTCCACTTCTTCAACACCGTCGGCAGCCAAAATGATTTAAACTTGTCTCTTCACGTTTACCGCCTCTAAATATTGTGGTTCATCATAGTTAATTGTTGTCTAGTCCTGTAATTACCAAACATATTGTACTGAGATTTTTTTATGGATTCGTTGTGGAACCATTCTGCTGAGAATTTGAATTCCATGTTTCATATTTTAAAATTTCCAATTCGAATAATAAATTATAGGGGAAAATAAAATTATACAGGAGCGGATAAAATAATGTGCACACAGTTAGAAAGAAAACAGCGTGTGCGATTAAAAGTAGAGAACAAATGGTTTTTTAACGTGAAACATTTGCGATGCCCGACGGATGCACACACGGTTTCGTCTCAGATGTGTGCGCGATTCATGGTAATACGGCAAACGTTTCAAACCTGTATGTGTGTGTGATAAGAATATATCTATTGTACACAGTTATGAAAATGGACACATTGACGTTAGTAGAGGCACCGCACACATTTTACATTCTTAAACTGTGTGCGATAACGTACCTATCGCAAACATATCGGTAGATTAAATGTGAATGTCCACCTTTTTCACACGACTATACCGGCGTAATCGTTTGGGATGTCTCTTGGATCAGAAACGTAACGTCCAGATGTAACGTGTGGGAATGGGGAGACTTCTCATACGTTTATTCTATGGCGATCGTCAGTAGCCGCTCGCCTATCACCTACGGTTTCTGGGTCGTGTGGGAAGGACCACCTATCGCAGTCACTCACTTGGCGACGGTTCAGAATGCTATCGTGGAAAGGGGTTAAAACCCGTTTGTATACCACATTTTGTTGCCAAAGCTGCTTCGTTTGCATAAATGAGCCCTCGGGCCAAATCGTGTTGGTGAGTCAGCTAATCGTGTGGCCCCTCCGCAATCCACAAGTTTGGGTCCATTGTCGTACGGTTTGACATGGAACACTTTTAGCCACAACCCGAAGTGTGGCTCAACACGAAGAAAGGCCTCACAGAAACTTATGAAAGAAGCAATGTGGAGAATAGATTTCGGAGCCAGATGATGAAAATCGGGCCCGTAAGAGAACAAGAAACCCTGAGCAAAAGGGTGAAGGGGAAAACATAAACCTCGGATAAGATGAGAAATAAAGATCACCCAATCTCCTTCGTGGGGAGTAGGGTTAACAGATGCCGAGTGGCTTGCACCCTCCTCTACGGGGGAGCGGCACTGGGCCATGGTAGGAAGGTACATAACGGCTTTGAGCATAATGCAGCCACTGCCCCCATTTACCGTTGGCTTTCGGCTGCAGATCTCTTCCACGTGCTAGTCATCCTATACAGAGAAGAAGTAGGAGAAAGAAGGGCTAAAGAGCTAGATCTTGAGACACTTAGATGTGAGGCCCGTCCTTTGCACTAGAGCATAGGGTGAAAGTATGGGTGAGGGAGTCCTGGACTAGGGGGTGTCCGGATAGCCGAACTATCATCATCGGCCGGACTCCAAGACTATGAAGATACAAGATTGAAGACTTCGTCCCATGTCCGCATGGGACTTTCCCTGGCGTGGAAGGCAAGCTTGGCGATACGGATATGTAGATCTCCTACCATTGTAACCGACTCTGTGTAACCCTAGCCCTCTCCGATGTCTATACAAACCGGAGGGTTTTAGTCCGTAGGACACAACAACAACAATAACAACAATCATACCATAGGCTAGCTTCTAGGGTTTAGCCTCTGTGATCTCGTGGTAGATCCACTCTTGTACTACCCATATCATCAATATCAATCAAGCAGGAGTAGGGTTTTACCTCCATCGAGAGGGCCCGAACCTAGGTAAAAACATCGTGTCCCTTGTCTCCCATTACCATCCGCCTAGACGCACAGTTCGGGACCCCCTACCTGAGATCCACCGGTTTTGACACCGACATTGGTGCTTTCATTGAGAGTTCCTCTGTGCCGTCGCATATAGGCCCGATGGCTCCTTCGATCATCACCAACGACGCAGTCCAGGGTGAGACTTTTCTCCCCGGACAGATCTTCGTATTTGGCGGCTTTGCACTGCGGGCCAATTCGCTTGGCCATCTGGAGCAGATCGAAAGCTACGCCCCTGGCCGTCAGGTCAGATTTGGAAGTCTAAACTTCACGGCAGACATCCGCGGAGACTTGATCTTCGATGGATTCGAGCCACAGCCGAGCGCGCCGCACTGTCATGATGGGCTCGATTTAGCTCTGCTGCCGGAAAGTGTACTGGAGGCCGCACACGTGTCCACTCCGATCCCTAATTCGGAGCCGACCGCGCAAATCGAGGATGGGTGGCTAGACACCGCCTCGGGGGCTACAACCACTACGGCGATGGAGCCGAATACTGACCTTGTCCCCTGTAAAGCTCGTGACTCCGAGGTGCCGGACTCCTCGCCGGACTCCGAACCTCCTGCGCCCCTACCAATCGAATCTGATTGGGCGCCGATCATGGAGTTCACCGCTGCGGACATCTTTCAGCACTCGCCTTGCGGCGACATTCTGAAGTCATTAAAGTATCTCTCGCTATCAGGAGAGCCCTGGCTGGATCACGGTTAGGACGGTTGGGATGCGGATGACGAAGAAATTCAAAGCCCACCCACCACCCACTTTGTAGCCACTGTCGACGATCTAACCGACATACTAGACTACGACTCCGAAGACATCGACGGTATGGACGACGATGCCGGAGACGACCAAAAACCAGCTGGGCACTGGAAAGCTACCTCGTCATACGACATATACATGGTGGACACCCCTAAGGACAGGAATGGCGATGGAACAGCGGAGGAGGATCCCTCCAAAAAACAGCCCAAGCGCCAGCGTCAGCGGTGCCGCTCTAAATCCCACCACAGCAAGAAGGGAGATTCCGGCACCGGAGACAACAACACCCCAGATAGTGCCGAAGACAACCCCCTCCAGCAAGATTCAGCACAGGAGGATGAAGAAGCCAGCCCTCGCGAGAGAGCAGCAGACAAAGAGGTAGAGGACGATAATTACGTGCCTCCCTTCGGAGACGAGGCAAGCCTCGACGACGACGAATTCGTCGTGCCTGAGGATCCCGTCGAACAGGAGCGTTTTAAACGCAGGCTTATGGCCACGGCGAACAGCCTCAAGAAAAAGCAGCAACATCTTAGAGCTAATCAAGATCTGCTAGCCGACAGATGGACTGAAGTCCTTGTGGCCGAAGAGCATGAACTCGAACGCCCCTCCAAAAGATACCCCAAACGCAAGTTGCTCCCCTGATTAGAGGAGGAGGCATATAAACCTGCATCACCAGCGCACAATACGGCTGACCGACCACCTCGTGGCCGCGACAGAGAGGCCTCTAGGCCCTCCACTAGAACCGTACCCCGACACCGCTCGAAAAGTACGAATCCACAGGGGAATGCGCCGGACTTGCGAGACATATTGGAGGATAAGGCAAGACAATCAAGATCGATCTACGGATCGTGTGGGCGCCCCACGATGCGCAACAATGACCGTCGCGCCGGATACAGCAACTCCGTACGGGCCGAACGCAGTAGACAAAGCTCGCTTGAGCTACGTCGTGATATAACCCAATATAGAGGCGCCGCACACCCACTATGCTTCCCAGATGAAGTAATGGATCATCAAATCCCCGAAGGGTTTAAACCCGTGAATATTGAATCCTACGATGGCACAACAGACCCCGCGGTTTGGATCAAAGACTATCTCCTTCATATCCACATGGCCCGCGGCGATGATCTTCATGCCATCAAATACCTCCCACTCAAGCTTAAAGGACCAGTCGGCATTGGCTTAACAGCTTGCCAGCAGAATCAATTTGGTGTTGGGAGGACCTGGAAGCCGCATTCCTTGACAACTTCCAGGGCACATATGTGCGACCACCAGACGCCGATGACCTAAGCCACATAATTCAGTAGCCAGACGAATCGGCCAGACAATTCTGGACACGGTTCTCAACAAAGAAAAATCAAATCACCGAATGTCCGGATGCAGAGGCCCTCGCAGCCTTCAAACATAACATCCGCGACGAGTGGCTTGCCCGGCACCTAGGACAGGAAAAGCCGAAATCCATGGCAGCCCTCACATCACTCATGACCCGCTTCTGCGCAGGAGAGGACAGCTGGCTAGCCCGCAGTAACAACCTCAGCAAAAATTCTGGCAGTCCGGATACCAAGGACCACAATGGCAGGTCGCGTCGCAACAAGAACAAACGCCGTGTTAACGGCGATAACACTAAAGATACGACAGTCAACGCCGGATTCAGAGGCTCCAAACCCGGTTAGCGGAAGAAGCCATTCAAAAGAACTACTCCGGGTCCGTCCAATTTGGACCGAATACTCGACTGCTCTTGCCAGATACACGACACCCCCGAAAAGCCAGCTAATCACACCAACAGGGATTGTTGGGTATTCAAGCAGGCAGGCAAGTTAATTGCCGAAAACAATGACAAGGGGCTGCACAGCGATGACGAGGAAGAGACCCGGCCGCCGAACAATAGAGGACAGAAAGGTTTCCCCCCGCAAGTGCGGACGGTGAACATGATATACGCAACCCACATACCCAAGAGGGAGTGGAAGCATGCACTGACGTATACGCGATGGAACCAGTTACCCCGAAGTTCAACCCATGGTCTCCTGCCCGATCACTTTTGATCGAAGGGACCACCCCACCAGTATCCTCCACGGCGGATTTGCCGCATTGGTTTTAGACCCAATCATCGACAGATTTCACCTCACCAAAGTCCTGATGGACGGCGACAGCAGCCTGAACCTACTTTATCCGGATACAGTGCGCAATATGGGCATAGACCCCTCAAGGATTAAACCCACAAAGACGACCTTCAAAGGCGTCATACCAGGTGTAGAGGCCAATGGTACAGGCTCAGTCACACTTGAAGTGGTCTTCGGATCTCGGGATAACTTCCGAAGCGAGGAGTTAACCTTCGACATAGTTCCGTTCTGCAGCGGCTATCATGCTCTGCTCGGACGGACCGCGTTTGCAAAGTTCAACGCGGTGCCGCACTACGCATACGTCAAGATCAAGATGCCAGGCCCTCGAGGAGTCATCACGGTCAACGGAAACACCGAACGCTCCCTCCGAACGGAGGAACACACAGCGGCTCTCGCAGCAGAAGTACAAAGCAGCCTCTTAAGGCAATGCTCGAGTCCGGCCGTTAAGCGACCGGACACGGCTAAACGCGCCCGGAGTAACATACAACAAGACCACCTGGCACGTTCCGAGCACGCGTAGCAATGCGGCCCCAACCCCAGCCCTTGCAAAATTGCAAGAATGGTCCTTCGCGTACATCATTACGCTCTGGAGATACCATGGGCATAGGGGGAGGGGCACGACCACGACAGGCCCAGAGTGCGGCTCAACCACACCAGGGGCTCCTAAGTGTGTCATCTTTTTTTCCTTTTTTTCTTATCAACAGGACTCCATTTACCAGAGGCCCTGTCCGGCAGTAGACCTGCCGAACTCATGATGCAATAGCCAGGGAAGGAGAAAAGCTGCGACGAGTATCCAGGTGGTCTCCATTTCGAGCATTATACCTGTTTTATACACCATTCCGCAGCCTACCCCTGGAGGGGGACATGTCTAATAGTCCCATCCCTTGCTTACCGCACTATTTGTATTGTTCTGCATTCATGGCAGTATTTCTTGAATAAACAATGCATCGCTTTTTGCTTATAATTGCATTCCTTTCTTATACATATGTTCATTTATGACATGTTGCATCCGTACACTTTGGTACGGCTAAATACACGAGGGGCTTAAGTTCCCCACATTATGGTGTGATAAGTCCGAACACTTTCACAAGTGCGGCACCCCGAACTTATAGCATTATATGCATCAGCTCCGAATCATGTCTTGGGTCAATAGTTGGGTTTGCTCAGCTCCCATGTTTTGGTACCTTACGTTCCGTTGTATCGGCTAAGGTAGCACTGGGAGAACCACTGCGGTTGCGCCCCGGTTGAGCTGGGCGAGCGCCTCAGTGGAGAAAGCTAAAACTGACCTTCATGATAAGGCGAGAGCTGGTCGCTGTTCAAGAGTTTTTTTTTTGAGTCCCTAAAGACTTATGCCGCTTAGAGCAAGGAACCGGCTTTGTCCGGCCCAGGCGTGGATAGCGCCCCGAACTCGGTCTTCCGAACACTAGGGGCTTCACCCAAATTTAAAATTATAGAATTCTAAGGCTAAGTGAGAGTGTTCAAGCATTATAAGTCCGATTGCCTCGTTCATTGTGTTGAGCGCCTCCCTAGATGGACCCAAAAATGGTAACAAGAGTGCTCAAGTTTATCCCGAACACCCCAGCACTCGTGGCATGGGGGCTGAAGCCGACGACTTGCCATATCTCAGATTTGATAAACGGCCGCACAGAAGGTAATATTTTAAATTAATAAGCGTTGCTTAGCGCATATGAACAAAGTTTTCAGTGCACAGGATAACACAATGCGAGTCTACTCAAATATTACATCTTTTGAGCACTCACCCGCAATCATGCGGGCACCCTTCAGTACACACTTATAATACATTTCGGGCGTGCGATACTCCTTGCCCGCCGGTGGCGCGTCCGTCACAAGCTTCCCAGTGTCCATCCTGCCCCAGTGCACCTTTGCACGGGCAAGGGCCCGACGGGCACCTTCAGCGCAGGAGGAGTGCTTGACGACTTCAACCCCGGGACACGCATCCACCAACCACCGCACCAGGCCGAAGTAGCTCCCAGGCATGGCCTCCTTGGGCCACAGCCGAACTATGAGGCCCTTCATGGCCTGTTCGGCCACCTTGTGGAGCTCGACCAGCTGCTTCAGCTGGTCGCTAAGGGGCACCGGATGTCCGGCCTCAGCATACCGAGACCAGAAGACCTTCTCCGTCGAGCTCCCCTCCTCGGCCCAGTAGAAAGCGGCAACATCGGACACGCTGCGAGGCAGATCTGCGAACGCTCCTGGAAAGCTCTGAATTCGAGTAAGTAATAGGTAATTCACATTCACATGCTTGCTTTGCATGAAAAATGCCTTACCCGCCGCTATTTTCTTCAATGCCTCGATTTCCTGGAGGGTCTTGTGGGCTTCGGCCTTAGCGGCTTTGGCACTCTCAAGAGCCGACGCAAGCTCGGACTCTCGAGTCTTCGAGTCACGCTCCAAACTCTCGTGCTTTTCCATGAGAGCCTGGAGCATTGCGTTCGGCCGCGACACCGCCTCCTTCAGGGTCGCCACCTCGTTCGTGGCCCCTATAGTACCCACGTTATCCTTGTTATTTCTCTTGCAACCAAATCCTTTTCTGTAAGGTACAACTTTAATACAGTGTTACTCACCTTCCTTGTCCTTGATCTGCTTCTTGGCACAGCCGAGCTTGCTCTCGGACCGCTCGAGGCTCTGCTTCAAAGCATCGACCTCCGCAGTCAGAGCGGCAGAGGTCAGCAGCGCAGCCTGCAATCCCATATTGACATATTTTTCAGACTCCTGCGTATATCTTTTTAGATCCTCAGTCCGGCTTTTGTTTCCGAACACCGAACCGAGCATCAGGGGCTACTGTCTATGCGGTATTATATTACATATCTTAAAATTCTTACCTCAAAGCCTGTTAGAAGGCTGCTGCAGGCTTCGGTCAGCCCACTCTTGGCAAGCTGAACCTTCTGAATCACCGCACTCATGACAGTGCGGTGTTCTTATTTGATGGAAGCACCGTTGAGCGCCTCCAGCAAGTTATCCGGCGCCTCCGGTTGGACGGAGGCCGCCGGTGTCACAGTCTTGCCCTTCTTACGAAGGGGCCGCCCGCCGGACTCCGGAACCACTGCAGGTTCTGGTGCAGAGTCCGGTGCGAAGTCCGGGAGGTTGCCCTGCGGCACCTCCGGAGCCTCCTCCTCCTGGTGGGTCCCCTCCTGGGATCCCACCTCGGCGTCGTCAGCGTCACGAGGAGTGGAGGCGGTCGGAAGGGAATCCATATCCAGCGTGCCCAAGGACCCACTCGACGAAGCGGGAAGATCATCCTTGGGCAGACTACAGGGTTGTATGCGGCATTAGAAAGACACTATGTGACAAAAAGAAAATTATAAAACATCTAGGAGTCCGGATACTTACGATCTTGCCAGGGGCTTGGCCCTTGAGGGCCACTCCTCGTCGCCGCCGCCGACGTTGGTAGAACAATCCGGAGGAAGGGTCCTTCCCTTCTTGGACCCTTCGGCCTCCCCTGTGGGGGAGGCCTTCCTTTTCTTCTCTCCCCCCGCTGGGGGCGAGGCCTCTTTCTTCTCCTCCTCGTCCTCGTGGGAGGAGTCCACCTCAGAGTCATCAAATGATCAGTCCGATACCACCTGACGCCGGGAACTCCTTCGGGTTCCCGTGGCCTTCTTCTTGGCCTTCTTCTCCGGCACTACGTAAAGTGCCGGGACAAGCAGCCCTGTCAAACGGGCGTCCGCTGGGTCTTCTGGAAGGGGAGCCGGACAGTTAACCTGTCCGGACGTCTTCTGCCAGTCCTGTTAAAGGTATTGGGAGTTTTGATCCCGCATAGAATCAAACTATGAAAAACGAGTGTCCCATAAAGGATAACCCGGCTTACCTCGCCAGCTGAACGCTGCGAGCTGAATCCACGATCTTCGGTAGGGGATGCGGGAGCTTCGGCGCCCTTGAATAGCACCCTCCAGGCCTCTTTGTACGTAGTGTCGAAGAGGCCGCTCAAGGTCCGGTGCTGTGCCGGATCAAACTCCCACAAATTGAAGTCCCGTTGCTGGCAGGGGAGAATCCAGTGGACAAGCATGACCTGGATCATGTTGACAAGCTTGAGCTTCTTGTTCACCATGGTCTGGAGACAGGACTGGAGTCCAGTCAGCTCTTCCGAACTACCCCATAGCAAGCCCTACTCTTTCCAGGAGGTGAGCTGCATGGGGATGCCAGATCTGAATTCGGGGGCCGCTGCCCATTTAGGGTCACGCGGCTCGGTGATGTAGAACCACCCCGATTGCCACCCTTTGATGGATTCCACAAAGGCACCCTCGAGCCAAGTGACGTTGGCCATTTTGCCCACCATGGCGCCTCCGCACTCCATTTGGTTGCCCTTCACAACCTTCGGCTTGACATTGAAGGTCTTTAGCCACAAGCTGAAGTGGGGCTGGATGCAGACGAAGGCCTCACACACGACGATAAACACCAAGATATTGAGGATGAAATTTGGGGCCAGATCGTGGAAGTCCAGGCCGTAGTAGTACATGAGCCCCCGGACAAAGGGGTGGAGTGGGAAGCCTAGTCCGCGGAGGAAATGGGGAAGGAATACCACCCTCTCATGGGGCCTGGGGGTGGGGATGAGCTGCCCCTCGTCGGGCAGCCGATGCGCAATGTCGCTGGACAGATATCCGGCGCTGCGCAGCTTCTCGATGTGCCCCTCCGTAATGGAGGAGGCCATCCACTTGCCTCCCGCTCCGGACATGGCTGGAGAAGGTCGAGGTGAGATGTGCGGACTTGGGCGCTAGAGCTCGAGTGCGCGGAGATGGATAAGCAAAGGAGGAAGAAGGCGTAGGTAAAAAAGGTGGATCCTTATCCCCTTATATATAGGCGGATGAAACTATGCGTCCCTACTGGCCTGGTAAAACTCGCTTATCTCCCAAGCGCCACAATCAATGGCGTGGTTGGGTTACCCACGTCCGTATTGATGGGAATCCCGGAATAAGGGGAACACGATCTCTGCTTCGACAAGACGTGCCAAGGAAACCGCTTCGCTAAATGCGCTGAGGTGGTATAATGAAAACGATTTGAGTAAAGGCTTGGTAGTGGTGTGACGTCACGCCACAAAATACCTCAGCAGATTGAACTTGTGTAAATATTATTCTCTCTACGGTGGTATGTGGAATTTAGTTTACATAGCCGGACACTATCCTGGTGCTCACAATCTTCTATGAATTATTCAGAGGAGGAACCCGCCTTGCATTGCCGAAGACAATATGCGCGCCGGACTCGTCGTCATTGAAGCCTGGTTCAGGGGCTACTGAGGGAGTCCTGGACTAGGGGGTGTCCGGATAGCCGAACTATCATCATCTTCTGGACTCCAAGACTATGATAATACAAGATTGAAGACTTCATCCCGTGTCCGGATGGGACTTTCCTTGGCGTGGAAGGCAAGCTTGGCGATACGGATATGTAGATCTCCTACCATTGTAACCGACTCTGTGTAACCCTAGCCCTCTCCGGTGTCTATATAAACCGGAGGGTTTTAGTCCGTAGGACACAACAACAACAATAACAACAATCATACCATAGGCTAGCTTCTAGGGTTTAGCCTCCTTGATCTCGTGGTAGATCCACTCTTGTACTACTCATATCATCAATATCAATCAAGCAGGAGTAGGGTTTTACCTCCATCGAGAGGGCCCGAACCTAGGTAAAAACATCGTGTCCCTTGTCTCATGTTACCATCCGCCTAGACGCACAGTTCGGGACCCCCTACCCGAGATCCACCGGTTTTGACACCGACAATGGGAAAACTAGGTTCACCGGCCTTCTGTATTTATAGGGCAATCAAAGACCATTGGTCACCCCACCAAAGGAAATGAATCAGCGCTTCCCGATGTGTTGTGCAGCCAATGGGCACCAATATTAAAGCAGGTGCGTTGATGGCTCACTGGAAATCCAGGAGCACAATATTTTCATTGACGGGATGAGCCAATAAAGACGCCTTGGGGCCACGGTATCCTCAATAATGATTGTTGACTAGACAGATCGTATCTTCCACGGGAGGTGACGCTTCGGTTCTCGGCTCAAAAGTTATCAGCATTTTTGACCTGGTCAAACTTCTTACGGCGCGCCTTCGTGGCTATGCGGCCTTGTTGAAATGTGTCAAGGAGGGAGGTCTTTCCAAGAGACCATTTGTTATGTGATTATCAATCCTGCAAGTAAAAAGACCTCGGAGCCAAGCATATCCTCGGAATCGAGACCCGACATAGGGGATGAAACTCGTCTGCGAAGCAAAAGACCCAAACTTGTGGAATTGTTCAGAATACAGCACGTGGTATCCTCGGCTTGAAGACTAGTTCGGGGGCTACTAACAGTGTCTCGGATTAGGGGGTGTGCATCACGATGGCCCATCATTGATGGGCCGCGCCGAGGACCTACCGGTGGTCGATGAATGGGTCTCAAATGTCCTGGCCCTCATTGTCATTCCAATGAAGATCTTCGAAGACTTGGTCTACACTTCACGATGCGTTTAAAGGATCGTCATGCTCATTGCTAGATCACCACCAATCATTTATAAACCCTAGATACCTCCGGTGCCTATATAATACGTGGATTTTAGTCTATAGAGACAGACATATGATGTTTAGAGCTTAGAACTCCCTCATACCATCACAATCAAATATATAATAAGAAGGACATAGTGTTTTATCTCATCAAGAGGACCCGAACCTGGGTAAAACATCGTGTCCCTACTTCTTCCGTTACCATATAGCTCAGATCACTAAGCTTGGAACCCACTACCCGAGCTGCCAGATTTAGCACCGACAATATTCACTCCACAAATATGCTTAATGATTATTAATTATATATGCCCTATATGTAGTCCATGCCACAACGGTCGAAATCGATGACATGTGAGCCTTATATTTGGGTACAAATTATTATTGGTGTTCTTTCCTATTGTGTTGCCTTGACAGTTGATGAATACATTGCAAGTTTATTCTTGCAGATCTACAACATATTATCATTCTGAATCACTCTTTTTTATTGATAATCTGAGCAACCAATTTCCTATGGTTTTAATAACATAATATATTGTCATAAATATGCCAATATCCGCTCCAAAATATGCTTAATGAGTATTCAATATGACCGATATATTCATCATGCCAAAATCCATTATATATGAGTCATATTTGGATAGTAGAAATTTCTTGCATTAATCATGGGTCATGGCATAAATTTTGCATGCTACTCATGACTTTAAATTTTGATGGTCATAGCTACTTTGCTGAATGAGTTTGATATCTCAGTAGGAACAAAACAGATCCATATACTTTTTCGCCTGACGAAGTTCTGAGGAAGACGACTACCGAAGTGAATGGCATTTCATGAAATCGTTCGTCAAGTAATGTTTATACCCTTTTACTCTAGTTATCCTAGGATATATAGCTTCTAACTTGAGCACGAATTCTCCATCACCTCTGCTATTCCATGTATGCTTAGAAAAAAGGTAGATCAACGATGGAGTGAGTGGATACACAAAGAAAGTAGTGTTTCATCGTTTAGCTTGGGAGATGGCTAGCATCTTGTTATAGATGAAGCTGATCTTTGAAATGTAAAACAAAGGAGATAACATAGATCTGATTTTATATATTCATAGATCTGATTGTATTATCATGCCTACGGTTCTACTATTTATGGCTAATATGATTTCCCACGCATAGTATATTTTAATATCTTGCTTCTATAGTTTGTAGGAGTAGTTGGTATTTATTTTATTGTATGTAAGGCCTTTTTTTCAGAATGACGGGGGCACAAAGCCCCACCGGTTGTGATATTGCTCGAAGCAACTGGGAAGTCATACAGAGTTTTTCATCTAAAGGATAAAAAACAACAAGATAAGAGAAACAACAAACACAACGAGAGAGAGAGAGAGAGGGTGGGAGGGGGGCAGCTAAACTGCCGACAGAAAGAAAACATGGATCGATGGGATCCGATCCATCAAAAGGCGGCTCTAGAGGAGGAGGTCATCCACCGCCTTAGTGAGGATGTTGCCGGCGTGGCACCCGGCGTTGTTGAAAGTAGTGTCGTTCCGAGCCTTCCATACCTGCACAAAGAGGTCTTATTTAAATATATCACACATATGGAATCGGAGAGATAGATCCCAATGTATATATAGATAGAGTATAGTTCTTGAGATAAATATAAAAGAACCCGATGAGATGGGCAAGTAAAAGTTTTGCATCACTATATAGCTAGGGCATATATGTTTGGAAATTATTGAAGTAATCAGCCACAGATGATCATGAATATCTTACACTGAAGTCAGGAAAGTATGTCAATATATTTATAGAGAGTAATTACAGTCTACTTGATTACACGTCGGTCTAGGAAACTCATATGGATGAATTTCAAGTATTCTTAAAGTGGAGTAACATCCAACTATGTTGGCAATTTAAATTTGTATGTACTTTAAGCTTTAGAGTGTTCGATGGCATTTACTTCCATGCGGTTTCGTTTTTCACTGCTACATTTTTTAAAAAAAATATTTGTTCACTGCTACCTTTAACTCTACACAGGAGAATAAACATTATGTTTCATGATGATAACAGATCACCATGGACGGGGAGTGGCCGCAATACAACAATGTTATGCAAAATGAGCTTGACGTCTTCATGACGAACGAACACAACCACCTATACCAGTACAACCATGGAGATGAGATGTGTGGCCTCGTTGGAGCCACTACCAACGTGGGCAACCCTGATGATGCGCACGCTGTTGCTGCAGACCAAGGTAACAACAACGATGGAGAGACACATAATGAGCAGAGAATGGTGAGAAGGCATGCCAATTATCACCGTCTCCGCGGAGAACAAATCCATCGACTTGAAGTGTACAATACACACTCAATCAATGTTTCTTACCTATCGAAGATGATGTGTACTAATCCATTTTCGTTAACGTAATATGTAGTGTGTTCCGGGAATGCCCTTATCCAGATGCGAAACTCCGGAAACACCATGGCGAGAGGCTTGGCATGAGTGCCCTGCAGGTCAAATTCTGGTTCCAAAACAAACACACCTCCAGCATGGTATATATATTCAATTCTTTTCCACGGTGAAGTATATGAGATTTGGCCGCATGGGTCACCTAAGACATGTAGTTATGCAAGCTTTACTGTTAAACAGTAGAAACTCCACAGAACACAGTAGCATTGTTCGTCATCCTGATATTACAATGTACTACGATACTCCCTTCATGAACATGGTAGCATACTTTGCTAACCACGAAAATGACACATACCTGAAATTAATAAATGCACGGCAGGATGCAACTACGGGAGAGAAAGAATCTTCAGGGAGAGAACCAGAAGCTAAAAGATGAAAACAAAGCCATCAAGTGGGTCGTGCAAAACAAGACATGCCTCAAATGTGCAGGTGATGCTACAAACTAAGGATACCTCGGAGTGCCAACGCCTATGTACAGAGAATATGAGGCTCAAGGAAGAAATCCAACATCACATGAACCCTAGTTTTGCTTTATTCCTGGGCTAGCAAATAACGCGCCATGATGTGTGTTTATGTACATGACTTGGCCGCTAGCTTGTTTATTTCTTTCGGCGGAGTGTTGTGGTTGCCACGTGAGATGGCACGAGACCTAGCAACTGCGACAGCAATGTGGGGATCGTGGAGTGTGTGGCTTTGGGATGGCATTTCCATGAAGCTCGGTCCACCTCATGTCTTTCTCTCTTCCTATTTGTAGCCGAACGGCTCAAGTAGTGGCCAAATAAAGAGACCAGCAAAAACAAAAAATGTGCATGTCAAATACCGCATCAAGAATTTTGTGTGCCTTGTGACATTTCATCATGTGAGTGTGTCATTCATTGAGATAGCTTTTCCGTTGGTCCTTTTTTTTCGAATACGCACGAGTGTGTGTAATATTCATTATAGAAAAAAGGGGATGAAGCTCCCCGAGGCCACGTTTACAATCTTTATTTACATGCGGATTTTACCCGACACCACCCAAGTTCCTACTCCTTTGCTTGCCATCCACCATACACACTCCTCGGTGCGTGCATCTGCAGAGTCATGAGCGGAGCAGGATGATGAGGACCTATGTCATCATGCCCGCCCTTCATAAATCGAACCATCAGCGAGGAGGTTTCATGCTTTCGAGAGGGAAATCACCAAGATTGAAGGGGATTCCAATTTTTTTTCTTTCTTTGCGATTGAGTTTTTTTTCTATGATGAACATACATCCTGCAAATCACCGTGTTCAAATCTGGCAATTTTTTTGGGCTCATGTACCATATTTAGGGGATTATGTGCATTTTCTAGGCGTTTAGTGAATATAAATCCAATCCAGCTAAAGCTGCATGGCTGTGATGTGATGGACGTGGATTGCCTTTCGATCATGGCGCATCCTACGGTGCACACAGGCGATCTTGGTGGCTGGGGTTCCGGCCAATCATAACGCAACACACAATAGGCTCAGCGCACACTGTTTCCAGAGGCGACGGAGATGAACTGTGTGCGATAATGAACGAGCAAAATTGTAAGGGAAGCCAAATTTCCTTCATTGTTTGTCGTTGAGCTCTTAGAAACTGTCGCGCCACTCCGTCCCAGAGTTCTCCCCAAGCGTCGTTCATGGCACCGCGGCGCACAATAACTGGTAAGAAAGCAATGACATCCCACCACACCGCGTTCCTTGCCGCCCGCGACCGCACACATGGGAAGGAAGAGATGGCATCTCGCCGCACAGAGTTCATCACCGGCGGTGGTGGCACAAGTATGTGTGCGGAATTTAATGCTGCCATGGCCGAATGGGTGGTTGCTCAAGAGGCGGCCAAAGCCGCACAGAAGGACCAGAAAAGGCAGAAAACAGTCAACAAAAGAGAGTCCCGCCGCCGCAACAAAGAAGAGGCCGCACGCCATGTTGAGGAGACCTCGGTGGAGATCGAAGCATGGTGGGCTGCCACCTACAAGGCCGGGAAGGAGAATGACGATGTCTGGCTAGCATGCCCCGATGGCAGCATGTAAGTTTGTATAATTAATTACGAGCATCTACCTGTACTACATATGTACTAGTTTTAGAGAAAATTACAAGTAATAATTTAAGTTTGTATTATCTATTATTAACGTTACAATGTGGGTAGGTGCATCCTTTGAGTGCTTTGAGCGTTGATTAGCATGTGTTCACTGAAGTTTTGTAGCCACACCTCGGCCCTAAATACTCCCGAAACGTACGCTTGCAGCCACCAGAGACTAGAGCTGGCCGCGCAAGTTGGCCGCACATTGGCTTAAATTGCCGCGCTGGTGGAAGGCAGCAAGCTTCTCTCTTGTTGCATAGGATCAAATCTGGCTATGTGAGCAAGCAAGGTTGACACTTGATTGCATTTCATAAACCGATGATTGCTCATCGGGTGTCACCTTGCCTCGTTCATGTACACTGAATAATCCTAATACAATGAAAGAGATTTTTGAAATTAGGTGCGTTTGGAGATGCTGATTGATATGAGAATTATTATAAGATCACACAACACATGGTTTCTATGGCGCCCGTGTGCGTTTTTTGCATTCGTGATCCATAAGTCAGTTACCTATGTGATGTTTCCTAATAAACCAAGCGTACTATTGACCGAAAAAATCAACTACATGTGTACATTTTTTTGGAGATGGGATCTGCAAATTTTCTCTTTTCTCACGCATGAGTATTTTATGCGCTTCATCTATGTTGTGTGTTTTCCCTGCCCAAGTTTCAAGTTTCACGTTGAAATTTCCATTAGACGCGCGATTTCAGAATTTATTTCCCCCACCACATCCCCACCCGTCAAATTTCCTCAATGTCTCCTCCCTTCCCTCCCCCTACCGGCATCTCAAACCGTCGCCGCTGCAACCACAGCTTCAACCACAACTACGTGTTGCCCGAGCATCGTCAATCCACTCAGGTAACCCATCGATCTCTATCACGACCCCAGCCTGATTGCTTAAGTGGCGCCTACGAAACATCCTCATGCCTCCAAATCCCCACCGCCCTACCTCCAGAGCATCGCCGCACAACCCAACCACATATCACGTGGAGGTCGAGGAGCTGATGGCGATCGATGACGCGATGGCCGCTATGCGTGTTGACTCGGAGGAACACCTCGCCTCGGCCACCGCCGACTTGGTGAAGGCTTTGGCCCAGATGAAGTGTCCCAGCGACTACCTCTCAGGACTTACTAGGTATGATCTGGCCAGCTCAATATTACCAATACCACCGGCAATGGCTATGTTTTGTACGGTTGATGTATTAAGCATGTTCGTGCCTGGTTTATTTTAGTACTACACACTCTGTGATGTTCAAGTATTAACTGTCTAGCTCAATTTCACCAATACCAGCAACAAAATTAAAATACATGACTCATGATATTACTAGAGATGCTGCGCATTTGCTATTTTTGGTAGATGCTAACCCTGTTGTACTTAACATGCATGTCCATGTAGTTATGTAGGGTGATAACGGGGGATGCTATTGTTTGCCGTCTAGGTTAGCTGCATCCCATGTCTTACAGTATTTCACATCATTTGTGCAATTGTAGTTTAACTTCTAGCACTGATCCACGCTTTGACCCGGAGGAACAGCTCGCCCCCGCATCCACTGACTTTGGCGAGCTCTGGCCAAGATGAAGTGCCCCAACAACTACCTCTCAGGACTTACCAAGTATGAACTCACCAGTTCAATCTTACCAATACCAGTTGCAATTAATGGCTATGTTTTGTATGGTCGATGTATTAAGCATGTTGTAGTAAACATGCCTAACATGTTTTACATATTGTCCCTACCTTTTTATAGACAACCTGCCATTCTCTTCTCTGGCAGTACCCGCCTTGCGATGTTTAACTCTGTCAATTGCATTTTTATCAGTACCAGTCTCAATGTCTATTAAGCCTGTTGCAATTAATAGTTGTATCTATTTTTAAATAGTTGTATTTCAATAGTTACAAACTTACAAAACATGACTTAGGATGTTGTTAAGCCTGTCACAATTAACAGTTGCATCCATTTTTTAATCTGTCCCTTTGCTACTGTGCTACTCTCCGTAATGAAGATATACTAGAAAAGCTGACCATTTGCTATTTTTAGTGGATGCTAACCCTGTTGTACTCAACACGCCTTTCCATGTACTTACGCTGGGCCATAACGGGCGATGCTACTGTTTGCCATCGAGGTTAGCTGCATCCATGTCTTACAGTATTTTACATCATTTGTGTAATTGCAGTTTGGTTTCTAACATTTACTTGCTTCTTGTAGGTACACATGTCGGCGGCACTGATCCACTCTTTGACCCGGAGGAACACCTCGCCTCCGCTGCGGCCAACTTGGGGCGGGCTCTTGTCCATATGAAGTGCCCCAGCCACTACCCCTCAGGACTTACCAAGTATGAACTCACCAGTTGAATCTTACCAATACCAGTTGCAATGGGCATGTTTTGTACAGTTCATGTATTAAGCATGTTGCAGTAAACACGCCTAGCCCGTCTTTCCTATTTTCCCTACCTTTTAATACACAACAGAGCCATACTCTACTCTAGTAGCACCTGCCTTGCGATGTTTAACTCCGACAATTTAATTTCTATCAATACCAGTTTCAATGGTTATACTAGGGCTTTTGCAGTAAACAATTCTATCAATTTTTAATCCGTCCCTTTCCTACCACGCTACTCTTTCGCAATAAAGATATCACTATAGATGCTGTCGTTTTATTACCATTTGCTATTTTTTGGTGGATGTTAACCCTGTTGTAATTAACATTGGCTTTCCATATACTTACATAGGGCTACATTGGGTGATGCTGTTGTTTGCCGTCGAGTTTAGTTGCATCCCATGTTTTATACACCATCTGTTCCTAAATATAAGCATTTTTAGAGATTCCAATATGGACTACATATGGAGCAAAATGAATGAATCTAGACTCTAATCTAAACTATATCTATAATTCTATATACATCCGTATGTAGTTCATTGAAATCTTTAAAAATACTTGTACTTAGGATCGTAGGTAGTTGTATTTTACATCATTTGTGCAATCTCAGTTTAGCTTCTAACATTTACTGGTTGCTTGTAGGTACATATATGAGCGGTACTGATCCACGCTTCGATCCCTTTTGCGTATGGGGCAATGAGATATTCATGAACAAGTATCAAGTGAGGAAACTAAGAAAAATTGTTAGGCGAAAGAAACAGGTGATGGAAATTAAGCTCTTTATTTACACTTTGTCCAAGACAAAAGTGAACTTTAGGATGCTAATTAAGTAATGTGTTGCCTTTTCTCCTGCCCACAACAAGTTACTCTATTAGACATTAGTATCAGAAATTTTTCTCTTTTCAGTGGTTTCCAAAGCTATTTAATGATGATTACCTTGCAAACTACATGACTGGAGTGGAGGCAACCAAGGTTAAAGTATATAAGTCATGCTACCATGATAATGCTCTAGAAGTCTTCCTGAAGGCGGTGAAGGATGGGCGGGCGACCGTCACAAGGGGTTGGACAAAAGTTGTTCGTGCCTATGGCATGCAGGAGGGCACGTTATGGCATTCCGCTTCTTCAACACCATCGGCAGCCAAAATGATGTACACTTGTCTCTTCACCTTTACCGCCTTTAAATATTGTGGTTCATCATAGTTAATTGTTGTCTAGTCCTGTAATTACCAAACATATTGTACTGAGATTTTTTTATGGATTCGTTGTGGAACCATTGTGCTGAGAATTTGAATTCCATGTTTCATATTTTAAAATTTCCAATTCGAATAATAAATTATAGGGGAAAATAAAATTGTACAGGAGCGGATAAAATAATGTGCACACTGTTAGAAAGAAAACAGCGTGTGCGATTAAAAGTAGAGCACAAATGGTTTTTTAACGTGAAACATTTGCGATGCCCGACGAACGCACACACGATATCGTCTCATATGTGTGTGCGATTCATGGTAATACGGCAAACGTTTCAAACCTGTATGTGTGTGTGATACGAATATATCTATTGTACACAGTTATGAAAATGGACACGTTGACGTTATTAGAGGCACCGCACATATTTTACATTCTTAAACTGTGTGCGATAACGTACATATCGCAAACATATCGGTAGATTAAATGTTAATGTCCACCTTTTTCACACAACTATACCGGCATAATCGTTTGGGATGTCTCTTTGATCAGAAACGTAACATCCAGATGTAACGTGTGGGAATGGGGCGACTTCTCATACGTTTATTCTATGGCGATCGTCAGTAGCCGCTCGCCTATCACCTACGATTTTTGGGTCATGTGGGAAGGACCACCTATCGCAGTCACTCACTTAGCGACGCTTCAGAATGCTATCGCGGAAAGGGGTTGAAACCCGTTTGTATAGCACCTTTTGTTGCCAAAGCTGCTTCGTTTGCATAAATGAGCCCTCGGGCCAAATCGTGTTGGTGAGTCAGCTAATCGTGTGGCCCCTCCGCACTCCACAAGTTTGGGTCCATTGTTGTACGGTTTGACATGGAACACTTTTAGCCACAACCCGAAGTGTGGCTCAACACGAAGAAAGGCCTCACAGAAAATTATGAAAGAAGCAATGTGGAGAATAGATTTCGGAGCCAGATGATGAAAATCGGGCCCGTAAGAGAGCAAGAAACCCTGAGCAAAAGGGTGAAGGGGAAAACATAAACCTCGGATAAGATGAGAAATAAAGATCACCCAATCTCCTTCGTGGGGAGTAGGGTTAACAGATGCCGAGTGGCTTGCACCCTCCTCTACGGGGGAGCGACACTGGGCCATGGTAGGAAGGTACGTGATGGCTTTGAGCATAATGCAGCCACTGCCCTCATTTACCGTTGGCTTTCGGCTGCAGATCTCTTCCATGTGCTAGTCATCCTATACAGAGAAGAAGTAGGAGAAAGAAGGGCTAAAGAGCTAGATCTTGAGACACTTAGATGTGATGCCCGTCCTTTGCACTAGAGCAGAGGGTGAAAGTATGGGTAAACTAGGTTCACCGGCCTTCTGTATTTATAGGGCAAACAAAGACCATTGGTCACCCCACCATAGGAAATGAATCAGCGCTTCCCGATGTGCTATGCAACCAATGGGCACCAATATTAAAGCAGGTGTGTTCATGGCTCACTGGAAATCCGGGAGCACTATATTTTCATTGACGGGATGAGCCAATAAAAATGCCTTGGGGCCACGGTATCCTCAATAATGACTGTTGACTAGACAGATCATATCTTCCACGGGAGGTGACGCTTCGGTTCTTGGCTCAAAAGTTGTCAGGATTTTTGACCTGGTCAAACTTCTTACGGCGCGCCTTCGTGGCTATGCGGCCTTGTTGAAATGTGTCAAGGAGGGAGGTCTTTCCAAGAGACCATTTGTTATGTGATTATCAATCCTGCAAGTAAAAAGACCTCGGAGCCAAGCATATCTTCGGAATCGAGACCCGAGATAGGGGATGAAACTCGTCTGCGAAGCAAAAGACCCAAACTTGTGGAGCTGTTCTGAATACAGCGCGTGGTATCCTCGGCTTGAAGACTAGTTCGGGGGCTACTAATGGTGTCTCGGATTAGGGGGTGTGCATCACGATGGCCCATCATTGATGGGCCGCGCCGAGGACCTACCGGTGATCGATGAATGGGTCTCAAATGGTCTGGCCCTCATTGTCATTCCAATGAAGATCTTCGAAGACTTGGTCTACACTTCAAGATGTGCTTAAACGATCGTCATGCTAATTGCTAGATCACCACCAACGATTTATAAACCCTAGATACCTCCGGTGCCTATATAAGATGTGGATTTTAGCCTGTAGAGACATGCATATGATGTTTAGAGCTTAGAACTCCCTCATACCATCTCGCCGTAAATCACATTGTACTTTGCATCCCATCACAATAGAATATATAATAAGCAGGACATAGTGTTTTGTTGGGGAAGGTAGTAATTTCAAAAAAATTCCTACGCACACGCATGATCATGGTGATGCATAGCAACGAGAGGGGAGAGTATTGTCCACGTACCCTCGTAGACCGTAAGCGGAAGTGTTATGATAACGCGGTTGATGTAGTCGTACGTTTTCACGATCCGACCGATCCAAGTACCGAACGTACGGCACCTCCGAGTTCAGCACACGTTCAGCTCGATGACGATCCCCGGACTCCGATCCAGCAAAGTGTCGGGGATGAGTTCCATCAGCACGACGGCGTGGTGACGATGATGATGTTCTACCGGCGCAGGGCTTCGCCTAAACTCCGCGACGATATGACCGAGGTGGAATATGGTGGAGGGGGGCACCGCACATGGCTAAGGAACGATCTTGAAGATCAACTTGTGTGTCATGGGGTGTCCCCCTGCCCCCGTATATAAAGGAGCAAGGGAGGGGGTGGCCAGCCTAGGAGGAGGCGCACCAAGGAGGAGTCCTACTCCCACCGGGAGTAGGATTCCCCCCTTCCAAGTAGTAGGAGTAGGAATCAAGGAAAGGAGGAAGAGAAGAGAAGGAAGGAGGGGGCGCAGCCCCTCCCCCTAGTCTAATTCGGACTAGGCCTTGGGGGGCGCCCAACCTCTCCTCTCTCTTTCCCCTAAAGCCCAATAAGGCCCATATACTCCCCGGCGAATTCCCGTAACTCTCCGGTACTCCGAAAAATACCCGAATCACTCGGAACCTTTCCGAAATCCGAATATAGTCGTCCAATATATCGATCTTTACGTCTCGACCATTTCGAGACTCCTCGTTATGTCCCCGATCTCATCCGGGACTCCGAACTCCTTCGGTACATCAAAACTCATAAACTCATAATATAATTGTGATCGTAACGTTAAGCATGCGGACCCTATGGGTTCGAGAACAATGTAGACATGACCAAAACACGTTTCCGGTCAATAACCAATAGCAGAACCTGGATGCTCATATTGGCTCCCACATATTCTACGAAGATCTTTATTGGTCAAACCGCATAACAACATACGTTGTTCGCTTTGTCATCGGTATGTTATTTGCCCGAGATTCGATCGTCTGTATCCAATACCTAGTTCAATCTCGTTACCGGCAAGTCTCTTTACTCGTTACGTAATGCATCATTCCATAACTAACTCATTAG
This sequence comes from Triticum timopheevii, assembly GCA_963921465.1. Classification (NCBI taxonomy): domain Eukaryota; kingdom Viridiplantae; phylum Streptophyta; class Magnoliopsida; order Poales; family Poaceae; genus Triticum; species Triticum timopheevii. Next base: position 114,664,906 of record OY997266.1, on the reverse strand, counting down.
TTACATTTCTTGCAAGGCTTATAGTGATGTGCATTACCGAGAGGGCCCAGAGATACCTCTCTGACAATCGGAGTGACAAAACCTAATATCGAAATACGCCAACCCAACATGTACCTTCGGAGACACCTGTAGTACTCCTTTATAATCACCCAGTTACGTTGTGACGTTTGGTAGCACCCAAAGTGTTCCTCCGGTAAACGGGAGTTGCATAATCTCATAGTTATAGGAACATGTATAAGTCATGAAGAAAGCAATAGCAACATACCAAAACGATCAAGTGCTAGGCTAACGGAATGGGTCATGTCAATCACATCATTTTCCTAATGATGTGATTCCATTAATCAAATGACAACACATGTCTACGGTTAGGAAACATAACCATCTTTGATTAATGAGCTAGTCAAGTAGAGGCATACTAGTGACTATATGTTTGTCTATGTATTCACACATGTATCATGTTTCCGGTTAATACAATTGTAGCATGAATAATAAACATTTATCATGAAATAAGGAAATAGATAATAACTTTATTATTGCCTCTAGGGCATATTTCCTTCAGTCTCCCACTTGCACTAGAGTCAATAATCTAGTTCACATCGCCATGTGATTTAACACCAATATTCATATCTGTATATGATTAACACCCATAGTTCACATCGTCATGTGACCAACACCCAAAGGGTCTACTAGAGTCAATAATCTAGTTCACATCGCTATGTGATTAACACCCAAAGAGTACTAAGGTGTGATCATGTTTTGCTCGTGAGAGAAGCTTAGTCAACGGGTCTGTCATATTCAGAGCCGTATGTATTTTGCAAATATTCTATGTCTACAATGTTCTGCATGGAGCTACTACAGCTAATTGCTCCCACTTTCAATATGTATCCAGATTGAGACTTAGAGTCATCTGGATCTGTTTAAAAGCTTGCACCGATGTAACTCTTTACGACAGGCTCTCTTATCACCTCCATAATCGAGAAATATTTCCTTAGTCCTCACTAAGGATATTCTTGACCAATGTCCAGTGTTCTACTCCTAGATCACTATTGTACTCCCTTGCCCAATTCAGTGCAAGGTATACAATAGGTCTGGTACATAGCATAGCATACTTTATAGAACCTATGACTGAGGCATAGGGAATGAATTTCATTCTATTTTCTATTTTCTGCCGTGGTCGGGATTTGAGTCTTACTCAATTTCACACCTTTGCAACACAGGCGAGAACTCTTTCTTTGACTGTTCCATTTTGAACTACTTCAGAAACTTGTCAAGGTATGTGCTCATTGAAAATCTTATCAAGCGTCTTGATCTATCTCAATAGATCTTGATGCTCAATATGTAAGTAGCTTTGTCGAGGTCTTTCATTGAAAAAAAACTCCTTTCAAACACTCCTTTATGCTTTGCAGAATAATTCTACATTATTTCCGATCAACAATATGTCATTCACATATACTTATCAGAAATGTTGCAGTGCTCCCACTCACTTTCTTGTAAATACAGGCTTCACCGCAAGTCTGTATAAAACTATATGCTTTGATCAATTTATCAAAGCGTATATTCCAACTCTGAGATGCTTGCACCAGACCATAGATGGATCGCTGGAGCTTGCACATTTTGTTAGCACCTTTAGGATTGACAAAACCTTCTGGTTATATCATATACAACTCTTCTTTAATAAATCCATTAAGGAATGTAGTTTTGACATCCGTTTGCCAAATTTCATAAAATGTGGCAATTGCTAACATGATTCGGACAGACTTTAAGCATCGATACGAGTGAGAAAATCTCATTGTATTCAACACCTTGAACTTTGTCAAAAACCTTTTTCGACAAGTCTATCTTTGTAGATAGTAACACTACTATCAGCGTCCGCCTTCCTCTTGAAGATCCATTTATTTTCTATGGCTTGTCGATTATCGGGCAAGTCCACCAAAGTCCACACTTTGTTCTCATACATGGATCCCATCTCAGATTTCATGGCCTCAATCCATTTTGCGGAATCTGGGCTCATCATCGCTTCCTCATAGTTCGTAGGTTCATCATGGTCTAGTAACATGATTTCCATAATAGGATTACCGTACCACTCTGGTGCGGACCGTACTCTGGAAGACCTACGAGGTTCTGTAGTAACTTGATCAAAAGTTTCATGATCATCATCAATAGCTTCGTCACTAATTGGTGTAGGAATCACTGGAACTGATTTCAGTGATGAACTATTTCCCAATGCAGGATAAGGTACAGTTACTGCATCAAGTTCTACTTTCCTCCCACTCACTTCTTCCGAGAGAAACTCCTTCTCTAGAAAGGATCCATTCTTAGCAACGAATGTTTTGCCTTCGGATCTGTGATAGAAGGTGTACCCAACAGTTTCCTTTGGGTATTCTATGAAGACGCACTTCTCCGATTTGGGTTCGAGCTTATCAGGTTGAAAACTTTTTCATATAAGCATCGCAACTCCAAACTTTAAGAAATGACAGCTTAGGTTTACTGCTAAGCCATAGTTCATACGGTGTCGTCTCAACGGATTTAGATGGTGCCCTTTTAACGTGAATGCAGCTGTCTCTAATGCATAACCCCAAAACAATAGTGGTAAATTAGTAAGAGACATCATAGATCGCACCATATCCAATAAAGTGCGGTTACGACGTTCGGACACACCATAACGTTGTGGTGTTCCAGGTGGCATGAGCTGTGAAACTATTCCACATTATTTTAATTGAAGACCAAACTCGTAACTCAAATATTCGTCTCCGCGATCAGATCACAGAAACTTTTATTTTCTTGTTACGATGATTTTTCCACTTCACTCTGAAATTCTTTGAACCTTTCAACTATTTCTTACTTATGTTTCATCAAGTAGCTATACCCATATCTGCTCAAATCATCTTGTGAAGGTCAGAAAATAACGATACTTGCCACGAGCATCAACACTCATTGGATCGCATACATCGGTATGTATTATTTCCAATAAGTCAGTAGCTTGTTCCATTTTTCCGGAGAACGGAGTTTTAGTCATCTTGCCCAAAAGGCACGGTTCGCAAGCATCAAATGATTCATAACCAAGTGATTCCAAAAATCCATCTTTATGGAGTTTCTTTATGCGCTTTACACCGATATGACCCAAACGGCAGTGCCACAAATAAGTTGCACTATCATTATTAACTTTGCATCTTTTGGCATCAGTATTATGAATATGTGTGTCACTACGATCGAGATCCAACAAACTATTTTCATTGGGTGTATAACCATCGAAGGTTTTATTCATGTAAACAGAATAACAATTATTCTTTTAACTTCAAATGAATAACCGTATCGCAATAAACATGATCAAATCATATTCATGCTCAACGCAAACAATAAATAACATTTATTTAGGTTTAACACCAATCTCGAAAATATAGGGAGTGTGTGATGATGATCATATCAATCTTGGAACTATTTCCAACACTCATCGTCACTTCCCCTCAACTAGTCTCTGTTTATTATGTAACTCCTGTTTCGAGTTACTAATATTAGCAACCGAACAAGTATCAAATACTCAGGGGCTACTATAAACACTAGTAAGGCACACATCAAACACCTGTATATCAAATATACCCTTGTTCACTTTGCCATCCTTCTTATCCACCAAATATTTAGGGCATTTCCGCTTCCAGTGACCATTTTCTTTGCAGTGTAAGCACTCAGTTTCAGGCTTTGGTCCAGCTTTGGTCTTCTTTACGGGAGTGACAACTTGTTTGCCATTCTACTTGAAGTTTCCCCTTCTTTCCCTTTGCCCTTTTCTTGAAACTAGTGGTCTTGTCAATCATCAACACTTGATGTTGTTTCTTTGATTTCTACCTTCGTTGATTTCAACATCACGAAGAGCTCGGGAATGGTTTTCGTCATCCCTTGCATACTATAATTCATCACGAAGTTCTAGTAACTTAGTGATGGTGACTAGAGAATTCTGTCAATCACTATCTTATCTGGAAGATTAACTCCCACTTGATTCAAGCGATTGAAGTACCCAGACAATCTGAGCACATGCTCACTAGTTGAGCGATTCTCCTCCATCTTTTAGCTATAGAACTTGTTGGAGATTTCATATCTCTCAACTCGGGTGTTTGCTTGAAATATTAACTTCAATTCCTGGAACATCTCATATGGTCCATGACGTTCAAAACATCTTTGAAGTCCCGATTCTAAGCCGTTAAGCATGGTGCACTAAACTATCAAGTAGTCATCATATTGAGCTAGGCAAACATTCATAATGTCTGCATCTGCTCCTGCAATAGGTCTGTCACCTAGCGGTGCATTAAGGACATAATTTTTCTGTGCAGCAATGAGGATAAACCTCAGATCACGGATCCAATCCGCATCATTGCTACTAACATCTTTCAACGCAATTTTCTCTAGGAACATATCAAAATAAACATATGAAAGCAACAACGCAAGCTATTGATCTACAACATAATTTGCAAAATACTACCAGGACTAAGTTCATGATAAATTTAAGTTCAATTAATCATATTACTTAAGAACTCCCACTTAGATAGACATCCCTCTAATCCTCTAAGTGATTACATGATCCATATCAACTACACCATGTCCGATCGTCACGTCAGATGGAGTAGTTTCAACGGTGAACATCAATATGTTGATCATATCTACTATATGATTCACACTCGACCTTTCGGTCTCCGTGTTCCGAGGCCATATCTGTTATATGCTAGGCTTGTCAAGTTTAATCTGAGTATTCTGCGTGTGCAACTGTTTCGCACCCGTTGTATTTGAACGTAGAGCCTATCACACCCGATCATCACGTGGTGTCTCAGCGCGAAGAACTTTCGCAATGGTGCATACTCAGGGAGAGCACTTCTTGATAATTTTAGTGAGAGATCATCTTAAAATGCTACCGTCAATCAAAGCAAGATAAGATGCATAAAGGATAAACATCACATGCAATCAATATAAGTGATATGATATGGCCATCATCATCTTGTACTTGTGATCTCCATCTTCGAAGCACCGTCGTGATCACCATCGTCACCGGCGCGACACCTTGATCTCCATCGTAGCATCGTTGTCGTTACGCCATCTATTGCTTCTACGACTATCGCTACCGCTTAGTGATAAAGTAAAGCAATTATAGGGCGTTTGCATTTATACAATAAAGCGACAACCATATGGCTCCTGCCAGTTGCCGATAACTTCGGTTACAAAACATGATCATTTCATACAATAAAATATAGCATCACGTCTTGACCATATCACATCACAACATGCCCTGCAAAAACAAGTTAGACGTCCTCTACTTTGTTGTTGCGAATTTTACGTGGCTGCTACGGGCTGAGCAAGAACCGTTCTTACCTACGCATCAAAACCACAACGATAGTTCGTCAAGTTAGTGCTGTTTTAACCTTCGCAAGGACCGGGCGTAGCCACACTCGATTCAGCTAAAGTGAGAGAGACAGACACCCGCCAGCCATCTTTAAGCACGAGTGCTCATAACGGTGAAACCAGTCTCGCGTAAGCGTACGCGTAATGTCGGTCCGGGCCGCTTCATCTCACAATACCGCTGAACCAAAGTATGACATGCCGGTAAGCAGTATGACTTGTATCGCCCACAACTCACTTGTGTTCTACTCGTGCATATGACATCTACGCATAAAACCAGGCTCGGATGCCACTGTTGGGGAACGTAGTAATTTCAAAAAAATTCCTACGCACACGCAAGATCATGGTGATGCATAGCAACGAGAGGGGAGAGTATTGTCCACGTACCCTCGTAGACCATAAGCGGAAGCGTTATGACAACGCGGTTGATGTAGTCGTACGTCTTCACGATCCGACCGATCCAAGTACCGAACGTACGGCACCTCCGAGTTCAGCACACGTTCAGCTCGATGACGATCCCCGGACTCCGATCCAGCAAAGTGTCGGGGATGAGTTCCGTCAGCACGACGGCGTGGTGACGATGATGATGTTCTACCGACGCAGGGCTTCGCCTAAACTCCGCGACGATATGACCGAGGTGGAATATGGTGGAGGGGGACACCACACACGGCTAAGGAACGATCTTGAAGATCCACTTGTGTGTCATGGGGTGTCCCCCTGCCCCCGTATATAAAGGAGCAAGGGAGGGGGTGGCCGGCCTAGGAGGAGGCGCACCAAGGAGGAGTCCTACTCCCACCGGGAGTAGGATTCCCCCCTTCCAAGTAGTAGGAGTAGGAGTCAAGGAAAGGGGGAAGAGAAGAGAAGGAAGGAGGGGGCGCAGCCCCTCCCCCTAGTCTAATTCGGACTAGGCCTTGGGCGGGCGCCCAACCTCTCCTCTCTCTTTCTCCTAAAGCCCAATAAGGCCCATATACTCCCCGGCGAATTCCCGTAACTCTCCGGTACTCCGAAAAATACCCGAATCACTCGGAACCTTTCCGAACTCCGAATATAGTCGTCCAATATACCGATCTTTACGTCTCGACCATTTCGAGACTCCTCGTCATGTCCCCGATCTCATCCGGGACTCCGAACTCCTTCGGTACATCAAAACTTATAAACTCATAATATAATTGTCATCGTAACGTTAAGCGTGCGGACCCTACGGGTTCGAGAACAATGTAGACATGACCGAAACACGTTTCCAGTCAATAACCAATAGCGGAACCTGGATGCTCATATTGGCTCCCACATATTCTACGAAGATCTTTATCGGTCAAACCGCATAACAATATACGTTGTTCCCTTTGTCATCGGTATGCTACTTGCCCGAGATTCAATCGTCGGTATCCAATACCTAGTTCAATCTCGTTACCGGCAAGTCTCTTTACTCGTTACGTAATCATGATTCCGTAACTAACTCATTAGCTACATTGCTTGGAAGGCTTATAGTGATGTGCATTACCGAGAGGGCCCAGAGATACCTCTCCAACAATCGGAGTGACAAAACCTAATCTCAAAATACACCAACCCAACATGTACCTTCAGAGACACCTGTAGTACTCCTTTATAATCACTCAGTTACGTTATGACGTTTGGTAGCACCCAAAGTGTTCCTCCGGTAAACGGGAGTTGCATAATCTCATAGTTATAGGAAAATGTATAAGTCATGAAGAAAGCAATAGCAACATACTAAACGATCAAGTGCTAGGCTAACAGAATGGGTCATGTCAATCACATCATTCTCCTAATGATGTAAACCCATTAATCAAATGACAACAGATGTCTATGGTTAGGAAACATAACCATCTTTTATTAATGAGCTAGTCAAGTAGAGGCATAGTAGTGACTATATGTTTGCCTATGTATTCACACATGTATCATGTTTCCGGTTAATACAATTCTAGCATGAATAATAAACATTTATCATGAGATAAGGAAATAAATAATAACTTTATTATTGCCTCTAGGGCATATTTCCTTCATGTTTTACCTCATCAAGAGGGCCCGAACCCGGGTAAAACATCGTGTCCCTACTTCTTCCGTTACCATCTAGCTCAGATCACTAAGCTTGGGACCCACTACCCGAGCTGCCAGATTTAGCACCGACAATATTCACTCCACAAATATGCTTAAAGATTATTAATTATATATGCCCTGTATATAGTCCATGCCAGAACGGTCGAAATCCATGACATGCGAGCCTTATATTTGGGTACAAGTTATTATTGGTGTTCTTTTCTATTGTGTTGCCTTGACAGTTGATGAATACATTGCAAGTTTATTCTTGTAGATCTACAACATATTATCGTTCTGAATCATTCTTTTTTATTGATAATCTGAGCAGCCAATTTCCTATTGTTCTAATAAGATAATATATTGTCATAAATATGCCAATATTCGCTCCAAAATATGCTTAATGAGTATTCAATATGACCGATATATTCATCATGCCAAAATCCATTATATATGAGTCATATTTGGATAGTAGAAATTTCTTGCATTAATCATGGGTCATGGCATAAATTTTGCATGCTGCTCACGACTTTAAATTTTGATGGTCATAGCTACTTTGCTGAATGAGTTTGATATCTCAGTAGGAACAAAACAGATCCATATACTTTTTCGCCTGACGAAGTTCTGAGGAAGACGACTACCGAAGTGAATGGCATTTCATGAAATCGTTCGTCAAGTAATGTTTATACCCTTTTACTCTAGTTATCCTAGGATATATAGCTTCTAACTTGAGCACGAATTCTCCATCACCTCTGCTATTCCATGTATGCTTAGAAAAAAGGTAGATCAAGGATGGAGTGAGTGGATACACAAAGAAAGTAGTGTTTCATCGTTTAGCTTGGGAGATGGCTAGCATCTTGTTATAGATGAAGCTGATCTTTGAAATGTAAAACAAAGGAGATAACATAGATCTGATTTTATATATTCATAGATCTGATTGTATTATCATGCCTATGGTTCTACTATTTATGGCTAATATGATTTCCCACGCATAGTATATTTTAATATCTTGCTTCTATAATTTGTAGGAGTAGTTGGTATTTATTTTATTGTATGTAAGGCCTTTTTTTCAGAATGACGGGGGCACAAAGCACCACCGGTTGTGATATTGCTCGAAGCAACTGGGCAGTCATACAGAGTTTTTCATCTAAAGGATAAAAAACAACAAGATAAGAGAAACAACAAACACAACGAGAGAGAGAGAGAGGGGGTGGGAGGGGGGGGGGGCAGCTAAGATGCCGACAGAAAGAAAACATGGATCGACGGGATCCGATCCATCAAAAGGCGGCTCCAGAGGAGGAGGTCATCCGCCGCCTTAGTGAGTATGTTGCCCGTGTGGCGCCCGGCGTTGTTGAAGGTAGCGTCGTTCCGAGCCTTGCATACCTGCACAAAGAGGTCTTATTTAAATATATCACACATATGGAATGGGAGAGGTAGATCCCAATGTATATATAGATAGAGTATAGTTCTTGAGATAAATATAGAAGAACCCGATGAGATGGGCAAGTAAAAGTTTTGCATCACTATATAGCTAGGGCATATATGTTTGGAAATTATTGAAGTAATCAGCCACAGATGATCATGAATATCTTACACTGAAGTCAGGGAAGTATGTCAATATATTTATAGAGAGTAATTACAGTCTACTTGATTACACGTCGGTCTAGGAAACTCATACGGATGAATTTCAAGTATTCTTAAAGTGGAGTAGCATCCAACTATGTTGGCAATTTAAATTTGTATGTACTTTAAGCTTTAGAGTGTTCGATGGCATTTACTTCCATGCGGTTTCGTTTTTCACTGCTACATTTTTTTCTTAAAATATTTGTTCACTGCTACCTTTAACTCTACATAGGAGAATAAACATTATGTTTCATGATGATAACAGATCACCATGGATGGGGAGTGGCCGCAATACAACAGTGTTATGCAAAATGAGCTTGACGTCTTCATGACGAACGAACACAACCACCTATACCAGTACAACCATGGAGATGAGATGTGTGGCCTCGTTGGAGCCACTACCAACGTGGGCAACCCTGATGATGCGCACGCTGTTGCTGCAGACCAAGGTAACAACAACGATGGAGAGACACATAATGAGCAGAGAATGGTGAGAAGGCATGCCAATTATCACCGTCTCCGCGGAGAACAAATCCATCGACTTGAAGTGTACAATACATACTCAATCAATGTTTCTTACCTATCGAAGATGATGTGTACTAATCCATTTTCGTTAACGTAACATGTAGTGTGTTCCGGGAATGCCTTTATCCAGATGCAAAACTCCGGAAACACCATGGCGAGAGGCTTGGCATGAGTGCCCTGCAGGTCAAATTCTGGTTCCAAAACAAACACACCTCTAGCATGGTATATATATTCAATTCTTTTCCACGGTGAAGTACATGAGATTTGGCCGCATGGGTCACCTAAGACATGTAGTTATGCAAGCTTTACTGTTAAACTGTAGAAACTCCACAGAACACAGTAGCATTGTTCGTCATCCTGATATTACAATGTACTACGATACTCCCTTCATGAACATGGTAGCATACTTTGCTAACCACTAAAATGACACATACCTGAAATTAATAAATGCACGGCAGGATGCAACTACGGGAGACAAAGAATCTTCAGGGAGAGAACCAGAAGCTAAAAGATGAAAACAAAGCCATCAAGTGGGTTGTGGAAAACAAGACATGCCTCAAATGTGCAGGTGATGCTACAAACTAAGGATACTTCGGAGTGCCAACGCCTATGTACAGAGAATATGAGGCTCAAGGAAGAAATCCAATGTGTGCCACCGCCTATCATAAAGAGGGTCTCCACCAAAATGGCATGTGGCCCCTATATACCCGCAACTAAGCACACCGTCTTCTGTGTTAGCCAACGTCACATGAACCCTAGTTTCGCTTTATTCCTGGGCTAGCAAATAACGCGCCATGATGTGTGTTTATGTACACGACTTGGCCGCTAGCTTGTTTATTTCTTTCGGCAGAGTGTTGTGGTTGCCACCTGAGATGGCACGAGACCTAGCAACTGCGGCACCAATGTGGGGATCGTGGAGTGAGTGGCTTTGGGATGGCATTTCCATGAAGCTCGGTCCACCTCATGTCTTTCTCTCTTCCTATTTGTAGCCGAACGGCTCAAGTAGTGGCCAAATAAAGAGACCAGCAAAAACAAAAAATGTGCATGTCAAATACCGCATTAACAATTTTCTGTGCCTTGTGACATTTCATCATGTGAGTGTGTCATTCATTGAGATAGCTTTTCCGTTGGTCCTTTTTTTTCGAATACGCACGAGTGTGCGTAATATTCATTATAGAAGAAAGGGGATGAAGCTCCCCGAGGCCACGTTTACAATCTTTATTTACATGCGGATTTTACCCGACACCACCCAAGTTCCTACTCCTTTGCTTGCCATCCACCATGCACACTCCTCGGTGCGTGCATCTGCAGAGTCATGAGCGGAGCAGGATGATGAGGACCTGCGGCGAGCTACCAGTAGTAGTGCAGAATTCGGTGAACCGGATGGTCATGCCCAAGAATTATGCCAAATGGGAAACTCTGTCGCGTATGAATCGGCAAGTGCAGGGCTACTGCAAGGCCGTGGTGCACTGCACAGTCAGGGAGCGTGAAGATATGAACGAACTGACGACCATCCTCCGGCCTGTGCCCCAGAGATGATGTGCTGAAGTAGTTAGACACGATATTTTTTTTTTTACTTTTTGAACCTTTGTTGGCCACGGTTAGTTGGGCAAGCAGCCAACGGTTCATGGATCGGATTGACTCGGAGTTTGGCATAAAGCAGTCGGAGCGACGAGCAGCCAGCTTCCGTTTGCATGCAGTGCGTGCATTTTCAATGTTATACTGGAGTGATACATCACTGCGGGGGCAAAGGCATGGTACCAGTTACTCCGGGCAACCAGCACATGTGCGAATTATCAGTTTGCCTAAGATATGCACAAGCGCAAAGGTGACCCTCAAGATCATTTGTTAGTTCCCCGACAAACAAAAAAGATGATTCGTTTTCTGATGATCAATTCATGCACGAGATCGACACATCTCCAATGCTGTTCGTCACCCCCACCGAATTCGTACGGACGCTCTTGCATGTGTAACTCAACCTCGTTTGTGAAAGCTCCACTAGGCGTCTCCTAGATCATGTGTTAAACTGAAAAGGGGTTCCGTCGACATGCAAGTTGATCAGTCAGTGGTGATTGAATGGTCAGTCGTCATTAGTGACTCGAGAAAACTAGCAAGCTAGGAGAGGCTGCCCCACCGAACCGTTTTAGCATCGGGCTGGAAATGGATGTTTTGTGGACATCCACTACCACATATTGCTTCACGATGATACCATCCGTGTAAAACACATTTCGAAAAAGCATATGGAAAGCGTTAAGAATCAGTGGGCGGATTACAAGCCAACCTCTTTTCCACTGCTGCTAATATTTTTTGATAGATCGTTGGTCTAAATGAAACATGGTCCTCCGGCGGCGGACGGCGCTCCTCCGGCGGCGGGGAGTGCTCGTCGATGAGGTAGACCGGTTCCCCTCGGCTGCGCGGGCAGCGAGGTCCCGGTGGGCGCAGGTCATGGCGCGGGGAAGCCCCGGGATCCCCTCGTCAGATCGGAGGCGATCCTGGTCTGCTCGTGATGCATGACCTCCGGACGGCCTGGATCTCCGGCGTACACGCGCCTACTGATGTTGTGGATGCTTTGGAGGTGGCGGCAGGGTGCTTGGCCAGGGGAAACCCTTGACCGCCGGCGGCGAACACGGCGTCGATGGCGTCCCGGACGCCATTCCCTCCTTGGTGGCGGCGTCGAGGCTAAACCTCCCCTGCCTCCCCCGTTCCCCTGCGCCCGGGTGAAAACCCTAGCCACGGTGCTAAGCGGCGGCGGCGCCACAGCGTCGTCACCTTCTTGAAGGCGCCGACTTGGGCATGGGGATGCTGGGTGTGCATGGCGAGCTTGTCTGGTTCCTGGTGGCGCCCGCCTGATCTACTGCGTCGCAGCTCCGGGCAGTGTCTCGGGGCTGCGGTGCTTCTCTTCCGGCCGTGTCTCCGATGAGGACCTCGCCCTTCCTCACCTTGTACATGCCGTGGTGGAGCGGTACTTCATCTCACTCATTGATGGCAGCGAAGATCGGCGGCATGGCGCTGTGGAGGCTCGCCGCCAGATGCGCGGAGATGGACTCGCGCAGGAGGAGGTTGTTGTCTAGCGTCATGGTGACGTCGATGGCAGAGTGGCCAGACAAGGTACAAGCCTCAATATGATCCGAAGACGGACCTGTGGAAGATGGCGGCGACGACACACGAGTGCGTCTGACCGGATTGTGCCCCAGACCCGGTATGTGGCTCGGCTGGGGCTTCCGAATATGTTTCGGTTTCCGGCTTTTTGATGTTAGGTTTAGGTGAGTGGTTTGGGTAGTGGCCCAGCTAGCACTCCATCATTTTGGATAGAAGTAGCGGCATGTGTTGCCAAGATGGTGGATTCAGGCTCATTGTTGTAATACTTTGTAAGGTCCTCGAGAATAATCAGTAAAGTGGCCGTATGCATCTCCCAGATGCAGAGGCCGGGGGTCATCCTCCATTTCTAAAAAAAAGATGAAACATGGTCTTCTCATGAGTAAAGCACCGATGACCGTATCGCCATTTCACCAACCGGTTTCGCACATATGGTTCGTGTGTCGCGATAGGAGTACCAAAGAAATGCAAATGATTCGTGCCCTGACCCTAGCTAGTCCTAAGCAACCATTTAGCAAGTTGCATGCATGCGCATTTGATCGTTAACGCCCACGACTGCGACTTGAGATATGCGACCTTCATCGAGAAAGCAACGTGCATCTAAGAACGTACCGAACTTGCAGTCAACTTCCCATTTGGCGCTTTCCACTCTGAGGGAAAATACGATGCATGCAGCCATAGCCATGCATGGTTTCCATTTGTTTTCAATGGATGCTCAATCACTCTGATACTGCTCCACTTACAAAGGCGATCGTGGCCGAGCAAAAAACGAGCCCCACCACTCTCATATTTAGGTCGAGCCTTTTGTGCTACATTGTTTTTTCCTTTTGTCCCCCGCTATCCTGCAGTTCACTATTAGGAAAAAGCCTATACACACAGGGGCGGAGCCAGGGGGGACGAGCAGGGGCCTGGCCCCCCCCCCCCCCCCCCCCCAATGATCAACAATTTTAGTAGAAACGATGAGTAATTACCAACGAAATTAGATCAATATACATACTCGGCCCCCCCTATACTCGAATCCTGGCTCCGCCATTGTATACACAGAATCTTAGCAGCAGCGAGGGTTAAAAAACCTCGCTACTGCTACTTACTAGCAGCGCAGTTTTTTAAACCTCGCTACTACTAAGTTGATAGTAGCAGCGCGGGTTTATAACCCTCGCTACTACTAAGCGGTCTCTACCGTGCCCCCCCGGGACATGCCATAGTAGTAGCGCGGGTTTTTAACCTTCGCTACTACTAAGTTGATAGCAGTAGCGCGGGTTTTTAACCCTCGCTACTACTAAGTGGCCCTTGACCATGCCATAGTAGTAGCGATGGTTATAAACCCGCGCTACTACTAAGTTGATAGTAGTAGCGTGGGTTTTTACCCCTCGCTACTACTAATCGTCTGCCATAGTAGTAGCGCGGGGTATGGCCTATTTGCAAAATTTTCAAAGTCTACCCCCGGTGGACCGCCTTTTCAGTTCTAAAAAATAAATAAAAGAAAATGATAAAAATGTCAGAAAAATAAAAGAAAATAAGTTTTCCATGTGATATGTGGTCTAGTTGCTGGGAAAATTTATAAATATGAATTTCGACTTTATTTGCAAAACCTCTCTGGAAATTTGTAAAATGGCCATAACTTTTGCATACGAACTCGGATTAAAAAGTATTTTATATAAAAAATCATCTACTTAAAAAGTTACAACCGAATTTAACCGGGGGAACCCTGTTAAACATTTTCAAAATCCTCAAAAACCTAACAGAAAAAAAGTTACGGGGCTTTTAAGATCTGGAGGCAAAAAATTCATCAAATTTCAGGTTTTTTTATTTTTGTTAAATCTGGTCAAACTATGGTCAAACTAATTATTCAAGAATATTAGTGTTACTAAATAATTATTTTAGTTTTTTTGAATTTTGGTCAAATCTGGTCAAACTGTGGTCAAATCTGGTCAAACTATGGTCAAACTGTGGGTCAAACTAATTATTCAAGAAATATTAGTGTTACTAATTTTTTAGAACAATAGTTTCAAACTCGAACAGTCAAATGTCTGACTACATGCTCAAGCTAAATTCCTGAGGTTAATAGGATTAACATCTTACTATTGTCAGGAAAACAACAAGTGTAGACTTGGAAACGAGGGAGAATAGAACTCGGAAGTTAAGCGTGCTCAGGCTGGAGTAGTGAGAGGATGGGTGACCGTCCGGGAAGTTAGATGATTTGGAATGATGAGGGGTGATTAGAGATTAAATTCAGCAGCGATGATGGGTGATTAGAGATTTGAGGTTAAAATAATTCAGAAATTTAAAAATTAGGGAAAAAACTAAAAAAAAATCAAAAAAATTCAAAAAAAAAATTCAGAGATTACAGATTAGTAGTAGCGCGGGTTTTTACCCACGCTACTGCTATACGTTAGCTGTAGCGCGGGTGGCACCCGCGCTAATGCTATAAGTTAGCTGTAGCGCCTTATTAGTAGTGCCGGCCCCCGCGCTACTAATAGGCCCAAAACCCGCGCTCATGCTAGGCTTTTCCCTAGTAGTGGTTGTATATATCCTTCCTGATCATGTAGACTAAGAGTTTACTACCGGAAATTCGCACGGGCACACAGCTGCCCAGCCCTGCCCGACAGCTCAATTGCCTCGCGATTGGCGAAGTAGTTGGATCCCGCACGAGTGCATAGTAAGTTTTAAGTTGTAATTGTTGAAACTTACGATTATTTATCTGATACTTGTGATTTTCACTCTCGCTCTTCTCAAGTTCCATAGATAAAATTGAAACATATTTTTCTGGGTCGTAGGCAAAAAAATCGAGATTTTATCGGACGCACATACTATGTTTCAAGAGCTGAAACTTAATATTTATTTTTATATTTTGTCAAACATTTTCAAAATGGATCTTATTTGCAAGCCCTCAACACAAGAAACGCGAATATGAAAATAGAACTTAATTTGAACTTTTTATTCAAAAGATATAAGTTTGAAAATGAAAAGCCAAAAGAAAAATCACACACGAGGGACTCACTTCCCCGCGCCTCCATGCTGCCAATCCTCTCCCGTTTACTACCTACCATGTGGTAACAAGCTGAAAAGTACAAGTTTCACAAGGCTACAGTACAGGAAATTAACACAGAATTTCGAAACAGCTATAATGTCATTGCATATTTGCACATGGCAAAAATAATTTGTGTATTTGCAAATGACAATCTTGAAAGAAAATAGAAGATTTGCATTCGTTCGTTTTGGCTTGTATTGTCCTATCAAAGTCATGTGAAATAGTCACATTTTAATTAGGGTATAAAAATAGTTTGAGTAGGCAAAGACTCTTCAGCCAGGAAGAAAAGTCCTCCCTTGAGTATCTTCCATGTCATTGTCATGTTAGGTTCTCTTTGGTTTGGAGGAATTTTAACATATTTTTGGTTGATTCTAATTACTCCATGTGAACCAAGCTCTTTTACAGTACCTCAAAATTGATGTGAGCCACCCATCCATCCTAATCTAATAGTCAATCTTATATGGTACTCTTACATAAAATTTAAGGAGTACCACCTCCAAATAGGGGAGAGTGCCTTCACGATAGTTGTAAAAATGTAATCAAATGTGATTGAACAAAATAAAAATATACTGAAATAATTAATTATGAACTAGGATTGGACTTTCTCGTACGTGTGACTGCAATTGCAAGTCCCAAGATCAGAGATGATGATGGCGATCGTAACATGCAAGGGGCTTGGGAATAGGCAAAATGGGCTTCATAGTGTGTGCATGTGCCTCGCTCTCTCATGGGTGTTGCTTAATGGTTTCATCTATGGCAGAGCAAGTTAGGCCCACACATAACATGCAAGTCACTTGTCGCCATGCATCGGCTTGGAAGACTTATTATACCTGAAGAGGCTGAGAAGGGACCAAGCATATAAGGTGTGGCAGGGTACACCACATACGGTCTACCGATAGAACCACTTTGTAGACACAAAACATAGTTCTCATATATGGTTATATAAATCATTCTAGAAAAGAAGGAAGTAGGGTTTTACCTCGATCTGAGGGCCTGAACCTGGGTAAATCTCTTCTCGTGTGCACAATCCAGATGACCAACACGTACGCCTGCTCCAGACTATTATTGTTTGGAAAATACAACGACAATGAGTGTTGAAGACATGTAAGTGTCGGTTGACATTTCTTCTTTTGACCTAAACAGGCTAAATAAAATGTGGGTGTGCAAGGAAAAGATTCGGCTGTCCATTTCTCAATTAACCGACTTATACAAACATGGGTTGTCATGTAAAGTAAAGAGCAGCATTATCACTTAACACATAAGCAACAAGGAGTTCAACTGTTTCGTGAGTTCTCTCTCTCTCTCTCTCTCTCTCTCTCTCCTATGCTCTTGATGGTGTTCGCTAACCAGCAAAGATGCTGGCATGTACTACTAATGATAAGCACAAAAGGATCAATTGCATAGCTTTTGTCGCACAACTGTGTTCATATTTGGGCTTTCACATCATATAAGGAGGGGCCAACCAAGTCCATGCAACCCTATGCCAGTGCAAATACATCAATACATGCACATCATATAACATCCGAGATTAGAGCATGATGGAGCCATTGATGGACGCTCGTACAATGTATTTATAAAGCGTATACCAATCAATGCTAGGATGAAGATGTAACTGTCATTATTATACATCCCTGTTCGAACAAATTAAGATAGATCCACATCATACCCATAATGGTACTACTTCAATGAAACCACAAAATCATTCTAGGAATAAGCAAATGAGGGGGAAATTGATATATCTATTACTACCACACAACCACCATAGCCTTGATGGACTACTCACACATTATTGAATAATTGTTGAGGTTCTGTGGATTGGATCCATTACCATGGGTACAAACCAATCCTTGGCAATTTATCATGGATTCCAGTGGAGAAGAGAGTTGGGCGGTATTTTTGCCTTGAAGAAATATTTTTCTTTGTCGGTGGATCGTCCTCGTCCGTTCCTCTATAAATACACCAATAAATGAAGTCCTCTCTCTCTCTCTCTACTATGCTCTGTATGGTGTTGGCTAACCAGCAAAGATTTTGGCATGTACTACTAGTGATAACCGCAAAAGGAATGATGGCATAGCTTTTTTCACACAAATGTGTTCATCTTTGGGCTTTCATGGATTACAAAAAATGAGGGGACAACCAAGTCCACGAAACCCGATGCCAATGCTAATACATTAATACATGCACAAAATATAACATCCCAGACTAGAGCACGACGGAGCAATTAATGGACACTCGTCGAATGTATTTGTAAAGTGTATACCAACCGATGATAGGACCAAGATGTAACTATCATTATTACACATCCTTGTTAGTACAAATTAAGATGTCTCTACCGCATATACCCATAATGGTACTACTTCAGTGAAATCACAAAACCATCCTAGGTCCAAGAAAATGAGGGATAAATTGACATATCTACTACTACATAACCTCTATAGCCTTGATATACTACTCACACATTATGGGATCATCATGGAGGATATGTAGATTGGATCCATTACCATGGGTACAAACCAAATCCTTGTCATTCTATCATGGATTTTGTGGAGAAGAGAGTTGGGCAGTATTTTGGCCCCCAATAATTTTTCTTTGTCGGTGGCTCGTCCTCCTCCGTTCCTCTATAAATACACCCATAAATTAAATTCTTATGAGTATGCGATCTAGGGTCAAAATGGTGATGATAATGGTTGGATGAGAGGGGTGGTGCGACTGGTGGGCCCTACAGCCCTATCGTGCCCTCTTGCTACATCCCATGAGTGTAATTTTGTATGAATTTCTTTGTCTTCCTATTCTTTTATATTTAGGCTTTTCTATTTATTGTCGTCATTCTTTGAATTTTCTCAAAAGGGAGACGATATAAATTGTCATATCTGGCAGCAAAATTGGAAAAAAAAGTAATGTAACTAATAAAAAAGACACATAGTGGCACACATGTGCGGGTACCCGCCCCATCTCATGCTTTTTATTTGGACTTCCAATTTGAATATATTATATCTTTTGAAGCAAAAGTCCAATTTATGTTTCATTTGCATATTGGGTCCTAGTGATGAGGGCATTGAAATAAATCACTTCTGAATATGTTATACCATGTTTTTACAACTTCACTACGTTACACATGCTAAAACATGGTAGGAATGAATGATAAGTTTCAGAAGCGAAAACCCAAAACCATGGAGGGAACTATGAGGAGTCAAACGAGTTTGTGTATCGTGAGGAAATTGTGCGGTGAGGCCCAACTGGGCAGGTGTGTGCGCCTATGAATGTCCGGTGAAAATGACATGAATAGACATCATAAAGGTAGAAGAAGACATGATTCTTTTTGGACGTATTAACACCTTCATACAATGCAATGCGCCATGATGATGTAACAACCATGAATAACCCATTTCAATACAAATACCCAATTCACATGAATATATGAAAATGAATGCTCATGTGCAGTGAGTTTTATTAATGATGCCTTCTTGTATGTATTGCAAAATAGAATGCCACAACACGAGGGGGCTAGATAACAATGGCGATGATAAAGGTGTCGAGATCACGAGAGGAGAGGAAGAAGAATAACACTGTTTTCTGGGCTGCCGACATGAAAACTATGGATTTGTCCCGAAAGAAAAGTGTACATTAGCCACGACAAATTGCATACGTTACTGGTGCGATTGGACCGTAAGATTTTTATTACACTAATACATCTCAAACATATCGATAATTTTTTTATTTCATGATATTATAATATCACTTTTAAATACTTTTCGTAGCAATTTTTCCCGGACGAACCTATTAATTAAGTGCACAGAGCCAGTTACCGTTTTCTGCATGTTTTGACTTTTCAGAAAATCCATATCTATGAACTCAAAATACCATGGAAACTTATGGTGATTTTTTGCAAGTACTACCTCCGTCTTGGTTTATTGGTCCCCATTGTAATTTGTGCCAATTTTTGACCATAAATTTAACTAACAAAATGTTCATGCATGTCAGAAAAATTGGGTTAATTATCCTTTTGCCCTTAGTGGTGTCCATTTGCTTAGTTTTGCCCTCACTTGCGAATTGTGCCCAGTTTTGCCCCTAGTGTGTCCGCACCAACTCGTTGCGTGAAAATTGTCGTCTCCGTCAGGTCAACCTTTTGACTCGGTCCTTACAAGTGGGACCAGGTGGCAGAGATGCACTAGACGATCAGACCGTTGCACGCAAGGCTTGTGGGACCTAGCAAAGAGCCATTGAGCAGAGAGCTATTGCGGGTGTGCTATACGAGTGGGCGACAGAGATCGGCGGTGACCACGGCGACACAGAGAGTGGGTGACAGAGAGAGCGGCGGTGGGAAGATAGCTGTGGAGGGTGCAGCCGCGTTGAGATCCCCTTCGGCTCCGAGCTCCATGTCTTCTTCAAGCTCTCGCGGTACCTTGTGGATGCAGAGCTCGGTTAGCATGGAGATGCCTATCTTCGTCTATCCGCGGTGTCGAGCGGCCGTTGATCGGAGGGTTTCTCACAAATCGAGGAACCAGAATCGTCTGTTCTACGTGTGCAGCGAGAATGGGGTAAGAATCGGGGCAATTGCATCATTTTCGTGGTCGGTATCTTTGAGCAATGGGTTGATCTGTTTGGCGTTCATGCAGGTGAAATGTTTCTTCCTTTGGGTCGATGCTCTGGCCAAGACTCTGATGAATGAACTGCAAGAAGAGCATGAAGAATGGTTGCGCATGCTGCCACGAACGGTAGTGGCTGCAGCACGAGCTCCGGAAGAAGAGATGGAGGGAGAACCACACACTGACAGAGAGCTAGCTCTTGAGCTTAGGATGCTCAAGCAGAAGGTTAGGAAGCTTGAAGATCAAGCACAAATACTCATTCGCAATTACTTTTGGGCATTTGTAGCTATGGTAATCGCACTAGGTGTAACACTACAAGAAATATGTCAACTTGTGACCACCACTATTGGTCACTGAAAGGTCACAAATTTCCATTTACGACCTTTTTGTGACCAAAAACAGAAGGTCAAAAGCTGGCGGTCGTAAACTGACTATAGCGACCTTTAACAAAAGGTCGTTGATCCTATGACCTTCTGTTTTGGTCGCTAGCTCTCTACCCAGGCCATGTCGGATCCGACGTGGCAATCTGACGTGGCAAAATTGCGACGAATTGAAAAGGTCATTGGTTAAAATCAGCCCGGTCCAATTGAGGGTTTTACATGGGCCGAGCCCATTAATTCAGCCCATTTTATGTTTTTTTCAGTTAATTTTTGCTAGCTACATGGGCCTAGCCCAACATGGCGTTTTTTGTTTTCTAAGCCTTTTCCATTTTAATGTATTTCTTAATGTATTTTTTTCTGTAAGTTACACGGGCCAAGCCCATTTCAGCCTTTTATTTATTTCTGGGCCGGGTCTTTTAACATTGTTTGGGCCATTATATTTTGGAGCTGGTCCCACTTGTCATCTTCTCACACATTGGGCCCACTTGACAGAAAATTCAAAAATGCTCAGATTATTTTCATAAGTGGATCCCACAAGTCAGGTTTCCATTCCACACGTTTTCAAATCACATACATAATCATTATTTCAAACAGAATAGTACAGATGTAGTACATCAAATAACACTAAGTCTACTACAATCTGTACATAGTTATTACAACCCAGATATGCCTACTATTACAATATTGCAATATTTACATTCTATTACAATCAAACAGAAGAGACGGCTCTTTGTTGAGTAGAGCTATATGGTTTCGATCTTCAAATTTTGTAGACCTCGAGCTCCTGAACACAAAGACAAACATCATTAGAGATTAGAGTGTACACATGCTAGGAATAGCATTGGTTAAAAATAACTAATAATCACATGATGAAGTCCTAGAATGAAATTTCAGTAGTGACCAGATCTAGATCTATAGGAAACAGAACAGCCATGACAAAATCCTAACCAGAATGCATTTAATAAAAATGGATTGCATCTGGTTACTGTAGTGCAAGCTAACGACATGAAGGTTCCATCAAGCAATGATCAACTAGTCAAAACCATTCCGTGCTTTGCAAAGAAAATACTAGATGAATCTCACTAACAAGAGCACTAGGCGATTAATAGAAGAAGTAATCAGCAGATGACACAATAACAACAACATATTCTGGTTAGAGACCAATTATCTAGTGGGTATAATATTTGATTACTTCAAGAACAGATTCTGGTTGGACCAAATATATGATAAAGCAACAGATTCAGCCAACTTCAAGAGACCACAAGAGCATCAATCAACAACAGGTATAGTATAATATTTTAGAGACCAATTTTAGAAACATATTTTAGAGACCAATTTTATATCAGAACACTAGATGTTTGTGATGCATCTTTGAGAACCACAAGAACACTAGATATAGTAGAATATGATTCCAGGAGTATAATGCTAACCACAAGAGCATCAATCAGCAACAGGTATACATCAAACTATCTACTAGACATCTTCAGGATAGGAAGGGTCACCTGACATATTGAACTCGATGCTGCAGCAGGCCGATGACGTGGTCATATAGAGCAGGCCCTTTGTGGCTGGCTAGATGCGCCCCTCCTCCTCCTACTCCTCGAGCAGGACAAGGATGAGCTGGTACAGAGCATGCATCTCCTCCCTAAACCAGAAAGCACACAAATCAGTATGCACAAGTGTTGGACCTTCAAATAAGGAGACTTGAATTCACTGGTAAGCATTAGCGGAACTAATATATATTTTTGCATTATCTTAATATATATTTTTGCATTATCTTAGTCTAAAAAAACAGAGTTTCATGGACTCTAGTGCTTCTTTGGTCAGTAGAGCTCCATAGGATGCAGCCAAGATTGCAGCTGCAGCCACATATGATGCCAAAGAGGATTGATCGAGGCACAACAGAGGAGACATCTAATTTGACTGCCACAATCGTTGAGTGAATGCAAAATGAAAGCTAAATCCTTACTCCTAATTTTATGATATTAATGAACAAGAACACATGTTAAATAACTTATTACTGGACCTTACTTGAGTTACTACTGCCACTATCACGCAAGGACTGCTGCAAGCAGTACAACACAATAGCAGCATGTTCTACCAGCCGCAATTGCTTGCAAGACCATGGCTGCATTCAAAAGAGAAATGCTCACACAAAACCATGGCTCATCTGATGTCTGATGGTATTGACAAGGAATAAAGTTACATGCAGAACAGCCTGACCTTACTCTACATCCCAACATTTGCAGGTGACAACTAATAACTCATTTCCAACAGAAAAACTGCAGGAATTCTTTGCTTATTTTTAAGAAAAATGCTACAAGTTAAGCCTTTGTTTAACAGTAGGTCTAAGGAAATAAAATGTGCACTTAGTGAGAATTTAGCAACAGATTAACAGCATATTGTTCAGCATCACACAGATAGTAGAACAATGGTACAGGCAGCTATTGGCATAAAGTAGAGATTTTACATGAATAAATCACATAAGTAACTATAATAGAGAAAGAAAACATAGAAGTGGTAGCGAGGCATGAACGGTGTCCTGAGTTATTGCTGCATCGGCCGTAACAGAGGCCGAGGAAGTCGCTGTGATGGGTTGCAGCATCTGTGCTGATGCAGTCTCAGCCACAGGCTCCTCCTAACACCTGAAGTGAAACACACAAGCTGGTCAGCAGAACTACAACAGTTTAGCTTTGGAGATGAAGAATAACTCAAATTACCCTTGTAATCCATTTCAAAAAAAATTAACCTTCTAGTATGGCCATGCTAATAGATAAAATTAACCTTTTCCCTTTTACTTTCAATGAAAAAGGTAAGAGGCCAGAATTCTACATGCAGCTTCTGTAGACACAAATCCAAGAGAAATACATCTCTATATGAGAACCACCCCAAATATGAACAGAACAATTCGATCTAAATTAAAGTCTGAACAAATATATGAGAACCACCCCAAATACATGCAGCTTCTAGTACGACAAGTATTCAAGGGTCAGAGAAAAATCAGTGGTAAACGATATGTGGGCAGATCAACCAAACACATTACTGATGGATACATGGAAGATCGGGCAGTGCGTCACTTTGGCAGGCGGATAAACAAAACGGCACGAGAAGCTGGTGTTGATAGGAAACCCAACCCCCCGTATACGTATACGTCGTCTGATGGAACTGCTCTCTGCAGCCAGGCGTGTCCCATCTGAACTAATGATCCCAAGACAAGGAAGTTCGAGGGAGACCAACACCTGGCCGCTAGCAGCGCAAGTGAACCCAACTGATCTATCTATTCTAATTCTAAAAGTGTTGTGCTACTGGTATTTTTGTCCAGGCAGACAGGTCACAGGAGGGCAGCATACATGTAATCAGCACAACATACATGTAATCTTCAATATGGCAGACTGCATCTTAATTAGTGGGCACGTGAAGTGCAAAAAAAGACAGTACATCGACGGACTAGCTACAAACAACAATGGCATGGCACATAGACTGACGAAGCTCGTAACTATTACACAGCCAACACACGACAGCGCTACACGGCCAGGACGGAATGGGGCGCTCGCGGAATGGGAAGGGGAGCTGAGCGTACCTATACGAAGGACGCGGAGACGGCCTCGAGGCCATCGCCTGAGCGGAGGTCGGCGCAGAAGGTGCGGACGCTCGGGAGCGCGTTGAGCAGCGCCCGCGGCGCGGCCCTGCGATGGTGGGTGAAGGCCACGTCGACGTAGACGCCGTTGCCCCCGCAGCCGGCGGCGAGCGCGGCGAGGAGGTGCTAGCCGAGGTAGCCGCTCCCGCCCACCACCAGCACCCGCTTGCTCTCCATCTCCGCCAATGCCCGCTGCTCCGGCGCCCCTCCTCTCTGGCGGAGCGAGCAAGCTAGAGTAGGTCGGCTGCGGGCACGGGGTGGATCTGAGGGGCGGGATCGGAGACGACGGGTTTGGGCACGCGGAGCAGGTGGAGGACGGGGGTGGGGTCGGGAGGAGGAAGCAGCGGGGAGGGGGCTGCGGTGGATCTGGCCGGCGACAGTGTTCGGAGGGCAGGGGGAGGGGTGGAGGTGGCGCCGGCGGCGGAGTGGATGCGGTCGCCAGCGTGTGGTTTGAGGGGATCCAGATCATGGGGACGAGGTGAGGGCGTGTGGTGGGCTGGTTGGTTCGGTTGGGTGGTGAGGGAAGGGGAGGGGCGAGGGGAGGGGGGCGTGGGGGAGGCCATGAACGATGGCGAGCTCCGCCGGGGGGAGGTGGCGGCGGCAGCGATGGATCTGGAAGGGAGGAGGCGAGGTCTCTCCATCGGGCGAGATAGCGAGGAGACTGGGATGGGATGGATGTGGAAACTGGAAAGAAAGGAGGCGGGGGGGGGGGGGGGGTGGATGCAAAATGACCATCTAGGGTTTCGGGGTTGGTGTGGAAGGGTTGAGGACGACCGTTGGATCCGCGAGCATCCGACGGCGTATGATGCACGATCCACGTGAAACGTCTACAGACCAATCAGAATGCAGTATGATGCTATGACCATCTAAATTGGTCATAGTTGTCTAAAAATAATATGTTAAAATCATGTCAGCTATTTTATGACCTGAGAAATTCAAAAATAAAATAGAAAACCTTCTCATTGTGTCACCAAAATGTGAACGAGTTACAGAAAAAATAACAAACATGGAAAAATATAAATATCTTCAAAAAGGTGTAGTGAGAAATGAGTTTTCTTGCAAAAATAAACATTTTTCATTTTTCGGGAGCCCAAAATGAGTTTTTTTCGTGAAGGACCTACCAAATAATTGTTGCAAAATTGGACCAAATCATTTTTATAAAATACTAGGCCATATTTAATGCACAATTGACAAAATGGTTGGGTGTAAAAAAATTTGATCCACCTCTCGTGAAAAAGACAAATTTCCGCCGATTCAGCTGGAAGCGGGTCAAATTTGAACTGCAGTTGCCTCATAGTTTGCTATTTATTTTTTCCAAAAATCATTTCTAGATACATAAGTATCTATTTAATCAGAGAAACACCAAAAAAATTCCAAGATTCAACCACTAGCTAGGAACGGTCATTCCCGTCCTTTTGACCGCATTTTGAAACGGGCATAAAAAATTCAAAATAAAATCAAAAAATTGGGAAACCTTCGCATTGTGTCATCATATGTGGCCAAGTTCCTAGGAAAAATAACACACTTGTAATACGGCAATTATTTCAAAAAAGTGTTCTCAGAAACGAGCTATCATGTGTGGAGATCAATGGCTTTCAAGCCAAATGATCATCTTATGGCCACATTCATGGCATATTTTGTTCAAATGATCTCATATTATGCACAAGGGTGCATATTAGAATGGCAAACAATGTTGCCTAAGGAAGTTTTCATTTTCTTTGGACGAAAAAACCATTTTTCAAAGGAGGTTTTTTTGTGAAGGAACTACCAAATAATTGTTGCAAAATTGTATCAAATAAATTTTCTAAAATACTAGGCCATATTTAATGCACAATTGACCAAATGGTTGGGTGTAAAAAGTTTTGATCCACCTCTCGTGACAAAGACAAATTTCCGCCGATTCAGGTGGAAGTGGGTCAAATTTGAACTGCAGCTGCCTCATAGTTTGCTATTTATTTTTTCCAAAAATCATTTCTAGATACATAAGGACCTATTTAATCAGAGAAACACCAAAAAAAATTCAAGATTCAACAACTAGCTAGGAACGGTCATTCCCGCCGTTTTGACCGCATTTTGAAACGGGCATAAAAAATTCAAAAAAAATAAAAAAATTGGGAAACCTTCGCATTGTGTCATTATATGTGGCCAAGTTCCCAGGAAAAATAGCAAACTTGTAATACGGCAATTATTTTAAAAAAGTGTTCTTAGAAACGAGCTATCACATGTGGATATCAATGGCTTTCAAGCCAAATGATCAATTTTATGCCCACATTCATGGCATAGTTTGTTCAAATGATCTCATATTGTGCACAAGGGTGCATATTAGAATGGCAAACAATGTTGCCTAAGGAAGTTTTCATTTTCTTTGGACGAAAAAACCATTTTTCATTTTTCGAGTGCCCGAAAGGAGGTTTTTTTTGTGAAGGAACTACGAAATAATTGTTGCAAAATTGGACCAAATAATTTTTCTAAAATACTAGGACATATTTAATGCTCAATTAACCGAATGGTTGGGTGTAAAAAGTTTTGATCCACCTCTCGTGACAAAGACAAATTTCCGCCGATTCAGCTGGAAGCGGGTCAAATTTGAAATGCAGCTGCCTCATAGTTTGCTATTTATTTTTTCCAAAAATCATTTCTAGGTATATAAGGACCTATTTAATCAGAGAAACACCAAAAAAATTCCAAGATTCAACAACTAGCTAGGAACGGTCATTCTCGCCGTTTTGACCGCATTTTGGAACGGGCATAAAAAATTCAAAAAAAATAAAAAAAATTGGGAAACCTTCGCATTGTGTCATTATATGTGGCCAAGTTCCCAGGAAAAATAGCAAACTTGTAATACGGCAATTATTTTAAAAAAGTGTTCTTAGAAACGAGCTATCACGTGTGGATATCAATGGCTTTCAAGCCAAATGATCAATTTTATGCCCACATTCATGGCATAGTTTGTTCAAATGATCTCATATTGTGCACAAGGGTGCATATTAGAATGGCAAACAATGTTGCCTAAGGAAGTTTTCATTTTCTTTGGACGAAAAAACCATTTTTCATTTTTCGAGTGCCCGAAAGGAGGTTTTTTTTGTGAAGGAACTACCAAATAATTGTTGCAAAATTGTATCAAATAATTTTTCTAAAATACTAGGACATATTTAATGCTCAATTGACCGAATGGTTGGGTGTAAAAAGTTTTGATCCACCTCTCTTGACAAAGACAAATTTCCGCCGATTCAGCTGGAAGCGGGTCAAATTTGAAATGCAGCTGCCTCATAGTTTGCTATTTATTTTTTCCAAAAATCATTTCTAGGTACATAAGGACCTATTTAATCAGAGAAACACCAAAAAAATTCCAAGATTCAACAACTAGCTAGGAACGGTCATTCTCGCCGTTTTGACCGCATTTTGGAACGGGCATAAAAAATTCAAAAAAAATAAAAAATTGGGAAACCTTCGCATTGTGTCATTATATGTGGCCAAGTTCCCAGGAAAAATAGCAAACTTGTAATACGGCAATTATTTTAAAAAAGTGTTCTTAGAAACGAGCTATCACGTGTGGATATCAATGGCTTTGAAGCCAAATGATCAATCTTATGGCCACATTCATGGCATAGTTTGTTCAAATGATCTCATATTGTGCACAAGGGTGCATATTAGAATGGCAAACAATGTTGCCTAAGGAAGTTTTCATTTTCTTTGGACGAAAAAACCATTTTTCATTTTTCGAGTGCCCGAAAGGAGGTTTTTTTGTGAAGGAACTACCAAATAATTGTTGCAAAATTGGACCAAATCATTTTTCTAAAATACTAGGACATATTTAATGCACAATTTACCGAATGGTTGGGTGTAAAAAGTTTTGATCCACCTCTCGTGACAAAGACAAATTTCCGCCGATTCAGCTGGAAGCGGGTCAAATTTGAAATGCAGCTGCCTCATAGTTTGCTATTTATTTTTTCCAAAAATCATTTCTAGGTATATAAGGACCTATTTAATCAGAGAAACACCAAAAAAATTCCAAGATTCAACAACTAGCTAGGAACGGTCATTCTCGCCGTTTTGACCGCATTTTGGAATGGGCATAAAAAATTCAAAAAAAATAAAAAAAATTGGGAAACCTTCGCATTGTGTCATTATATGTGGCCAAGTTCCCAGGAAAAATAGCAAACTTGTAATACGGCAATTATTTTAAAAAAGTGTTCTTAGAAACGAGCTATCACGTGTGGATATCAATGGCTTTCAAGCCAAATGATCAATTTTATGCCCACATTCATGGCATAGTTTGTTCAAATGATCTCATATTGTGCACAAGGGTGCATATTAGAATGGCAAACAATGTTGCCTAAGGAAGTTTTCATTTTCTTTGGACGAAAAAACCATTTTTCATTTTTCGAGTGCCCGAAAGGAGGTTTTTTTTGTGAAGGAACTACCAAATAATTGTTGCAAAATTGGACCAAATAATTTTTCTAAAATACTAGGACATATTTAATGCTCAATTGACCGAATGGTTGGGTGTAAAAAGTTTTGATCCACCTCTCGTGACAAAGACAAATTTCCGCCGATTCAGCTGGAAGCGGGTCAAATTTGAAATGCAGCTGCCTCATAGTTTGCTATTTATTTTTTCCAAAAATCATTTCTAGGTACATAAGGACCTATTTAATCAGAGAAACACCAAAAAAATTCCAAGATTCAACAACTAGCTAGGAACGGTCATTCTCGCCGTTTTGACCGCATTTTGGAACGGGCATAAAAAATTCAAAAAAATAAAAAATTGGGAAACCTTCGCATTGTGTCATTATATGTGGCCAAGTTCCCAGGAAAAATAGCAAACTTGTAATACGGCAATTATTTTAAAAAAGTGTTCTTAGAAACGAGCTATCACGTGTGGATATCAATGGCTTTGAAGCCAAATGATCAATCTTATGGCCACATTCATGGCATAGTTTGTTCAAATGATCTCATATTGTGCACAAGGGTGCATATTAGAATGGCAAACAATGTTGCCTAAGGAAGTTTTCATTTTCTTTGGACGAAAAAACCATTTTTCATTTTTCGAGTGCCCGAAAGGAGGTTTTTTTGTGAAGGAACTACCAAATAATTGTTGCAAAATTGGACCAAATCATTTTTCTAAAATACTAGGACATATTTAATGCACAATTTACCGAATGGTTGGGTGTAAAAAGTTTTGATCCACCTCTCGTGAAAAAGACAAATTTCCGCTGATTCAGTTGGAAGCGGGTCAAATTTGAAGTGCAGCTGCCTTATAGTTTGCTATTTATTTTTTCCAAAAATCATTTCTAGATACATAAGTATCTATTTAATCAGAGAAACACCAAAAAAATTCCAAGGTTCAACCACTAGCTAGGAACGGTCATTCCCGTCGTTTTGACCGCATTTTGAAACGGGCATAAAAAATTCAAAATAAAATCAAAAAATTGGGAAACCTTCGCATTGTGTCATCATATGTGGCCAAGTTCCTAGGAAAAATAACACACTTGTAATACGGCAATTATTTCAAAAAAGTGTTCTCAGAAACGAGCTATCATGTGTGGAGATCAATGGCTTTCAAGCCAAATGATCAATCTTATGGCCACATTCATGGCATAGTTTGTTCAAATGATCTCATATTATGCAAAAGGGTGCATATTAGAACGGCAAACAATGTTGCCTAAGGAAGTTTTCATTTTCTTTGGACGAAAAAACCATTTTTCAAAGGAGGTTTTTTTGTGAAGGAACTACCAAATAATTGTTGCAAAATTGTATCAAATAAATTTTCTAAAATACTAGGCCATATTTAATGCACAATTGACCAAATGGTTGGGTGTAAAAAGTTTTGATCCACCTCTCGTGACAAAGACAAATTTCCGCCGATTCAGCTGGAAGTGGGTCAAATTTGAACTGCAGCTGCCTCATAGTTTGCTATTTATTTTTTCCAAAAATCATTTCTAGGTACATAAGGACCTATTTAATCAGAGAAACACCAAAAAAAATTCAAGATTCAACAACTAGCTAGGAACGGTCATTCCCGCCGTTTTGACCGCATTTTGAAACGGGCATAAAAAATTCAAAAAAAATAAAAAAATTGGGAAACCTTCGCATTGTGTCATTATATGTGGCCAAGTTCCCAGGAAAAATAGCAAACTTGTAATACGGCAATTATTTTAAAAAAGTGTTCTTAGAAACGAGCTATCACGTGTGGATATCAATGGCTTTCAAGCCAAATGATCAATTTTATGCCCACATTCATGGCATAGTTTGTTCAAATGATCTCATATTGTGCACAAGGGTGCATATTAGAATGGCAAACAATGTTGCCTAAGGAAGTTTTCATTTTCTTTGGACGAAAAAACCATTTTTCATTTTTCGAGTGCCCGAAAGGAGGTTTTTTTTGTGAAGGAACTACGAAATAATTGTTGCAAAATTGGACCAAATAATTTTTCTAAAATACTAGGACATATTTAATGCTCAATTAACCGAATGGTTGGGTGTAAAAAGTTTTGATCCACCTCTCGTGACAAAGACAAATTTCCGCCGATTCAGCTGGAAGCGGGTCAAATTTGAAATGCAGCTGCCTCATAGTTTGCTATTTATTTTTTCCAAAAATCATTTCTAGGTATATAAGGACCTATTTAATCAGAGAAACACCAAAAAAATTCCAAGATTCAACAACTAGCTAGGAACGGTCATTCTCGCCGTTTTGACCGCATTTTGGAACGGGCATAAAAAATTCAAAAAAAATAAAAAAAATTGGGAAACCTTCGCATTGTGTCATTATATGTGGCCAAGTTCCCAGGAAAAATAGCAAACTTGTAATACGGCAATTATTTTAAAAAAGTGTTCTTAGAAACGAGCTATCACGTGTGGATATCAATGGCTTTCAAGCCAAATGATCAATTTTATGCCCACATTCATGGCATAGTTTGTTCAAATGATCTCATATTGTGCACAAGGGTGCATATTAGAATGGCAAACAATGTTGCCTAAGGAAGTTTTCATTTTCTTTGGACGAAAAAACCATTTTTCATTTTTCGAGTGCCCGAAAGGAGGTTTTTTTTGTGAAGGAACTACCAAATAATTGTTGCAAAATTGTATCAAATAATTTTTCTAAAATACTAGGACATATTTAATGCTCAATTGACGGAATGGTTGGGTGTAAAAAGTTTTGATCCACCTCTCGTGACAAAGACAAATTTCCGCCGATTCAGCTGGAAGCGGGTCAAATTTGAAATGCAGCTGCCTCATAGTTTGCTATTTATTTTTTCCAAAAATCATTTCTAGGTACATAAGGACCTATTTAATCAGAGAAACACCAAAAAAATTCCAAGATTCAACAACTAGCTAGGAACGGTCATTCTCGCCGTTTTGACCGCATTTTGGAACGGGCATAAAAAATTCAAAAAAAATAAAAAATTGGGAAACCTTCGCATTGTGTCATTATATGTGGCCAAGTTCCCAGGAAAAATAGCAAACTTGTAATACGGCAATTATTTTAAAAAAGTGTTCTTAGAAACGAGCTATCACGTGTGGATATCAATGGCTTTGAAGCCAAATGATCAATCTTATGGCCACATTCATGGCATAGTTTGTTCAAATGATCTCATATTGTGCACAAGGGTGCATATTAGAATGGCAAACAATGTTGCCTAAGGAAGTTTTCATTTTCTTTGGACGAAAAAACCATTTTTCATTTTTCGAGTGCCCGAAAGGAGGTTTTTTTGTGAAGGAACTACCAAATAATTGTTGCAAAATTGGACCAAATCATTTTTCTAAAATACTAGGACATATTTAATGCACAAATTACCGAATGGTTGGGTGTAAAAAGTTTTGATCCACCTCTCGTGACAAAGACAAATTTCCGCCGATTCAGCTGGAAGCGGGTCAAATTTGAAATGCAGCTGCCTCATAGTTTGCTATTTATTTTTTCCAAAAATCATTTCTAGGTATATAAGGACCTATTTAATCAGAGAAACACCAAAAAAATTCCAAGATTCAACAACTAGCTAGGAACGGTCATTCTCGCCGTTTTGACCGCATTTTCGAATGGGCATAAAAAATTCAAAAAAAATAAAAAAAAATTGGGAAACCTTCGCATTGTGTCATTATATGTGGCCAAGTTCCCAGGAAAAATAGCAAACTTGTAATACGGCAATTATTTTAAAAAAGTGTTCTTAGAAACGAGCTATCACGTGTGGATATCAATGGCTTTCAAGCCAAATGATCAATTTTATGCCCACATTCATGGCATAGTTTGTTCAAATGATCTCATATTGTGCACAAGGGTGCATATTAGAATGGCAAACAATGTTGCCTAAGGAAGTTTTCATTTTCTTTGGACGAAAAAACCATTTTTCATTTTTCGAGTGCCCGAAAGGAGGTTTTTTTTTGTGAAGGAACTACCAAATAATTGTTGCAAAATTGGACCAAATAATTTTTCTAAAATACTAGGACATATTTAATGCTCAATTGACCGAATGGTTGGGTGTAAAAAGTTTTGATCCACCTCTCGTGACAAAGACAAATTTCCGCCGATTCAGGTGGAAGCGGGTCAAATTTGAAATGCAGCTGCCTCATAGTTTGCTATTTATTTTTTCCAAAAATCATTTCTAGGTACATAAGGACCTATTTAATCAGAGAAACACCAAAAAAATTCCAAGATTCAACAACTAGCTAGGAACGGTCATTCTCGCCGTTTTGACCGCATTTTGGAACGGGCATAAAAAATTCAAAAAAAAATAAAAAATTGGGAAACCTTCGCATTGTGTCATTATATGTGGCCAAGTTCCCAGGAAAAATAGCAAACTTGTAATACGGCAATTATTTTAAAAAAGTGTTCTTAGAAACGAGCTATCACGTGTGGATATCAATGGCTTTGAAGCCAAATGATCAATCTTATGGCCACATTCATGGCATAGTTTGTTCAAATGATCTCATATTGTGCACAAGGGTGCATATTAGAATGGCAAACAATGTTGCCTAAGGAAGTTTTCATTTTCTTTGGACGAAAAAACCATTTTTCATTTTTCGAGTGCCCGAAAGGAGGTTTTTTTGTGAAGGAACTACCAAATAATTGTTGCAAAATTGGACCAAATCATTTTTCTAAAATACTAGGACATATTTAATGCACAATTTACCGAATGGTTGGGTGTAAAAAGTTTTGATCCACCTCTCGTGAAAAAGACAAATTTCCGCTGATTCAGTTGGAAGCGGGTCAAATTTGAAGTGCAGCTGCCTTATAGTTTGCTATTTATTTTTTCCAAAAATCATTTCTAGATACATAAGTATCTATTTAATCAGAGAAACACCAAAAAAATTCCAAGGTTCAACCACTAGCTAGGAACGGTCATTCCCGTCGTTTTGACCGCATTTTGAAACGGGCATAAAAAATTCAAAATAAAATCAAAAAATTGGGAAACCTTCGCATTGTGTCATCATATGTGGCCAAGTTCCTAGGAAAAATAACACACTTGTAATACGGCAATTATTTCAAAAAAGTGTTCTCAGAAACGAGCTATCATGTGTGGAGATCAATGGCTTTCAAGCCAAATGATCAATCTTATGGCCACATTCATGGCATAGTTTGTTCAAATGATCTCATATTATGCAAAAGGGTGCATATTAGAATGGCAAACAATGTTGCCTAAGGAAGTTTTCATTTTCTTTGGACGAAAAAACCATTTTTCAAAGGAGGTTTTTTTGTGAAGGAACTACCAAATAATTGTTGCAAAATTGTATCAAATAAATTTTCTAAAATACTAGGCCATATTTAATGCACAATTGACCAAATGGTTGGGTGTAAAAAGTTTTGATCCACCTCTCGTGACAAAGACAAATTTCCGCCGATTCAGCTGGAAGTGGGTCAAATTTGAACTGCAGCTGCCTCATAGTTTGCTATTTATTTTTTCCAAAAATCATTTCTAGGTACATAAGGACCTATTTAATCAGAGAAACACCAAAAAAAATTCAAGATTCAACAACTAGCTAGGAACGGTCATTCCCGCCGTTTTGACCGCATTTTGAAACGGGCATAAAAAATTCAAAAAAAATAAAAAAATTGGGAAACCTTCGCATTGTGTCATTATATGTGGCCAAGTTCCCAGGAAAAATAGCAAACTTGTAATACGGCAATTATTTTAAAAAAGTGTTCTTAGAAACGAGCTATCACGTGTGGATATCAATGGCTTTCAAGCCAAATGATCAATTTTATGCCCACATTCATGGCATAGTTTGTTCAAATGATCTCATATTGTGCACAAGGGTGCATATTAGAATGGCAAACAATGTTGCCTAAGGAAGTTTTCATTTTCTTTGGACGAAAAAACCATTTTTCATTTTTCGAGTGCCCGAAAGGAGGTTTTTTTTGTGAAGGAACTACGAAATAATTGTTGCAAAATTGGACCAAATAATTTTTCTAAAATACTAGGACATATTTAATGCTCAATTAATCGAATGGTTGGGTGTAAAAAGTTTTGATCCACCTCTCGTGACAAAGACAAATTTCCGCCGATTCAGCTGGAAGCGGGTCAAATTTGAAATGCAGCTGCCTCATAGTTTGCTATTTATTTTTTCCAAAAATCATTTCTAGGTATATAAGGACCTATTTAATCAGAGAAACACCAAAAAAATTCCAAGATTCAACAACTAGCTAGGAACGGTCATTCTCGCCGTTTTGACCGCATTTTGGAACGGGCATAAAAAATTCAAAAAAAATAAAAAAATTGGGAAACCTTCGCATTGTGTCATTATATGTGGCCAAGTTCCCAGGAAAAATAGCAAACTTGTAATACGGCAATTATTTTAAAAAAGTGTTCTTAGAAACGAGCTATCATGTGTGGATATCAATGGCTTTCAAGCCAAATGATCAATTTTATGCCCACATTCATGGCATAGTTTGTTCAAATGATCTCATATTGTGCACAAGGGTGCATATTAGAATGGCAAACAATGTTGCCTAAGGAAGTTTTCATTTTCTTTGGACGAAAAAACCATTTTTCATTTTTCGAGTGCCCGAAAGGAGGTTTTTTTTGTGAAGGAACTACCAAATAATTGTTGCAAAATTGTATCAAATAATTTTTCTAAAATACTAGGACATATTTAATGCTCAATTGACCGAATGGTTGGGTGTAAAAAGTTTTGATCCACCTCTCGTGACAAAGACAAATTTCCGCCGATTCAGCTGGAAGCGGGTCAAATTTGAAATGCAGCTGCCTCATAGTTTGCTATTTATTTTTTCCAAAAATCATTTCTAGGTACATAAGGACCTATTTAATCAGAGAAACACCAAAAAAATTCCAAGATTCAACAACTAGCTAGGAACGGTCATTCTCGCCGTTTTGACCGCATTTTGGAACGGGCATAAAAAATTCAAAAAAAATAAAAAATTGGGAAACCTTCGCATTGTGTCATTATATGTGGCCAAGTTCCCAGGAAAAATAGCAAACTTGTAATACGGCAATTATTTTAAAAAAGTGTTCTTAGAAACGAGCTATCACGTGTGGATATCAATGGCTTTGAAGCGAAATGATCAATCTTATGGCCACATTCATGGCATAGTTTGTTCAAATGATCTCATATTGTGCACAAGGGTGCATATTAGAATGGCAAACAATGTTGCCTAAGGAAGTTTTCATTTTCTTTGGACGAAAAAACCATTTTTCATTTTTCGAGTGCCCGAAAGGAGGTTTTTTTGTGAAGGAACTACCAAATAATTGTTGCAAAATTGGACCAAATCATTTTTCTAAAATACTAGGACATATTTAATGCACAATTTACCGAATGGTTGGGTGTAAAAAGTTTTGATCCACCTCTCGTGACAAAGACAAATTTCCGCCGATTCAGCTGGAAGCGGGTCAAATTTGAAATGCAGCTGCCTCATAGTTTGCTATTTATTTTTTCCAAAAATCATTTCTAGGTATATAAGGACCTATTTAATCAGAGAAACACCAAAAAAATTCCAAGATTCAACAAATAGCTAGGAACGGTCATTCTCGCCGTTTTGACCGCATTTTGGAACGGGCATAAAAAATTCAAAAAAAATAAAAAAAATTGGGAAACCTTCGCATTGTGTCATTATATGTGGCCAAGTTCCCAGGAAAAATAGCAAACTTGTAATACGACAATTATTTTAAAAAAGTGTTCTTAGAAACGAGCTATCACGTGTGGATATCAATGGCTTTCAAGCCAAATGATCAATTTTATGCCCACATTCATGGCATAGTTTGTTCAAATGATCTCATATTGTGCACAAGGGTGCATATTAGAATGGCAAACAATGTTGCCTAAGGAAGTTTTCATTTTCTTTGGACGAAAAAACCATTTTTCATTTTTCGAGTGCCCGAAAGGAGGTTTTTTTTGTGAAGGAACTACCAAATAATTGTTGCAAAATTGGACCAAATAATTTTTCTAAAATACTAGGACATATTTAATGCTCAATTGACCGAATGGTTGGGTGTAAAAAGTTTTGATCCACCTCTCGTGACAAAGACAAATTTCCGCCGATTCAGCTGGAAGCGGGTCAAATTTGAAATGCAGCTGCCTCATAGTTTGCTATTTATTTTTTCCAAAAATCATTTCTAGGTACATAAGGACCTATTTAATCAGAGAAACACCAAAAAAATTCCAAGATTCAACAACTAGCTAGGAATGGTCATTCTCGCCGTTTTGACCGCATTTTGGAACGGGCATAAAAAATTCAAAAAAAATAAAAAATTGGGAAACCTTCGCATTGTGTCATTATATGTGGCCAAGTTCCCAGGAAAAATAGCAAACTTGTAATACGGCAATTATTTTAAAAAAGTGTTCTTAGAAACGAGCTATCACGTGTGGATATCAATGGCTTTGAAGCCAAATGATCAATCTTATGGCCACATTCATGGCATAGTTTGTTCAAATGATCTCATATTGTGCACAAGGGTGCATATTAGAATGGCAAACAATGTTGCCTAAGGAAGTTTTCATTTTCTTTGGACGAAAAAACCATTTTTCATTTTTCGAGTGCCCGAAAGGAGGTTTTTTTGTGAAGGAACTACCAAATAATTGTTGCAAAATTGGACCAAATCATTTTTCTAAAATACTAGGACATATTTAATGCACAATTTACCGAATGGTTGGGTGTAAAAAGTTTTGATCCACCTCTCGTGAAAAAGACAAATTTCCGCTGATTCAGTTGGAAGCGGGTCAAATTTGAAGTGCAGCTGCCTTATAGTTTGCTATTTATTTTTTCCAAAAATCATTTCTAGATACATAAGTATCTATTTAATCAGAGAAACACCAAAAAAATTCCAAGGTTCAACCACTAGCTAGGAACGGTCATTCCCGTCGTTTTGACCGCATTTTGAAACGGGCATAAAAAATTCAAAATAAAATCAAAAAATTGGGAAACCTTCGCATTGTGTCATCATATGTGGCCAAGTTCCTAGGAAAAATAACACACTTGTAATACGGCAATTATTTCAAAAAAGTGTTCTCAGAAACGAGCTATCATGTGTGGAGATCAATGGCTTTCAAGCCAAATGATCAATCTTATGGCCACATTCATGGCATAGTTTGTTCAAATGATCTCATATTATGCAAAAGGGTGCATATTAGAATGGCAAACAATGTTGCCTAAGGAAGTTTTCATTTTCTTTGGACGAAAAAACCATTTTTCAAAGGAGGTTTTTTTGTGAAGGAACTACCAAATAATTGTTGCAAAATTGTATCAAATAAATTTTCTAAAATACTAGGCCATATTTAATGCACAATTGACCAAATGGTTGGGTGTAAAAAGTTTTGATCCACCTCTCGTGACAAAGACAAATTTCCGCCGATTCAGCTGGAAGTGGGTCAAATTTGAACTGCAGCTGCCTCATAGTTTGCTATTTATTTTTTCCAAAAATCATTTCTAGGTACATAAGGACCTATTTAATCAGAGAAACACCAAAAAAAATTCAAGATTCAACAACTAGCTAGGAACGGTCATTCCCGCCGTTTTGACCGCATTTTGAAACGGGCATAAAAAATTCAAAAAAAATAAAAAAATTGGGAAACCTTCGCATTGTGTCATTATATGTGGCCAAGTTCCCAGGAAAAATAGCAAACTTGTAATACGGCAATTATTTTAAAAAAGTGTTCTTAGAAACGAGCTATCACGTGTGGATATCAATGGCTTTCAAGCCAAATGATCAATTTTATGCCCACATTCATGGCATAGTTTGTTCAAATGATCTCATATTGTGCACAAGGGTGCATATTAGAATGACAAATAATGTTGCCTAAGGAAGTTTTCATTTTCTTTGGACGAAAAAACCATTTTTCATTTTTCGAGTGCCCGAAAGGAGGTTTTTTTTGTGAAGGAACTACGAAATAATTGTTGCAAAATTGGACCAAATAATTTTTCTAAAATACTAGGACATATTTAATGCTCAATTAACCGAATGGTTGGGTGTAAAAAGTTTTGATCCACCTCTCGTGACAAAGACAAATTTCCGCCGATTCAGCTGGAAGCGGGTCAAATTTGAAATGCAGCTGCCTCATAGTTTGCTATTTATTTTTTCCAAAAATCATTTCTAGGTATATAAGGACCTATTTAATCAGAGAAACACCAAAAAAATTCCAAGATTCAACAACTAGCTAGGAACGGTCATTCTCGCCGTTTTGACCGCATTTTGGAACGGGCATAAAAAATTCAAAAAAAATAAAAAAAATTGGGAAACCTTCGCGTTGTGTCATTATATGTGGCCAAGTTCCCAGGAAAAATAGCAAACTTGTAATACGGCAATTATTTTAAAAAAGTGTTCTTAGAAACGAGCTATCACGTGTGGATATCAATGGCTTTCAAGCCAAATGATCAATTTTATGCCCACATTCATGGCATAGTTTGTTCAAATGATCTCATATTGTGCACAAGGGTGCATATTAGAATGGCAAACAATGTTGCCTAAGGAAGTTTTCATTTTCTTTGGACGAAAAAACCATTTTTCATTTTTCGAGTGCCCGAAAGGAGGTTTTTTTTGTGAAGGAACTACCAAATAATTGTTGCAAAATTGTATCAAATAATTTTTCTAAAATACTAGGACATATTTAATGCTCAATTGACCGAATGGTTGGGTGTAAAAAGTTTTGATCCACCTCTCGTGACAAAGACAAATTTCCGCCGATTCAGCTGGAAGCGGGTCAAATTTGAAATGCAGCTGCCTCATAGTTTGCTATTTATTTTTTCCAAAAATCATTTCTAGGTACATAAGGACCTATTTAATCAGAGAAACACCAAAAAAATTCCAAGATTCAACAACTAGCTAGGAACGGTCATTCTCGCCGTTTTGACCGCATTTTGGAACGGGCATAAAAAATTCAAAAAAAATAAAAAATTGGGAAACCTTCGCATTGTGTCATTATATGTGGCCAAGTTCCCAGGAAAAATAGCAAACTTGTAATACGGCAATTATTTTAAAAAAGTGTTCTTAGAAACGAGCTATCACGTGTGGATATCAATGGCTTTGAAGCCAAATGATCAATCTTATGGCCACATTCATGGCATAGTTTGTTCAAATGATCTCATATTGTGCACAAGGGTGCATATTAGAATGGCAAACAATGTTGCCTAAGGAAGTTTTCATTTTCTTTGGACGAAAAAATCATTTTTCATTTTTCGAGTGCCCGAAAGGAGGTTTTTTTGTGAAGGAACTACCAAATAATTGTTGCAAAATTGGACCAAATCATTTTTCTAAAATACTAGGACATATTTAATGCACAATTTACCGAATGGTTGGGTGTAAAAAGTTTTGATCCACCTCTCGTGACAAAGACAAATTTCCGCCGATTCAGCTGGAAGCGGGTCAAATTTGAAATGCAGCTGCCTCATAGTTTGCTATTTATTTTTTCCAAAAATCATTTCTAGGTATATAAGGACCTATTTAATCAGAGAAACACCAAAAAAATTCCAAGATTCAACAACTAGCTAGGAACGGTCATTCTCGCCGTTTTGACCGCATTTTGGAACGGGCATAAAAAATTCAAAAAAAATAAAAAAAATTGGGAAACCTTCGCATTGTGTCATTATATGTGGCCAAGTTCCCAGAAAAAATAGCAAACTTGTAATACGGCAATTATTTTAAAAAAGTGTTCTTAGAAACGAGCTATCACGTGTGGATATCAATGGCTTTCAAGCCAAATGATCAATTTTATGCCCACATTCATGGCATAGTTTGTTCAAATGATCTCATATTGTGCACAAGGGTGCATATTAGAATGGCAAACAATGTTGCCTAAGGAAGTTTTCATTTTCTTTGGACGAAAAAATCATTTTTCATTTTTCGAGTGCCCGAAAGGAGGTTTTTTTGTGAAGGAACTACCAAATAATTGTTGCAAAATTGGACCAAATCATTTTTATAAAATACTAGGACATATTTAATGCACAATTTACCGAATGGTTGGGTGTAAAAAGTTTTGATCCACCTCTCGTGACAAAGACAAATTTCCGCCGATTCAGCTGGAAGCGGGTCAAATTTGAAATGCAGCTGCCTCATAGTTTGCTATTTATTTTTTCCAAAAATCATTTCTAGGTATATAAGGACCTATTTAATCAGAGAAACACCAAAAAAATTCCAAGATTCAACAACTAGCTAGGAACGGTCATTCTCGCCGTTTTGACCGCATTTTGGAACGGGCATAAAAAATTCAAAAAAAATAAAAAAAATTGGGAAACCTTCGCATTGTGTCATTATATGTGGCCAAGTTCCCAGGAAAAATAGCAAACTTGTAATACGGCAATTATTTTAAAAAAGTGTTCTTAGAAACGAGCTATCACGTGTGGATATCAATGGCTTTCAAGCCAAATGATCAATTTTATGCCCACATTCATGGCATAGTTTGTTCAAATGATCTCATATTGTGCACAAGGGTGCATATTAGAATGGCAAACAATGTTGCCTAAGGAAGTTTTCATTTTCTTTGGACGAAAAAACCATTTTTCATTTTTCGAGTGCCCGAAAGGAGGTTTTTTTTGTGAAGGAACTACCAAATAATTGTTGCAAAATTGGACCAAATAATTTTTCTAAAATACTAGGACATATTTAATGCTCAATTGACCGAATGGTTGGGTGTAAAAAGTTTTGATCCACCTCTCGTGACAAAGACAAATTTCCGCCGATTCAGCTGGAAGTGGGTCAAATTTGAAATGCAGCTGCCTCATAGTTTGCTATTTATTTTTTCCAAAAATCATTTCTAGGTACATAAGGACCTATTTAATCAGAGAAACACCAAAAAAATTCCAAGATTCAACAACTAGCTAGGAATGGTCATTCTCGCCGTTTTGACCGCATTTTGGAACGGGCATAAAAAATTCAAAAAAAAATAAAAAATTGGGAAACCTTCGCATTGTGTCATTATATGTGGCCAAGTTCCCAGGAAAAATAGCAAACTTGTAATACGGCAATTATTTTAAAAAAGTGTTCTTAGAAACGAGCTATCATGTGTGGATATCAATGGCTTTGAAGCCAAATGATCAATCTTATGGCCACATTCATGGCATAGTTTGTTCAAATGATCTCATATTGTGCACAAGGGTGCATATTAGAATGGCAAACAATGTTGCCTAAGGAAGTTTTCATTTTCTTTGGACGAAAAAACCATTTTTCATTTTTCGAGTGCCCGAAAGGAGGTTTTTTTGTGAAGGAACTACCAAATAATTGTTGCAAAATTGGACCAAATCATTTTTATAAAATACTAGGACATATTTAATGCACAATTTACCGAATGGTTGGGTGTAAAAAGTTTTGATCCACCTCTCGTGAAAAAGACAAATTTCCGCTGATTCAGTTGGAAGCGGGTCAAATTTGAAGTGCAGCTGCCTTATAGTTTGCTATTTATTTTTTCCAAAAATCATTTCTAGATACATAAGTATCTATTTAATCAGAGAAACACCAAAAAAATTCCAAGGTTCAACCACTAGCTAGGAACGGTCATTCCCGTCGTTTTGACCGCATTTTGAAACGGGCATAAAAAATTCAAAATAAAATCAAAAAATTGGGAAACCTTCGCATTGTGTCATCATATGTGGCCAAGTTCCTAGGAAAAATAACACACTTGTAATACGGCAATTATTTCAAAAAAGTGTTCTCAGAAACGAGCTATCATGTGTGGAGATCAATGGCTTTCAAGCCAAATGATCAATCTTATGGCCACATTCATGGCATAGTTTGTTCAAATGATCTCATATTATGCAAAAGGGTGCATATTAGAATGGCAAACAATGTTGCCTAAGGAAGTTTTCATTTTCTTTGGACGAAAAAACCATTTTTCAAAGGAGGTTTTTTTGTGAAGGAACTACCAAATAATTGTTGCAAAATTGTATCAAATAAATTTTCTAAAATACTAGGCCATATTTAATGCACAATTGACCAAATGGTTGGGTGTAAAAAGTTTTGATCCACCTCTCGTGACAAAGACAAATTTCCGCCGATTCAGCTGGAAGTGGGTCAAATTTGAACTGCAGCTGCCTCATAGTTTGCTATTTATTTTTTCCAAAAATCATTTCTAGGTACATAAGGACCTATTTAATCAGAGAAACACCAAAAAAATTCAAGATTCAACAACTAGCTAGGAACGGTCATTCCCGCCGTTTTGACCGCATTTTGAAACGGGCATAAAAAATTCAAAAAAAATAAAAAAATTGGGAAACCTTCGCATTGTGTCATTATATGTGGCCAAGTTCCCAGGAAAAATAGCAAACTTGTAATACGGCAATTATTTTAAAAAAGTGTTCTTAGAAACAAGCTATCACGTGTGGATATCAATGGCTTTCAAGCCAAATGATCAATTTTATGCCCACATTCATGGCATAGTTTGTTCAAATGATCTCATATTGTGCACAAGGGTGCATATTAGAATGGCAAACAATGTTGCCTAAGGAAGTTTTCATTTTCTTTGGACGAAAAAACCATTTTTCATTTTTCGAGTGCCCGAAAGGAGGTTTTTTTGTGAAGGAACTACCAAATAATTGTTGCAAAATTGGACCAAATAATTTTTCTAAAATACTAGGACATATTTAATGCTCAATTGACCGAATGGTTGGGTGTAAAAAGTTTTGATCCACCTCTCGTGACAAAGACAAATTTCCGCCGATTCAGCTGGAAGCGGGTCAAATTTGAAATGCAGCTGCCTCATAGTTTGCTATTTATTTTTTCCAAAAATCATTTCTAGGTACATAAGGACCTATTTAATCAGAGAAACACCAAAAAAATTCCAAGATTCAACAACTAGCTAGGAACGGTCATTCTCGCCGTTTTGACCGCATTTTGGAACGGGCATCAAAAATTCAAAAAAAATAAAAAAATTGGGAAACCTTCGCATTGTGTCATTATATGTGGCCAAGTTCCCAGGAAAAATAGCAAACTTGTAATACGGCAATTATTTTAAAAAAGTGTTCTTAGAAACGAGCTATCACGTGTGGATATCAATGGCTTTCAAGCCAAATGATCAATTTTATGCCCACATTCATGGCATAGTTTGTTCAAATGATCTCATATTGTGCACAAGGGTGCATATTAGAATGGCAAACAATGTTCCCTAAGGAAGTTTTCATTTTCTTTGGACGAAAAAACCATTTTTCATTTTTCGAGTGCCCGAAAGGAGGTTTTTTTTGTGAAGGAACTACCAAATAATTGTTGCAAAATTGGACCAAATAATTTTTCTAAAATACTAGGACATATTTAATGCTCAATTGACCGAATGGTTGGGTGTAAAAAGTTTTGATCCACCTCTCGTGACAAAGACAAATTTCCGCCGATTCAGCTGGAAGCGGGTCAAATTTGAAATGCAGCTGCCTCATAGTTTGCTATTTATTTTTTCCAAAAATCATTTCTAGGTACATAAGGACCTATTTAATCAGAGAAACACCAAAAAAATTCCAAGATTCAACAACTAGCTAGCAACGGTCATTCTCGCCGTTTTGACCGCATTTTGGAACGGGCATAAAAAATTCAAAAAAAATAAAAAAATTGGGAAACCTTCGCATTGTGTCATTATATGTGGCCAAGTTCCCAGGAAAAATAGCAAACTTGTAATACGGCAATTATTTTAAAAAAGTGTTCTTAGAAACGAGCTATCACGTGTGGATATCAATGGCTTTCAAGCCAAATGATCAATCTTATGGCCACATTCATGGCATAGTTTGTTCAAATGATCTCATATTGTGCACAAGGGTGCATATTAGAATGGCAAACAATGTTGCCTAAGGAAGTTTTCATTTTCTTTGGACGAAAAAACCATTTTTCATTTTTCGAGTGCCCGAAAGGAGGTTTTTTGTGAAGGAACTACCAAATAATTGTTACAAAATTGGACCAAATCATTTTTCTAAAATACTAGGACATATTTAATGCACAATTTACCGAATGGTTGGGTGTAAAAAGTTTTGATCCACCTCTCGTGAAAAAGACAAATTTCCGCTGATTCAGCTGGAAGCGGGTCAAATTTGAACTGCAGCTGCCTCATAGTTTGCTATTTATTTTTTACAAAAATCATTTCTAGGTACATAAGTATCTATTTAATTAGAGAAACACCAAAAAAATTCAAGATTCAACCACTAGCTAGGAACGGTCATTCCCGCCGTTTTGACCGCATTTTGAAACGGG
Source organism: Triticum timopheevii (assembly GCA_963921465.1). Taxonomy (NCBI): domain Eukaryota; kingdom Viridiplantae; phylum Streptophyta; class Magnoliopsida; order Poales; family Poaceae; genus Triticum; species Triticum timopheevii. Next base: position 114,619,997 of record OY997266.1, on the reverse strand, counting down.
CATAAAAAATTTAAAAAAAATTCAAAAAATTGGGAAACCTTTGCATTGTGTCATTATATGTGACCAAGTTCCTAGGAAAAATAACAAACTTGTAATACGGCAATTATTTTAAAAAAGTGTTCTCAGAAATGAGCTATCATGTGTGGAGATCAATGGCTTTCAAGCCAAATGATCAATCTTATTGCCACATTCATGGCATAGTTTGTTCAAATGGTCTCATATTGTGCACAAGGGTGCATATTGGAATGGCAAACAATGTTGCCTAAGGAAGTTTTCATTTTCGTTGGATGAAAAAACCATTTTTCATTTTTCGAGTGCCCGAAAGGAGGTTTTTTGTGAAGGAACTACCAAATAATTGTTGGAAAATTAGACCAGATCATTTTTATAAAATACTAGGCCATATTTAATGCACAATTGAAAAAATGGTTGGGTGTAAATTGTTTTGATCCACTGCTCGTGAAAAAGACAAATTTCCGCCGATTCAGCTGGAAGCGGGGCAAATTTGAACTGCAGCTGCCTCATAGTTTGCTCTTTTTTTTCAAAAATCATTTGTAGGTAAATAAGTATCTATTTAATCAGAAATACATGGTTTGATGGAGAGACATCGAGGTTTGCACGATGGCCGAGGGCCCGAACTCTAGAGCGCGTAAGCTCGCATGCCCGCCGCGTGGTCACCGCGTGACCGTGGCGTTGCCATGTGTTCTAGGTGGCCTAGATATGTCTAGTGGGTTGGGCACTCCCCATGTAGGTGCTAGGAAGAAAATTACAACATAAGATTCTCACGAGGAGACCGATCGGTGCTCAAACATGAATTAGCAGCCAAGTGTTTGATTAGCGGTACGAGAAATGTACATGGCTAATGGGCGTGAGTTTTGGCTGAGGATGATCAGTTACTAAGAAGACCGTCTTCACAAATTTTCAGCTCAAAAGGAGGAGCCTAGCTGGTACTTGCTTTGCAAACCACCACACTGGACATAAATACGAATGTTGAAGCTCGGCTCAAAATAATGAATGGATTGAGCTGGCATTTGGTGGAGGATGGTTATTTGGGCATAGGAAAGCACTGTAGAAAATGGATACTATTTGGACATGCCAAAGTAGTACTTCCTTCACAAACTGTTACTCTGAACAGAATAAGAAAATGAATATTTTTGAATTATTTTTGAACTAGGCAAGGAAGGTTTTTACATATTTGACGAAGATATGACCCAAAGAATTTATGAGATTTTTTTGGGAATTTTGGGAATGACATAAATATAGGTTGCTTCACAACCTAGGGCAAAAACTGCCACATGGACATGCCACATAGGCAAAACTGATGAGGTGGCGCCTAGTCATAGCAATAAGTACCAATGCATCCACGTTCACAACCTCAAGACTATTTATATTGGTCGTAATCAGGTAGAAATAAGGCCATTGGCGCCTCTTGTCTACTTTATGACCATTTGGTGTAAGCAATTTCAGGGTTTGAGCCCATCCAAGCGAAATGGCCGTGAATTTACGACCAATTCAGCTGGGGTCACTAAGAGAAGGTCATAAGTTGACATATTTCTTGTAGTGTAATCTTGAAATTGTATGGAAAGGCATGAATTATGGAGGAGTTTGTAAGCCCGAAATTGTATGAGAAATTCACATTGTTTAAATGTTGGTCAAAGTTGTTTAAATGTTGAAAAAAGAGAGAAGAAATGACCAACATTTAAATATGTTGAAAAAAGAGAGAAGAAGTGAGAAATTGAGAAACTTTGATCGATGAAATGCAACTCTCTGCTCTACCTTTCTGTCAAAAAAATGTTCCTCTGTGAGCCAAATTCAGAGCGGAGAGCCAAGTGATGGCTAGACTAATGGGCCAACTGCATCCAATTAGGCCCATTCTGGGGGTGGGCAAATGAGATCTCTTGCATGTTTTTCTTTTTCTGTTATAATTTAATTTAGGCAGTAAATCTTTTTATTTAATGCTGAAACTTTTTTTGGAAGCTAATTTAATTATTCCAGAGCCAAACAATTAAGTTTAGAATTTTTTTGGAGCTGTTAAATATTTAAGCAACTTAATTACTCCAATTCAAATACCCTGTGATTTAAATCAAAGACCAAAATGTCCTGGAAAATGTGCCTCAGCTGTGGTAGAGGTTTACACCTGGTGCCAAAATTAATGAACATTTTTGAAGTGCATTACATTGAGAAAAAATAATTTGTGCAAAAAATGAAGGATGGAAAATGCACAAAAAAATGGTGCGGCTGGGAGTCAAACCCAGGACCGCGTGGGTTTGTGGCGTTTAGGGATGCGCTGGTAACCGCTAGGGAAGATGGAAAGACCTTGACATGGCTAGGGAACGAAGCGATACATAGTGAGACCGTGACTTGGCACTAGTAGAAAAAGGACCTTATATGAGACACTAGTCCCGGTTCGATTTAGGCCCGGTACTAATGGTACCATTAGTACCGGTTCGAATGACTATGCATTAGTGCCGGTTCGTGTTGAACCTTTAGTGCCGGTTCGTGCCATGAACCGGTATTAAAGGGGTGATGGCAGGCTGGCGTCAGGCCGGGGCCCCACGAGCCCCTTTAGTTCCGGTTTGTGGTACAAACCGGTACTAAAGGGCCAACCTTTAGTACCGGTTTGTGCCACGAATAGGCACTAAAGGGGTCTAACCTATAGTCCCGGTTGGAGACACAAACCGGGACTATATGGCAATTTTCAAACTTGGAAAAATCATAACTAAATCATCCTAATTCAGAAAAATACATATAATATATCAAAATTTGCAGAACAAAAGGATTGATCCGCTGAAACAATTTTTTAAAATCTCAAAATTCCAAAGGGAAAATAGAGTTTTTGGACGTTTTTTAGACGTTTTTACCGTTTAGTGCTAGGGTTTAGATTTCAGAGTTTAGGGTTAGGTTTTATGGTTTAAACCCTTAGTTTTTACTGTTTAGCATAGAGTTTCCGACGTTTTAAGTCCTGGGTTTAGGGTTTAGGACAATTTTTGAAATGACAAAATTGTAAAAAGAAAAAAAAGATATGCTCTAATTTATGTTTTTTAAAATTTTGGTTAAATCTTGTCAAATCGGTCAAACAACTGATTCAAGAAATACAGAGTGTTACTAAATAATTACGCAATAATATTAGTGTTACTTATTCAAGAAGTATTAATGTTGCTACATAATTTCTGTTTTTTAATTTTGGTTAAATCTGGTCAAACTATGGTCAAACTACTTATTCAAGAAGTATTAATGTTGCTACATAATTATTAAAGAATATTAGTGTTACTAAATAATTATTTCAATTTTTTGAATTTTGGTCAAATCTGGTCAAATTGTGGTCAAACTATGGTCAAACTGTGGTCAAACTTATTCAGGAAATATTAGTGTTACTAAATGTTTTTTAGAATAATAGTTCCAAACTCAAATGGTGAAACGTGTGACCTAATGCTCAAGCTAAACTGCTGAGGGTTAATAGGATTGATAGCTTACATTTGTCAGGAAAACAACAAGTGCAGACTTGGAAACGAGGGAGAATAGAACCCAAAAGTTAAGCTTGCTCAGGCTAGAGTAGTGAGAGGATGGGTGACCGTCCGAGAAGTTAGATGATTTGGAATGATGAGGAGTGATTAGAGATTAGATATTAAATTGAGCAGTGGTGAGGGGTGATTAGAGATTAGAGGAGGTTAAAATAATTCAAAAAATTGAAAATCAAAAAAAAATCAAATATTTTTTACAAAATTTTCAAGAAAAATTAAAAAATACCTTTAATACCGGTTGGTAACACCAACCGGTACTAAAGGTCCCCCATACTACGGCGCGAGCTTACGCCACGTAGTGGGCCTTTAGTGGCGGTTCGTGCCGAACCGGTACTAAAGGGGGGGGGGGGGGCTTTAGTCTCCACCCTTTAGTCTCCAAAGCCATGGGGCTGAGTCAGGTAGCGTCTGACCCGATTAACTTGGTTGGATGGTCCATGATAGGTGGACCGCTTAGTGCGCCAGGGGCCATCGTCATTGGCGTCGGATCCGGCGACAGATCCACGGGCTATGAGAGCATACGTGTCATCAGTTGCTTTGTGGCATGCGGCGGTAGCCTCTCGGGGATGATCTGATTCGTGTGATCTGCCCGGACGGCTCGTACCCGGGAGACCCGGCTGGGAGGTCCATGACAGGTGGACCGCCGGGTCCGCCCGGGGCCACTCTCATTGGGCGGCGCCCCTCGATTCTTTCCCGCGCTGGGGAGCAAAGGCCCGCCACCGGGCCAAAGCCACGTTGTTGGGTTAGATCGTGGCGGGCCCAGGTGAATCAGCTGGTAAGTGCATGACAGGTGGGCCAGCCAGCGCATCCAGGGCCATCGTTATTGGGGTCGGGTTGCTTGAGTGACATGAACATTGACACTGGTGGTGCGATCAGGGAGGGAAATGTGCTAGAAATTGATTAGTGAATCATGATCTACACTTCTCTTCATTGTCGATGGTTGTTGCTCTAGTTTAGTGGTCCTATGTGGCCTTGCCATGAGGACTCCCGTCTAACTACTACAACAAGGTTTGGCCGACATAAGTGAGAGAGGGGCGATGATGGTGGCGCGTCTTCACCTCACTCCAGTGCTTGTTGTTGTCGCCGACCAAGATGTAATTTCTATTAGTCCTGGTATTCTTTGTGCTCCCGTAACAGTGGATGAATAAATCGGAAGTTTTTTTTTCCAAAAATAACATACATTGTATGTTGTATTGGCTGAAGAACTCTTTATGTCCATGTATATCATGTTTGTCTACAACATATAATGGATCAGAACCACCCGTTTATGTCCATGTATATTATGTATATAGATAATGAGAACCACCCTTATTCTATTATTTTGATCATACAATATATTGCTATAATTATGGCAATATTCACTCCACAAATAGGCTTAATTAGTATTAATTATGCCCTATATATTGGACATGCCGCAACTATCAAAATCCATGGCATCTGAGCCTTATATTTGGATACAAGTTATTGTTGGTGTTCTTTTCTATTGTGTGCATAGAAAGTGTTTCTTCCAAGAAAAACATACTCTATATGTATTATTGACTGAAGAAATCTTTATGTCCATGTATATCATTTAGATTTACAAATATATTATCGATCAAAGTCGTTCTTTTCTATTAATTTTATGAAGAAGCAATTTATATTGTTTTAATATCATAATATATTGTATCAATATGCCAATATTCACTCCACAAATATTCTTAGTGAGTATTAAATATGACCTATATATAGGCCAATGCAAAATCCATGATATATGAGCCTTATATTTGGATACAAAAGTAATTGCTTGCATTAATCATGGGTTATGGCATAAATTTTGCATGCTGCTCACGCCTTTAAATTCGGAGGTCATAGCTACTTTGCTGAATGAGTTTGATATATCAGTAGGAACAAAACAGATTCGTGTACTTTTTCGCCTACCGAAGTTCTAAGGAGGTCGACAACCGAAGCCACCGGTATTTCCTTAAGCCGTTCATCTAGTAATGTTTATACCCTTCTACTCTAGTTATCCTTGGATATATAGCTTCTAAAGTTGAGCAGGAATACTCCATGACATCTCTTATCCCTTGTATTCTTGGAAGAAAGGTAGATCCACCATGGAATGAGTGGATACACAAAGAAAGTAGCATTTCATCATTTTGCTTGGGAGATGGCTAGGATCTTGCTAACATAGATCTGATTGTATATATTCATAGATCTGATTGTATTATCGTGCCTATAATGTTATTATTTATTCTAATATGATTTCCCTCGCATAGTATATTTTAATATCTTGCTTCTACAATTGTAGGAGTAGTTGGTACTTATCTTATTGTATGTAAGGCCTTGTTTAAATATATCACATATGGAATCTGTAGATAGATACCAATGTATATATAGATAGAGTAAGGTTTTTCTGATACATATAAAGAACATGATGAGATAAGAAAGTAATAGTTTTGCGATAGTGAATTCAGGAATATGTAGGGCATATATGTTTAGAAATTATTGAAGTAATCAGCGGTAGATAATCATGAATATGTGATAGTGAATTCAGGAAGTTATGTCAATATATTTCTGAGAGTAATTTAAGTCTACTTGATTACATCTTGGTCTAGGAAACTCATACAGATGAATTTTAAGTATTCTTAATGTGGAGTAACATCTGACTACGTTGGAAATTAAAATCTAAATCTAAATGTACTACGTTGGCAACTAAAGTCTACTTGATTTCATTTTCCACTACTGCATTCTTTTTTCTTAAGATATTTGTTCATTGCTACCTTTAACTCTACACATGAGAATATATATTTTGTTTCATGATAACAGATCACCATGGATGGGGAGTTGCCGGAATACGACAGTGATGTGCAAAATATGTTGGACCACTTCATCACAAGCGAACAGGGCCACCTACTCCAGCACCAGCATGGTGATGAGATGCATGGCCTGCTGGGAGCCACTACCAACATGGGCAACACTGACGATGCCAACGCTGCTGCTGCAGACAAAGGCAACAATAACGATGGAGAGATCAATAATGTGCAGAGAATGGTGACAATGCGTTCAAATTATAATCGTCTCCGTGGAGAACAAATCCAACAACTTGAAGCGTACAATACATACTCAATCAATGTTTCTTACCTATCAAAAATCATGTGTACTAATCCATTTTCATTAACGTGATATGTAGTGTGTTCCAGGAAAGCCCTTATCCAGATGCGAAACTCCGGAAAGCCCTTAGCGAGAAGCTTCGCATGACTGCCCTGCAGGTCAAGTTTTGGTTCCAAAACAAACGCTCCTCCAGCAAGGTATATATTCCATTCTTTTCCACAGTGAATTAAATGAGATTTCGCCACATGGATCACCTAAGACATGCAGCTATGCAAGTTTTACTGTTAAACAATACAAACTCCACTAAAAATAGTAGCATTGTTGGTCATCTAATATTACAATGTAGTACTATAATCCCCTCGTGAACATGGTAGCATGCATACTTTGCTAACCACTAAAATGACGCATAGCTGAAATTAATAAATGCAGGGCAAGAGGCAACTACAGGACACCAAGAATCTTCAGGGAGAGAACCAGATGCTAAAAGATGAAAACCAAGCCATCAAGTGGGTCGCTGAAAACAAGACATGCCTCAAATGCGCAGGGGTGATGCTAAAATCTCAGGATACCTCGGAGCACCAACGCCTATGTACAGAGAATATGAGGCTCAAGGAAGAACTCCGCCGTGCCACCGCCTATCTTAAAGAACTCAGCATGAGGCCCCAATTTACCCGCGACTAAGCACAGCGTCTTCTGTGTTAGTCAACGTCGCATGAACCCTAGTTTCACTTTATTCCTCGGCTAGCAAATAACGCGCCATGTTGTGTGTGTATGTACACGACTTGGCTGCTGGTTTATTTCTTTATATGTAGACTGTTGTGGTTACTATATGGGATGGCATGAGGCCTAGCGATTGCGGCAGCAATGTTGGGGTTGTCGAGTGAGTGGCTTCGGTATGGCATTGCCATGAAGTTCGGTCCAACTCATGTCTTTCTCCCTTTCTATTTGTAGCCGAACGGCTCAAGTAGTGGCCAATTAAATGAATAGACAAGCAAAAACAAAACTTCTGCTAGTTGAATGCCGCACAAGAATTTTGCGTCTTGTAACATTTCATCGTGTGAGTGTGTCATTCATTGAGATAGCTTTTACCTCCTTCTCAGCAACAAAAAGTGGTATGAGATCATTGATCCTGTTCTGGAGCCTTTGTTTGCCATCCACACACATACTTCTCGGTGCGTGCACCTAGAGAGTCATGCCCGGAGATGGATGACACGGACCTGCGGCGAGCTACAAGTAGTAGTACAGAATTCGGTGAACCGGATGGTCATGCCTAACAATTATGCCAAGTTGGCTCCTCTGTCGTGAATGAATCGGCAAGTGTTGGGCTGCTGCAAGGCCGTGGAGCACATCACAGTCAGGGAGCGTGACGACAGGAACGCACTGGCGACCATCCATCACCTAGCTACGCACCCGGATTATGTGCTGAAGAAGTTGAAGACGACATGGACATCAATGGCCCCAACCGACATGCACTGCTTCTCGCAGGCACTGTCATATTTTTAGACAAGGAAGGAATTTCCCTGGCATGCCGGCAGCCAACGGTTCATGGATCGGATCGACTGTGCGGTTGGTAGAAAGCAGTCAGGGTGAGCAGCCAGCTTCTGGCTGCAGTGCGTGCATTCTTAATGTTATATAGGAGTACAATCACTGCAGCGGCAAAGGAACGACACCAATTACTCGGGCTTTCCAGAGCTACAGAGCAGATGTGAACAAGAGCCAAAGGTGACCCTCAAGATCATTGGTTAGTTCCCCGACAAATAAAAGCGATACAATTGATTCGGTTTTTTATGATCAATTTATGCACGAGGTTGACACATCAGTTAACTTGTACGTACGCCCTTTCATGTGTAACTCAACCTTGTTTGTGCAGACTCCACTGGGCCTCTCCTAGATCATGTATTAAACAGAAAAGCGAGGAGGTCAGTCGACATGCAAGTAGATCAGTTAACGGTGATTGAGTGGTCGATCATTAGTGAATTGAGAAAATTAGCTAGCTACCTTCCTAACTGTTTTGGCAGCGGGTTGGAGATGAATCTTTTCTCATAATCCACTACCATATTGCTTCACGATGATTTACCATTCGTACGATAATTGTCCGTGTGAAACACATTTCATTAAAGTACCCGAAAAGCGTTAAGAATCAGTGGGTGGGTTGCAACCCAACCATTTTGCACTGCGGTGGAGATGGATCATGGATCATGGGTCTATCTTTTTTCGAAAGCTGCCACCACTGTCAACTGCTGGTGTGAGATCAAACACACGCTTCTCTCGTTCCTGTCATTTGCACGGCACTCATTAGATTATCGTTCAGCTCATTCATGCATGCATCCCATGCGCCTCTAGGAGGGAAGCACCGATGACCGCATCGCCACTTTGATACTGGTCCACTTATTACAAAGGCGACCCTGGCCGAGCAGAAAATGACTGCACTCTCATGCGCCTCTACGAGGGAACCTTTTGTGCTACTTTTTGTCCCCCGCTATCTACCCTGCAGCATACTAACCATATGGTGACAAGCTGAAAGCTACAAGTTTCAGACTAGACTACAGTACATGAAATGAACATCAGATTTCAAAACAGCTATAATGTCAATGCATATTTGCACATGGAAAAAGAATTTGTGTCTTTGCAAATAGCAATCTCAAAAAGAAAAATGGAAAACTTGGATTCGTTCATTATGGTTTGTACTGTCCTAAAGAATTCATGTGAAATTCTCACATTTTAAATGGGGTCAAAACAGATTCTGAATAGGGAAAGACTCTTCAACTAGAAAGAAAATTCCTTCCTTCAGTATCTTGCATGTCATTGTCACCTTAGGTTCTCTTTGGTTTGGAGGATTTTTAACAATAAGACTTTTGGTGGATTCTAATTAATCCATATGAACCATGCTCTTTTACAGTACCTCAGAATTGATATGAGCCACACATCCATCCTAATCTAATAGCCAATCTTATATGGTACTCGAACATAAGTTTTAAGGTGTACCACTTACAAATAGGAGGGAGTACATTCTTGATAGTGGTAAAATTGTAGTCAAGTATGCGATTAAATAAAATGAAATTGTACTCAAAATAATTAAAAAAACGAACTAGTTATGGACTTTCTCGTATGTGTATGACCGCAACACCTAATTCTATGATCAGATATGATGATGGCGATAATGACACGCAAGGGGCTCGGGAATAGGCAAAAAAGTCTTCATAGTGTGTGCATATGCCTGACTCACATGGGTGTTGCTTATTTTCATCTCTGGCAGAGCAAGTTCGGCCTACACGTAACGTGCATGTCACTCGCCGCCATGCATCGACGTGGAAGACTTCTACATGAAGAGGCTGAGAAGCCAGCGTTCGATGACACTGGTTGTGATGACCGCGGAGCTTAATTAGTGTATTCTTCCCTAGCAATGGCACTATAAAAGAGCTTGATTATGTGACCCACAATCATTCCTGCAAGTCCACAGGGTTGTTGTACATCTTCTCTTTAATTAGAACTAGCATAGTGCCCCCCGCAAATACGAGGGCATCATTTTAATGGGTACAGAAGATGGTAACATATGTAGTATTTATATTATGTTTGTATATGAAATTATCTTTTCATTACGACTATGAAATTTAGAATGCAAAATTTCGAAATAATGCCTTTTAAGTATCTTATGGCCGCTTGTGAACTTTTTTTCGCAGGCTTTTAATGTGAATTAAAGGACGTATTCGCTGAAAGTGAGCAAACAAATACTAGGGCACTTTTTCACCTCTCTTTATGATATTTCTCACGCACTCATCTCGACACGCTTATGATCTTTTGGATATATTAGAACATAAAAACGTACATATTTATCCATAATATGAGCCCTCTTTCTAAAATTATTCCAACCACAAATGTTCCTAGGGTACAGATCTTTTTTAATGAATTAGTTTGAACATAGGATTCTAATAATTTAAAATATAAGAAAGTAGAATTAGGGATGTGATGATATACTAAAAGTTAGTATTAGGAAAACCAAAAATTATGATGATAGAAACTATTAAGATAAGATGTAGAGTGAAAAATTCATTATATATTTCCATACAAAATTATGAAGGATTACATTTCAGAAAAGACCATTAGAAATATTTTATTCGTACTCACAAAGGCCTTCTGAAGATTAGAACACAGTGGAGTATACACAAGAGCAACTTAGAGTCTAGTAGGCCGGCGTCAACAGGCTGAAGCCTGTCCTCATGATTCGGCCTCTCGGTTTTGAACATACAACTTTTTCATTTATGAGAAGTGAGAGGTGAAAAAAAACTAAACACTCTTGCTAAAGTTTAATGAATCATTGAAAAAGCAACTAAAAAAACAAAGCAATACATATGAAAAAGTTAATTATGTATAGTAATTTATTTAAAGGAATGAGAGTTACAACCCTAAGTTGAATATAACCTGTAAATAGTGAAAAAGAAGACCATTAAAATTTAGCTTACGGATGAAACCCACTATCCTATGTCACTTGATACACACACCCCATAGATAGGCAGTAGTACCTGCATTTGGAAGTAAGCATAAATTATTCTTTCATAGCAATATTATATAAGGGTAAAAACTATGAGGTAATATCATGTCTGGCGATATGTACACATGAAACATCAAGATTGTTTGTGGAAGCTGCAGCATATTGCCATTGAGAGAGTGTATTTTCCCTCAATTGCCTCCATTGTACATCGCCTATAAACATTTTATGCAACTTCTGTTATTTGGAATATAAAAGAAGGCAGTTATGATTAGATCATCCCAGTACCAAGTGTCAATGCATGATCTTTCACATCTATGCAAACAATAGAATTTATCAAATTATGTTTACCTTATCGTTCCTAATCAACTCAAATGAAAGAAACAAACTTACTTTTATATACAAGAATAGAGAAATGCAACATATTAAGGAAGGTTGATGAAAGACGGGATCAGGTACAAATTTCCCTGAAGTTCTTTTAGAATTGAGTGAAGGTTGTACATAACTTTCAGCTTTCACAGTTACCTTTGACAAGCTATTAGAACTAAATGCAGCATCAACACATATATATTGGAAAGAGGAGAATGTAAGAACACACTCGGGTTTTTTTTTCTTCAAAAAATAGAGGTTGCCAACAACCTTTGTACGGATCCACGGCTCCTTGACGCGGAAACTGAATTAACATGTATAATTCAAATTGAACACTCTAGCTTAGTCCATATTATCAAGTGCAGCTTACATTTAAAACCCAGGCTGGTCAACATTTTGTAATTGTACAGTTTTACTGTTGATTCCACACACATTCGATTAGAAGAACTTGTCCCTAATAAGCTACATGGTAGCTCTAAACAAAAATAAATAATAGAGCCACATTTTGTCTCATACAAATATGCTACTCGAACTTCAAACGATTTAAGTTGCCAATGTGACACATCATAATATCATATCGTTGTTGTCTCCCCTTTGCACCATCAGTGTCCTCCTTATAATAAGCATGCTAGTATAGTTGCACCTTTAGAGAGATTTACTACAAGAAAATTTGAGCGTCGCATTAGTTACAACTTACAATTGGTTTTTATTAAACTGAAATATACATTGAACTATTATTATCTGGCGGACCGGAATGATAGATAATAAATGAAAAAATAGCTTTGCCGGTAAGGAGCAACATCATAGAGTATTGGAAATTAAGTATTCGTACTAATGAAGTAGCAAGCAAGGAAAAAATATAGAAGAACTAATACACAAATTGCTACATTTCAGAGAAATTTCAAAGCAACCACAAACATGTGCGTAAGTCTTCATTAAATTTTAGTGCTTCGTGGCCTATATATCTCCCTGAAAATCACAATAGAAAATATTTGCACGTTTATGTCAACCATCAAATTGTGTAGCTTATAAAGTTAATATCACAGCATCGCTAGTTTGTCAGTATTAATGTGAAGTGTAGGGTGATGTCCAACATTATCTGCGTAAAGTTATCTAATCACATAAATAATGAATGAGATATTATCAATGTAATATATAAAATAAAATAAACCAACATGTGCATATTTTCTTGATTAAAGTGCAGCCACTGGTTACTTATTTCGTAACTGGTCTGAATAACACATAAATATTTCTTTATCAAATATTTGTCTTTCAGATTCCGACATAAATACAAATCATCAGAATTGATGGAATCTCTGAAGCATGGCATCCTGAATAGAATACACCACTGACGAAACAGAGCTCTTGTCTTAACTGAACCTTACAAGTAGTATTTCAGCATGTCACTACATAGTGTACTGTAGAAAGATACACCAATCCAGTATTGTTACTTGCAAAGCTAACATGAAATCTTAGGTCTACACCTTTGAATGTGCAAAACAAAATTTAGGTCTGTGCGAAAAGACAGAAGACAAAATTACGGTATTAATTAATGCTTCATGCAATCATCAATGGATGTGTGCAGTGTACTACTATAGTTGTGTGTGTACATACGTACCTATGAGAGGAGCCTTTGTACAAATATTGCTTGCCCTCAAATTATATAGTTGCGCACTACTGCATGCCACACGTTAAGAAACAACGCGTGCAGGCGTATATGTACTCAGGTTTGTTAGCCTTAATCTTGACTTGCAGGACGTGGCTAAGCTGATCCGGTGCTTGTGGGCTGTTAGTGCATGGCGTGCATGCGGCCGTGGCGAGTGGAGCAGCTGAATCCTGGCGCAGATTGTTGAGGAGGTTGCGTGTGCATGCAAGTAGTTGGTGCTACTTGGTCATCTGGTCATGCATGGAGATGGATCGTGCATGTAGTGGTTAGCTTAGTGCGTGAGTTAGTTGCCGGGTGTGCCGGCCGGCTGGTCTGTGTGCTAACCCGGGTATAAATACCCCTCGTGTACTGCTTGTTGATGCATCGGTGTGAGCCGTGATGTAGCCTGTGTGCTGAATATAAACGAGGCGTTTGGGCGCCGGGGCGTTCGTCGCCGAGGCGTCGTTTGCCAGAAAAAGTGCTCTATCCATCAGAGAGAGAGAGCGGTTCCAACAATTGGTATCATGAGCTTGGTGTATTGGGCGTGCTTGCCGTGTCGGAGGCGTGGCGGCGGTGGCGGCGTTCGCCGGCGGCTGCGCGGTGAAGCTCCGGGCCGTGTGTCGGTCAATGGAGGTGCGCGGCGCGGCGAGGAGGCCGCGGTGACGTCCGCGGCGGACGCGGCGTGCGCGGCCGACATGGAGGCATCGGCTGCGGCGCGCGGCGAGCGCATGGTGACGGCGACGCGTGGCAAGTCCGCGGCTGTGCGGTGTGATATCGTGCGCGCGAAGAGCACAGTGGTGGCGGAGACGAGGAGGTCGTGGAGGACCTGCGTGGTGGCGCAGAGGTCGCGGCGGCTCGGCGTGACAACCGTGGAGGTGTGTGGCACGGAGCCGCGGCGGCCCCGGCGGACCTGCGCGGTGGCGCGGCATGGCGGCATGGAGGTGTTGCGCTGCGGTTGAGGCCGCGGCGGTGCAGGGCAATAAGACGCGGCGGCGAGCCGGGCGCGACCGGTGCGTATTATGGGTGCGCACTGGACGCGTTGGGCGCATCGGATGCGCGCGGGACGTGCGGGACGCACTGGTGCTGTCGGGCTCGTCGGGCGCGACGGATGCGCGCTGGACGTGCGGGATGCACTGGTGTGGTCGGGCTCGTCGGGCGCGTACGTACCCGGGACGTGCGGGATGCAGAGGCACATCATGTGTATGTCGCCGGGTCGTGACGGAGCACGGTGTGACTGGCGTCAGTGCGCCAGGTCGGGTCTATGGCGGTGCGACCGGCGTCGATGCGCCGGGTCGGGTCCACGGGCTGGGTCACGGCCGTGACGACGACGATGAACAAGTCAAGATTAGGGGGGACAATGTTAGCCTTAATCTTGACTTGCAGGACGTGGCTAAGCTGATCCGGTGCTTGTGGGCTGTTAGTGCATGGCGTGCATGCGGCCGTGGCGAGTGGAGCAGCTGAATCCTGGCGCAGATTGTTGAGGAGGTTGCGTGTGCATGCAAGTAGTTGGTGCTACTTGGTCATCTGGTCATGCATGGAGATGGATCGTGCATGTAGTGGTTAGCTTAGTGCGTGAGTTAGTTGCCGGGTGTGCCGGCCGGCTGGTGTGTGTGCGCTAACCCGGGTATAAATACCCCGCATGTACTGCTTGTTGATGCATCGGTGTGAGCCGTGATGTAGCCTGTGTGCTGAATATAAACGAGGCGTTTGGGCGCCGGGGCGTTCGTCGCCGAGGCGTCGTTTGCCAGAAAAAGTGCTCTATCCATCAGAGAGAGAGAGAGAGAGCGGTTCCAACAAGGTTTATTCAGAATCTTAGCAGCCAGATAAGCATCTAATTGTGCTAGCTGCCTTCCTGAGAGTGCATGGTGGCTTGATCGATTGTCCGACCACCAATCAGTCGAATGTTATGTCATGGTACGTGCACGGCTGGATGTTGGATACCCCTTTGAAGCACCCAATATGAGGAGATCGCGGGACACGGAGGACATGCATCTTGAGGTTTCAGAGAAGATGTCGGGGAGGCGACAGAGGCAGCTTGCCTTGCTCCAGCTTTACTTTCCAAACGTGAGACCATAACTGCAGAAAATATATTAGGGTTAAAGTAACCTTGCTAGACAAATATGAGAGAGCAACATCAGAAAAATAAGTTAGGTTAGAAAATTGTGGATTTTCAATAGCTTTGTACTGTCGGGTTGTGAGCTGCTTTAATATGAGTGGTAAAGGCGGTGATTGAGATATATTGATTGTGATTGGGGTGGATTCCTATTGGGAAAAGAAGAGACCGCAGGGCCACGGCTGATTGGCTTTGCTTTGGGGATTGGCTTATGGGCATTGCTAGATGTGCAGGAGAGAGAACATATGCGTGACTTTTTGTGAGATTGAACGAACAAGAAAATTAGTTTAGCGTATAGGAGTTGCCTCATTGATGATGCTATTAGTGGGTAATTTTCTATAATTATATATTTATATTATGATCTAATGGTTGTAGTTTTATGATAAACTCAATTAACGGTTAGATGTTTCTAACTTTTGTGGAAATTTCTATCATAATTCACTTTATTCTGGTTAGTCTGTTAAATACTTCTTATATATAATAGATGAGTCATGATGCCATGCTCCACTACCTATAGCCATGGAGGATGGAAGAAGCTCAACAACCACAAGGTGGCCTAGGCCTGCTCCTCAAAGTCCTCAGATGTTAGAGGGCGCATCGCCACCATGATCTACAATACAACGACTCTATTTTCCATCCACAGTAGGTCTACTGTATTATGCATATCAACCGACAACAGTAGCCATCGGCAGGTACATTAGGTGTGGAAGATACCCAACACCCCACCCCTCCCCTGAATAGCTTCAGAGTCATCTCAGCTTCGTACACCAGTTATGATCTAGCGACCGAACCCCCATGTACACATAAACCATAGTTCTCATATGAGTCTAGGGAAATCAATCCGGACAAGCAGGAAGTGGGGTATTACCTCGATCCAAGATTCTATGTGAATCTCTCCTTATGTGCACTATCAGGATCACCGATGCGTATGCTGCACTGGATGATTATTGTCTAGAAAATAACACCGCAATGAGTACCAAACACATGGAAGTGTAGGTTGACTTTTATCCTTTAACCTAAAACAAGATAAACTAATAAGTTGGTGTGCAAGCAAAAGCTTCAAGTATCCATTTCTCAATTAACCGACTTACAAAAAAATGGTTGTCACGTAAAATAAAAAACAATTTTAAGAGATAAGCAGCAAGGAGTTCAACAGTTTCACAATCTCTCTCTCTCTCTCTCTCTCTCTCTCTCTTCAGCTATTTATGTTATTTGCTAACCAAAAAGGATGCTGCCATGTACTACTAACGATAGGCGCAAAGCAAAACATGGCATACATTTTGTCACACTACTATTTCCTTCTCAGGTTTTTCACAAATTACACGAAATGAGGGGCCAATGAAGTCCATGCAAACCCATGCCAAATACGTTAATACATGCACATAATATATCATCCCATAATAGCATGATGGAGTCAATTGATGGACACTCATCCAATGTATTTATAAAGGGTATAAGACTCAATGATAAGACCAATATGTAACTCTCAATCATTACACATCCTTATTAAAATAACAATGTATCTATGGCACAACCATAATAGTATCACTTTAGCAAAATCACAAATAATCCTAGATCCAACCAAATGTATGAGAAATCGACATGTCTACTGCTACATAACCCCCACAGTCTTGATGGACTACTCACCCATTATGGGATCATCGTGGAGGATATGTGGATTATCATTACCATGGGTACAAACCAATCCTTTGCGATCTATCGTGGATTTCGGTGGAGAAGAGAGTTGGGCAATATTTTGTCCCCGAAGAACATTAATTTCTTTGTTGGTGGGTCGTCTTCCCCCCATTCCTCTATAAATACAACCATAAATGAAGTCTTATGATGTATTCAATCTAGAATGGTAGCGATAACGGTTGGATGAGGGAAGTGGAGAAACTGGTGGGCCCTACAAACCATGTGGTGTCGTCCCGTTGCACCCCGTAAGTGTACTTTGCATACGTATGACTTTCTTTGTCATCATATTATTTGGGCCTTTTCTATTTATTGGCATTGTTAGGGAGATCATATAAATTGTAATGTCTACCAGTTATACTTGAAATTAAGTGATGTAATGCATGAAAATATAAGTATACAATAAGTACATGACACGAAAAGACATCAGAAATCTAGAAGTAAATGTGATAGCTTTTGGACGTATTAACACCTTTGTACAACAATCCACCATGATGTGGTAACTACCAAGAATAAGATAATTCAATACAAATACTCAGATCACATGAATATGATTGTCCATGTCCAAAGACAAGTTTCCCGATTTAACCAGTCCATGAATTAATGCAGTGAGTAGTATTAATTAAGACTTCATGTGTGCATTGCAAAATGAATGCCACATCATGAGGGGGCTAGCTAACAATTAGGATGATGAAGGAGCTGACATCGGGGAGGAGGCGGGAGGACGGATAACTATGCACCCATTTGGTGGGCCACCGACGTGAAACAACATATTCGACCTGAAATAAAAATTGTATATTAGTCGAGAAAATTTCTATAAGTTTCCTCGACTCTCAGATATTTATGCTAATATCAGCTCTCCACATTAAGTTTTGAGGACCATAAATTTTTTCTAGGAAATCCCGCAGAGATTACAAAATGTCAAAGGTTGAATCCTTTGAAAATCCTACAATTTTTTTCTACATTAGGATGCTATGGGATATCCAGCAAATTGTGTGATTTTTGGGGATTTTTCATTTATGTCTACGCCAACCATGTCATGTATTGCATCATGATAGAAAGTTTCTATCTTTTCATATGGTGCAACCAAATGATTTCTATTATAACTTCCAGTGTTCTTTAAAACACCCTATATATTAATTAATAAAATTTTTATTGTGAATCATTAATTAAAGCATACGCCACATAGGGCGGCAAAATATTAAGAAGAACACCATCACACCTACTATCGAAACAATACTTCGCTATCTTGTGTGTCGTTCCATCAGTAAACCGGTTAATTTTTTGAAATCTTATAGTTCTGGAGAAGCCGATCCTCAGTGCCTTCTTATTGAGATTAATGAGAGGAGACCTTTCAATGTTCCCATTTGTAAGAAAAGAAACTACAAAAGCACAATCAGTCCCCATAATAATAGACTTGTGAAGAGTGATACAAATATAATAATAATAATAGACTTGTGAAGAGTGATACCAATAAAAGGTTAGGAACTTCATCCTTTCATCTCTCATTGCTATTTAGCTCGTTTCATGCTCTGTAAGTATAGTGATTTGTTGGGTTTTAGTTTGGGAGTAATTGTGTGGGAGTTTATTTGATTTATATGCAATTTGAGCTCAAATTAACTTCTTAGTTTTCATGTGTCTAGGTTAGGTGTGGTTTACTTAGTGCCTTCCTGTCCCCGTCCTCACCACTGTCGATCGCCTGCGCCGTCCCATTGCCGGCACCACCTTGGTGAGCCTCTTTTTCTTATCCTTTTTGTAAAAAAAAATCTTATTTGTATGATTTAGATAATTACTTGTATAATTTCCTTACTTGTATGATTGTTTGTTATATACAATGTCATGGTTTTGATATCCATCCCTGTCGGCCCTCGTTCAGTTTACAATTCGGATGTGGTATACTATCACGACAAAAAAATACACTTCCGTGATAATACATGTTTGTCACAGTAGGTCACGTTTTCTGTCATGCATGTACATCCATGACGATTTTATGACAGAATCATGATAGTCATACATGTGCTGTCGTAGAAGTGTTCCATGACATTAGCAAACTTATCATCACGGAAGTGTCGAGTTTCATGACGATAAATTGCACGTCACAGAAGTGCTTTTGTCAAGGGTGACCGACACGTGGCATCCACCATAACGGAACGTCGTTAAGCTATCGGGTCCGATTTTGGATTCGATGACTCGTTAACAGCCCGGACAAATGGGGATTTTCCACGTGTAAAATCATCATTGGCTGGAGGTAACACGTGTCAGCTCCGCCTTGGCACAGGTGTCACTCATCCAATGGGCGAGATGCGCTTATGAAATGTTGACACATGGACCGACCCAAAAGTGTCCCATAAAGTTTAAATGGGCCGGCCCACCTAAAGGCCCACAAGATTTTACGGTCCATAATGGACCGGCACAGCTATGGCCCACTAGATTTTGCGGACCATAATGGGCCGGCCCAGGTAAAGGCCCACAAGATTTTGCAGGCCATAATGGGCCGGCCCAGCTAAGGCCCACGAGATTTTGCGGACCATAATGGGCCAGCCCAGCTAAAGGCCCACAAGATTTTACAGACCATAATGGGTTGGCCTAGCTAAAGGCCCACGAGATTTTGCCGACCATAATGGGTCAGCCCAGCTGAAGGCCCACAAGATTTTGATGACACTAGTAGGCCGGCCCATTAACAGGCTGCCATGTTTTAGGCCAAATGTCGGCCCATATTTGATCCGGTCCATTAACAGCCTGCCACGATCTGGGCCTAATAAAGGCTCATATGAGATCCGGCCCGTTAAAAGCCTACCACGTTCTAGGCCAAATTACGGCCTAGATCAGGTCCGACCCTCTGAGAGGCTTTGTGCTAAATTATGGCCATATCAGATTCGGCCCATCAACATACGCTATGCTTTTGGCCCACTTGATAAAGGCCCATTTAGTAATTCGGCCTGATATTAGTTTCGGCCTGTTAAAGGCCTGTTTAACATTTCGGCCCTATATTTATTTCGGCCTGTTAAAAGCCCGTCATATTGTTGGGCCTAACTATGGCCCGGTTTGCATCCGGCCTGCTCACACCCGATAATCTGATTGGGCAAAATAAGGACCGAGAGAATTTTGGCCTGTTACAAGCCCGTGATTTGATTGGCACAATCATGGGTCGGGGTCTATTTCGGCCTGATGCCGGCTCGTGAGTTGTTTGGCACGTTCCGGGCCCAACCTACATTTCAGCCTCCTAAAAGCCCATTGAGGTTTCTTGCAAAAATTGGGCCGGTAGTTTACTCAGCCAATTAAAGACCCGAATCTACTAGTGGGCCAGTTTACATTTAGGCCTGTTAACGGACCAATATGACGGGGCCCATGTTGCGGATCATACATAATGATTTGCATGACGAACCGATTTTGTACCGTAATTTTACGGTTTGGCCGGTTTACGGCGAAGACAGGATATATATACAGTAAAATAACTGCAGCATTGTGAATAAGAAAAAACCTAGACTTTATAATAAAGAAATTACGGCATATTACATCCACTGGGCATCAAAGTTCGCCACTATGATAATAAAGCACAAGCAGATAGCAGATTACATACACTGGGCATCAAAGTTCGCCACCAGTGCAAATAAACACGCCGACAAAATAATATACAAAACGGGCAGCACTTCAATAGAGTTCAAGAAAGGTTAGCCCTGCTCGGGAGCTGCAGCGCAAGCAGTTGAGCAAGTTGTTGAGACTGCGCTTGTTTGACACTTATATCCTCCTCACTTTAAAAGAAAAACAAGCAGATAGATGACAGGTTTTGCACATATAAGTATCAGTGCTGATAATTCATCACATTTCTTACTCACGAATAATGTGACATAGTTTAAAATAGCATGAACACAATATGGTATTGTTAAGGCCAAGACATGGCATGAAATGACATTGTGAAGGAGTTGGCAGCTTCACGACACCACTGGATTACGGATCAAGAACTCATATGTATCAATGGTTAGTGTGCTGTCAATTTATCCCATTTCAGATTGGCAAATAAAGAGACAATTTAAATAATAGTAGAATGATATGACATTGTTCATTGTTAATACATTGCAGAATATGAATTGTTGTGTAGTGGGTAGGTTCACCACACCTCTGGATTACAGATCAAGAACAGAAGCATACATGTAGTGCAAAAGAAGATCACTTGCTCTGTATAGTTTAATTCATATGGTATGAAGAAGGAACTTGGTTGTACAACTGAAAACTTAAATTAAGAAGGACAAACTTTTGTTTATGAACTACATAATAAAATTTAAACATGCAATTTGATGCAAACACCAAAAATTAACAGCTATTGTAGTCATGCCTAACCAAATATACACAACAAATTTTGAAGGCTTGAGAAGGACAAACTTACATTATTGGTGAAGATAGGCTCTATAAAGCCCTTTGTAGGACCTTGAGAAGAGGTGTCTAGAGGGGGGGGGGGTGATTAGACACTAAGTACCAAAGTTGCAGTTTTTAAGATTCTTTGGGTTTAAGTGGAGTTTAGGCACAATTTCAACAGTCAAAATACATATCAAGCAAGCATGCAAAGAGTATATGAGCAGCGGAAAGTAAATCATGCAACTTGCAAGAAAGTAAAGGGAAGGGTTTGGATGATTCAAACGCAATTGGAGACATGGATGTTTTTGGCGTGGTTCCGATAGGTGCTGCTATCGTATATCCACGTTGATGGAGACTTCAACCCACGAAGGGTAACGGCTGCGCGAGTCCACGGAGGACTCCACCCAAGAAGGGTCCACGAAGAATCAACCTTGTCTATCCCACCATGGCCTTCGCCCACGAAGGACTTGCCTCACTAGCGGTAGATCTTCACGAAGTAGGCGATCTCCTTGCCCTTACAAACTCCTTGGTTCAACTCCACAATCTTGTCGGAGGCTCCCAAGTGACACCTAGCCAATCTAGGAGACACCACTCTCCAAGAAGTAACAAATGGTGCGTTGATGATGAACTCCTTGATCTTGTGCTTCAAATGATAGTATCCCCAACACTCAACTCTCTCTCAATGGTTTGGATCTGGTGGAAAGAAGATTTGAGTGGAAAGCAACTTGGGGAAGGCTAGAGATCAAGATTCATATGATAGGAATGGAATATCTTGGCCTCAACACATGAATAGGTAGTTCTCTCTCAGAAAATATATGCTGGAAGTGTAGGTTCAGTCTGATGGCTCTCTCCACGAATGAAGAGGAGGTGGAGGGGTATATATAGCCTCCACACAAAATCTAACCGTTACACACAATCTGCCAAACTCGGTGGGACCGAATCGTTAAACTTGGTCAGACCGATTCAACAAATAATGTGACCATTAGGGTTTTCGGTGGGACCGAAATGCAACTCGGTGAGACCGACTCGGTTAGGGTTAGGGCATAACGTAGTCTCGGTAAGAACGATTACACAAACTCGGTGAGACCAATTTGGTAATAAGCTTTCCAGAGAGTTGGTCAGGCAAACTCGGTGGGACCGATTACTCAAACTCGGTAGGACCGATTTTGGTAATAAGTTTCCAGAGAGTTTGCATTGTAATCTCGGTAGTACAGATTGCTCAAACTCGGTGAGACCAATTTGATAATGGACATACACAGAGAGATTACAATCCCATCTCGGTGAGACCGAGATCCCTATCGGTAAGACCAATTTGCTTAGGGTTTGTGGCAGTGGCTATGACTTTTGGAATCGGTGGCGCCGTATAAGAAGTTTCGGTGTGACCGATTTTGTCTTTGGGTTTAGGTCATTTGTGGAAGTGGGAAAGTAGTTGAGGGTTTTGGAGCATATCACTAAGCACAGCAAGCAAGAGGCTCATTAAGCAACACCTCATCCCTCCTTGATAGTATTGGCTTTTCCTATAGACTCAATGTGATCTTGGACCACTAAAATGTAAAAAGAAGAGTCTTGAGCTTGAAGCTTGAGCCTATCCTTTGTCCTTAGCATGTTGAAGGAGTTCCCACATCCTTTAGTCCATGCCACTCCATTGTTGAACTTATCTGAAACATGCTTGATAAAAGTGTTAGTCCAACAAGAGATATGTTGACATTAATTACCAAAACCACCTAGGGAGCACTTGTGCTTTCAATCTCCCCGTTTTTGGTAATCGATGGCAACATACATCAAAGCTTTGGATAAAGATATAAATGATAGCAAGTAAAGCTTTGGAAAGACATGTAACAAGCATGGGCTCCCCCTACATGTATGCAATCATGTGAATATGGAATGTAGAAGCATGTGAGAGCATAAACATGATAGAGCAGGCGATGTGTTACATGTATCTGGGCCATATGCATCAGAGCAAATAATGTAAAAGAAAATACCTTCATGCTCATGAGTCCTTCCTCATACACATGATTGTGATGCATATACTTACCTTGTAGTCTTGAGTTGTCTTAGGATGAAATGAACCTGTGTACACAAGGTTAGATAACACAGATACATCTACTAGCCAGAGCAAACAGAAGGAACCACAAGAATACCAAGACTGGGATGACATGTAGAGAGTGAGTACTAAGTACCACATTGAATTAGACATGTCCCCAAGAGTAAAGATTTACAATGAATTTAAATGATCTATTTCCCTTAGATGTCTTGCTCCCCCTGAATCTAACATGGGATACTGTGAGAAGATAGGGAACAGAAAATCAGAGCTGAAAGAAAATAGAGCTGAAAGATATGAATTATGATCAGAGCTAATGTTTAGAGCTAATGTATGCTAATGCAAATAAGCACAAAAGATCAAATGAACATGTCTCTCCCCTCAAGAAGACATGTGGACATCTCTCCTCTTGAACACCAAGCATCTGGATCCTTGAGAAATACTTTTTACTTAAGTATCCTCTCCCCCTGGAGATCTCTCTTCTTTTGAAGGTCTCTCCCCCTAGAAGGTCTCTCTCTCTCCCCCTTAAAAAGGAAGGTGATAAATTTTGATGCTCTCTCTCTATCTCCAAATGATAAGCTTTGATGTTCTCTCTCTCCCCCTTTGACATCAATTTCCAAGAAGGATCTTCTGGAATCTGTCGAATGGGTTTGGTCCTCGAGACACAGAACAAAGCAATGATAAAAATGTGATGCTTGTAGAGGACAAGATTCATTGAGTGGAGCTGGATCAGAAGAAACACAGAATTATGTGGCAAACTGTTTTTCCTGTTATGAGATCGGTGGAACCGAGTGAGTTGCTTCGGTTGGACCGAAGGGGATTCGGTTGGGCCGAAAATAACAAATCGTTGAAACCGAGTTCATCACAGAGAAAACACTTGTCACCTCAGCTCACTAGACTAGTAAGATCTCACAAATATTTGCAAGGAATTTACTGAAAGATGTGCAATGAATTGGAATGCAGAAAATGCAGAACAAATAGAAAGAAAGAAATCTAGATGAAGTTTTTTTTTGAAAGGGGAAACAAATATGCATGAGACAAATGCAAAGACACAGAAAAGAACACAAGAGAACTTCATCTAGAGATGGTCGGCGACAAAGTCACCTATGTTAGAGTATATTGACTTAGGAGTCAAGTGAGATCACTTGATCATAGGTCATACTCATCGTTTAAGCTCAAAATGGGGTTGCCATTTTTCGTTTAAGCATCTTGATGTATTCACATCTTGTCGAGTTGCTTTAGCTCATGACTTGGAGTAAAGCTTCTCTAAGATGGAATAACATACCTTGGTTGATGGTGTTGTCCATGTGGTTGAACTTGTGTGGGTTGCTCAAGGTTGATTGTAGCTCATCAAGAATTTGGAGCACCACTTGGAGTTTTAGCCCATCTACCTACATGGGTTAGTTCTTGCAAGGAAGAGCACTTGTGTATCAAAAAATGACAATCATGAAGCTCAAGATAGAATTTGTCAAAGGATATATTTAAGAAGTTTCGTGCTTCCTTGTCTTCAACCACCAAGGTGTAGAGACTTGGTGATGTAGAGATTGCTCAAGATATGAGTGGATTACAATCTCATGGAATTTGATTCCACCAAATACCTACAAGAGATAGATGACATGCAAGATACAAATATATCCAAGACATGATTTTCATCATAAGAGAAATGTCAAGGATTAGTCATAAGCTCTTGTCTTGCATGTATCCAATGGAGTTTCTACTCCAAGTTTGAAGCATCAATGATGTTCAATTCTCCTCTTAACCTGCAAAACACTTTCTCATCAAGAGGTTTAGTGAATATATTTGCTAATTGCTTTTCGGTGCGAACATGCTTAAGATCAATGTCACCCTTAGCAACATGATCTCGAATGAAATGATGACGAACTTCAATATGCTTAGTTCGAGAATGTTGCACAGGATTATGACCAATTTTAATAGAAATTTCATTGTCACAAAGTAATGGAACAAGTCTCACATATATCCCATAGTCCTTAAGAGTTTGGGCCATCCAAAGTAATTGAGCACAACATGAACCAGCGGCAATATATTCAGCTTCGGCAGTGGATAAGGATACCGAGTTTTGTTTCTTGGAGGACCAAGACACAAGAGATCTACCAATGAATTGACAAGTACCCGAAGTGGACTTTCTATCAACCTTGTCTCCGGCATAGTCCGAGTCGCAATAGCCAACAAGATCGAAAGAGGCCCTCTTAGGATACCAAATGCCAAAGTTTGGTGTATGGATTAAGTATCTCACTATCCTTTTCACAGCCTTAAGATGACATTCCTTAGGAGTAGCTTGATATCGTGCACACATGCACACACTTAGCATAATATCAGGACGTGAAGCACATAGATATAACTATGAACCGATCATAGAGCGATAAACCTTTTGATCAACCGGTTCACCATCTTTGGTCAAGTCATTATGTCCACTAGTAGGCATGGGTGTAGATATACCTTTGCATTCTTGCATATTGAACTTCTTGAACAAGTCCTTGGTGTACTTCATTTGAGAAACAAAGGTGCCTTCCTTAGTTTGCTTGATTTGCAGCCCAAGGAAGAATTTGAGTTCACCCATCATGGACATCTCAAATTTCTGCGACATTAGCTTCCCAAACTTTTCACTAAAATGAGGGTTAGTTGAACCAAATATGATATCATCAACATAAATTTGGCATACAAATAGTTCTCCGTTAACCCTTTTAGTAAAAAGAGTAGAATCAATTTTCCCAATTTCAAAGCCTTTTTCAATAAGAAACTTGGTCAAGCATTTATACCAAGCTCTAGGAGCTTGTTTAAGACCATAAAGAGCTTTGTGAAGTTTGTAAACATGATTGGGTTTCTTAGGATTGACAAAGCCGGGAGGTTGCTTAACATAAACTTCCTCCTCTATTTCACCATTTGAAAAGCAATTTTAATGTCCATTTGGTATAAGGTGATATCATGATGATTAGCATAGGCAAGTAAGATGCGAATGGACTCAAGTCTAGCAACAGGGGCGTAAGTCTCACCATAGTACATACCTTCAACTTGTGTGTAGCCTTGGGCGACGAGATGTGCTTTGTTGCGAACTACTTGTCCATCTTCATCTTGCTTGTTGCGAAACACCCATTTGATACCGATGATGTTGTGGTTGTTGTCGGGCTTCTCAACGAATGTCCAAACTTGATGCCTCTCAAAGTTATGTAGCTCTTCATGCATAGCATTTATCCAATCCGGATCTTCCAATGCTTCTTTGACCTTCATAGGTTCAATACTAGAGATGAAAGAATAGTCTTCACAAAAGTTAGCTAAACGAGTTTTAGAGCGAGTGATTCTCCCGGTTTGAATGTCATTGTAGATTTGCTCGACGGTATGATCTTTAGCAACTCTTGCTCGAACTCGTGAAAGCTTTTGCTTGGGTCTTCGTTGAACATCTTCTTCATCTTGTTCTTCTTCTTCTTGGCCTTCCTCATTGTTGGCATTGTCGTTCTCTTATGGTGGTGGAGAAGGAGGTTGTTGATGTTCATCTTGATGCACTTCCTCGTTTCCTTCATCTTGGTGTGTCCCGCTTGTGGATGCTTCTGTATCAACTCTTGGTTCACCTTGTCGTGAAGTTGAAGCTTCCACTTGGACGGACGAGGTACTCTCCTTTACCTCCATTGGACGAACATTGCCAACAGCCAAGTCTTGAATTGCTTCCGAAGGATCTTTGTCACCTACATCAATTGGCAATTGCTCTACTAGCGATCCGTTAGATTCATCAAACATCACATCTACCGTCTCTTCAACCTTTCGGGTGAAATTGTTGTAGACACGGTAAGTGTGAGAGTTTGAGCCATAACCTAGTAGGAAACCTTCGTGAGACTTAGGAGCAAATTTAGAGCAACGATGCTTATCAAGAATGTAGCACTTTGAGCCGAATACTCGAAAGTATCCAACTTGGGGTTTGTTACCGGTGAGGAGCTCGTATGCCGTCTTGCCGAGTATCTTGTGAAGATACAAGCGATTTGTTGCATGACAAGATGTCTCAACCGCTTCAGCCCAAAAGTGCTTCGGCATCTTGTACTCATCAAGCATCGTTCTCGCCATTTCGATGAGCGTCCGGTTCTTCCTCTCAACAACTCCATTTTGTTGAGGTGTGTACGTAGCCGAGAACTCATGTGAAATCCCTTCTTCGTCAAGAAAGGTGTCCACATTTGTGTTCTTGAAGTCCGTTCCGTTGTCGCTGCGAACCTTCTTGATCGTCACTTCAAATTGATTTTGGGCCTTCCTTGCGAAGTTTTTGAAGATCTTTTGGACCTGCGATTTATCATCGAGAAAGAACACCCACGTAAATCTTGAAAAATCATCAAGTATAACAAGACCAAAAGAATTTCCACCGAGACTCTTGTAAGAGTTGGGACCAAAGAGATCCATGTGAAGTAGCTCGAGTGGCCTCCTTGTAGTCATGATGTTCTTCACGAGATGCCTTCCTCCAACCTGTTTACCTGCCCGACAAGCGCTGCAAAGTCTATCCTTATCAAATATGACATCGTTAACTCCAAGGATATGATTTCCTTTAATAAGCTTGTCAAGGTTTCGCATACCAACATGACCTAATCATCTATGCCATAACCAACCTTTTGAGGATTTAACAATGAAGCAAGTTTTAGGTTGAGCCTTTTTAGTGAAATCAACAATGTATAGATCACCTCTACGCACATCGGTAAAGACCATTTTATGATTATCTTGACGAAACACTTGGCAATCTACTTCAGTAAATGGAACATTGAAACCGAAATCAGCAAGTCTAGATACTGAAAGTAAGTTGTAACCAAGAGATTCAACGAGCATGACATTTTGCATGGAGCTATCATGTGATATGGCCACCTTATTGAGGCCAACCACCTTACCCTTTGAGTTGTCACCGGAAGTGACATACTTTCGAGGACTATCATTATCAGCAAGCTCACGGAACATGTCTTTATCTCCGGTCATGTGATCGGTACATCCACTATCAAGAACCCATTCCTTTCCTCCTGACATATATCCCCGAAGATTTGCCATAAGACCAAAGTGTCTCATTGCATCATCAAGATCGAAGTCACTCTCATCATCCTCATCATAGTATCCATGTTCAACATCATCATGTGGTGGATCAAGTCCTAGAGAGGGTGATTCATTAGAATGAGTTTGATAATCTTGCTTATGAATTTTTATAGCTTCGGAAATAATGTCACTAATGATACCAACATTTCCTTTGGCACGCAAAGATTTTTCAAGGAATAATCGGGAAATCGTTCCTCAAGAAATTTCCATATAGTGTAGGCACACTTAAAAGTAGGCAAACATACAAGCAAGTTTCCAGGCAATCCTCTAATGATAAGATTGGCAGTTCTAAAATTCCTAATCATGTCAATTGACTCATCATGGGTAGGATGCATAGGATCAACGTAAGGTGCACAAGGACTAGCAATATACTTGTTAAAGTGATATTGATTAAAAATAACAAGAATCTCATTTTCCACTCATGAAAATACTCCCCATCAAGAATAGGCACTCTATATCTAATACTCCCAATAGTAGACTCATCCATCTTCCTCCAATGGTGATTAAACCACAGCAATGGAGACCAATGCTCTGATACCACTTGTAGGACCTTGAGAAGAGGTGTCTAGAGGGGGGGTGATTAGACACTAAGTACCAAAGTTGCAGTTTTTAAGATTCTTTGGGTTTAAGTGGAGTTTAGGCACAATTTCAACAGTCACAATACATATCAAGCAAGCATGCAAAGAGTATATGAGCAGCGGAAAGTAAATCATGCAACTTGCAAGAAAGTAAACGGAAGGGTTTGGAGGATTCAAACGCAATTGGAGACATGGATGTTTTTGGCGTGGTTCCGATAGGTGCTGCTATCGTACATCCACGTTGATGGAGTCTTCAACCCACGAAGGGTAACGGCTGCGCGAGTCCATGGAGGGCTCCACCCAAGAAGGGTCCACGAAGAATCAACCTTGTCTATCCCACCATGGCCTTCGCCCACGAAGGACTTGCCTCACTAGCGGTAGATCTTCACGAAGTAGGCGATCTCCTTGCCCTTACAAACTCCTTGGTTCAACTCCACAATCTTGTCGGAGGCTCCCATGTGACACCTAGACAATCTAGGAGACACCACTCTCCAAGAAGTAACAAATGGTGCGTTGATGATGAACACCTTGCTCTTGTGCTTCAAATAATAGTCTCCCCAACACTCAACTCTCTCTCAATGGGTTTGGATCTGGCGGAAAGAATATTTGAGTGTAAAGCAACTTGGGGAAGGCTAGAGATCAAGATTCATATGATAGGAATGGAATATCTTGGCCTCAACACGTGAGTAGGTAGTTCTCTCTCAGAAAATATATGCTGGAAGTGTAGGTTCAGTCTGATGGCTCTCTCCACGAATGAAGAGGAGGTGGAGGGGTATATATAGCCTCCAAACAAAATCTAACCATTACACACAATCTGCCAAACTCGGAGGGACCGAATCGTTAAACTCAGTCAGACCGATTCAGCAAATAATGTGACCGTTAGGGTTTTCGGTGGGACCAAAATGCAACTCGGTGAGACCGACTCGATTAGGGTTAGGGCATAACGTAGTCTCAGTAAGACTGATTACACAAACTCGGTGAGACCGATTTGGTAATAAGCTTTCCAGAGAGTTGGTCAGGCAAACTCGGTGGGACCAATTACTCAAACTCGGTAGGACCGATTTTGGTAATAAGTTTCTAGAGAGTTTGCATTGTAATCTCGGTAGTACCGATTGCTCAAACTCGGTGAGACCGATTTGATAATGGACATACCCAGAGAGATTACAATCCCATCTCGGTGAGACCGAGATCCCTATCGGTAAGACCGATTTTCTTAGGGTTTGTGGCAGTGGCTATGACTTTTGGAATCGATGGCGCCGGATAGGAAGTTTCGGTGTGACCGATTTTGGATTTGGGTTTAGGTCATTTGTGGAAGTGGGAAAGTAGTTGAGGGTTTTGGAGCATATCACTAACCACATGAAGCAAGAGGCTCATTAAGCAACACCTCATCCCTCCTTGATAGTATTGGCTTTTCCTATAGATTCAATGTGATCTTAGACCACTAAAATGTAAAAAGAAGAGTCTTGAGCTTGAAGCTTGAGCCAATCCTTTTTCCTTAGCATCTTGAAGGAGTTCCCACATCCTTTAGTCCATGCCACTCCATTGTTGAACTTATCTGAAACATGCTAGATAAAAGTGTTAGTCCAACAAGAGATATGTTGACATTAATTACCAAAACCACCTAGGGAGCACTTGTGCTTTCACCCTTGTCAATGCTGATGGGGGGGAATTCAAGAAGTTTACCAAAGAATCTTCTTCATAAGCATTGCCTTTATTCTATATTTTGTTAAGATTAAATATAGATGTGTGAAAGCACAAGTGCTCCCTAGGTGGTTTTGGTAATTAATGTCAACATATCTCTTGTTGGACTAACACTTTTATCTAGCATGTCTCAGATAAGTTCAACGATGGAGTGGCATGGACTAAAGGATGTGGGAACTCCTTCAAGATGCTAAGGACAAAGGATTGGCTCAAGCTTCAAGCTCAAGACTCTTCATTTTATATTTTAGTGATCCAAGATCACATTGAGTCTATAGGAAAAGCCAATACTATCAAGGAGGGACGAGGTGTTGCTTAATGAGCCTCTTGCTTCATGTGCTTAGTGATATGCTCCAAAACCCTCAGCTACTTTCCCACTTCCACAAATGACCTAAACCTAAAGCCAAAATAGGTCACACTGATTCTTTCTATCCGGCTCCATCGATTCCAAAAGTCATAGACACTGCCACAAACCCTAAGCAAATCGGTCTCACCGATAGGGATCTCGGTCTCACCGAGATGGGATTGTGATCTCTCTGTGTATGTCCATTACCAAAATCGGCCTCACCAAGTTTGAGCAATTGGCACTACCGAGATTACAATGCAAACTTCCTGGTTGACTCATTACCAAAATTGGTCCCACCGAGTTTGTGTAATCGGTCAAACCGAGTTTGCCTGACCAACTCTCTAGAAAGCTTATTACCAAAATCGGTCTCACCGAGTTTGTGTAATCGGTCTTACCGAGATTACATTATGCCCTAACCCTAACCATATCGGTCTCACCGAGTTGCATTTCGGTCCCACCGAACATCCTAACGGTCACAACATTTGCTAAATCGGTCTGACCGAGTTTAACGATTCGGTCCCACCGAGTTTGGTAAATTGTGTGTAATGGTTAGATTTTGTGTGGAGGCTATATATACCCCTCCACCTCCTCTTCATTCGTGGAGAGAGCCATCAGACTGAACCTACACTTCCAGCATACATTTTATGAGAGAGAGCATGTGTTGAGGCCAAGATATTCCATTCCTACCCATATGAATCTTGATCTCTAGCCTTCCCCAAGTTGCTTTCCACTCAAATCTTCTTTCCACCAGATCCAAAACCTATGAGAGAGAGTTGGGTGTTGGGGAGACTATCATTTGAAGCACAAGAGCAAGGAGTTCATCATCAACGCACCATTTGTTACTTCTTGGAGAGTGGTGTCTCCTAGATTGGCTAGGTGTTACTTGGGAGCCTCCGACAAGATTGTCGAGTTGAACTAAGGAATTTGTAAGGGCAAGGAGATCGCCTACTTCGTGAAGATCTACTGCTAGTGAGGCAAGTCCTTCGTGTGCGAATGGCCATGGTGGGATAGAC
The DNA here is from genome assembly GCA_963921465.1 of Triticum timopheevii. Lineage (NCBI taxonomy): Eukaryota > Viridiplantae > Streptophyta > Magnoliopsida > Poales > Poaceae > Triticum > Triticum timopheevii. Next base: position 114,587,988 of record OY997266.1, on the reverse strand, counting down.
AAGGTTGCTTCTTCGTGGACCCTTCGTGGGTGGAGCTGTCCGTGGACTCGCACAACCGTTAACCCTCGTGGGTTGAAGTCTCCATCAACGTGGATGTACGATAGCACCACCTATCGGAACCACGCCAAAAACATCCGTGTCTCCAGTTGCGTTTGAATCCTCCAAACCCTTCCCTTTACTTTCTTGCAAGTTGCATGCTTTACTTTCCGCTGCTCATATACTCTTTGCATGCTTGCTTGATATGTATTGTGACTGTTGAAATTGTGCCTAAACTCCACTTAAACCCAAAGAATCTTAAAAACTACAACTTTGGTACTTAGTGTCTAATCACCCCCCCTCTAGACACCTCTTCTCAAGGTCCTACAAGTGGTATCAGAGCATTGGTCTCCATTGCTTTGGTTTAATCACCATTGGAGGAAGATGGATGAGTCTACTATTGGGAGTCTTAGACATAGAGTGCCTATTCTTGATGGAGAGTACTTTCATGAGTGGAAAAATGAGATGCTTGTAATTTTCAATTAATATCATTTGAACAAGTACATTGCTATCCCTTGTGCACCTTATGTTGATCCTATGCATCCTACCCATATTGAGTCAACTGACATGATTAGGAATCTTAGAACTGCCGAACTTATGATTAGATGATTGCCTAGAAACTTGATTGGATGCTTGCCTACTTTTAAGTGTGCCTACACTATATGGAAATTTCTTGAGGAACGCTTTCCAAACTATTGCTTGAAAAATCTTGATGAAATTCTTCATAAGTCTATTGCTTTGTGTAAGATGAATACTAGTGATCCTATGTTTGGTGATCGTCTATTTGAGCTTACAAACCTTATGCGTGCCAAATGAAATGTTGGGATTATTAGTGATATTATTTCCGAAGCTATAAAAATTCATAAGCAAGATCATTGTCAAACTCACTCTAACAAATCACCCTCTCTAGGACTTGATCCACCACATGACGATGTTGAACATGGATACTATGATGAGGATGATGATAGTGACTTCGATCTTGATAATGCAATGAGACATTTTGGTCTTATGGCAAATCTTCGGGGATATATGTCAGGAGGAAAGGAATGGGTCCTTGATAGTGGATGTACCGATCACATGACCGGAGATAAAGACATGTTTCGTGAGCTTGCTGATAATGATAGTCCTCGAAAGTATGTCACTTTCGGTGACAACTCAAAGGGTAAGGTGGTTGGCCTCGGTAAGGTGGCCAAATCACATGATAGCTCCATAGAAAATGTCATGCTCGTTGAATCTCTTGGATACAACTTACTTTCAGTATCTAGACTTGGTGATTTCGGTTTCAGTGTCTTATTTACTGAGGTAGATTGCCAAGTGTTTCGTCAAGACAATCATAAAATGGTCTTTACCGGTGTGCATAGAGGTGATCTATACATTGTTAATTTCACTAAAAAGGCTCAACCTAAAACTTGCTTCATTGCTAAATCCTCAAAAGGTTGGTTATGGCATAGACGACTAGGTCATGTTAGTATGCGAAACCTTGACAAGCTTATTAAAGGAAATCATATTCTTGGTGTTAACGATGTCATATTTGATAAGGATAGACTTTGCAGCGCTTGTCAGGCAGGTAAATAGGTTGGAGGAAGGAATCCCGTGAAGAAAATCATGACCACAAGGAGGCCACTCGAGCTACTTCACATGGATCTCTTTGGTCCCAGCTCTTACAAGAGTCTCGGTGGAAATTCTTTTGGTCTAGTTATAGTTGATGATTTTTCAAGATTTACGTGGGTGTACTTTCTCAATGATAAATCGCAGGTCCAAAAGATCTTCAAAAACTTCGCTAGGAAGGCCCAAAATCAATTTGAAGTGAAGATCAAGAAGGTTCGCAGCGACAACGGAACGGAGTTCAAGAACGCAAATGTGGACACCTTTCTTGACGAAGAAGGGATTTCACATGAGTTCTCGGCTACGTACACACCTCAACAAAAACAGAGTTGTTGAGAGGAAGAACTGGACGCTCGTTGAAATGGCGAGAACGATACTTGATGAGTACAAGACGCTGAAGCACTTTTGGGCAGAAGCGGTTGAGACAGCTTGTCATGCAACAAATCGCTTTTATCTTCACAAGCTACTCGGCAAGACGGCATACGAGCTCCTCACCGGTAACAAACCCCAAGTTGGATACTTTCGAGTATTCTGCCCAAAGTGCTACATTCTTGATAAGCATCGTCGTTCTAAATTTGCTCCTAAGTCTCATGAAGGTTTCCTACTTGGTTATGGCTCAAACTCTCACACTTACCGTGTCTACAACAATTTCACCCGAAAGGTTGAAGAGACGGTAGATGTGAAGTTTGATGAATCTAACGGCTCACAATTAGAGCAATTGCCAATTGATGCAGGAAACAAAGATCCTTCGGAAGCAATCCAAGACTTGTCTATTGGCAAGGTTCGTCCAACGGAGGTGAAGGAGAGTACCTCGTCCGTCCAAGTGGAAGATTCTACTTCACGACAAGGTGAACCAAGAGTTGATACAGAAGCATCCACAAGTGGGACACACCAAGATGAAGAAAACGAGGAAGTGCATCAAGATGAACGTCAACAACCTCCTTCTCCACCAAGACAAGAGAACGACAACGCCAACAATGAAGAAGGCCAAGAAGAAGAAAAAGATGAAGAAGATGTTCAACGAAGACCCAAGCAAAAGCTTTCACGAGTTCGAGCAAGAATTACTAAAGATCATCCCGTCGAGCAAATCTACAATGACATTCAAACTGGGAGAATCACTCGCTCTAAAACTCGTTTAGCTAACTTTTGTGAAAACTATTCTTTCATCTCTAGCATTGAACCTATGAAGGTTGAATAAGCATTGGAAGATCCTGATTGGATAAATGCTATGCATGAAGAGCTACACAACTTTGAGAGGAACCAAGTTTGGACATTGGTTGAGAAGCCTGACAACAACCACAACGTCATCGGTACCAAATGGGTGTTTCGCAACAAGCCAGATGAAGATGGACAAGTAGTCCGCAACAAAGCACGTCTCGTCGCCCAAGGCTACACACAAGCCGAAGGTATGGACTATGGTGAGACTTATGCACCCGTTGCTAGACTTGAGTCCATTCGCATCTTACTTGCCTATGCTAATCATCATGATATCACCTTGTACCAAATGGACATTAAAAGTGCTTTTCTAAATGGTGAAATAGAGGAGAAAGTTTATGTTAAGCAACCTCCTAGCTTTGTTAATCCTAAAAAAACCAATTATGTTTACAAAGTTCACAAAGCTCTTTATGGTCTTAAACAAGCTCCTAGAGCATGGTATAAATGCTTGACCAAGTTCCTTATTGAAAAAGGCTTTGAAATTGGGAAAATTGATTCTACTCTTTTTACTAACGGGGTTAATGGAGAACTATTTGTATGCCAAATCTATGTTGATGATATTATATTTGGTTCAACTAACCCTCATTTTAGTGAAAAGTTTGGGAAACTAATGTCGGAGAAGTTTGAGATGTCTATGACGAGAGAACTCAAATTCTTTCTTGGGTTGCAAATCAAGCAAACTAAGGAAGGTACCTTTGTTTCTCAAACAAAGTACACCAAGGACTTATTCAAGAAGTTCAATATTCAAGAATGCAAAGGTATGTCTACACCCATGCCTACTAGTGGACATCTTGACTTGACCAAAGATAGTGAACCGGTTGATGAAAAGGTTTATCGCTCTATGATCGGTTCATTGTTATATCTATGTGCTTCATGTCCCGATATCATGCTAAGTGTGTCCATGTGTGCACGATATCAAGCTGCTCCTAAAGAATGTCATCTTAAGGCCGTGAAAAGGATAGTGAGATACTTAATCCATACACCAAACTTTGGCATTTGGTATCCTAAGAGGGCTTCTTTCGATCTTGTTGGCTATTCCGACTCGGACTATGCCGGAGACAAGGTTGATAGAAAGTCCACTTAGGGTAATTGTCAATTTCTTGGTAGATCTCTTGTGTCTTGGTCCTCCAAGAAACAAAACTCGGTATCCTTATCCACCGCCGAAGCTGAATATATTGCCGCTGGTTCGTGTTGTGCTCAATTACTTTGGATAACCCAAACACTTAAAGATTATGGGATATATGTGAGACATGTTCCATTACTTTGTGACAATGAAAGTGCTATCAAAATTGGTCATAATCCCGTGCAACATTCTCGAACTAAGCATATTGAAGTTCGTCATCATTTCATTCGAGATCATGTTGCTAAGGGTGACATTGATCTTAAGCATGTTCGCACCGAAAAGAAATTAGCGGATATATTCACTAAACCTCTTGATGAGAAAGTGTTTTGCAGATTAAGAGGAGAATTGAACATCATTGATGCTTCAAACTTGGAGTAGAAACTCCATTGGTTACATGCAAGACATGAGCTTACTACTAATCCTTGATACTTCTCTTATGATGAAAATCATATGTCTTGGATATATTTGTATCTTGCATGTTATCTAACCCATGTAGGTACTTGGTGGAATCAAACTCCATGAGATTGTAATCTACTCACATCTTGAGCAATCTCTACATCACGAAGTCTCCACACTATGGTGGTTGAAGACAAGGAAGCGCGAAACCATTCAAACATATCCTTTGACAAATTCAATGTTGAGCATCATGATTGTCATTTTTGGATACACAAGTGCTCTTCCTTGCAAGAACTAACCCATGTAGGTAGATGGACTCAAATTCCAAGTGGTGCTCCAAATTCTTGATGAGCTACATCAACCTTGAGCAACCCACACAAGTTCAACCACATAGACAACACCATCAACCAAGGTATGTTATTCCATCTTAGAGAAGCTTTACTCCAAGTCATGAGCTAAAGCAACTCGACAAGATGTGAATACATCAAGATGCTTAAACGAAAAATGGAAGCCCCATTTTGAGCTTAAACGATGAGTATGACCTATGATCAAGTGATCTCACTTGACTCCTAAGTCAATATACTCTAACATAGGTGACTTTGTTGCCGACCATCTCTAGATGAAGTTCTCTTGTGTTCTTTTCTGTGTTTTTGCATTTGTCTCATGCATATTTTTTTCTTTAAAAAAACTTCATCTAGATTTGTGTCTATTTGCTCTGCATTTTTCTGCACCCAATTCCTTGCATATCTTTCAGTAAATTCCTTGCAAATCTTTGTGAGATCTTACTAGTCTAGTGAGCTGAGGTGAGAAGTGTTTTCTCTGCGATGATCTCAGTTTCACTGATCTGTTATCTTCGGTCCAACCGAATCCCTTCGGTACAACCGAAACATACCACTTGGTGCCACTGATTTCACATCAGGAAAAACAGTTTGCCACATATTCTATCTTTCTTCTGATCCAGCTCCACTCAATGAATCTTGTCCTCTACAAACATCACATTTTTATCATTGCTTTGTGCTGTGTCTCAAGGACCAAACCCATTCGACGGATTCCAGAAAGCCCTTCTTGGGAATTGATGTCAAAGGGGGAGAGAGAGATCACACCAAAGCTTATCCTTCAGAGAGAGATCACATCGGAAGAAGAGTTTATCATCTCGTAAAGGGGGAGAGAGACCCTCAAGGGGGAGAGAGATCCTGCAGGGAGAGAGAGAGAGATCTCCAGGGGGAGAGAATACTTAAGTAGAAAGTATTTCTCAAGGATCCCAGATGCTTGGTGTTCAAGAGGAGAGATGCCACATGTCTTCTTGAGGGGAGAGCCATGTTCATTTGATCTTTTGTGCTTATTTGCACTAGCATGCACTAGCTCTGATCATCATTCATATATTTCAGCTCTAATTCTCTATTCCCTATCTTCTCCCAGTATCCCATGCTAGATTCAGGGGGAGCAAGACATCTAAGGGAAAGAAATCATTCAAATTCATTGCATATCTTTACTCTTGGGGACATGTCTAATCCAATGTGGTACTTAGTACTCACTCTCTACATGTCATCCCAGTCTTGGTATTCTTGTGGTTTCTTCTGTCTGCTCTGGCTAGTAGATGTATCTGTGTTATCTAACCTTGTTTGCGTAGGTTCATTTCATCCCAAGCCAACTCAAGACTACAAGGTAAGTATATGCATCACAATCATGTGTATGAGGAATTCTTGCTGATGTACATACTGTTTGCAAGAAGGACTCATGGGCATGAAGGTATTTTCTTTAATATTCTTTGCTTTGATGCATATGGCCAAGATACATGTAACACATTTCCTACTCTATCATGTTTATGCTCTCACATGCTTCTATGTTCCATATTCACATGATTGCATACATGTAGGGGGAGCCTATGTTTGTTACATGTCTTTCCAAAGCTTTACTTGCTACTCTTTATATCTTTATCTAAAGTTTGATGTATGTTGTCATCAATTACCAAAAAGGGGGAGATTTAAAGCACAAGTGCTCCCTAGGTGGTTTTGGTAATTAATGTCAACATATCTCTTGTTGGATTAACACTTTTATCTAGCATGTTTCAGATAAGTTCAACGATGGAGTGGCATGGACTAAAGGATTTGGGAACTCCTTCAAGATGCTAAGGACAAAGGATTGGCTCAAGCTTCAAGCTCAAGACTCTTCATTTTATATTTTAGTTTTCCAAGATCACATTGAGTCTATAGGAAAAGCCAATACTATCAAGGAGGGATGAGGTGTTGCTTAATGAGCCTCTTGCTTCATGTGCTTAGTGATATGCTCCAAAACCCTCAGCTACTTTCCCACTTCCACAAATGACCTAATCCTAAAGCCAAAATCGCTCACACCGATTCTTTCTATCCGGCGCCACCGATTCCAAAAGTCATAGCCACTGCCACAAACCCGAAGCAAATCGGTCTCACCGATAGGGATCTCGGTCTCACCGAGATGGGATTGTAATCTCTCTGTGTATGTCCATTACCAAAATCGCTCTCATCGAGTTTGAGCAATCGGCACTACCGAGATTACAATGCAAACTTCCTGGTTGACTCATTACCAAAATCGGTCCCACCAAGTTTGTGTAATCGGTCAAACCGAGTTTGCCTGACTAACTCTCTGGAAAGCTTATTACCAAAATTGGTCTCACCGAGTTTGTGTAATCGGTCTTACCGAGATTACCCTACTAGGGAAAAGGATAGCAGCAACGCGGGTTTTAGATGTATCAGTAGCGCGGGTACACGCGCTACTAATAAGGCGCTACAGCTAACTCATAGCAGTAGCGCATGCTCACCCGCGCTACTGCTACACAAGTGTAGCAGCAGCGCGGTTAGAGGAAGCTCGCTACTGCTAGTAGCGCTAGCGCTCTTTGGCTGGACGCGCTTCTGCTATTGAGGCGCTGCTGCTAACTTTTATACACTCGCTACTGCTAATTTAAGTAGTTTTTTTTTGCATATTTGTTTTGTATTTGAACAGGCTTTGTAGAAGAATCTTTAGCACATAGAAATGTCATCATGATACACATACAAATGCCTGCGAGACCACAAATGTAATCATAGCATGTACATACAAATAGTCTCATCATAATTATCATCCAACACAAAGTGATATCTTGTCATCATCTCGAAAATAGCAATACATGCAAGTCTCGAATACTTGCAACTACAACAACATCATCCATATAAACAAAGGTATACGCAAGAAGTGCTATCACTATGAGTGAGAGCGGAACTATGCAGTACATGAGGTGGCAGTTACGAGTCCTCTCTCACGCTAGCGTGAACCTCAAGTAACTAGCTTCTCCTTCTTGTCTGCTTTTGAAGCCTTTATGGCTGGCGCCCGTGAACCCATTCACTTGCGCCTGACACTCATGCCACTCGTTGTACACCCCCGGAACCTTCGCTTTGTACACGACATAGCATTTCCATCTCGCCATCAAGAAACTAGGTACCTGTTAGAGATGCATGTTCATGAAGAAGATGTACAGTCATATATATGCAACAAAATATACTAGAGCAACACCAAAAAAGAAAGGGTTAGCAACTAGATGCAACATATACAGTATGCAAATTAATTAACTAGAGGTACGCAAGTCATCGTACGCAAACTAACAAGTAGCGTTACGCAAGTTCGGCAGGGACCGTGGACATCACAAAGTTTCATTGCTACAAAAAGTATACAAGTTCAACCGACACATATCATCATCATCGGCACCATAAATCACTAGAAGTTCCATCCTTCCATATCATCAAGGACGAAACCTAGCTTCTTGAACGGCGTGAGGTCTAGACGTTGCATGCCTATGCGAGTTCGGACGTCAGCTCGCGATATAGGGCCGTGGTGGAACATCCCCTTCTCATCGACGACTTCTTTCATGATGATCGTCGCAATGCCGCTTTGGATGCGAAAGAAGTCATCTCTAAGTTTATAATTCACTTCTCCATGAGATTCTAGCCACTTGTCGATATGATCATCATTTCTGCTGTTAATGCGAAGCTTTTGGTGATCCGTGTTGAACTGAATCATGAGATGGACGATGTAGAATCCATCCTTCTTGCTTGGTTTTGGGACATGGATGCAGGAGAAGTTAGTTTTATGCGCGAAACCCATCTTCTTGTTCCTTTGTTTCTTGATATGCACGTGGCCACCTCTAAAGCTGAAGCCTTGGAGAGCATCATCTAGAATATTCATTATGTGGGTGTAGTCCTTCTTCTCGTATTCTCTGGAAGGGTCAAAATACACGGCGTGGGAGACTTGCGGGTAAAGAACGATAAGGACGGCGCGCCCGTTGCTGCGGGGAAAAGACACCTCAAATTATTCCCCATATGAGAGAGAAGGAATGATTGAAATGTACGAAAGGGTTGTCCGGAACTGACTTACTTTGGATGATAAGGCACGAGGACAATTTCCCGGTCCTTATTCTGTACCATGAAGTTTTGGAGGTACTCCCTAGTAGTTTCATGCTCAAAGTCGCCGAGACTCAAGAAAGACTCGTGCATGTAGTACGGATCCGCCACACAGATTTGTGAGACTTCTTCACTCTTCATGACGGAGCTCATATGTAGCGCAAAAAGGCGGACGATAGTAAAATCAAGCCGCCTTGTTAGAAACATCTCAAAGGTATGGTCACATCGTAGGAAGAACACCTCTGCGGGCCGTGTGTCCACGTAGCACTTCCCCTCAGGCACACGAGCTGCGTATGTTGGATATCCTGGATCCTTTGAGGCTAGTAGGCTTTTCTCAGTCGACCGCACATGGTCGTGCAGTCTCCTGAGATCCCCTGATAGTGCCTCCAGCGGTTTCGGCGGTAGCATCGGCTCGCCCGTGAGATGGAACATGACCGCACCTTTCACGGGTACACGCTCTTCAGAGTGCATCGTCTGGCTGCTGTGTGCTCTAGCTTGTTTGGAGGCAGTTACCTTCCCCGATCTCTTCCTCTCCTTTTTCTTGGGCACACCTTCAAGACCCTTCCTTAACCTCTGCCCCAGTGTTCCCGGGCTAAGTACTGTATGACCCTCGCGCCCGGCTAGTTGAGCCTGTGTTGAGGCGGCATCTTCAGGCGTGTCCTGTGAGGATTTCAAGAAGAGAGACTTTTTGCAATCCATGGTACGACCCTGCCCGGGCATATCATCCATATCCTCATTAGCAAGCTGATAGCCCGATTCGTCATATGGTTGACTCATCATATCTATGTCACAGTCATACGCGTTTGTATTGAGGTAATCCATAGGGTCAACCTCCGTCTCATCATCCATTCTCTGTTCTACAGGAGAAATTACATCAGCCAGTACTATTGCACCCCCTTCATCGTGTCGTCCGCCGCTCTCACCCGGCACTATAGGAGCTGGTAATTGCGTAGGCGGGGTGGTGGTCTCCGCACATGCTTGTTGATGTGTGGTAGTTATTGGTGTGCTCTCGGCCGGCTACAGACGAATAAGATTCTTCGGCCATAGCAGCACCCAACCCTTGCAGCTTCCAATCCGCGGTGGGGTCTCGTCGTCCGCTCCCACATGCCGTACTGGAGGAGGCAAATCCTCGTGCCCCGATTTCACACTGGTCAAGCTAACCCTGAAGTGCCCAACGGGGATCGGCTGGTTGTGGAACGTGCATTGAGAGGGGTCCATTATCATCCCCTTTCCCACATCCACCTTCTGGCCTTTGATCAAGTAGAGTATGGTGCACGGGGTTTCTTTCGCCTGCAAACACATATGTCTGTGGCGTAAAAGAACCGAAAGGCAACAAAATGGAATTTTATCTATATATATATGTTGGTGCGACATGTAATTACCGTGACGGCGTCGAGCTCAGCTAAAGACGAAGGCCACCTAGCGCGCCTGAGACTGAGGATGGGCTGCTATGAGCGGGAGCGGCTGCGAGAGGAGGCCCGGTTGCTTGAGCAAGTGATGGTGCGATGGTGTTGTTGTTCATGGAGTTGCTCGCGACGAAACTGGGCATCGGGAAATCATGTACCGTCTTGTCTGGATTTTCCTTCGCCCAGTTGATGATAACTGGAACCAAGTTAGTAGCGAAATCATTTCTGCAGTCAGTTACAGCTGCATTGACTGCCTGCTGTAGCAACTCATATTTGTCCTCGGCTGTTTTTTCGCGTCCTCAGCTGCTTTTTTCTCGACCGCAAGCTTCACCTTTGCGTCAATGTCCGCCTGACTAAACTTCTTTTTCTGCTTCTTGGCCTCCAGGCCGTCGTTGTAAAACACCTTCCTCGTGGCGCCGTCTCCAGCGCTGTGCACATGACCATATTGCGGCCGCTGGTCCAAAGGGTGTCCCTTAAGTTCGTTCAAGGCCCGGTTGAGAGGGGTGTCCCACTTGGGCCTCATCGGAGAAGTAGGGCTTTCGGCTGCAAGCCGGTGTTGCTTCTCTAGTAGTCTAATCAATTTCCTCGTGATGTTGTCCGTGTAAAAAACCTTTTTCTCCTTGTCCCACTTGTAGCGGGCCCTGATGAAGTCATGCTCCAAGGGGTTGGTGAACTTCGTGAAGGGGTCTGGGAGACCCGCGGCTTCATGTTCCGCGTCCTCCTTATCCCATATGGGCCTTTTACCGAGGTAGCCACGGCTTCCGAGGCGTTGCTTCCCCGTGTTCCTTTGCTGAAGGCTTTTGAATTTCGCAGCCTTAGCCTTGGCTGCCTCGATAGCGCAAGTGTCCTTGAACTTTTCGAACTCCTCTTCCGTAAGTGTCGGATTGTCCTCTAGAATCTTGGACAGGGGTTCATCAGCCTCAATAGCTCGTTTCACCCTCCCTTTCCAGGAGGCCAAATCATTGCTGAACATGCCCATGGCGTGATTGTTAATCTTTTTCATCTTCGGATCATCCCACGGTTGTTCTATGTTATCATCCCAGTCCGGGAACTTGAATCTCTTGTGCAACTTCGTTAGGAGCAATGGCGTCAAATGTTCTTTACTCCTTAAGTCATCATCGTTGATGCTCGCGCATTCCCGTAGGATGCATCCTACTTGGTTCCCATAGCACTTGCGAGGTTCTTCCGGCTCTAACGGCTCAAACTTGCCAGGTGCCATCTTTCTGATCACAAGTTGTCCAATCCCTAGTTTGTTAGGTTTTTGTATCCTCTGCTTCTTATGCTTCCTCTTTTCGGTAGTGGCATCGGGGCCGGTACCTTCCCCGTCGGTACCTTCCCCACCGGTCTCGGTGCCGCCATCGGTGCCGGCGCCGTCGGTGTCGATGTCGGCATTAGTACCATCATCGAGGCCGACCTGCAAACCTTGCTTAGCAGTCAAATAGTCGAGGTACTTTTGTTCACCCTCATAATCCATCTCGTCTGCATCTTGGTCAAAAGGCCCAGTTTCTTCGTTGTTCGACATGTTTCCTATGATTAAGTGGCCTCATTTATTTCTAAAAGTATGAATAAATGAGAAATGACATAAAAAGAAATCTATGTGCTAGCACTCGATATGCCAACTATGTAGCACAAATCATGCCTTTATTCACGGGAAATTTCGGCATGACCTTTGCTAAAAAATGGACATATCGAGCGCCTGAAATTCACCGGAACAGAAATGAATCAACATTCCGGCGTAACATAGGCCACTCGGATCATTTTCCAAACATCACATGTCCAAAACATGACATATGCACATAGCACATGTCCAGTTCAAATTTGCATATAAATTCAGCTAATTTTGAAACCTAGCTAAATTCATAACTAAATAGATAACCTAATTAATTAACATAACCGAAGAACCCTAGCGGAGAGAGGGGGGGTTTACAGAGAGTGCAGGGGCGAGGAGGCAGGCCCGACGATGGCCGGTAGGGGAGAGGAGGGAGGCGAGGGCCGACGGGTCGGGGGCGAGCGCGCCGGGGTCGGGGGCGAGCGCCAGTGCTGGAGTCAGGGGCGAGGGCCGGCCGAGTCGGGGGCGAGCTGCGGGGTCGGGGGCTAGCGCCGGCGCCGGGGTCAGGGTCGAGGGCCGGGACGGGGGCGAGCGCCGTGGTCGGGGGCTAGCGCCGGCGCCGGCGGAGTCGGGGGCGAGCGCCGGGGCTGGGTTGGGCGCAGCGGTGCGACGGGGGAGAGAGAGTGGGGATTTGGGGGGAAATGGCGGGATGAAGCAGGGCGAGTGAGAATTTTGGGTTAAGTGGACGTAGCAGTAGCGCGTTATGTCAAAACGCGCTGCTACTAACATCAGTAGCTGTAGCGGTTTAGGAAAAATGCGCTACTACTAAATTCAGTAGCTGCAGCGGTTTATGCAAAACGCGCTGCTACTACCGTCGCTACTGTCAGTTTTCCTTTTTATTTTCCTTTATTGTATCCCACTTTTATTTCCCGAGGGCAGTGAAAGAAGGGAGGGCGATATATATTGCATCATTTGATGGTTAAATATGTATGCAAAATAGGAACATATATATTACACATCATTGGACCCATGCATAATAATGGCTAAGTGTGTATACAAAATAGGAACATATACATATATATATTACACATCATTGGACCCATAACATACGTTTACTCAGTGCTGACGTTTTCGTTTTTGAGTCAGCTTCTTTCCCTTCTTGTTCGTCGAAGAATAATTGAGCCCCTCATTGTGACTTTGCCTTTTCCATGGAGTACGATTTTTCTTAGGTAATGTAGTATTGATTCTTCTTTTGACGTATACTTCATCATCATCGTCATCTTCCCTCATTGGGTTGCCATACCGATCATAGTCTTCCTCGTTGGCGACTTCATCCATTCCAATGATGTTCCTTTTGCCTCTCCTCACGACAACACGGCTGGGATTGCGCGGGTCAGTTATGAAGAAGCATTGTGTCACGTGGCATATAGAAAATTCTCACAGAAAGAGATGCACTCTTGTGCCAAATAGCCCTGGACAATGCTTCCATCCGGACGGGATATGTTACGAACGAATCCTTTGATGATCCCATTCATCCTCTCAAACGGCATCATGTTGTGCAGGAATGACGGCCCCAGGTCTATTATGTCATCCACAATATGGACACACAGATGCACCATCACGTCGAAGAACGCGGGCGGAAAGTACATCTCAAGCTCATTCAGTATCACAACGATCTCTTCCTGCAGCCTTTGGAGCTGCTTCACACTGATCGACTTTCGAGAGATGACGTCGAAAAAGTTGCAGAGACCAATAAGCGTGTCACGGACGTGCTTGTCCATTATCCCACTAAGGGCAACAGGTAGTATCTGCGTCATCATCACATGACAGTCATGAGACTTCATCCCGCTGAACCTTTTCTTGTCCGTGTCTAGATATCTGCTTATCTTGCCACAGTAACCAGAACTAACTTTGACTCCGGTAAGGCACTTAAAGAATTGATTGATCTCAGCCTGACTTAACGTGAAGCAAGAAGGGGGGCAATAATACTCTTTCTTTATTTTCTTGCCCTTCTTCTCCCGTGCCTCTGTCTCCGTCTCTGTCTCGTCTAACATTTTACGTGGCGGCATGTGCAGATCTTCCCTGATTTTTAAATCTTGCAAGTCTTTTCTTGCCTTTGGCCCATCCTTGGTCTTATCCGGCATGTTCATCAGTGTTGCGAGCAAGTTCTCAAGGACATTCTTACAGATATGCATTTGATCAAGGCAATGAGGTGTATCGAGTTTGTGCCAGTACTCCAAGTCCCAGAACACAGACCTCGTCTTCCATACCTTCAGCAGCGGCTCCGGCGCCTTTCTCATCATCTTTCCCGGCGCGGGGCACTCCTTCCAGTTTTTCAACAGCTCATCGATTTCGGCACCACTCCGCTTACGTGGAGGTCCTCGATGCTCAGCGTGACCATTGAATAGATCTCCACGGTTTCTCCACGGGTCATCCTATTCAAGCCATCTTCGATGCTCCATGTACACTATTTTCCCAGACCCGCCATCTTTCCTTGACGTTAGCTGCTGAGACGTCGTATCATCCATGCACCGCGTGCATCCGCAATATCCATGGCACACCTGGCCTGCCACATATCCGTAACCGAGATAATCCTGCACTGTCGTGATCAGTGTGGCTCTCATGTTGAAATACTCACCTTTGCTGGCGTCCCATGTCTTGGCCGGTATTTCCATAACGTGTCTAACTCCTCTTGAAGTAGCCCCAGATACAAATTAATATTATTTCCTGGTTGTTTCGGCCCTTGAATAAGCATGCTCATGTGAATGTACTTCGATTTCATGCACAACCAAGGGGGAGGTTGTACATCCATACAAACACGGGCCATGTGCTATGGTTGGTGTTCTGGTTGCCAAACAGATTCATGCCATAGGTACACGCGCCGAGCACGATGTTCCTTGCATCACATTCAAAATACCGATAGAAGCTGTTCAACGCTCTCCACTGGCTTCCATCCTTCACGTGTCTCAGCTTCGGATCGTCTCCATCATCGGGCTTCTTCCTCTCCGCGTGCCAGCGCATTATCTTAGCTTCCTTGGGATCTACAAAATACCTCTGGAGACGGGGAGTGATCAGTAACTACCATACAACTTTCTGGGGACATTTCTTCCCAGACTTCTTGTATCGAGAAGCATTGCACACCGGACAGCTAGTTTTTTCCGCGTGCTCCTTCCGATAAATTATGCAATCGTTGATGCATGCATGGTATCTAACGTATGGCAGATCAAGAGGGCACACGATCTTCTTGGCCTCATCAACAATAGTAGTACATAGATTACCCGCGGGAAGAACATCCTTTAGGTACTTGAGATGCTCATCGAGGCTAGTGTCGGTCCATTTGTTTTTAGCCTTCGTCTTCAGGAGTTGGAGCGTGAAACTCAAGCGGGTCACCTTAGGATTGCAAACATCATACAATGGAGTGTTCGAGTCTACCACCAGTTGCTCCAGCTTAGACTCCTCTCTAGAAGAAGCTCTCTCAGTACTCGTCTCCTTGCGAAGCAATGCTTGAACATGAGGGTCCCGCACAATTGAACTTAGTACCGACGAACTCTGCTGCGTGGAGTCCATGTCGTTCTCTCCGCCGCAATGTCCGGCCCCTGCTCCTCCGCCATGTCCGGCCCCTTATCCGCCGCCATGTCCGGCCTCTTCCCCGCCGCCATTATCGATCATCTCTTCGTCTTGCCCCGTGTCATCATTGCCGGCCCCGTCGGCATCCTCAACATCGTCATCCTCATCTTCAATTATCCACCGAGTATAGCCATCCATGAAACCAGTCATGAGCAGGTGCGCTTCGACACGACCATTGTCATGGGGGTCGAGCCAAACTATTCCTTTGCATTTTCGACACGGACATAAAACCTCTGTCCGGTTATTTTCTTTCATGTCCTGCACCGCCGATCGCAACCACTTGTCCACCATCGTTCCACTGACCATCGTCAACTCTACACGGTAATAATAAACAAATTGATTATAAAAATGCATGCATGCATCAAAGTCATAAAAAAATTTGGCATGACCTTCCCTAAAAATAGGACATATATGGATCTAGAGTTTGCCCAGAATTCACCGAAACGGAAATAAATCGACATTTTGGCAAAACATAGGCAACTCAAAAGCACAATTTGGCGGCGTCAACTCATGCCACACACACAATTTCCACAAACATATCACACACACATAAACATATTTCCATTTTGCAAAAGCATGAAATTTTCATCACCTCTATCTCGATCGAGATCGAGCACACGGTGGAGATGATGTTGTAGGGAGATCAAAAGTACACAAACCTCTTCTTGACAAAGATAGATCTAGTTAGGGGGCAAATAGGTCACTTAACTAAGTCCTACATCTACCTAGCTACCTAATGTGGGAGGAGATAACTTCAAATAGTGGAGGGGGATGGAAAAAGAGAAAGGAGATGTATTAATGGAGGTGGTGTAGTTATGTAGGAGTAATGAAGAGAGAGAAAGGTGGATAGAAGAGAGAGAGTAACGGGGGAGAAGTATTGAGGAAGAAGAAGAGTGAGAGTGGGAGTATGTGGTGGAGGTAGGGGGAAGGGAAGAGAGGAGGGGGAGGGGGAGGTAGGGGGAAGGAAAAGAGAGGAGGGGGATGGGAGGGACGGGTGGGGAAAGGTGTTGGGTTGGTGCGGGTTAGCAGTAGCGCAGGATCTAAAACGCGCTGATGCTAAGGAATTAGCAGCAGCGTGCTTTATGGTACGGCGCTACTGCTAACTGGGACAAAAAAGTGTGGCAATTTGAAATTTAGCAGCAGCGATCTCAGGAAAAGCGTGCTACTACTACATATTTAGCAGTAGCGCGGTTCGCGCGACCACGCTACTGCTACATTGAGTTAGGTGAACACCGCCAGTCTATATTTATAGCAGCGCGTTTTAGGCCGACCGCGCTACTGCTAAATCCTTAGCAGCAGCGAGTTTACAGAACACGCGCTACTACTAGTTAACAGCAGCGCTCATTTTTGAGCCGCGCTGCTGCTAAGATTCTGTGTATATGCTTTTCCCTAGTAGTGTTACGTTATGCCCTAACCCTAACCATATCAGTCTTACCGAGTTGCATTTTGGTCCCACCGAAAATCCTAACGGTCACATCATTTGCTAAATCAGTCTGGCCGAGTTTAACGATTCGTTCCCACCGAGTTTGGTAAATTGTGTGTAACGGTTAGATTTTGTGTGGAGGCTATATATACCCTTCCACCTCCTCTTCATTCATGAAGAGAGCCATCAGACTGAACCTACACTTCCAGCATACATTTTCTGAGAGAGAACTACCTACTCATGTGTTGAGGCCAAGATATTCCATTCCTACCATATGAATCTTGATCTCTAGCCTTCCCCAAGTTGCTTTCCACTCAAATCTTCTTTCCACCAGATCCAAAACCTATGAGAGAGAGTTGTGTGTTGGGGAGACTATCATTCGAAGAACAAGAGCAAGTAGTTCATCATCAACGCACCATTTGTTACTTCTTGGAGAGTGGTGTCTCCTAGATTGGCTACGTGTCACTTGGGAGCCTCCGACAAGATTGTGGAGTTGAACCAAGGAGTTTGTAAGGGCAAGGAGATCGCCTACTTCGTGAAGATCTACCGCTAGTGAGGCAAGTCCTTCGTGGGTGATGGCCATGGTGGTATAGACAAGGTTGCTTCTTCATGGACCCTTCGTGGGTGGAGCCCTCCGTGGACTCGCGCAGCCGTTACCCTTCGTGGGTTGAAGTCTCCATCAACGTGGATGTACGATAGCACCACCTATCGGAACCACGCCAAAAACATCTGTGTCTCCAATTGCGTTTGAATCCTCCAAACCCTTCCCTTTACATTCTTGCAAATTGCATGCTTTACTTTCCGCTACTCCTACACTCTTTGCATGCTTGCTTGATATGTATTGTGAATATTAAACTTGTGCCTAATCTGCACTTAAACTCAAGGAATGTTAAAAACTGCAACTTTCATACTTAGTGTCTAATCACCCCCCCTCTAGACACCTCTTCTCAAGGTCCTACAATGTGATAATATAAGGAAAAATGGAGAATATTTAAGATAAGATGAAGAGTGATACTACATAACCAAGTAGCTATAAATGTAAGTACAACAATACAGGTAAAAGGTACAGCCAAGAGCAATGCAGAGCTAAACTTCTTCAGTACCATCGGTGTTATCCAACCTTATGGTAAGAGTAAATATAGATCTGATGTGTAGAAAGTGGAGGGCAAAGGAAAATAAGCTGCAGAGTGATGGTACATGAACAACTACCTGTCAATATAAGTACACTGATAAAGGACAGTAGGTACTTACAAGAACAATGTAGAGCTAAAAAATTTCATTAGCATTGGATATATTCTACACTAATGTAACCATTCATACAGATCAGATAATTTGGAGCGAACAATTGATAAGCAAGCTATCATGCATACTGCTGTCACATAATGAACCAGGTATGTATGCAAGTACAGTGAAACAGGACAAGGGGTACTAACAAGAGCAAAGCAGCGGGCAACATATTTGTGATATCCTATCGTTCTTTTCAAACCGGAATTATTCTTCGAGCAGATTCCCTGCAAAAAAGATCCGTCAGGCACATGCGGAAAAGTAGAAATTCAAATTGTCATGCGATATCACAGACACTACCTCATCCTCGAAACGAGACCGGTGCATAACAAGGTTTTTCCATTCAATGTCTTCTAAATTTAGAACAGGAGACTTCACCGGAAATTCGTTTATAGACTTGCCATGAAAGTGTGATTTCTTCAGGTAACACCGATACTATTGCAGTGCTTCCTTGAAAAGCGCAAGCAAGCTTTGCTCGTCATGACTATCCAGATTGACCCTCGCCTACTTACAACAATGTAATGTAAATCATTGATGTGTTCAATCAGCAGAAAACAGGAAAATAATCACCACGAATAATAGCACTTACACGTAAGTGGGACAGGAAGATGTGAAAATGGTGTTTGTCTTCACTATAATCTTCCCATGATGGGAATATATGCACGTAGTCCCTAACAACATTGAAAACATTGTCTTTTAAACTTGGAATAACTAGAATGGGGTTCCAATCTGTAGGAATTGGTCGTCTCTACAGTTGGGATATGTCTTCGGCCAGTGGACTTGCTGTACTTTTTGCTGGAGTGGGATTTTTCTTTGGTACGGCTGGTTCTATGGCAACTGAAATCGGCATACATTTGGCTGGAGTGCAGGTCCTATGTGGTGGGGCTAATGGTGTGTCCAGCGAAGTATGGGAACAGTCTGCTGGAGTCGGTCCTACGTTTTGTGTCACTGGTTGTACAACCAATATAAGTGGAGTGTTGTCTGATTTCTCTGGCACAACCACGCTTTTCAAGGACTTTGCTGGTGCTCCTTCAGGTTCGGCAATCACCCTCTTCCTTTTTGATGTCTGATGCACAAGAACATCATTTGAGTAGAAAAACATGGTATGATGACAAATGGAATATGTATTGATAACGGATGGGCGTGGCATCTTGGCATATATGATGAGTAAACTAAGCAGATGGAGGTGCAACAAAGTAGAAGAAATGCAAGACAACATATGCAAGATATGCGCAATCAATAAAACCTTGCAAAATTAGAACAGGCACCTTAATGGGTGAACAGGATAGGCCATCTGCCTTTGACTCCTCGAGGTTAGAATAGTCATTAGGATCATATTCTGAACAAGAATCTACAAGTGGGGAGCGTATGAGTTTCATTGCATCCAGAATGGCACTCAATGCCTTGGTGCCAATTTTGGAAGTCATTGCAGTGTTCCACAATATTCTTCTGATGCACTGATTCTAATATTCACTGTAATTACGTATAATATCTGCCCTCTCCCCCACTTCACCCTTGTCGTTTTATTTGCCCTCTCTTTCTAACCTCCTACTCTCTTTCCCGTTTGCCTTTTTCCCTTTGCCTTTCTGTTTGCTTGTCTGTTGGATTACTTGTTGCCATGGCACAAGATAATACCAAATTGTGTGATTTCTCGAATACCAATAATAATGATTTCCTTAGTACTCCGATTGCTCCTCTTAATAATGATGAGTCTTGTGAAATCAATACCGCTTTGTTGAATCTTGTTATGAAAGATCAATTCGCCGGCCTTCCTAGTGAAGATGCCGCTACTCATCTAAACAATTTTGTTGATTTGTGTGATATGCAAAAGAAAAAGATACGGATAACAATATTGTCAAATTGAAGTTATTTCCGTTTTCACTTAGAGATCATGCTAAAGTTTTGTTTTCATATTTGCCCAAAAATAGTATTGATTCTTGGAACAAGTGCAAAGATGCTTTTATCTCTAAGTATTTGCCTCCCGCTAAGATTATCACTCTTAGGAACGATATCATGAATTTTAAACAACTTGATCATGAGCATGTTGCCCAATCTTGGGAAAGAATGAAATTAAAGCTTCGCAATTGCCCTACTCATGGTTTGAATTTATGGATGATCATACAAATAATTTATGCCAGATTGAATTTTGCTTCTAGAAATCTTTTAGATTCGGCTGCGGGAGGCACTTTTATGGAAATTATGTTAGGGGATGCTACCAAATTGCTTGATAATATTATGGCTAATTATTCTCAATGGCACACCAAAAGATCTTCTAGTAAAAAAGTGCATGCTATAGAAGAAATCAATGTTTTGAGTGAAAATATGGATGAACTTATGAAGATGTTTACTCCTAAAAATACTCCTCTTGATCCCAATGATATGCCTTTATCTACTTTGCTTGAGAATAATAATGAATCTATGGATGTGAATTTTGTTGGTAGGAATAGTTTCGGAAACAACGCTTATAGAGGGAATTTTAATCCTAGGCCTTATCCTTGTAATCCTTCTAATAATTATAGAAATTCCTGCAATAACTCTTATGGAAATTTTAATAAGATGCCCTCTGAATTTGAGAGTAGTGTTAAAGAGTATATGAATTCACAAAAGAATTTTAATGCTTTGTTTGAAGAGAAATTGCTTAAAGTTGATGATTTGGCTAGGAACGTTGATACAATTTCTCTTGAAATTTATTATTTAAAGCTTAGATCTATTCCTCGTAAGCATGATATCAATGAGTCTCACAAAGCCATGAGAATTTCCATTGATGAGTGCAAGGAAAGAACCGCTAGGATGCATGCTTCCAAAGATGCCTTTATTAAAGCGTGTTCTTCCAATCCTTATGAAAATTAAGATGAAGATCTAAAAGTTATTGATGTGTCCCCCATTAAATCTTTGTTTTGCAATATGAATCTTGATGAATCTGAAGATTATCTTCCTTTACCTAGAAGGCGTTCTAAGAATTCGGAGTTTCTAGATCTTGATGATGAAATTGATGAAAGTGGGATTGAAATAAATAAAAACCGTGATGTTGCTAAACCCACCATTTTGGATCTCAAGGAATTTAATTATGAAAATTGATCTTTGATTGGTTGTATTTACTTGTTGCAATCCGTGCTAGAATCTCCTCATGCTTATAGTCAAAATAAGGCCTTTACCGAACACATTGTTGATGCCTTGATGCAATCTTATGAAGAAAAACTTGAGTTGAAAGTTTCTATCCCTAGAAAACTCTATGATGAGTGGGAACCTACTATTAAAATTAAAATTAAAGATTTTGATTTTCATGCTTTGTGTGATTTGGGTGCTAGTGTCTCTACTATCCCCAAAACTTTATGTGATTTCCTAGATTTCCGTGATTTTGATGATTGCTCTCTAAACATGCATCTTGCGGATTCCACTATTGAAAAGCCTATGGGAAGAATTAATGATGTTCTTATTGTTGCAAATAGGAATTATGTGCCCATAGATTTTATCGTTCTTGACATAGATTGCAATCCTTCATGTCCTATTATTCTTGGTAGACCTTTCCTTAGAATGATTGGTGCAATTATTGATATGAAGGAAGGGAATATTAGATTTGAATTTCCCTTAAAGAAGGGTACGGAACACTTCCCTAGAAACAAAATAACATTACCATATGAATCTATCATGAGAGCCACCTATGGATTGCCTACTAAAGATGGCAATACCTAGATCTATCCCTGCTTTTATGCCTAGCTAAGGGCGTTAAACGATAGCGCTTGTTGGGAGGCAACCCAATTTTATTTTGTGTTTTTTGTTTTTGCTTCTGCTTAGGAATAAATAATCCATCTACCTTCTGTTTGGATGTGGTTTTATGTTTTAATTAGTGTTTGTGCCAAGTAGGACCTATAGGATAACCTACGATGATAGTTGATTTGATTCTGCTGAAAAACAGAAACTTTGAGCGCACGAATTTAGTTATGATAAATCACAGGAACGTGCTTTTGCGTTGATTCTTTTTGATGCTGATCAATAAACAAATTTTCCAGGACTTCCTAGTTTTTTAAATTTTTAGAGTTCCAGAAGTTTGCGTTAGTTACAGATTGCTACAGACTGTTCTGTTTTTGACAGATTCTGTTTTTCGTGTGTTGTTTGCTTATTTCAATGCATCTATGGATAGTAATTCAGTCTATGAACCATAAGGAAGTTGGAATACAGTAGGTTTAACACCAGTATAAATAAAAAATGAGTTCATTACAGTACCTTGAAGTAGTCTTTTGTTTTCTTTCTCTAACGGAGCTCACGAGATTTCTGTTGAGTTTTGTGTTGTGAAATTTTCAAGTTTTGGGTGAATTGTTTTGATGGATTATGGAACAAGGAGTGGCAAGAGCCTAAGCTTGGGAATGCCCATGGAACCCCCAAGATAATCCAAGGACACCAAAAATTCAAAGCTTGGGGATGCCCCAGAAGGCATCCCCTCTTTCGTCCACTTCCATCGGTAATTTACTTGGAGCTATATTTTTATTCACCAACATGATATGTGTTTTGCTTGGAGCGTCTTGTATTATTTGTGTCTTCGCTTGTTAGTTTACCACAATCATCCTTGCTGTACACACCTTTTGAGAGAGCCATACATGAATTGGAATTTGTTAGAATACTCTATGTGCTTCACTTATATCTTTTGAGCTTGATAATTTTGCTCATAGTGCTTCACTTATATCTTTTGAGCGTGATAATTTTTGCTCTAGTACTTCACTTAGATCTTTTAGAGCACGATGGTGGATTTGTTTTAAATAAAATATTGGTCTCTCATGCTTCACTTATATTATTTTGAGAGTCGTTAATAGCATGGTGATTTGCATAATGTTAATATACTTGGTATTCAAGATGTGAAACTTTCTTTTGAGTGCGTTGAATACTAAGATAAGTTTGATGCTTGATAATTGTTTTGAGATATGAAGATGGTGATATTAGATTCATGCTAGTTAAGTAGTTGTGAATTCAAAGAATACTTGTGTTGAAGTTTGTGATTCCCGTAGCATGCACGTATGGTGAACCGTTGTGTGATGAACTCGGAGCATGATTTATTTATTGATTGTCTTCCTTATGAGTGGCGGTCGGGGACGAGCGATGGTATTTTCCTACCAATCTATCCCCCTAGGAGCATGCGCGTAATACTTTGCTTTGACACTTGTAGATTTTTGCAATAAGTATATAAGTTCTTTATGACTAATGTTGAGTCCATGGATTATACGCACTTTTCCCATTCTTCCACCTTTGCTAGCCTCTCTAATACTGCGCACTTTTCGCCGGTATCATACACCCACCATATACCTTCCTCAAAACAGCCACCATACCTATCTATTATGGCATTTCCATAGCCATTCGAGATATATTGCCATGCAACCTTCCACCGTTCCGTTTATTATGACAGGCTCCATCATTGTCATAATGCTAGCATGATCATGTAGTTGACATTGTATTTGTGGCAAAGCCACCGTTCATAATTCTTTCATACATGTCACTCATGATTCATTGCATATCCCGGTACACCACCATAGGCATTCATATAGAGTCATACTTTGTTCTAAGTATCGAGTTGTAATTGTTCAGTTGTAAGAAAAATAAAAGTGTGATGATCATCATTATTAGAGCATTGTCCCAAGTGAGGAAAAAATGATGGAGACTATGATTCCCCCATAAGTCGGGATGAGACTCCAGACTTTATAAAAAAAAGAGGCCATAAAAAAAAGAGAAGAGAAAGGCCCAAATAAAAAAATGAGAGAAAAAGAGAGAAGGGACAATGCTACTATCCTTTTACCACACTTGTGCTTCAAAGTAGCACCAAGATTTTCATGATAGAGAGTCTCTCATTTTGTCACTTCATATACTAGTTGGAATTTTTTTCATTATAGAACTTGGCTTGTATATTCCAATGATGGGCTTCCTCAAAATGCCCTAGGTCTTCATGAGCAAGCAAGTCGATGCACACCCACTTAGTTTCTTTTGTAGAGCTTTCATATACTTATAGCTCTAGTGCATCCTTTGCATGGCAATCCCTACTCACTCACATTGATATCTATTAATGGGCATCTCCATAGCCCGTTGATACGCCTAGTTGATGTGAGACTATCTTCCCTCTTTTTGTATTCTCCACAACCACCCTTCTATTCCACCTATAGTGCTATATCCATGGCTCACGCTCATGTATTGCGTGAAGATTGAAAAAGTTTTGAGAATGTCATAAGTATGAAACAATTGCTTGGCTTGTCATCGGGGTTGTGCATGATTTAAATATTTTGTGTGGGGAAGATGGAGCATAGCCAAACTATATGAATTTGTAGGGATAACTTTCTTTTGCCATGTTATTTTGAGAAGACATGATTGCTTTGATTGAGTATGCACTAGTGCAGAACCGGGCAATAGCACCGGTTCGTAAGGCCCTTTAGTGCCGGTTACATAACCGGCACTAAATTGTGGCCACTAAAGGCCCCCCCTTTAGTACCGGTTCAGCACGAGCCGGTGCTAAAGGGCAACCACGTGGCACGAGCCAGCTCCGGGGGCCTGGAGCCCTTTAGTACCGGTTGGTAACACCAACCGGTACTATAAGGTTTGGTGGGTTTTTAGTTTTATGATTTCTTTTTCATTTAATTTTGTGTTTCCATTTTAATTCTTTTTCGTTTGCTGGTATTTTACGATACTACACATTGTACACGTTATGCATATATATATATATATATATAAATAGAATTTCTAGTAGAACCAATCATCGAGTTCAACATGATTGTCATGATATTATAAGCGTTCATATATAACACCACAAAAGCAAATCACTTAAGTTCAGAACAAAGAACACAGACATGAAAGGACAAGTACTAATTAAGAGTAGCATGAAGAACTAGCTGAATCACTCCTGCTAGCTACTCTCTCTCTGGTAAAATAGCACAAAACAATATAGACCCTGACTCTCCATTATGAAGAATGGCGATCATCCTGTCTCCAATTCTTGCCCTTCGTTGCTTATTGCTTCCAAGAAGCTCCTTACGACTGTCCATACATTTTTTCCATTCTTTGGTTGTTATGTCTCCACTTCTTTTAGAAACCCGGTATGGACAGTTGAGATTCGTAGGACAACCTGGTCGTATGTTCAAAACATGAAGGCTACCATGTGTATACATCAGATGAGGCACACAATCATTCGGGATTATCTGTTGAAAAACATAGTAATAACTTCGTAGTTAGCAATGATGTACTAGTTTTAGAAGTGTGCAAAAAGATGCACGGATGTTGTAATAGTAAAAAATAATCTTACCAGGGTATCTCCATCGTAGTTACCGTAGTTCAACACGTGCACTAGTGGCACTTATTGACCATATTGTTGAGGAGTTTGATTGTAGATATTGTAATTCTCAAGATTAGTACAAAATCCGACCAGATGATTTTTCTCCTGATAAGTTAATTCGGAGCCTTCGGTGTAGTACGTTCTGTCTACCATCTTCCGCACATTCTTTGAAGAATGAAAATAAGCTGTCAATGGAGATAAGTTGTCAACTATATATTTTGAAATAAACAATATAAATTACTTAATAACTATGTTTAGCTCACATGAGGGAAGAACTGGAGGTGTATCCACAAGGACCCAAATCGAAGGTGTCTCTTGCTCGATTGTAGGATCACCAAGATCCATGGTGACAAGCATACCCTCATCAAGACCATACATCTTGCAAAATGCATCCCAATTTTTGCAACCAAAATGGGTTACACTCTGAGCATTGTACAACTTTACTTGAAAATCCACACCATGATGGGTACTCAGGATAATTTTTTTGGTTTCGAAATTTTCATGGTCTTCAAAACCCATCCTCTCCAAGACATAGCGTCTTGCAAAGCATGGGATAAGCTAGTCGAATTGGAAAAGATGAAAAATACACGTTAAAATAGTTGAAGTCGTGCTTAATTGCGAAAAAAACTATTGTCGTCGTTGCGTACCGTATGAACATCGCAGGTCTCCTCGAGCTTAATGCTGAAGCGCCGATCTTCGTCCAGCTCAATGAACCTGTCGCAGATACCTCGGTCGTCGTGGCACCAGTCACACTCCCCCGGGCGGTTTTCGTCGTCCGATGAGTACGACATTTCCGGCCTACGTTCATAATTCAAATATTAAACTAGATCATTATTATTAATCACGGGTTGACTATCGATGATCGATGTACGTACGTAGCTCCTCTTTCATTCCCGAATGCATTATTATACCAAATTGTCTAGCACACTAGAATGAAGGAGAACTTATCCAATATGAGCATTCAATAAGCAAAACCAAATCATAAAATAAAGTATAGTATTCAAATTAGCATGCATTCAATAATTATAAGCAAAAGAACATCATCTCTTGGTGTCCGTACATCGTCGAATATTATCACCAATACAACTAGAACCGTAGCGCCCGACGGGTATCGACGCGGGCGGTGGACACCCAAAGATAAGGAACCATCACAGGATCATAGCTCTAGTGAGATCCCTGAAGAACAAATAAATAAGTAGTACTTACTAAAAACAAACTACTTCATTATATAGTAAAATAAATTAGTTTATTAAATCAACTAGCTAGTTCAACTATATATAAACTACTTCTTCTTTTTTTCCTTTTTCTAAATACTATGAATAAAAAAAATCATAAAAATTCTATGAACAAAATTAATTACACAATCTAAATATCACCAAAAAAATCTATTAACAATAATATCACCAAACATGCATATTCAATAATAATATCACCAAAAAAATCTATTAACAGAAAAAAAATCTATTAACAGAAAAATCTATTAATTCAACTAGTTCGACTAAGCATTTACTAAAAATAAACTAGTTATATTAATTCAACTAGTTCAACTAATTAAGCATTTAATAAAAATAAACTAGGTCTATATATTAATTCAACAAGTTCAACTAAGCATCTTCTAAAAATAAACTAGTTCTATATATTAATTCAACTAGTTCAACTAAGCATTATATTTACTAAAAATAAACAAGTTATTATATTAATTCAACTAGTTCAACTAAACATTTACTAAAAACAAACTAGTTATATATATTAATTCAACTAGTTCAACTAAGCATTTACTAAAAATAAACTAGTTATATATATTAATTCAATTAGTTCAACTAAGCATTTACTAAAAATAAACTAGTTCGTTCTATATATTAATTCACTAGTTCAAACTAAACATTAACATATTTCTAATTCATCGATGATAACATTTCTAACATTCTAAAAATAAACTAGATAGTTCTAATTCATCTAAACATTATATATAAAAAACAGAAAATAAGTAAAAAAATATGTGTGTGTGTGTGTGTATATACGTGTGTGTGTATGTGTGTGTGTGTATGTGTAGTGTGTGTGTGTGTGTGTGTGTGTATACGTGTGTGTGTATGTGTGTGTGTGTATGTGTAGTGTGTGTGTGTGTGTTTGTGTGTACGTGTCTGTGTGTATGTGTGTGTATGCGTGTGTGTGTAGTATGTGTGTATGCGTGCGTGTGTGTGTGTGTGTGTGTGTGTAGTGTGAGTGTGTATGTGTGTATGCGTGTGTACGTATATATGTGGAGTGGGCCGCCGGGCGCGTACGGGTGGCGCGGGGCAGCGACGACGGGCGGCGAGGGCCGGGGACGGCGACGAGACGGGCGGCGGCGGCCGGGGACGGCGACGAGACGGGTCGGCGGCGGCCGGGATCGATATGGCGACGAGACAGGCGGCGGGCCGGGGGCGGGCGGCGGGGGCGGCGACGACGACGGGCGGCGGCGGCGTGCGGCGACGACGACGACAGGTGGCGGCGGCGGCGAGGGCGACGGCACGGCGGCGCGGCGGCGGCGCCAGAGACTATGATAGATCGAGAGGCCGCGAGAAGTGGAAAGAAGTGCGACGAGATAACTGAATTTTCGTAAGTGCCATATATATAGGAGGCGCCTTTAGTACCGGTTGGAGCCACCAACCGGTACTAAAGGCCAAAAATTGGCCTTTAGTACCGGTTGGTGGCTCCAACCGGTACTAAAGGGAACACATTAGTACCGGTTGGAGCCACCAACCGGTACTAAAGGCCGTGCGCCGCCACCGCGGTGCGCTATGTTTAGTCCCACCTCGCCGAGCGAAGGGCAGCCGCACTGGTTTATAAACCCAGCCGCGCCTGCCCTTTCGAACCCGTCTAATTAGCAGGCTGCCCTGTGAGTTTGCTGGCCCTACTGGGCATGTATTTGCACACCCAAGGTCTGGCAGGCCCACAGGGCAGCGCCCCAACAATTTTTTTCTTCTATTTATTTCTGAGTAGTTTTTTTTGCCGTATTTAGTTTCTTTGTGAATATTTTTGCTTTATCTAATTTTTTTTCTTTTCTGCACTATTTATTTTCTTCTATCTATTTTTGAGTAATTTTTTATATAGTTATTTCTTTTCTGCTTTATTTGTTCGTCAGAAACCTGAATACTTCGAAAGAGATTGTCCAGTTTGTAAACGAAGTGCATCCAGTTTTTGCCGTAACCCTCTCTAGTTTTTTGAACAATCTATTTGGGTGAAATGATGATACCATGCCAAGTTTCAACTTTTTCAGAGTTCATTTGTAGTGCTTTTCAATTTCCAGGTCATTTAGTTCTCAAAACAAATCATTGAATGCATGAAAAATAGCAAATGAAGGCAGAAATGGTTGAAAGTTGATGGCGTCGCTTTGAATGATGCATACTGAATGCACAAAAAGTCTGGAGTTGTAATAAGTTAAAAAAAAATGAAATGCCTTTGTAACAGATGAGTTTAATTTCGTCAGAAACCTGAATACTTCGAAAGAGATTGTCCAGTTTGTAAACGAAGTGCATCCAGTTTTTGCCGTAACCCTCTCTACTTTTTTGAACAATCTATGTGGGTGAAATGATGATACCATGCCAAGTTTCAACTTTTTCAGAGTTCATTTGTAGTGATTTTCAATTTCCAGGTCATTTAGTTCTCAAAACAAATCATTGAATGCATGAAAAATAGCAAATGAAGGCAGGAATGGTTGAAAGTTGATGGCGTCGCTTTGAATGGTGCATACTGAACGCAAAAAATATAAGAGCATTTACATCATGATCTTATATTTCTTTACAGTCTAAACTGTCAATATGATCTTATAACATCAAAAATACTTTGATCATCAATGATCTTTGTGTGTACAATCTGAATTGTCAATATGAGTCATCAACGATTTATAAACCGATGAAGACTCATATTGCGGCCACAAATTCTACACATAGAGTTCAATGAAGACCAAGTGCTTGTGATAGTTTGAGAAATAACATATTTAAGGTGGTAAAAGGCTTGTTAGGGGAGCGAGGTGGGACTAAAAAGAACTTGCCATAACCTCATTAGTACGGGTTCGTGGTACGAACCGGCACTAAATGGTGATGGTGGGCCATAGCCTGACCGCAGGCTGACACATCCCCTTTAGTACCGGTTCGTGGCATGAACCGGTACTAAAGGTTCGCCACGAACCGGTGCTATTGATCGCCGCCATGAACCGGTGCTATTGTACACATTAGTGCTGGCTGAAATTCAAACCGGCACTATTGGGCTTCACGTTTGACCCTTTTTCTACTAGTGATGCTTGAAGTATTATTATTTTTGTGTCAATATGAACTTTTGTCTTGAATCTTTCGGATCTGAATATTCATATCACAATTAAGAAGATTTACATTGAAATTATGCCAAAGTATCACTCCGCATCAAAAATTCTTTTTTATCATTTACCTACTCGAGGACGAGCAGGAATTAAGCTTGGGGATGCCTGATACGTCTCCAACGTATCTATAATTTTTGATTGCTCCATGCTACTTTATCTACTGTTTTGGACTATATTGGGCTTTATTTTCCACTTTTATATTACTTTTGGGACTAACCTATTAAACGGAGGCCCAACCCAGAATTGCTGTTTTTGCCTTTTTCAGTATTTCGAAGAAACAGAATATCAAACGGAGTCCAAACGGAATGAAACCTTCAGGATCATGATTTTCCAACCGAACGTGATCCAGGAGACTTGGACCCTACTCCAAGAAGCTTCCGAGGAGGTCACGAGGGTGGAGGGCGCCCCCCTGGGCGCGCCCCCTACCTCGTGGGCCCCTCGGAGCTCCACCGACGTACTACTTCCTCCTATATATACCTACGTATCCCCGAACGATCAGAACAGGAGCCAAAAACCTAATTCCACCGCCGCAATCTTCTGTATCCACGAGCTCCCATCTTGGGGCCTGTTTCGGAGCTTCGCCAGAGGGGGCATCCACCACGGAGGGCTTCTACATCATCACCATAGCCCCTCCGATGAAGTGTGAGTAGTTTACTTCAGACCTTTGGGTCCATAGCTAGTAGCTAGATGGCTTCTTCTCTCTTTTTGGATCTCAATACAATGTTCTCCCCCTCTCTCGTGGAGATCTATTCGATGTAATCTTCTTTTTGCGGTGTGTTTGTTGAGATCGAGGAATTGTGGGTTTATGATCCAGTATTATCTATGGAAAATATTTGATTCTTCTCTGAATTCTTTTATGTATGATTGAGTTATCTTTACAAGTCTCTTCGAATTATCTTTTTGGTTTGGCCAACTAGATTGGTAGTTCTTGCAATGGGTGAAGTGCTTAGCTTTGGGTTAAATCTTGCGGTGTCCTTACTCAGTGACAGAAAGACTTGCAAGGCACGTATTGTATTGTTGCCATCGAGGATAACAAGATGGGGTTTTTATCATATTGCATGAATTTATCCCTCTACATCATGTCATCTTGCTTACAGCGTTACTCTGTTTTTACTTAATACTCTAGATGCATGCTGGATAGCGATCGATGAGTGGAGTAATAGTAGTAATAGTAGTAGATGCAGAATCGTTTCGATCTACTTGTTTTGGACGTGATGCCTATATACATGATCATTGCCTAGATATACTCATAACTATGCTCAATTCTATCAATTGCTCAACAGTAATTTGTTCACCCATCGTAGAATACTTATGCTCTTGAGAGAAGCCACTAATGAAACCTATGGCCCCTGGGTCTATTCTCATCATATCAATCTATATCACTTTATTTACTTGCTTTGTTTTTACTTTGCCTTTACTTTTACTATGCATCTATCTATCAAAAATACCAAAAATATTATCTCTATCAGATCTCACTCTCGTAAGTGACCGTGAAGGGATTGACAACCCCTAAGTGTTGGTTGCAAGTTGCTATCGTTTTGTGTAGGTACGAGGGACTTGTGCGTGGTCTCCTACTGGATTGATACCTTGGTTCTCAAAAACTGAGGGAAATACTTACGCTACTTTACTGCATCATCCTCTCCTCTTCGGGGAAATCCAACGCAGTGCCCAAGAGGTAGCAGAGAGCTCATGTGTGCTGTAATATGGTGTGTGCATTAATATAATCTGGCACAAGTACACAAAAAAATAGGCTCCAGAAGTAAGGATATTTGGCAGATGATAGGTTCATAATATACTATATAGAGAGTTTATAGCCAAACCATGATAACAAGAGCACGCAACAACTAGGTAGATCATAGTGTACATAAAAGGGGTACACCATAACCATGATATATAAATCGGGAAAGTGGAACGGGCTTGAAAATATGTTGTTGTATTGCCGTTAGTAATCGAAAGCCTATCGATCACGTACAGGCCAGCTCTATCAGCTGTTGACTGCAGATGTCCCTGCTCCCCTTCCTGACAAGGAACATATTGTACGTACTAAATAAAGAATAACAAAAGAGGAACATGTTAAAGAACAGAAGAGGAAGCATATTGTTGAGGTTCCGCTTCATTGCTTACAATGTTGGTTGCCCACTCATGATGAATCACAACGCCCAAAGAAATGCAATTCCATGTTGTCTCTCTATATGTGGCAATTTTGAACAAGAGTCATTATGATCATATTCTGAACAAGAGTCAACAGGTGGGGAGCGTATGAGTTTCATTGCATCCAGAATGGCACTCAATGCCTTGGTGCCAATTTTGTATGTCATTGAGTGTTTAGCTTCAAGAGTGGATTGCTGCTAGTGCGACACAAAGCAGCTGCACAGATCATAGTGTAGATATAACGGGAAAACCTTAAGCATCAGAGTAAAATCAGCAAAGTGGAACCTGCTGGAATATATGTGCTAGTATTGCCGGTACGGCTAGAAAGGCTTCGGATACCAGCTCTCTTCAACTGAAGGTGCGGTACTGTTAATATCAGTGTAACTCTCAAAGGCGACACAGCTCCCTGCATTTCCTTGCTATTCTTATAGGATTCAAGTGGGCAGGCCACTACAAATCCTATTCCCATGTTTACAAATCCTATGAATCAAAGAGGCCCGAAGAGTTCAAAGTGTCCATCACAACCGACCGTATAGACCTCCACACTGCAAATGTCCCTGCTCATCTTCACTACAAGAAACATATTGTACTACTATCATACTCCCTCCATTCCAAAATATAGGTCTTGGTAGAGATTTCCACTATGGATCACATACAGATGTATCCAGATACATTTTAGAGTGTAGATTCACTCATTTTTCTCCATATGTAGTCCATGGTGGAATATATACAAGGACTTGTATTTAGGAACGGAGAGAGTACTTATTAAATAAGAATGGAGGAGGAACATGCTAAAGAAGAGCAAGCAGATTTTGGATAATAAAATTTTAGTTGCGCAGTGCCCACACATGATGAACCATAGCACGTTAGGAATGCAACTCCCTGCTGTCTCTCGACCATTTTAGGCGGTTGGATGAAGATCCTACGTCTCCTAACCCTTCTTCTTCCTCATCTCTTATTCTTCCCATACAGAACACCGCACGGGCCGCCGTCCGGACCACCGGCCCCCACCGCCTGTGTTCCACTGCCACCCCCACCCCCACCCCACCCCCACCCGCGTCGAGTTTTATTCATTCGGCGAGGCCCCACCATCGCCCCCACAACCACCATCACCACCGGAGCCTCTTCCTTCGCACCGGCGAACTCCTATGAGCTCTAGACCTATACGCATTCATCGTCTCTCGGGTATCTCTCGTGCTACCTGTATGTCAACAATGATCTTTTATTTTCGTAACACACTAACGGTACTCTCTCCCTCGACCTTCATCACTCTATCTCTCTCTAAGTATATCTCGCTCGCTACTATGTGTCTCTAACTATGATTCTCCATGTGGAATCTCTTTCTCTCACACAAACACAAAACTTTTTCTCCCGGGGTCTCATTTCTCTCTACTATTCCCCTGTGTGCAGCTCGCACACCCCTCATACAGAGATGTCTTTCGCTCCTTAGGTATGAGAACCTACGACTCTTCCTCTTAAATATCTCTTTCCCACACACAAACACAAACTTTGTCTCCCAGGGTCTCATATTTCTCCACTGTTCTCTTGTATGTCGCTCACACACACTCTCTCTCCCTAGAGATATCTTGCATTCCCTCATATGTCTCTCTAGCTATCACTCTCGTTGTGAAATATCTTTCTCTCTCGCAGACACAAAACTCTGTCTCTTCGGATCTCATTTCTCTCTGATATTTGTTCCTATGTGACTCACATGCACCCTCTCTCTATCTCTCTCACACCCACAAACATAACTCAACCTTCTGATCCACTCGACTCCTATCTCTAACGCACACTAGCTATCATCTTTATCTTTCTATTTATCTGTTTCTCTATCAACCTTCTTTATTGCTCTCACTCTTGCTTCCTATCACGCACACTACGTATGTTTCTCTCTACATGCAGTCAAGTGCCCTCTTTTTATCTTTCTCTCTCACACACATAACTTCACCCTCTGAACCACGTGGCAGTCATCTCCAACACTCAAACTAGCAGATGTCCCTCTAGCTAGCATCTCCATCTCTGTATCTATCTGTAATTTCTCCGTCAACTTTTCTTTCTCGCATGTAGTCTTGCTTCCTATCACCCACACTATATATGTCTATTCATACATATGCATTTATAGGTTGATCTCTTTTGCACAATCGTTCTGTCTCACTCCCTCTGCTCGCCATAGATGCATGCTCCAGCCCATGCTACTATCTCTTTGAGACAAAAACACATGCTCAATTGTCAGGACCTCTTCCATGCATTCTCACATGCATGCATATTGTCATACCGATCCGTCTCTCCCATGTCGTTGATCTTATGACTTATGTCTTCTTTCTTTTATCTCGATCATGCACGCGCACACACACACACACACATCCCATGTATACACCTATACCTCTCGCACATGCACGTTCAAGGTGTCTATGTCTCCATACGATGTTAATTACCCTCAACTCTAACGCCACATCGAATCGTTCTCTTCTTGTGTGCACATAACTTCCGCCTGGATGGGTAAAACACACACTCACACTTAACAATCTCCTTCTAGCTACCGCCCCCCTCTCACTCTTCCCCTATATCCCCGAAACCAATAAGACCATCCCTTCATTTAATTCCCGTCTACATGCACCATCGATATATAGTAGTCTTCCTCGGTGTCTCTCGAACAAACACGTTCTCTCGATGACGACTCCTCTCACGCGCACACACCTTCTCTTCCCTCTCTACTGGCCTTTTCTATCTCGCACCCCATCATTAGTGGCCTCTGCCATACACATCACCTCTGTAGGATGAAGCCATGCACACTTAAATTACATCCGCCATCGAGGATGTAACGCCCGGATAATTAAGCTACAGTAATCCTCTGCTAATGGTTCCTTGTCATCACATTACTGTTGCTAATCATCGCTTGATCCAGATTTTAATTCAAATTCAAGTTCAAACTAAAGTCCAAAATTCAAATTTCTCAAACATGCAAAATAAAATGTTCAAAGGATAGAAAATAATCCATGAATATTTGTCATGTTGGAACCAACCTCTTTTGAATTCCCAAAATGCCCCTGGAATTATTTTTTGGTCTAGCAGCAATTAAATTTGGCCTTTTCAATTTCAAACAAAAATGGTTAGGCAACTCCTTTTGAACCCATACTTTTTGTTCCATCTCAATATGTTGTGTCAGATTTATGTGCCAAGTTTTGTTCAAAACAAAACTCATTTGGTACAAAAATAAAATGCAAAAGGAAAAGAGAAATGGGAACAAATTAGAAAAGGAAAAGGACCTAATCTACTGGCGGTTTGGCCCATCTAACTAAACAGCCAGGCCGGCCTGCCCTGGCGATCCCTCCTCTCTCCACTGTTCACGCGACCGGGTCGCTACAGGGGCAGGTCGCCCCGGACCACCTCGCCGACGCTGACGCCGGGAGGGGATAAGGATGCCACGCCCTGACCCCTCGATCCCATCCCCTCCCCACTTGCTTCCTCGTCTCCCAGATCCACCCTGCTCTCCCTCTGGCCCCTCTCCCCAACATCGCCCGACGCTGTCGTCGCCGTTCTTCTCGCACCGCCACGGCGACCGTCGACCCCGAGCTACACCAACGCATCCAGGAGCTCCGCTCCGCCGTTCTCCGCCCCTTCGTCTCCAACCATCAGCAGGAGCTGGGAGGCCCCGCTGAGGGCGTTCTTCTCCGCCCCTTCCGCCTCTGTCGCCGACGATCCTCATCGTCTCCGGCGAACCCTGCAGCTACTAATCGGTCGAGGGCTTTTCTTAGCCGCTCGGTGAGCTCGTCTACCTCCTACTCCTTCCTGGTTGCTCTCTGGCGCGCCCTAGCTAGCTATCGCCGACGCGCCCGAATACGCCGCCGCCGATGAGCTCGTGGCCGTCGCCACAGCCGCTGTCATGCTCGCCCGAGCACAGCATCGTGCTCCTGGTGCTTCCAGGAATGCAACGCATGCGCACACATCGTATCGTGCCCCACATCACCGTAGCCATCAACGCACGCTGCCACCTGACATCGTCGTGCTCGCCGCTACCCCTCATGCTCTGCTCGTGGCTCGAACCGCGCCCACGCGCGTGCTGCTGTTGCCGCTCGTGCCTGGTTCGTGCACCCCCGCACCCCCCACCCACTGCTACCCCGCGCGCCTGCTCGCGCTCCCCTGCCGCCCCCGTGACGCCTGTCCTCTCTGCCGCCCCGCGCCGGCGCTGCCCACCACGGCCGCGCAACACCGCGAGCGCTGCCTCGCGCCCTCTCGCCCCGCTGCTCTGCTGCCTGCAGCCTCGCTGCTCACCACCGCTGACGCTACCGCACGCGGGCGCCCGCAGCCGGTCCCTGCGGCAATGCTGCACAGCTTCAGTAACATTCAGTTACTGTAGCTATTGCTAGCTTTTCATATTCTACAACGACTAACCCTCTGGACGGCCCCTAAACAGCGACAAAACGACTTTTAACTGGAGCAAAACTATTATGGGGAGGTAGTACACTTGACAATGCTCAAATGTTTCCATTTGACCAAATCCATTTGGTGCATAGATTAAATTCGATGAAAATCACAAAATGCTATCTTTTGTTAGCAGAAAACAGAACTGTGTGCGTGAGTGTGTTGTGTGTGTGTGCGTGGGAGGCAGGGCTGGCTCACTGCCAAGTGGGGACGGCCCTCATTAGTTTAGGTTGATTAAATACTTAGTGGTCAGAGTAGTTAGACTAATTAATACTGCTTAGGATAATTGCTAGCCTATGTCATGTGGCCCCCTATGTTAATTTTAACCCCTCCATTTTAGTTTAGCCATCAATTAAATTATGTGCCAATGACATGTGGGCTACATCCCCCCTTTTTGACTAGCCATTTTGACTTGGTCAAATTTGGATTAGATTAAATAAAAATATTCCAGAAAATCTTTAAATCTTTGATAATTCATAGAAAATAATCCGTAACTCGGATGAAAAAGTTTTATATATGAAAGTTGCTCAGAAAAATCCAACGAATCAGGATTCGCGGTCCGTTCATCTGTCACATGCCTCTAGCTTGATGAACATGGAACATTTCCCCTCCGGTCATCTGTCTGACATAGGTCCGGAACCGGAAAAACATTCCCGGTTGACTTCCCCCCTCGCCGGTATCGTGTAGCACCGCGTTAGAACACGTCTAGCTCTGCATGTTGTCCTGTTATGCCATGTTTGCTTTATATTTACTGTTTCTTCCCCCTCTTCTCTCCGGTAGACCCCAAGACCGATGCTGCCCTTGTGATCGACTACGTCGACGATGACCCCTCCTTGCCAGAGCAACCAGGCAAGCCCCCCCTTTGATCATCCCGATATCGCTCATTCCATTCTCTTATGCTTGCATTAGATTTTTCTACTGTTATTGATTGCTCCTATTCTAATGCATAGCCTGCTTTTGTATCTGCTATTCTACCTTACCTGCTTATCCTAAACTGCTTAGTATAGGTTGGTTAGTGATCCATCAGTGACCCCCACCTTGTCCTTGTTGCCCCTGCTTCATCATCGAAGACCCGGTCAACGAGAGCGAAGACCAGGCCCCGGCACCGCACATCACTTTCCCCTTAGTTGCTCGACACTGCTGGGTTACTATCGAGTGCCGAGGGTGAGACCTTTACAGGACTTCTGATGTTAACCCTGTAGTGTAGCTATTCGGTCGTGGTCATCGAGGGTGATTCCGCCTTAACCACTTCCGATACGACTCTATCGTGCAACCTCTCAAGTGTGAACCTCGGGGGTGATTCCTCTTATGTTCACCTTGATGATTACGTCGAGTGGAATTCACCGGGGGTGATTCCTCGGGTTTTTTCCTTGATCTTTAGACATACAGTTACCATGATTACTATGACTTTACACTAAACCATGTTACTAAAGACGAGTCGACCCTGAGGGGTACCTGCGCGAGCATAATTGCGAGTGATGAGGAGTCGGGTTGACCTGGAAGTTGCCCGTGAGATAATTACGAGGCGTGGCCGGGCATTCTTAGAACTTGCCGCAAGTCCTCGAGACGGGGCAACGGGGTCACATCGTTCGTGAGTCTCTGCTTGTTACCACGCGTTCCTAATCCACTACGATTTGGATATTTGATCCGGGGGGCCTCTGGCCTGATAGCACTAACCATCACGTGGGCATAGTATGGTCGTTCTGCGTCGTATGCATCAGCCGAAGCTTATTAGACGTCAGCGACTAAGCGGCGCGCGCCGGGTTGGACTGGTAAGATCCTACCTTTTTTAAGGAGGTAGCTAGGTCTGCTCACCGGCCGCCCACGCAACGTGCAGGAGTTCTCGGGGAGATGGCCCATGACCCCTGGGGGCATAGGTTTAGTCCGGCGTGCTGACCTCTCTATTAATCCTAGGTCGGGTTGCAGCGTATTGTTTGGCCGAGGCCGGGCATGACCCAGGAAAGTGTGTCCGGCCAGAGTTAATTAAGCATTGTGGGTAAGTTGGTGCACCCCTACAGGGAAGAAAACATCTATCAATAGCCTGTCCTACGGTAACGGACACTTGGAGTTGTATCCCAATCGATACAACTAGAACTGGATACTTGTGATGATAATTGGATTGTGATGAGGTGATAACTGGATAGTATGGCTCTGGGATTGCTTTCTCACAGGGAGTCGAGAAAGGATCTCTGGCCGAGGTTGCTAACACTACTACTACTTTACTTTATGCTACTCTACTCCCTTCCAGAAGATGCTAGTCTTCGGTAGGACTAGGCCTTCTCTCTGTTGTGGCATTTCTGCAGCCCAGTCCACATATACAACCTCCTTTGATAATGTTGCATATGTAGTGTAGATCCTTGCTTGCGAGTACTTTGGATGAGTACTCACGGTTGCTTTGCTCCCCCTTTTCCCCCTTCTTTCTTCTTTCTGGTTGTTGCAACCAGATGTCGGAGCCCAGGAGCCAGATGCTACCGCCGGTGCCTACTACTACGTGGAGACCGCTGACGACCAGGTGTAGTTAGGAGGCTCCCAGGCAGGAGGCCTTGCCTTTTCGATCATTGTTGTTTTTCACTACTAGGGAAAAGCCTAGCAGCAGCGCGGGTTTTGGGCCTATCAGTAGCGCGGGTAGGAGCGCTACTGATAAGGCGCTACAGCTAATGCTTAGCAATAGCGCGGCTTGACCCACGCTACTGCTAAATTGGCTTAGTAGCAGCGGTTCTTTAGAACATCGCTACTGTTAATTAGTAGTAGCGCTTCTCCTAACCCGCGCTACTACTATTATTTAGTATTTTATTTCTTTTCTATTTCATGTTGTATTTATTCATACACCTTTACACAAGTTTTCATACAACAGGAATTTAGAGATTGTTTTTACATCATAATGAGTTATTACATCATGGGGTGAAAGAACCGTGGACTAGTTTCAAGTGGATGTCCATCCACTTGAAACTAATCCACGGTTCTTTCACCCAATGATATAATAATATCATCATCATCATCATATCATTAACAACTTAGCATCATAATACATCATAATACCTCGATCGTCGTGGCACCAGCTACACTCCCCCGGGAGACCGTCGTCGTCCGAGTACGACATTTCCTACAATCATAATTCAAAGATTAAACTTGTACATATTCTAGCACAAGTCATGTCAGAATTCACGACAAAATCCGGCATGACCTTTGCTAAAAAAGGACATATCGAGCGCCTGAAATTTGCCAGAACGGAAATTAATCAACACTCCGACAAAACATAGGCCACTCGGAGATGTAAACTGAACATGAACGGCCACTTGGGCTACCACATATCCTATTTGAGCAACAACACAAGATATACAAGGATATTTGGCTGGTCTCACCTCGATGTCGGAGGGGGTACGTCGGTGACTGGGATGACCGCGGGGATGTCGGAGGGGGTCGGTGACGGGGACGACGGAGGTCACCTGAAACCATATAATTTATCACTAGCAACAAAACATGTTCAACTAGTTTTAGTAATTCAAGTAGTTCTTACTAAATATAAACTTACTATAAATAGAGAAAAACTAGTTCTTTCTAAAAATAAAGTAGTTCAACTAGTTATATTAATTATCTTACTAAAAATAGATTAGTTCTGTTAATTCAACTAGTTCAACTAGTTTATTAATTTACTTACTAAACTAGTTCAACTACAACTAAAGTAGTTCAACTACCACTACTACTACTAAAAATCTAGTACTAACTAAGCTAAATTAACATATACTACTACTAAATTAACATCTAGTACTAGCTAACCCTAAATTAACATCTACTACTACTAAATCTAGTACTAACTAGTGGCAGGGGGTGGGGGGCGACGGAGAGGTAGCTAGGGGCGGCGAGGTCGAGGGCGGTGGGAGGAGGGCTGCCGGCGGAGGAGGGAGGAGGGGCGGCCGCAGGCGGAGGGAGGAGGGCGGCGGCGGAGGAGGGAGGGGCGGCCGCAGGCGGAGGGAGGATGTGCGAGGAGGATGGAGGAGGGACGGAAGGAGGGGAGTACCTCAGCGGCGGACGAACGAAGGCGGCGGCGGCGGCGGGGACGGACGACGACGGTTGACGCGGGCGAGAGTGAGAGTGTGAGTGAGAAGGGGCCGGTCCCGTGGGGATAAGGTAGGGATAGTTGTAGCGCGTTTGACAAAACGCGCTACAGCTAACCTAAGTACCAGTAGCGCTCTACAGTATAGTGCGCTACTGCTATAGCTAGCGGGGGGGGGGGGGGGGGGGGGGCAAGGTCATGGCAACTATAGCAGTAGCGCCGTAGGCCACAAACGCGCTACTGCTACTTCCAAGTCAGTAGCGTGTTTGGCAGACACGCGCTGGTGCTAAGTAGCAGTAGCGTGGTATTTTGAAGAGTGCTGCAGGTAAGATTCTGTGTATAGGCTTTTCCCTAGTAGTGTTTGTGCTAGCCTTCTGAAGGCAAACTTGTCTAACTTATGTCTGTACTCAGATATTGTTGCTTCCGCTGACTCTTGTGTATTCAAGCTTATGTATTCGAGCCCTCGAGGCCCCTGGCTTGTAATATAAAGCTTGTATTATTTTAATTTGTGTCTAGAGTTGTGTTGTGATATCTTCCCGTGAGTCCTTGATCTTGATCGTACACATTTGCGTGTATGATTAGTGTACGATTGAATCGAGGGCATCACAGAGGACCCCGCGACACACACGCACACACACAGAGAAAAACACACGCACGCACGCACCCACCCACCCACCCACACACAAACATACACACACACATGCACACACACACCCACCCAACCACCCACACACACAAACTTACACACACACACACTAAGACTCCATCTCTCTCTCTCTTTCTCTCTCTCTCACACACACACACACACACACACGCCGTGCACCCACCCACCCACCCACCGACACACACACACACACACACACACACACACACACACACACACACACACTAAGACTCCATCTCACACACACATGCTCAGAGGAGCACTTGTTCCTACCACCCTTCATCCAACCTTACCCGTATGATAAACAATCACCTTAATTTACTTGTATAACATGGAAAAATTCCACTTTACTTTAGTAGTTAGCAAACTTATCATCTCTACCCTTATAAAAAACGAGTTGGCGATAATGGTTTGCCTGCCATCTTGTAATATAGACCATCCGATCTATATCTTATAGATAGGAAGCAAACTATGATAATTTTACAAAAGATACATGCACCTCTCTCCACATCCTTATCTCCCACAACCTCATTGCTAAGCACTTAAAAAAGGAAGTCTCTGGAGCAATCTAGCATGATGGCCGCTGCCGCCTGCCGGCGCCGTCCATCCCCATGCCTCCGCCCAGTCCGACCACTAGTCACCACCATGCTCCACTCCTCCTCACCTTATCTCTCATCTTTCATTTTTTTCAATGACATTCTCGAGATACCAGTTTTCCGATAAAATTCTCGAGATATCATTATTTTTTACACATGGGATTACTCCTGCATGGGTCAATCACAATAGGTGTTTTGTAAAAAAATGCATATTGATGTTCCGTGCAGTGCATGAGCATCTTGCTTGTAATTATATAACGCAAATCACGAGCAGGAAGTGACATTGTTTTTACACAACCACGTTAACAGGGCCACGTAAATAACTAGCTAAAGTATAATACCATTATATTTATATCCCAATGCAAAAGGTTGAGTACATTTCCGAAGAGTAGAGTCGCACACACGCACTTTGTCTCTCAGAATCATTCTCTCTCTCTCTCTCTCTCACACACACACACACACACACACAAACACACACACACTCACACACACACCAGCTATATGACACCCACTTAAGCAGACACATATGTTACAATTTGTGCATCCACGGGTACACGTGATGCTGTGCATTTATTTAAGCCGGATGACGAACCCAAACAATATCTGCATTCATTCCCCTCCCGCCGCCTCTTCTCTGGTCGCCGTCGCCCAGTAGCCATGGCCCGGCCCAAGGTAACAACATACGCAATACTCCCGCCGGAGCGGCGCTTTAATCTGAAAATTTTAGTGGCCATGCATGCATCTTTTTGTGCTAGCACTCCTATATAAGGGTTGACCGGTCGCTTCCCGCAGACGTGCGCGGGCAGTGGAGGAGGAAGGAGAAGGGAAGCGGGTTGTGGAGTAACGATTTTTACCACAATTTCTTAGGAAACTGAGTGCTATAATTGAGTAGTTTTGCAAACTACCAGTATTACACCTAAAACGGTTGAAAACCAATACTCCCTTGCCAGTGCGCGCTTCCCGCATGAAATGGCCAGCGTCGCCCTGGAGCGTCTGTGCCCCATTAATGCCTGGCCAGAGCGGAGGCGGCCTCTCACTTGCGTTGGCTTTCAAGCAGCGCGACGGCCGAGAGAGCGCCACTTCGCGGTGCACGCAACTGCTCTGTGTCGAGGCTGGCCATAGGCCCTGTTTGC
Organism: Triticum timopheevii; assembly: GCA_963921465.1. Lineage (NCBI taxonomy): Eukaryota > Viridiplantae > Streptophyta > Magnoliopsida > Poales > Poaceae > Triticum > Triticum timopheevii. The sequence continues at coordinate 114,545,238 of OY997266.1, read as the reverse complement.
ATCCATGGGTTAGAGTTAGTTTGAGCTAGTTGGGGATCAAATAGCCCTAAAGTACCCAAGAATGAGGGTCAAATTGGAGCAAGTTGCACCGAACCCATTCACGGCATGGCACGCCTGTCTTGTTCTGTCCGTCGGTCAAAGCGCTTCCTCTTCTTGGCATAACAATAGAGTACAGTACTATTTTTTTAGAATGCTCTTGGCATGTCGCTAACATGTGATGAGTTAACCGACCTCAATAGATGGCAAGAACACTAGCCCGTCGCACTTTGAGAGAGACGAGGAGGGAGAAGCGATACGGGCTGATGACACTACTAGGAAAAGGGCTATAGATGGGATGGGTTCTAATGGCTCACCTGCCAGGTAGTGCGCCACTACTATATACTAATGGCGCACCGTTTGTTGATGCGCCATTAGTGTGGAAGACACTAATGGCGCACCAGACACACGGTGCGCCACTAGTAATAATTTTTTTTCCATACTAATGGCGCATCAGAGCGAAGTGCGCCATTACTATTTAGAACTAGTAATGGCGCACCAGACAGACAGTGCGCCAGTACTGTATTCTTTTTTTTATTCTTTTTTTTGCAAAACTACTAATGGCGCACCTTCTCACAGTGCGCCATTACTAGTTTAAACTAGTAATGGCGCACTTTGACTCGGTGCGCTGTTAGTATATTCTTTTTTACTTTTTTTGCAAAACTACTAATGGCACACCGCCTGCAGGTGCACCATTAGTAACCAGGCATACTAATGGCGCATTTGCAGGTGGTGCGCCATTAGTAACCTGGGACCCCAACAAGATATTTTGGACAGCCACACCTACCCACTCACTTTCCCCACTTCATTCCCTCCACCTCCTTCTCCAAGCTTTCAGCTGCCTCCTCATCCTCACCTCATTTGCACCATAGATTCATCAAAATTAAGTGGTGAAATTACCTTTTTTGATAGGTAAGTAAGGGGAAAGCTATCTTCATGTTGTAGATCCACTTTTTTTCTCTATAGCTCGCTCCAACAACGTGCACATGCACTTTTTGTGGCCTAGCTAGATCTATGTATGTTTGTGATGTTGCATATGTTTGTGGTGTTGCATATATGTTTGTGTTTGCAGGTACCGGTATTTGAAATGCGATAGTTGCCAATATTTTGCCGGAATGTTGATTCATTTTTGTTTCGGCGAGAATTTTGGCACTATGCATTCTTTTTGGTCCTATTTTTAGGGAAGGTCATGCCAAATTTTTTCTTGGTTCTAAAATATCGTGAATAGGTTTTTGAGCTCCGCAAAGGCCGAGATGCTTCAAAAGAACGAGACGGAGATAAGATGTCCGTGTCGAAGATGCAAGCTGAAGAGCCTTATTGCGGACCCGGATTCCGGGCAGGTGCGTGAACCCCTGCTCTTGCGTGGTTTCATGGATGACTATTGGTGGCAAGGTGATGAAGATGACTATGAAGTCGTCCATGGGGGCCAGGCAAGAAATGAGGAAGGGCAACAAGACAACCACCACGGCGAGGGCGGGCGAGAAGACGAAGAATCTCCAGGACATGATCACGACGATGATGATGTACACAGTCATCATGCAGAAGATGTCGTACATGATGATGAGGAAGATCAAGACGAAGGGCATGATCATGAAGATGAAGATGCCGGAGTAGACGATGATGGAGGCTGGGTGCAGGACCCTCATATTCAAGAGCTGCTTCTCAAGCAGACGGATAACACAAGAGCTGCCGCCTGAGAGAAAGCCAAGCTGGATCAACTGGAGATAGACGCGGTTACTCCATTGTATGAAGGATGCAGGCCAAAGGATACCCGCCTGAAAGTAACGCTCATGGCTCTGGGGATGAAGGTAAAACACAAAATGACCGACGCATGCTTCGACGAGAACATGTCATTCTGGCACGAACGTCTTCCCAAGGGGAACAAGTGCCCGACCAGTTTCGAGGAGGCGAAGAAAATCGTGTGTCCTCTGGATTTACCGCACATGAAATACCATGTGTGCGTGAACAATTGCATCATTTATCGGGACGAGCACGTGGAGTCTACCATATGTCCGGTGTGCGGCGTCACTCGATACAAGAAGAGGAAGAAAGCTCCTCAAAAATCCGTGTGGTACTTTCCGATCACTCCTCATCTGCAGCGGTATTTTGCGGACCCTAAGGTAGCAAAGCTCCTGCGTTGGCACGCGGATAGGGAGGAGAAGAAGCGGGAAGATGATGGAAATGATCCGGAGATAAATAAAAAAGAAAAGATGCCGAGTCACCCTAAGGATGCGAGCCAGTGGCAAGCGTTGAACTTCGAATACCTAGAATTTGGGAAGGATCCAAGGAACACCGTGCTGGGCGCGAGCATCGATGGAGTCAATCCGTTTGGCAGCCAAAGAAGCACACATAGCACCTGGCCTGTGTTTGTGTGGATGTACAACCTTCCCCCCTGGTTGTGCACGAAGAGGAAGTACATTCACATGAGTATGCTAATTGAAGGGCCGAAACAACCAGGGAACGACATCAATCTGTATCTGGGGCTGCTGAAGGAGGATTAGTCAGGCTGTGGAAAACGCCAACCAATACGTGGGACGCCGTAGAGAAAGAATATTTCCCTATGAGAGCCGCACTGCTCACGACGGTGCACGACTATCTCGGTTACGGATATCTCGCGGGGCAGGTAGTCCACGGATTTTCTGGATGCGTAAGGTGCATGGATGACCACTACTAGGAAAAGGGCTATAGATGGGATGGACACTAATGGCGCACTGTACATGTGGTGCGCCATTACTAAATACTAATGGCGCACCATGTGTTGGTGCGCCATTAGTGTGCTAATACTTATGGCGCACCACATCCCACGGTGCGCCATTAGTAATTTTTTTTTTCAATTTTTTCAAAACTACTAATGGCGCACCGTGGGAGTGGTGCGCCATTACTAGTTGACACTTGTAATGGCGCACCACACCCACCGTGCGCCATTAGTAGTTTTGAAAAAAAAAGTAAAAAAATAATAAAAAAATTGTTAGTAATGGCGCACTTGTGGACAGTGCGCCATTACTAGTTAAAACTAGTAATGGCGCACTGTCCACCGGTGCGCCATTACTAAGTTTTTTTCAATTTTTTTTAAAAAAAATTCAATTTTTTTTACAAAACTAGTAATGGCGCACCGTGGGTGTGGTGCGCCATTACTAGTGTAACTAGAAATGGCGCACCACACCCACGGTGCGCCATTACTAGCCTGGCACAAAAGTTTCCGAATGCACCCCCCCCCCCCCCCCGCACGTGGACCGCCTTTTCAGTTTAAAAATAAATAAAAGAAAATGATGGAAATTGTCGGGGCGCGTATCTATACCTGCGGCCACGAGCACCTATGGGGCACGGGGGGCCCCTTCTAGTCCGGCAAGGGGGGTGGAGGCCGCGCACAGAGCAAATCGAGGTCAAGCGCGCGGGGGAGACGGGCGATTTTTACCCAGCTTCGGAGCTCTCCGGAGAGATAAAACTCCTACTGCTGCTTTGTGTTCGTATTTGATCTTGCTCAAGGGTGCGAGCGTATGGTGGTGTTGCGTGTGTCGAATGGACCGAACCCCTTCTACGTGCGCATGGGCCTCCCTTTTATAGTCTGAAGGGGGTACCAACAGGTGGCAGCGTAGGAAGAGGGGGTAGAAAGGTAAAAACGCAGGTTGGTACAACAGTGACCAACAGTGTCCTCTACCTAACTCTGACGACAGGGGACAAGGGCATTTAATGCCCGTCCGGTCGCCCCAACAGTGCAGAGAAGCGACCGTTAAGTGAGCCACCGGTAGCCACGATGACGTCTCTGTCAGCTCCGCTTGCCACCTCGCCCCGCATGGCTGCGTAGTGCCTCGCCACGTGCCCTTGGGATGGCCCTGCGATGACACGTCGCCGGATGCGCTGGAGTTTGGGTGGTAGCCTTGCCGCGGCCCTTCTCTTGTTGTGCCGACAAGCTTGCCGGCCGTCGGGCCTTGCCGGGACGAGCGGGGCGCCGCGGCAAGTCTTCTGGTGATGCCTTGGTTGGCCTTCCCAGCAAGCTCCTCTTGCCGGGGCCTTTGTTTTCTTGGTTAATACTTTGTTCTTGAATGGCAGTAATAGGAAATGGTGGAGGGTCTTGGAGGGCGCCCGGCAAGCCTTGCCGCGGGGCGCTACGACTGTCCGTGCACAAGTTCGGGTTACTAAGGTGCCCTCCTACTTTAGTACACCGACAGGAGCCCCCGGGCCTGGGCCATGCACGGTGCCGAGCGTTGTTGGGCCAGGCCCAAAACAGTGCACGGGCACGCGTGGCCTGGGTCCACACAGAATCGGACTCCGTGTCCACCGCGTCCTCCCGCAACGGCACGCGTCGATTGCGGCGTCGTGGGAGACGTGGTTAATACTTAATTCCAGGAAATGCGTAACGTTCGCATCCCCTGTTTATAAGCGGAGGGAACGGGGCCGTTCCCCCACTTTCGCCACTTGCGGTTCCTTCCTCCGAAAGCTCCGACGCTCTCCTCCGTCTCCTGAATCGAGAAAAACAGTGCTCCGCCGCCCATCGCCGCCGTCGCCGCCGTCGCTTTCGCCTCCCCCCGCTGCCCCCGCCATGGCTCCGAAGGCCGGGAAGGCTACGAAGGCTGCGAAGGCCGCGAAGGCCGCGAAGTCGGCCGAGGCACTAGAGCTCGAGGCGCTGCGTAAGAGGCAGGTGCTTTTCTCCCCTGAGCTCACCCCGGAGGCGTTGCGGTCGGGGTTCTACCTCTTTTGGTCGACGGAAACGCGGGCGCACCCGCGCACGCCGGTGCTTTCCCCGGAGGCTTCCAAATCGAAGAAGTGCCCCAGAGGGTACTACTTCTTCCCTGTGTTCTTCTATTGCGGGCTCTGCCGACCTTTTTCCGATTTCTTTTGCGACATCATGAATACCTACGGGTTCCATCTGCTTGACTTCACCCCCAATGCCGTTCTGACAATGGCGGTTTTCGCGCACCTTTGTGAGAACTTCATTGGTATCCTCCCCAATGTCACTCTTTTTCGCCATTATTTTTCCCCTCGGGCTGAGAAAGGGGAGCCACTAGCTGGCGGAATCGCCTGGACCTCCCGGATGGGCATGAAGGAGGCGTACTTGACGGGCGAGCTCCGCAGCAAGTGGGGTGAGTGGAGGGCGGAGTGGTGTTGGATCTGCGATGCAGATCCGCCGTCGTTCACCAAGCTGCGCAAGACTCGGGTGGTGCATGGCAATAACTGGAGCGCTCTGTTGCCGGATGACGCCAAGCTGACGATCGCCACCACCTGAATCCTCCGGCTCAGGCACGCTGGACTCACAACCGGGGCGGTCGGCGCGGATTTCCTTCGCCGTCGTATCGCCCCTTTGCAGGCAAGGGGGAGGCCCGCCTGGCTGTTTAGCAGCCCGGCGGATTTCATGAGGCTGCGCCCAGGCCTCAACTTCAACTTCACGGTCCTGGAGCTTGACGCGATGCTGAGGGAGACGTTCAAGCATGATGCCAATCATCCAGAGTGGTTCCAGTTGCCGTAGGGCGTCGTCCCCTTGTGCAACAACTCCCAGCGCGATCGCATCTGCGCAATGATACCCGAGTGCGACTCGCACGGGGTAAGCGCCAACTGGATAGAGCCCGCCGCCGAGGTCGTGCAGCAATTCTTCGATGACCTGTCGGAGGCGGCGGTCCGTTCTGACGAGCAGAAGCTCCTCACCCGTGCCACCACTGCCAATGAGCTGGCGTACATTGCTAGCAGGGCCGAGGAGGCGGCGGCCGCGGGCGAGTTTTTCTTCACGCTGGCGGAGGAGGAAGTAGCTGAGGCGGCAAGCCTTGCCGCCCGGGAAGATCTTGCCGGAGAGGGCGACGGCGAAGGGGAGGCCGCGGTCGGAGCGAACCAGCCTGCCGAGGGCGCGAGCGGCCGGCCGTTTTCGAGCAACTTGCCGCCGATGGAGCCCTCGGCGCAGCCCCTGTTTCATCCGAGAAGGCGTCTCCGTCGAGTTGGAGAGCTGGCAGAGGCGCAGCCCGATCAGCAGCCGCGGCGCCGCGGGACACGCTCTACCACGGCAAGTTTCGTTGCCGCGGGAGGGTCCCAAGCCGCGCCGGCAACTGAGGCGGGGTCTTCCCGGGCCGCCATGCCTGACCCTGCCGCGGCCCTTGGTAAGCGCCAGAGGGAGCCTACCCCTCCGCCACGCCGCGCAGGGAGGGCACCGGAGTTTGACCTCTCCGCGCTGAGCTCTGATGACGACGAAGAGGAAGAGGACGAAGAGGAGTAAGGCTTCCTCCGTACTGTACTCGCCTTTCTCTTGATACTTGTTGTCGTTTGTCTTGTATCTAATCTGTTTTTCTCTCTAAACTCCTGTTCTGTCTCAGGACTTTGGCGGAGAGAGCGGCGAAGAGGGCCAGGGTCCCTGTAGTTGAGGACGATCCTGCTGTGGTGGCGGAAGATACGTCCGAGACGACCTTGACGGACCCGGTCCCTTCCCCTCGCAGCAGCTCCCAGCACAGCCCCCAGCGTAAGTGCCTCGATCCACTCCCTGTCGTGGGGCGTGCATGGTCGCTTCGTCTTCTGCCAATATCTTGATTATTGGCTCTTTTGTATACAGGAGAAGAACAGGCCCACCAGGAGCAGTCGGAGGCCGACCCGGAGGTGTCGTCGGCCTCGACTACACCACCAAGGGCCGATTCCCCGATATGGGAGCCATCTCCGGCAAGGAAGGGTCTCCGGCAAGGGGTGGGACCAGTGAGCCCCCGGAGGTGGAGCCCACGATCATAGAGCCCAGCACAGGTGACCCTCCTTGTCGGGGACTCTCCCTCGGGTCCTGGTCCTGCTGATCTCCCTTTTCCTTCTTTTCAGTATTTGCTTGACTGTCCCTTCCTTTCCCTGCCTTCAGATCCTCCCCTTGGGGACCCGATGGAGGCTGAGGCCGCCGGCGAGGAGGACGGGCGCGGCAATACTGGGGATGCCGCCGCCGCTGAGGAAGGGGCCGGCGCGGAGGAGCCCGCCGGCGAAGAGGCCGCCGAGGCCGCTGGCACAGGGGCTGGAGACGGGTCCGGCGACCGTACCGACGACCCGGAGGACGCAGGGGCGCAAGGCGCTGCACTGACTGCCGACCCCTCCGCCGCTGATGCAGCGCCGGGCTCCGAGGAGCCCCAGCCCGGCGCATACTTGAAAGCCGGCGAGGGCGTATATATCAAGCTCCCCTGGGCATCGAGCTCCAGGGCACCGGTTGAAGGAGAGGAGTTTGACGGGGAGGTACTTGCCTCTGCTGGGCTGGCGGTGGTCGACAGGCCAAGCAGCAGCAGTGGCGAGTCCGAGGAGGAGCAGCTGCTCCGAAAGCTGGTGTCACTCTACCGCATCCGGCAAGCGAAGCTTGAGTCCCGAGAAGCGCTTGTCGCGCAGGCGGGAGTTGACATAGAAAAACATGCGCAAGAACTCAAGAGCCGCAACCAGGAGGCCCTCCAGTCCATTGCCGAGGAGAGGGCGCAGCTCGACGAAGCGAAGAAGGCGTTCATCCTGGAGAAGGCTCAAGCCGAGGAGCAGCAGAGGCTCACCGCCGAGGAGCTATCCAAGCGGGACGGCGAGCTGATACAGAGGAAGGCGCACTTGGACAGCCATGACGAGGAGCTCGCCGTCTGGGAACAATCACTTGGCGGGGCACTCAAGGAGGCGAAGGACGCCGCCGCGGCCGCCGAAGCCGCCAAGAAGGAGTTGGAGGAGAAGGTGACGCAGCTGGAGGCGGACGCGACAAGGAAGAACGAAGAGCTTGCCGCACTCCAGCGCGATCACGAGAAGGATGCGCGCGCTCACGGCGATCTGCAAGTCCAGCTCTCCGAGAAGATCAAGGAGCTGAACGCCGCCAAGGACTCGAGCGCTGATCTGGAGCTGAAATTGGCCACCTTGACGGAGACGCTGGACGCCACCAAGAAGCGAGAAGATATCCTGAGGAAAGACCTCAAGGGCAACGAGGAGCTGCTGGCGAGGGCCGCCGAGACCCAGAACACCTTCAAGACCACGGTGGAGCTCCGGACGGAAGGCCTCGTCAGGATCGCCGCGCTCATCGACGAGGAGTTGGCGGAGCTGAACTTGACGGGCTTCGGGTACTCCACTGAGGAGAATGTCCAGCCCAGCGCCAAGCTCACGCTCTTCTTCAAGGATGTGGTGACGGCTCTCCGGCAGCTCCGAGAAAGGATCCCGAAGCAGCTGGCCGACGAGTCGTGCGCGATCTGCGCCGGGGTCTTGGAGAAGGTGTTGGTGAAGGTCCTCTTCCGCAACCCGGGCATCGACCTCTCCCGCGTCACCAAGAAGCTGCCGGAGGGCGCTGATGTTGAAGAACTCAAGGCCATCGTTGCACCCATCGTGGACAAGGTGAACGAGGTCAGGAGGGTCGACGACGGGCGCGCGGATTAGGCCGCCCTTCTTCTCCTGTTTTCTTGCTGCTGCTGTTTTGGTTAGGAGAACAACTTAATCAGTGCCACAATAAGTCATTCTTGTAATATAACTCTGCTCTGGATACTGCTCGCTATGTTATTCCCTTTACTTTGTTGCGTTCCTTGTATGCTTTTTACCCTACGCTTCGAGGGACCTTGCCGGCGCAAGCACACTCGCTGAGTGCGGGACATCAGCGGCCCGCTCGCGGTGCTGCTTCCGGCAAGAAACCTTGTCGGGCCAGTTGCGGCGTGCCTGGACCACTGAGCGGACTCGAAAACGAATCCAGGGCGCAACTGAACCGCGAGTCGATTCCTCCGCGCACAGGTTTTCCATACAAGGCACGACCGTTCAAGGGGTATAACTTGAAAAAAATGACTAGGCTCAAACTTTGGCTACTTAGCTTTTTGTCTTCTTCCCCCCGGCAAGGCCAGTTTCCTTTGAACGACGCGCAGTCCAGACTTTTATCTTCTCTCCTCCTTCCCCCCGGGTGAACTTGTGGGCGGAGGAACGTTCTCTTTGATGAGAAAGAAGAGAAAATAATGACATGGGACCCTGAAGTCCTTCATTGCTTACCGGGGGCTAGTGCTGCACAAGGTGTCAGATATATATGCAAGGAAAATAGAAATGCACTGAATTTGACAAGATGTGCAGGGCACATAGACTTTTATTTACGCACGGGAGCTGCGCCCGGCTTTGTACAAAGTGTTACATGCGACAGCGCCAAGGCTTGTACAAAAGGTGGTTGTCGGAACGGGTCCGGCAACCGCGCCTTACGGATAAAACTTGCGAAGATGTTCTATGTTCCAGGAGTTGCTCACCGGAATGCCATCTTCGGTCTCAAGGCGGACAGCGCCAGGCCTGGTGACTCGTTTCACCCGATAAGGGCCTTCCCACTTTGGCGTCAACTTGTTTGAATTCTTGGCGGATTGAACGTGCCGAAGAACAAGGTCGCCTTCCTCGAAGCTTCTGGCGTTAACTTTGCGACTATGATAGCGGCGCAAAGCTTGCTGGTAGTGAGCAGCTCACACAGCAGCCTGAAGACGATCCTCCTCGAGGAGCAGCGCGCCATCTTGGCGCAGCTGCTCTTGCTCAAGCTCATCATTAGCGAGCACTCGTGGCTATCCGTATACGAGTTCTGTGGGGATAACTGCTTCCGCTCCATAGACAAGAGCGAAAGGCGTCTGGCCGGTGGCTCGATTTGGCGTCGTCCTGATTGACCAAAGAACTGCCAGCAACTGCTCGATCCAATTCTTGCCGCACTTGTGTAGTCTGTCGAAAGTTCTGGTCTTGAGCCCGCGCAGTACTTCAGCGTTCGCCCTCTCCGCTTGACCGTTGCTTCTCGGGTGAGCAACAGAAGCGAAGTAGATCTTGGTACCAAGATCTTGGACGTACTGCATGAAGGTGTGGCTCGTAAACTGTGTGCCGTTTGTCGGTGATGATCCTGTTAGGGATCCCGAAACGGCAAACAATCGACCTGAAGAACTTGACTGCTGACTGTGCCGTCACCTTGCTCACTGGTTCCACTTCAGGCCACTTTGTGAACTTGTCGACTGCAACGTACAAGTACTCAAAGCCCCCGACAGCTCAGGGGAAGGGGCCGAGGATGTCGAGCCCCCAGACCGAAAATGGCCAAGACAAAGAGATTGTTTGGAGAGCTTGAGCTGGTTGATGAATCTGTTTGGAATGGAACTGGCACGCTTCACACTTGGTTACTTGTGCAGTTGCATCCTGGAGGGCTGTCGGCCAGAAGAAGCCTTGCCGGAAAGCCTTGCCGGCAAGTGTACTTGCGCCAATGTGGTGACCACATATGCCTCCATGTATCTCCGCCAACAGCTCTTGTCCTTCTTCCCGGGAAATGCACTTCAATTTCACTCCGTTGAATCTTCTTCTATACAGTATGTCATCGACAAACTGGTACATACTCGATTGTCGGGCTACTTTCTCCGCTTCTTCTTGCCCCTCGGGAAGTTCTCCTGTTTGAAGGAAATGGAATATCGGCTGTGCCCAGGTCGGAGCCTGTGGCTCGACAACGAGGACTAAAGGCACAAAGGCTGCTGTGGGGACATCCGCTTCGATGGCAAGGATCTGGGACCCTGTCGGAGCGTGATGTTCCCCGGCAAGTGTGTCTGGACACAGCTTGTCGGGAGTGCCTGCCTCAACGACGCGAGCCCTGGGGCTTGTCGGAGGAGACTGCTCCCCAGCTCTTTCTGTGTTGAGCCTGGGAACCTTCTTGGCGGCGGCTTCTGGAAGCCCTGCCGGGAAGTGGTCGCCAGCAGGCAATTTCCTCTTTTTACTCTGTCCAATCGATGGCGTGACAGATGGTTGAGCCAGCTTGAGCACAAAAATCCCTGGTTCCACAGGCAATTTGAGTGCGGCACATTTGGATAGGCTATTTACAATGTCATTCTGAGCCCTCGGAATATGCTCCATTTGCAGGCCATCAAAATGTTCCTCTAGCTTCCTCACTTCATCAATGTATGCTTCCATCAGCGGACTTTGGTAATCTTTGTTGACTTGGCGGACGACAAGCTGTGAGTCACCCCTGATAATAAGCTTCTTAATCCCAAGCTCTGCCGCTATCATGAGTCCGGCAAGCAAGCCTTCATATTCCGCAGTATTGTTTGTTGCCTGCTCCTTGGGAAAGTGCATTTGGACCACATACTTGAGGTGCTCTCCGGTGGGGGCGACGAGTAGCACGCCCGCACCGGCGCCTTGTAGTGAGAAGGCACCGTCGAAGTACATGATCCATTCTTTGCTGACTTCCTTGACCGGGATGCTCCTCTCCAGAGTTTCTTCATCCGGTGTTGGCGTCCATTCCGCTATAAATTCTGCCAAAGCCCGGCTCTGAATAGTCGAGGTGCTTTCAAACTTGAGGCCAAAGCTTGACAATTCCAGTGCCCACTCGACGATCCTACCTGTTGCTTCTGGATTTTGTAGTATCCTCTTCAGCGGAAAGCGAGTGACAACCGTGATCTCATGTGCTTGAAAATAATGGCGCAGCTTTCTCGAGGCCATGAGTAGGCCAAAAAGCAACTTCTACACACCAGAGTATCTTGATCTGGCCCCCTGCAAAAGGGAACTGACAAAGTAAACTGGGCGCTGCACCTTCTTCTTCGATGTTTCTTCTGGCAACTGTACGGATCCACCCTTGGCGGAGCCAGTACTCGTCAGATCAGGACTTGCCGGGCCAGAGCTTGTCGAAGAAGCCCCCTGCTTGTCGCTGGGCTCGCTTGCCGCGGCTGTTGGCTTGTCGTCTGCCTCCCTCTCCGCCACCAACGCAGCACTAACCACTTGATTGGTTGCCGCCAGGTACAGCAGCAACTTCTCTTGTGATTTAGGTGCGACAAGTGTTGGAGTGGAGGACAAATATTTCTTCAAGTCCTGCAGCGCAGCCTCCGCTTCCGGAGTCCATTTCATGGGACCTGCCTTTTTCAAGATTCTGAAAAATGGCAAGGTGCGTTCAGCAGACTTGGAAATGAATCTACTGAGAGCGGCGACGCAGCCGGCAAGCTTTCACACGTCCTTGACTCGCTTTCGCACTTCAATTTGCTCAATGGCCTTAATCTTGTCGGGATTGGCTTCAATCCCCCTCTGAGACACGAAGAACCCGAGAAGCTTGCCGGAAGGGACTCCGAACACACACTTCTCGGGGTTCAACTTGAGATTGACCTTGCGCAGATTTGCAAAAGTCTCATCCAAATCCTGGATCAGAGTCTCTTTGTCTTTGCTCTTGACCACTATGTCATGCATGTAAGCTTCTACATTCCTGTGCAACTGTGACTCAAAAGCATGGCTGACTACTCTTGCGAATGTTGAACCGGCATTCTTCAGTCCGAAAGGCATCCGTACGAAGCAGTACGTGCCACATGGAGTGATGAATGCGGTTTTCTCTTCATCCTCTTCTACCATCAAGATCTGATGATATCCTGAGTATGCATCAAGGAACGAAAGCAGATCACATCCTGCTATGGAGTCAACAATCTGGTCGATGCGCGGCAAGGGGAATGGATCCTTGGGACAGGCTTTATTAACGTCAGTGAAGTCAATGCAAAGCCTCCACTTCCCGTTCGCCTTGCGCACCACGTCGGATGGAGTACTCCTCGGACCAATCCTGCTGCTTCCAACTTCCTGATCTCCTCTGCTATGAACTCTTGACGCTCTACCGCTTGCTTCCTGACTCTTTGCTTGACAGGCCGCGCGTGAGGGCATACGGCAAGGTGGGGCTCGATTATTTCCCTGGGACCACCGGGGATGTCAGATGGTTGCCACGCAAACACATCGACATTCGCCCGCAGGAAAGCAACGAGCGCGCTTTCCTATTTAGGATCAAGCGTGGCACTGATGGTGAAGGTACCACCAGTGCCGTCCTCCTTGGCGGCCACCTTCTTGGTCTCTGGTGAAGCTACCTTCGCCTTCTTGAACTTGCCGGTGGAGCTCGATGGTGCGTCCTCGACGGCAGCGCAGCACTCTGGGGAGGTGCGCTTGCCGGAGTGGGCATCAGAGCTGCTCTTGTCGGACTTGACTTTCTTCTTCCCCCGGGGAGCTTCAGCGGCAAGTGGCTCGCGCTCTGCTGCGGCTGCTGCTTCCCGGTAGATCTTGTCGGCGCAGATGAGTGCATCCCTCTTGTCACCTTGGACAGAAATGACACTCATCGGGCCAGGCATCTTGAGCACATTGTATGCGTAGTGAGAGGCCGCCATGAACTTGGCGAGCGCGGGTCGGCCGAGTATCCCATTGTAGGGTAATGGGATATCAGCCATGTCGAATGTGACCCTCTCGGTCCTGAAGTTCAGTTCGCTGCCAAACGTCACTGGTAACGTGATCTTCCCCTTTGGCTTGCTCCTTCCCGGATTTATCCCTTGAAAGGTACCAGTCTCTTCGAGCTCGCTGTCGGGGATCTGGAGCTTCTTGAGCACTGTGGAGGAAATCAGGTTCAGGCCGGCCCCGCCGTCAACCAGCATCTTCGTGACCTTGAGGTTGCGGATTGTTGGTGAGACCAACATCGGCAAGCACCCGACCGCAGTGATGCGATCAGGGTGGTCCTCAACATCGAAGATGATGGGCGTGCTGGACCACTTCAGAGGCTTGCGCGCCTCGACGGACGGCTCCGCTGCCTTCACTTCTCGCACCCACTGCTTGAGTTGGCGGTGCGAGGTGTGCAGAGAGGCGCCGCCGTCGATGCACAACACCTTTGTCGCCTTCTGAAACTCTCGGTCATCGGTCTCATCTTCCTCCATCTCATCATCCTCATCCTCATCTTCGTCCTTGTCGCGGCCGCGGGGAGGCCTATCTCCTTGCCGCGGCTTGGCCTTGCCGCGGTTCCCTTCCCAGGCGGGAAGCTTCTTGCCGGATCCTCCGCCTCCTCCCAAGGCTCTCTCCTTATCGCGGCGCTCGTACTCGGCTTTCTGTAGCTCCGCCATCTGCTCGACTTTCTTGCAGGTTTGGAGATCGTGGCCCTTGGTGCGGTGGATCTTGCAATACCGCTTGCCGGAACCATCCTGCTTGTCGGCGGCTACCACGTCCTCGCCGGAGTCATCGGCTTTGGCCTTGTCGGAGCCGCCTCCGTTGCCGGAATGCTCAACAGCTAGCACATCCTTAGCCTTTCTCTTCCTGTTGTTCCGCCTCCGGTTCTTCCTTGCCGGGCCGGCATCCTCACTGTCAGACCCTTCTGCTCCTGCAACCTCTCCGGGGATTTTTCTCCCTTCCTCAGCCCGTGCGCACTTGTCGGCCAGAGCGTAGAGCTCGCTGACGTCTCTGATCTTGCACATCGCCATCTCCTCCCTCATCCTGCGGTTACGCACATTCTGATGAAACGCGCTGATAACTGCGGCAGGGTGGACGTCTGGGATGTTGCGCTGCACCTGGCTGAATCTCTGTATGTACTTGCGCAGGGGCTCCCGGTCCTTCTGGACGAGCAAGTGGAGGTCACTCTCCTGTCCAGGAGGCTTGTGGCCACCCGTGAAGGCGCCGACAAACTGATGACACAGGTCCGCCCATGAAGAAATGGAGCCGTCCGGCAAGTGCATGAGCCAAGATCTGACGTTAGGTTTGAGCACCAGCAGGAAGTAGTTGGCGAGGATCTTCTCGTCGCGCCCTCCGGCAACCTGCACTGCGATGGTGTAGATGCTGAGGAACTCCGACGGATGTATCCTGCCATCGTACTTCTCGGGCACGTCCGTCTGGAAGTTCTTGGTTTTGGGCCACTGGAATTGCCGCAGCTCGCGGGTGAACGCAGGGCAACCTGCCGCGTACGGCAAGTCGCCTGGCTCCCCTAGTGCATGCATGTCGACAGTGGGCCCAGCATGCTGGTCAGATTGACGTCGCGTTTCCCTTCTGCGCTCGATGCGAGTGTGTGCGTCTTCGTGCCGCCGTTCTTGGAGAACGTGGCGTTGATCGCGTCGGGTTCGCGGGTCCGACGACGCGGTGGAGTCGCCGTCGGGGTTGGTCCGGCGAGCCAGCGATCTTGGCCTTCGGGGCTGGGAGTGCACAGAGGTGGCACCCCCAGCGGTCTTCTCGGCGTCGGCTTGCGCCTGGGTGCCTTGCTGGGGCCTCGATGCGCTCGGTTGCCGGTGCTTGTCGCCGTTGGCGAAGCCGATGAGGCTGTATATGGTCATCCTCCAGTCGTCGATCTTGTGCGGCGCCGGAGGGTAGTCTAGAAGCAGCTGGGCTCGGGCCAGCGCTTCCTTTGCTGTCTTGGGTGGCGGTGGTGACGAGCGGCGCGAGGAGCGGGATGTGCTCGGACTCCCAACTGGGTTGGGAGGTGCAACACCCCGTCCGGGCGACCATACCTCGCTCGCGCCAGCATGCGGGCGTGCATGCTGACCTCGAATGTCCCGCGACCCACCAGCTTGGCCTTGCTCCAATGCGAGCACGGTGCTAGGAGCACCGAGGCGTTGTTGACCTTGCACCTCCTGGGAAGGGTGCGGTGTCTGCACGGTCACCGACGCTTGCGGGGCCTTGTTTTTGGATCTGGTGATGACGTGAGTCCCACCGTCGGCGCCCGCGCCTCCGCCGGCGCCCACTCCACCGCCCATCTGCTCCGGCGGTGGTGGCGGGATCGATGTAGACAGAGCGGCCACCTCCGAAGGCTTCTTCTTCGGTGGCATGTTGATGATGGCGTTGATGCAGCGCGCGCGGAGACCGGATCGGATGTTCATGACCTCGACGCGCCCCCTACCTGGCGCGCCAAAGATGTCGGGGCGCGTATCTATACCTACAGCCACGAGCACCTATGGGGCACGGGGGGCCCCTTCTAGTCCGGCAAGGAGGGCGGAGGCCGTGCGCAGAGGAGATCGAGGTCGAGCGCGCGGGGGAGACGGGCGATTTTTACCCAGCTTCGGAGCTCTCCGGAGAGATAAAACTCCTACTGCTGCTTTGTGTTCGTATTTGATCTTGCTCAAGGATGCGAGCGTATGGTGGTGTTGCGTGTGTCGAATGGACCGAACCCCTTCTACGTGCGCATGGGCCTCCCTTTTATAGTCTGAAGGGGGTACCAACAGGTGGCAGCGTAGGAAGACGGGGTAGAAAGGTAAAAATGCAGGTTGGTACAACAGTGACCAACAGTGTCCTCTACCTAACTCGGACGGCAGGGGACAAGGGCATTTAATGCCCATCCGGTCGCCCCAACAGTGCAGAGAAGCGACCGTTAAGTGAGCCACCGGTAGCCACGATGGCGTCTCTGTCAGCTCCGCTTGCCAGCTCGCCCCGCATGGCTGCGTAGTGCCTCGCCACGTGCCCTTGGGATGGCCCTGCGATGACACGTCGCCGGATGCGCTGGAGTTTGGGTGGTAGCCTTGCCGCGGCAAGTGCCTTGCCGCGGCCCTTCTCTTGTTGTGCCGGCAAGCTTGCCGGCCGTCGGGCCTTGCCGGGACGCGTGGGGCGCCGCGGCAAGTCTTCTGGTGATGTCTTGGTTGGCCTTCCCGGCAAGCTCCTCTTGTCGGGGCCTTTGTTTTCTTGGTTAATACTTTGTTCTTGAATGGCAGTAATAGGAAATGGTGGAGGGTCTTGGCGGGCGCCCGGCAAGCCTTGCCGCGGGGCGCTACGACTGTCCGTGCACAAGTTCGGGGTACTAAGGTGCCCCCCTACTTTAGTACACCGACAGAAATGTCAAAAAAATAAAAGGAAATAAGTTTCCCATGTGATATGTGGTCTAGTTGTTGGGAAAATTTACAAATATGAATTTCGACTTTATTTGCAAAATCTCTCTGGAAATATGTAAAATGGGCATAACTTTTGCATACGAACATGGATTAAAAAGTTTTGTATACGAAAAGTTACATCCGAATTTAACAAGGGGAACCCCGTTAAACATTTTCAAAATCCCCAAAAACCTAACAGAAAAAAGTTACGGGGCTTTCAAGATCTAGAGGCAAAAAAATTCAAAAAATTTCAAACTTACTAGTGGCGCACCGTGGATGTGGAGCACCGCTAGTAACAGAAAAAAAAATTGGTTTTGAATTTTTTTTGAATTTCTTTTCAGAAAATGATACGTAATATGACCGGGAAGTTGGAAATATTTTTCAAAATTTCATCATAGTCATGAACATGAACAAAGTCCTAGACATCAACAAGGTATAATAGGATTGATATGCTAGATATATCAACAGGTGCCTGTGAAGTGAGCTGTTGCTGGGGTTGGATAGAACTCTGAAGTTAAGCGTGTGCTTGGGCTGGAGTAGTGTGAGGATAGGTGACCTTTCGGGAAGTTTGACCATGGAGTGCGATTTGACCTGAGATTAAGCATATTGACCCGAGATTTGACCTGAGATTAAGCATATTGACCCAAAATTAAGCCATAGTGACCCGAGATTAAGAAAAAACGAAAAAAAAATTCAAAAAAAATTTTGAATTTTTTTTTGAAAAAAATTTATTACTAATGGCGCACTTCTATGTGGTGCGCCATTACTAAGTCAGATAGTAATGGCGCACCTCTAGTCATACTAATGGCGCACTACAGGTGCGCCATTAGTATCTCGCATACTAATGGCGCACCAGTGGTGCGCCATTAGTAAAAAATACTAGTGGCGTGCTATTAATGGCGCACCAGTAGTGCGCCATTAGTAGGCAAAACTGGTGCACCATTAGTAGGCCTTTTTCTAGTACTGGACACAATGTATCGCAAGCTAGATAGAGATCCCGGGTCTTCGAAAACCATGTTCATGGGACATCGACGGTGGCTTCGCGATGATGACCCCTGGAGGAAACGCAAGGATCTGTTCGATGGTGAAACCGAACCCCGAAAACGCCCGTGTACGAGGAGCGGCGAGGAAATAGACGAGCTGTTGAAAAATTGGAAAGACTGCCCACTGCCGGGAAAGAATCAAAAGGCGCCTGAGCCGGGAAAGAAGCAAAAGGCTCCAGAGCCGCTGCTGAAGGTATGGAAAACGAGGTTCGTTTTCTGGGACTTACCGTACTGGAAGATCCACCGTGTGCCTCACAGCCTTGATGTCATGCATATCACGAAGAACGTGTGCGGGAGTCTGCTTGGTACCCTGCTCAACATGCCAGAGAGGACCAAAGATGGGCCGAAAGCAAGGGCTGACTTGAAATCAATGGGCATCAAGCAGGAGCTTCACGCTAATGATGATGATGATGATGATGATGATGATGATGATGATGAGGCGAAGCAGGACACAGAAAGTCGTCGCAAAGGCAAAAAGGCCAAGAAGAACGGAAATGACTACCCTCCCGCGTGCTTCACTCTAAGTCAGGAGGAGATCGAGCAGTTTTTCACCTGCCTCCTAGGAGTAAAACTTCCTTACGGTTACGCGGGGAAGATAAGTAGATACCTAGACCCAGCGAAGCAGAAGTTCAGCGGGATGAAGTCTCACGACTGTCACGTGCTGATGACGCAGATACTTCCACTTGCAATCCGTGGGATCATGGACGCGCACGTCCGTGAAACGCTATTTGGCCTATGCAACTTTTTCGACGTCATCTCTCGGAAGTCGATTGGCGTGAGGCAACTCAGAAGGCTACAGGAAGAGATCGTGGTGATACTATGCGAGCTTGAGATGTACTTCCCGCCCGCATTCTTCGATGTTATGGTGCATCTGCTGGTCCATATCGTGGAGGATATCATCCAACTCAGGCCGACGTTCCTGCACAACATGATGCCGTTCGAAAGGATGAATGATGTCATCAAAGGATACGTTCGCAACATGTCACGTCTAGAGGGAAGTATAGCCAGGGGCTTTCTGACCGAAGAGTGCATCTCCTACTGCACGAATTATCTAGGCATCGAGAACCCCGTTAGTCTGCCCGTCAACAGGCACCTCGGCAGGCTCGCTGGATGGGGTCACCGTGAGGGTCGCCGCGAAATGCATGTAGACTTCGAGGGTCGACTCGCCGACTTTGAAAGAGCAAACCTAGTCGCGCTACAACACATAGACATGGTCGATCCTTGGGTGGTAGAGCACAAAACCTTTATTGAGAAGACGTACAATGACCGAGGCCAACAGAGGACAAACGGAGATATAATCAAAGAGCACAACTCATGTTTCACGCGTTGGTTCAAGCAGAAGCTTCTGTCGTACCCTTTACATGAGGATTCTTCCGCGGAAGAACAACTCATATTCGCCATGTCACAGGGCGCCGAGCACAACCTGATGACCTATGAGGCGTACGATATCAACGGCTACACATTCTACACCGAGAACAAGGACATGAAGAGCGATGGTTATCAGAACTTTGGGGTAACGATGGAATCCTACACCGGCAACGACAAGGACAGATACTACGGAAGGATCGAGGAGATCTGGGAGCTGAGCTATGCTTGAGAGAAGGTCCCGATGTTCCGTGTCAGATGGGCCAAGAGTGTCCTAAAAGAAGATCGGTATTTCACCACCATGGTTATACCCGAAGCCAAATCCAAGACCGCGGGCGCAAACGTCACCGCGAAAAACGAGCCATGGGTACTGGCTTCCCAAGTGGACCAATGCTTCTTCATTACCGACCAGCCAAAGCCCAGTCGTGTTGTCGTGAGGAGAGGCAAAAGGAAGATCATCGGAATGGATGGAGTAGCCAATGAGCAAGACTTCGACAAGTACGGTGACCCGAAGATCGAACATGACGACGACGATGAAGTAGCAGCACACACCACAAGAAGAAGCAGGACCACCCTACCTAAAGGATGTCCGTTCCACAGAAGAACTCCATTTGCGAAAAAGAAGGGCAAGAAGATTGTGAACAGATAGCTAGCTAAGATCGATTGTATTTAAATCGTAGTCTTCATTTCTCGGGCACTTTTTGATATCATGAATATTTTTAAATTTCATGGGCACTTTTTGAATTCATGATTTTTTTTTTCAAATTTGATGATATTTTTTCATATTCAATATGAAAAAATATTGAATATTCATGAGGACACTCGATCTCGATCCCCCTCCCTCTCGATAGCTATCCAATCCCCCTCGCCAGATCCCCCTCACTGCCGAGCACCCCCCGCACCCTCCCCCGCTCCACCACCGCCACCGACACCCCGCACCCTCCCCCACTTTTTGATGATATTTTCAAATAACAAATTTGATGATATTTTCAATTAACAAAAATTGATGATATTTTCAAACAAAAAAAATTGATGATATCTTCTGTTCTAGTCATGAAAATAACAAATTTTATAAAAAAACAAATTATTAGATGCAACAAGAAATAATGAAAAAAAGTTACTAATGGCGCACCCTAGGTGGGTGCGCCATTGCTATCAGAAAAAAAAGTTACTAATGGCGCACCAGAGGTGGGTGCGCCATTGCTATAAGAAAAAAAAACTACTAATGGCGCACCAGAGGGTGGTGCGCCATTGCTATAGTGTCTAGTTGGATACCCCTTCGCCCGATCCCCCTTCCCTCTCCCCCTCGCCAGTTCCCTCTCCCTCGATCCACCGCGCCACTCCTTCCCTCGTCCCTCCCTCCACCACGCCGCCGCCGCCACTGCCCCGACCCACTTGGCCGCAGCCACCCACACGCCCCCGCCGCCTCCCTCTCCCCTTCCTCCCCCTCGAGCCCGCGACCCCCTCGGACGGACGGCAGTGCGAGCCTCCCCACGCTCCTCGACGGACGGGCTCCTCGATGGACGAATGGACGACGAATAGCCTTGTCGGACGCGCTCCTCGATGGCGGCGCGAGCCTTCCCGCGCGGCTGCTGCTCATCGATGGTGGTTAGTCTCTGTCCCTCCCTCCCTCTCTCCCCCGCTGATCCCTATGCCCCCACGCGGCGGCGACCTAGGGTTAGGAGCAGCAGCTCACCGCCGCCGCCCCGTCGTGCCGTTGCTGCTGCTTCTTGATCGGTTTTATTAGTTGGGGAATGCGCGTTAGGTTCTTATTAGTTCTCGTTTCTTCTTGGGTGGTCTCGAAGTGATTTCAGCGAGGTAATTTAGTTCCCGATCCTCGGGTCGATGCCTCTTTTAGCGAATTTGGGGATTTCTTTGTCGGTCTTGGAATGAACAGGTGGGTAATCTGAGCTCGTTTAGCGTTCTGGCTGGTTCTTGGTGGTTCCTTGGCCCTTTGCAACCAATGTGGTTGGGGAGATTAGGCTCTGACATTGTAGGTGGTGTTCATTATGACCAACGGCACCACACCATGTGTGTTCTTTGGTCCTTGAACCATTACATAGTTTCACCTGCATTAATGCCTTTAATTGAACTAATTTGTGAATGCTGAGTTTCCTTTGACTTGTCAAGTTGGGACAGTTTGAGATTCAAAGGTTTCAGTGAGTAGACTGGATATTTTGTGTGTAGTAATGTTTTGGTGCTTATTGCTTTGGATACTTTTTGTGTAGGCTTTGCTGATACTTGTCTTAGGAAAGCTGACACTGCTTTATCTAATTAAGTTCTTCGTGTCTTCCTTTTAATCTTAGAATGGCACAGTCATATGTGTTTGTTAGTTAAATTCAGTCACCATTCTGAATTTTGATAGTACTCTACAAACTGCTTCAAAATTAGTCCACACAAACAAGTGCATTTTTCTAGACCTGCTTGTAAATTATTCCAGTTTGAAACTGAGATCTGCATGTACACCATCTAGTAAAGCTATTTCAGACACAATAAAGTTGCAAAATTCAGATACTTCATAGACATGTGTGTGTTGCTTTTGTTTCTGCTAAACTGTCTATGGTAGATAAACTGAGCGTTGTGGCCATGCTTGATGCAGGAGCTTAAGAACCTGCGGCCGCAACTCTACGCCGCCTTCGAGTACTGCGAGAAGTCCTACCTCAACACCCACCAGAAGTAGATGTGAGTAGCCACCTCAGCTGTTCCTCCTCTCCTCCATTAGAACAGTTGATCAGCGTAAAGTAGTCTGAGTTAGAGAAGTGTTGATCAGTGTTATGAGTGTTGGCCAAAAAGCTCTGTCAGTAGCTAACTGCCTCATGTTCTGCTCTGTGAACTGCTATGTGGTGCTGCTCATGGATGATGGTAGGAATTTATGCAAATATTCAGAGACACAAAATATTGAAGTTGATGTAACTAATTACTTCCGCAAGTGAGAAACATACATTCTATTCTACCTATTTCATACTCAGTGATTGTTGCAGCCAAGAAATGCATAGCCAATGTTAAATGGTCCTATAAATGACAGTACCCTAACAACTATTCTGCTCATGATCTTATTTTTATTTCTTTGATGAAAGTTGGTTCTTTTCTTCCCAAGTTCACAAAAAATCTTTTACATTTCTAGTGGCTGCCAAAAGCATAATATGACTAGGACAAACATAAACTTTGAGGCTGAAAGGAAATCAAGTAATAAACCACATAGGAATAGAAGGTAAACAAACTATGCTAGTTGAGAATGTACCTCAGGAGTCGATCAGAAGTGCGGCGTCTCAATATTCCCTGGAAACCCATGTTGGCTAGGATAATTTTCTTTCATTACCTTATTTACACCAAGTTTTAGTTAAACAATGATACTTGAATAATTTTGTGCTACTTCTGTTATGGTTTTGTGGACATTATTTGACCTTATGGTAACTAGTTGGGGTCAGGTTTTGGGGTTTTGATTATTGGTATGAAGTACTGACAGAGGATCTTATTCACACCAAGTTTTAGTTAAACACTGGTACTTGAATGATTTTGTGCTACTTCTGTTGTGGTTTTGTGGATAGTATTTGAACTTAATGGTAACTAGTTGGTTATGAAAGCATGATACTGCTATAACTTTAGTAGTAAGCAGAATAGATCGTGCTACAGTAGCTCTAGGCAGAGAATGGCATGTTAATACCATAGAGGTACCCAAATATGTAGGTGTAGTTTGTGTTTTTATTTTTTCACACTGTCGCTGTATTGCTCAATTAGACAATTAGTCTTAATGAAGAAGAAGAATAAAGCTGCTGCTGCTGCTGTTATGCCTGTATTCACTACTGCTGCTGTTGTACTTGTGATCATGTTGTACTTGTGATGATGCTACTTGTGATCTTCTGAAATGACCCATTGGGGACTTCATTACGCGGGGATAATGATTTTGCAGGTACCCCGAGAGGCCCTCGAGTTTGCCGGAATGTCGATTAACTTCCGTTCTGGCAAATTCGGGTACTCCATATGTCCTATTCTCAGCAAAGGTCATGCTGAAATTTTCCGTGAATTTTAGCATGGCTTTGCTAAAAATAGGACACATGGGGTACTTGCGACTAATGCATGGGCCGGGATATCTTAGTAGTTAGTTAAGTAGGATCAACTGCCCCGCCATTCTTGCTGCATTAAACCATAGGTGGCAATAGAGCCAAGTAATTAGGCCCAACTTAGAATTCTCCTTAGCATCGATAAACCCTAGATGATAAACCCAACATAGGTGGCAATAGAGCCAAGTGATTAGTGCCAAGTGATTAGGCCCAACCTAGGGTGCCTCAGCATCGATAAACCCTAAATGATGAAAACTTAACTTGGCTGCCCCGGATGCCTCGGTGTCGATGAGAACCTAAATGATGTACGCTTAGGCTTTTAGGGTGCCTCGGCATCGACAAACCCTAAATGATAAAAGCTTAGCTTTTAGGATGCCTCGGTGTCGACAAACCCTAAATGATGAGACCATGATCTTGTTCCTTGACAATAAGCAACTTTTTGACCAAACTGTTTTCCTATTTAGAGCGAAACATGGCCAACCACGATGAGGCCGGCGGTTCGGGCAGCAAGCAATTCTGGGAGCTGTCCCAGGAGATGGAGAAACAACCTCACTTCTATGAGGACGCCGCGGAAGACACCGATCGTGACTACACAACCCCTAGTGGCGTCGGGGATGACACCACTGATGGTGCCGCCGAGGATGCCACCACTGATGATGGCGGCGCACACACAGATGGCAGCCAACCGAAGAAGCAAAGGAAGGACCGGCGCCCGAATGCGCTCCGCACCCTCAAGGAGGAATTCACTCAAGTGGACTCCGATGGGCATCCAACGGAGCCCAAACATATAGTCAAGGGGTACTCGTTTCAGCTCGGGTGCATTCTCCGGAGCACCGTCTCGATCAACACCGATAACCTTAGGCATAAGGACCACGGGAATTTGTGCAACCTCCTCTTCACGAAGCTGCACAAACGATAAAAGTTCCCCGCCGAATTTGAAAACACACGCCTCTCAGGGAATAAAGTGAACAGTGCCGCTCTCACGAGGATGTGGACGGCCCTGTCTACTTGGAGAAGCGCGGTGAAGAGAATGATTGATAAAGGTGATAGTTATGAGAATATCAAGGCGAAATATCCTTTGATGAGCGAAGATGAGTACAAGGAGTTCAAGATCAATTGCGAGAGCAGCGCAACCTCCGAATCAAGTCAGTGGGGGAAAGAAATGTGGGAGTTGAACTTAGGGCAACACAAACTCGGTCCTGGCGGTTACAGAGTGGCGGAGCCTATATGGGACAAGGAGGATGCGGAGCGTGCCGAGCAGGGCCTACCGCCCCGCTTCGAGAAATACAGCAGTGACAAGCAGACCAGGAACTTTGTCAGGGCCCGGTACAAGGAGGACCCGATAACAAAGGAGCTTACCACGGATCCGAAGACCAGGGCGCTTGAGCTTGTTCTTGTAAGGAATACACTCCCGCGTAATTAGCTCCATATGGTTGCACTCTAATTAATCCCCAATATTTCTAAATGGTTCACGTTCCTTTTGTAGGACACTGAAAGCAGTAGCGCAGGGTCATCTCGGAGCTCCCCTTTCAACACCCCTTTAAATAGGGCGTTGAACGTAATGAAAAACAAGGATAAGCTCACTAAGCCGACGTCCGTTGGTCGTGTGGCCGACAAAGGCTTGTCCACAAAATGGGGGTCATACTATACCGTTGGTGTGCGGAAGGAGAAAAAGACCAGCTCGGAAAGCCAGACGTGCAAGGTTGAAGCACTCAAGGCACAAGTGGCGTGGATTCTAGAGCTAGTCCAAGAGCAAGTGGAACAACAACTAGGAACGAAGCTCAACGCCATGGTGCCTACGTTGATTCATGGGCTGACGACGTGGATTGCGGGGCCAACAGGGGCCTCCCCCGGTTCCCAGCTTCACGGCCAGCAACTCGCACAGCGCGCAGGCGGCGCCATTGGTGTCTCCGGCGGTGGCGCCATTGGTGTCTCCGGCGGAGGCGGTATTCGTGTCTCCGGCGCCGGCACGGGCATTGGAGCTTAATGCATCCGGGTGTACGCCGGCCGGCACCTCGCCAGCAAGCGCCCCCCCCCCATCAGTTGCACGCCCGCTGTTGGCGGTGCCTCGACATTAGCCGAGCTCGACGGCATCACGGTAACTAAGCCTCTTGGCCGATGACTTCATCTCCTTGCCTTTGACTGGGCATCCCTGATGCCCTGTACATGTTTTTGCAGGGCACCGCCGACGTTCCTTGCACTCTTTCTGCACTTCGTGGGCACCGAGTTGGTCGATGTCACCAAGGGCAGAATCGTTCAACCGGGAAACCCCATGTTCCACGGTAATCTGATGCCACCCACAGTGTATAGGGTTCATGTGGTTCGGGTGCTGCCAGGCTGCGACGAGCTGTTACCTCCGATTCGACCCGCTGGGGCCGACGAAGAAGATGAGATGACCCTCAGCGCCTGCGTAAACTGGCCCCTGCTTTGGCCGAAGAGCCAGATTTGTTTGGGGGCGGGGGACACCACCCCACAGACAAGACCGCTAGTCATGCCGGCGCCAAGCCATGGCAAGAACGCCGCAACGCTACCGGACCTGCCGGACATCCCTATGCCAGACATCCCTATGGCGCAGGATCCGAACAGCCCTATGGTACTAGATCCGAACGACGACGACAACGACGACTGTACATTTACCAAAGTCGATAAGTACTTTGCCGAACATGGGTACGCTGACGAGTTCTGCGGGCCTCTTTCTCAAGAACCCAACCAAGACGACCGCAATCTAGCTAGTACGGCGGAGAAATCCAATTGCAACAGGTGTCGTCTGGCATTCAGTTCTCAGGAGACGCCTCCAACTCCCGCCTTCACCGAGCCTCAGATAGCTGAGGTGCGAAATATTATCAGCCCCAGCACGCTCAAGAAGGCAGTCTGTGAGCAAAACTCGGTCCCATTACAGGAGATCAAGAAGAAGGGACGGAAACGAAAGACTAACAAGGGCGCCGGTGCGAGCCAGCCAGCACCGAGTTCGATCCGTGCTCAGGACGGGCCACCTTCACCTAAGGATATCTCGAGGAGGGTGCATGTGGTGGGTAGGGCGATGCTACCGCCAAATATGCTCAATGCTGCAACCGGTGCTATGCGGAGTCTGCACAGCAGTGTTCTTTCTTTGGAGAAGCGGCATCTCAGAGAGAATGATGTGGCATACCCGATTTTCGTGGCCAAGGTGCCAGAGGGCAAGGGCTTTGTGGATGGCGACATCGGGTGTACGATCGTCCTGCAGTTTGATGACATCTTTGCTATGTTTAACCTTCATCCGCTGCACTACACCTTCGTTCGACTGTTTTCACTGAGTATGGAGATGCGGATCATTAGAGACAAGACCCCGGACATCGTGATAGCTGACCCCTTCTACATGCGTGCCAAGCACTTGAGCAGCGCTGGGGACCGCCAAGTTGCGAGTTCACACCTCGAAGGCGTCATTCTGGCAAACCCAGATAAGGATAACTTCCTTGTGGCTTACTTTCCCTAGTAAGTCATCCCTTAACCGCCCCGTAACATATGATTTCTTAGATTTCGATCGTTCTTTTTTTCTAACATTCCGTGTTTTGTGCAGTGACACACATTGCACACTCATCCTCTTAAGCCTGAAATATTCCATGGCCACGTATTTTGACCCGAACCATAACTCCAAGATGGACTACACAAATGTCAAGAAAGTTCTTGATGATGTTCTCCCCGGCTACGCCAAATCTGGAGGCACCTTCACCAGGGCAGTTTGTAAGTAAGGCAAGCACATGTTCTCACACAATACGAAGTTCTGCTGCGTCAAGCAGCCGCCTGACGGTCACAAGGATGCCTACTACGCCCTCCATCACATGCGGGCGATCGTAAGGGACCATCATCACCTTCTGCTACCAGTTAATCTCAAAGATTGGGCCACGAACTTGTCGGCAATCCAGGACATGGACCTCAGACAAGAATTCTTTCACATCCAGTCGGAGTTTGCGGACATCATCCATCAAGATGTCCTTCATACCTCGGGGCAGTTTTTCCTCAGATATCAACCATCCAACAATGAGATAGATGGAACGCTACAAATGCAGGGTGACAACGACCCCGATTTCATGACCATCACGACAGACGGCGGATTCATCCACGCTCCTGTCTGATGAGTCGAGTCGAAAGTAGTGATGTGTATTTCTGAAACATTGATTGGCTCATGTTGTAATTAAACTTTAATGAATTCGTATGTCTATTTGGTTTGGACAGTCATTCAACTTAGATGTAATCGATGCTATTTATTAGTAGGACCATGAATCGTGCTATTAATGTCTTGCTTTTCTCTTCCAATCCTTTTGTTGCATACTTACATATTGCTTATGTATTGTCTGTTGTTTGGCTTGTGCATAGAGATGCCGTCGTATGTCGTGTACAAGGGTAAGATTCCCGGAGTCTACGACGACTGGGAGGAGTGTTGGAGACAGGTTCACCATTTTAGCAGTAACAGTTACAAAGGATACACCACTAGGGCGGAGGCCGAATCTAGATACGCCCGCTATCTAGCGGGAGAGAGGAGGGAGCGTTGGAGGAACCGGATGAAGACCAGTTTTATCGCGATGATGCTCATCGTGATGACCACAGCTCTCTTCTATGTGATGGTAGTTTAGATGATCGATATCGAGTTGTAATGTGAAGACAAACTCGATACTCGCGGTCTTGAGACTTGTAATGTTTTATCTTTGTTCGGCCTTTTGAATTCGGAGACTAATATGATGAATTGTATTCGGAGACTAATCTTCTATTGTATTCGATGAATCTGATGTTGTTGTGTGCTGCTGTCTATATTCTATCCAATAATATATTTTGTAACCTGTGCAAAAATCAGAAAAGTAAAAAAACCAAATATTCATACTAATGGCGCATCACCACCAGGTGCGCCATTAGTATGCCAAAGGATACTAATGGTGCATCAACACAGAATGCGCCATTAGTGTGACAAAGCACATGCTTACGTATGGCCCCCTGGGAGGCACACTAATGGCGCATGGTGTTACATACTAATGGCGCACTGCTTGGTGCGCCATTAGTAAAAAATACTAGTGGCGTGGTACTAATGGCGCACTGGTAATGCGCCATTAGTAGGCAAAACCGGTGCACCATTAGTAGGCCTTTTCCTAGTAGTGTGGATTACTAGAGATAGGTGTCGCACGGAAGCCAAGAAATATGATGATAGCGTGGGTTAGCCATGTACTAGTATGATGTAACTACACTGAGATGTCGTGTTTCGTACTCTTCCAGTCCACTGTGGAGATGATTGGTTGATTTTAAATCGCTGAATAATATATAATATGATGAGTGCAGACGCTCCACCACGAGGTTCCTTGCTCCTTCTCGGTCGTCGGGAATATATGTTCTTCCACTCTATTTTTTTACATGAGCTTTGTTCATCCTTTTGCCAACACGCGAGACATCTAGCATCAAGGTGCACGTGTCATGCAAGGATCCGAGACGGACATGTCACTACTAGGGAAAACCTTATACACAGAACTTTAGCAGTAGCGTGGGTCAAAAAAGCACGCTGTTTCTATGTAGCAGTAGCGCGCCTGTGCAAACCGCGCTATAGTTAAAGTTCTAGCGGTAGCGCGCCTTGCTCTAAACACATTACTACTAAAATTCCCACGGCTTAGCTGATAGGCTACACATAGTAGTAGCGGTCCATATTGAACCGCGCTACCGCTACTTCATTTGTAGCAGCACGCTTTATTCTAAACTCGCTACTGCTAAAGGATATAATATTAAATGGAAAGCAAATAAAAAGGTAATTGAAAATGAAAGAAATAGAATAAGGTGAAAGGAAAAAAATAAAATGTGAAGAAAAATAAATGAAAAGAGGGAAAAGAGAAAGGAGTAGCAGTAGTGTGTATACCAGAACGCGTTGTAGCTAACGTAGTAGTAGTACGCTTTCTGGAACGCGCTACTTCTTCTTCTGACTTAACCACGGGGTTCGTCCTTCCAACGGCCACTTCCCCCAAATCCAACTCCTCCGCTCTCGCCGCCGCCGTCCCCGTCGGCCGCCGCGCACTCTCCGCACACCCTCTACGCCTCTCCCGACCCCGGATTCAACGCCGCCCCCGACCCCAATCTCGATGCCGCCCTCCGTCGTGCGCCCGATCCCCGACCCGGACCTCGACGCCGGTTGCCCCTCCCTCGTCGCAGGTACCCAAGGTGAGCATGCCTGCTCCTCCCTCTCCCCTACCTCTGCCTAGGGTTTGTTCATATTTTAGTTGCATCAAATTAGTTAGGGTTCATGTAAGGTTGGAAACGACTGGGATGGGGATGCGGCTCAAATTAGTTAGGGTTCATGTAAGGGTGGAAACGAATCAAATTTCTAAGATGAATCATAAAATGAGTAAAATTTGACCAATTATTTCACTTTTAAGTTGGATAATTGGAATATCCGCTACCACTTTCCACCACTAGGTTCATCAAATTAGATAGTAATTAAGGTAGTAGTTCCTAGGTACTAATTAGTTAGTAAGAACTAGGTACTAATTAGGTACTAGTTTATTTTTATTTATAGTAAGTTTATTTTTAGTAAGAACTAGTTGAATTAATAGTACTAGTTAGTAAGAACTTGTTGTTATTTTTTTAGTTATAAAGCAATTTTCCCGCATCGACGTGGACGATGCCTATCCCACATTCTCGTCGTTGAGTCGGCGAAGGACACCTACGTCTCCAGATGGGCCATGTCCGGGACTGGGCTCCACGAGGGTGGTACTGGGAGGCGCTACCTACCGGGGGGCGCAGGTTGGTGAGGAGCCAGCCTGTCGTTGACCCGAACCTTCTTTCGTGGCGGTCGCGTGGGCCAGCGATGGTCCAGAGGCTCGAGGACCCCGCGGAGGTGGTGCGTCACCGTGTCAGTGAGGAGGACGCGCACGTCCGTCGCTACCTGTTTTCGTTGGATCACAGGTTCTCCAATACCTGGCAGGTTCTCCAGGGATCTCACTGGAGCTATGATCTTGTGATGGTTCCTTCTTTGTGGGTGTCCACCGCCCGCACTGATACCCGTTGTGTGCTCGGGTTTTAGTTGCATTAGTGTTGTTATATGTATGATACAATTTGGGATGTATTAGTGATAATATTTGATGATGTACGGACGCATGAGATGATTTACTTTTGCTTATTGAATGCATGCTAATTTGAGTCCTATAAGATATTTTGAAATGTATATCTTGTGTTGCTCAAATAGGATATGTGCTCACCCAAGTGGCCATTCATGTTTGCAGGTTACACCTCGGAGTGGCCTATTTTTTGCCGGAGTATTGATTCATTTCCATTCAGGCAAATTTCAGGCGCTTGATACGTCCTATTTTAGCAAAGGTCATGGCGGATTTTTCCGTGAATTTTGGCATGACTTGTGCCAAAATATGTAGGAAATATCGAGTGCCCCGGATTTGTGTGTTGAGTATCTTGGTAGTTGTCTTCGATCTATTTTTAATTAATGTTTCAAATATGAACATAGGAAATGTCTGACGACGAAATGGATTTCGGTATTTGCAAATACTGCGAAGACGAGCGCGGCCTGTGCGACATACTCTTCCTCGATGATGATAGGCGCTTCAGCATCAAGCTGGACAAGAACTTCGAAGTGGATATAGTAAGTCGCAACGACAAGTCTTTTTTCGTAATTAAGCATGACATCTGCTTCAACTTATAATTTAAATTTTTTACTATTCTACTAGCGTATCCCTTGCCTTGCAAGAGTTTTTGTATTGGATAAGATAGGTTTCAGTCGTACTATGGAGGTACAGAAAGTTTACTTGAAGACGTAGAATGGTTATTTTTTCCATGCAAAATTATACAACGCAGACGACTACACTTATTTTGCATGCAAAACATGGCGAGCACTATGCAAGACTTATGCATTTGAGCCTGATATGGTTATCACCTTCGATATTTGTCCGGAAGATGATATTGAAGGTAATACCATCATCTAGGTCGATGTGCAGATGCCTCCAGTTATACCATTATGTGAGTTTCTCAACCATATTTATTATGTCTTTGATATTGTTTATTCAAAAATAGTTGACAACTAATTTCTATTGTCAGCTTATTTCAGTTCAAGCAAACATGTCAAGTAGTTGGTAGACAGGACCTACTACTGTCCCGGGGCTGAACTAAACTGTGATGAGCTAAGTCATTATGTTTCATGGCTGAACAAATTTTTCTTCCTGCACTTAGAAATGTTAGTACTGAAAACGTGCGACCAATAGTGTTCGTAATCAACTATGGTCACATCTATTTAGGAAAGATGGTAAGATTTTACTATTTGTCCTCAGTGCATCTTTTCCGTACATTATTTTTTAAGCTAAACTTCATTGCTAAGTATGTTACCATACGATGTTCTTCAACAGAGACTCCCGATGAATGTTGTGTCTCATGGGATCGAGACTAAAGGTACCATGAGCATTGTTAGCTTACGGCCAAGATATCCTACAATGCACTTTAGTGCATTCAAGATTAGCGACGAACTCTTACAAGTACAAGACTGGACCAAATTTGTGATGGAGGAGCGTAGAGAAGTACTAGGGGGCAGCAATCAGAAGCGCAACCCACGATTAGGAGACAGGTTCATCTGCATGCTCCAACTTGATGAAGGAGGAGAGCTACACATGTTTTATGTTATTTTACCTGAGAGAGAGCAGCAGGAGTGATTATCTAGCTAGAAATGAGTTTGAAGATGATGATGTGCTACACTATGACTGATGATTAAATAGCTAGTGTTGGTGGTAATGACTATGATGATTATTATTAGCTAGTGTTAGTGGTGATTAGATAGCTACCGCATCTAGTGTTGGTGGTGATTAGCTAGCTTGGATGAGTTTGAAGATGATTATGTGGTACACTATGACTATGGTGATTAAATAAATACTGTTGGTGGTAATGACTATGATGATGATTAAATAGCTTGTGCTGGCGGATTAGATTCAAGTGGAGGCTCCATGTGGTGCACATCGAAAGTACTACTAGTCCAAACTAGATCAAGTTTGGATTAGTAGTATACTTTTGACATGCACCACATATTGCCTCCACTTGTACCTAATCCACCTTCATTTGACACACTGTTATGAACATAATGATATAAACCTCATAATTGGTATTGTACCAAAATTTGTATAACTGTGTATAAATACACTAAAAAAAGAATACTAGTAGCGGTGGATAGTAAACATGCTGCAACTAGCTGGATTAGCAGCAGCGTGGGAGAGAAGAAGCGTTGCCGCTATGTGTCTTAGCAGTAGCGCGTGTCACACGTGCTACTGCTAAGTAATAGCTGTAGCGCCTTATTAGTAGCGCGGCAGCACGCGCTACTAGTGGGCCTTAAACCCGCGCTACTACTAGGGTTTTCCCTAGTAGTGTGTACCCAGGAGTGGACATACGAACCTAAGTAATGTAGCGCAGTAAGTGAAGTAGAGAGGCAGACACGCGCTACTGCTAAGTAATAGCTGTAGCGCCTTATTAGTAGCGCGGCAGCACGCGCTACTAGTGGGCCTTAAACCCGCGCTACTACTAGGGTTTTCCCTAGTAGTGTGTACCCAGGAGTGGACGTACGAACCTAAGTAATGTAGCGCAGTAAGTGAAGTAGAAAGGCACAAATGGTACGAACATGCGTGGCATATAGGCATTTTTCTCTTACTACGTACCACTAAATGTTGTACGTTCAATGGACGGTGATGTTATGTAGTATGTGCCTAAGTACTCTACTACTACTATATTAATTGGAGGAACATATTACCTTTTATATTTGCTTACGTGTACGCCCCGAGACCTTCCAACTAGACGTGTGTTTCTCTCCGGATCACACTTTGTATCGTTCATACCACTAGTACTACTACGTGTGGTCTCCGACCCAGAAGTGGAAGAAGTGGAGACGCTCTACCACGCTGTTTTTTGTGCTGGGATCTACCACGCTGTTCATGTCCCACTCCTTTCGCTGACATGTGGGACATCTAGCACGTGCCGTGTTTAACAATCTTCGTCGTAAGAGTTGAAACTCTATCATTCATCAGAAATAAAAAATAAATATAAATCAGCAGTGATACTATACCACGCGGTTTCATTGCTCCTCGATATCAGACTGAATACTTCCGTTCGCCAACATGTGGGACGTCGACCATCCTGGTCCACTTTCCATGCATGCAGAACTCCAAGGGAGAGTCACCCCGGTCGTCGCGCCGCAGTAATAATGACTAATGAGCCGTCAAATCATAGGCCCAACCTTTCCCACTGTGAAGTTGGTCGGATAAGGGAACCATCATGACTTTGTTGAATTCTGCTTCTTGAAGAAAACTACTGTACCAGCAGTACTGCTAGCTACGGTAGTTACTCCAACAGAGGCCTCATTTCATTCATAGGATAGGAATTTTATAGGAATACAAAAATCATAGGAAGTGAGATGACATGCATCTCAATTCCTATAGAGAAAGAGATGCCATTTGATGCATAGGATAGGAATTTTTCCATTGAGTCTAGGCTAATGTACTGGTAATTTGCTCTAAAAACTATAGTAGTAACTAGTAGTACTAGTACATGCTCATACTCAGGCACAGACACACACACCAATTACTAGTACTACTACTTCTCACATGCTGGCCAGACACCGTCGTTCTCCTTCCCGGCTTTGTCGGCGACACCCCACCGTGCTTGGAACTCCGCCGACCTCTCCACGGCAGCGCGTGCGTCCTCTTCTTTCTTGTGGCAGTGGTCCTCTCTTTTCTTGAGTGCTTTCTGACTTTTCTGCTCCCTTTGTACGGCTTTAGCCGCCTCTTGCTCTACCGCCCATTCGGCCTTGGCAGCTTCAAATTCCTCCCACATAGGTGTGAGGTCGCGAGCGGCGATGAACTTAGTACGACGGGATGCCATCGCTTCCCTACCATTTTTGTGAGGTCGTGGGCGGCGAGGAACTCAGCGCGGCCGGATGCCATCGCTTCCTTACTGGTTAGTGTGCAGCGCCGTGGCATGAACGAAGCTTGGTGAGAGCTCTGGGTGGAGTGGCCGGACAACCGTATAGTGCATTGGTTTGTCAAGAGCTTAGGGACAGAAGACAAAGGAAATTTGGATTCCCCTTCAATCCTGGGCATTTATTAACAAGTAAAATGCATTGGAGGTCATCGAACTTGTCTTGATAGCTCACTTTCATCATTGTATACGAGATATGGTGATTATACGGTCACTGGCTCATCGTATAGCTCCGTATTGTCTGGTTGACCAGTCAAACAGTCCGCATACACTACTTCAACTCGTGTTCTTTATCTATATATGCGGGCCTACCTGTCAGTGGAGAAAGAAATAAAAACCAAAATTATGCGTACGTGGGGAATCAAACCATGGACTTGTCGCTGCAACGCACACTCGTCAGCCAAATGAAAATGAAATACTTTGCGTCAAACACTCACGCTCACATTGTCAAAGCATGCTAATGCATTCACGTTGCCCTTTCAATAAAAGTCCTACTCATGGCGCAACACTCTAACCATGGCCTCCTAGCACTCCGAAGCTCTCTTGGACGTACTGTCGTAGGAGCAGATGAAGGACATCGGCGGCTCTTCTCCGGGCGCACTCCAAAGCTCTCTTTGACATACTGTCGCAGGAGCAGACGAAGGAGATCACCGGCACCCCCTGGCCGCCCTCCGCCACCACGACCACGAAGCCGGTGCGCATGGGTTGGCGCAGCTGACAACGAGGAAGAGTAGTACATGGTAGGTTGCCGTAGCTCTAGTCCCAGGAAGGCCAAGGCCACCGCTACTCCACTCAGTCGACGCCAATCTTGGTGGGGTAAACATCGGCGGCTGATTAGCTGCTTGACGGCGACATGGAGGCGGAAACCTTTAGAACCTTGTGCTCCGCAGGAGGAGGTTATCGAGGCGGACGAGGAGGAGGCAAAGGCAATGGTCAGCTTTCTCGGGTTCATGGCCGGAAATGATGGCCGGACAATAGGTTTTAGTATGATTTGTGCGAAACATGTAATGAATTTCATCGAGTTTGTAGGAAAAGTTTTTGAAATGTAATGAATTTCATCTGGTTAATTTGAAATTTGCTTTGTTTGCACGAGTTTCGTCCGGTTAGTTCATATAGTTGTTGAAAGGTATGCGGGCAGCATCAGATGGCATCCACCAGTGTCCTCGGACTGATGCCGATGTAAATTTGTAGGCCAGCGTTGGAGATGCCCTAACTATCATGCTATAATCGCTAACAGTGCTCCATTATTTGGCAAGGAACAGTTATCCCTCGATCAAAATCAGATCCGCCGTGTTTCACACTCCTCCCTCATAAGAGTGTAAACTCTTGCTTACATAAAAATGGAGCAAGTGGACGACACTGAAGCACATCATATCACTCAAACTAGCCAGCCTAACGAGCGGCGAAGCACTGCCCTCATCATTTTGTTCTGGATATCTATTGATTGATCACACAAAAATGAAACGCTTTGCAAGTTCTAAAGGAAAAGGCGGCACACTTACGACTCGTACGTGTCGCACCCCCGACAGTCCGGCTCACACGCCGCTCACCAGAGGGGATACACGTTGTCTTGTAATTTCACTGACATGTTGGACTGCAATTGAATAAACCGTCGGTAGCCAAAATCTAATCGCTCGGCGGGCATCGGCGAGGAGATAGAGACAGGGGAGGGAGAAGAGATCGCCCGCCCTCCGCACACGGACTCCAAGAAATATATGGTGATAATGTGAGGTGGGCCATGCGGGAGTCCATGCTTACATTATGTGGAGGAGAGAGAGGCATTGAGAAAGTCAAGGAGTGGGCTCTGCAAGAGCCCGTCTCTACACGTGCTGCTAGGTATAAAAAACTAACTCTAAAAAAGGAGGCATAAAAAAACAATTGTGTATAAAAAAAGAAAGGTAAAAAACATTTGAGAGGAAATATATAGAGAGAAAGTGAGAAAAAGTTGTAACCTTATAGACAACCTTATAGTCAACAGTATGGTAGTATTACATGAGGAAGGAGGGAGTGGTGCACATGCCAAGTTCACTGGGCTGCCGTGTTTCACACTCCTCCGTCGTAATAGTGGAGACAATAGCTTTCATCAAAAATAAACAATGAATACTCGTTGCTTGTCCTCTATATCGGAAAGAATACTTTCAGTCGGCGACATGTGGGACGTCGACCATCCTGGTCCACCTTCCATGGACAAAATTATCCTGGTCTACCCCAGTCGTATCGCAGGCCCAACCTTTCCCAGTGTAAGTTGGTCAAAGGAAGGAACCATCATGACTTCGTTGAATTCCGCTTCTTCAAGAAAACTTACTGTACCCGTAATACTGCTACCACACGCAATGACTAGACGGCACTGTACCACATCATATCACTGAAACACTAGGCCATCCTTAAAAAAAAGAAACCCACTAGGCCAAACTAGCCCGCCTATAGGTCATCTATTTTGGAACGGAGGGAGTACGTCTTTGTACAGCTATG
Source organism: Triticum timopheevii (assembly GCA_963921465.1). NCBI lineage: Eukaryota > Viridiplantae > Streptophyta > Magnoliopsida > Poales > Poaceae > Triticum > Triticum timopheevii. The sequence goes on along the minus strand of OY997266.1, from coordinate 114,508,806 downwards.
ATTTTGTGTTGTACATCTCTGTACTTTTGCTACGATTTTACTACCCTATGAACGAAATGAGGGCTAAATGTATCCGTGTCGACTAAGCCTACAATTTTAGGAGCTTGGGCTCTTGGCCGATCGATGACGGATCAATATAAGCATACCACGAGCTCATCAGCCCCAACGTTTCTCTTCGGTGAATGTTTTGCAAGTACTTTAGCTGGCATAGTAGCTAGCCTACTAACACAAAGAATCATCAAATAAGCCCTACTAATATGATAAACAGTTCAAACTTACATCTAAGCATGCCATATATTACATCAAAAGCTGGTGAGGACACATCTGTTTCCATAACTCAGAGAGGGTTCGCATGATTCACTATCAAACAAAAGTAGCAAGTACCACCCACATAAGACAGTGCACTATCCCTAAGTTGGTTTTATAACACACACTGTTCTAGTAATTAAACACATGGCAATGCAAACTACCATGAAGGATTAGCGCGACCAACTATTTCTTGTCATCGATCTCTCGGGCAATGACCACAGCACGGACAGTGGCCTGGGAATCGATCTCTGGGGCCATGTCCACATGACTGACTGCGACATCGGAATCAATCTCTGGGGCGATATCCACAGGATGGACAGTGGCAACGGAATTGATCTCTGGGGTGATGCCAACAGGATAGACCGCGGCATCGAAAACAATCTCTGGGCATTGTCCACAGGACGGGCCGCGACATCGGAATCATCAAGGACGTCCACCGGCACCTGCACAACCCTAACATATTAGCAAGCACAGTGCAAATAATCAAAAACCACAACTATGGTAATAAGCCATTATTTTTTACCTTGTGCAGCTCACCGGGGGATCCCATCCTTCCGGGGGCCATTCCCCTCGGCCTTGATGGGGGCCATCACCTTGCCAGGGGTAATACCGCTTCTCAACAGCGACTATCTCCTCAAACTCGTCCTTGAGCCCTGCATAGGTGGCCATCAGAGTTTTTGGGGTAGGCACTGTGGGGCCCTTGCTATTCTTCCAACTTTCTTCGAGGAGTTCGTCTGCCAACATCGTGAACTCTTTTGCCAGTGCCTGTTTCTTGGAGTTCTTCGTCTCCCTAGGTTGGCCCGCCAACATGGTCAACTCGTTGCTCGGTGCTCGCTTCCTGGAGATTGCTATCTACAGTGGGTTGTCCACCGGCAACTCTTTGCCTAGTGCTCCAGGATCCATCAATGAACTGACAAACAAAAAGCAATCAAAAGGAAACCACAATCGCAATGAAAACGGGAAAATAATAGGCTATGAGAATCGGTCGGTGCTTCGCAAAAAGAAGATTCTTGGAATGAAAATATAGCATCATCACTGATTCGCCCACCTTTCCTTCATTGGTACAGAAGAAAAATGGAAGAAGTGAGTAGCCTGGAGTGAGGTTTTCTTCAAGAAAGGGGAGAAATGGGTTCAACAAGTGTTCCAGTGAAATGATGGTTGCTTCGTCCAGTCCATCTTTGAGGCCACTTTACCACTGCTGGTAAAGGTGTGGTTTTGTGATATGACGGGTCATGATGGCCACGCTAGGGTGACCGATGAGTCTCGACTGTAGCACCTCACTGTGATTTGGTGGATGACACACGGGCCCGGATGCTTTGATGTCCCGCATGTAGATAGAGCGGCTAGTCATATAGGAGTGCTCAATATTGTGCACTGCGATCAAGGCGGAGAGGAAAACGAGAGAACTATGTAATTACTACATAAGTTTAACTAGGGTAGTTTTGTAAAGAACGAGATACATTCATCCAATCGCAAAATGCCTTAGTTGATGAGATTTGAGATTTGAGCCTTATAAACCGGAAGGGAGGCAGTACTGTGCGCGGTGTATCCTAGTCACTCATTGAAATCTTTAGAAAGGCAAATACTCCTTTCCGGTTTACAGGGCTATACTAGCAAGTACTAGTACTACAATAGTGGGCTCAAATAGCAATTTTGTCTCATGCAAGAGCCTGGCACCGCACCACGCCCCGCCCCTCCACAAAGACTGCCATGCGAGCGTTTGCAACTTCCATGTTCGCGTTGTGCTTGGCACTTCGCCTCTTCGAGAAGACGAACAATGATGTTAATACTACTTCTACAGTATCGAATCCACTGCTGCATGTCCGTCCACATCGTGTGGGAGGGATAGCGTGTAGTGAAAGCTTCTACTAGTCCTGCTAGCCACCACGCTCATGCGTGAGGGAGGGACACAGCTTCACTGACTTACTACTCCTGCCTTTGCGTCTATGACAGGTGGGCCCAATAGGTGGGTGGACCACCTATCATGCAGCCAAAGGCAGGTGCAGTTAAGGCACCGGAGCTCAGTCCGCGAGAGAGAGGGAATTGTAGTAGTCAAACTTCTCGGCCTTGTACGAGTTGACGTGACACATCAGAGCACTGCACTCGATATAAGTCTTTTTAGACATTTCAAATGGACTACAGCATATGGATGTATGTAGACATATTTTGCTTCGTATGTAGTCTCTTGTTGCAATCTCTAAAAAGACTTATATTTGGAAACGGAGGGAGTACAACGCATGCATGCATGCCGTGACTTTCCTTTTGATACTTGCATGTGTTGATTTGATGCACCTTGCCAAATTTTGACTACAAATTTAACTAACCAAATGTGCATGCATGTCACAAAAAATTACGGGGCTGTTTCGATTGTGACTATGTTTGTCTTATGTTGCCACATTAGTTTTCCCACACTTGCCACATTTCCTAACTTGATTTGCTCAAATTGTTAGACACAGTTTGGCTTGCCTAAGGGAATCTTACCACACTTTCTGTGTCTATGACATGTGGGATTCACTGCTAATAAAATAATTCTTGTCTTAGGTGTGGCTAATAAAAAATAATTATATTTAGGAACGGAGGGAGTAGAAAAGATAAATAATAATGCATGTTGGGGCAACCCACATTTTCGATAATTTTAGTCGTGGGCTTGTTCACAATTTTGACGAGGGGGTGCTTGTTCATTTAGTGGAGGGACTTGTACCAGACTTGAACGATACAAAAGGCGACCTGGCACACTGTAACACCACTTGGAACAAGCAGGTAGCTATCTCAAAAAACAATCAACAACTAAAAAATGGCGACCTCGCACGTAGTACACAATTTTAAATGATTGTTTTGATGGAGTGAAGAAGGAAAACTACCCCACTACGTATATATAGGCCAGAGCCTCCGCGCTTGCTTGCTAGGTTTGCTCTATTCACACACTATCATCCTCTCCATATCTAAACAAGATAGGGTGGTAACACTGTCTTTCTCCCTTCAAAAAACACTATCTTTCTATCCTGACCAATGGTTATAGATCCGGATATACCCCCCCCCCCTCCGCCGGTGAAGGGGAGGAGGGGCAGCGTTTAGGCCGTCGTCGACAGCGAGGGAGGAGACCCATTGCCGGCCGCACCATTATCTCTGGCCGAGCACCAGCGTGGGAGGTCCTCCGATCACTTCGTGGTTGCCCTAGTGTGGGCAGATCCGGCCTCCCACCGCCCACCTATCCACATCCCAATGACCTTCAGGTATATATTCCTTCGAAACCGCCTTAGCTCTACTTCCCAAACTCGTTATGTCGCTGCATGTGCATCATTTTCTACCTCTCAACCCCTCTCGATCGGATGGTCCAATGTCACCTGTTTTCTTCTTCTATTGTTAGAGGTAAAGCTACTTCATGGAGTCAAATCTTGTACTTGGTTGAAACACGAAATAAAGTGGGGGTGGGGGAATTTAGTCTATACAACGGACTTGGTACAAACAGGAAAGAAAGGGGGTGAAAGTAGTATAGAATGGTCATCGAACCGGTATTTTGGTCGAAAAGGGAAATATAGGGGTAACGCTGTACACAGTGGTATAACCGGGACTATATTTTCTATCCACACATAGGAGTAGGTGGCTAGAGTGAACAAAAATGGGACCAACCCAGATATGCTTCTTGGATGTTTGTTTCTCGAGGCAACATACTATGAATCACCACTTTATACCCCTGTTTAGGTACATGGTGCCGGACTGCTGTGCACCCACTGTCCCATGCCCTTATAATAAATATTTAGATGTTCTTAATCTAATGCCCCTGGTAAAATGAAGCCATGCCACTGTTATAATCCATGACAAGTACAACCAAATGTTTTTGCCTGTAATTGTTTGAGACTCTGACTGTTTCCTCTGTAGCTTTTTGTGCAAACAAGGATATCCATTTCACCTGGTTGCTGTTGTGACCTTTTGGTGTACGGCACAAAACTCTTCTTAAAATAAGTCACTTTTTTGCTGTTTAACTGGAATGTCAGAATGGAACAGTTGGTCCATTTCGGTGGAACTGCACAAAGGCAGATCTGTGTTCCAATCCTCATCGTCCATATTGGCGCCATAACCTTCCTTTAGGTAAGAATGATATTTAATGCATGTGTTCATCTCTATTTTGCGACTGTCATGATAATATAATGCTAATTTTTACTAGTACACTTGTACTCCCTCACTGAAAAAACCAATTCTGAAATAGAAGGCCAATCATGTACTTGGTTTCACCAAGTGGTGAGGAGAAAGAGAAATAGAGCATGAAGAGGAAGAAGAATAAGAATAAACAGTGCCAAGGTGATCTTGCTGAAGCCAGAGGCCTCAGTCGAGGCCATTCAAGGGCTCCGACAACGACTACCTTACATGTGAGATGATCCTCCAGGGAGCCGTCCACTTCTGCTATCTCACTTAATTAATTAGGAGTACTTAAGTACCACTAATTTATTGCTGCCTAATTTTCCTGTCGGAGTTAAACAAATCTTTAGTAGCACCCTATGCTGAATCATGTATGTGTGTATGATTGTCTATGGAGGTGAATCATGTGGTGGAGCAGGGAGGGAATATTATTAGTGTCATGACATAATATTGCTATTGTTTGGCATGTCAATTTATTGCCTTTGGTTCAATGAGGCATTGTTCTGCGTATTGTCCATCATGAATTTGATGCTACTGTTAGAGTAATATGCTAATGTCTTTCTATCCTTTCTCACTAAGCTAATGAAGGTTTCACCTTGTTCCTACTTGTGCAAACAGGGATCATGTTGTGCCAATCATACATTTTAGTGGAACTACACAAGACAATACAATGGACTGTATCCCAGCCAGTGCTTTAACTCTGCTGGAAGTTCCTGATAATCTTTCGATATAATCTCAGCGCTGGTATACAAGAGTGATTTCAACCATACATTTGTAGTGCACAAAAATATATACTATTGAGTGATTCCAGTGAGTGATTTATCATCTCTTATGGGACTATATGAATAAGCTTTTTTCCTCAGGTTAGTGCGGGCCTAAGGCCTTCATCCATATTAGTTTACAGTCATCTCTATTAGTATCGTGCTACTGTCATGAGAAACTCCTTTATCTTTGTACGTTAAAGTTTTGCAACCTATGATACATGGCAATGCTTTGAGTGTTGAGATAATTGGCACTGATTAAATAAACTAATACCTCTCTTTAAGCAAGACTACTATGTTGCTAACTTTACCCATTAAGATAATGAGGGTGCTTCTATTTGTTGGTGTATGTTTCAACTAGTCCCACTACTACAGCAGTCTCACTCTCTTAGTATATGTGCCAACAGGGATGCTTGATTTTGGTGGAACTGCACAAACACTTTGGGTGCTTCATTGCCTCGACAGCTTCCGTCCTTTCCTGTCAGTCGCTAATCTGGGCCTGCTTTCTTCCTTTGCTGTCAGTCGCTTCGCTTATCTCGGCTTCCAGCCAAAGAAAATAGTAATTGATATGCTACCTCACACAGGTTGGTACTGGTCTTTATCCTGATGATTGTGCTTGTCATGTATTTGTAATTTGGTATTGTGCTACTTTTTGCCGATTTTATAAAGGAGGAACTTGGAGCCTGAACTCGCAGGAAAATCATTGCATTGGGTGATTATTTCAATAGAAATGCACAAAAAGATCACTACTAGGGAAAAGCCTATACACAGAGGTATAGCAGTAGCGCTGGTTAACATAGGGCGCTACTGCTAATTTGTAGTAGCGCCTTCATGCAAAGCGCGCTATAGCTCAAACGTTAGCTGTAGCGCATGTTCGGAAACAAGTGCTACCACTATAATTCCCACGGCTTAGCCGATAGGCTACACATAGTAGTACCAATCCATATAGAACCGCGCTACCGCTACTTCCTTTGTAACAGCGCGTTTTCTTCTAAACTCGCTACTGCTAAAGGATATAAAATTAAATGGAAAGCAAATAGAAAGGTAATTGAAAATGAAAGAAACAGAATAAGGTGAAAGTAAAAAAAATGTGAAGAAAAATAAATGAAAAAGGGAAAAAAGAGAAAGGAGTAGCAGTAGCGTGTATACCAGAACGCGCAGTAGCTAACGTAGCAATAGCGCCCTTTCTGGAACGCGCTACTGCTACTTCTGAATTAACCACCCGCCGGCTCAAAATTTGGCTAAGTCCTCCTGTCACATCCCTAGTTCTGACAATGCCTAGTGCATGCATTAGAGTGTTGCATCATGTTTAAATTTCATTTAAACCTGAAATGGGGATTGAATAAGCCCTAGCACCAAATGAATTCAACTAAGGTCAAAATAAAACCTTTTTCATTGAACTCAAAATGTCCTCTAAAAATGTTCAACATTTCTGGTTTGAGGTGGAAGCATCTACCAAAAATGGTTTATATTTTTGCAGGACATATTTGGTCACTGAATTAAATCATATAGTATTTGCATTTGGGCATTTAAATGCTATTAAATATTTCAAATGCTCAAATAATCCCAAACTAAAATGTTCCATGTTGGATATATTCTATACAGTGGGCATGTGCAGTTTGGTGATTTTTGAAAGTGCTTAGCTATTTTTAATAAAGCCCAGAACAAAATAACAGAATAGAAAACAGAAACAGAAATAAGAGAGAGAGAGAGAAAAACTTACCTGGCGCCTACAACCGGCCCACCTGCCGGCCCAGCCCAGCTGCCGCGCCAGCGAGCTGCTTGGCTCGGCCAGGCAGGCAGGCAGGTGCTCGGCGGCGAGCACCGCATGGGTGGCACGCACCTGGTCGCCGCCTCGCCGCTCCCCTCGTCCGGCCGCAACGTGGATCGCTCCCCCTCTCTCCCCCAAACCCCTCAGACACCTCCTCCTCTCTCCAGCTCCTCCCCCTCGCGCTCCCCAGCCATGGCCGACGCCACCGTCGCCGCCCCATCGCCGTAGCCGCGCTCCCCGCCACCCGTGCTCCGTCTCGTTGTGTCCAGGAGCTCCGCCGCCGTCCACTTCATCGAGCTAACCAAGCCCCATGTGCTTGCGAGACCCGAGTCCACCGCACCGACCTCGCCCGAGTCCGCCGTCGCTGGAGATCCCCTTCAACGCCGTCGCCGCCTCAGCTCGTCCCCGACCCCGCCGGTGGCCTCTACGAGTGCTCTGTGAGCATAGCTACCCCTCCTACCCTTCCTCTCTCGCCCCCGAGTCGTGTAGCCACCGCACGAAGATCAACCGCACGCACCGCCGCGGATCTCGTCACCGACGTGCTCCCGGCCATCCTCCGGCCACCTCATGGTGTCCAACGCACTCACCATGCTGCGTTGAGTCCAACCGTGCACTCCCCGCACCTCACTGCACCCCCTTGCCCGAGTTCGTCTTCAACCGAACTCCGGTGGCCGCCTAGATCATCGCCGGCGCCAACTCCGGCCACCCCGACCCCAACGGACTCCACCAAGAGCCGCGGCTCGTCCTCAGCTCCACCCCGATGCCCTCCGCGACCCTTTTGGTGGCCGGAACGGCCAAAACCACTTCCGCCGCCGCGTCGGGCTCGCCGGCGGCTAAATGCCGGTGCAGCCGACCTGTTTTTGACCACGGGTGGGCCCTGGTTGACTCTGTTGAGTCAATGACAGGTGGGGCCCCCTTCTGCTAATTACCTAGATTAGTTTAAACTAATTAAGCTAGTTTAATTATCCACTGACACCCTGGACCCACTGGTCAGTTTGACCTGGACCGGCTGTTGACTTGCTGAGGTCAGCATGACCTCATGCTGACGCAGTAAACCTTTTTCTGGAGTTCAATTAAATCCAAAATGATTTATAAATTCCAGAAAATAGCCCAAACTTCTAAAATTCATAGAAATTCAACCGTAACTCCAAATGAAATAAATTATATATGAAAAATGATCAGAAAAATTCAAGGAATCCATCTGTACCATTCTCATGCATGTTTGAACAATGTTTGTCCTCTGTTTTGGACAAAACAAATAAATGGCATTTAAACCTTCATATATGGAGTTTGAATGTGAACCTAGGGTTCAAACCAACTTCATTTAACTTGTTGCTAGTTGCATTAGCTCAATAAACAGCATTTTTCCATGACATTATCATGCATCATATTTGTTGCATTGCATTGATTGTGTCCCTCTTTATTTGCTGGTAACTGTCCCCTCTCGATAGACGTGGTTTCGACGATGAGATCGATGACACCGATGAAGAGCTATAATATCTTCAGAAGTGCCAGGCAAGCAAAACCCCCTTGTTCATTCCGATACAATCCTACTCTCTCTCCCTGCTCTCTTTTACTGCATTAGGACAACAACGATTCATCTGTTACTTGTTGCGGTAGCTGAACCCCTTTATCCTTTGCATGACCTGTCATTCCACACTAAATAGATGAAACCCACTAGCATGAGTAGGAGTTGTTTGAGCCCTTTTGTGCCTACTCATTCTTGCTTGTTTGTCATGCCTGCTACTGCTTAGAGTTGAGTCGGGTCTAATTCATCGAGGATGAATCAGAGGTGTGTGAACATGTCCTACCGTGTGTGAGCTAAGTGTGTGAACACGATTTGGTAAAGGTAGCGATGAGAGGCCATGTAGGAGTACATGGTGGGTTGTCTCATTGCAGCCGTCCTCAGGAACTGAGTTCTGTGTTTGTGATCCATGATACAGTTACTACCACGCATTGGGCCCGAAACCAATGGACCCTCTCGGCTTCTTAATCACCCTTGTCCTCTGTCCAGGAGTTGCAAGTAGTTTCTGGTGTTTGTAGTATGCTGGAGGCCGTGCGCAGCGCTGAACGTAGGGGTGGGCTGTGATGCGGTAGGCACGTGGCCGGGTAAACCGGGCGCGCGTCTGGTGTCACGGAACCCTGTTCACATCGTTTGGGGCTGTGAGCGAAACTTCGGCCGGATCTCCTCATGGATGGAACCCGAATAGGCAATAAACCCGGACTAGGGACTTGAGTGTTTAGGTAGGCCGTGGCCGACACCCTCGTTGGGCTTCTGCTTGAAGGTTGCCGAGTACATGTCGTGTAAACGGCGGTAAGTGGTGAGAGCGTGTGTGAAGAAGTACACCCCTGCAGGGTTAACATCATCTATTCGAATAGCCGTGTCCGCGGAAAAGGACTTCTGGGTTGCCTGTACAGTTCATACACAAGTGAAAGTGGATACTCTAAAATACGCAAGATAAGTGTGAGTGCTATGGATGGCGTTCTCGTAGGGTGACGGGAGCGGATCCATAGTGGTGTATTGATATGGTGAATATGTGGACTCGTGTGCGCCACCTCAAAAGAGTTACTTGCAGTCGTAGTTCAGGATAGCCACCGAGTCAAAGCTGGCTTGCTGCAGTTAAACCCCACCATCCCCTTGTTGATAATGATGCATATGTAGTTAGTTCTGATGTAAGTCTTGCTGGGTACATTTGTACTCACGTTTGCCTATTTTATGTTTTTGCAGAGAGACTTCAGTCTCGCTAGTAGTTCCACATGGACTTCGATGTTTAGCTTGTTACCTCAGCTACGATCTTGTGCCCTCGGCAGGATCTGGTAGATAGTCAGGCTTCTAAGCCTTTTTCATTTGTAGATGTCTGTACTTAGACATGTTAGCTTCCGCATGTGTTTGATTTGTATGCTCTGAATGTTGGGTCATGAGACCCCTGCTTGTAATATCTCGCTCCTCGGAGCCTAATGAATAAATACTTGAGTTGTAGAGTCATGATGTGATGCCATGTTGTATTTGCACATATTGAGCATATTGTGTGTATGTTATTGAAATGCTTGGTATGTGTGGGATCTGACTATCTAGTTGTTTTTCCTTAGTAGCCTCTCTTACTGGGAAATGTCTCCTAGTGTTTCCACCGAGCCATGGTAGCTTGCTACTGCTCCGGAACACTTAGGCTGGCCGGCATGTGTCCTTCTTCGTTCCTGTGTCTGTCCCTTCGGGGAAATGTCACGCGATGAATACCGGAGTCATGTTAGCCCGCTATAGCCCGGTTCACCGGAGTCCTGCTAGCCCAGTGCTACAGCCCGGAACTCACTCGCTGATGACCGACACGTTCGATGCTGGTTCATGGATGCCTGTCCCTGTAAGTCTGTGCCACTTTGGGTTTACGACTAGCCATGTCAGCCCAGGCTCCTTATCATATGGATGCTAGCGACACTATCATATACGTGTGCCAAAAGGCGCAAACGGTCCCGGGCAAAGGTAAGGCGACACCCGTGGGAATACCGTGCATGAGGCCGCAAAGTGATATGAGGTGTTACATGCTAGATCGATGTGGCATTGAGTCGGGGTCCTGACAGCTTTGGTATCAGAGCTTGACTGCCTGTAGGATTACCAAGCCAAACTGGTCGAAGTTGAGTCTAGAAATGCTTTAGTTATATGTAGGGGAATTGATTGTGGAAAGGGAACGTAAGGCTCCTTTTACTCCTTATACCTCATGGCCTTCTGATCTGAGTCAATCTCTTCTTTTCTATGGGGATTGAGAACTAGGCCTTCTCATCTATCTATCAGGATAACGTGCTACTAAACCATAGGCTTATAGAATTGTTAGTTTCAAATCTCAGTTCAATTTTTACTACTTCCGTATGTCCATAGCTGGCCTTAGAACTTTGGTATTGTGATGTTGAGTGGTCATGACACTATTTTGCAGGATGTCTCAAATCTTTTTGAGCATTTACAGCCGTTATGCTGTCCGAGTCATCCCAGGTTTCTAAATAGTCTGAAGCATTTGTAAAATCCCTTCCTCCCATTCCGATGTCCCTTTGGGCCAGATTAACCACACAAATCGGTGAGTTGAGGTATTCTATTGCCTCGACGTATATGTTGGAATTATTATTATGACCCTAGGTGTCTTAGGGGATCATCTAGTAATCTAGCCATGATTTGTATCCCAGTGTGATGATTCTAGCCATCATTATCGAAAGCATCCCGTGATGTTATTAGTTAGTAGGTATTCCATTCCGGGGTTCTTGAACCCGAGATTCACCCTACCTACTTCATGTTGATAGTGTTTGCTCGTTCCTTTAGGTTATTAGTAACCTTTGCATTAGTCCTCGAGGTCCGTGGTATTTCCTCCTTCCAAATACTATGAACCGCTTATGGCAGAAGTTCCTCGTTGAACCGAAGGATCACAATCAGAGTACTCTTGAGGAGTTCTCCATTCATAATTGTGAATCTGCCAGTTCTACCCTTTCCGCATGGGTTATCCGGAAGAAATGTTGAGCTTCGCTCGACATACTAATCTATGCATCCACAACTCAGAAAGTTATATGTTCCTTTGAGTTGTTCTCTTTAGTTGTGTCCTGACCCTCGTCTGTCAATTGATAGTCAAGAGTATGTGTGCATTCGTTCATCGGTGCCTATTATTCTTGTGGTCCGTCAAGCCATTCTATTCCAGAATGACTAGGAGAAACGAACTCCAGTACCTTGTCCATTTCTAGGATTGGGTCAAAGCAGTTGTATTCCACAGATCAAAATGCCAATCCAGCTTTTGTTCTGTTCTACCTTAGAGTGTTACCATCTTTATGTCAGGACTGTCATGAGAATTGCACTACCTCTTATGAATTCTTGACGCAGTAATACTTCTTGCCATCATTGTTCATTCCTCGGTTCCCGTGTTATTGTAACCGGAATGCCGACAATTGAATCGTGGTGTGTGAAATCAATACTGCTAGCAACTCCGTTGCTTGGTAGTTAAACAGACAACAACTTCATTATTAGCATGCTGATTATTGAATCATCATCCTAGGATTGATCGTGCTACCTAGTCCTTATTCTGGTGCACTCCTGGATCAATGAGTTAGGATTATTCAGTCCCTTGCTTATTTGATCATATCGTCTTGCCCTGAAAAGCAAGATTGCTCTCGAGCTTAGTAACATACCGGTGGTTCGTGATTTTCCGTGTATCTTCTCGGAAGCATTACCAGGTTGTCACCTGACCGCTATGTTGAGTTCGTGATCAAGTTGGTTTCATATAAACCACCCCTTCTCCAAGAATCTGTGTTGCATACCCCTGAGCTAGTTGGTTAAGCTAAACAACAACTTGGAGAGTTGGAAGATAAAAGCTTGTCCGACTTAGCTCATGTTAAGGGATATCTTTTTGTGTGCGTGTGATGCAGAAAGATGATATCTTCATCAATTGATCCTCAAAACCAGTTGTTGGAGTTATCGTCTTGCGAAAACTTTGATTGGAGTGTGTGCTATTCTCAAATCAAATCAGAACCAACGATGTTCGTAATGTTGTCTTACTCGTGGATTTTCCTCGAGCATACACCATTATATCTTTTAGGTCTGACCAATGCTATCACTTGTTCACATAATTATGGAATTCCATCTTCATGGGAATCTTGATGAATTGTTGTTGAGCCCATCGACAACATCCTTGTCTTCTCCATAATTTTGTTGAACATTAAGCTAGTGTTGGAAACTTTTAAAAGCATTTGTTCATGCTAGCTCATGAAGCATATGTTCGAATGTAAGAAGTGACTTCCTCTAGTTCATGTGCATTTGATGCAAGTTGCCGCCGTGGATTCAAGAAAGACAATATTGTTTCCTTTGGAATCATCCCAAATCATTCATGCATACGTGCGAAGTATTCTGTGGTTCGAAGACTTGCAACCTTCATTCTATATGTATCCCTAGCACACCAAGCCACTGATTGATTTGTTCAAGGAGAAGAAGTTCCTTCTTAAGAGTATACCCTATGCAAGGACTTCGATATCCTCGATGATGGTTCCCCACCTGAACTCGGTAGTGTTTTATTATAAGACTACTACTTGGTCATGCTTGCCTGAGGCAGGGTGTCCACATGTTTGTACCAGAAGCAGCTCGTGTTTTGGAGCTTACTACCGTAGTTCATTCCCTAAGAATCTCGCAACGTTATCTCGTCGATTTGTGTTGCAAACTTTCATTTTTCCCTCTAGACTCGACGAGTCTGAATTATTCTGACACCAACCAGATCTGAATCTCAGGCAGATATGATGGATGGAACATCTCCCAAGAACTATAATATTGGTCTCTCGATAACCGGTAAGGTGGATGTCGTGGCCAACACACCCCGCCGGAAGACCTATTATTGTAGTATCTTGATTGAAGAAGTTGGTCACCTCCCCATAAGGACTTCGTAGGATTTACTCCCTAGATGTCCCTTATGGACTTTTGTATTTCCGAAGTCCGACCTTTACTTGATGTTCTAGATATCAAACCATATCTATGAATGGGATACGCTAGTACATCAAGGAGAACATTAGAAGCGGAGTGCTAAATGTCTCTCGGTCGATCATCCAGATATTGTTCCCTTGGCCCCGCTAAGGTGAAATCTGAGAAAGTGTTGTCTTCCTTTGTACCTGCTTCGTCCATCGCTACTCATCATGGTAGTATGTTGTGTTGTCAGCACCCTTGACACGGATGTTGATAAAACCTTGATGATTATGGAGATGCTCAAGTTCTTGAAAGCACGCACAAGCATTAGGTGCTATCCTAGTTACTAACCGAGATTGTTCTCAGTTTCCCCGGTTGTGCTATAACCATTCCAATAGTGGAATCACTCTCGGCCATTGGGTTTCTCCCCAGTTACTAGAATCATTCCCAGCACTTGTATTTTGTTCCCAACTTGCACTGTCATTGTGCCATCCTATCTTGGGTCCCATCCATTTCCGATGATAAGCAAAATCATCCCTTGTGTTGTCTTCAACAAGGTAATCCACAACATCCATTCTGGCCCGAGAATGTTATTCTTTCAGACTCCTTCAAATGATCGATTGTGAATTGCCTTAGGCTGGTATAAAGATTTTAAATGATCTCTGAATCAAAGGTAATTCTTTTTGCCACTTAAGGTAATAATCTATGAATCACCCTCCTCCTTAATGTCTCGCTGTGGTATCATGGCAACTCAAACTCTCGCTATGTTGACAACCGTTCACCACCCTCTTAGGTGTGGAATTGTTGTCTACCTAGTGAACCCTCGTCATCTGCTCCACTTCATTCCTCTAGACGTGTGCTTTGTATCTCAGCTTGAGAGATGTTTTTATGACTCACCCCGTGAGCTGATCCTAAGTTGTTTGATCTTCAAGAAGATTGATCCTTTTAGAGTTGTCCCATTCCTCTCATTGTCATGTTAGTTGGAGTTCTCAGAGCAAGACTTCGAGACAATGATGGTGATCGAATCAACGTTCATTTGAAGTGCAACTTGGATCGTGAAGATTATTTTAGTTTGCGTTTCCCTTTTATCTTACCCTACGCTTGAATCTCGGGACGAGATTCTTGTTTAGTGGGGGTGAGTTGTCACATCCCTAGTTCTGACAATGCCTAGTGCATGCATTAGAGTGTTGCATCATGTTTAAATTTCATTTAAACCTGAAATGGGGATTGACTAAGCCCTAGCACCAAATGAATTCAACTAAGGTCAAAATAAAATCTTTTTCATTGAACTCAAAATGTCCTCTAAAAATGTTCAACATTTCTGGTTTGAGGTGGAAGCATCTACCAAAAATGGTTTATATTTTTGCAGGACATATTTGGTCACTGAATTAAATCATATAGTATTTGCATTTGGGCATTTAAATGCTTTTAAATATTTCAAATGCTCAAATAATCCCAAACTAAAATGTTCCATGTTGGATATATTCTATACAGTGGGCATGTGCAGTTTGGTGATTTTTGAAAGTGCTTAGCTATTTTTAATAAAGCCCAGAACAAAATAACAGAATAGAAAACAGAAACAGAAATAAGAGAGAGAGAGAAAACCTTACCTGGCGCCTACTAACCTGCCCACCTGCCGGCCCAGCCCAGCTGCCGCGCCAGCAAGCTGCTTGGCTCGGCCAGGCAGGCAGGCAGGTGCTCGGCGGCGAGCACCGCATGGGTGCCACGCACCTGGTCGCCGCCTCGCCGCTCCCCTCGTCCGGCCGCAACGTGGATCGCTCCCCCTCTCTCCCCCGAACCCCTTAGACACCTCCTCCTCTCTCCAGCTCCTCCCCCTCGCGCTCCCCAGCCATGGCCGACGCCACCGTCACCGCCCCATCGCCGTAGCCGCGCTCCCGCCACCCGTGCTCCGTCTCGTTGTGTCCAGGAGCTCCGCCGCCGTCCACTTCATCGAGCTAACCAAGTCCCGTGTGCTCGCGAGACCCGAGTCCACCGCACCGACCTCGCCCGAGTCCGCCGTCGCCGGAGATCCCCTTCAACACCGTCGCCGCCTCAGCTCGTCCCCGACCCCGCCGGTGGCCTCTACGAGTGCTCTGTGAGCATAGCTACCCCTCCTACCCTTCCTCTCTCGCCCCCGAGTCGTGTAGCCACCGCACGAAGATCAACCGCACGCACCACCGCGGATCTCGTCGCCGACGTGCTCCCAGCCATCCTCCGGCCACCTCATGGTGTTCAACACACTCACCACGCTGCGTTGAGTCCAACCGTGCACTCCCCGCACCTCACTGCACCCCCTAGCCCGAGTTCGTCTTCAACCGAACTCCGGTGGCCGCCTAGATCATCGCCGGCGCCAACTCCGGCCACCCCGACCCCAACGGACTCCACCAAGAGCCGCGGCTCATCCTCAGCTCCATCCCGATGCCCTCCGCGACCCTTTTGGCGGCCGGAACGGCCAAAACCACTTCCGCCGCCGCGTCGGGCTCGCCGGCGGCTAAACGCCGATGCAGCCGACCTGTTTTTGACCACGGGTGGGCCCTGGTTGACTCTGTTGAGTCAATGACAGGTGGGGCCCCCTTCTGCTAATTACCTAGATTAGTTTAAACTAATTAAGCTAGTTTAATTATCCACTGACACCCTGGACCCATTGGTCAGTTTGACCTGGACCGGCTGTTGACTTGCTGAGGTCAGCATGACCTCATGCTGACGCAGTAAACCTTTTTCTGGAATTCAATTAAATCCAAAATGATTTATAAATTCCAGAAAATAGCCCAAACTTCTAAAATTCATAGAAATTCAACCGTAACTCCAAATGAAATAAATTATATATGAAAAATGATCAGAAAAATTCAAGGAATCCATCTGTACCATTCTCATGCATGTTTGAACAATGTTTGTCCTCTGTTTTGGACAAAACAAATAAATGGCATTTAAACCTTCATATATGGAGTTTGAATTTGAACCTAGGGTTCAAACCAACTTCATTTAACATGTTGCTAGTTGCATTAGCTCAATCAACAGCATTTTTCCATGACATTATCATGCATCATATTTGTTGCATTGCGTTGATTGTGTCCCTCTTTATTTGCCGGTAACTGTCCCCTCTCGATAGACGTGGTTTCGACGATGAGATCGATGACACCGATGAAGAGCTATAATATCTTCAGAAGTGCCAGGCAAGCAAAACCCCCTTGTTCATTCCGATACAATCCTACTCTCTCGCCCTGTTCTCTTTTACTGCATTAGGACAACAACGATTCATCTATTACTTGCTGCGGTAGCTGAACCCCTTTATCCTTTCCATGATCTATCATTCCACAGTAAATAGATGAAACCCACTAGCATGAGTAGGAGTTGTTTGAGCCCTGTTGTGCCTACTCATTCTTGCTTGTTTGTCATGCCTGCTACTGCTTAGAGTTGAGTCGGGTCTGATTCATCGAGGATGAATCAGAGGTGTGTGAACATGTCCTACCGTGTGTGAGCTAAGTGTGTGAACACGATTTGGTAAAGGTAGCGATGAGAGGCCATGTAGGAGTACATGGTGGGTTGTCTCATTGCGGCCGTCCTCAGGAACTGAGTTCTGTGTTTGTGATCCATGATACAGTTACTACCACGCATTGGGCCCGAAACCAATGGACCCTCTCGGCTTATTAATCACCCTTGTCCTCTGTCCAGGAGTTGCAAGTAGTTTCTGGTGTTTGTAGTATGCTGGAGGTCGTGCGCAGCGCTGACCGTAGGGGTGGGCTGTGATGCGGTAGGCACGTGGCCGGGTAAACCGAGCGCCCGTTTGGTGTCACGGAACCCTGTTCACATCGTTTGGGGCTGTGAGCGAAACTTCGGCCGGATCTCCTCATGGATGGAACCCGAATAGGCGATAAACCTGGACTAGGGACTTGAGTGTTTAGGTAGGCCGTGGCTGACACCCTCGTTGGGCTTCCGCTTGAAGGTTGCCGAGTACATGTCGTGTAAACGGCGGTAAGTGGTGAGAGTGTGTGTGAAGAAGTACACCCCTGCAGGGTTAACATCATCTATTCGAATAGCCGTGTCCGCGGAAAAGGACTTCTGGGTTGCCTGTACAGTTCATAGACAAGTGAAAGTGGATACTCTAAAATACGCAAGATAAGTGTGAGTGCTATGGATGGCGTTCTCGTAGGGAGACGGGAGCGGATCCATAGTGGTGTATTGATATGGTGAATATGTGGACTCATGTGCGCCACCTCATAAGAGTTACTTGTAGTCGTAGTTCAGGATAGCCACCGAGTCAAAGCTGGCTTGCTGCAGTTAAACCCCACCATCCCCTTGTTGATAATGATGCATATGTAGTTAGTTCTGATGTAAGTCTTGCTGGGTACATTTGTACTCACGTTTGCCTATTTTATGTTTTTGCAGAGAGACTTCAGTCTCGCTAGTAGTTCCACGTGGACTTCGACGTTTAGCTTGTTACCTCAGCTACGATCTTGTGCCCTCGGCAGGATCTGGTAGATAGTCATGCTTCTAAGCCTTTTTCATTTGTAGATGTCTGTACTCAGACATGTTAGCTTCTGCATGTGTTTGATTTGTATGCTCTGAATGTTGGGTCATGAGACCCCTGCTTGTAATATCTCGCTCCTCGGAGCCTAATGAATAAATACTTGAGTCGTAGAGTCATGATGTGATGCCATGTTGTATTTGCACATATCGAGCATATTGTGTGTATGTTATTGAAATGCTTGGTATGTGTGGGATCTGACTATCTAGTTGTTTTTCCTTAGTAGCCTCTCTTACCGGGAAATGTCTCCTAGTGTTTCCACCGAGCCATGGTAGCTTGCTACTGCCCCGGAACACTTAGGCTGGCCGGCATGTGTCCTACTTCGTTCCTGTGTCTGTCCCTTCGGGGAAATGTCACGCGATGAATACCGGAGTCCTGTTAGCCCGCTACAGCCCGGTTCACCGGAGTCCTGCTAGCCCAGTGCTACAGCCCGGAACTCACTCGCTGATGACCGACACGTTCGATGCTGGGTCATGGATGCCTGTCCCTGTAAGTCTGTGCCACTTTGGGTTTACGACTAGCCATGTCAGCCTAGGCTCCTTATCATATGGATGCTAGCGACACTATCATATACGTGTGCCAAAAGGCGCAAACGGTCCCGGGCAAAGGTAAGGCGACACCCGTGGGAATACCGTGCGTGAGGGCGCAAAGTGATATGAGGTGTTACATGCTAGATCGATGTGGCATTGAGTCGGGGTCCTGACACCTGCATTCCCCCTGAGGGAGTCCTGGACTAGGGGGTGTCCGGATAGCCGAACTATCATCTTTGGCCGGACTCCAAGACTATGAAGATACAAGATTGAAGACTTCATCCCGTGTCCGGATGGGACTCTCCTTGGCGTGGAAGACAAGCTTGGCGATACGGATATGTAGATCTCCTACCATTGTAACTGACTCTGTGTAACCCTAGCCCTCTCTGGTGTCTATATAAACCGGAGGGTTTTAGTCCGTAGGACGAACAACAATCATACTATAGGCTAGCTTCTAGGGTTTAGCCTCCTTGATCTCGTGGTAGATCTACTCTTGTACTACCCATATCATAAATATTAATCAAGCAGGAGTAGGGTTTTACCTCCACCGAGAGGGCCCGAACCTGGGTAAAAACACCGTGTCCCTTGTCTCCTGTTACCATCCGCCTAGACGCACAGTTCGGGACCCCCTACCTGAGATCCGATGGTTTTGATACCGACATTGGTGCTTTCATTGAGAGTTCCTCTGTGTTGTCGCCTATAGGCCCGATGGCTCCTTCGATCATCAACAACAACGCGGTCCAGGGTGAGACTTGTCTCCCAGGACAGATCTTCGTATTCGGCGGCTTTGCACTGCGGGCCAATTCACTGGGCCATCTGGAGCAGATCGAAAGCTACACCCCTGGCCATCAGGTCAGATTTGGAAGTTTGAACTATACGGCTGACATCCGCATAGACTTGATCATCAATGGATTCGAGCCACAGCCGAGCGTGCCGCACTGTCACGATGGGCATGATTTAGCTCTGCTGCCGGACAGTGCCCTAGAGGCCGCACAAGAGTCCGCTCCGACCCTTAGCTCGGAGCCAACTGCGCCGATCGAAGATGGTTGGTTGGACACCGCCTCGGGGGCTGCTACCTCTACGGCGATAGACCCGAATACCGACCCTGTCCCTTGTGAAGCTCGTGACTCCAAGGTGCCGGACTCCTCTCCGGACCTGAAACCTTCCGCGACCCTGCCAATCGAATCCGATTGGGCGCCGATCATGGAGTTCACCGCTGCAGACATCTTTCAGCACTCGCCTTTTGGCGACATCCTGAATTCGCTAAAGTGTCTCTCTTTATCAGGAGAGCCCTGGCCGGATTATGGTTAGGACGGTTGGGATGCGGACGACAAAGAAATTCAAAGCCCACCAACCACCCACTTCGTAGCCACTATCGATGACTTAACCGACATGCTAGACTTCGACTCGAAGACATCGACGGTATGGACGACGATGCCGGAGACGACCAAGAACCAGTGCCTGCAGGGCACTAGAAATCCACCTCGTCATACGACATATACATGGTGGACATCCCAAAGGATGGGAATGGCGATGGAACAGCGGAGGATGACCCCTCCAAGAAACAGCCTAAGCGCCGGCGTCAGCGGCGCCGCTCTAAAGCCCGCCATAGCAATAATGGAGATTCCGGCACCGGAGACAATAACACCCCGGACAGTGCCGAAGACAACCCCCTCCAGCAAGATTCCACATAGGAGGATGGAGAAGCCAGCCCTCATGAGTGAGCGGAAGACAGAGAGGTAGAGGACGACAATCATATGCCTCCCTCCGAAGACGAGGCAAGCCTCGAAGACGACCAATTTGTCGTGCCCGAGGATCCCGTCGAACAAGAGCCTTTTAAACGCAAGCTTATGGCCACGGCAAGCAACCTCAAGAAAAAGCAGCAACAGCTTAGAGCTGACCAAGACTTTCTAGCCGACAGATGGACTGAAGTCCTTGCGGCCGAAGAGTATGAACTCAAACGCCCCTCCAAAAGCTACCCCAAACACAAGCTGCTACCCTGATTAGAGGAGGAAGCACATAAACCTACATCACCGGCGCACAATATGGCCGACCGGCCACCTCGTGGCCGCGATAGAGAGGCCTCTAGGCCCTCCAGTAAAGCCACACCCCGGCGTCACTCGAAAAGTAAAAATCCACGGGGGAATGCACCGGACATGCGAGACATATTGGAGGATAAGGCAAGATAAACAAGATCGATCTACGGATCGCGTGGGCGCCCCACGATACGTGACGACAACCGTCACGCCGGATACAGCAATTCCGGCCAGGCCGAACACAGTAGACAAAGCTCGTTTGAGCTGCGTCGTGATATAGCCCAATACAGAGGCGCCGCACACCCACTATGCTTCACAGACGTAGTAATGGATCATCAAATCCGCGAGGGTTTCAAACCCGTAAACATTGAATCATACGACGGCACAACAGATCCTGCGGTTTGGATTGAGGACTATATCCTTCACATCCACATGGCCCGTGGTGATGATCTACATGCCATCAAATACCTCCCACTCAAGCTTAAAGGACCAGCTCGACATTGGCTCAACAGCTTGCCAGCAGAATCAATTGGGTGTTGGGAAGACCTGGAAGCCGCATTCCTTGATAACTTCCAGGGCACATATGTGCGACCACCATACGCCGATGACCTATGCCACATAATTCAGCAGCCAGATGAATCGGCCAGACAATTCTAGAGACGGTTCTTAACCAAGAAAAATCAAATCATCGACTGTCCGGATGCATAGGCCCTTGCAGCCTTCAAACATAACATCCGCGACGAGTGGCTTGCCCGTCACCTAGGACAGGAAGAGCCGAAATCCATGGCAGCCCACACATCACTCATGACCCGGTTCTGCGCGGCAGAGGACAGCTGGCTAGCTCGCAGTAACAACCTGACCAAAAACTCTGATAGTCCGGATACCAAGGATAGCAATGGCAGGTTGCGTCGCAATAAGCACAAGCTCCGCATTAATGGCTATCGGGGCGTGTCTCTCTGTGGCCACGAGCACCTATGGTGCACTGGGGGCCCCTTCTAGTCCGGCAAGGGGGTGGAGGCCGCGCGCAGAGCAGATCGAGGTCGGGCGCGCGCGCTGGGGAAGACGGGTGATTTTTCCCAGCTTCGGAGCTCTCCAGAGAGATAAAACTCCTACTGCTGCTTTGTGTTTGTATTTGATCTTGCTCTAGAGCGAGCGTATGGTGGTATTGCGTATGTCCCAATGGGTCGAACCCTGTGTCGAATGAACCGAACCCTGCGATCGCCAAATGGACCCAACCCCTTCTACGTGCGCATGGGCCTCCCTTTTATAGTCTGAAGGGGGCACCAACAGGTGGCAGCGTAAGAAGAGGGGGTAGAAAGGTAAAAACGCAGGTTGGTGTAACAGTGACCAACAGTGTCCTCTACCTAACTCTGACGGTAGGAGACAGGGGCATTTAATGCCCGTCCGGTCGCCCCAACAGTGCAGAGAAGCGACCGTTAAGTGAGCCACCGGTTGCCACGATGGTGTCTTTGTCATCTCCGCTTGCCACCTCGCCCTGCATGACTGTGTAGTGCCTCGCCACGTGCCCTTGGGATGGCCCTGTGATGACATGTCGCCGGATGCGCTGGAGTTTGGGTGGCAGTCTTGCCGCGGCAAGTGCCTTGCCGCAGCCCTTCTCTTGTCGTGCCGGCAAGCTTGCCGGCCGTCGGGCCTTGCCGGGACGCGCGGGGCGCCGCGGCAAGTCTTCTGGAGCCGCCTTGGTCGGCCTTCCCGGCAAACTCCTCTTGCCGGGGCCTTGGTTTGCCTTCCCGGCAAGCTCCTCTTGCCGGGGCCTTTGTTTTCTTGGTTAGTACTTTGCTCTTGAGTGGCGTCAGAGTAGCCGTGGAGCATCTTGGCGGACGTCCGGCAAGCCTTGCCGCGGGGTGCTGCGACTGCCCGTGCACAAGTTCGGGGTACTAAGGTACCCCCCTACTTTAGTACACTGACAGGAGCCCCCGGGCCTGGGCCATACACGGTGCCGAGCGCTGTTGGGCCAGGCCCAAAACAGTGCACGGGCACGCGTGGCCTGGGTCCACCCAGAATCGGACTCCGTGTCCACCGCGTCCTCCTGCAAGGGCACGCGTCGATTGCGGCGTCGTGGGAGACGTGGTTAATACTTAATTCCAGGAAATGCGTAACGTTCGCATCCCCCATTCATAAGCGGAGGGAACGGGGTCGTTCCCCCACTTTCGCCACTTGCGGTTCCTTCCTCCGAAAGCTCCGACGCTCTCCTCCGTCTCCTGAATCGAG
Source organism: Triticum timopheevii (assembly GCA_963921465.1). Taxonomy (NCBI): domain Eukaryota; kingdom Viridiplantae; phylum Streptophyta; class Magnoliopsida; order Poales; family Poaceae; genus Triticum; species Triticum timopheevii. Next base: position 114,486,096 of record OY997266.1, on the reverse strand, counting down.
AACGAAACAGCGTCCCGCCGCCCGTCGCCGCCGTCGCTTTCGCCTCCCCCCGCTGCCCCCTCCATGGCTCCGAAGGCCGGGAAGGCTACGAAGGCTGCGAAGGCCATGAAGGCCGCGAAGTCGGCTGAGGCACTAGAGCTCGAGGCGCTGCGTAAGAAGCAGGTGCTCTTCTCCCCTGAGCTCACCCTGGAGGCGTTGCGGTCGGGGTTCTACCTCTTCTGGTCGACGGAAACGCGGGCGCACCCGCGCACGCCGGTGCTTTCCACGGAAGCCTCCAAATCGAAGAAGTGTCCCAGAGGGTACTACTTCTTCCCTGTGTTCTTCTATGGCGGGCTCTGCCCGCCTTTTTCCGATTTCTTTTGCGACATCATGAATACCTATGGGTTCCATCTGCTTGATTTCACCCCCAATGCCGTTCTGACAATGGCGGTTTTCGCGCACCTTTGTGAGAACTTCGTTGGTATCCTCCCCAATGTCGCTCTTTTTCGCCATTATTTTTCCCCTCGGGGTGAGAAAGGGGAGCCACTGGCTGGCGGGATCGCCTGGGCCTCCCGGATGGGCATGAAGGAGGCGTACTTGACGGGCGAGCTCCGCAGCAAGTGGAACGAGTGGAGGGCGGAGTGGTGTTGGATCTGCGACACCGATCCGCCGTCGTTCACCAAGCTGCGCAAAACTCGGGTGGTGCGCGGCGGCGACTGGAGCGCTCTGTTGCCGGACGATGCCAAACTGACGATCGCCAAACTCACAACAGGGGCGGTCGGCGCAGATTTCCTTCGCCATCGTATCGCCCCTTTGCAGGCAAGGGGGAGGCCCGCCTGGCTATTCAGTGGCCCGGCGGATTTCATGAGGCTGCGCCCAGGCCTCAACTTCAACTTCACGGTTTTGGAGCTTGATGCGATGCTGAGGGAGACGTTCAAGCACGACGCCAATCATCCGGAGTGGTTCTGGCTGCCGCAGGGCTTCATCCCCTTGTGCAACAACTCCCAGCGCGATCGCATCTGCGCAATGATGCCAGAGTGCGACTCGCACGGGGTAAGTGCCAACTGGATAGAGCCCGCCGCCGAGGTCGTGCAGCAATTCTTCGACGACTTGTCGGAGACGGCAGTCAATTCTGACGAGCAGAAGCTCCTCACCCACACCAGCACTGCCGACGAGCTGGCGTACATCGCTAGCAGGGCTGAGGAGGTGGCGGCAGCCGCCGCCGCAGGCGAGTTTGGCTTCACACTGGCGGAGGCGGAAGCAGCTGAGGCGGCAAGCCTTGCCGCCTGGAAAGATCTTGCCGGAGAGGGTGGTGACGAAGAGGAGGCCGCGGCCGAAGCGAGCCAGCCCGCTGAGGGCACGAGCGGCCGGCCGTATTCGAGCAACTTGCCGCCGATGGAGCCCTCCGCGCAGCCCCAGTTCTGACCGAGAAGGTGTCTCCGTCGAGTTGGAGAGCTGGTAGAGGCGCAGGCCGATCAGCAGCCGCAGCAGCCGCGGCGCCGCGGGACGCGCTCTGCCGCGGCAAGTTTCATCGCCGCGGGAGGGTCCCAAGCCACGCGGGAAACTGAGGCGGGGTCTTCCCCGGCCGCCACGCCTGACCCTGCCGCAGTCCTTGGCAAGCGCCAGAGGGAGCCTTCCCCTCCGCCACGCCGCGCAGGGTGGGCACCGGAGTTTGACCTTTCCGCGCTGAGCTCTGATGAAGACGAGGAGGAGGAGGATGAAGAGGAGTAAGGCCTCCTCCGTACTGCACTCACCTTTCGCTTGATCCTTGTTGTTATTTGTCTTGTATCTAATCTGTTTTTCCCTCCAAACTCCTGTTCGGCCTCAGGACTTTGGCGGAGAGAGCGGCGAAGAGGGCCAAGGTCCCTGTGTTTAACATCGAGGACGATCCTGCTGTGGTGGCAGAAGATGCGTCCGAAACCACCTTGACGGACCCGGTCCCTTCCCCTCGCAGCAGCTCCCAGCGTAAGTGCCTTGATTCACTTCCTGCCGTGGGGCGCGCATGGTCTCCACTTCTTCTGGCAATACCTTGGTTGTTGACCCTTTTGTATACAGGAGAAGAACAGGCCCACCAGGAGCAGTCGGGGTCCGACCCGGAGGTGTCGTCGGCCTCGACTACGCCACCAAGGGCCGGTTCCCCGATATGGGAGCCATCTCCGGCAAGGAAGGGGCCTCCGGCAAGGGGTGGGACTAGCGAGCCCCCGGTGGTGGAGCCCACGACCTCAGAGCCCAGCACAGGTGGCCCTCCTTGTCGGGGATTCTCCCTCGGGTTCTGCTGATCTCACTTTTCCCTCTTTTGGGCATTTGCTTGACTGTCCCTTCCTTTCCCTGCCTTCAGATCCTCCCCTTGGGGAACCGATGGAGGCTGAGGCCACCGGCGAGGAGCGCGGGCGCGTCAACGCTAGGGATGCCGCCGCCGCTGAGGAAGAGGCCGGCGCGGAAGAGCCCGCCGGCGAAGAGGCCGCCAGGGCCGCTGGTACAGGGGCCGGCGAGGGGTCCGGCGACCGCACTGACGACCTAGAGGACGCAGGAGTGCGAGGCGCTGCACCGACTGCCGACCCCTCCGCTGCTGACGCGGTGCTGGGCTCCGAGGAGCCTCAGCCTGGCGCATATTTGAAAGCCGGTAAGGGCGTGTACATCAAGCTCCCCTGGGCGTCGAGCTCCAGGGCACCGGTTGAAGGAGAGGAGTTTGACGGGGAGGTACTTGCCTCTGCTGGGCTGGCAGTGGCCGACAGGCCAAGCAGCAGTAGTGGCGAGTCCGAGGAGGAGCAGTTGCTCCGAAAGCTGGTATCACTCTACCACGTCCGGCAAGCGAAGCTCGAGTCCCGGGAAGCGCTTCTCGCGCAGGCGGGAGTTGACATAGAGAAATGTGCGCAAGAACTCAAGAGCCGCAACCAGGAGGCCCTCTAGTCCATTGCTGAGGAGAGGGTGCAGCTTGATGAAGCGAAGAAGGCGTTCATCCTGGAGAAGGCTGAAGCCGAGGAGCAGCAGAGGCTCGTCGCCAAGGAGTTGTCCAAGCGGGACGGCGAGCTGATACAGAGGAAGGTGAACTTAGATAGCCATGACGAGGAGCTCGCCGTCCGGGAACAATCACTTGGCGGGGCACTCAAGGAGGCGAAGGACGCCGCCGCGGCTGCTGAAGCTGCCAAGAAGGAGTTGGAGGAAAAGGTGACGCAGCTGGAGGCGGACGCGGCAAGGAAGAACGAAGAGCTTGCCGCACTCCAGCGTGATCGCGAGAAGGATGCGCGCGCTCACGGCGATCTGCAAGTCCAGCTCTCCGAGAAGATCAAGGAGCTGAACGCCGCCAAGGACTCGAGCGCTGACCTGGAACTGAAATTAGCCACCTTGACGGAGACGTTGGACGCTGCCAAGAAGCAAGATGATATCCTGAGGAAAGACCTCAAGGGCAACGAGGAGCTGCTGGCGAGGGCCGCCGAGACCCAGAACGCCTTCAAGACCATGGTGGAGCTCTGGACGGAAGGCCTCGTCAGCATCGCCGCGCTTATCGACGAGGAGTTGGCGGAGCTGAACTTGACGAGCCCAGCGCCAAGCTCACGCTCTTCTTCAAGGATGTGGTGACGGCTCTCCGGCAGCTCCGCGAATGGATCCCGAAGCAGCTGGCCGACGAGTCGCGCGCGATCTGCGCCGGGGTCTTGGAGAAGGTGTTGGTGAAGGTCCTCTTCCGCAATCTGGGCGTTGACTTCTCCCGCGTCATCAAGAGGCTGCCGGAGGGCGCTGACCTTGAAGAACTCAAGGCCATCGTCGCACCCATCGTGGACAAGGTGAACGAGGTCAGGAGGGTTGATGGCGGGCGCGCGGATTAGGCCGCCCTTCTTCTCTTGTTTTCTTGCTGCTGTTGTTTTGGCCACGAGAACAACTTAATCAGTGCCACAATAAGTCATTCTTGTAGTATAACTCTACTCTGGATACTGCTCGCTATGTTATTCCCTTTACTTTGTTGCGTTCCTTGTATGCTTTTTACCCTATGCTTCGAGGGACCTTGCCGGCGCAAGCACGCTCGCTGAGTGCGGGACATCAGCGGCCCGCTGGCGGTGCTGCTTCCGGCAAGAAACCTTGTCGGGCCAGTTGCGGCGTGCCTAGACCATTGAGCGGACTCAAAAACGAATCCAGGGTGCAACTGAACTGCGAGTCAATTCCTCCGCGCACAGGTTTTCCATACAAGGCACGACCGTTCAAGGGGCATAACTTAAAAAAATGACAAGGCTCAAACTTTGGCTACTTAGCTTTTTTGTCTTCTTCCCCCCGGCAAGGCCAGTTTCCTTTGAATGATGCGCAGCCCAGACTTTTATCTTCTCTCCTCCTTCCCCCCGGGTGAACTTGTGGGCGGAGGAACCCTCTCTTTGATGAGAAAGAAGAGAAAATAATGGCATGGGACCCTGAGGTCCTTCATTGCTTACCGGGGGCTATTGCTGCACAAGGTGTCAGATATATATGCAAGGAAAATAGAAATGCACTGAATTTGACAAGATGTGCGGGGCACATAGACTTTTATTTACGCACGGGAGCTGCGCCCGGCTTTGTACAAAGTGTTACATGCGACAGCGGCAAGGCTTGTACAAAAGGTGGTTGTCGGAACGGGTCCGGCAACCGCGCCTTATGGATAAAACTTGCGAAGATGTTCTATGTTCCAGGAATTGCTCACCGGAATGCCATCTTCGGTCTCTAGGCGGACAGCGCCAGGCCTGGTGACTCGTTCCACCCGATAAGGGCCTTCCCACTTCGGCGTCAACTTGTTTGGATTCTTGGCGGATTGAACGCGCCGAAGAACAAGGTCGCCTTCCTCGAAGCTTCTGGCATTAACTTTGCGGCTATGATAGCGGCGCAAAGCTTGCTGGTAGCGAGCGGCTCGCACAGCAGCCTGAAGACGATCCTCCTCGAGGAGCAGTGCGTCATCTTGGCGCAGCTGCTCTTGCTCAAGCTCATCATAAGAGAGCACTCGTGGCGATCCGTATACGAGCTCCGTGGGGAGAACTGCTTCCGCTCCATAGACAAGAGCGAAAGGCGTCTGGCCGGTGGCTCGATTTGGCGTCGTCCTGATCGACCAAAGAGCTGCCGGCAACTGCTCGATCCAATTCTTGCCGCACTTGTGTAGCCTGTCGAAAGTTCTGGTCTTGAGCCCGCGCAACACTTCAGCGTTTGCCCTCTCCGCTTGACCATTGCTTCTTGGGTGAGCAACAGAAGCGAAGCAGATCTTGGTGCCAAGATCTTGGACGTATTGCATGAAGGTGTGGCTCGTAAACTGTGTGCCATTGTCGGTGATGATCCTGTTAGGGATCCCGAAACGGCAAACAATCGACCTAAAGAACTTGACTGCTGATTGTGCTGTCACCTTCCTCACTGGCTCCACTTCAGGCCACTTTGTGAACTTGTCGATCGCAACGTACAAGTACTCAAAGCCCCCGACAGCTCGGGGGAAAGGGCCGAGGATGTCGAGCCCCCAGACCGAAAATGGACAGGACAAAGGAATTGTCTGGAGAGCTTGAGCTGGTTGATGAATCTGTTTGGAATGGAAGTGGCACGCTTCACACTTGGTTACTTGTGCAGTTGCATCCTGGAGGGCTGTCGGCCAGAAGAAGCCTTGCCGCAAAGCCTTGCCGGCGAGTTCTCTTGCGCCAATGTGGTGACCACATATGCCTCCATGTATCTCTGCCAACAGCTCCCGTCCATCTTCTCGGGAAATGCACTTCAATTTTACTCCGTTGAATCTTCTTCTATACAGTATGTCATCGACAAACTGGTACATACTTGATTGCCGGGCTACTCTTTCCGCTGCTTGTTGCTCCTCGGTAAGTTCTCCTGTTTGAAGGAAATGGATGATCTACTGTGCCCATGCCGGAGCCTGTGGCTAGACGACAAAGACTAAAGGCGCAAACGCAGCTGCGGGAACATCCTCTTCCACGGCAAGAATCTGGGATCCTGCCGGAGCGTGATGCTCCCCGGCAAGCGTGTCGGGACACAGCTTGTCGGGAGCGTCTGCTTCAATGAAACAAACCCTAGGGCTTGTCGGAGTAGACTGCTCCTCAGCGCTCTCTGTGTTGAGCCTGGGGACCTTCTTGGCGGCGGCTCCGGGAAGCTCTATCGGAAAGTAGTCGCCAGTGACCAACTTTCTCTTTCTGCTCTGTCCAGTTGATGGTGTGACAGATGGTTGAGTCGGCTTGAGCACAAAAATTCCTGGTTCCACAGGTAACTTGAGTGCGGCACACTTTGACAGGCCATCTGCAATGTCATTCTGAGCTCTTGGAACATGTTCCATCTGCAGGCCGTCAAAATGTTCTTCTAGCTTCCTCACTTCGTCGATGTATGCTTCCATCAACGGACTCTGATAATCTTTGTTAACTTGGCGGACGACAAGATGTGAGTCATCCCTGACAATGAGCTTCTTGATCCCAAGTTCTACTGCTATTCTGAGTCCGGCAAGCAAGCCTTCATACTCTGCAGTATTGTTTGTTGCTTCTGGATTTTGCAATATCCTTTTCAGCGGAAAGAGAGTGACAACTGTGACCTCATGTGCTTGAAAGTAATAGCGCAGCTTCCTCGAGGCCATGAGGAGGCCGAAAAGCAACTTCTGCACACCAGAGTACCTTGATCTAGCCCCCTGTAGAAGGGAACTGACAAAGTAAACTGGGCGCTGCACCATCTTCTTCTGTTTCTCCTCTGGCAACTGTACAGATCCATCCTTGCCGGAGCCAGAACTTGTCGGATCAGGGCTTGTCGGGCCAGAGCTTGTCGGGGAAGCCCTCTGCTTGTCGCTGGATTCGCTCGCCGCGGCCGCTAGCTCATCACCTTCCTCCCTCTCTGCTACTAACGCAGCACTAACCACTTGATTGGTTGCCGCCAGATATAGCAGCAACTTCTCTTGTGGCTTAGGTGCGACAAGTGTTGGAGTGGAGGACAAATATTTCTTCAAGCCTTGCAGCGCAGCCTCCGCTTCCGGAGTCCACTTCATTGGACCCGCCTTTTTCAAGATTTTGAAAAACGGCAGGGCGCGTTCAGCAGACTTGGAAATGAACCTGCTAAGAGCAGCAACGCAGCCTGCAAGCCTTCGCACGTCCTTGACTCGCTTCGGTGCTTCTATTTGCTCGATGGCCTCGATCTTGTCGGGGTTAGCTTCAATCCCCCTCTGTGACACAAAGAATCCGAGAAGCTTGCCGGAAGGGACTCCAAACACACACTTCTCGGGATTCAACTTGAGATTGATCTTGCGCAGATTTGTGAAGGTCTCGTCCAAATCTTGGATCAGGGTTGCCCTGTCTCTGCTCTTGACTACTATGTCATCCATGTAAGCTTCTACATTTCTGTGCAGCTGTGGCTCAAAAGCATGACTGACTACTCTTGCAAACGTTGAACCAGCATTGTTTAGTCCGAAAGGCATCCATACAAAGCAATACGTGCCACATGGAGTAATGAATATGGTTTTCTCTTCATCCTCTTCTGCCATGAAGATCTGGTGATATCCTGAGTATGCATCAAGGAACGAAAGCAGATCACATCCTGCGGTGGAGTCAACAATCTGATTGATGCGCGGCAAGGGGAATGGATCCTTGGGACAGGCTTTCTTGACATCAGTGAAGTCAATGCAGAGCCTCCACTTCCCGTTCGCTTTGCGCACGACTACCGGATTGGCTAGCCACGTTGGATGGAGTACTCCTCGGACCAATCCCGCTGCTTCCAACTTCCTGATCTCCTCTGCTATGAACTCTTGGCGCTCTACTGCTTTCTTCCTGACTCTTTGCTTGACGGGCCGCGCGTGAGGGCATACGGCAAGGTGGTGCTCGATTACTTCCCTGGGAACTCCAGGGATGTCAGATGGTTGCCACGCAAACACATCGACATTCGCCCACAGGAAAGCAACGAGCGCGCTTTCCTATTTAGGATCAAGCATGGCACTGATGGTGACGGTACCACCAGTGCCGTCCTCCTTGGCGGCCACCTTCTTGGTTTCTGGTGAAGCTGCATTCGCCTTCTTGAGCTTGCCGGTGGAGCTCGATGGTGCGTCCTCGACGGCAACACAGCACTCCGGGGAGGTGCGCTTGCCGGAGTGGGCACCAGAGCTACACTTGCCGGACTTGAGTTTCTCCTTCCCCCGAGGAGCTTCAGCGGCAAGTGGCTCGTGCTCTGCTGCGGCTGCTGCTTCCCAGTAAATCTTGTCGGCGCAGATGAGTGCATCCCTCTTGTCACCTGGGACGGAAATGACACTCATCGGGCCAGGCATCTTGAGCACATTGTATGCGTAGTGAGAGGCCGCCATGAACTTGGCGAGTGCGGGTCGGCCGAGTATCCCATTGTAGGGTAATGGGATATCAGCCACGTCAAATGTGACCCTCTCTGTCCTGAAATTCAGCTCGCTGCCAAACGTCACTGGCAATGTGATCTTCCCCTTGGGCTTGCTTCTTCCCGGATTTATCCCTTGAAAGGTACCAGTCTCTTCGAGCTCGCTGTCGGGGATCTGGAGCTTCTTGAGTACTGCGGAGGAAATCAGGTTCAGGCCGGCCCCGCCGTCAACCAACATCTTCGTGACCTTGTGGTTGCGGATTGTTGGGGAGACCAACATCGGCAAGCACCCGACCGCAGTGATGCGATCAGGGTGGTCCTCAACATCGAAGATGATGGGCGTGCCAGACCATTTCAGAGGCTTGCGTGCCTCGACGGACGGCTCCGCTGCGTTCACCTCTCGCACCCACTGCTTGAGTTGGCGGTGCGAGGCGTGCAGAGAGGCGCCGCCGTCGATGCACAACACCTCTGTCGCCCTCTGAAACCCTTGGTCATCGGTCTCATCTTCCTCCATCTCATCATCCTCATCCTCATCTTCGTCCTTGTCGTGGCCGCGGGGAGGCCTATCTCCTTGCCGCGGCTTGGGCTTGCCGCGGTGTCCTCCCCGGGCGGGAAGCTTCTTGCCGGATCCTCCGCCACCTCCCTGGGCTCTCTCCTCATCGCGGCGCTCGTACTCGGCCTTCTGTAGCTCCACCATCTCTTCGACTTTCTTGCAAGTTTGGAGATCGTGGCCCTTGGTGCGGTGGATCTTGCAATATCGCTTGCCGGAGCCATCCTGCTTGTCGGCGGCTACCACAGCCTCGCCGGAGTCATCGGCCTTGGCCTTGTCGGAGCCGCCTCCGTTGCCGGAATGCTCAACAGCTAGCACATCCTTAGACTTTCTCTTCCTATTGTTCCATCTCCGGCTCTTCCTTGCCGGGGCGGCATCCTCACTGTCAGATCCTTCTGCTCCTGCAACCTCTCCGGGGATTTTCCTCTCCTCCTCAGCCCGTGCACACTTGTCGGCCAGAGCATAGAGCTCGTTGACGTCTCGGATCTTGCACATCGCCATCTCCTCCCTCATCCTGCGGTTACGCACGTTCTGATGAAACGCGCTGATAACCGCGGCGGGGTGGACGTCTGGGATGTTACGCTGCACTTGACTGAATCTCTGTATGTACTTGCGCAGGGGTTCTCCCTCCTTCTGGACGAGCAAGTGGAGGTCACTCTCCTGGCCATGAGGCTTGTGGCCACCCGTGAAGGCGCCGACAAACTGATGACACAGGTCCACCCATGAAGAGATGGAACCGGCCGGCAAGTGCATGAGCCAAGATCTGACATTGGGCTTGAGCACCAGTGGGAAGTAGTTGGCGAGGATCTTCTCATCGCGCCCTCCGGCAACCTGCACCGCGATGGTGTAGATGCTGAGGAACTCTGATGGATGTATCCTGCCATCATACTTCTCGGGCACGTCTGGCTTGAAGTTCTTGGTTTTGGGCCACTGGACTTGCCGCAGCTCGCGGGTGAACGCAGGGCAACCTGCCGCGTACGGCAAGTCGCCTGGTTCCCCTAGTGCATGCATGTCGATAGTGGGCCCAGCACGCTGGTCAGATTGACGTCGCGTTTCCCTTCTGCGCTCGATGCGAGTGCAAGCGTCTTCGTGTTGCCGTTCTTGGAGAACGTGGCGTTGATCGCGTCGGGTTCGCGGTTCCAACGACGCGGTGGAGTCGCCGTCGGGGTTGGTCCGACGAGCCGGCGACCTTGGCCTTCGGGGCTGGGAGTGCACGGAGGTGGCACCCCCAGCGGTCTTGCCGGCGTCGGCTTGCACCTGGGCGCCTTGCCGGGGCCTCGATGCGCTCGGTTGCCGGGGCTTGTCGCTGTTGGCGAAGCTGATGAGGCTGTATATGGCCATCCTCCAGTCGTCGATCTTGTGCGGCGCCGGAGGGTAGTCTAGGAGCAGCTGGGCTCGGGCCAGCGCTTCCTCTTCTGTCTTGGGTGGTGGTGGCGACGAGCGGCGCGAGGAGCGGGATGTGCTCGGACTCCCAACTGGATTGGGAGGTGCAACACCTAGCCCTGGCGACTGTACCTCGCTCGCGCCAGCATGCAGGCGTGCATGCTAACCTCGAGCGTCTCGCGACCCACCAGCTTGGCCTTGTTCCAACGCGAGCACGGTGCTTGGAGCACCGGGGCGTTGTCGACCTTGCACCTCCTGGGAAGGGTGCGGCGTCTGCATGGTCGCCGACGCTTGCGGGGCCCTGTTTTTGGATATGGTGACGACGTGAGTCCCACCGTTGGCGCCCGCTCCTTCGCCGGCGCCCACTCCACCGCCCGTTCACTCCGGCGGTGGTGGCGGAATCGATGTAGACGGAGCGGCCACCTCCGAAGGCTTCTTCTTCGGTGGCATGCTGATGAAGGCGTTGATGCCGCACGCGCAGAGGCCGGATCAGATGCTCACGACCTCGACGCGCCCCCTACCTGGCGCGCCAAAGATGTCGGGGCGTGTCTCTCTATGGCCACGAGCACCTATGGGGAACTGGGGGCCCCTTCTAGTCCGGCAAGGGGGCGGAGGCCGCGCGCAGAGAAGATCGAGGTCGGGCGTGCGCGCTGGGGAAGACGGGCGATTTTTACCCAGCTTCGGAGCTCTCCGGAGAGATAAAACTCCTACTGCTGCTTTGTGTTTGTATTTGATCTTGCTCGAGAGCGAGCGTATGGTGGTATTGCGTATGTCCCAATGGGTCAAACCCTGTGTCGAATGAACCGAACCCTGCGATTGCCAAATGGACCCAACCCCTTCTACGTGCGCATGGGCCTCCCTTTTATAGTCTGAAGGGGGCACCAACAGGTGGCAGCGTAAGAAGAGGGGGTAGAAAGGTAAAAACGCAGGTTGGTGTAACAGTGACCAACAGTGTCCTCTACCTAACTCTGACGGTAGGAGACAGGGGCATTTAATGCCCGTCCGGTCGCCCCAACAGTGCAGAGAAGCGACCGTTAAGTGATCCACCGGTTGCCATGATGGTGTCTTTGTCATCTCCGCTTGCCACCTCGCCCTGCATGGCTGCGTAGTGCCTCGCCACGTGCCCTTGGGATGGCCCTGTGATGACACGTCGCCGGATGCGCTGGAGTTTGAGTGGCAGTCTTGCCGCGGCAAGTGCCTTGCCGCAGCCCTTCTCTTGTCGTGCCGGCAAGCTTGCCGGCCGTCAGGCCTTGCCGAGACGCGCGGGGCGCCGCGGCAAGTCTTCTGGAGCCGCCTTGGTCGGCCTTCCCGGCAAACTCCTCTTGCCGGGGCCTTGGTTTGCCTTCCCGGCAAGCTCCTCTTGTCGGGGCCTTTGTTTTCTTGGTTAGTACTTTGCTCTTGAGTGGCGTCAGAGTAGCCATGGAGCATCTTGGCGGACGTCTGGCAAGCCTTGCCGCGGGGTGCTGCGACTGCCCGTGCACAAGTTCGGGGTACTAAGGTACCCCCCCTACTTTAGTACACCGACAACGGCGATAATACTGAAGATACGGCAGTCAATGCCGGATTCAGAGGCTCTAAACCCGGTCAGTGGAAAAATCCATTCAAAAGAAATACTTCAGGCCTGTCCAATTTGGACCGAATACTCGATCGCTTGTGCCAGATACACGACACCCCCGAAAAGCCAGCCAATCACACCAACAGGGATTGTTGGGTGTTCAAGCAGGCAGGCAAGTTAATTGCCGAAAATAATGACAAGGAGCTGCATAGCGATGACGAGGAGGAGACCGGGCCGCCGAACAATAGAGGACAAAAGGGTTTCCCCCCACAAGTGCGGACGGTGAACATGATATACGCAACCCACATACCCAAAATGGAGCGGAAGCGTGCACTTAGGGACATTTATGCGATGGAGCCAGTCGCCCCAAAGTTCAATCCGTGGTCCTCATGCCCGATCACTTTTGATCGAAGGGACCACCCCACTAGCATCCGCCACGGCAGATTCGCCGTGTTGGTTCTAGACCCAATCATCGACGGATTTCACCTCCTAGATTCCTAATGGACGGCGGCAGCAGCCTGAACCTGCTTTACCAGGATACAGTGCGCAAGATGGGCATAGACCCGTCAAGGATTAAACCCACAAAAACGACCTTTAAAGGCGTCATACCAGGTGTAGAGGCAATTTGTACAGGCTCAGTTACACCTTAAGTGCTCTTCGGATCCCCGGATAACTTCCGAAGTGAGGAGTTAATCTTCGACATAGTCCCGTTCCGCAGCAGCTATCATGCACTGCTGGGACAAACCGCATTTGCAAAATTCAATGCGGTGCCACACTACGCATACCTCAAGCTCAAGATGCCAGGCCCTCGAGGAGTCATTACGGTCAACGGAAACACCGAACGCTCACTCCGAACGGAGGAGCACACAGCGGCTCTCGCGGCGGAAATACAAAGCAGCCTCTTAAGGCAATTCTCGAGTCCGGCTGTTAAGCGGCCGGACACCATCAAGCACGCCCGGAGTAACCTACAACAAGACCACCTGGCACGTTCAGAGCACGCGTAGCAATGCATCCCTAACCCCAGCCCCCGTGAAATTGCGAGACCAGTACCAGGCGTACATAACTATGCTCCGGAGATACCATGGGCACAGCGGGAGGGGCACGATCACGGCATGCCCAGAGTGCGGCTCAACCACACCAGGGGCTCCCAATTGTGTCATTCTTGTTTTTCCTTCTTCTTATTCACAGGACTCCGTTTTCCAGAAGCCATGTCCGGCAATAGACTTGCCGAACTCACGATGCAACAGCCAGGGAAGCAGAAAAGCTACATCTAGTATCCAGGTGGTCTCCATTACGAGCATTATACCTGTTTTACATACCATTCCGCAGCCTACCCCTGGAGGAGGACATGTTAAATAGTCCCATCCCTTGCTTATCGCACTATTTGTATCGTTCTGCTTTCATCGTAGTATTTTTTGAATAAACAATGCATCACTTTTTTCCTATCATCGCATTCCTTTTTTTATCTATATATGTTCACTTACGACATGTTGCACCCGTACGCTTTGGTACGGCCAAATACACCAGGGGCTTAAGTTCCCAAAAGTATGGTGTGATAAGTTCGAACAGTTTCACAAGTGCGGCACGCCGAACTTATAGCATTATATGCATTGGCTCTGAATCATGTCTTGGGTCAATAGTTGGGTTTGCCCGGCTCCCATATTTTGGTACCTTACGTTCAGTTATATCGGCTAAGGTAGCGCTGGGAGAACCACTGCGATTGTGCCCCAGTTGAGCTGGGTTGAGCACCTCAGTGGAGAAAGCTAAAACTGACCATCATGATGGGGCGAGAGCCGGTCGCTGTTCGAGAGGTTTTTTCGAGTCCCTAAAGACTTATGCCGCTTAGAGCGAGGAGACGGCTTTGCCCGGCCCAGGAGTGGATAGCGCCCCGAATTCGGCCTTCTGAACACTAGGGGCTTCGCTGACATTTAAAATTATAGAATTCTATGGCTAATTGAGAGTGTTCAAGCATTATAAGTCTGGTTGCCTCGTTCGCTATGTTGAGCGCCTCCCTCGAAGGACCCAAAAATGGGAAAAAGAGTGCTCAAGTTTATCCCGAACACCCCAGCACTCGTAGCATGGGGGCTGAAGCCAACGACTTGTCATCTCTCAAATTTGACAAACGGCCGCATAGAAGGTAATATTTTAAATTAATAAGCGTTGCTTAGCGCATATGAACAAGTTTTCAGCGCACAGGATAACAAAATGCGAGTATACTCAAAAATTACATCTTTGGAGCATTCACCCGCTACAAGGCGGGCACCCTTCAGGACACCCTTATAGTACATCTCGGGCGTGCGATACTCCTTGCCTGGGATGGCGCGTCCGTCACAAGCTTCTCAGCGTCCATCTTGCCCCAGTGCACTTTAGCGTGGGCAAGGGCCCGACGGGCACCTTCAATGCAGACGGAGTGCTTGATGACTTCAACCCATGGACAAGCGCCCACCAGCCGCCGCACCAGACCGAAGTAGCTCCCAGGCATGGCTTCTTTAGGCCATAGCCGAACTATGAGGCCCTTCATGGTCTGTTCGGCCACCTTGTGGAGCTCGACCAGCTGCTTCAGCTGGTCACTCAAGGGCACTGGATGTCCGGCCTCGGCATACTGAGACCAGAATACCTTCTCCGTCGAGCTCCCCTCCTCGGCCCGGTAGAATGCGGCAGCATCGGACACACTACGGGGCAGATCTGCGAATGCTCCTGGAGAGCTCTGGATTTGGGTAAGTAACAAATAATTCACTTTCACGTGCTTGCTTTGCATAAGGAATGCCTTACCCACCGCTATCTTCTTTATCGCCTCAATTTCCTAGAGGGCTTTTTGGGCTTCGGCCTTGGCGGACTTGGCACTTTCAAGAGCCGAGGCGAGCTCGGAATCTCGAGTCTTCGAGTCACGCTCCAAACTCTCGTGTCTTTCCACGAGAGCCTGGAGCTCTTGCCGCACCTCCGCCACCCGCGCCTCCTGCTTCTCTCGCTCGGTGCGTTCCGCGGACGCATTGCGTTCAGTCTAGGACACCGCTTCCTTCAAGGTCGCCACCTCGTTCGTGGCCCCTGCAATACCCACGTTATTCTTGTCATTTTTTGCAACCAAATCCTTTGCTATAAGGTATCACTTTAACAAGGTATTACTTACCTTCCTTGTCCTCGAGCTGCTTCTTGGCACGGCCGAGCTCATTCTCGAACCGCTTGAGGCTCTGCTTCAAGGCATTGACCTCCGCAGTCAGTGCGGCAGAGGTCAGCAGTGCAGCCTGCACTCCCATATTGACATATTTGTGTTAGACTCCTACGTATATCTTTTTAGATCCTCAGTCCGGCTTTTCTTTCCGAACACCAAACTGAGCATCAGGGGCTACTGTCTATGCGGTACTATTTTTACATATCTTAAATTACTTACCTCAAAGCCTGTTAGAAGGCTGGTACAGGCTTCAGTTAGCCCCCTCTTTGCATACTGAACTCATGATAGTGCGGTGCTCCTCGTTGATGGAAGCGCCGTTGAGCGCCTCCAGCAAATTATCCGGCGCCTCCGGTTGGACGGAGGCCACCGACATCGCAGTCTTGCCCTTCTTACGAAGGGCCCGCCCGCCGGACTTCAGAACGACTGTAGGTTCTGCACAGGGCCGGACTTAGAACCCTCGGGTGTTCCGCCCTTTTTTCGCCTAGAGTCCGGAAGGTCGCCTTGCGGCGCCTCCAGGACCACCTCCTCCTGGCTGGGCCCCTTCCGGGACCCCACCTCGGCGTCGTCTGTGTCACGAGGGGAGGAGGCGGTCGGAAGTGAAGTGCTATTCACATCCGACGAACCCAGGGACCCGCTCAACGAAGCGGGGAGATCGTCCTTGGGAGGGGTACATGGTTGTATTCGGTGTTAGAAGACACTATGCGACGAAAGAAAAATCAGGAGTTATTCTGGAATCCGGACACTCACTAGTGCAGAACCGGGCAATAGCACCGGTTCGTAAGACCCTTTAGTGCCGGTTCCATAACCGGCACTAAAGTGTGGGCAGTAAAGCCCCCCCCCTTTAGTACCGGTCCAACACGAAACGCTGATAAAGGGCAACCACATGGCACGAGCCAGCTCCGGGGGAGTACCGGTTGGTAAGACCCACCGGTACTATAAGGTTTGGGGTTTTTTTAGTTTTATGATTTCTTTTTCATTTAATTTTGTGTTTCCATTTTAATTCTTTTTCGTTTGCTGGTATTTTACGATACTACACATTGTACACGTTATGCATATAAAGATATATATATATATATATATATATATATATATAATTTCTAGTAGAACCAATCATGCATATATATATATATATATATATATATATATATATATATCATCAATGTCTCACAAACCACCATATTAATTAATTCACACATACACACATGTATAGCTATATACAATTTCTCCTACATATGCATGTTGCCTTCGGAGCCAGTGGCATTAGCCTAATTGGTGCCTTCGGAGCACGATGACAATCGGAAGTGGTTCATAGAGGGTAATAGTATTCTCCCTTCGGATTTATGACCTGGTCGAGCAAAAATCCCGCTATTTCCTCTTGAGGTGCTTCTATGCGCTCCGTTTCTAGGAGCTTCTCCCGCACCTCTTTGAACTGTTAAGAAGGAGATCAATATGCATGTGTATTAGTTGTGTGACTAGATATCGATAATGGTGTAAAAATTGTGAATAGTGTTTTGACAAGCGTACCCATTCCTGTCTTTGAGATCTACTCCTTTCGGACGACATCATGCGAATGTTCTCGCAAACGCAGAATGCACACAGATCAGTCCCCTGTGCCTGCTTCAGGGCCTTTACGAGAATGGAATTTGATCAGATAATAATTAATCAAGCATGATAATTAAAGAGATGGCAGCTAGCTAGCTAGCTAGTACTACTTAATTACTTACCTTGTGTCGAAACCATTTAAGCTTTTTTTCCATTCACCTTCCGTGACGTTGATGAACCTTGCCCAAGCCCTGCCCGCCGACAAAGAAAATGAATAAAGGGGTTATTAAATAGTTCATATCATGAAATGATGAACTAAATAGGCCGAGATATATAGTTAATAATGATTGAAATTACCTGTTGACTATCCCAAACAAGATGTTATAGTCAGTATTTGCTTTGAGTAGTGAGTCCAGTATTTCAACTGTTCCAGCGTCAATTTTAATGATACACAAGATCGAGTGAAATTTGCATGCACACACGTTTGCATGTCTTAATTAAGCAGGCATATGTAAGCAAAAACATGTAGCTAGCTAGTAGGCAAAAACAGAGAATTTGTAGTACAAGACAGTGTGACTCACTGGAAGTTGTAAGGAAGTAGTATATCTTCATTGTATTTGAGGCGCTTCAAGAACTCTAGCATGTTGTCCTCTACGTCCTTTTCATGATGTGGATTTATTAGCCATGTGTATTCATTAACGGTGTTTGGGTCAATGAACCCAATGCCAAAGCGTCCACCTTTTCTCATATACATCTTCATCCTGCATAATACCACAGAAAACAATATAGTGAGGATAATTATAGGTAATGATTGATCAAAAGGATCACTACAGCTAGCTTGAGACTTAAATTACAGAAAGAAATCACTTACAGACAATAGCAACTGACGATAGATTTGCCGAGTGCGTCTTGATTGTATAATTGAAACAGTTCAGAATACTCAATGGACAGAGCTTTCTCATGGAAGTAATGCTCCTCCTTGACATTCACCATGAGGGACTCTCGATTGGAAATCTTGGTAATGTTCATGTACCATTGATGCAATTCATACATTCTCGTTGGGAGGTTCTTGACCTTGTCTGGCTCGACCAAAGGTTGGCCCTGGACATATTTCCGTTTTATTTCATCCTCTGTAAGCACAGGCATGGGCTCGACCTCGAGGAGTTGTCCAACAGTGATATTGAGAACTTTAGCCTGCATTATATGGTCCTTGGTTATTACCACATTGCCCACCTCGGGAACGTAAACTGTTTGCCCACAATAATATTGGGCGCACGTACTGTCACGTGTTGTTGGCACAACAAGCGAGGGGATCGATTGCGCCGCCTGTTCTCCCAGTTGGGGAATGGTTTTCCCGCATTTTTTGACAGCTGCTTGTTGTTTGCTCGATCCCGAGCTCGCCTCCTTACATAGACGTGCTCGATTTAACTTCCTGATGTGGCGCTCATAGTCTGTGTCAACAGGCTTGGGAGCTGGTGGTTGAGCCATATGAATGAAGTGGTCAATCATTTCCTCAGGCACTTTCTCCCTTGGCGGCGGTGGCGGTTTTTGTGCAAAATGGGCTTCCACCTCGGCCTTCGATATGGCTGCGTTTTCCTCCTCGGACTTGTCATAAGGCTTCTGCGGAAGAGGCGTGAGGCTTGGACCATATTTATATCGCTTGCCTCCGCCTGTACTTCCTGTACTACCTCAACTCGTACCGCTACGCACCATAGCTGCGGGGTGTCTCTTCTGCGATTGCTGAGGCGGCGGAGACGGCTGACGGGGCTGAGTTGGATGAGGAGGAGTGGCCTGAAGCTGTGCCGAACTTGGAGGAGGAGTGGCCTGAGGTTGTGCCGGACTTGGAGGAGGAGTGGACGTCTGACGCTGTGGCGGACTTGGAGGAGGAGGAGTGGCCTGACACTTTGCCGGACTTGGAGGAGGAGTGGCCTGACACTTTGCCGGACTTGGTGGACTTGCAGGAGCGGGAGTCTGCTGACTCGATGGCGGACTTCGACGAGGAGTTGGCTGACACGGTGTCGGTGGCCTTCGAAAGATGATGCAATCCTTTTTCCATAGGATGATACGATGTTTGGCCTCTCCGAGAAAGTGCTCGTCGTCACCTCCACGAATGTCAAGATGTAGCTCCGAATATGGGTCCACCACCTCATCAACCAAGACACGAGCATAGCCCGCTGTAATCGGGTTGCAATGGAAGGTTGCCTCGGGGGGATTTGTAAAAGCAACGGCGTCCGCCACCTTCATGGATATGTTCTTCATTTTGACGTGTAGCTCGTAGTTAGTGTTCTCCATGATGTCATCCACGGGGTATCTACCCAGCATTGCATTGTCCGGGGCGGAACCCACGCTGCTTCTCGGCATGGATGAGGTGGTGCTATCCAATGCTGGATCATCCGCTAGCTGCTGCAGCTGCTGAGACCCCCTTTGCTGGGTAAGTGAGTCGATCTGCTCCTGCTGCCGCTGGAATTTGACTGCCAATTCCGCTTGACTTGCTTCTAGGCCTTGAAGGCATTCATAGTCCCGCTTCCTCTGCTCCTCCATCTTCCTCTTCTTCTCCTCCGCAATCTTCTTTCTAGCACGGGTCCTGTAGTCGGTGTTCCAGTCTGAAAACCCCGCATACCACGGAATAGCGCCCTTGCCTCATGTTCTTCCCGGGTGTTCAGGATTTCCCAGGGCACGCGTAAGCTCATCGTTCTCTCTGTTGGGCTGGAACACCCCCAATCATGCATATTCTATTGCAACAAGTATCGCATTGTCGGCTCCCTTCAGACTTGCCTTCGTCGAAACATTGCCTGTCTTCGGGTCCAACTCCCCCCCATGCACATAGAACCAAGTCCTACACCTGGGGGCCAGCTCTTAGTAACCGGAGTGACACCTGCATCCTCCATCTCTTTCTCAGACTTATCCCAATTAGGTATTGCCACCGCATAGCCACCTGGCCCCAGCTTATGGAACTTATCCTTTTTTCGGCATTCTTCTTGTTTATTCTCGACCGTTCCTTAGCTAATTCCGAATCCTTGAATTTCACGAAATCGTCCCAATGAGCACATTGGTTCTCTAGTGTTCCCTCGAATACTGGAGTCTTCCTTCCTCCCTTGACGTACTTGTCCCATTCACGATTCCTGTGGTTCTTGAATGCAACCGCCATCTTCCTAAGAGCAGGTTCCTTGACTTTCTGCACATCTGCTTCTGTGAAATGATCTGGTAGGGTGAAATGTTCCATGAGAGTATCCCAAAGAAGATCTTTTTGTTGCTTGTCGACAAAAGTAACATCTGGACGTGGCTTTGCTGGCTCTCTCCATTCTTGAAGTTTGATCCGGAGTTGGTCCTTCACAAGAACTCCGCACTGACGATTGAACTTGTCCGCAATCTTCTTAGGCGCTAATGGTTCGCCATTAGGTCTGATTGCCTCGATATTGTACTTTACGCCCTCCTTCAACTTTTTGTTCGAGCCTTGTTTCGTCCTTTTGCCTGAAGATTTGCTCGATCCGGATGGCTGAAAGAATGTCTGTCCAGACATATTATTTGTTCCCCTCCTAGCGTGCCTTTTCCATCCAGTCTGCCCTTATGCCGCGATTCAGGAACACCGATCGGCTTAAGGTCAGGAATAAAGTCAATACAAAACTCAATGACCTCCTCATTTTGATGGCCCTTGGAGATGCTTCCTTCTGGCCTAGCACGGTTATGAGCATATTTCTTTAAGACTCCCATGAACCTCTCAAAGGGGAACATATTGTGTAGAAATACAGGACCCAAAACGTTAATCTCTTCGCATAGGTGAACTAGGACGTGCGTCATGATGTTGAAGAAGGATGGTGGGAACACCAACTTGAAACTGACAAGACATTGCACCAAATCATTCTGTAACCTTGGTATGATTTCTGGATCGATTACCTTCTGAGAGATTGCATTGAGAAATGCACATAGCTTCACAATGGTTAATCGAATGTTTTCCGGTAGAAGCCCCCTCAATGCAACCGGAAGCAGTTGCGTCATAATCACGTGGCAGTCATGAGACTTTAGGTTCTGGAACTTTTTCTCTGCCATGTTTATTATTCCCTTTATATTCGACGAGAAGCCAGACGGTACCTTAATACTGAGCAGGCATTAAAAGAAGATTTCCTTCTCTTCTTTGGTAAGAGCGTAGATTGCATGACCCTGATGTATGCCGTCTTCTCCGTGCATACGTTGCTGGTCCTCCCGTGCCTCAGGTGTATCTTTTGTCTTCCCATACACGCCCAAGAAGCCAAGAAGGGTCACGCAAAGATTCTTCGTCACGTGCATCACGTCGATTGCAGAGCGGGCCTCTAGGTCTTTCCAATATGGCAGGTCCCAAAATATAGATTTCTTCTTCCACATGGGTGCGCGTCCGTCAGCGTCCTTCGGAACAGGTTGTCCGCCAGGACCCTTTCCAAATATCACCTTCAAATCCTTGACCATATCATGTACATCAGCACCAGTACGGTGGCGAGGCTTCGTCCGGTGATCCGCCTCAGCTTTGAAATGCTTGCCTTTCTTTCTTATGGGACGAGAAATCGACGATGTCCCAGGTACACATTCTTCTTACAACTATTCAAATATATACTGTCGGTATCATCCAAATTTTGTGTGCATCCGTGGTATCCCTTGTTTGTCTGTCCTGAAAGGTTACTGAGAGCAGGCCAATCATTGATGGTCACGAACAGCAATGCCTTTAGGTCAAATTCTTCCCCCATGTGCTCATCCCACGCACGTACACCTGTTCCATTCCACAGTTGTAAGAGTTCTTCAACTAATGGCCTTAGGTACACATCAAGGTCGTTGCCAGGTTGCTTAGGGCCTTGGATGAGCACTGGCATCATAATGAACTTCCACTTCATGCACAACCAAGGAGGAAGGTTATACAAACATAGAGTCATAGGCCAGGTGCTATGGTTGCTGCTCTGCTCCCCAAAAGGATTAATGCCATCTGCGCTTAGACCAAACCATACGCTCCTTGCATCATCTGCAAACTCCTTCCCGTAATTTCTTTCGATTTTTCTCCACTACGACCCGTCAGCGGGTAATCTCAACTTTCCGTCTTTCTTACGGTCTTCTCTGTGCCATCGCATCGCCTTGGCGTGCTCTTTGTTTTGGAACAAACGTTTCAACCGTGGTATTATAGGAGAATACCACATCACCTTGGCAGGAATCTTCTTCCTGGGGCGCTCGCCCTCGACATCACCAGGCTCATCGCGGCTGATCTTATAGCGCAATGCACCACATACCGGGCAAGCGTTCAAATCCTCATACTCACAGCAGTCGAGGATGCAATCATTAGGGCATGCATGTATCTTCTGCACCTCTAACCCTAGAGGGCAGACAACCTTCTTTGCTTCGTACGTACTCTCGGGCAATTCGTTGTCCTTTGGAAGCATATCCTTTATCATTACCAGCAACTTTCCAAATCCCTTGTCAGATACACCATTCTCTGCCTTCCATTGCAGCAATTCCAGTGTGGTGCCCAGCTTTTTCTTGTCACCTACGCAATTCGGGTACAACAATTTTTTGTGATCCTCTAGCATGCGCTGCAACTTCTTCTTCTCCAAATCACTTGCGCAGTTTCTCTTTGCATCGGCAATGGCTCGACCTAGATCATCAACGGGCTCATCTGATGCCTCTTCTTCAGCTTCTTCCCGCATTGTCGGCTCAGCTTCTTCCCGCATTACCGGCTCAGCTTCTTCCCCCATTGTTGTATCATCGTATTTAGGGAACCCATGGCCAGGATAGCTGTTGTCGACCTCTTCTTCTTCATTGTCTTCCATCATAACCCCTCTTTCTCCCTGCTTGGTCCAAACATTATGTGGGGCATGAAACCGGACTCAAACAGGTGGACGTGAATGGTTCTTGACGTAGAGTAATTGTGACCATTCTTACAGCCAGCACATGGACAAGGCATAAAACCATCCGCCCGCTTGTTTGCCTCAACCGCAAGCAGAAAAGTATGCACACCCTCAACAAACTAGGGAGAGCATCGGTCATCGTACATCCATTGCCGGCTCATCTTCATTACACAACACCGAATAGACCAAATTAATCCAAGTTCATACATAAAGTTCATACAACACTTAAATGCAACAAACAAATAACTCTCTAGCTAAAGCATTTAAATGCAACAACAAATGCGATCAAGATCGCAACTAAGGTAACAATTGATCCAACAGCATAATGATACCAAGCCTCACTATCGATGGCATATTTTCTAATCTTTCTAATCTTCAAGCGCATTTTCTCCATCTTGATCTTGTGATCATCGACGACATCGGCAACATGCAACTCCAATTCCATCTTCTCCCCCTCAATTCTTTTCAATTTTTCTTTCAAGTACTCGTTTTCTCTTTCAACTAAATTTAACCTCTCGACAATAGGGTTGGTTGGAATTTCCGGTTCACATACCTCCTAGATAAAAATATCTATGTCAACTTGATGGGCATAATTTGTCATAAACACGAAATGCAACAAATAGTTTTAAAAGAGAATATACCACATCCGAATCCTAACAAGGATGAGGGCCGACGGGGACGGATATCAAAACCATGGCACTATGTATAACAAACAACGTACGGGTAAGATAATTATACGAGTAACTATATATCCAAATCACACAAACATCAATTTTTTAAATAAAATTTCATGAACAAGAGGCTCACCACAAGGTGGTGCCGGCGACGAGATGGTGCAGGCGATCGACGGTGGTTACGACGAAGATTTAGAAGGCACTAAGTAAACCACACCTACGTATGCAAACTCAGTGTTATTTTGACCTCAAATTGCATATAAATCAAATACTACCACATATAATTCCTCCCAAATTACTAAAACCCACAATTAATCACTATATAAACCAATGGAAGAGCTAATCTAGCAATGAGAGATGAAAGGACAAAGTTGCTAACCTTGGTGATCATTTGAATGGATGGGGGCCTGCAAATCTTGACAAATTTGGGGAAAATTTTGTGATGAAATAGAGAGGAAGAAGGGAAGAACAGAGGAGAGGGAGAGGGGAAAGGGGGAAGAACAGAGTGCTGGTGGACGAAGGGTTTATATAGGACGACCTTTAGTACCGGTTCGTGCCACGAACCGGTACTAAAGGTGCTGGAAGGGCCCCACTCTGACAACATCCTGCCACCACTTTCTTTAGTACCGGTTCGTGGCACGAACCGGTGCTAAAGGTTCGCCACGAACCGGTACTAAAGAGCTCCTCCCGCCTAGCTGTTCGAACCGGCACTAATGGACACATTAGTGCCGGTTCTTTTACAAACCGGGACTAATGTGTCTCACATTTGACCCTTTTTCTACTAGTGACTTATGATCTCGCCAGGGGCTTTACCCTCGAAGGCCACTCCTCTTCGCTGTCGTCGGTGTTGGTGGAACAGTCCGGAGGAAGGGTCCTTCCCTTCTTGGACCCTTCGGCCTCCTCTGTTGGGGAAGCCTTCCTTTTCTTCTCTCCCCCCGCTAGGGAAAAGGCCTCTTTCTTCTCCTCCTCTTCTTCGCGGGAGGAGTCCGCCTCAGAGTCATCGGACGATGAGTCCGATCACACCTGGCGCCGGGAACTCCTCCGAGTTCCCGTGGCCTTCTTCTTGGCCTTCTTCTCCGGCACCACATAAGGCGCCGGAACCAGCAGCCCCGTTAATTGGGCATCCGCTGGGTCTTCTGGCAAGGGAGTCGGGCAGTTAACCTGCCCGGACGTCTTCTGCCAGGTCTGTCAAAGGTAAGGGAGTTTAGATCCCGCACAGAGTCAAACTATGGTAAACAAGTGTCCTGTAAAGGGTAAAATAGCTTACCTCGCTGGCTTGACGCTGCGAGCTGAATCCGCGATCTTCGGTAGCGGATGCGGGAGCCTCGGCGTCCTTGAACAGCACCTTCTAGGCATCTTCGTACGTAGTGTCGAAAAGCCTGCTCAAGGTCTGGTGCTCTGCCGGATCGAACTCCCACAAGTTGGAAGCCCGTTGTTGGCACGGGAGAATCCAGCGGATGAGCATGACCTGGACTAAGTTGACAAGCTTGAGCTTCTTGTTCACCAGGGTTTGGACACAGGATGGAGTCCGGTCAGCTCCTCCGAATCACCCCATGTCAGGCCCTTCTCTTTCCAAGAGGTGAGCCGTGTGGGGATGCCAGATCTGAATTCGGGGGCCGCTGCCCATTCAGGGTCGCGCGGCTCGGTGATGTAGAACCACGAAGGCGCCCTCGACCCATGTGACATTGGGCATCTTGCCCACCATGGCGCCTCCGCAATCCGCTTGGCGGCTGCCCACTACCTTCGACTTGATGTTAAAAGTCTTCAGCCACAAGCCGAAGTGGGGCTGGATGCATAGGAAGGCCTCGCACATGACGATAAACACCGAGATGTTGAGGATGAAATTCAGGGCCAGATCATGGAAATCCAGGCCATAGTAGAACATGAGCCCCCGAACAAATGGGTGGAGTGGGAAGCCCAGTCCGCGAAGGAAAGGGGAAAGAACACCACCCTCTCATGGGGCCTGGGTTGGGATGAGCTGCCCCTCATCGGGGAGCCGATGTGCAATGTCGCTGGACAAGTATCCGGCCTTGCGCAGCCTTTTGCTGTGCCCCTCCGTGACGGAGGAGGCCATCCACTTGCCTCCCGCTCCGGACATGGTTGGAGAAGGTCGAGGTGAGATGTGCGGACTTGGGCACTGGTGCTCGAGTGCGCGGAGATGGATAAGCAAAGGAGGAAGAAGGCGTAGGTAAAAAGGTGGAACCTTATCCCCTTATATATAGGCGGACGAAACTATGCGTCCCCACCAAGCGCCGCAATCAATGGCGCGGTTGGGTTACCCAAGGGGACACGATCTCTACTTTGACAAGACGTGCCAAGGAAACCGCTTCGCTAAACATGCTGAGGTGGAACAGTAAAAATGATTCGAATAAAAGCTTGGCCGCGGTGTGATGTCACGCCACGGAATACGTCAGCAGATTGAACTTGTGTAAATATTATTCTCTCTACGGTGGTATGTGGAATTTATTTTGCAGAGCTGGACACTATCCTGGTGTTTGAAATCTTCTATGAATTATTCGGAGGAGGAACCCGCCTTGCAATGCCGAAGACAATATGCGCGCCGGACTCGTCGTCATTGAAGCCTGGTTCAGGGGCTACTGAGGGAGTCCTAGACTTGGGGGTGTCCGGATAGCCGAACTATCATCTTTGGCCAGACTCCAAGACTATGAAGATACAAGATTGAAGACTTCGTCCCGTGTCCGGATGGGACTCTCCTTGGC
Organism: Triticum timopheevii; assembly: GCA_963921465.1. Classification (NCBI taxonomy): domain Eukaryota; kingdom Viridiplantae; phylum Streptophyta; class Magnoliopsida; order Poales; family Poaceae; genus Triticum; species Triticum timopheevii. The sequence continues at coordinate 114,460,371 of OY997266.1, read as the reverse complement.
GTGGAAGGCAAGCTTGGCGATACGGATACGTAGATCTCCTACCATTGTAACCGACTCTGTGTAACCCTAGCCCTCTCTGATGTCTATATAAACCGGAGGGTTTTAGTCCGTAGGACGAACAACAATCATACCATAGGCTAGCTTCTAGGGTTTAGCCTCCTTGATCTCGTGGTAGATCTACTCTTGTACTACCCATATCATCAATATTAATCAAGCAGGAGTAGGGTTTTACCCCCCTTTCCCCTACTCCTCTTTTGGCGCCGCCCAAGCCTACCCTCAGCGCCCCCGCCCGCCCTCAACCTCAGCGCCGCCACCTGCCGCCACTCTCGACCTCACCGTCGCCGCCCTCGACCTCACCGCCGCCTCCGTCGACCTCACCGCCGCCGCCCGAGCCCTCCCACCACCGCCGCCTCCCGATCTCGGGCCCGCCCTCGCCGCCCCTACCTCTCCGTCACCGAGCACCTCCCTGCCACCATCTCTCCCCTCTCTGTAAACCCCCACCCCTCACCACCCCCTTTCTCTCTCCTTAATTAGTTAGTAATAGATGTTTTTAGTAGTAGTAGATGTTAATTTAGGGTTCATAGATAATGATTTTTAGTAGTTGAACTAGTTTAGTTTTAGTTGAAGTAGTTTAGTTTTAGTTGAACTAGTTTAGATTTAGTTGAACTAGTTTAGTTTTAGTTGAACTAGTTTAGTTTTAGTTGAACTAGTTTAGGAAGTAAATTAATAAACTAGTTGAACTAGTTGAATTAATAGAACTAATGTATTTTTAGTAAGTAAATTAATAAACTAGTTGAACTAGTTTAGTTTTAGTTGAACTAGTTTAGTAACTAAATTAATATAACTAGTTGAACTACTTTATTTTTAGAAAGAACTAGTTTTTTTCTATTTATGTAAGTTTATATTTAGTAAGAACTAGTTGAATTAATAGAACTAGTTGAACCTGTCATATTTGTTGTTATTTTTTTTAGTTTAAGCACTTATTCGGGATGTATTAGTGATAACTAGTTGAACATGTCATATCAAGGAGCCCCTCCATCATCCCCGCCGTCGTCCCCGTCACCGACCCCCTCCGACCTCGAGGTGAGACCTGCCAAATCTCCATGTATATCTTGTGTTGATCATATAGGATATGTGGTTGCCCAAGTGGCCGGTCATGTTCAGGTTACACCTTCGAGTGGCCTATGTTTTGCCGGAGTGTTGATTAATTTCCATTCCAGAAAATTCCAGGCACTCGATATGTCCTTTTTTAGCAAATGTCATGCCGGATTTTTCCGTGAAATCTGGCATGACTTGTGCTAGAATATGTACAAGTTTAATCTTTGAATTATGAACGTAGGAAATGTCGTACTCGGACGACGACAATCTCCCAGGGGAGTGCATCTCGTGCCATGACGATCGAGGTATGTGCGACAGGTTCGTTGAGCTGGACGAAGATCAGCGCTTCAGCATTAAGCTCGAGGAGACATTCAATGTTGAAACGGTACGCAACAACGACAAGTGTTATTTTTCGTAATTAAGCATCACTTCAACTATTTCAACGTCTAATTTTCATCTTTTACAATTCAACTAGCTTATCCCATGCCATGCAAGACGCTATGTCTTGGAGAGAATGGGTTTTGAATACCATGGAAATTTTGAAACAAAGAAAATAACCTAAGGACCCATCATGATATGGATTTTGAAGTAAATCTGTGCAATGCTCAGAGCATAACCCATTTTGGTTGACAAAATTGGGAAGCACTTCGCAAAACTTATGGTTTTTATGAGGGTATGATTTTCACCATGGATGTTGGTGATCCTCACATTCAGCAAGACAATATGGACATTTGGGTCCGTGTTGATACGCTTCCGATTCTACCGCAATGTGAGTTTCTCAAACATAGTTATTAACTAATTTATATTGTTTATTTCAAAATAGTTGACAACTTATTTCCATTGACATCTTATTTTGATTCTTCAAAAATGTGCGGAAAATGGTAGACAAAACCAACTACACTGATGGATCCGAATTAACTTATAAGGAGAAAAGTCATCTGATCACTTATTGTACTTATCTTGAGGATTAAAAATACATATTATCGAACTCCTCCAAATTATGGTGAATACGTGCCACTAGTGCACATGTTGAACCACGGTAACTTATATGGAGATACCCTGGTAAGATTTTTTACTATTACGACATCCGTGCATCTTTTGCATACTTCTAAAACTAGTACATCATTGCTAACTACGAAGTTATTACTATGTTTTCCAACAGAAAATCCCGATGGATTGTGTGCCTCATTTGATGTATCTGAATGGTCGCCTTAGAGTTCTGAACATACTACCAGGTCAATCTAGGGAGCTCACCTGTGCATATCGGATTTCTAAAACCGGTGATCACATGCTCATCAAAGAATGGAAAAAATGTTTGGACATTCGCAAGGAGGTTCTTGGAAGTAACATTAAGCGAAAGGCAAGAATTGGAGACAGGATAATCTACATTCTCCATAATGGAGAGTCAGGGGCTATCTTGTTTTTTGCTATTTTACCTTAGCGAATGTAGTAGGTCCTAAGAGAATGTAGTAGGTCCTATGAGGTACAATATGTTTATTATGTGGCACAATGTGTTAGAATTGATGATGAGGAGTACTTGTGATTACGACTAGTGAACAATTTGCTATGTGATTTCATTGATTAAAACGATGATCTTTAGGAGGTGTTATATGACAATGATAAGTTGTTAATGATATGAAGATGATGATATTTATTATATCATTGGGTGAAAGAACCGCGGATTAGTTTCAAGTGGATGGGCATCCACTTGAAACAAGTCCACGTTTCTTTCACCCCGTGATGTAATAACTCATTATAATGTAAAAACAATCTCTAAATTCCTGTTGTATGAAAACTTGTGTAAAGGTATATGAATACAACATGAAATAAAAAAGAAATAAAATATGAAATAATAGTAGTAGCGCGGGAAGGGAGAAGCGCTACTACTAATTACCAGTAGCGCTCCTCCGGGAATTCGCTACTACTAAGTCGATTTAGCAGTAGCGTGGGTTGAGGCACGCTACTGCTAAGCTTTAGCTGTAGCGCCGTACCAGTAGCCTCCAGGCCGCGCTACTGATAGGCCTAAACCCTCGCTGCTTCTAGGCTTTTCCCTAGTAGTGTATGTACTCCAAAGTTCACTCAGACAAGCATCGATGTTCACAAGAAGTGCCAATATTCATTCGGGTATCAACCGGCATCAACCAGTTGTCAAACTCCAATTATTAGGAGAGTGAACGCCAAAAATATTGTGTGGCACATAGCCCAGAAAAACACAATCCAGTCTTTGGTCCCAACTTGTGCCTTTTGGTTATGGACAGATATGGTAGCGAACTGTATGGCATGGAGTCTAAAGATTCCAGACAAGTTGGTTGACATGTATATTCATCTGGCACTTAATCAGTCTGCATGCCAGGGATGCTCCATTTCAGCTGAATTGCACAAAAAATTTGGGTGGTTCATTTTCTCAACCGCCTCCTCTCTTCTCTGCAATGTAGAATTTTGGTGAGCTACAGGACCAAGATGAGCCAGTAAACTAGTTGGATGAAAGTAGTGGCCAAGTTTCTCAAACCTCCCTCGGCACGAGGCCACTATTTGAGGATAAACCTACAAGCAAAGTTCAGATTGTCTGTGTTACCTCTTATGTACTCGAAAGTTTACTCGTACAAGCATTAATTTTAGCAAGAAGTACCTCCGACTGAACACCATTTACCAGTATGTACCCTAGTTAATTAAAGTTTGTCCATGGATCATATTGGTTGTGATCTCAATCATTTGGATGGATAAACATACTGAACATGTGTATATCTGAATCATTTTGTGAATTATCTTTGAATATTGTCGTGTGATCTATCAATCATTTGGATGCATAGACATGCTGAATTTGTGTATATATGAATCTTTTGAGTTGTTGATAGTGAATGTTGGATATGAATATGAACGTGTCCTGTGAACCTGAGTTTGATATGAATGTTTACCTTTTCTGTTGTACTTGTGTGTGAACTTGTTAGTATGCCTACTGTGGGATATGTGACGTGTGGGTGTCAACGGCACACCTTCTTCCTGAGAAGAATTGCACCTACTTTGTTAGGGTAGCAACGGCGCAACACCTTCCCCCCTCCCCTGCTCAACCCCTGCCATAATGTTTTCGGCCTCAAAACAAACATAGTACTACGTTGTTTTTGGGGCTTGATGATAAATCGAGTGCTGGTTTCTTTAGGTTGGCCCGCCCAGCAAATGGGTTGTTGGTCCACCACGGACTGGGAGGCTAAAAATACAAGTTGTATGGGGTAGAGGCAAGTAAAAAAATGCCATCGAGAGCCATCCACTGAAGAAAAAAAATCGCTCCTAATTTGCTTCTTCAGTCGTGCCGCCGGCCCCCTCTTTAATCCAGTTTGCTCGGGGATCTAGCTGGTATCATTTTTTTCTAGAGGGCGAACAAGTATCAGCTAGGCCTAGCTTTTGTCTTTTAACATGCGTAGCCCACGACGTACGGAGACAGTGGTTTCAACTTATTTTTTGAGGTCCATACCGTCCTATGGGTTTTTTCTTAAAGTTCGGCAGACCAATGTATTTTTTAATAAAACGCAGGTCTTTGTTCTATTTATCTATATATAAGAATAATAATGTTGTGTCTAATTTATGTTTTCCCTTCTAACCACATTATATGTATTTATATTATTACTATTATCGTATATTATATAGAGACTTATATATACATTATAAAAACATCCTGCGTGTTATTAACTTATAAAAGTAAATGTTTAACAGAAGTTGGCAAGGAATATCCTGGTTGTTTTTGACTCACAGGCAAGGAAAATCCTGGTGATTGCATACAAAAGCTTGCCAAGATTTTAACAACCAATGTAATAATAACGCGCTCATTTTTATTTTGAGAAATAAATTGCTAATTTGTTAATTTTATATATAAAAAATGTGCCTCTCCGGTTTGTTTTTTGATATTAGTTGCTCCTTCTAACATAACATTATATATATAACGAGCCCAGCTAATTCGTGTATTTTAAGGAAGTGCAAATAGGCTTGGATTTCTTAGAAAATATAAATGGGCCGCATTGACACGAAATTATTTGTTCACCAAGCCCAGCAAATGGACTGTACATTCTAGAAAACATGGGTTAAATATATGGCACATTTTTGCAGGCTGACATGTGGGCCAATAGGTCGAAGCCTACGCAGGGCGTTGTCAACTTTGTCAACAAATGATTATGACATCCACAACCATTGGATTTATATCCAACGGCCGACATGCACCTTCAATCTCTTGTCTTCTTCCTCCAGCGTGGCCAGGACCGCCTGGTCCGGCCTCCGGCGACTGGCGGCTCTGCTTAGCATGCATTGCTGCGAAGCGCTACCCCACCACCGGCCAGGCTATCCCTCCACCCCTCCACACCTCCTGTTATTGTCCACCGACCGCAGCCCCATGCCGCACCAGAACCAGTTATAACCCTTCCCCTCCTCCCAATATGCGACTCCAGTGCCGCGTCTTCCCATCTCCGAGTCGTTCCTGTCCGGGGCCTCGCCGTCGTCCATCGCCTCGCTGCGCTTGGTGCGGTGTGATCAACAAACGAGAGTCATCGGAAGAGGACTGTACGTGGAGAGCCTGACGGCTAGGACCCACGAGGTCCACGGTTGCACACTAGGAAAGTTACTCCTTATTAAGCTGAAAAAATGTTTCCTCCCCCTGACAGCTGGGACCCACCGGCTGTATCTTCACACGGAAGGAAGTGCCTCCATGTTATGCAAAAAGAATTATTCCTCCCGTTGACAGCTGGGACCCGTCAGATTTGGTGGCTAACTTGTGGGCCTACTAAGAGGACGTGTACACAGGGCTTTGTCAACTTAATCAGCAAATGATTCTAGCATATGGACCGTTGGATGTTGATCCAACAGCCGTGGTCCTTCTTCAACCTCTGTTCTTGCTCCTATCTCCCGTGAGTGGCACCGCGGCTGTGCTGCCGCGCACCAAAACTAGTCAAGTTTCCCACTCCTATCCATCTGCGACTCCACTGCCCCATCTTCCCCATCTCATGATCGTTCAAGTATGCGGCCTCGCTGTCGTCCATCGGCCTTGGTGCGCTCGGCACGGTGTGGTCCACATGGTCAACAACTGACAGTCATCGGAAGATGACTGTACGTGAGAGGATGACAGTGGGGACGCACCATGCCCATGGACGCATGCATGCAACGGAATGCGGCATGGTCAACATGGTCAAGGAATGACTTCCATCAGAAGTGTACTATATGTGGAGAGGCTGACAACTGGGTCCATGGCCGCAGTAATGAAGTGCCTCCTTATTACGCGGAAAATAATGATTCCACCACCTGACAGCAGGGACCCACCGGACGGGCAACCGTATTTCATGAAAAAAATGTTTCCTCCCTGACTGCTGGGGCCCAGCGGACGGGCCACCGTATTTCGTGAAAAAACGTTCCCCCCGCTGTCAGCTCGAACCCACCAGAAGTGCCTCCTTATTATGCACAAAAAAATGAATACTCTCCCTGCCAGCTGGGACCCACCTTGGTGGGGCTGACTTGTGGGCCTACAAAGTTTACGGGGACGGAGGGCTTTGTCAACTTAGTCAATATGAACAATTCTAGCTCGTGACCATACGATGTCCATCCAACGGCCGTAGTGCTTCTTCAACCTCTGGTCTTCTTGCTCCAGCTGCCCAAACCAGCGCCGGTCGTGCTGCGTGCTCCTTCCTCCCATGGCCGGCTGTCATGCCGTGGAGGCCTCACCGCCCCCTATTACTCCCACCGCCAGCCAGGCCATCCCTATACTCACCCACACCCCTGTTATTCTCCGGTGATGGCAGCCTCACACCGCAGCTGAACAAGTGAACACTCATACTCCTCTACGATTGGGCATCCACTGCCGTGTCTTCACTGGCTCCGTGTCGTCCCCTTCCTAAGCCTCGCCGTCGTCCACCACCCTAGTGCTCTCGGCGTGGCGTGGTCAACGTGTTCAAGGAACGACTTCCATCGGAAGAGTACTGTATGTTGATAGGCTGACAGCTGGGTCCATGGCAGCCGCAAGGAATTGGTTCCTTATTACGCGCAAAATAATTATTTCTCCACCTAACAACAGGGACCCACCAGATGGGCCACCAGCCGCAAGAAATTAAATACGGCCACGGACGTACATATGGGCAGGGTCTCGAACGCCTACTTGCGCATATGTACGGCCAAGCTCGTGTACATCGCTGGGTGGGAACGGAGAAACTACAACGTCGTGTTCATGGGGTGGCAACGGAATGCGTCGTGTTCATCTAGAGGCAACGGAACGCGTGGGAGCCAACCGGTTGGACGGAACAACCAATGGAAACGAGGCCTGGCGTACCGCAGAACGGAGGAAACGGCCTTGTGTTGGACCGTCCATGTTTTAAACGTGATCCTATTCATCGGGAGGGGTCTCGCGTACCGCAAAACGGAGGAAACGGACTTCTGTTGGACCTCCTACGGTCGAAACGGGGTCCTGTTGATCGGGAGGGGTGTGGCGTACCGCAAAACAGAGGAAACAGACTTGTGTTGGAGCGCTACGGTCAAAACGAGGGTCTTGTTCATCGGGAGGGGTGTGGCGTACCGAAAATGGGACTCCACGGGATACTATTCATCTCCACCGTCGACCTCCTCCAGCCTTCACGGGCTACTGTTCATCCACCGTCGACCTCCTCCAGCCTCCACCTGTGACTGTTCATTCATGGGCTCCTGTTCATCCAGTCTCCATCGCACGCTACTCCACCGGCTAATGTTCAACCAGCCCTCTCCACAGGCTATTGTTCAACCACCCCTCCACGGGCTACTGTTCATCCAGCCATCCACCGGCTACTGTTCAACCAGCCCTCCACGGGGTTGTCCTGTTCATCCAGCCCTCCACGGGCTCCTGTTCATCCAGCTCCAACCAGCTCGATCGATCGGGGTCCTGTTCATCCAGAGGCATCACCAGAGGGTCCTGTTCATCCACCTCCACCGGGAACTGTTCATCCAAACCCCCAACAATGCTCTCTGTTCATCCAAACCCCCCCAGCAACACTTACTATTCATCCAGAGGCAGCATTGACCAGCTTCAGTTAGCAGCAGTAGCGAAGGAATCGCTCAATCGCTCAGGTTCAGTAACGCGTAGTCTCTAGTGCAATCGCTCGGGTTCAGTTAGGCGATGCCTCGCTCGGGTTCGGTTAGAGCCCAACGCCTTGCACCCATGCACATACGGTATGAGAGAAATGTGCATCGCTAGGCCCTCGACCACCCACCGTAACCGGGAACTCCCCGATATTTTCCCCGCCCTCGCTTCTACCATGGTTTTTTCCGTCATGGACGGCCGAAAGAATGTCATGCAACTGCGGTCCAGCCCGCCCAGGACGAAAAGCTCATTTTCTGTCATGATTTTTTTCATAGAAGTAGGAGCCCACCACATCTATGATGATACCGGGTTTTGTCACAATTACCGTCATAGAAGTGTAATAAGTATGACAGAAAAAATTTCTGTTTGCCCAAAATGTCATGGATGTGTCTTTTTTTGTAGTGTATGTTTTATAACTATTTTTTTCATTTTGTGTTTATGACAATTATGTCGATCAAGTTGACATAGATATTTTTATCTAGGAGGTATGTGAACCGAAAATTGCAACCGACCCTCTTGTCGAGAAGTTAAATTTAGTTGAAAAAGAAAATGATTATTTGAAAGAAAAATTTGAAAGAATTGAAGAAGAGAAGATGAAATTGGAGTTGTATGTTGTTGACGTCGTCGATGATCACAAGATCAAGATGGATGCAATGCGCTTGAAGACTAGAAAGATTAGAAAATATGCCATTAATAAAGATGCTTGGTATCATTATGTTGTTGGATCAATTATTACCTTAGTTGCTATGTTGATCACATTTGTGGTTGCATTTAAATGCTTTAGATAGTTGTATGTTGTTTTATGAGAAGTATGTTTGAAATTTATGTATATATTTTTGCAGTAATAACATTTTCTCACTACTCTACTTTGGTTTTAATGTGATGAAGTTGTATTAATTTGGACACTTCGTTGTTGTCTAATAAAGATAAGACGACAATGGATGTACGATCATTTGTACACGTCGGTGCTATACAAACGGTTTTAAACCCCTTTTCCGTGACGGCATTTGGAACCCTCGCCAAGTGAGTGTGGGCGATAGGGGGGTCCTTCCCACACAACCCAAAAATCGTCGGGGATAAGCCCTCCTAGGACATCAAATGAGTTCGTGTGCGATCGGGTGACCCACGGAAACCAAATCATTTCTGTATGTATGCACATCCCACACGGTGAATCCCAGAAAACATTTCCGGAGGCATGTACATCCCAGACGATGAATCCCAGAAAAACATTTTCGTAGGTATGCATATCACACACAGTCAATCCAAGGAATGCGTTTTCGTTCTTATATACACCCCACACAGTCAATCCATGGAAAACGTTTCTGGTCGTATGTACATCCCTCACAGATTTATGTATAGGGTCGTGTGTGATACATGTAACTATCACACACGCTCTGCCTTGGTTGACTGTTTGCTTTTATCAACTACATCACACACGATTTGCTGAAGAAAACTGCTTGGCATTGGGCTATCCATCACAAGCGCTTTTACTTCTAGAACCATTTGCAAAGTTCCGTGACCCATTTCACAGATTTATTAGTTTACAATTTATAATTCCAGTATTACGGAAATTCACATTTCATACGGAGCAGCTATTTGCCAATTTCATATCGGGCACATAGATATATTTTAACATCACAGTACGATAGCTACCGAAAATAGCACAGTACATCATATAGATAGTTCAACCTCCTAAGAACAATATTAGAACAATATATTCATTTCCCTAATCGAGATCATCCAGGCTCACCTTATCCACCTCTGCTTTTAGTTCAATAAGAACCTGTTTTGCACTGGCCAACTGGGAAAGTGCCTCCTCCTTTGCCAACACCATCTTAGCAATGTCTGATTTAAAAAATCTGAGCTCCTTCTCCACCTTCCTCTTTTTATCCCGCATCTTCAAATTTTCTTCAGTGTTGACAACACTATATCTAAGCCTACCTCTGTTCTCTTCCTCATACATGCTCCAGAGCTTTGCTAGGCACATCTTCAAAGACTGTGGCCACTCTTGATCAACCGACTCCAATTAAGAACACTTCCGTTCATCCTATAATATTTAAAACTAGATCAGTAACAATTGTACGGAAAATGGGTTTATAGCAACATAGAAAATCACGAATACTTATTTTGAAAAACTGAAGAAACAGGTTAATTATGACATATCTTCTCAAAAAGATCAAATGTGCAAATGAATTTATTGCTATTGACACAACAACCAAATTCTGAAACATCAAAAGCTATAATTAACTACAACAACGCTACAAGTTCTTACTAATGTACTATAAATAACAAATTGAACATTTTAAGAGGAAGGTAAATATAACTACAACAACATAGCGCTAGTTTTTGGATGACAGCAAATTGAAACTAACAGGTGTGTACATGCACAAATTTAGTAACATAGAACTAATAGCACTAAGGAGTCCACTATGTATGCCAAACGGTGTAAAGACAACTGTTGCTACATCTTGCACCGGTGCCCTTCACTAGTGAGCCGATGCAGCGAAAACAAATCAGGGACCCGAACTCCGGAGCACCTAGTTACTCCGACGCCCAGTTCCTTCATGCCATAAAGATTTAGTATTTTACTGCTTGGCTGCTCGGATGTGTGGACAAGTTGGCTCAACAAACTGCTGAAGCCATGCCAAATAACTTTCTAATGGCACCGCTGATGAGATGGCAACATTTTTAGATACACTACAAAAAAAATACACTTTCATGATGATACGTGTTTGTCACAGTAGGTCGCATTTTTTGTCATGCATGTACATCCATGACGATTTTATGACAGAATCAAGATAGTCATACCTGTGCTGTCGTAGAAGTGTTCCATGACATTACCAAAATTATCATCATGGAAGTGTCCACTTCCATGACGATAAATCGCGCGTCATAGAAGTGCTTTCGTCAAGGGTGACCGACATGTGGCATCCACCGTAATAGAATGCCATTAAACTATCGGGTTGGGTTTTGGATCTGATAACCTGTTAACAGCCCCGACCAATGGGAAATTTCCATGTGTAAAATTCTTATTGGCCAGACGAAACACGTGTCAGCTCGTTAGTGGGTCAGATAGGCGCCTATGATATGTCGACACGTGCCACGGCCCACCACTGGCCCATTGAGCTTACAAAGGTGGCCCATTTGACTTGGTCAAAAGTTAACAGGCTGGCCCATGAAAAGCCTGTTAACGGTCTCTTTGCAAATAGCCCATTTTACGGCCCGTTAACTCACGGCCCATTAGGCCCTAAAGGAAATCGGCCCCACAACGTCATGTGGGCCGTCGAATATAACACCAGCACATTTCACTTTGGGCCCATGTATGGCCCACGACGTCTTTCGGCCCATATGAGGCCTTCGTATCTTTCGACCCTTTAGAGGCCCACGGTGACTCTAGCCCATAATGAACAGTAATTTTCTTTGCACCCGTTAACGGACCGTGATTTACATGGGCCATTTCCAGACCATGTTAGCTTTCGGCCTATTCACGGCCCATACGTTCTTGGGCTCCTTTTCGGCCCTCGATTACTCTGGCCCGTTACTGGCCTGTTCCCCTAATGGGCCAAATTCAGCCCATGGCAAGAGTCATCCCGTTACTGGCATATTACCGTAATGGGCCAAATTCGGCCCATGGCAAGAGTCGGCCCATTTCTGGCATGTTAACCCGTTGCGCCGTTTCCAGCCTGTCCTATATTCTGGCCCATTAACGACCCATTATGCCTGTGACAGAATTAAGCCTTTGTTGTCCGACGGCCTATTAACGGCCCGTTACCGTGTTGGGCCGATACCAATTACGCCCGCTTACGGCCCATGTAGACCCATTTATCTGACTGCCCCAGGCCCATCGATTCTACGGCCCTGTTGGAGGCCCATTTATCGATGGCCCGTAGGAGACCATGGATCCTATGGCCCGTAGGAGACCCATAGATCCTATGGCCCGTATATGGGCCATGGTTGTTGCGGCCACTAGCAAACCAGGGAAAAAGAAGACTAGGAAATAAATAAGGCTGAAATTAACGCTAGGCTGTTAAGGCGATTGCACAGGTCACATCCACTCGGCATCAAAATCGCCACCAGTGCAAATATAGGGAACACCCTACACTATACAAAAATGGCTTCCTGTTTTCATCAGCCGGTGGCTGCATGTTAAGAATAACTTTTGTATCGCACCAAAACAAATTACAACTATATAACAAAAGGAAGGTTGGCATAAAACTTAACAGTCTAGCAGATAGATGCACCACCAGAAGTTCAGAAACTCAGTTCATTTGACCTGACTGTTATGTTTTCATGTTGTATTGTCTGATGGAGCACCATAACCCTCGCCTTCATTTTCCCTAGGCTCCTGAACAACATAGCAAATGTCTGATAGTCTGGTTTCAAAACCATGCATATCTTGACGACATCGAACAATGTCTCTCCTTGTTTCACAAAGGGTCTTTGTTAGGGAATGAACTTGTGTCTGGAGCGCAGATACAACATTGCTTTGAGCAGCATATCTTGCTCCTGAGGCAGTTTGGACGATATTGCCTTAAGAACCGACCCAGTATTATGCAGGAACATGCTTTTGGCACTGTTAGTGGACAGGTACTGACCCACTGCAGCAAGAGCTGACATTGCGGTTATAGTTGCCTCGCCACCTTCAGAAGGTGGCGGTTCCACCATTTTTTCCATAGCTCGCTGAAAAGTTGATGTTTTACATTAGTAGTACTAGAACAGAAGATATTAAGGAGGAAACAAAACCAAACAAAATAGCTTTGGTCTATATACAGAACTTATTCTGGTGAACCCATGTAAAATATTAGTTGTATTTTATTGCAAAGTACATAATAAAACCAGGTTCCAAACATATGACCATGTACCATCGCTAATGTCTTGTCTATTTCTTCACATTTTATTGAGGGCTAAGGATAAAGAGACGAAGTTTACAATACGGTAAGCATAGTATGACATCATTCATATGATAAAACAACTGAGAACAGACAAACAGGCAATTGTAACGTTGTGTGGGCAAGTCCAGTACGGAACTAGATTACGGGTCAAGATCAAAGGAACATCACTCCTCTCTTTTAAACCTTGTAAGGTGCAATGATACGCTAAGACAATTGTGTATAAAATTGAAAAGAGTAATAGATATTGGCTACAAACCATGCAGTTCAAGGCAGAAGTCAGAGTAAGTAGTAGTTAAAAGGCATGAGGATTAAGGACCTACAACTGTGGCTTTGACTGGTGTAGTCATGCCCTTCTTCTTGGTGGTGTGACAGTCCTTGAAGATTTCCACAACATTTAGTTCAGGTACTTTTTGGACCTTGTGAGCTTTCCTCTGCATTTCGAACAAGTCAATATAGAACTGATAATATGGTAGAGCGAAAAGAGTGAAACAACAGCTAATAACAAGAGCCTCGCAGTGTGCAATATAGCTACGAGATCCTGTTGTCTGTTGGCATTTCACTTTCGTACGGTTGGCCTTGTTCTTTGAACAGTTCACCTACAAGAAGATAGAGTTGTGTGGCACATGCGTAAATAGGACTTCAACATGTGATCTGATCACATATATATAATGTACCTGATACTTCGGATCAGACCAGTGTTTAACAAGGCCCCTCCAGTCTTCATCTTATATATTTTCCACTAGAGATGTTTGGGAAAGTTCACTGTTAGCCTTGCCTTCAAAGTGAGTTTTCCTCAAGTTATACCGATAATGTCGCAGAGCAGACTTGAAAACATGGGTGCAAGCTTGTCTGGTTGCATCATCTTGGCTATCCAACTTGAACCTCATCTGTTGAAAATTAAGGGAGTCTCATTATCAGCAACCTAGAAAGTATAGGACAGAGCAAGACGATATTACTAGTTTCCATACAAAACCATACTTACAGATAAATGGTCGAGGAAGGTGTTGAACTGGGTTTCGTCTTTGTTATTCTTGTACTGAATCCATGTTGGGAGGATACGTACATGACACCTAACGGCAACCGCTGCCTCTGATACTAACTTGGCTAACTCTATAGCATCACGTCACTACTAGGGAAAAGGCTAGCAGCAGCGCGGGTACCCGCGCTACTAATACGGCACTACAGCTAACTCATAGCAGTAGCGCGTGCCCACCCGCGCTACTGCTATACAAGTGTAGCAGCAGCGCGGGTATGGGAAGCTCGCTACCGCTAGTTGCGCTAGTGCTCTTTGGCAGGACGCGCTACTGCTATTGTGGCGCTGCTGCTAACTTTTGTACACTCGCTAATGCTAATTTAAGTAGTTTTTTTTGGCATATTTGTTTTGTATTTGAACCGGCTTTGTAGAAGAATCTTTAGCACATAGAAATGTCATCATGATACACATACAAATGCCTGCGAGACCACAAATGTAATCATAGCATGTACATACAAATAGTCTCTTCATAATCATCATCCAACACAAAGTGATATCTTGTTATCATCTCGAAAATAGCAATACATGCAAGTCTCGAATACTTGCAACTACAACAACGTCATCCATCTAAACAAAGGTATACGCAAGAAGTGCTATCACTATGAGTGAGAGCGGAACCATGCAGTACATGAGGTGGCGGTTACGAGTCCTCTCTCGCGCTAGCGTGAACCTCAAGTAACTAGGTTCTCCTTCTTGTCTGCTTTTGAAGCCTTTATGGCTGGCGCCCGTGAACCCATTCACTTGCGCCTGACACTCATGCCACTCGTTGTACACCCCCGGAACCTTCCCTTTGTACCCGACATAGCATTTCCATCTCGCCATTAAGAAACTAGGTACCTGTTAGAGATGCATGTTCATGAAGAGGATGTACAATCATATATATGCAACAAAATATACTAGAGCAACACCAAAAAAGAAAGGTTAGCAACTAGATGCAACATATACAGTACGCAAATTAATTAACTAGAGGTACGCAGGTCATCGTACGCAAACTAACAAAGTAGCGTTACGCAAGTTCGGCAGGGACCGTGGACATCACAAAGTTTCATCGCTACAAAAAGTATACAAGTTCAACCGACACATATCATCATCATCGGCATCATAAATCACTAGAAGTTCCATCCTTCCATATCATCGAGGACGAACCCTAGCTGCTTGAACGGCGTGAGGTCTAGACGTTGCATGCCTATGCGAGTTCGGACGTCAGCTCGCGATATAGGGCCGTGGTGGAACATCCCCTTCTCATCGACGACTTCTTTCATGATGATCGTCGCAATGTCGCTTTGGATGCGAAAGAAGTCATCTCTAAGTTTATAATTCGCTTCTCCATGAGATGCTCTCCACTTGTGGATATGATCATCATTTCTGCTGTTAATGCGAAGCTTTTGGTGATCCGTGTTGAACTGAATCATGAGATGGACGATGTAGAATCCATCCTTCTTGCTTGGTTTTGGGACATGGATGCAGGAGAAGTTAGTTTTATGCGTGAAACCCATCTTCTTGTTCCTTTGTTTCCTGATATGCACGTGGCCACCTCTATAGCTGAAGCCTTGGAGAGCATCATCTAGAATATTCATTATGTGGGTGTAGTCCTTTTTCTCGTAGTCTCTCAAAGGGTAAAAATACACGGCGTGGGAGACTTGCGGGTAAAGAACGATAAGGACGGCGCGCCCGTTGCTGCGGGGAAAAGACACCTCAAATTATTCCCCATATGAGAGAGAAGGAATGATTGAAATGTACGAAAGGGTTGTCCGGAACTTACTTACTTTGGATGATAAGGCACGAGGACAATTTCCCGGTCCTTATTCTGTACCATGAAGTTTTGGAGGTACTCCCTAGCAGTTTCACGCTCAAAGTCGCCGAGACTCAAGAAAGACTCATGCATGTAGTACGGACCCGCCACACAGATTTGCGAGACTTCTTCACTCTTCACGACGGAGCTCATATGTAGCGCAAAAAGGCGGACGATAGTAAAATCAAGCCGCCTTGTTAGAAACATCTCAAAGATATGGTTAAACCGCAGGAAGAACACCTCCGCGGGCCGTGTGTCGGCGTAGCACTTCCCCTCAGGCACACGAGCCGCGTATGTCGGATATCCTGGATCCTTTGAGGCTAGTAGGCTTTTCTCAGTCGACAGCACATGGTCGTGCAGTCTCCTGAGATCCCCTGATAGTGCCTCCAGCGGTTTCGGTGGTAGCATCGGCTCGCCCGTGAGATGGAACATGACCGCACCTTTCACGGGTACACACTCTTCAGAATGCATCGTCTGGCTGCTGTGTGCTCTGGCTTGTTTGGAGGCAGTTACCTTCCCCGATCTCTTCCTCTCCTTTTTCTTTGGCACACCTTCCAGACCCTTCCTTAACCCCTGCCCAAGTGTTCCCGGGCTAAGTACTGTACGACCCTCGCGCCCGGCTAGTTGAGCCTGTGTTGAGGCGGCATCTTCAGGCGTGTCCTGTGAGGATTTCATGAAGAGAGACTTTTTGCATTCCATGGTACGGCCCTGCCCGGGCATATCATCCATATCCTCATTAGCAAGCTGATAGCCCGATTCGTCATATGGTTGACTCATCATATCTATGTCACAGTCATACGCGTTTGTATTGAGGTAATCCATGGGGTCGACCTCCGTCTCATCATCCATTCTCTGTTCTACAGGTACATCAGCCAGTACTATTGCACCCCCTTCATCATGTCTTCCACCGCTCTCACCCGGCACTACTACAGGAGCTGGTAATTGCGTAGGTGGGGTGGTGGTCTCCGCACATGCTTGTTGATGTGTGGTAGTTATTGGTGTGCTCTCGGCCGGCTCCAGACGAATAAGATTCTTCGGCCATAGCAGCACCCAACCCTTGCAGCGTCCAATCCGCGGTGGGGTCTCGTCGTCCGCTCCCACATGCTGTACTGGAGGAGGCAAATCCTCGTGCCCCGATTTCACACTGGTCAAGCTAACCCTGAAGTGCCTAGCGGGGATCGGCTGGTTGTGGAATGTGCGTTGAGAGGGGTCCATTATCATCCCCTTTCCCACGTCCACCTTCTGGCCTTTGATCAAGTAGAGTATGGTGCATGGGATTTCTTTCGCCTGCAAACACATATGTCTGCGGTGTAAAACAAACGAAAGGCAACAAAAATGGAATATTATATATATATATATATATATATATATATGTTGGTGCGACATGTAATTACCGTGACGGCGTCGAGCTCAGCCAAAGACGAAGGCCCACCTAGCGCGCCTGAGACTGAGGACGGGCTGCTATGAGCGGGAGCGGCTGCGAGAGGAGGCCCGGTTGCTTGAGCAAGTGATGGTGCGATGGTGTTGTTGTTCATGGAGTTGCTCGCGACGAAACTGGACATCGGGAAAACATGTACCGTCTTGTCTGGATTTTCCTTCGCCTAGTTGATGATAACTAGAACCAAGTTAGTAGCGAAATCATTTCTGCAGGCAGTTACAGCTGCATTGACTGCCTGCTGTAGCAACTCATATTTGTCCTCGGCTGCTTTTTTCGCGTCCTCAGCTGCTTTTTTCTCGACTGCAAGCTTCACCTTTGCGTCGATGTCCGCCTGACTAAACTTCTTTTTCTGCTTCTTGGCCTCCGGGCCGTCGTTGTAAAACACCTTCCACGTGGCGCTGTCTCCAGCGTCATGCACACGACCATATTGCGGCCGCTGGTCCAACGGGAGTCCCTTAAGTTCGTTCAAGGCCCGGTTGAGAGGGGTGTCCCACTTGGGCCTCATCGGAGAAGTAGGGCTTTTGGCTGCAAGCCAGTGTTGCTTCTCCAGTAGTCTAATCAATTTCCTCGTGATCTTGTCCGTGTAAAAAACCTTTTTCTCCTTGTCCCACTTGTAGCGGGCCCTGATGAAGTCATGCTCCAAGGGGTTGGTGAACTTCGCGAAGGGGTCTGGGAGACCCGCGGCTTCACGTTCCGCGTCCTCCTTATCCCATATGGGCCTTTTACCGAGGTAGCCACGGCTTCCGAGGCGATGCTTCCCCGTGTTCCTTTGCTGAAGGCTTTCGAAATGCGCAGCCTTAACCTTGGCTGCCTCGGTAGCGCAAGTGTCCTTGAACTTTTCGAACTCCTCTTCCGTAAGTGTCGGATTTTCCTCCAGAATCTTGGACAGGGGTTCATCATCCTCAATAGCTCGTTTCACCCTCCCTTTCCAGGAGGCCAAATCATTGTTGAACATGCCCATGGCGTGATTGTTAATCTTTTTCATCTTCGGATCATCCCACGGTTGTTCTATGTTATCATCCCGGTCGGGGAACTTGAATCTCTTGTGCAACTTCGTTATTAGCAACTGCGTCAAATGTTCTTTACTCCTTAAGTCATCGTCGTTGATGCTCGCGCATTCCCGTAGGATGCATCCTACTTGGTTCCCATAGCACTTGTGAGGTTCTTCCGGCTCTAACGGCTCAAACTTGCCAGGTGCCATCTTTGTGATCACAAGTCGTCCAATCCCTAGTTTGTTAGGTTTTCGTATCCTCTGCTTCTTATGCTTCCTCTTTTCGGTATCTGCATCGGGGCCGGTACCTTCCCCGCCGGTACCTTCCCCGCCGGTACCTTCCCCACCGGTCTCGGCGCCGCCATCGGTGCCGGCACCGTCGGTGTCGATGTCGGCGTCAGTACCATCATCGAGGCTGACCTGCAAACCTTGCTTAGCAGTCAAATAGTCGAGGTACTCTTGTTCACCCTCATAATCCATCTCGTCTACATCTTGGTCAGAAGGCCCAGTTTCTTCGTTGTTCGACATGTTTCCTATGATTAAGTGGCCTCATTTATTTCTAAAAGTATGAATAAATGAGAAATGACATAAAAAGTAATCTATGTGCCAGCACTCGATATGCCAACTATGTAGCACAAATCATGCCTTTATTCACGGGAAATTTCGGCATGACCTTTGCTAAAAAATGGACATATCGAGCGCCTTTCACCGAAACGGAAATGAATCAACATTCCGGGGTAACATAGGCCACTCGGATCATTTTCCAAACATGACATGTCCAAAACATGACATATGCACATATCACATGTCCAGTTCAAATTTCCATATAAATTCAGCTAATTTTGAAACCTAGCTAAATTCATAACTAAATAGATAACCTAATTAATTAACATGAAGAACCCTAGCAGAGAGGGGGGGATTTACAGAGAGTGCAGGGGCGAGGAGGCAGGCCTGACGACGGCCGGCAGGGGAGAGGAGGGAGGCGAGGGCCGACGGGTTGGGGGCGAGCGCTCCGGGTTCGGGGGCGAGCGCCGGCGCCGGAGTCGGGGGCGAGCGGCTAGGTCGGGGGCGAGCGGCGTGGTCGGGGGCGAGTGCGCCGGAGTCGGGGTCGAGGGCCGGGACGGGGGCGAGCGCCGGGGCTAGCGCCAGCGCCGGCGGAGTCGGGGGCGAGCGCCGGGGCCGGGTCGGGCGCGGCAGAGCGACGGGGGCCGGAGAGAGAGTGGGGATTTGGGGGGAAATGGCGGGATGAAGCTGCTGGGCGAGTGCAAATTTTGGGTTAAGTGGACGTAGCAGTAGCGCGTTATGTAAAAACGCGCTGCTACTATATTCTGTAGTTGCAGCTGTTTCAGAGGAACACACTACTACTATGATCTGTAGCTGCGGCGCTTTATGAGAAACTCGCTACTACTATGGTGCGTAGCGGCAGCGGTTTATGAGAAGCACGCTACTACTAAGATCTAGCAGCAGCGGTTTTGTGGAAACGCGCTGCTACTGCCGTCGCTACTGCCAGTTTTCCTTTTTCTTTTCCTTTATTTTATCCCACTTTTATTTCCCGAGGGCAGTGAACGAAGGGAGGGCGATATATATTGCATCATTTGACGGTTAAATATGTATGCAAAATAGGAACATATATATTACACATCATTGGACCCATGCATAATAATGGCTAAGTGTGTATACAAAATAGGAACATATATATATTACACATCATTGGACCCATAACATATGTTTCCTCAGTGCTGACATTTTCGTTTTTGAGTCAGCTTCTTTCCCTTCTTATTCGTCGAAGAATAATTGGGCCCCTCATTGTGACTTTGCCTTTTCCATGGAGTACGATTTTTCTTAGGTAATGTAGTATTGATTCTTCTTTTGACGTATACTTCATCATCATCGTCATCTTCCCTCATTGGGTTGCCGTACTGATCATAGTCTTCCTCGTTGGCGACAACATCCATTCCAATGATGTTCCTTTTGCCTCTCCTCACGACAACACGGCTGGGATTGCGCGGGTCAGTTATGAAGAAGCATTGTGTCACGTGCTTAGCATGTACCCATGGCTCGTTTTTTGCGATAGCGTTCACGGTAGCGCTCTTGGCGTCGGGTATAGTCATGGTAGTGAACATCCGGCTTTCTCTTTCGACATTCTTAGCCCATCTGACACGGAACATCGTCATGTTGTGGAGTCCAGAGTAGTCAAGCTCCCAGATCTCCTCGACCCTTCCATAAAATCGTTCAGTTGTGCCGTTGTCGCTGTCGGTCGTGCATTCCATCGTCACCCCTGAGTTCTGATCATCACTGTCCATATCTTTTTCCTCCGTGTAGAACGTGTATCCGTTGATATCATATGCCTGATAGGTTACAAGGTTGGGCGAGGGGCCATGTGCTAAGGCGTATATGAGCAATCCGTCCTTAGAGCCCTCCTCCGGGGGATTAGCAATAATATGCTCTTTGAACCAATGCAGGAAAGTGGAGTTGTGCTCTCTAGTAACTTCGGCGTCCGTCCTGCATACCCCCCGGTCACGATACTTCTTTGAGATAATTTCTTTGTGCAGTGCCACGAAAGGATCTACCTCGTCTAGGTGTTGTAGCACTACCAAGTTTGCTCTGTCAAAGTCGCTGCGTCGATCTGATTATGCCACGTGCAGTTCCCTGCGACCGTTGCAGTGACCATCTCCTTCGAGCATCCCATTGTGCTTGTTAACGGGCAAACCAACACTAACACCAGGCGGCTGGTCTGCGCCATATAGAAAATTCTCACAGAAAGAGATGCACTCTTGTGCCAAATAGCCCTGGACGATGCTTCCATCCGGACGGGACATGTTACGAACGAATCCTTTGATGATCCCATTCATCCTCTCAAACGGCATCATGCTGTGCAGGAATGACGGCCCCAGGTCTATTATGTCATCCACAATATGGACACACAGATGCACCATCACGTCGAAGAACGCGGGCGGGAAGTACATCTCAAGCTCATTCAGTATCACAACGATCTCTTCCTGTAGCCTTTGGAGCTGCTTCACACTGATCGACTTTCGAGAGATGACGTCAAAAAAGTTGCAGAGACCAATAAGCGTGTCACGGACGTGCTTGTCCATTATCCCTCTAAGGGCAACAGGTAGTATCTGCGTCATCATCACATGACAGTCATGAGACTTCATCCCGCTGAACCTTTTCTTGTCCGTGTCTAGATATCTGCATATCTTGCCACAGTAACCGGAACTAACTTTCACTCCGGTAAGGCACTTAAAGAATTGATTGATCTCAGCCTGACTTAAGGTGAAGCAAGAGGGGGGGGGGCAATAATCTTCTTTCTTTAATTTCTTGCCCTTCTTCTCCCGTGCCTCTGTCTCCGTCTCTGTCTCGTCTGACATTTTACGGGGCGGCATGTGCTGATCTTCCCTGATTTTCAAATCTTGCAAGTCTTTTCTTGCCTTCAGCCCATCCTTGGTCTTATCCGGCATGTTCATCAGTGTTGCGAGCAAGCTCTCAAGGACATTCTTACAGCTGGTCATTTGATCAAGGCAATGAGGTGTATCGAGTTTGTGCCAGTACTCCAAGTCCTAGAACACAGACCTCGTCTTCCATACCTTCAACAGCGGCTCCGGCGCCTTTCTCATCGTCTTTCCTGGCGCGGGGCACTCATTCCAGTTTTTCAACAGCTCATCGATTTCGGCACCGCTCCGCTTACGTGGAGGTCCTCGATGCTCAGCGTGACCATTGAATAGATCTCCACGGTTTCTCCACGGGTCATCCTGTTCAAGCCATCTTCGATGCCCCATGTACATGATTTTCCCAGACCCGCCATCTTTCCTTGACGTTAGCTGCTGAGACGTTGTATCATCCATGCGCCGCGTGCATCAGCAATATCCATGGCACACCTGGCCTGCCACATATCCGTAACCGAGATAGTCCTGCACTGTCGTGATCAGCGCGACTCTCATGTTGAAATACTCACCTTTGCTGGCGTCCCATGTCTTGGCCGGTGTTTTCCATAACGTGTCTAACTCCTCTTGAAGTAGCCCCAGATACAAATTAATATTATTTCCTGGTTGTTTTGGCCCTTGAATAAGCATGCTCATGTGAATGTACTTCGATTTCGTGCACAACCAGGGGGGAGGTTGTACATCCATACAAACACGGGCCATGTACTATGGTTGGTATTCTGGTTGCCAAATGGATTCATGCCATCGGTACACGCGCCGAGCACGATGTTCCTTGCATCACATTCAAAATACCGATAGAATTTGTTCAACGCTCTCCACTGGCTTCCATCCTTCACGTGTCTCAGCTTCGGATCATCTCCATCGTCGGGCTTCTTCCTCTCCGCGTGCCAGCGCATTAGCTTTGCTTCCTTGGGATCTACAAAATACCTCTGGAGACGGGGAGTGATCGGTAAGTACCATACAACTTTCTGGGGACATTTCTTCCCGGCCTTCTTGTATCGAGAAGCATTGCACACTGGACAGCTTGTTTTTTCTGCGTGCTCCTTCCGATAAATTATGCAATCGTTGATGCATGCATGGTATCTAACGTGTGGCAGATCAAGAGGGCACACGATCTTCTTGGCCTCATCAACACTAGTAGGACATAGATTACCCGCGGGAAGAACATCCTTTAGGAACTTGAGATGCTCATCGAGGCTAGTGTCGGTCCATTTGTTTTTAGCCTTCGTCTTCAGGAGTTGGAGCGTGAAACTCAACCGGGTCACCTCAGGATTGCAACCATCATACAATGGAGTGTTCGAGTCTACCACCAGTTGCTCCAGCTTAGCCTCCTCTCTAGAAGCAGCTCTCTCAGTACTCGTCTCCTTGCGAAGCAATGCTTGAACATGAGGGTCCCGCACAATTGAACTTAGTACCGACGAACTCTGCTGCGTGGAGTCCATGTCGTTCTCTCCGCCGCCATGTCCGGCCCCTTCTCCTCCGCCATGTCCGGCCCCTTCTCCGCCACCATGTCCGGCCTCTTCCCCGCCGCCATTATCGATCATCTCTTCGTCTTGCCCCGTGTCATCATTGCCTGCCCCGTCGGCATCCTCAACATCATCATCCTCATCTTCAATTATCCACCGAGTATAGCCATCCATGAAACCAGTCATGAGCAGGTGCGCTTCGACACGACCATCGTCATGGGGGTCGAGCCAAACTATTCCTTTGCATTTTCGACACGGACATAAAACCTCTGTCCGGTTATTTTCTTTCATGTCTTGCACCGCCGACCGCAACCACCTTTACACCATCGTTCCACTGACCATCTTCAACTCTGCACGGTAATAATAAAAAAATTGATTGTAAAAATGCATGCATGCATCAAAGTCATAAAAAAATTTGGCATGACCTTCCCTAAAAATAGGACATATATGGATCTAGAGTTTGCCCGGAATTCGCCAAAACGGAAATAAATCGACATTTCGGCAAAACATAGGCAACTCAAAAGCACAATTTGGCGGCGTCAACTCATGCCACACACACAATTTCCACAAACATATCACATACACATAAACACATTTCCATTTTGCAAAAGCATGAAATTTTCATCACCTCTATCTCGATGGCCGGCGATGATGTTGTAGTGAGATCAAAAGTGCACAAAGCTCTTCTTGACAAAGATAGATCTAGTTAGGGGGCAAATAGGTCACTTAACTAAATCCTACATCTACCTAGCTACCTAATTTGGAAGGAGACAACTTCAACTAGTGGAGGGGGAAGGAAAAAGAGAAAGGAGATGCATTAATGGAGGTGGTGTAGTTATGTAGGAGTAATGAAGAGAGAGAAGGTGGATAGAGAAGAGAGAGAGTAATGGGGGAGAAGTATTGAGAAGAAGAAGAGTGAGAGTGGGAGCATGTGGTGGAGGGAAGAGAGGAGAGGGGGAGGTAGGGGGAAGGGAAAAAAGGAAGGGGGAGGGGAGGGACGGGTTGGGGGTTGGTGGGGTTAGCAGTAGCGCGGGAGAGAAAACGCGCTGCTGCTAAGAACTTAGCAGCAGCGCGCTTTGCGGTAAGGCGCTACTACTAACTGGGACAAAAAATTGTGGCAACTTGAAACTTACCTGCAGCGATCTCGAGGAAACCGCGCTACTACTACTACGTACTTAGCAGTAGCGCCGTTATTGCGACCGCGCTACTGCTACTTGGAGTTGGGGGAACACCGCCGGTCGATATTTGTAGCAGCGCGTTTCTGGTCGAGCGCGCTACTGCTAAATCTTTATCAGCAGCGAGTTTACGTAACCCGCACTACAACTACTTAGCAGCAGCGCTCTATTTTGAACCGCGCTGCTGCTAAGATTCTGTGTATAGGCTTTTCCCTAGTAGTGTGTGGCCTTTTTAAACCTGCCTCAAAATGGATCTCCATTCTTCCTCCTCCAGATTTAGTTAACCTATCGAGCATTGTCCCTGATGTTTGTTTCCTCTTGCGCCTAGGTGCTAGTACAACAACGAACATAGGAAGTGTTAGTGTACATCAAACTATGAGACTACATATAAAGAAGCATGCAACTGTAACTTGACTCCAGCAACTACCTTCTTGTTGTTGAAGCTCACAAGGTTCATCTGATATTGCCAACTCGTCTTGTGTCAAGAGTGCTTGGGAAGTAGTGTCAGGTGGCAAGGGAGCTTGGGAACGTGCTGCTAGCTTAGTTGACGCACGAGTAAGTCGTGCAGCTGGTAGTACTGTGGTAGGTGTTGCAAGAACTAGGGCTGTCTCTGCTTGTTTGGTGACAGCTATTTGTTTCTTTTTGGCTTTTTTTGCAGCTCGTATAGCATGGGATGCCGTGTTTGTAGAATTTAACGCTGGACTTTGACCTTCTATTGCACCATCAGTACCAGCAGAATCTGCAGGATTCATCCGCTTCTCATTCCCTGCCATTCTGTGTTTCTTCCTCTTTCTCTATGCCATGTTAAGTCAAGGCGACAAGAAAAACGAATAACAATTTAGTTGTTCAGAACAAATTGATGCGTGATGCAGACGAACTGAACTTTGATGTTAGACAACCACATGATATGAGGATGTAATATGTATGAAAAACAAGACGGAAGAGATAACCAGAACTATGATGTGTAAACTAAGAAGAAGACATTTCACCAAATTAGAAGCAATGCAATGGAAGGTAGACACCATATGAAAGATGCTACAAATATCGCTCTGCCAAGTTAACAATGTCTCATCATAAATGGTGTTTAAACAAATGTGAAGCAGTACAAGAAATAAATCATATGCAAGATGCAAACAACATCACACTACCATGTTAGAGGTCTCTCGTCATTTGGGCCATTGCATATTCACAGCATTGCATATTCACATCTTATGATGTGTAAACTAAGGAGAAGGCATTGCAATGAAAGCTAGACACCATATGAAAGATGCAAGGACTATCATTCTTCCAAGTTAATATTGTCTCGTCATAAGTGTTATTTCAATACATTAGTAGTACAAGCTAGAAAAGAATGCGAGATGTAACCTATATCACACTCCGAAGTCAAACATGTCTTATGATAAGTGATTGTTGCAGGTTACACAACAATAGTAATTTGATGTAAGAACATGGTGTGATAGACAGATATTGTATGTTCTGGAAACAGGAACACATGTCTTATTCAAGTATAATGTGTAAAGTAAGCAGATGGAATTCAACAAAATTAGAAGCAATACAAGCTAAACATCACACATAACATGCAACCACATATAACAGTGCCAAGTTAGAGGGAGCACCCATGATGGTGCACTAGGGGAGACGTGCTCATCATAAACACAGCTTTGTTGAGTGTCTATGCATGTGTTGTCTTGGAAATCATCTTGGGGGTGTGGAGGAGTAGAAACTGTAGAGGCCCTCCGTTCGAAAGGAGCACCTTTATCCGCTGCCTTGCTAACTTCCTTCCGCTTTATTGATTTTGAATTGTCAAGTAAAACTGACAAGAAAAAGCAATAAAATTCTCTCTTCAGAACACATTCATGCATGATACTGACAATCACTACTTTGATCTAAGGCAAACACATGATACCAGGATGGAATATGTACGAAAAATAGGACGGCATGGCATGTTGACAAATGTTTGTGTAAACTAAGCGGAAACCATTCCAACAAATAAGAAGCAGTGCAAGCTACACACCACATGAAAGATGCAACCAATATGACTCTGCCAAGTTAAAAGCGTCCCATCATAAATGGAATTTCAACAAATTAGAAGCAGTGCATGCTATAAATCATATGAAAGATGCAACTAATATCACACTGCATATACTAAAGGTGTCTCGTTATATTGATTGATGCGGGATACAAAAAACAATAGTTTTATGTAAGGACATGCTTAATAGACAGATGTACTATGTACTAAATACAGGAAGGCATGTCACATTAACAGGTATAATGTATAAGCTAAGCAGACTAGCACATGCGGTTTAACCAGATTGGAAGAATTACAATCTAGATACCATATGCAATATGCAACCACATATCACGCTGCCAAGTCAAAGCAAGCACCTGCGATGCTAGTGTAGGGGAAATGCTGTAATCAACTACAGAGCTATGTTCACTATCTTCATCTAGCATTTCTGTTTCTTGATAATCATGTCGGGAGGCTGAAGCTGCATTCTTTAAAAGAGGAGTAGTCCCCTTGCCTGCCTGCCTCATCATAAGTGATTGATGAGGGATACACAAGAACATTAGTTTGATGTAAGAACATGGTTAATACACAAATGTACTAGTATGTACCAAAAAACAGAAAGGCATCTCTCAAAGGTATAATGTGTAAGCTAAGCAAATGCAATTTAACCAAATTGGTTGCAATACAAGCTAGAGATCCGGCTGGAGTGGTGAGCATGATCATCTAGGACCTGAGAGCCTGATGGGAGGTGGGCTACTTCGCCACCATAGCGGCTTTTTAGTTGGCTTCCAGGTGATGCCTCTCTTTGCTGGGCTTGTCACTGGCTCGGCCAGTGCCCTGACTAGCTATTTGTCTTTTGGTGCTCATGGGATGGTGGTTCATGTAAAAAATATCTTTCCTTATCTGAATAAAGACCAACTTCGGCCTTTCGAATACAAGCTAGACAACATATAGAAGATGCAACCACATATGACAACGTGAAGTTAAAGCAAGCACCTGGGATGGTGGTTCATGGCGAGAGAGATCATCAACTCCAGAGCAACGTTCCCCGTCTCCATCTGCTGACACTACACCCTTTAAAGTCTTGAAACGTGTCTGGCTTAGCCATGTACCATGCTGGAGCGACTTCTCTCTTATCTTTTGTGCTTCTGTCAAGGCAGGGTCTGAAATAGCCTTGCATAAAAACAGAATAGGGAGAGTATGGGTGAAGTGTGTGCAGAACTAGTGCACTGTAAAAGTAGCAGATAGCAGGTGGCTGAAAAATAAATGACAGGAGACATATGATAGCTCTACAACATTGCATGGCAAACAAAATTAGATTCTACTCCGTATAATTTTCTAATATATGAGCACAAGAAATGTAGGTACTCCTCCAGCACACCACCACATGTGGTCATGTCAAAATAATAGTCGACAGAAAATAAATAGGTTAGTCGATTTTTTAATGAACCGTCCGACCGATAAGGAACGTGCAGATGGCCTTCGTCTACCTCCCGCCAGTCACTGTTGATGATCTTTCTCGAACCGCTAGTGACCACCGGCCCAGACCCTTGCCTCCGCCGCCCCGCCCTCCCCTCGACCTCACACCACCGCCGTGCTTGGCAGCGCCCCCAAGCCATCCCTTTAATCCCGTCCGACCTCCAGATCAGGCGCCAGTAGCTCTAGGCCCCACACGCCCCTAAGATAAACACCGAGGCACTGCTTCCCGGGTGTAATAGGTGGACTAGCGCCTGTTACGCCGGGGAGTGCTTCCGTTAATTGGGAATCAACTGACCAGGAATTGAAATTCAGGGGGGCGACGGACCTCTAGCTAAGGTGAAATACTATATGAGGAGAAACCTTGTGCATCGTGAGTTACTAGGAACATCTAGTATCAAGAAGAAGCGGTCAACTAGTGTCTTCTGTGGGATGAATACCGTGCAAGCAGACATGTAAGATTTGCACGAATAAGGGAAGAGGAGTACCATTTTCGGTTGCTGGTGTGGTGACCTCCACATGTCGCGCCGATCTTCTTCTTTTTACAAGGGAAACCGATGTTCTGGAGGGTGCAGGCTTGGACGAACCCATTGCCAAATTGTTGACTGTGTTGCCATGGCCATATGTCGGCGGAGGGGAAGCAGATCCGAGGCGACGAAGGACGGCGTATCAGGAACAGCTCCGGTGCGGTGGAGGGTGGCGAAGTTGGAGCGGCAGCGGTGAGGCGTAGGACGGCGTGGTTGAACTGGCTCAGGTACGGACGGCTCGGCCTCGGCTTCAACTACTAGCTGCGGATGGTGTTGCGGTTGAGGTTGCGGTGGACGACGACGTCAGGGTATCGGCTCCGGTGTGATGGAGGAGGGCGGCGGTTGATGGGTGGGATGGGGTGGTGGACGGCGGACGCTGGGGTTTCGCGGCTGGTGGAGAGGTAGTTTTGGCGCCCACGGAGTATGAATGGGGAATCAGACAAGTGGGGAGGAACCATGTTTCGGTCTGGGACGCGCTTGTTTTTTGCTTTTTTGAACAGAAGATGGGACGCGCTTGTTTGAAATTTGGGGAAAGTACAAACTTTGCCCCCCTCTTAAATTTTGGACCTACTGCGTGTCAGGGGTAGGATGGTAATCCCAGGTGTCCCAAATAGTGGGCGGGAGTGATTTCGTCCGCGCGCATGTGTGCTTAAGCGGCCATTGTGTATGAATGTTTTTCGGACGAGGTTGCGTGGCGTCTAGATGAAGCTACAAACCTAACCCGGTTTAGACCTTTGTACATCGGGCCGGTAGTTTTCACGGGTCGGAGTTATTAGAAAAGTAATTTCCTTGTACTACCAAACATTGGTCACACGCGGTTTCGGGCGAGTAGAGGCTCTCTTGGCGCTTCGTTCGAAATTTTGAAACACAAGCATTCATCTTTAGAGTACTCTTGAACTATGAGGATTGACCTAAATAGACAACGTTATATTTGACCTTGTATGTTTGAAAACCTCATTAAATTATTCACTTCTTTTTTAAATTTTGACACTTGAAAATCCTATAACTACAATTATTTTGGAATGAAGGAGCTAAGTTTGAATCTATTTTGTACACGACTACATATGCTATTATGTACAAAATTAGAGCAAAGATTGGTGCCCCCATAATTTAGGTATGATTTACAAATGCCACGATATCAATTTCAAATAATTGAATGGACTTCATGTTGAATTCGATTTTTTTAACCACCTTAAGTTGAGTTCAAATGTATGCTAGTTCATAGGTAGCTATTTATAATGTTCATTGTGTAACTTTCGTATGTATAATGTGCTTTACACACACAACATGAACTATACTCACGTTTATATTCGATTGCTAAAGCGATGCATAGTCTGGAGATCAAAATACTAACTATGTGGATCAATTGTGTCGAATAATAACATAGACATCCTCAAATTCGATAGAATCTAGATGTCTGATGGATCAATGACCGCTCCTTACGCGAATTGCAAATATCATGATCCCATCCTAATATTTGGATATAATTTATATCTTTAATCAATGTGTACAACAGTCTTTTACGTGTAGTTTCACTCTCCATCGGTGGTCTCTCACACATGCTCACACACTCTCTCCCGAGGTGTCTTTCTCGCACACATGCTCTAGATATAACCCTCCCTCCCTCTTGTAACCATTTACAACTGTTTTCACTAACCTTTATAACAAGCACTCTTCCTCTCGCAAGCATACACACGCAGAATCCCCATCGACCCTTTCTGTATACATGGACCTGCCTACGTGTCTCATGTACGCATTGTCTCACACCTCTCTTCCTAATCGACGAGTATGATTCTAGCAGAGCATTCTATAGGATGCCCCTTAAAGTTAGGTTGGATGAATAGTAATATCAGAGATAAAGGGGTTACCTTAGTCCAAGAACCTAGGGTTCCAATATTCAGCTTTGTCAGTGGACACAGAGTCCTTCACAATTCTGCTATCTTTGTCTTGTACGACTAGTCATCCATGGGTCACGGGCCAACCAATGTGGCGCAGGACGGAACCAAACAAACGGCCTCACCTCGACCCACCGGACCTCACGCGGTGACACACCCTCTGCCTCCACGTCTCATTATCTTCTCACACCCACACATACCAACGCAAACACCACACACACAAAAAATTCTCCTGGTGCCTCTATTCCCTCCCCTTGCATATACACACTCAAGGGAATGGAATCTCTCATCGTGACGTCATATTCGTCTCTCTCTCTCTAGACCACTCTCATTTCTCGTGTTATCTCTCCCACGCCCCCCCCCCCCCGTGGGCCCCTCTATCCATGCCTCCCTCGAATACGTAATACACACACATACCTCTCTAGGCCGCGCCAAATGTATAGACTACACATTCACACATGTTACATCACATACCCCACTACTAGGAAAAAGCCTACTAATGGCGCACCGGTTTTGCCTACTAATGGCGCACTACCGGTGCGCCATTAGTAGCACTCCACTAGTATTTTTTACTAATGGCGCACCACTGGTGCGCCATTAGTATCTGGTATACTAATGGCGCACCACGCGGTGCGCCATTAGTATAGCCCACGATGAGACATTAGTATCTGGTATACTAATGGCGCACCACATAGAAGTGTGCCATTAGTAACATTTTTTTTTCTAATTTTTTTCAGAATTTTTTTTAAAATTTTTATTTAAATTTTTTTTGAATTTTTTTGAATTTTTTTTCATTTTTTTGTTAATCGCCCAAGCACGCTTAACTTCAGAGTTCTATCCAACCCCAGCAACAGCTCACTTCACAGGCACTTGTTAATATATCTAGCATATCAATCCTATTATACCTTGTTGATGTCTATGACTTTGTTCATGTTCATGACTATGATGAAATTTTGAAAAATACTTCAAACTTCCCGGTCATATTACGTATCATTTTTTGAAAAACAATTCAAAAAAAATTTAAAAATAATTTTTTTTGAAATTTTTTGATTTTTTTTGCCTCTAGATCTTGAAAGCCCCGTAACTTTTTTTTCTGTTAGGTTTTTGGGGATTTTGAAAATGTTTAACGGGGTTCCCCCGGTTAAATTCGATGTAACTTTTCGAGTAGATGCCTTTTCATATATAAATCTTTTTAATCCGAGTTAGTATGCAAAAGTTATGCCCATTTTACAAATTTCCAGATAGATTTTGCAAATAAAGTGGAAATTCATGTTTGTAAATTTTCCCAACAACTAGACCACATATTACATGGGAAACTTATTTTCTTTTATTTTTTGACATTTCCATCATTTTCTTTTTTTTAACTGAAAAGGCGGTCCACCGGGGGGGTGCATTCGGTGTTGGGACAAGTTAGTAATGGCGCACCATGGGGTGGTGCGCAATTACTAGTTTAACTAGTAATGGCGCACCACACTCACGGTGCGCCATTACTAGTTTTAAAAAAAAATTGAATTTTTTTTTGATTTTTTTTTGAAAAAACTTAGTAATGGCGCACCTGTGGATAGTGCGCCATTACTAGTTTTAACTAGTAATGGCGCACTGTCCACGGGTGCGCCATTACTAACATATTTTTTTACTTTTTTTCAAAACTACTAATGGCGCACCGTGGGTGTGGTGCGCCATTACTATGTCAACTAGTAATGGCGCACCACCCCCACGGTGCGCCATTAGTAGTTTTGAAAAAAGTAAAAAAAAAAAAATTTACTAATGGCGCACCGTGGGATGTGGTGCGCCATTAGTATT
Source organism: Triticum timopheevii (assembly GCA_963921465.1). Classification (NCBI taxonomy): domain Eukaryota; kingdom Viridiplantae; phylum Streptophyta; class Magnoliopsida; order Poales; family Poaceae; genus Triticum; species Triticum timopheevii. The sequence goes on along the minus strand of OY997266.1, from coordinate 114,428,253 downwards.
TGCACACTAATGGCGCACCAACACATGGTGCGCCATTAGTATTTAGTAATGGCGCACCACATCTACAGTGCGCCATTAGTGTCCATCCTATCTATAGCCCTTTTCCTAGTAGTGCCCCATTGATCTAAAAAGCCCTCTCTTCACGTTTATTTCGTATATAACATTCCTTTTTTATAAAGTGTGGCCAAAAAATTATGTTAGAGTTTCTACATATATATAACGTTACAAAGTTATATGGAGGAGTACGAACGCTAATTTGCATTGTATGGTGCCCACAATGATATTTATTCCGCACTGTGAATTTGTATATTTTTATACTATATACAAAGTTAGTCATAATAAAGAGAAATGAAGAGCATCTCTCTCTCCATCGCATACTCCCCCTGTACGCCCCTTTTACGTATGCACACAAAACTATCTCAAGGTCCTCTAAAAGTAAGCCCCCAGAAAATTCATGCATGTTTCATCTTTGTCTCGCGATATATGTAATGACGATCATTGTATTTGAAGCGAAATCACGATACGTATATTGGACTTCAGAATCCTCTCATTACGGTCACCATTTACGTTTAGTGGTTATTATACAGTCACGGGCTCACCGTACAACTCTGTATTTGCTCATGGCATGACTAGTTGACTAGTTAAACACTCCACGTGGCACCTCTAGTGTTGCATCACATTATCTCAAGACCATCGTGCCCAGCTGTCGACTTGTATCTACTCTACATCTACACTCTTATAAAATACACTCTTATAAAAAATAGAGTTGGTGATGATGGTGTGCCTACCATCCTGCAATATAGGCCGTCCGATTTATATCTGATAGATAGGAAAGAAACTATGCAATTTTGCAAAAAGGTACCCACACACCTCTCCACATTTGCAAATAATGTCTTCCCTCGTTCATCCTTTTCTCTCAGAAGATAAAATAGTCATACAGATGCATCTTGATGTTACATGCAACGCACGAGCATCTTGCTAGTAAGAATGAAAACAAATGACAAAAATATATTTGGACGGTGGTTCGAAGTCATGACCGGAGGCACAGCGGACAAGTTGGCCTTGTATTGGTATGTTGAGCCGTCTGTTTTAACACACAGGAGCTGGTGTGGTGATTATACACACACGCACACATGCACACGAACTGCATCCACGCAACACTCACACAAACACATGCACCAACGCACGCACGCAACACTCACATGTACACACACAGCCACGCACGCATGCAACACTCACACGCACACACGCACAGATGCATGCACACACCAGTACGCCACACGACCAACACACACTCTCAAGCTCAAGTACTCAACCTACACGTGCATGCGCACACATCAGGCCCTGACACACACATACACAACCAGGTGATTCCCGCGCACGGGTTGGAGTCTTGTCGCGCCTGCGTAAATTTGTGTTTATCTGACCTTTTCCCTATGCGAACTGACAGGTGGGACCCACAAGGAACGTGGTCAATTTAACTAGTCAACATGGCGCCACGCAGACTATTTGGCCGGTCAACAGAGTGCAATCTGATGCTGAACCGTGAGCAAGTGACCGTATAATCACCGCAAAACGTATATAGTGACCGTAATCAGCTTATTCTGAAGTTCGGTGACCGTATTACGCTTTTCTCTCTGTAGGCCCTCCAAAACTACATCTCTACACGTTCTTGCATGTTACATCTAACAACTATGCAATACAACACTACTACTACACTCTAACACAATAAATCGTATGTGTTTTTAGTTTTCCTAGATATCATATTGTTAATTATTCAGTTTGCATACATTAAAATTGCCTTTGAAATGTATGGCCAGTATCATCTACCACGCGGGAAAAATCCCGCCCTTTCCTGTTTAATCGGGTTTGTATCGATGGATCGTGTGAAACAGCAAAACTATAGTACTATACAGTACAAGTGACAGTTCTCTGGGCTGTCGTGTTGTGTACTCCTCCGTCGTAAGAGTGGAGCACTCACTTTCATAAATCTTCTAGTCCCTTTCGCCGACATGTGGGACATCAAGCTACCGGGTCCACGTGTCGTACCGGAATACAGTGCAGAGCAGCCGGGGTGAAGCACCCCAGTCATGGCGCCGACGTAGTAATGAGCAATGAGGTGTCAAATCACAAAGTTGCACCTTTTCTGCAGTTAAGTTGGATGGATGAAGTAATAATGCTAAAAAAAGAAGTTGGAGGGACGAAGCAACCATCATTTCACTCGATGCTGAATCCGCTTCTCCCTCATCTTCTTCAACTTAACCACGTGTTGCTTCTGCCATTGTTCTGCCTCATGTGGGACGCGGATCGGCTTGGTAAAGTACTAACACGTGGGACCGCATGTTAGCAAACCGCCAGGACAACGTCCTCTGAAAATAAGAAACCTCCCCCGCCATCCGCGCGGAAAAATCACCTCCTTTTTACTAATCTTGATTCTATAATTTTTTAGATCAATATAATTGAGATTCGTATGGATAGCACACTGGAGCAAAACCAAGTGGTACGGTTAAGGGCATCCACAACGTGTAGCCAAATGTGAAAATAGCTTTTGGCATCGTAGGAACCATTGTGGATGGTGTTGCCAAAGCAAAAAAGATGGAACCGAAGATCCCTGATTGATTGATTGAAGGAATAGAAAAATGCAACGTCTCTCCTCTTTCTCCCATGCTTGGATGCATGTATTACAGTATAGAGCACAAAGTCTACTCCCCTGTCCCTTCTATCACAAATCACAAAGCTGTGAGGCGTCAAATCACAAAAGCACGGACGAAGCAACCATCATTTCACTCTTCGCTGACTCCACTTCTCCATCGTCTTCTTCGAGAAACCATCTCACCGCACTAAGCTGGACGGACGACGCTATTGTGTACTCGTAGTAGTACTAGTCCTTTGGTTCAACGGACTTCCTGGATGCAAATAAGGCGGTTGTCTCAGCTTGCAGGCGGCACTTGCGAACGACTTACCGTGGTCTCCCTCAATGGTGTTCTCCGTCGAACGCACTTCGCCAAACCACAAAAAAATATCGTCAACATCACCGCAATGGGTAAGGAAGTCAAATATAGTTACTACCTCCATTTTTTTGTACACAAGGCCAGTATATCAAAATTACAATTTGCAAAAGGCCACTAACACTAATCGAGGAAAAATTGATGGGGTTTGCCTCGTACTAGCAACCAAGGACATTAATATCCCCTGCATGCATGCAGATGTGAGAAGGTTGGTTTGCATGGCGCTGCATTATCAAGCGATGAGGAGTGAGATGGTTACCTCTTTGGTCTTTGGAGAAAAAAATAAGCATTAATTGACACATGAAATGAGGATTTGTATCCATTAAATCCCGCGAAGGAAAACCCCGCCTTTCTTTTTTAACACTAGTACTCCTAGTACGTACGTACTTATCCTGTTTGGGTCCAGGCCTTGTATTGCCAAACTGCGCCACACATTTTTGCCAAGCTTGCCTAAAGTTTTCAAAATGAGAAGGAGGTACACTTGTGCACGGCTATCGCGGTAGCACCGCACCCTCACACGGTCGCTCCTGAACACCGCGGTCGCACTGCACCCTCACACAGTGACTCCTGCACCCCGCAAACCCAACCAAGGGAACGCACCCTCACTGACACGTGCTATCGCATGTGAACAAACCAAACTCAGCCCTCACTGACACATAATTTTCATTCATAGAGTATGTTTATCCAACCGCATGTTGGGGAGTATCCGTACGACCCGTGCGGTGGTCTGTTGGGGAAGTAGAAGAGGTGAGGAAGAAGGAAAGAAGGGTTAGGAGACGTAGGATATTCATCCAACCGCCTGAAATGGTAGACTGACCCAAGTCAGGCAACTAGCATAACAAATATATGTTTTTACACAGCAAAAGATCCATAAAAACAACAACAGAAAGAAAAACTATCACTGCTCGCGGAAAGAGACGGCCTCGTCGTCTTTGGCTGCCGGCGTGAACCAGCCGTAGCTGCAGACGTGTGTCTCCACACCGTGGTTGTCCTCGGCCTCCAGCTACTCGTTCACGCGGAGCGTGCGGGTGCTCTGCACGGACGAGAGCACAGCCCGGTTCAAGTCGAGGACGTCCGGTTCCGCCTGCAGGAGTGCTTTGATGGCAGCGGTATCCGCATGCTCCGCGTCAAGTCGAGGCTCCGCCGCCCAGTTCAAGTCCAGGACGTCTGGTTCCGCTTGCAGGAGGGCATCGATGAGAGCGGCATCCGCGCGCTCTGCATCGAGTCGAGCCTCTGCCGCCCGGTTCAAGTCCAGGACGTCCGGTTCCGCCAGCAGGAGGGCCTCGATGGCAGCGGCATCTGCGTGCTCTGCCTCAAGTTGAGCCTTCGCCGCCCGGTTCACATCCACGACATCTGGTTCTGCCTACAGGAGAGCCTCGATGGCAGTGGCATGCGCGCGCTCCACGTCGAGTTGAGCCATTGCCTCCCGGTCCTCCTTTAGTATCACCATGTTGAACCGCTGGTCCGCCTGCACCATGGGGGACTCGGACGCCGGCACGAAGTCGACGTCCATCGTCTCATACCCATCGTGGGCCTTCTACGTCGCGACCTCCGCCAAGAACATTGGATCGGCTTCCTCCTCCTCGTAGCCTAGCTCCAGAGAACTCGGGGATTGGCCTGCCGCAAAGCGAGCTTGGGAACGGAGGTCCGTGGCGCCGACCGCAGCCGCGCTTTCTGCACGGCGCTTCGGCGTCAACATCTTGTAGCAAGTGATCTTGCGGTGCAGCATGGCTTTCCGGCGAACTAGCGGATGCTTGATGCGGGCTAGGAGATCGAAAGGTGGGAGAATGGGCTAGAGATTAGGTGTGGTTTTAGGGCAGTGGCTGGCACCGAGCAGTGAAGGTTCTAGTGTGAATAGTGGTTCCGGTGATGGACGGTCAATCGGTTTTGACTGTACATCGCTCTTGTCACGTTCGCGCTGCAGCCCGGCACGCTGGACCCTCCACGTTGCTCACCGAGTGGAACGCCCTTCATCTTGTGTTTTCACTCGCTTGTGGGACCGCAGTTGAGAGCAAACCGACGTCCCTCCCCCTCCCACGCCCGCGTCATTTATTATACTACCACTCCCTCCATTTTATGCGCAGTAAATAAAAACAGAGGGAGTATACTACAGATGAGGATCCCCTGACGTGGCCGAACCCATTGAGTAACTGATATGTGGGGCCTAGCAAGCATGGGGCCTGCCAGTAAGTGACCGAAAGGGAGGGTAAGGCAGGGATACCTACGTCAGAGGATCCACTTCCACTACTACTCCCTCCTTCCATTTACTATACAGGGCCTAATGCGTTTTTTGAGGCTAACTTTGACCAAATGTTAGAGTAATAATATATGACATGCAACTTACAAAAAACATATGGTTAAATTTGTATGTGAAAGGAGTTTCCAATGATATAATGTTCACATTATACATCTCATGTACTATTAATCTTGTTAATAGTCAAATGCGGTTTTAAAAACGCATTAGACCATGGTTAATAATATAGCCAGTCGATGGCTATGAGGGACTGCCATGTCATCTATAGCCATCATCTATTATATGGACTCATACGGTAGTGTGGGCTATAAGGTTGGCTATTTCCCGCAAAAATATATACAACGTTGGCTATTGTATTAGTACTTTTTCTATCTCCTCTCTATCTCTTTCTTCATATTTATTGTACTAGTATTTAACTAGGAATGCGTATATAGATAAGGCTTTGCATGAGAGCTCACTCCCCTTACTTTTTCACATCTCTCTCCTCCACATAGGCCCTATATAAATGGAAGAAGGAGTACAGATGTTCTCAGTACTCCACGTGTACTATTGGACAGGGAGCTTAAAAAGTTACTATTGGACTGGCTATACGTGGAGAAATCCTAGTAGGAAGAGCATGCACGAGAACAAGCACATTCACGTGGTTGATAACAAATTGGAAACCATCTCAAGGACAAATCTAGGAGTACGTACGAATCTAACAATATTGATTGGGCGTTGTTGAATGTTGATACCTTTTTGATCAAAGTAGAGATACTTTGACTACACATAAAACTTATATGTAAACTAGAAAGGATAGGAGGGAGTATATTGTACATTCAAAAATGAAACGAACATTGAATACCCTTTATATATGATTTGCGGATGCTATGATCACCGGTTCAAAATTTTGAATCCGCCTTAGGTATCACGTGCCCCCACTCGTTCTCTCTTGATTTCATCTCGGGGTCCGGAGATCGATTGAAAGAGGACTAGGGTGGGTACATGCGCATGATACTCGGCGGAATGTTCAAATGAGGCATGCAGCAGGATGGACTCGACTGGAGGGCGACATGATCGATGGAGAAGAGGGTCGGAGAGGAATGAGAAATAAGCAAACACCACATGATTATACTTGAACGGCTTAAATAAACAATAAGTTTCTCGCTTGGCCTACATAGTGAAAGGCCTAATGTGCAACGTGGAGCACTGACGCTCGAATATGGCCGGGAAAACAGGGAAACCGACATGTGGGGCACACCCATCGGGACGACGTAGCGCAGACTAGTCCAATGGAGGAGCTGGCCCACGACAACCGTTCATGTGGATCGTTAGGGCCAACAACGGGGCGCAGCTCCAGCACCGCCTCTGGACACGGTGACCGCGGTGAGCGACACACTCATATCGTCGCTAGACACGGTCAGTTTCACTGTGCTGAGGGTGGCGTTAGTGTTGTGGCACGACCAACAATATGTTTGGTTTGTGCCGAAGGTTACCCCATCAAAGCATTTGGTAGCTAAAATTTTGGTTGAGGTATTGGTTGCCTATGATTTGGCCGACATTGGCAAGAAAAATGACCTAGAGCTGGCTAGAGTTCATTGGCATGCCAAAAAAATGGCAACCATCCAAACAAAGACCAATCTTTGGGTCATGACCAAAATTTTGGTAAGGTGCACTTTGGCCACAATCCAAACTCATCCCAACACCTGGATCGTCGAGGATGCACGGGGTGCTGCGACACGTCCGCGGAGTGGTGTACCGCGGCTAACTGCATCCTCAGGACCTGAGACCATGCCGGGTCGTCTTGCTTTTTCTATGACATGCGGGGATTGCATGTGAACAAATGGCATCTCCAACGTTGCCACGACCGCAGCTGACTACCCTATCACACCAAAACCCTCGTCCCTCACGCCGTCGCACGGTGCGTTCCCAGCCGGTGCCAGCTGCCCGCATTCATGCCGTCCGTTCGTTTGTCGTTGTTAAGAGGCTCGGTGCCCGAGGAACCAACTCCGACGACTTAATGACGCACTCGGACGCTTGGCCTCACCGGAATGCGCTACTTAAAGCGGCAACACCCAGCTAACCTGCACACCATAGCGCATCGTCCTCCTACCTGGCACCACATCCGCCATGACCGCAAGTGCAAACGCTCTACGGGAGAGCTTATATTCGGGGATGAAGCTCGAGGTCGCCGCCCTCGCTCAAGTCGCCTCTTGCGACGCAATAGCAGCGTAGCCGGACGCAGATGCGTCCGGACAAGCGGTGGCCACGCTGGCGGCCGACGACGGGAGCACCGTCAGCGACGTGTCCTACTTGGCGCCGTCCAACGTCCGGCACCGCCGACGTCGGGGACTCCTCTAAGGATGAGTAGGGCATGGGAGGTGGCAGGGCATGGTGTGCCAACTGGTCGGTCCATATCCCATGGTCTACTCTTCCTCGTCGGAGACCGCACCTTCACTTCCCGGGTCTTGAACCCCGCCCCATTACATAGAGATCACAGACGGAGGGCGTCGGTCGCCGTCGTAGAATAGGTTTAGGGTCGGGTTTCTTTTATTTCTCTGTCCTATATAAGTTCGAAATGTAATGAAAATCTGCCATGTTTGCATTAGTCTCGGCCGGTGTATATGAACTTGTGGGAGTACTAGCAAGATCTTGTGGGAGAAAAGGATGAACGAGGGAAAGCCTTATCTGCAAATGTGGAGAGGAGTGCGGGTAAATTGTCATATATAGTTTCCTTCCTATCTGTTAGATATAGATCGGACGGCCTATATTGCAGGATCACAGGCACACCATCATCACCAACTCTACTTTTTATTGAACCGAGACTAATCTAACATGCGAAGTAAAATAAACACATAGGGTCTATACATACACAATTTATCTTAAGCACTCCAATAGTACGTCCACTACACATTCACGTATTTCACATCTTTCTACGTCTATGGGAACCTACGAAAGGGTTAACGTAAATTGCCTCTCTCTCTCTCCTCCCCTGATTTTCATGGTGGTGGGCCCCTCCCTCCAACCAATCTACAATCAACAGCTCAAACATTTCACATTACGTTAATTACATAACTAGGATTACATAGGTGTAGCATTACTCGTCCCAAAAAACCCAACTAAGCCAACCTCCCAGCATATCTCACGGGAAAAGACCCGGCCGTGCCGTTTTAGTCGGGATTACCGGATTACTAGTAGTAGTATCGATGGATCGCGCGAAGCAACAAAATTTTTTTTGAGGGGGCGAAGCACCTAGTTTAATAGGAAAAAAGGTGGTACACTCACAACACTCCTGTCGCGGTCGCATTGCACCCCACACACGTTCGGTCATGCACACAGCTCACGCAAATGGAACGCGCTTCGGCTTGCCTCTTCACTGACATGTGGGACTGCTCTTGGAGAAACCGACCATGCGCCAAACTCCCCCCGCCCACCGCATGAAAGTCCTCCCCCCACATCGAAATCCCCACCAAATCCGATTCAACCGCCGTTCGACCAACTGGCCAATAATATTTCCCAAATTAACCCCCCTCCCCCCGTACCCCTCCACTCAATTCGCTCTGCCAAAGTCGCCCTCCCCACCGTGCCGATACGTCGGCACCGCGGTTCGTCGAGGGGACGCACGGCGATCCTCTCGCTCCCACAATACGCTCTCGTAGACAGCCGTCCTCTAGCCACGCCGCCACCTCTGGCTATGTTCTTGTGGAGGCGCACGACGGTCAGCGCTGCCACCATTGGCGACGTTTGTGTGGAGACGCACCGGCGGTCAGCTTCTCCCACGGTACACACATTCTAGACTGAGGCCCCGTTCATGTCAGTGTAGCGCTGAATGTTAGCTGATAGACGCTGTTAATCTCACTGTTTGCCGAAGTAGTTCACTGTCAATATGCTCTTCTTAAGAAGATTCCTTGCCCTGTTCTGCACTCAATCTGCTTAGCTGATATGGCAAGCCAAGGTCGATTAGTTCCTAAAATATCCTGCCATATATTTATTGTGACGTAGATTGCCATGGTCTAGTAGCCAATCTGTTAGGTGAAATAGCTCTACACCGTTTTATACTCGATCTTTGTTGCTGCGATGGCCTTCGATAGTTCGATGGTTGTGTGCTCGGCCTCATTGGCTACTGAAACAGCCTGTCCTAATTTAGCACTCAAATATGTTTGCTGAATTAGCTTTACATATATTTCGTTACTTAGATCTGCTCGTCCAATTATCTTGCCATAGCTTGAGACATCGACCTATGTATTTTTTTCAGGACTTCATAAACTTCGTGAACTTTATCAGAGCTGCGTACGGTGGTCCGAAATCAGATGTGCTCTGCCCGTGTAGCAGTTGTATGAATTCAGTTACAAGACCCCAGTCAACCATGCAAAATCATCAACACTTGTATGGGATGTCGGTCACATATACTAGGTGGGTTCATCATGGTGAAACTGTGAACGTCAATGTTATTGACTACGTGAAAGCAGCAGATCACCATCTTGATATGCCTGATGCTCAGGTGGAAGAGGAGGAGGAGGTGGTGGTGGCGGAGCCAGTGAGTTTGACCAACATTAAAACAATGCTACGAAATGCTCGTGCATTCCGTGAACTTTCACCTCCAGAAGAAAAATGGTGGGCCCGCATGTTGGAACAATGCAACGTGGCTGTCACCCCAGGAAATAAGTTGTCAGTATTCTCAGCTATGGTCACCTTTCTTCAGGTGAAGACATCTGAGCGGATCACCAACAAATCATTCGATGCGATGTTGGCTGCTTTCCGCAAATCTTTCCCAGATGTGTCTGAGCTGCCACACGCCTATAGTAAAATGAAGAATTTCCTTCGTGCAGTTGGAATTGGATATGGTATGATACAAGTTTGTAAAAATAATTGTGTTCTGTTCCGGAAGGATTATGCCAACTTAAGTGAATGCCCGAAATGCAAATCATCAAGATGGATAGATGGCGATGCTGTGAAGAGGATTCCTCATAATGTTCTGAGACATTTTCCAATTACATCAAGATTGCAGAGGTTGTTTCGTGATGCTAAAACAGGAGAGGATGTACTATGGCATTCTAGGAACGAGGAGTACAGAGATCAGAATGTAATGAGCCATCCATCTCATGGTAGTGAGTGGAAAAGCTTCAATGATAAACACAAAAAGTTTGCTGCTGACCCGAGAAACATTAGACTTGGCTTAGCTTCAGATGGATTTAACCCATTTGGCCACCAGAGCGCCACATATAGCATGTGGCCAGTGCTTGTTATCCCTTACAACATGCCTCCAAATGTCTGCACCAAAGAATCAAACTACATGATGGCCTTGCTCATCCCAGGTCCAAAAAGTCCTGGAAAGGATTTTTATTTGTTCATGGAGCCTCTTGTTGAGGAACTTCAACAACTATGGAGGGGTGTTCTCACTCGATACCTATATAGCAGCCCACCAGCCGATTTCTTTCTGTGTGTTGTTATAATTTGGTGCATCCATGGTTATCCGGCTTTGGGAACTATGTCAGGGCGAACGACACATGGTTACAATGCATGTGTTCGCTGTGACAGGAATCCGCTGTCATACGCAATATTTGGCAAGATCTGTTACATTGGACACTGTCGTTTCCTTGCCAAGGACAATCCACATCCTAGAAAATACCGAAGACATGTGTTCAATGCAAAGCATGAAAACCGTGATGTGCCAAAGAGGCTCACCGCCGACGAGTTGCAAGTGGAATTAGGGAAGTTCAGGCATATTACACCAGGAAACCATCCTGGTAATGGTGGCAGGAAAAGGAAGCTTGGCAGGACAAAAAATAGATTATTGTTTACCCGTAGGTCCACTTTGTGGGACTTGGAGTATTGGAAAGATTTGGATCAGCGTCATAATCCTGATGTGATGCACATCGAGAAAAATATATGTGACAGCATTATTGGCACAATTCTTAATATTGAAGGCAAGACGATAGATACCTTAAAATATAGGATTGATTTGACACACCTGGGTATCAGAAAGGATTTGCAGGTGCAAGATGAAGGTAAACCACGGGATATGGCACCAGCTGTGTACGTCTTGGACAAGGTAAAAAGAAAAGAATTCTGCGAGGTCCTATCACGTGTGAGAATCCCACACGGATTTGCTTCCAACCCTAAAAGGAGAGTCAGTGCAGATGGAAACAAGGTACAAGGGTTGAAAACTCATGACTGCCATGTCCTACTTCAAAGGGTTTTACCTGTTATCCTTAGAGGATTGGGCTGCCATGACTTATACAGAGCAGTTGCAGAGTTGGGACAATTCTTCAGGGAACTCTGCAGTAGAAATATCAGGATAGATGCTCTGGAGCGTCTTAGAGACAAGATACCAACTATCCTATGCGACCTTGAGAAGATATATCCTCCAGCCTTCTTTGATGTGATGGTGCATTTGGCTGTTCATCTACCTGATGAGGCACTACTTAGAGGTCCAGTACAGTATGGCTGGATGTACCCTATTGAAAGGCGGCTAGGCACTTTCAAGGGCTATGTTAGGAACAGAGCTAGACCCAAGGGTTCCATTGCAGAGGCCTACATTGCTACAGAAGCGTTGACATTCTGCTCAAAATACATTGAAACAACTGATCAGCTTAGCAAAGAGGTGGGTGAAGACAATCCCGGGCTCAATGCTTTCGATTATTCTGCTCGAGTTACAGGGAAGAGTCGACAAGAGGACAAACCTAATGATTTGGACAAAATGGTTTGGTATGTGTTGAATAACTGTCCTGAGATACTACCTTAGATCAAGTAAGTGCAGTACTGCAGCTTATACATCGTAATCTACTAAACTTGCAGCACATTCTTATATATTTAGATGTTTGACGTGATCACTATGTTGTGCAGCATATACAAAAAGGAGTTACTACCGCAAAATCCAAGAAACATTGACAAACTGGTTATGGCAGGATCTGTGAAATGGTGCAAGAACCATGTAAGCTTTTGAATAGCAATGTCAGTTTTTTTAATATATTGAGTACATAAGATGATCAACTTGTCTATTTTCTAACCATAGGCTAAGAAGATGCAGGAGGATGGGCAGGCAGTTGATGATGCCCTTTACTCACTAGCAATGGGTCCTGATACTTGGGTAAGACATTATGAATCTTGCGTTGTTGGAGATGTGCACTACAACACCCTTGCACGAGACGAAGGCAGGAAGACACAAAACAGTGACATCAGGAGCACGGATACGTATGACAAAGAGATAACTGAAATGTACGCTAACATAACAGACATTGTTCAGTTGCAATATATCTCCAGTTTCGAGGATCATCGGTGTGTGGTTCTGTTGTGCTATCATTGGTATAACCTGTTTTCCAGGATCGCAAAACCCAGAGCTAATGATTATTTCAAATCCATCAATGTCAAGGTGGCATACCAGACTAACGAGCCTTTTATTGTGGCAAATCCAGCAACACGTATATTTTTCTTGGAAGACACATTTGCACATAGTGATGACTGGAGAGTATTGCAAAGGTTTGAGCAGAGGAATTCGTTTAATGAAGTTGCACAACAAGATGATGCTTACACTGCTCCTGATGTACAAGATAACACCGATGTTCCTAATATCTTTGAGAACCATCACATCAATGACGCCGGCGAAAAGATTGCATGTCATGCTGTGGACATACAAGAGTTGATCAAGAAGAAGCCAACGTTCGAGGACGTTGAGGATGAAGAAGAAGATGACACCGTGGGGAATTACGATTCAGACTGATACACATGGCGAAGATGTTGATGCTGCTGCTGCGGATGATGATTACATTGCTTTTGTCGTATTTGCCTGTCAGAAGACGTTTTTTATCTACTATGTGAAATTGTGTTTGCTATGACAACTAAAACCTGATGAACATGTTGTTTAGTATTTTGCTGTGAGAACATCACTTGTTATGTATGCTCATTTGTGTTTGGTGATTGTATGACAACTAAAACATGATGACATTGTTGTTCAGTTGTACTCATATTTGGTTGTGAAACTTGAATTTGATGACATTGTTTGCTGTTGGACTGCAATTTGCTCGACGTCTTCGAATGAGAACAAAGCTGACCCGACAGGGCCTCTGCTATTTATTTATTTATGAGAAAAAGGGGATACCCCCTGATTTCCGTTAATAGAAATCATTAGATGTTCACAACACTACGCGCAGCCTGCTACACAGGTTTCATTCATTACTAGTTTCAGCAAAGTGCTCAGGTCATAACCACTGAATACATCACGAGTGCTACATACACTTCAAATGAAGAGACAATCATCCTATAGAGCACATCGATTTTTCCCATTATCTATACAATCTCTTTCATCTCCTCATTGCTGTCAAGGCCGTTCAGCAGCTACTGCTTGGCCATGATCAGAGGAACTGGATCTTTAACCTTCTGCTCTACATCTTCCTATTTTGCCGTTCCTTTAGTTACTTGTCCAACACCCGAACCTGCTGGTATTGGGATTCCTCGGCTAACCAAATAATCAGTGTAGTTGCATTCCCCCACATTAGCAACTTCCCAGAAATACAAATCACATGAATCTTCCCTTTTCTGCATGAATCAAATTGGAAGATCATCAACCAAACTATTAAAAAAATCAGCAACTAAAAGCAGCAGAACAACACTTAAACATATTATTACCCCATGATTCGGGCATTTGTAGAAGACTCGGCTAGGTTTGAGGATTGTGGTTGAGATGCGACGGATGACTCTGTGTGATTTGCAGCAGTGGCACCACACCAACGGTAGCGGGTTGCGTTGAGCAATTGGCTGCAGTGCGCATGCCGGCGAGGGTGTGATGAGACCCACAAACGATGGTACGGGTGGCGACTTGGCGCATATCAGGTTGTTTCCTGCTGAAGAGCAGGTGGACGAGCAGCCAACGGACATGGTTGCTGCGGCTAGAGCTTCTGATGCTAGGCAGAGTAAGTAGAGAAGTGGAGAAGCGAATGTTGGATATGTTAGTTTCATTACTTGCAGAGTAGCATAGCACCATATATAGTCATTTTCTAGGTTTGGATTCGAACCAGCTACAAGAGCACGTCACTCTTTTTCTAAACCTTGGCAACGTCTCTTTACTGGTGCACTAGCTTGTTCTATACGCCTTCCCAAGTCTTTGATTTTCTTTCCCTTCTTTTTGCGAGGAAGGAAGGAGGACAAAATTGAGGGTTCCTGGGACTCGAACCCAAGACCTCTCGGTTGAAAACCAAGGGTGCTAGTCAATTATGTGGCGAACGTTCCCTCTGAGGAGGACGGTAGACGAATGCATTTCCTCGCAGTTTTCTTCCTATATATAAAAAAGTATGCTACTTGGTGTCCGCTTAGTCAACAAACGATTGTGCCAACCGTGACCATTGGATTGACATTCAACACCTGTTGCGTTTATTCAGTCTCTTCTTCCTCAAGCCGACAAAGCCAAACCAGCGCCGGCGGGACCGCCTGCTCCCGCCTCCCACGGCTGGTTGTGCAGCCGCGCATGCATCATGGCCACATCGCACCCTAAAACTCTGCGCATCTTCCCCGGCTCCTGTTCGTCCCTATCCGAGGCCTCACCATCGTCCTTTGCCTTGGTTGAATCGCTGCGGTGCCGCCCTCTGATGTTGTCAACATGGTCAACAACCGAGAGGAATAAGGAGATGATTGTACATGGTGAGGATGACAATAGGGACCCAGCAGCGCGCAGTAATTTTTTTTCGGGAAGAAGAAGGGTATCAACAGGGTTGTGCGGGACCCGTGGCCCTTCTAGCCCATGCTTTTATTTCATATGTTTAGCCCAGGACCAGCCCAGTTTGTTTTTTTCCTTTCTTAAAATGGTAGCCAGCTATTTTGTTCTTTGCAGAATAACCAACGTAGACCTACTTGCTTTTCTACGCCCTGCTGGGCCGGAAATCTTGCAAGACGAGGAGGGATGCATTTTGCCCAGAAAATGGGCTATAAGTAATAAGAAATGGGCTATAAGTAATAAGAAATGGGCTATAAGTAATAATAAATGGGCTGTAAAATGAAAAAATACAGCAAACATGCAATTAGTTCCAAAATACTATTTACTTTCGGATTTTGATATTTTAAATTTCATTGTTTTTGTGCGGGTAAAATTTCATTGAATTTAAATTAAGCTATATTTAGATTTAAAATTAATTTAAATATGGCTAGAAATTTCGGGCTGTATGCTGTTTGGGACAGATTTGGAGGCTTACTTTGGCTTTGTCAACTTAGTCCACAAACGATTCTAGCAGCAGTAACTGTTGGATGTTAATCCAACGGCCGTGCTGCTTCTTCAATATCTGATCTTCTTGCTCCAGCCGCCCAAACCAGCTCCAGTGGGACTGCCTGCTCCCGCCTCCCGTGGCCGGCTGTGCTGCCGCACAGGCCGCATCGCCCCACCCTACTTCATTGCTGGCCAGGCCATTCCTCTACTCACCCACGCCTCCTGTTATTTTCCGGCGACGGCAGCCGGACCAAAAAACCCTCGTACTCCCCACCGCATGGGCAACCATTGCCGAGTCTTCCCCGGCTCCGTGTCGTTCCCTGCCTAGGCCTCGCCGTCGTCCACCGCCATGGTGCCCTCGGCGCGGCCTGGTCAACGTGGTCAACGAACGACATCCATCGGACGTGGACTGTAAGTGGAGAGGCTGACAGCTGAGTCCATGGACGCACACAAGGAAA
This sequence comes from Triticum timopheevii, assembly GCA_963921465.1. Classification (NCBI taxonomy): domain Eukaryota; kingdom Viridiplantae; phylum Streptophyta; class Magnoliopsida; order Poales; family Poaceae; genus Triticum; species Triticum timopheevii. Next base: position 114,412,362 of record OY997266.1, on the reverse strand, counting down.
TGCCTCCTTATTAGGCGCAAAATAATGATTCCTCCACCTAACAGCTGGGACCCACCAGAAGGGCCTCTGTATTTCGCGAAAAAACATTCCCCCCGCTGACATATCGGACCCACCAGCTATATCTTCGCACGCAAGGAAGTGCCTCCTTATTACACACAAAAAAATGAATACCCCTTGCCAACTAAGTCGACGGGGACGGAGGGCTTTGTCAACTTAGTCAATATGAACGATTCTAGCTCCAGTGACCATACGATGTCCATCCAACGGCCGTAGTGCTTCTTCAACCTTTGGTCTTCTTGCTCCAGCTGCCCAAAGCAACGCTGGTCGTGCCGCATGCTCCTACCTCCCGTGGCCGGCTGTGCTGACACGGAGGCCTCACCGCCCCCTACAATTCCCACCACTGGCCAATCAGCCTCACACCGTAGCCGAACCAGTGAACCCTCGTACTCCTCTCCGCGCGGGCTTCCACTGTCGCATCTTCCCCGGCTCCACTTCGACCCCTTCCTAGGCCTCGCTGTCGTCCACCGCCGTGGTGCTCTCAGCGCGGTGTGGTCAACATGGTCAAGGAACGACTTCCGTCGGACGTGGATTGTACGTGGAGAGGCTGATAGCTGGGTCCACGACCGCAGCAAGGAGGTGCCTCCTTATTACGCAGAAAATAATGGTTCCTTCACCCGACAGCTAGGACCCACTGGACGGGCCACTGTATTTCACAAAAAATGTTTCCCCCTGACTGCAGGGACCCACCAGCTACATCTTCGCACGCAAGGAAGTGCGTCTGGGCAAAAAAACGATTTGCCCCCTGACTGCTGGGACCCACCAGATACATTTTCGCACGCAAGGAAGTGCATCCGGGCAAAAAAACGATTCACCCCTCTGACTGCTGGGGCCCACCAACTACATCTTCACACGCAAGGAAGTGCGTCCGGGCAAGAAAATGATTCACCCCCTTGACTGCTGGGACCCACCAGCTACATATTCGCAAGTGCATCCGGGCAAAAAAAATGATTCGCCCCCTGACTGCTGGGACCCACCAGCTACATTTTTGCACGCAAGGAAATGCTTGACAGTTGGGACCCACCTGGTCGAAGCGTACGTAACGTTGTCATTCTGGTCGCGAACGTGTACGTACATACTGGTGGATGTAGAGGCATGCACATGTCGTAGTAGAGGCGCGCACATGTCATAGTAGAGGCACGCACGTAGCATTTACACGTACGTACAGCGGCCAGTGTGCAAGAAAGAAAATACGGCCACGTATGTGTACATACGGGCGGGGTCTCGAACGCCTACTCGCGCATATGTACGGCCAGGGCACGTGTACATGGCTGGGTCGGAACGGGGAAAAAGCGTCATCGTCATGTTCATGGGGAGCCAACCGGCTGGGTTGGAATAGAATGCGTCGTCGTGTTCATCGGGAGGGCTTGGACGGAACAGGCTATGGAAACGAGGCCTGGTGTACCACAGAACAGAGCAAAACAGGACTCGACGGGTACTGTTCATCTCCACCGTCGACCTCCTCCAGCCTCCACGGGCTCCTGTTCATCTAGCCTCCACCGCGCGCTACTCCAGCGGCTACTGTTCAACCACCCCTCCACGGGCACCCCTCCACCGTCTAATGTTCATCCATTCCTCCACGGGGTCGTCCTAGTCATCCAGCCCTCTACGGGGTCCTGTTCATCCAGCCCCAACCGGCTCGATCAAGGCAACACCACGGGATCCTGTTCATCCACCCCCACCGCTCACTGTTCATCCAACCCCCCCCCCCCCCCCCCGCAACACTCACTGTTCTTCCAAAGAGGCAGCATCGATCGGCTTCAGTTAGCAGCAGTAGCTAAGGAATTGCTCGATCGAGTTCAGTTAACAGTCGTCGATCGATCGCTCGGGTTCAGTAACGTGTAGCCTGCAGTGCAATCGCTCGGGTTAGAGCCCAATGCCTCGCTTGGGTTCAGTTAGAGCCAACGTCTCGCACACATGCGCGTACGTGTATGAGAGAAACGCGCATCGCTCGGCCCCAGACCTCCTACCGTAACTGGGAACTCCCCGAAAGTTTCCTCGCCCTCGCTTCTACCACGGTTTTTTCCGTCATGGACGGCGCAAAGAATGTCATGCAGCTGCCTCTCCGGCCCGCCCAGGACGAAAAGCCCATTTTCTGTCATGATTTTTTGTCATAGAAGTAGGATCCCACCACATCTATGATGATACCGGGTTTTGTCACAATTATCGTCATAGAAGTGTCATAAGTATGATCGAAAAAAATTCGTTCGGCCCAAAATATCACGGATGTGTCTTTTTTTTGTAGTGATACTAGGCAGAAACTGTGACACTGTCTTAGGATGCGTTTGGTTGAAGGTGTGGTATGAATGGGTTGTGACCATGACAGTGTCTGAATCACATCTAACAAATGATTTGTAACAATGAAAGAGGGTCTAACCATCTTTGCACATGCCAGAAACCTCCTCCCACTAACCATGGATTCAAATGCAACTAGCTTCATGAATGGAGATTGATCGTGACAACGAGCAGATGGATCTTCAGGCACCCCGCTCCATTTGTTGCAACTGATGGTCCTAGGGAACTACAAGAGGAAGAAATGACTCAAATTAACCGCTGGGTAAAAATCCTTATTTCAAAGTCATAGCCCGAGAGAGAGAAGAGAGGCATACCCGGGTGGTGAAGTAGTTGTCACCGGAGGAGGAACCGTTGGAGAGGTCTTTGAAGATGACCATGGCAACCGCGGCGGTAGGATGCGAGACGGCGAGAGCGAGGAAGCGGCTACAACTTAGGAAGGAAGGAAGGGGGAAACAGGTGAAATTTGACTTGTGGTCGGGGAGAAAAGGGGATGGGTGGGGAGGGTAGATATTTCGGCCGCCGGACACCATTCACTTTGAACGATAGTGTGCATCGCAAACGATTCTTCTTCTTAACGAGCATGGGGTGAGTTTGATAATTGAAATTTTTGTGGAAATTTCCCCGCGTACGTCATTGCATAATTTAACATCGCTTGCTAATTTGGGCACACAAAAGAGCGTACAACACACAAACCAGACATACTTAATTGAGCAATTTTAGTAATTAAACAGAGACAGTTCACCTAAACATTGCTCTAACAAAAGACCAACATTAATAAAAAAGCCTAAGTTCAAATAATTTTAACAAATCTGTCGTCGCACCGGCCTATGCATCGCCGTTGTGAGATGAGATGTCGATGACTTGTCCTGGCGACATGCCGCCGTTTGTGGACTCTGTGTCCCCCCTGCTGAAGTCGACCGCATCCTCGCCTCGTACTCGTCCTCGGCGCCGCCCTCAAGGTTGTAGTACTCGCAGTAGTGGCTGCGCCAGAGCTCGTGTTGGTACTCCACCACCGATTCCTCGATGGACAAACTCTTCTCTACCTCGACCTGGGCCACACGCAACTCCTCCTCCCAGTGCTCCTTGATCTACGCCACCTCCTGCATCTCCAGCTCCCGCTCGATGACCTCATGAGGAAGCAGGTGCTCCATGGCCACCGCCACCTTTTTGGACGTGGGATGCATTCTGGATTCCGAGGTGGCCCTAAATATCTTGGCGTGGATATCCTCGACCGGGGCCATGGCCACATCAGCGGCACGGACGGCACCTCGAGCACTCTCGGCGTTTGCAGCCGTCGTTGCAGCTGCAGCTGCAACCATCTCAGTTGCTGCAGCTGCTCTGTCGGTTACCGAAGACGCCCTCTCGGCAGAAGCGGCCACGCTCAATGCGGATGAAGCGACACTCTCGGCATAGGCGGCTGCGCTCTCAGCGCAGGCAGAGGTGCTTGGGGGGCGGGACGTGGCCATCGTACGGGCCTTCACGAAGTGTTTCCACGACACCATCTTTGCAAGAAGGGGGTGTGGGCATGGGGATCGGGAATTGTGGATTCGGGGGTTGTCGGCACTGGAGCAGACGAGCTGGCGAAGCTTAAGGAGGACGACTTAAGTAGACCCAGAATTTTTCATCGCAAATGATTCCTACAAAAACAACTCTGTGTGATGTTGTAGATATTCTTTATTAGTTGTGAAAGACAAATTTGGAGTAAAGTGGCAACGGATGGTGTTTTAAATGTACGAGAAAATTTGTAGTACTAGTACAACCATCATGTAAAATTTTGGAAAACTTCAGGGGTCATTTGACCTTTTAAGACGTTTAAGTGATTTTTTAGCCATTTTATGACCGTAATTGAAATTTTATCTACATGTACATGCAGCAGCTAACCAGAACGGTTTGAAAAATCATATTTTGTGTACTTGTGTGCGATTTAATTCCACATGCAATAAATTGGAAGGAATTTTTCAAACATATTGGTCTAACGGCTATGCCACAATTAAGCATGGAGTGCCATGGCATTGAAATTCCAAGAAAATAAAAACATGAAACCTTGCTTGAGGTAATGTCATACCACCAAGATGATGTGCTACAAAAATTTGCCTGTTTGACGAAAGTTTGGACACACACCCCTCACAAACCGTAGAAACACACTAGAAGGCTCGTGGTTTCTAGAGGGAACACTGCATGTTTGCTGAGGAACGATAGATAGCTTCCTCTTATAGCCTTGAAAATTTTTCTACGTGTAATGTGCACTGGTACCAACTCTCATGTGAAAATTTGGAGAATTTCAAGGGTCATTTGACCTTTTGAAGACATTTAAGTGATTTTCAAGCCATTTAATGACCGTAATTAAAATTTGAGCTAGATGTCCATGCAACCGCTAACAATAACGGTTTGAAAAATCATGTTTGTGTACTTGTGTGGGAGTTAAATCCATGTGCATTAAATTAGAAGAAATTTTCAAATATATTGGTCTCGCGGCATGGAGACATGCATGGAGTGCCATGGCATCTTAATTCCAAAATATTAAAAAATGATTAGGGAAACATGAAACTTTGCTTGATGTGATGTCATGCCACCAAGATGATGTGATGCAAAAATTGGCCTGTTTGACGATGGTTTGGACACACACCCCTCACAAACTGGAGCAACTCACTAGAAGGCTCGTGGTTCTGAGAGGGAACAATGCATGTTTGATGACGAATGATAGATAGCTTCCTTTTACGGCCTTGAATATTTTTCTATGTATAATGTGCACTGATACAAACTGTGATGTGAAATTTGGAAAATTTCAGTGGTCATTTGACCTTTTGAAGAAATTTAAGTGATTTCCTAGCCATTTAATGACCATAATTCTAATTTGAACTAGATGTACATGCAATGGCTAACCATAACGGTTTTGAAAAAGCATATTTGTGTACTTGTGTGCGAATTAATTAATTCCATGTGTAGTAAATTAGAAGGAATTTTCAAACATATTGGTCCCATAGCATGGACACATGTACATGCATGGAGTGCCATGGCATTTTAATTCCAAAAAATTAAAAAATGATCAGGAAAACATGAAACCTCGCTTGATGTAATGTCATGCCACCAAGATAGTGTGGTACAAAAATTGGCCTGTTTCACGAAAGTTTTAACACACACCCCTCACAAATCGGAGCAACTCTCTAGAAGGCTTGTGGTTCCGAGAGGGAATAATGCATGTTTGATGACGAACGGCAGATAGCTTTCTCTTACGATGCTCAAAAATTTTCTATGTGTAATGTGCACTAACACAAACTCTCATGTGAAAATATGGAAAATTTCAGGCGTCATTTGACCTTTTAAAGACATTTAAGTGATTTCCTAGCCATTTAATGACCATAATTCTAATTTGACCTAGATGTGCATGCAACAACTAAACCATAACGGTTTGAAAAATCATATTTGTGTACTTGTGTGCGAGTTAATTCCACTAGCAGTAAAGTAGAAGGAATTTTCAAACATATTGATGTGACGGCATGGACACATGTACATGCTTGGAGTTCCATGGCATTTTTATTGCAAAATTTTTAAAAATGATCAGAAGAACATGAAACCTTGCTTGATGTAATGTCATGTCACCAAGATGATGTGGTACAAAAATTGGCTTGCTTGACGAAAGTTTGGACACACACCCCTCACAAACCGGAGAAACAAACTAGAAGGCTCAAGGTTCCGAGAGGGAACAATGCATGTTTGATGACGAACGGCAGATAGCTTCCTCTTACGGCCTTCAAAATTTTTCTACGTGTAATGTGCACTGATACAGACTGTCATGTGAAAAATTGCAAAAATTTCAGGGGTCACTTGACCTTTTGAAGACATTTAAGTGATTTCCTAGCCATTTAATGACCTAATTCAAATTTGAACTAGATGTACATGCAATGGCTAACCATAACTGTTTGAAAAATCATATTTGTGTACTTGTGTCCGAATTAATTCCATGTGTAGTAAAGTAGAAGGAATTTTCAAATATATTGGTCTCACGACATAGACACATGTACATGGATGGAATGCCATGACATTTTTATTCCAAAAAAATTAAAAAATGATCAGAAAAACATGAAACCTTGCTTGATGTAATGTTATGCCACCAAGATGAGGTGGTACAAAAATTGGTCTGTTTGATGAAAGTTTGGACACACACCCCTCACGGCAGATAGCTTCCTCTTACGGCCTTCAGTTTTTTCTACATGTAACATGCACTAATACAACTATCATTTTAAAATTTTGAAAATTTCAAGGGTCATTTGAACTTTTGAAGATATTTAAGTGATTTTCTAGCCATTTAATGACTGTAATTCAAATTTGAACTACATCCACATGCACCGGCTAACCATAACGGCTTGAAAAATCAAATTTGTGTACTTGTGTGCGAGTTCAAAAATCATCAGACGATGTAAATATCTAGTGTTCAAAAAAGAAAATGTAAAATCTGGCAAGACAACCGGCCCCACACGATTAGCACTCTATTTCGCCCCTCGAGTTTTGGAAGGTGAGTGGCGGGCTTTATTAATTAGCCACGGTTTTGCATCGGGAACCATCACCTAATATGTTCACACACAAATTTTACTACGAGAATCATTTGTAATTCACACTACAGTACTCGTAAATTCCGGCGACTGGCGCGTATACTGTTCCCGGCGATCTAGATTCCAGCCGCCAATAAATACTACCTTGCTCACGTCGTCCTGCCTGCATCCTCATCTAGATCCTCGCCTTGCTCGCCCTCTCTCTCTCTATCTCTATCTCTCTGAAATCTCTGCCACGGCGTCGCCGGTCTGCCCACGCGCTGACAAGGAGTCGCCGCCCCCCGAGGAGGCTCACTCGAAGAGCAGCGAGGAGGACACCTACGCGCCACCGGACGAGGACCCCCCAACTTTTGATTGATTTTTGGGCAAGTGCGATCATTGTCTTTGGAAGTCGCTGCCACCGGCTGAGAATGCCAGGCAAGTGGATTTCAAGAAGGAGATGGTGGAGGAGGATGCCAACAGGTACCAGGAGGCATGTGAATCCCGTGATGTCGCCTGGAAAAAGGAGGCGGCAGAGCTTTGGGGGCAGGCGCATTGTTGTGTGGAGGCGGTGTACGAAGACGGGTACTTCGCGAGGAAGGCCAGAGGCGCTAGGCGCCTCGTCCTTGCATGGAGTTGGGCCGAGATGCTCTAGCATGCCACCGACAAGGAACTCCACTGGGCACCCAATGAAATGGCAAGATCGTTCGCGCGCGTCCGCCTGCGAGAGGCAGATCAGCACGTCAAGCGCTGCGAGGCAAAAGAGACGGGGTACTGTCTCCGCTCTAGGAAGATGCCGCGCACCAGGGAGTTGCTGGCGAGGGGCTACCGGAATACTGGCCCCAGGAGGGATTATTAGTTTTAGTATTGTTCGTTTTCAATTTTATGCATTGGGCCTAGTAGTTAAGTATCATCACGTATATGTGATGATATTACATATATTCTATGATGAACTAATGAACAATTAATATTATATATATTATGAATTATATTTTCTATCCGTTTTTGTATACTAATTTGAATCTATCTGTTATCATCCACATATACATAATGGAAAGCGTATAAACACATATTGAAACAAAGCATATAAGAACGGAAAATAGAGTACACACATTGAAACAGAGCAATAATTAGAGCAATAGTATGATTGCTGTGAATACATAGCTATCAATGTCAAAACGACTCAACAAAATAAAACGCGTCCATGAGACCCTGACACGCAGCCCTTGCCTACGGTAGCTCTTGGCCCTACCTAAACTCGTGCAGGCGTTTTCCCAAGCGGTCGAGAAGATCGCGGTACATCTGGAGTGCGATCTTGAGCTCCAAGTTGGATATTTCATCACAGGTCACCACCTCAAGGATGCGATGGCCATGTTCCTCTACCGCGCCCAGGTGGACAGCTGGGCCAAGGAGGTGGTTGAACCTACCGACCAGCACGTTGGCATCGAGCGGGCTGCGGACAAGGCGAACGACGCAACCCATGCGAACGGCGCAGTGGGTGTTCAGTACAAGTAAGGCGCGGTCGGCCTCTGGTGCAAGTATGGCACAGAGGGCGTGTGCCCACTCCTGGCGAGGAATGGGGGTACTGACGGGACGTGTACCCAGTTGCGACGCCCTGTCGATAGGAGGCAAGCGCTGATGGATCTGCTCTTGCTGTGCGGCGCCCCGCGCCTCTCGCTCTGCGACGCTCCAACTCTCTCACCGTGCGGCGAGCCGCAGCCTATCGAGGCGGATGCACCAAGATTGCTCTGTGGCGCGCCATCGTCGATCATGCCTATCTTGATCCGCGATGCTAAAGCGCCATGCGCCAAAGGTCTGCTCAACCCTGGCGATGATGCGCATCACAGCATCGTCCATCGTGTTGCCGAGAAGCGCCGTGGCCTCGACGGGCCATGGCGCCTTTTGGTTTTCCTTGTCGACGAGGTTGATGGTAGAGGTGACGCTTTAGTGCGTTGGCATGCTTGGAGAAGGTGGCTGTGCTATAGGTTGTGCTTGTTGCCTTCGTGCATCGCGTCATGCCTAGGTTTATGTGCAATATCGCTGGGTGGCGGGAAACGGTGGCGTGTTCATAATACGCCATCAATTAATTGAAACTTACAATATAAAGGAACATCGAGCTAGCATGAGAAGTGGATGATGATGAGATGAACACGGACAACACTAGGGAACCCGTCGGTGCTGAATTCATCAACTACAAATGGTTGTACAGTAGCAAGCGTTTGCCCACTACACATACGGCTTATTCCATCACAAACAGGTCGGATGGATCAACTGTATGCCACGTATACACATTGTCAAAAAGTAATGCGGTAGAACTTCTTTAACATATGTTAAAAAATAAAATAAAAATAGGAAACAATGACCTCAAGGTTAAATTAGGTGAGGGAATGGTTCATTTCGGTCATTTGACCGATATGACCCATCCTATCAGTTAAGTTAACATCAACACAACTTCCCATCCAGTCACCCATATGATGGCTGCTCCAGCCTGAGCACACTTAACTTGAGAGTTCTCTTAGATGAGCTACTGGTGGAACAACTAGTCCTTGCTGATATAGGATGCCTCTTCGCATCCTTACGGCGTATTCGGATGACCGCCCGTCCCCTAATGGCCAATACATGTTGTATAGACAAATCATATCACATACGTCTTATTAGAAGCAATCGTCTGTGTTATTATCTGTCTTCACACACATTTCTGATTATAGATCTATTTGCCGCGTATCACACACATGTTGTTATATTGAACCATTTCCGTTCTCTTGTGTCAACACAAACAGTTCATCCTAGTGAACTGCATGTTGTATATCCCACACACACCTTGATCTGGATGACCATTTCTTTTGTGTTGCCTAATCACAAACAGTTTATCAGAGTGAGCCGTATGTTGTGTATCGCACACGCCTTCATCTGGTTGCCCGTTTATTTTGTTCCTCCTCATCGCGAACAGTTAATTGAACTAAACCGCATGCCCTGCATCGCACACGCAACTAAAATCTGAATCGTGTTTGATGCAGCCGTCATCGCAAACATTTCACACATTTTAGACGGTTCTCTGACACCATCGTTTGCGATTATTTCATCGCACATAGTTTCTCGAAGGGTCTCTGATCGTAGTGTTGCGTTAGCAGCATCCTGCAGTAGTGACCCGAGACGAGATTCTCCAAGTCCTTGATCATAGTGTCGTGTTAGCAGCATCCTGCAGTAGTGACCATAGTCCCCAGCATGAATTTCTTGGAGAATCTCACGTCTCGGGTCACTACTGCAGGATGCTGCTAACGCAACACTACGATTAGAGACCCTTCGAGAAACTATGTGCGATGCAATAATCGCAAACGGTGGTGTCAGGGAACTGTCTAAAATGTGTGAAACGTTTGCGATGACGGATGCATCAAACATGGTTCAGATTTTAGTTGCTTGTGCGATGCAGGCCATACGGTTCAGTTCAATTAACTATTCGTGATGAGGAGGAACAAAAGAAATGGGCAACCAGATGAAGGCGTGTGTGATACACAGCATATGGTTCCCTCGGATGAACTGTTTGTGAGTAGGAAACACAAAAGAAACAGGCAGCCAGATCAAGGTGTGTGTGCAATATACAACATGCGGTTCACTCGGATGAACTATTTGTGTTGAGAAAAGAGAACATAAACAGTTCAATATAACAAGATGTGTGTGATACGCGGCAAATAGGTCTGTAATCAGAAATGTGTGGGAAGACCGATAACAACACAGACGATTCCTGTTAACATGCCATGTGTGTTGTGAGCAAACGATTGCTGGCATACAATCGTCAGAGATTGATGAAATCATCATCGACGTGTTCCCCTGTTTAGTCCGTGTGCGCTGCGATTTGCTCTGTCTACAGAGCATCAACAAATAAACTTAAAAAGACGACATTGCATAACCAAATTAAGCATACAATTAGACAAGTGACTACATAGATAACATTTTCACACACCAAAGTAAGCAATTACATGCATACTAAACTAGGAGAAATGAGGATCTAATCATCTACTTCTTGTTGCAACGACACTTGTCATTGCTTTGCTTCCAGCTGGATCCCTCGCCGTTTTGTGGAAGGAGGCACTTCCTCATGTCAGCGATCCGCCTCTACTTGTCAGAGCACGTGTAAGCCTCCTTGGCCGCTCACACGATGTGATCTTTGTCGAGTCTCTCCATCCAGGCCGAGTGCCAGGCACGCTTGTCGTTGTTGCAGTAATCCTTCATGTCTTTTGTAGTAGGGGTCATTGATGGCCTCAGCGAGGTGAACGAGTGAGTCCTTCTCATGCTCCTTGCTGCCCCAGATCTTGTAGTGGCCCTGGATGTCGACAAGATTCTCGCCGGTGATGCCCGAATTCTTGAGCACCTTGACATCGTTGGTGATGTCGACCGTACCGAACATGTAGTGGGGACTGTTGCCAAACCTGGCAAAACGCTCACAAGGCCTTGTGGCCAGGCAGTAGTGGTAGACAAGGACGTGGTGGACTATGCACATCTGGGCAACGATGACCTTGGAACGAGACCCGGCACGAGCGCGGGTGTGCTCAATGTCGAACCAGACCACCTTGTACTTCTCGTCGGCAAGCAACAACTACATGATACGGATGGAGTGCCCCATCGAGACCGGGTGGTTGGTGTGCACCATCGAGAGCTCCTCGAACCTTCGATGGGTGTCCACCACGGCATGGATGGTGAACTGCTGCTCGTCGTCGGCAGCCGCTCGTTGTGCCATTGGAGTCGTGCAGGATACTCTCTAAGAATTTGTCGTGGTGGGTGTGCTTCCAGCAATGGTGGGGCAAGATTGAAAGGTTGAAGAGACACAAGGGTTAAATATCCACTATAACAAATGGGTGCCAGCCGGCCTGTAGTCATCACGTCTTGTCATGGCGTTCATAGCGGAGGATTCCAGTGCATGCTTGACAACACCGCACTGTAGTGAGGATTCCAGTGCACGCTTGACAACACCGCACCACAGTATGACCACGCGTGGGCTCGAAGAGGCGCCAAATGTATCTTCGGTGAGCCTGTTCCCGCTCTACCACGCAAGCTTCCCGCCTGGCTTGGTTTGCCATGCGTCGGCTAGAAGGGGGGGCAAATTGTGGGCATTTATTGGAAAAAGGCTTTGTAAAAACGAAGTGTGTGGAATGACTTGATCGTAAGTTTACCCGTGGGTGATGAGGTCAAAGTTACACAGAACGGTGATGATGGACACTTTAATTCTGCGCTCTACAGGGCACACGATGAAAGAAACCAACTGTGTGCAACAATGTCCAAGATCGCAGTCGAGTTAGCTATACAAATCATGTGCTGTGAGATCCACAAGGTAAACATATTCGAGAATGGTTAATAAAATCAAATCTAAGACCAATGAATATTGAGTTCAAAATAGTGCTACCAATATACGAGTCTCATATGATGCCATCTCAACGATTGTACCACAAAGGCTTGAGATATTACAAGGTTCAAATTCCAAAGTTATATGGCTCAAATTCAATGATTACAAGGTTCAAACTGATATTAGAAATGAAATTCAGCTCATCAGCTGCAAACGCTCGCGTTGATCCACTGAACATGGATATCATAGAGGTTCAAACTAATATTACCACTTCTAAGTCTAGTTTCGAAACCTCACAACTTTTGCAAAGGGGTCAGCCACTGAGAAGTCATGTACGGAGTTGACATGATGAGTTCCAATTACTCTGTCGTCTGAAGTTCCAAAACGAAATTCAGCATTTTTGGAGCCTATTCCATTCTGCAGCAGGCACCGGCACTGATCAACAAACCATTCATTTTTCCAAAATAAATGTAGGGAAAACCTCATTACCTTCAGCACCCTTGCTCTGACAACAAAGAACCTGGCGAATATAATCTCCAGTAAGGTCCCTCGATAGGAGTTCAAGTAATTTCTAAGAGATGCAAATCTAGGCATTCGACGTGATTGTTGTATTGTATCACATAATCCACCACTGGGCCTAATCGCATCCGCAAAAGAAGAAAACGTGTTAGTGCCTAGATGCAGTTTTGAACACTACTACAGGCCAATATGGTTTGCAAGATTTGTAAAATGCACTAACATCCCATCTTCGATCTGACATGATTAACATGGGCATTAACATGCCATCTTCCATCTTCACAAGATGTTGGAGTGGATGAAAAGTTCCCTAAGAAAACTAGTACAGATGAATCCGAAGGAGAAATGCATATGGATTGTAACCATATGGATCAAGCATTATCATTGTAAACTTGGAAATTGAGACATGTATGTACTGAAATCCTCCAAAAGAATCCTTCAGAAATCGTAGTACATTGTCATTGTAAACTTGGAAAAAGGTGTCACAAATTGAACTCCGTTAACATTTAACAGGAAGGGAACCTCACCTCGATATATAGCTTCTCCAGGCACGGAAAGCATCTCAGGTAAGTGGCAACTTGCTCCAGGTTGGGGCCGATAGATTCTAGTGCCAAGACCTTCACTGTGCACAGTTTCGTGGTCCGACTTGTCGGAATCATTTTCTAAATGATAGACAAACAAACATCTTCAAAATTAGAACTAATGTTAATTTGTAGAAGGATAGGTAGAAGGGGCTGTTGTATCTGAACGGGTGTGGATCCAATAACAAGTTTGGAGTATTTGTCAGACAAGTAGCTGAGCACTGTCAATTTCAGCATAGAAATGACATTGATTCTTGTTGGACCTACTTCAACAAGTACAAGTAATCTCTCAAGTGCAGGTGTGTCCTCAATGACCATACCATGGTACACATCTTGTGATGTCTTCCCGTTGAACCAGCAACACACATAAATAGTCTGGAGAGTCATGGAGGTGATGTGGAATGTACTCAACCCATCGATCGCCTGAAAACGAAGGTACTCGAGGGCAGTACAGCCATGGAGCAGATGCTCCATGTCACCTTTTAGGAGGCAAACGGCGACAAGCTCGAGGTGCTTCAGTCGTGGTAGAATAAGAGCAGGTGCGTCATTAAGGGGGGTGGCAGTTCCTGAACATGCGATGCGTGGCGTGGGCGCGAGGCGGAGCGCGGACGTTGGTAGCGAGTGCATATGCCCATCATCAAAAGTGAGCTCCTTGAGTTGATCTAGGGAGAGTGATCCGAACCAGTCAACAAGCTTAGCGCGGTCCCTGCGGTTGGAACGTAACTTGCCCATTATAAGGCCTCTAGTTGGGCCAGGGTGACTGCCGAGGATCTTGGAGAACACATCCAAGCTTTTGCGATAGCCATGGCAGAGCTTTGTGGGTGTCGATGAGGTCGAGAGGGGTGAAGTTCCATAGGGGGCTCCACCACCGAGAAACGACGGTTGTCCGCGCCCCACATTTGATTGGGAAGATGGAGATGATGACTGTCAACATATCATCAGGGAGGCTGTTGATGAAGTCTATGCCTGCTGGAGTCGCTTGCGGTTCTAGCTTGCCCCGCCTCCGCTTGTTGGCAGGCCCGCTCTCCATCTCTGGAGTCTCCTTATCAGCGGCGCTTTCTGATAGAAATGAGAGTACATGGAATATTTAGTTAAAATAGGGCAATAGAAAAGTGAATTGGTAACTATAACTTATTAGGTAGGAATATAGTAAGAAAAGGGAATAACAATTGGTTGCTTAAATACTACACAATTCATTTAACATTGTTGGGTAAGTCAACATGCAGATAGTTGAAAAGAAAACTTACTTCGAACAAACTCAGGATGGATGATTTTGTCGGGGAAGTTAGCATATATCTCATGACCAGGCCATTTTATGTGCAGTACAATTTTAGTGCCAGCTTTTAGTAAATAAAACTTAGAAATTGCTTTCCAAAAGCCAGCGCCAAAATAGGAGTCACCACGTTCGTCAAGTAATACAGTAGCAACGATTGTAAATCCATGGTTTGTGTGCAGTATGACATCCGTGCAGCCTTGATCTATGTAAAGGGAAAAATTGTGCACTACATAATCTGTTGCATAGCAAGGGATGCGCTGCAGAAAATGGTAGGATTGTTTAAGAAAATATGGTAACATGCAAATATGGGCCCAAATTGAAAGAAAAGTATAGCAGTTGAAATCGAATGACAAAAATCTATAATTAAACAGATAGGGTAAACATGATGTCAGGGAAATTTGAGAGTAACAGAAAGAACAAGACATCATTAATTTGCCTAATATAGAAAGAAGAGGGAAAAAAAATCCCCTTTGATGTATATGGTGCATGTGGCACCTATTATCCAAATTTAGCAATATTTAGAATATCTTCAGGAAAGTAGGCCATGCCAACCGATTTAGGGTGAGATTGAACATACCGCGCACATGCTCAAGTCATCTGGTATGGTGAGATGGAATCTCTGGCGGAGGTCGCAAGGTCCTGATGTGTCGGTGCACTGTACACTCTATGAATGAAAGAAAACCCTCCAATCAGCCCGAATAAAAATGAATTCACAACGATTTCCGCCGGGTGATTAAAGGAGGGAGATGAGCTGGGATGAGAGATGAGATAATATCTCATTAAATTAGTTACCTTGTCTTCCATGAGAAAAAAACCATCAGTACAGAAGATTCCCCAACCAAGCGTAGCTGGGTCGAACGTGAGCAGCGTCGAGAAAGTCGATGGCGATAGGCAGTGGCAAGCGGAAGTGGCGAAATACGGTGGGGTTTGCCAGCAGCCTGGTGGTGGCGGCAGATGTCGAGCTAGGTGGTTACCGCCACGACAGGCGGGGCCATGCATAGACGCGGAGGAGCTTGTGCAGGTGTGAATGGGGACCGGTGGCACGTGGTGGCAGGCGGGGGTGAGTGTTTTTGTGACATGGGGATGGTGATGGTTTTCTTTTTTCTTTTTTGAATTGGGTGGTGAGAGTTTTCTGTCCCACAAAGAATTTCGGAGGCAACGGTTTGCTAGAGCCAACCGTGTGCGATGGATGCAAGAAGCAAACCGAAAGCCACTGCACACGGTTCCAATTTTGGGAACCGTGTGTGATTGAAGCAACAGGAAAAATGAAAGTCATTGCACACGGTTCCAATTTTGGGAACCGTGTGTGATTTACGTACTGCCTCCGTCCTGGTTTATTGGTCCCCTCTGTAATTTGTACCAAATTTCGCCCAAATATTTGACTAAGAAATGTTTATGCATGTCACCAAAAATTATATCATTGAACACTATGTTCAAATACGCATCCAACGATTTAATTTTTGCTGACCTGCACTAACATTTTGTCAGTTAAATCTTTGGTCAACATTTAACACAAATTACAAAGGGGACCAATAAACGAGGATGGAGGTAGAATCCATCAACCAAACTGATTGCATCCATATCCCATAGTTAGACATAAGTAAACATAGATTAAACATACTCAGACATAGATAATAAGCATACACATACACAAGCATAGCTAAACCGTCATTAAGCATGCTCAAGCACACATAGTTCGATCCCACATCTTATCCCACAAGCCGACACGATCCCGAAGCTTCCATAGGTACTCAGCATACGCGCCGTGCTCCACCCTGCGAGCATACTTCTGCTTGAAGGAGCCAACCGCCCGTCCTCTTGCATGTGCCAGAACACTTTGATATGCGTCATGAAGCTTGTGGTTGCGGAATGGGCATCGATAGCCGCCATTCCAGGTCCTAATACGCCCGTTATGCATTCCCGCATATAGCTACCTCGGGGATTTGCCTGTTGTACCTCCTCTGGACATCCTCATCCTCGATGTCCACATCGTCAGACATCACCTATACACATAGTAAAAAAATATGTGATGTCAAATTAATGGTTACAAAATAATCTCTAGTGAACATTTGTCAGTTACCAAAAATTGGCATCAAATCAACGATTACATGCCGTGAAGTAGGATTTGGAATTTTATGGCTATTTATTTATACATATCCAGATATTATGGTTCGATTTTTAAGCACATTCGTGTATGTACAGACCAATCTTGAAGAAAATAATGGCACAAACATATGTAGATCATTCAAAATCAATTGTCAAGTCCTGGCTAGGAATTATTAGCACGAACACTAACCCTAGTCGGATTACTAGCAAAAATCATTTCCACAGATGAAACAGCTAATCACTTATCACTTGTACCATTCAAACAATCAATAAACTACACGGATCTAACGAAACTTACTCAGATTTCATGGATTGGGAGAACATAACCATAGGATTTCTATTCCAAAAATGAGGAGGCAGGAGTAACCAGAGAAACCCTGGGATCTATTTGACACATAAATGGGTATAGATGACTAACCACTTGTACGTCATCGTCAGAGTCGTCGCCAGAGTGGTTGTCGGAGTCGTCGCCCTAGTCGTCACTAGAGCCAGTGTGGAACTCCACCTCCGGCTGTGGAAGCTCGACGCCGTCGATGACGTCGGCGATGGTAACCTCTATCTCCATCTCCACGTCGTGCTCTGGTGCTTTAGCAGCCCCTGCGTCGCCACTCCCTCCGATGGGCCGATTTGGCGGCATCCTCATACACTGACGGCTTTGATGACTAAGAGCGGCATGGAGGATGCAAGAGGATAGAGGGGATTGTGTGTGTGGCGAGGATGGGGGGTGCAGCCACTTGGGTGCAAAATTAATATGGAGTAGTGGGAGTAGTGGGAGAGAGGTAGGCGGCGGTCAACCCGCTGGCTCGCGTCCCAGTGAGCCTACACACTGGATTGCTGGCATGCATACCATCGTTTCACACAGCTACTCGCACGCCTCCCGATGACACTACATAGCGAGCACGCCTCCATCAATTCACACTCATGCATGCACGCCTCCCGGTCTGCCTGCGCGGCTGACTGCTCGCATGCGTCCTGTTAACTCACGCCTGCTCGCACGGTACATGGGTCGCTTGGCGGCATGCATATTGTTTTTCTATTTGGATGATTAATGATGCCGCTTTTTGTTTTGCTTAACCGAAGCATGTCACGTATCTCCATTGTTGGTCTAACGCTCAAGGTTCGAATAAATACTCTGTTTGGGATATTGGTTCCCAATTATTAATAATCTCTCATTTGAAATTAGATAAAGATTACATAAAAAATGGTCTCAAATTTGACGCAAAAAAGTACAATGCAACTTTGTATTTGTGTCCATATGACAACACGATAAGTTTCATGAACTTCAAATAAATTTTGGATGTACTAGAATTAAATAATCAAGATTCTCATTGTTTGAAATTTGTTGCATGGGGAGTAAACATGCACCCAGTGAGACACATGTGTTTTTGCAATCCATTTAGGTGCACTGTCACATGTGCATGTAGCTCAAATTTTATTTTTGCACATTATACCCATAGAAAATCAATCAATTAATGTACTAGAACTTCTTAATGATCTCTGAATTTTTTCGAAATTAAAAGGTCCCTCCTTCGATAACATATATATGTTCACCGCGGGATAATAAATTTAACATGCATCGTAGTTGTTGGTGGATTCACGGTGTGTGTGTGTGTGTGTGGGTGTGTGCATTTGGGGGTGGCAAGTGGCTCGCAGTACACTACAAGTTGTGAGCCACCGTGTGGGTTGGCCGTTTTGTTAGGCAGGCTGGTGCCACATCAGAGTTGTGAATTCGTAATTTAAAACATTACACAACCCTTTCATACATACATGTTTTGGCCACATGCAGTCGATGGTTGTCCTACACGACACTCGATACTCGCGTATGGCGCTTTCTGTGGGCCCGCGAGGTCGTCATCCATCACTTTGACAAACAGCCGGTAGTGAGGTTAATTTTACCAACAAGAATCTTTTTTGTTTGTGTTATGGTGGTATATAGTACGCATCGAAGAGGTGGGAGGGGACTAATATATAGTGCGCGTCCGTGAACAAGTACACCTCACACAGTGTCGGGACTTTTTGGTTTCCGAGGCAGGTGCCACATCAAAATTGTGAAAATGGCTATTCAAACATCACACAACACCTCTTTGCGCTACATGCATGCAAGTAGTGGTTATCCTAGCTAGGACACTCACTTGTGATGCTTCCATCTGTCGGCCCATGAGGCCATTGTCGATGCATGTGCATAACTTTGATCTACATCGGGAGAGGTTAATTAATTTCACCATTGATGAGGATTCTTTTTCGGTTGTATTACAGTAGGAGCATATAGTATGTGTCGAAGAGGGGGAAGGGGTCCATCCTATGTAGTACGCTTCATGAACCTCGCTCTGTGTGGGTGCATGGTTTTACAGTTTTTGAGGCATGTGTGGCACATCAAATTTGTGCATTTTATGTATTATATTCAACATATGTTTGGCCCACTTGCAAATCGATGGTGGTTGTCCTCTCACACCCACTTAAGCTGTTATTAGCAATATTGATGCTTTCCACTTGTGGGTCCGCTTGGTCCATCACTACTTTTTGCCTGACAATGAGAGTGGTCAATTTGACTTTGGAGGGGGTTACTTTTTTGCTTATAAATATGGTGTGTGTGTGTGTATGAGCACACACACATGCATGTATACGCATAATCCCTCCCATCGAGTCGAAGTGGCTAGTACAACGACACGTCATTAACCGATCTTGCTCTGAGTGGGGAGAGTGTACGATTTTTGACGCATGCGCCACATATCAATGTTGTGAAATGGTATTCAAACATGCATGCACGCATCACGTCCATACATATGCATGTTGTAGTTGTGTTCGAATGGTACACTCCCTCACGTGGTTATCGGCGACAAGCCTATACATTTGTGGGCCCGCGTGGACATCGATGATCACCTTGACCGACAAAAGATAGGTTACCATGGCGGATTATTCATTTGGTTCATGTTATCGTAGTATAGGTCATGGTGAGATTCAAACCTAATTAAAGTTTGAGCGCATATACTATGCACGCATGCATGCATGAATCCCCGTCATCGGCTTGAAGTGTGGTGTAACATACATATGCATCATCAACCTAACCCTCACTCAGTGTGGGGATTTCTAGTTTGAAATCACGATGCCACATCAAAGTTGTTCCATTGTGTACTAAAAACACACATGATCCATACATATGTTTGGGCCACAGGCATGCAGTGGTTGTCTTCGGGGACTAGCTAGCTACTTGCTAGATTATTGGTGAGCTAGCCTATCTGGGGTCGCATGGACGACCATCACATTGACCAGCAACAAGAGAGAGGTTGTACGACCAAGGTGGATTATTCTTGGTTCATTTTACGATCAATCTTGGTGAGATGCCTCTTTGGCCTGCCGTCTTAAATGTGTGTGTGTGTGTGTGAGGGGGGAGGGGGGTGGGGGCTGCTACTTTGCACTTTGCTAGGTGAACCTCGTTTGGGGGGGGGGCATCATAGTTTAGGATACCCTTCGTGCCGACATGAGGGGGGGGGGCTGCTAGCTACTTCGCAGTTTGCTAGGTGAACCACAGTTGGGGAGCATCAATTCATAGCTTAGGATTCCCTTCATGCCGACACAAAGGAGGGGGGCTGTTAGCTTCTTCGCACTTTGCTAGGTGAGCCTTGGTTGGGGGGCGGGGGCATGTATTCATAGCTTAGGATTCCCTTCGGGCCGACATGAGGGGGGATGCAAGCTACTTCGCAGTTTGCTAGGTGAACCACGGTTGGGGGAGGGGGCATCCATTCATAGCTTAAGATTCCCTTCACGCCGACACGAGGGAGGGGGGTTGCTAGCTACTTTGCACTTTGCTAGGTGAGTCTCAGTTGGGGCGGGTGGCGGGGCATGCATTCGTAGCTTAGGGTTCCCTTCGTGCCGACACGAGGGGGTGGGCAAGCAATATCGTGTGCTTTGTGCGATAGGTGCGACATTGAAGTTGCATTTGGTATTTGAAAATCAAACCACCCTTTTCATACATATAAATTTGGTCCACATGCAAGTGTGTTCGTGTTCTGACCCTCTCCCGCCTCATTTTTCGCCCAATTTATGAACATTAGACAAGTCGGAAGACGCAACAGGCACGGTTCACTCAAACTAACCGTGTGCCACGCCGGTGCCCTGTCACACACACATCCACACAGTACATTGGGCTCCTCGAGGCTCCCCCTCTCAAAAATATCTGCAAGCCTCAAGGGTTTTTCTGTTTCATAACACAAAGTTGTTATCTCCAGACCATGTGCGATGTTTCTTCTTCCCAATCCCACTACATCCCTAGAAAATATCTGCCTTCCTCGAGGAGAGTTTTTGTGTTTCATAACACAAAGTTGTAATCTCCGGATCGTGTGCGATGTTTCTTGTTCCCAATCCCTCCTACCCCTAGAAAATATCTCCCTGTCTCGAGGGTTTTTCTTTTTCATAACACATGGTTGTTATCTCCGGAGTGTGTGGGATGCACCATCATCAAAATTTTCATTAGCCCCGGCATTTCACTCTTGCGTTTGACTCCCGCGTTGTAAAATTTTCAGTACCCGCGTCAAAGACACCCCACGCCCCCCTTCACACACTCACACACACACCAAAACCTCCTCGGGCGTGCACACACACACAAACCCCCTCCTTCGCTTGAAACCCTAGCAAGGTCCCCGCCGCCGCCGCGAGACCTCCATTGTCAACATCTGCCGGTTTACCCGTGCAGCTTACCCACCGATCTCCATACCAAGGCTGCCCTGAGTCTCTTAGATGATGCCTGCCAAACGCCCTTTTCCCCCAGATCCCCATCCCCATCTGTCAGCGTTCTGGGAACGGGGGTCCCCAGACTTGCCTGCCTGCGGCCTGCAGCGTGGCTCAACCAGTGGCCCAGTACAGCCCGTCTTCATCAACCAACACTCAAGACCCTCGCGAGGGGCCAAGTCTCACGGGGCGGATGACACAAGGCCTCCTCAGGAGCGGCTTCACCAGGCAAGCTCGCGAGGGGGCGGAGAGATCAAGGCAAGGGGAACCTCGTGAGGTGCCCATGACGCAAGCCATGACGATCAAGACCAGTCGGGTGCCAGGCGAGCGCTGGCCCGCGCAATGTCCTCGTTTCCTCTTTGGTGCAAAGGGGGTAAGCG
This sequence comes from Triticum timopheevii, assembly GCA_963921465.1. Classification (NCBI taxonomy): domain Eukaryota; kingdom Viridiplantae; phylum Streptophyta; class Magnoliopsida; order Poales; family Poaceae; genus Triticum; species Triticum timopheevii. Next base: position 114,390,559 of record OY997266.1, on the reverse strand, counting down.
CAGGCACAAAGTACCGAGGCATCAGGCAAAGGTTTCCATATCGGTACAACAAGAACAAGACCAGCAGAGCGGCAGGACGGAGGTCACCATGGAGCCCAAGACGGCGTCGTCACCAGTGCCTTTGGCAGGCGAAGACCACCTTTAGTCAGGATAGCTTGTACTAGTTGTCCCCTTTGAAAATGGCCGTTGTTGGATCCCTTGCGGCTCAATATTTGGGGAGAGGACCAGGGCTTTTATAAATAGGCCTAGCCACCACATCAGAAAGACAAGTGAAGTTCATCCGCACACCACACCACCACAAGAACACCTACCCTCGCGAGGTTGTTCTTCCTCTGTACTGTTCATCATCAGCCGAAGAGGCAATCCACCACACCACACACTGGATTAGGGTATTACACCACAATAGTGGCCCGAACTAGTATAAACCTCATGTCTCTTGTGTTGTTCGTCGATCTAGCTTAGAAATCGCGGCGAGGCTGAGGGCGTGTTTCGGTAGCGAGAGATCTTCGTGCGCACCCTAGTGTTCAAACCTCAAGGGTTTTGCCGAAACCCGATATCCAACATTTGGCGCGCCAGGTAGGGGTGCACCGAAATCTTCCTTCCACTAGTCTACGTTCCACTGCTTCGTCGCATCCATGTCCGGCGACCCAACGACAAATGCCGACCACTGGGCAGCATGGCCAGCCCATGCCAGGCCGCCTGCCCAAGGTGACCTCAACCCCGTGACTCAGGCAGCCCGCGCACCACAAAATGCTGTGGGGCGTGGGTGACGCGGTCAAGCGCTGCCTAACCTCATCCCGCGGCAGGTGCGATCAGCCGCAAGCGCCTCAAGCAACATCACGGCCGCGGCACCGCACACCCGCCGGGAACAAGCGAATATGAGGGCCGCGCTCACTGTGGATCGGGAGCTGCTGCGGTGCAGGTTGCAGGAGTGCGGCCGAGAAGTGTTGCTGGAGCGCGTTGTCGAGCTCCTAGATGCCATGGCCTCGGGGACGCCGCCCTTTTGTTTCTAGCTTCCACCCCAGGCCCCGGTCGGATCACGCATCGGACCTCTCTGCGCCCACGCGCCCTCAGGCGCGCCCCAAGGCTTCATCGACACCAGCTCAACCATCGGTGACGGGTGTCAGGCTGCACCACCACCACCTCCAATGAACGAGGGCATGCGCATCACCGCCTACGGCCCGAGCTGGCCACTGCCCTACCATCCTCAAGATGGCGCATTGGGATAAGACGCATGAAGCGTGGGGCACTATGGCGAAGCCTTTGAGGCAACCTCGGAGGCTTACATGCCCCGCATGGTGGATCAGGAGTATGCGCTGGAAGGCGACCCTAGCTCGTTCCTCGGGTCAGACTGGGAGGAAGAGACGCCCGAAGCCAAGCCTTTTTAGGAGACCCAAGGAAGCCTCACCAATCGCGCTCGCAACAGCAGCTATCAGGTACCGCTATTTCCTCAGGAGCAAGCTTATGCTAACCATGGGTCGCAGGAAGTTCAGGACACTAGAGCGGAAGGCTGCCCTAGCTCAGCAACCTCCCTTCCGCCAGGAGGGGCGCACTGGGGGCTCCAGGAGAGGGGCCGGGAGCCTGGCCCCTCCCCACGGTGCACGGAGCAAGGCATTCCCCGGAGGTAGGCCCTCTGTCGAGAAGGTACTGCAAAGCCTGCCCCCGGCAGAGGACCCGTGGTCGCCGAGGGAACCGCTGGCATCCCCTTTGCCCCATTGGCGTCGTCCTTGGTCTACGGCCTCCATTAATGGTGATCGAGGGTGGTGCAAGGCGGGGCCCTCGACTGGCGATATGAAGCAAGGCCCCAGGTGCCTGTGAAGAAGGCCCAGTGCCTGTGAAGCTCGCCGCCCGTGACACTCTCACGTAATAATGAGTTGGGGCTGTCCAGAGTCTCTGGAGAGCCGTCCTCGGGCCTCGGGGGCTCCCTCCCACGCCCAGTGGCAGCACTTAGCTCCGCGCTGGAGAGAAGACATCGAAGACTAGACTAGGTGCCGGACGGGGCTTTTTGCTTTTTGCCTCCCTTTCTTTGGTCGAGCTTCCTTGTTTCGGATTTAAGTTGAAGTTGAATTTGGATTTGCGTGTTCAGGGGGGTGTCTCGTCTTGTTCGTGTGATTTCTCGTGTTCTGGTTTCTGCCCTAGTTTGGAGTTCGCACTAGCTGTCTCCCCCTCGTGAGCCCCTCACGGGCGGGGCTGGGCGAAGCGCACGAGTGCCGCGTGCATGCCGTCCCACGGCCGGCACTCGCTCTTGTGAGGCTCTCAAAACTTGGTCAACAAGCCTCTCAGGGGACCCTCAGAGGCTCACGGCCTCGCGAGCCCATTAAGGATTCGGTCCTGGCTAAAGGTAAACCATAACAAGAAGCTCGCCTCAGGTCGCAAAATCATGTAGGCGCGTGTTCAGCATCGTTCCTAAAAGCATATGGACGACAATCTTTTTACATCAGGGGCTTCCCCTCCCAAAATGCTCTTACAACCTTCAGGGCCGCGCCCGAGCTCTTTGTGTGCAGGATAAACAGCAGTGGAACACGGGATCAGTCAGACCTATCAATCGCCGCACCCTCTTGGTCGCCTCCAGAGGCATCACTAGCGCCGCTGTCGTTATCACTGGCTTCACCATCGACATCATTGGCGCAGTCGTCACCACCATTGACCACGTCGCCGCCATCCGCTGCAACTACCACCCCGTCATTGTCGGAAGTGAAGGCCCTAACAAGCGCATCCACATTGTCCTCCACCCACCGCGCCTGGTTGCCTTGGATGGCCTCGGGCACTGTCGGTGTCAAAACCGGCGGATCTCGGGTAGGGGGTCCCGAACTGTGCGTCGAGGCGGATGGTAACAAGAGACGAGGGACACGATGTTTTTACCCAGGTTCGGGCCCTCTCGATGGAGGTAAAACCCTACGTCCTACTTGATTAATATTGATGATATGGGTAGTACAAGAGTGGATCTACCACGAGATCAAGGTGGCTAAACCCTAGAATCTAGCCTATTGTATGATTGTTGTAATGTATGTTGTCCTACGGACTAAAAGCCCTCCGGTTTATATAGACACCGGAGGAGGCTAGGGTTACACAGAGTCGGTTACAATGGTAGGAGATCTACATATCCGTATTGCCAAGCTTGCCTTCCACGCCAAGGAAAGTCCCATCCGGACACGGGACGGAGTCTTCAATCTTGTATCTTCGTAGTCTTGGAGTCCGTCGGATAATGATAGTCCAGCTGTCCGGACACCCCCTAGTCCAGGACTCCCTCAGTAGCCCCTGAACCAGGCTTCAATGACGATAAGTCCGACACACATAATGTTCGGCATTGCAAGGCGGGTTCCTCCCTTGAATAATCCAGAGAAGATCATGAACACCAGGATAGTGTCCGGCTCTGCAAAATAAATTCCACATTCCACCGTAGAGAGAATAAAATGTACACTTAGTTCAATCCGCTGACGTATTATGTGGCGTGACATCACACCGCTACCAAGCCTTTGTTTGAATCGTTTTTTACTACACCACCTCAGCACGTTTAGCGAAGCGGTTCCCTTGGCACGTCTTGTCGAAGCAGAGATCGTGTTCCCCTTATTCCGGGATTCTCATCAATACGATACGTGCGTGGGTAACCCAACCGCACCATTGATGGTGGCGCTTCGAAAATAAGCGAGTTTTACCAGGCTAGTGGGGGACGCATGGCTTTCGTCCGCCTATATATAAGGGATAAGGATTCACCTTCTCACCTACGCCTTCTTCCTCCTTTGCTTATCCATCTCCGCGAACTCAAGCTCCAACGCCCAGGCTCGCGCATCTCGCCTCGACCTTCTCCGAATATGTCCGGAGCGGGAGGCAAATGGTTGGCCTCCATCGCTAAGGAGGAGGATATCACCAAGCTGCGCAGCGCCGGATACCTTTCCAGCGATATCGCGCATCGGCTGCCCGACGAGGGGCAGCTCATCCCTACCCCTGGGCCTCATGAGAGGGTCGTCTTCCTCCCCCACTTCCTCCGCAGACTGGGCTTTCCGCTCCGTCCATTTGTCCGGGGGCTCATGTTTTACTACGGCATGGATTTCCACGATCTGGCGCCGAACTTCATCCTCAACATCTCGGCGTTTATCGTCGTGTGCGAGGCCTTCCTCTGCATCCGGCCCCACTTCGGCATGTGGCTCAAGACCTTCAACGTCAAGCCAAAGGTTGTGAAGGGCACGCAAGCGGAATGCGGAGGCGCCATGTTGGGCAAATTACCCAACGTCCCTCGGCTCGAAGGGACCGTTGTGGACTCCGTCAAGGGGTGGCAATCGGGGTGGTTCTACATCACCGAGCCGCGCAAACCTACATGGGCGGCGGCCCCCGTGTTTAGATCTAGCATCCCCATGCAGCTCACCTCCTGGAAAGAGAAGGGCTTGTAGTGGGGCAATCCGGTGGAGGTGACGGGACTCCGAGCCTGTATCAAGAAGATGGTGAGCAATAGGCTCAGGCTCGTCGACGTGGTCCAAGTCATGCTCATCCGGCGGATCCTCCCATGCCAAGAACGGGCATTCAATTTGTGGGAGTTCAATCCGGAACAGCACCAGGCGCTAAGTGGGCTCTTCGATACAACATACGAAGGCGCCTGGAGGGTGCTGTTCAAGGGCGCCGAAGCGCCCGCATCCGCGACGGAAGATCGCGGATTTAGCTCGCAGTATCCAACTGATGAGGTAAGTGATTCAACCCCATTACGGGACACTTGTGATAATTAAATTATCTCCAGTGAGGTTTCATTCTGCCTCTTCCTTTGACAGGAATGGATGGAGAAGGCCAAGCTGCTTATCAGCCCGGCTCCCATGCCAGAAGACCCAGTGGACGCCCGCTTAGCAGGGCTGCTAGTTCCGGCACCGCACGTGGTGCCGGAGAAGAAGGCCAAGAAGGTGGCCGCGGGGACTCGAAAGAGTTCCCGCAATCAGGCGTCTGACGACGACGCGGACTCCTCCCCCGAAGATGAGGAGGAGGAGTATTCTCTCCCGGAGGAGGGAGAGAAGAAGAGGAAGGCTTCCCCAATCGGGGAGGCCGAAGGGTCCAAGAGGGGGAGAACTATCCCCCCGGACAGTTTCGCCAACACCAACGTTGGCGAGGATGAGTGGCCTCCAAGGGCCAGGCATCCGGCAAGATCGTAAGTACCCGGATCCTTTATATGCATATCTTTTATGTCACATAGTGTCCTTCTAACGCCGCATTCTGTCCGTAGTCCGGCCGATGACAATCTCCCCGACTCATCGAGCGGGTCGTTGGCCTCGTCGGATGTGAATTCACTTCCGACCGCCTCCACCCCACGCGCCGACGAGGACGCCGAGGTGGGATCCCAGAGAGGGACCCATCAGGAGGAGGCTCCGGAGGCACCGTCAGGCGACCTCCCGGACTTTGCGCCGGACTCTACATCGGAACCCGCAGTGGTTCCAGAGTCCGGCAAGCTGCCCCTTTGAAAGAAGGGCAAGACCGTGACACCGGCTGCCTCCGTCCAACCGGAGGCGCCGGATAACTTGCTGGAGGCGCTTAAAGGCGCTTCCATTGAGGAAGAACACCGCACTATCATGAGTGCGGTGATTCAAAAGGTTTAGCTTGCCAAAAGCGGGCTGACCGAAGCCTGCAGCAGCCTTTTATCAGGCTTTGAGGTAAGAAGTTAAAATTATGTAATGTAATACCGCATAGACAGTAGCCCCTGATGCTCAGTTCGGTGTTCGGAAAGAAAAGCCGGACTGAGGATCTAACAAGATATTCGCAGTGTTGCTAAAAATATGTCAATATGGGTTTGAAGGCTGCGCTGCTGGCCTCTGCCACATTAGCGGTGGAGGTTGATAAGTTAAAGCAGGATCTCGAGCAGTCCGAGCAAGAGCTTTGCCATGCGAAGAAGCAGCTCGAGGAAAAAGAAGGTGCGTAATACCACTTTTAATAGGTACCTTACAGAAAAGGATTTCGGTTGCAATAAAATTAACAAGGATAAAATGTGCATTGCAGGGGCCACTAATGAGGTGGTAGCCCTGAAGGATGCTGTGTCCGCGGCCGAACACAGTGCGGCCGCGGAACGGGCTGAGCGAGAAAAGCAAGAGGCACAGGTGGCGGAAGTTCGGCAAGAGCTCCAGGCTCTCATGGAAAAGCATGAGAGTTTGGAGCGTGACTCCAAGACTCGAGAGTCCGAGCTTGCCTCGGCTCTCGAAAGTGCCGAGTCCGCCAAGGCCAAGGCCCGTAAGGCCCTTCAGGAGGTTGAAGATATAAAGAAAATAGCGGCGGGTAAGGCATTTTTCATGCAGAGCAAGCATGTTAATGTAAATTACCTGATACTTATCCGCATTCGGAGCTCTCCAGGGGCGTTTGCAGATCTACCGCATAGTGCGTCCGATGCCGCTGCATTCTATCGTGGCGAGGAGGGGAGCTCGACGGAAAAAGTCTTCTGGTCTCAGTATGCTGAGGCCGGACACCCGGTGCCCCCAAGCGACCAGCTGAAGCAGCTGGTCGAACTCCACAAGGTAGCTGAAGAGGCCATGAAGGGCCTCATAGCCCGGCTGTGGCCTAGACAGGCCATGCCTGGGAGCTACTTTGGCCTCCTGCGGCAGCTGGTGGATGCATGCCCCTGGGTGGATGTAATCAAGCGCTCCGCCTACATTGAAGGCGCTCGCCGGGCTCTTGCCCGCACAAAGGTGCAATGGGGCAGGTTGGATGCGGATAAGCTTCTCACGGACCCACCGCCGCCGGGCAAGGAGTATCGCACGCCCGAGATTTATTATAAAACTATTCTGAAGGGAGCCCGCAATATTGCGGATGAGTGCCCTCGAAATGTAATCTTTGAGTGAATTCTCTATGTATTATCCTGCGCGCTGAAACTTTGTTCATGTGCGCGTTAAGCAACGCTTGTTTAATTTAAAATATTACCTTCTGTGCGGCCGTTTATAAAATCTGAGAGATGGCAAGTCGTTGGCTTCAGCCCCCAAGCCACGAGTGCTGGGGTGTTCGGAATAAACTTGAGCACTCTTGTTCCCATTGTTGGGTCCATCGAGGGAGGCACTCAACACAATGAACAAGGCAACCGGACTTATAATGCTTGAACACTCTCAATTAGCCATAGAATTCTATAATTTTAAATTTCGGCGAAGCCCCTGGTATTCGGAAGGCCGAATCCGGGGTGCTATCCATGTCTTCATCGGACATTATCCGGAACTTCGCTCGAAGCGGTGTGAGTCTTTAAGGACCCGAAAAAACCTCTCAAACAGCGACCGGTCTCTCGCCCTATCATGCCAGTCAGTTTTAGCTTTCTCCACTAAGGCGCTCGCCCGGCTCAACCGGGGCGCAATCGCAGTGGTTCTCCTAGTGCCACCTTAGCCGACGGAACGGAACGTAAGGCACCAAAACATGGGAGCCGGGCAAACCCAACTATTGACCCAAGACATGATTCGGAGCCGATTCATATAATGCTATAAGTTCGGGCTGCCGCACTTGTGAAAGTGTTCGGACTTAGCACACCATAGAATGGGGGACATAAGCCCCCGGTGTATTAGGCCGTACCAAAATATACGGGTGCAAGATGTCATATACTGAGCATATATATAAAAGGTAATGCAAGTGCGATCAAAAAGGTGCTGCATTATTTATGAAAGAAAGTCTGCTAGTGGAGCGGACTGATACAAATAGTGCGGTAAGCAAGGGATTTGGACTAAGTAAACATGTCCCCCTCCAGGGAGGAGCTGTGGACTTGGTGTGTATAATAAAATTTAATGCTCGTAATTGAGACCACCTGAGTGTTCGTCGCGGCCTTCTTTAGTCCCTGACTGTTGCATCATGAGTTCGGCAGGTTCGCCGCCGGACAGGGCTTCTGGTTAACAAAGTCCTGTGTACATAAAAGAAGAAAAATAAAAAAAAGGGGGGCACATTTGTGAGCCCCCGGTGTGGTTGAACCGCACTCTGGGTCCGTTGTGATCGTGCCCCCTCCCCTGTGCCGATGGTATCTCCAAAGGGTAATGATGTACGCGGAGTGTTATTCTTGCGATCATGCGCGAGCGAGGGTTGGGGCCGCATTGCTATGCGTGCTCTGATCGCGCCAGGTGGTCTTGGTTGGCATTGCTCCGGGCGCACTTTGCTGTATCCGGCCGTTTAATGGCCGGACTCGAGAATTGCCTCAGAAGGCTGCTCTGTACTTCTGCCGCGAGAGCCGCTGTATGTTCCTCCGTTCGTAGGGAGTGTTCCGTATTCCCATTGACCGTGATGACTCCACGAGGGCCTGGCATCTTGAGCTTTAGGTATGCATAGTGCGGCACCGCGTTGAATTTGGCAAACGCGGTTCGTCCGAGCAGAGCGTGATAGCCGCTGCGAAACGGGACTATGTCGAAGATTAACTCTTCGCTCCGGAAATTATCCGGGGATCCGAAGACCACTTCCAGTGTGACTGAGCCTGTGCAGTTGGCTTCCACTCCTGGTATGACACCTTTAAAGGTTGTCTTTGTAGGTTTAATCCTTGATGGGTCTATGCCCATTTTGCGCACTGTATCCTGATAAAGCAGGTTCAGGCTGCTGCCGCCGTCCATCAGGACTCTCTTGAGGTGGAACCCATCGACGATTGGGTCTAAGACCAATGCGGCGAATCCGCCATGGCGTATGCTGGTCGGATGGTCTCTTCGATCGAAAGTGATCGGATAAGAGAACCATGGGTTGAACTTTGGGGCAACTGGCTCCATCGCATAGACGTCCCTTAGTGCGCGTTTCCTCTCCCTCTTGGGTATGTGGGTCGCGTATATCATATTCACCGTTCGCACTTGTGGGGGAAAACCCTTCTGTCCTCTATTGTTCGGCGGTCGGGTCTCTTCCTCGTCATCGCTGTTTAGCCCCTTGTCATTGTTTTTGGCAATTAACTTGCCAGCCTGCTTGAACACCCAGCAATCTCTGTTGGTGTGGTTAGCTGGCTTTTCAGAGGTGCCATGTATCTGGCATAAGCGGTCGAGTATTCGGTCCAGATTGGACGGACCCAGAGTGGTTCTTTTAAATGGCTTCTTCCGCTGACCGGGTTTAGAGCCTCGGAATCCGGCATTGACTGTCGTATCCTCCTTATCGTCGCCGTTAATGTGGTGCTTGTTTTTGTTTCGACGTGACCTGCCGTTGTTGTCCTTAGTATCCGGACTGCCAGAATTTTTACGGAGATTGTTGCTGCGGGCTAGCCAGCTATCCTCTCCCGCGCAAAAGTGGGTCATTAACGATGTGAGGGCTGCCATGGATTTCGGCTTTTCCTGCCCCAGGTGCCGGGCTAGCCATTCGTCCCGGATGTTATGTTTGAAGGCTGCAAGGGCCTCTGCATCCGGACAATCGACGATTTGATTTTTCTTCGTCAAGAACCGTGTCCAGAATTGTCTGGCCGATTTGTCTGGCTGCTGAATGATGTGGCTTAGGTCATCGACGTCTGGTGGTCACACATATGTGCCTTGGAAGTTATCAAGGAATGCGGCCTCCAGGTCCTCCCAACACCCAATTGACTCTGCGGGCAAGCTGTTAAGCCAATGCCGAGCTGGTCCTTTAAGCTTGAGTGGGAGGTACTTGATGGCATGGAGATCGTCGCCGCGGGCCATATGGATGTGGAGAAGATAGTCTTCGATCCAAACCGCGGGGTCTGTTGTGCCATCATAAGATTCGATGTTTACGGGTTTAAACCCTTCGGGGATCTGATGATCCATTACTTCGTCAGTGAAGCACAGTGGGTGTGCGGCGCCTCTATATTGAGGGATATCGCGACGTAGCTCGAGAGAGCGCTGTCTGCAGTGTTCGGCCCGGCCGGGGTTATTGTATCCGGCGCGACGGTATTCGTCGTGGGTCGTAGGTCGCCCACGTGATCCGTAGATGGATCTGGATTGCCTTGCCGTGTCCTCCAATATGTCTCGCAAGTCCAGCGCGTTCCCTCTAGGCTTCGTACTTTTGGAGCGATGCCGGGGTATGGTCTTGGCTAGGGGTCTGGATGCCTCTCTGTCATGACCACGGGGTGGTCGGTCTGCCATATCGTGCGCTGGTGATGGAGGTACGTCTGCTTCCTCATCTAATCGGGGGAGCAGCTTGCATCTTGGGTAACTTTTGGAGGGACGTTCGTGTTTATACTCTTCGGCCGCGAGGACCTCGGTCCATCGATCGGCCAGCAGGTCCTGATCAGCTTGAAGCTGTTGCTGCTTTTTCTTTAGGCTATTTGCTGTGGCGATAAGCCTGCGCTTGAAGCGCTCTTGTTCGACTGGATCCTCGGGTACGACGAATTCGTCATCGTTGAGGCTTGCTTCGTCTTCGGAGGGAGGCATATAGTTATGATCCTCAACCTTTTCGTCTGCCGCCCCCTCATGAGGGCTTGCTTCTGCATCCTCCAGCGCTGAGTCTTGCTGGAGGGGATTGTCTTCGGCGCTCTCTGGAGTGTTATTATCTCCTATGCCGGAATCTCCATTCTTGCTGTGGCAAGATTTAGAGCGGCGCCGCTGATGCCGGCGTTTGGGCTGCTTCTTTAAAGAGTCTGCCTCCGCTGTTTCTTCGCCATCCCCGTCTTTTGGGGTATCCACCATGTATATGTCATATGACGAGGTGGTCTTCCAGTGCCCTGTAGGCGCTGGTTCCTGTTCGTCTCCAGCATCGTCGTCCATGGCGTCGATGTCTTCGGAGTCATAGTCATCCATAGTGGCCACATAGTCATCCATAGTCATCGTCATCCATAGTCTGGCATGTCGGTTAGATCGTCGATAGTGGCTACAAAGTGGGTGGTGGGTGGGCTCTGAATTTCTTCGTCATCCGTACCCCAACCATCTTGGCCATAGTCCGGCCAGGACTCTCCTGATAAAGAGAGATGCTTTAGTGAATTCAAGATATCGCCAAAAGGCGAGTATTGGAAGATGTCCGCGGCGGTGAATTCCATAACCGGCGCCCAATCCGGATCGATTGGTAGGGGCGCGGGAGGTTCGGAGTCCGGCGAGGAGTCCGGCGCCTCGGAATCGCGAGTTTCGCAGGGGACAAGATTAGTGTTCGGCTCCATCGCCGTGGACGTTGGAGCCCCCAGGGCAGCGTCTATCCACCGGCCCTCGATCTAGGCGATCGGCTCCGGGCTAATGGCCGAAGCGGACCCATGTGCGGCCACCAAGGCACTGTTCGGTGGCAGAGCTAAATCATGCCCGTCGTCACAGTGCGGCGCGCTTGGCTGCGGCTCGAGTCCATCGAGGATCAAGTCTCCGCGGACATCGGTCGTGAAGTTTAAGCTTCCAAATCTGACCTGACGGCCAAGGGCGTAGCTTTCAATCTGCTCCAGATGGCCAAGTGAATTGGCCCGCAGTGAGAAGCCGCCGAATATGAAGATCTGTCCGGGGAGAAAAGTCTCACCCTGGATAGCGTTGCTGGTTGGAGATGCCATCAAGCCTATCGGGGACGACACAGAGGAACTCTCAATGAAAGCACCAATGTCGGTGTCAAAACCGGCGGATCTCGGGTAGGGGGTCCCGAACTGTGCATCTAGACGGATGGTAACAAGAGACGAGGGACACGATGTTTTTACCCAGGTTCGGGCCCTCTCGATGGAGGTAAAACCCTACGTCCTGCTTGATTAATATTGAAGATATGGGTAGTACAAGAGTGGATCTACCACGAGATAAAGGAGGCTAAACCCTAGAAGCTAGCCTATGGTATGATTGTTGTAATGTATGTTGTCCTACGGACTAAAAGCCCTCCGGTTTATATAGACACCGGAGGAGGCTAGGGTTACACAGAGTCGGTTACAATGGTAGGAGATCTACATATCCGTATTGCCAAGCTTGCCTTCCACACCAAGGAAAGTCCCATCCGGACACGGGACGGAGTCTTCAATCTTGTATCTTCGTAGTCTTGGAGTCCGGCGGATAATGATAGTCCGGCTGTCCGGACACCCCCTAGTCCAGGACTCCCTCAGGCACCAAGGAGATGGCGGCGTTGAAGTCAAAGTGGGGGTCGGTGTTCTAAAGATGGCTAAAGACGCGGGAAAATCCGCGCCGGGTAGGCTGTGGCTCCTCTCCTCGACAAGCTGACGAGCTCTCTCAGAGCAGTTCTCCAGGTGCGTCACCACATCAGTGAAGAAGTGGAGATGTCTGGCATAGTTGGTCACGCGAGGATGCGGGGCATCCGCATCACACATATTTCCTAGGGTTGTGTTGGCCCTGTTCTTGAGCTTCTGGAGCATGGGGTCGTGCATGTGCTCCAGCGTCTGCCGTTCAAGCACTTCCTCTCTATTCTGCCGTGCAATGGACTCGGCTTTGTCAACCTCTTGTTGAAGAAGAAGAAGCTCGGTGTGGGTGGAGGCCAACTCAGTCTGCACCGAGACCAGGGCGGCTGCAGCGGCCTCCGCACGCTACTCCGTTTTAGTCAGCTTGGACTTGACAGAGGCAGTCCTGCCCGCAGCCATGGCTTCAATCAGATCTAGCCTCTGGTCATACCTGAGCACAAGATCTACACGAGCTTCCGCCACACGACGGTCGACCTCTTCTTGGACTCGAGCTTCGCGCGCGCCAACATCGTCCTCTGCCTGGGTAACCTAGCGCTGCCTCATCTCCAACCGCTCAAGATCAAGATCGCGCTCGGCGGCCTCCAACGTCAGCGCTGCCTCACGCCTCCAGAGCTCCTCCTCCTTGACAGGCATCCCCTTCAGCGATGCAAGGGCAGCCTGACGTAGCTCCACTTGCTGCTCTAGGGTGGCGCTCTAGGGTTGGAGCTCCCACGCACGATTCTCCGTGATCTCGCGATGATAATCTGCTTCCCGAGCCTCCTCCAGAGCCCGGGAGCAGGCCTCTCACGAGGTCGCAAGGGACGCCTCAGCCTTCATGTTGTCTAGCTCGCACTAGTGGGGCGCAAGGTTGACGGCCACCTTCAGCTTGTGACGCTCTTCAACCAGCTGCAGGCCCTCAGCTTCAAGGCACGCGTCCACATCCGCGAGCTCTCCACCAAGTTGGCCCATCACATCCATCGCCCTCCGGAGGAACTCATGGCGGATGACGCTTCGCTCTTGCGCACGCTTGAGCACGCTGTCGATGTCGTCCTCCGCCGCTGGCACTGTCGACGGGCCCTGAAGCAGTCCGCCCCACTCGGCAGGGGGCTGGGGGCTGGCGCCCCCACAATTGCCGGTCGGGCCCCACAAGGGCCCCAGACCGGCGCAGGCCCATCACCCAAAGAAGAGCCAAGGACCGACGCCAACCACTCGCCGTCCACAATCAGGGGAGGAGCTCTGGGCAGGCTAGCCACGCTCCAGGCGAGGTTGCGAAGGAAAGGTGGCAAGGGCATAGGCTCAAGAGACCCTGTGGGCAGGCTTGCTTCTGCGGCTGACCCCGTGTCAGGGGCAGCATACAGGCTCGGGACGCTCAAGGCCAGGGATGAAGGCGAGGCCGGAGGAAGTTGCTTCTCGGAGACTCCGCGGGCTTGGCAGGAGGGATCCTGAAAAGCCACAGTTAGGAAGGGGTGCAGCGATTCAGGAATTACAAGAATGAGGTACTTCCTATGCTTCAACGGTCGGAAGGGGCGTCCACTGCAACTCGAAGACTTCCAGGCACTCAACATGGGGACCAGCGCGTGGCGCGGATGGTGAAGCACCCAGGCGGCCAACCTTAGGGGTGCCGAGCTAGAAGGAGCGATCAGGCACCACCTCCTGATGCCCTGCTGAGTCCTCGGGAGCTCCGGCCTCGGGAGCTGCGGGTTGCGTCCCCCCATCGACGACCGCCTCAGCGCGGGTTTCACAAGCTCCGAAGGATGATGCTTGGGGAACCCCGTGCAGCGTCGGAACCACGACACCAGAGCCTCCAGCCTCAAGTGATGCTTGCCTCCCTATGCCCGCTCACGGGGCAAGATTGGTGCTGGCGGCAAGGAAGGGAGCCACGGCAACATGATTCTCGCGAGGCCCCGCAAGGCCAGCCGGACGCAACCCCCATTCATCGAAGAGAGGCATTTGCCTCGCGAACTAAGCCCTGTTCGAGCAGAGATACAGGAGGCTACCCCCGTGCCGTATATCGCCCGGCGAGGGTTCGCCAGTCAAGACCTCAAGAACCATCTTCAGCGTTTCGGGTGCCAGTTCCATCTCCAGAAGCCTCATGCGGTCCTGGTCACCCGCCAGGGTGCACATCGCACTACTCGGAAAAGGGCTATAGATAGGATTGATACTAATGGCGCACCTGGTAAGCAGTGCGCCACTACTATATACTAATGGCGCACCGGACGGAGGTGCGCCATTAGTGTGGAAGACACTAATGGCGCACCGGGCACAGGGTTCGCCACTAGTATTGAATTTTTTTTCCATTTTTCCATACACTCTAATGGCGCATGGCACCGAAGTGCGCCATTACTAGTTCTACCAAGTAATGGCGCACCTTGTAAGCAGTGCGCCATTAGTATATAATTTTTTTACTTTTTTGCAAAACTGCTAATGGCGCACCGTGTATATTTTCATGGACACTTTTTGATCTCGATCTCGATCCCACCCGCACCCTCCCCCGCTAGCTCCACCGCCGCCGCCGACCCACGGCAACCCTCCCCCGCTCCACTGCCGCCGATGAGCACCCGGCCCCCCTGCACCCTCCCCCGCTCCACCGCCGCCGCCGATGATATTTCCAAGTAACAAATTTGAACATATTTTTAAAAAAATTATTACTGTTTTTATAGAAAAATATTACTGTTATGATTTAAACAAGTTTGAACATATTTAAACACAAATAAATATAAAAACAGCATTTAAAATGCATAAAAAATATTGGGGAGCCTGGAATTGAACCGAGGACCTCCTGGTGTGTGTGCTGCGTGCCGACCAGTCGGGATAGTGAGTGGGTTATGTTGCAGATAGGGTTAGGTTGTAGATAGGGCTAGTGGGCTAGATTAGAACAAAATTCTAATGGCGCACCGAGCTCTGGTGCGCCATTAGAATAGTCGTACTAATGGCGCACGAGGTGGTGGTGCGCCATTAGAATAGTCGTACACTAATTAATCCCCAATCTCTCTAATCTCTCCCCTGCCTCATCAATCTCACCCCCCCCCCCCCCCGTGTTCGCCGTCCTGCCTTGCTCCGCCCCCTTCGTCCGCCGCGCCTGCACGCCGTCGGCGACGCCGCCGCCTCTCCTGGCTGTGGTCTTGTGCTGCCCCGACGCCGCCGCCCCGACCGCCGCCGGACTCCACCCCCGCCGCCCCCGCGCCCCCCGAAAGGGATCGGCCGAGCGCACGCGCTAGGGTTCCTCACCCTGCCGCCCGCTCCTCTCCTCTCCTCCTCCCTCCGGCGAGCGAGGGCCTCCTCCGGCCCCTGCAGCAGCCGACAAGCGCGGCCCCGACGCGCCCACCCCGCCTGCCCCTGCCGTCCTCCGCCATCGGTCACCTCCGCAGCAGCCGGCAAGCCAAGGACGGTGTCGTGACCCTCGCCGCCAACCCCGAGCTCCCCTGCTTCCTCTCTGCGCCATCCAAGGTGAGCTTCCCTGCCCCTTCTCCCTCTCTCTCCATGTCCCGGACAGCAAGATCAAGAGAATTATGCTTTTAATTAAAATTATGCTTTGAACAGTAGAAACAAAAAATAGAGTATGGACCACTCATCCAATATTTTAAGTGTTCTGATTCATAAGTAAATCGCCTTAATTCATTCAGTGTAGGGGAAACTTAGAAGAGAATTCAACATCCTTGGTCTGTTTTATACAAATTCAGTTTAATGTTTAACACAACTATCCAGTACAAAAGACTTAGGAGTATTGCAAAATATTAAGATAATGGTAACTGGATTTTCTTCTTTTCGACAACACGCGGGTTGATGGTTTGATAGGCTCCTAACAGTTCATGTATCATCACTTACTGACATCCCAAACATATGCAGAAATATGCCTATATGGCCTAGACCTACAACTCTCTCCTGCTATGGATGTTTGCTGAACCGAATAAGTATGCCTATAAGGCTAGTACTAGTAGTGCTACTCTCTTACTAGTAGTGCTATGGATGTTTGCTGAACCGAATAAATATGCCTATAAATCTGCTTGAATATTAGTTTATTCAAAGTAAATGAACATTTTACTGCTAGTGTACTGATAGTGTAATCTAGCTATTGTACTGATATTTCTGTTTCTTTGAACATTTTACTATCAATAAAAATGATGTACTGCTGCTTTCAGTTAATTCAAATTAGCTAAAACCTTTAACTATCAAATAGTGCTAATTAATGTTTACTCTATGAAATAAACTACTCCATGTCAAATAAACCTTGCTAGGTGAATCTTGTTTGCATTAGGAGTAGTTGTTGGAAATTTACTGAATTTTGTTATGTGCTTTGTGGTGCTAGTTTGCTGGGTTTTGTCTCCGACCATTGTGTCGTGATGAATTTGCAGGTACCCCGAGAGGCCCTTGAGTTTCCCGGAATGTTGATTAACTTCCGTTCCGGCAAATTCGGGTACTCCATATGTCCTATTTTCAGCAAAGGTAATGCTAAAATTTTCCGTGAATTTTAGCATTACTTTGCTAAAAATAGGACATATGGGGTACTTGCGACTAATGCCTGTTATCATGCATGGGTACTAATTGGTCTCTTCTGCTGCTTATCAGAGATGGCGAGAAGCAGCCACCGCCGATCTGCGACACCGCAGTACGAGTTGGATGCTTCCGAGTTCTTCACTATCATACTTGAGGCTTCAGTATCATCCATGACGCAGGTATATAAAACGAGAGATCTCCCCTTCACCCATCTCATTATGATATCTGTTGTTTGCTACATCACTCATTGTCCCAAACTGCAAAGGTTGCCTCATAATTTTATGAACATGCTGATGGTGAAGATCCGCCAAATAATGTGAAGCTGCGACAGGCCGGCAGCAGGTTTCACAGGAAGTGGGATGTGCAGTTGGCGATCAAGAAGGGCCACATGTACTTGTCTCGTGGGTGGGAGAAGTTCTACCGTGCCTACGACCTGCGGCTGGGGTACTTCCTTGTCTTCAGGTACGACGACGACGCCAACATGCTCATCGTGAAGGTGTACAACAAGACTATGTGCCGCATGCGCTACGCTGCCGATGATGATGCCGGTACGTTCTACCTCTTCTTATTCCTCTACATTTGGCTTTGTCTCACATCGATTGTTAAAGGTCATTGTTGAATTTTGGACAGGTAGGAGCAGCAGCAGCGACACTGGCTACAGCCAAAGTAGCAGTGACTATGGCTGTAGCGAAAGCAGCAGCGATTCTAGTTGTAGCGAAAGCAGCAGTGATTCTGGCAGCAGCATAGGCAACAAGAAGGATGATCCGGACTGAAGTGCGGGAGAGGAGGAGCAGAGTGAGGATGAGGAGCTGCAGGATGACGATGGGCATCAGGCTGAGGACGACCTAGCGCTGGTGGTGGCTGACCAAGGGCAAGAGATGGTGGTGGCTGACCATGGGCAAGAGATGGAGGTGGCTGAGGATGACCTAGCGATGGTCGTGCCTGAAGGTGGCCTCGCGATGGTGGTGGTGCCTGACAATGACCATGCACCGGTGGTGGCGCCGGCGATCCCACAGCTGGGCGACATGACCACGCCAATTGTGGTAGAAGACTACATCCCACTGCCTCCACTGCCTCCACCGCCTCGCCGCTCTAGGCGCATCAAGGAGATGATGGAGAAGAAGGAGAAGAACTGCCTACTTTGTCAGGTATGTCAGATCTCCTATAGGTTAGCTATCCAAAATGATATATATATATATACTTAGTTACCTATGTTATCTCTAATATGCTTTGTTTCCTATAGGTTAGCTTCATTTTACCTAAGTTGGCTCTAATATACTAACTTAGAGCTTATATGCTTAGTTTCCTATAGGTTAGCTCCAAAATAACTTATGTTAGCACAAAATGATCAAGTTTACATAATAAGCTTATAGTCTTTTTCTTATTCTTCTTCTTTTCCAAAATGACATAGGTTAGCTTCATTTTACCTAGTTGGCTCTAATATACTAACTTAGAGCTTATATGCTTAGTTTCCTATAGGTTAGCTCCAAAATAACTTATGTTAGCACAAAATGATCAAGTTTACATAATAAGCTTATAGTCTTCTTCTTATTCTTCTTCTTTTCCAAAACTCTTCTTATTCTTCTTCTAGTGTTCTTCTTCTTCTAGTATTCTTCTAGTCTTCTTCTTTTTCTTCTTCTAAATTCTTGTTTATCATTTTGCAGATTTGATTTAATTGACGGAAGCTTGCGTGGATGGAGTGCTTCTTTTCCATTTGTGTTTTTATTTTGTATCAATGTGAAACTTTTGTGAATTGACGGATAACGGTGTTGGATGAACAATGTGAAACTTTTGTAACGACGGAACTATGTGTTGGCTATGTATGTATATATGATGAAACTTGTGTGTTGGATATGATTGCTATATGGATGCTTGTTGTATATATATGTGTTGAATATCTCATATGTGAAATAGTGACTTGAGATTAAGAAAAAAAATAAAAAAGTTGTTACTCATGGCGCACTACCATGTGCTGCGCTATAAGTATAGCAGATAATAGTCGCGCACTGTGGGCAGTACTAATGGCACACTGCCTCGTGCGCCATTAGAATACCAGATTCTAAAGGCGCACATGTGGTGCGCCATTAGAAAAAAATTCTAATGGCGTGAGGCTAGTGGCGCACCAGCCATGCGCCATTAGAAGGCAAAACTGGTGCGCCACTAGCATGCCTTTTCCTAGTAGTGTCGGTCGGGAGTGGCGCTGAAGAGGAGCAATGCGACACTGGAGGAACTCCTTTACCACCCAGGGCGCGGTCACGCCGAGATCTCTCAACGTCCTCAATCGGTACCAGAGAAAAGGAGAGACGGGGGCGCACGAGTCTCTCGTGGCCCCAGCCAGGATTGGGGACAGCGGGCAACGACGGAGGAGAGAGCAGAGGGCTGAGCACTTTGACATCCACATACAGCCACCGAATTCGGAACCCGCTCATGGAAGCCGGGGGGTCAAAACCAATCCCCAAGGCGGCCACCTCTGCCTCGGCCTGGAAGCTCACGCACCCCGAGCATTGCAAGGGGTCGGTCAGGCACAACAAGAAAAAGTGGCGCAGGAGGGCGACGGAAGGAGCAATTCCCACCATGGCTTCGCAAACAAAGGCGAAGACGGCAAGAAGGGTAATGGATTGAGGATCAAGATGCATCATATGGATCCGATAATGGGAGAGCACTGCATTGAAGAAGGCGGAGAAAGGGGGAACCAGGCCAGCCCATAGGGCGTCGACGAAGAATCAAACCTCAGTGACGGTCTTGTCAATGGAGGGGTGGGACGTGGGCCAAGCCATCGTATTTCCGCACACATTTAAACTGGAGGCGAGCGCATGACAAACCTTGCCCAGGGCCTCCAGGTTGAGCACCAGCGACCGGTCTACGGTGGGCTTGATTGTTGAGGATGAACTGGTCGTGGACAGAGGCTTCTTCCCCTTCTCCTTGCTAGTTGGCGCCATGGCAATCGGGGGGAGAGCTCAAGTAAGATTGGGAGCGGAAGCAGAGATTGGAGGAAGAAGGGTGAATAGGAAGCATGCCGCCAGCGAGGGGGAAATAACTATGTAAAGCGCCATGGCCGTCTAGCCAGGCGGATATTGGGGCAGCGTGGGGAAGCGGAGACTACCACGTCCAATCAGTCGCCACGCGTTGACCAAGGCCGCAGGCTGCGGGGGCCCGCGGTGCTCCGCACTTGCCCTTTGGCTTTGTTGCTAAGCCAAGTCCGAGCGCGCCTTAGGCCCGGGGGCTACTGTCGGCGTTCTGGGAACAGGGGTCCCCAGACTTGCCTGCCTGCGGCCTGCAGCGTGGCTCAACAAATGGCTCAGTACAACCCGTCTTCATCAACCAACAATCAAGACCCTCGCGAGGGGCCAAGCCTCGCAGGGCGGATGACACAAGGCCTCCTCAGGAGTGGCCTCACCAGGCAACCTCGCAAGGGGGCGAAGAGATCAAGGCAAGGGGAACCTCGCGAGGTCCTCATGATGCAAGCCATGACGATCAAGATCAGGCGGGCGCCAGGCGGGCGCTGGCCCGCGCAATGTCCTCGTTTCCTCTTTGGTGCAAAGGGGGTAAGCGCAGGCGCAAAGTACCAAGGCATCAGGCAAAGGTTTCCATATCGGTGCAATGAGACCAAGACCAGTAGAGCGGCAGGACGGAGGTCACCGTGGAGCCCAAGACGGCATCATGACTAGTGCCTTTGGCAGGCGAAGACCACCTTTAGTCAGGATAGCTTGTACTAGCTTTCCCCTTTCAAAATGGTCGTTGTTGGATCCCTTCCCGCTCAATATTTGGGGAGAGGATCAGGGCTTCCATAAATAGGGCTAGCCACCACAGTAGAAAGACAAGTGAAGTTCATCCGCACACCACACCACCACAAGAACACCTCCCCTCGCGAGGTTGTTCTTCCTCTGTACTGTTCATCATCATCCCAAGAGGCAATCCACCACACCACACACTGGATTAGGGTATTACTCCACAACGGTGGCCCGAACTAGTATAAACCTCGTGTCTCTTGTGTTGTTCATTGATCTAGCTTAGAAATCACGGCGAGGCTAAGGGCGTGTTTCGGTAGGGAGAGATCTTCATGTGCCTCCCGGTGTTCGAACCTCAAGGGTTTTGCCAGAACGCAATATCCGACACCATCCCCATCCCCCACTCCATAGCGTTGCAGCCTAAGCCCGGCTACGCTTCCCATGGATCTCGAGGAGCGACTGGCCCAAAAGAGGTGTATCACGGTCTCTTCGCCCGACGTCGTCGATGAAGCTGACAACCATTACAGCGGCAAGAACTCAAGCAGCGGGCTAGAGTATGCGGGCATATCTCTTCCACCGGCTATGACATCAAGGTCATGGACAGCGACGGCCTGAGGCAGGGTATGTCATAGGTTATGGGGCCCACCCCCAACCCCTCGGGTTCAACCGCCGTCGATCTCATGCTTAGCCCCATCGCCGATCTCCTTTGGCTCGCTGTCAACAACTTGCCATCCTACATCGCCATCGAGCCCCTTTTGTAATTTCTGAAGGACACGTTCTGCGATGCTGGCTTGCGATCCACAGCTTCCAAGTCAGACCTCATCCATGGCGACCACGAGGAGGGCACCCTCTCTGGTTTTTCCAAGGGTAAAGAGCCCATCTGCTCTTCCAAGGAGAAAGAGCCTGTGTGCGACCTCAGGGAGGGCACCCTACAGTCGTGGTCTTCCAAGGGGAAGGAGCCCATCTGCGACAACGTGGAGCGCATCCAGGGTGCATTCTCTTCCCACGGGAATGAGCCTATCTGTGACAAGTGAGGAAACCCATGATTTGTTTTGTCGTGCCTTTTCACGGGGGAAACCCATGATTTGTTTTGTCGAGTCCCTTTTGTAATGTAGTGAGAATATGTCTAGTTTTAATTGCTATATTGGGTTGTGCAGTATGCCTTGTTTACTTCAGTGTTTAACAATGTAATGCTCTGTATGTGCAATTATTTACTATGCAGTATATTTCATCAATCCGGTTTTAAACATACTGATAGGAATGCATATATTTGCTTGTTCTTAAGACTGTTATAGCTAGCTTATGCCTCTCTTAAAGTTTTTCGATTGTTCTATTGTTTGTAGTTAGCATATGTCCAGTTTCAAATGCTATCTTTGGTTGTTCGTAGTATGCCTTGTTTATTCCGGTTATTCACTAAGTGATGTTCTAGATGTGCAAGTATGAACTATGTAGTTCAATTTCATCAGTACCAGTTTCAACAATTCCATTATGGCCCTGTTTGTTTCGGATTCTGGGACCAGATTCAGCTCTGCCAGTGAAGCCGAATCTTGAATCCGAAACAAACAGCTATTTGGAATCCGCTTTGCCAGTAAAGCTGAATCTGGATTTGGGTCATTTTTAGTGCAATTTCCTGAAGCAGCTCAAAGTGTACTTCGGTGGCGAAGCTGATTCGCAGAAACAGCTTCGCCAGTGAAGCGAATCCATAGGTGATTAAAATACAAGCGAAGCTGAAAAAAAGAGGGCATGAATGACTACATTTGGTTGCTGCATCTTGTAGTTAAACACGCCTTTCAATGTTTATTTAACAAAAATCAGTGTACTTAGACTTGCACAATACCAGTTTGAATAACTATGTTTGCTTGTTGTTAAATGTTAGGCCTGTTGCAGTTAACACACCTTTTCACTTGTTTTGCTTTCCATCGAAGCTATCTTTTGGAGATTATTTTGTCTACCATGGATAATTTTGGTTGATGTTTAGCCTGTTGTGCTTAACATGCTTCTCGATATCCCTACACAAGACAATTTTTGGAAAGACTGTTGTTTTCCATCGAAGTTAGTTTCATCCCATGGCTTATATATGCTCACTGTTCAGGATATCAGTACCATATAGGCCGGGGGCTGATAAGGGACTAATCGATGAATCGGAATTTTAACCGAATATATGTGCAACCCATTTATCGTTAAGTTAACTAGGGCCATATGTAATATATCTGAGGCTACATATCAACATGCACTGTACTTAATGTCTACATATGCAATCCTAGGCTACATAGCAACAAGGAAGAGTGTTACCTTAATGTTCTGATGATGTCTAGATACACGAAGAAGAGAAGCAGCAGCAACAACAACAACAACAACAACACAACCCTGTTTCGATACTCAACTTAGCTTAGAGGTTAGAGTTAGTTTCTAGCTCATGACTAACCCTAAACTAAGTCCATCCATAGAGGTGTTTGGATGACAGGATTAGATACTTAGATTGACAATAAATGCACTAGGAGAACTAGCTCCAATTAGCACCTCTTGGGTTGGATAGTTTTTTTGGGTGGGTTATAGATGCAACTAGCTCAAACTATCCCTCATGTTTAGATATACTTTAGGGATATTTGAGCCCGAACTAGCTCAAACTAACTCTAACCCATTGCTACAGCAGTAGTTAATCAGCCGATAAGTTGTAAGAATGCAATAAACTCATTCCGGCCCATAATATAAGATGTTAATTCAGATAATATGTGATTATATTGGATGTTATATAAGAGTGTTGTACTACATCATTGTGCAATTGGTGCTTATCTTCTAATATTAACTTGGTGCTTTTAGGTACATATGTCATTGGTAAAGATCCATGCTTCGACCCTTTCTGCGTATGGGGAAATGAGATATCGATGAACCAGCATCAAGTGAGGAAGCTGATAAAGATTGTTAGTAAAATGGGTCAAAAGATGGAAATTAAACTATTTGTTTACACTTTCTCCAATACAACAGCGAACTGTCGGATGGTAAGTAAGAACCCTGCAGCCTTCTTTTTACTGCCTATAATGATTTGTGTTAGATGACAATGTCTGAATCTTTTTTCCTTTGCAGTGGTTCCCAAAGCAGTTTACTAAAGATTACCTCTCAAACTACATGATTGGTGGGCATGCAAAGGTCAAAGTATTTCCACCAGAACATGATGATTATCTAGATGTTTCCATGAAGATCGTGAAGGGTGGGTGGTCGGCCATCATAAGGGGTTGGACTAGAGTCGTGCGTGGCTTCTGCATGGAGGAGGGCACAACATGCGCATTCTGCTTCACCTTGCTTAGCAACCAAAATGTATTTTGCCTTTTTCTTTACCGTCTTTAATGGTACAAGTATACAACTATGGTTCATCATTCTTTATTTGTTTCTTATGTAATTCCTGATGTGTAACTATGAATTGAATAATTCATTGGTTGCTTGAACCTGATGGATATGAATAAAGCTATAGCATAAATTCAATTTCTATTTGATGTAGCAGCAATTAAATTATGGTGAAATTACGCTCTCCAGGTTGTTACCGCACACACGGTTGGCAAAATACAAACGTTTGCTATATACACCATAATCCGAGACGTTTCATAGAGAGGAAACGTGAGCAAGCGTGCACACAATTGCTGTTTGCAAAGCATGTGCGATGTTAGACAATATCAAAAATGGTGCTGGCAAACTAACCGTTTGCGATAGTTTCCTTATCGTACATGATTCGCAACCATGAACTGTTTTTGATGAAGTATGCATCGTAAATGTTGCACCACAGAATAGCGTGTGCGATAGTTGCCTTATCGTACACGATTTGCAACCATGAAATTTTCTGATGAAGTATGCATCGTAAATGTTGCACCACAGAACAGATTGTGCGATAGTTGTCATGTACGACGATGTTACGATGGTCCGACGTTTCGTAATCCTATCCGACACTCGTCGAACGATTAGCTAATCTTCTTAATTAGTTATCCCATATGTTTGTGCAAAGCGATTGTGTGTGATTGTATGCTTATCATACACGTTCTATAATAGTGAACCGTTTGTGATGGGCCGGGCATCGTAAACGTAGCACCACAGAATACCGATTGCGATGGCAATGCAACCACAAATGAAAAGGAGTACTGTAGGGTCCCTATCCTCGACGGTTTCTGGGCCGTGTGGGAAGGACCCCCTAATCGCCCACACTCACTAGGTGACGATTCCAAATGTCTTCGCGGAAAGGGGTTTCAAACCGTATGTATAGCATCGACGCGTACCTGTGGGTCATCATGCCGGGTCAAGATCTCTAGTGCCTAAGGCTTTTAGACATGATTTATTCTGGTTGACGGCTCACGTTGATGTAGAGTATATAGCCCGTAAGTGAGATGGTTGCCAGAAATTTGCACCGCAAGCTCATGTGCCAGCTCAAGAATTGCGGATTATCCCAATAACTTGGTCATTTGCAGTATGGGGGTTTGATATGGTTGGGACCTTCAACATGTCTAAGAACAAAAAGACTCACCTTTTGGTTGAAGTTGATATATTCACCAAGTGGGTTGAAGCAGAGCAAGTTAGCAATTGTGAGGTGGCTACTGTAGTTCACCTTGTGAAAAAATTATCTTCCGCTTTGGTATCCTCATAATATCATCACTGGAAATGGGACGAATCTGTCTAAGGGTGCTATGAAAGAGTTCTGTCAAAGGGGACACATCTGACTTGATGTTTCATTTGTGGTTCATCCACAGTCCAATGGCCAAGCTAAACGTGCTAACCAGGAGATATTACGAGGGATCAAACCTCGGCTCATGGTTCCTTTGGAGCGCACTCTGCGATGTTGGGTTGAACAGGTTCCTACAGTTCTTGGGAGTATAAGGACTACTCCAAACAGGTCAACAGGCTACACATCGTTCTTCATGGTTTATGACGCAGAGGCAGTTCTCCCAAGCGATATCCATCATGGCTCGCCCTGGTTGGGGACTTATGTTGAAACAGACATCAAGACGGCTCTCCAAAATACTCTGGATGCCTTGGAACATGAACGTGATCTCGTCTCGCGGTGGATTGATCTGCGATTTACCAGCAAGACCAGTGTCGCTATCATAGCCGTAGACTTTAAAGTCACACTTTCCAGGAGGGTGACTTAGTGCTCCGTTTGATTCAAGATTAGGCAGGCATGCTTAGCTTTCACCTCCTTGGGAATGGCCCTTTTGTTAGAAAAAACCTCAACAATGGGTCAAATTATCTCATCGACATACATGAACACAATAAGTCACGTACCTCTGAGGAGGAGACCAACATGCCTTGGAACATTGCTCATCTTTGGCCTTACTATACTTAAGCCACTGGCTCCGATCATTGTACATACATATCATGTATATATCTTTTATGATCAAATATAATAAAGCCGGCATCCCCGAAAATCGGGGCCTTTGTCGTTTCATCTCATATATTGTGCATGAGTCTTTTTATTGTTTGATGATAGGTCACTTCGGGGCTTCCAACTCACCCAGTTTAGCTTTCTCACCCTCTTGATCTAGCAAAAATGGCACGTTATTGGTTAAACCTTCTTGTATGCTTGACGCTACTCTTAAAATATGACCCGCCGTACTCTTGACAATCAATCTTTATGACTCTGAACTTGTCAAGGTTAAAATGGCGGCTTAAGTCATGTGAGAGCCGGCTTACGGAAAGCGAGGATAAACTAAGGCCATCATGCCAACTTCATCGAAGCAAGACTTGAGCCGCGAAAGCTAGTATTTTTGTCGAGCCTCAAAAGCCGACTTACAATTTGTTCATTATATATGAATATTGCCTATGTATATTTAACAGGAATTTTTGGCCTCTGATCACGTTATGGCAATGACTATATGTCTCTGGGTCAAAAGAACTCTGGGTTGCTCATGGTTATTATTGAGCCTTTATTGATCATGAGTCGCCCGGTTCTCACCTCACAGTTGCTTTTCAGCAATGAGTTATTACGACTATAAGTCGCCGGTGGACCAATTGTCGGGTTAATTTCACACCAGTTATAGCTTGGTGGAATTTCTTTGCAGATGTCAGAGTTATCTGCATTTACATGTTGCTATAGGAGACTTATCAAACACAAGTACAAGCAATGGCTGTATGATATTCAAACATAAGACGCCCAATGCAGTTCAAGTAGCATGCATTGATCTAGAAAGTTCAAACCAATACACATATAAGTGTTTGCGCAAAAGGTAAACATGCTCGGAGGCTCGACAAGGCAACCAAGTGTTTTGCTACAACTAGTACATGGCTACAGCCGAGCCTAGAATATTCAAAGTTTTTGTAGTAGAGTATCAATTACTCTTGCAAGCCGGTCTCTATGCCATCCGGGCTAGCATCTTGATGACCTCGAGCAGTTGAAGCTTTCAGGTTATCCTACAACGACTCTTCTGCTTCTCGGATCTGAAGTTTGTACAGAG
The DNA here is from genome assembly GCA_963921465.1 of Triticum timopheevii. Classification (NCBI taxonomy): domain Eukaryota; kingdom Viridiplantae; phylum Streptophyta; class Magnoliopsida; order Poales; family Poaceae; genus Triticum; species Triticum timopheevii. The sequence goes on along the minus strand of OY997266.1, from coordinate 114,363,944 downwards.
TCCAATTGATATCCCTTAAGGCATGGAAGACGGCTTCATTGTGCAATATAGGAGATGGGTCAATATCAGTTGCAAAGTAATGCTTACACCGTTGTGGAGTCAAGTCAAAGTTTACAGTATTGGCGGCGACACTCGTGTGTTATTGTTATCATAAGCCGGCTGGTATTTCTTGAATTCCATATTTGCAACAAGCTAACTCGCCAATACTCGTGACTCCACACAACGGAAATAGTCCTCTTGCGAAAATTCTGACCCATCATCCTTATATTGTGGGAATCCGCCGGCCATCTCTACAAGGTCTAACACTAGTGCATAAGCCATATTCTGGCTTAGCGCAGGCATAGCTCCTGATCTGGCGGCTGATCTTTTCAGCTCTTCGACTTGTTTTGGGATGGTTGACAGCCTCTTCATAACAGTTCTTATGATTGCGGCAAGTCTTTTTCACCCATTACAACCCTCAGGTATGCATGTTTCCAGCATATAATTATTCTTCCAAAGAATCTACAACTTTCAGCTTGGTGACGTTGTCCTGGAGATTGCATGTTCTATCACCTGCACCGAAGTTGCAATATGTGAGCCACCAAGCAAAATACTACTTTAATGTTTCTTTATAACTTCAGCGATGACTTACCAAATATGGCTTGGGTCATTTGAGAGATATGGCTCTTTAACCCGGCCATCTCCTCAGTAACAGGTGCCAATTAGTTTTCGGCGGCTTTTTCTCATTGGATAAGGGCATCTTTTCTAGTCTCAAAGATTTCTTTTCTATTTCAAAGCCTGCCTTTCTAACTCTTCCAAAGAAGATTGTAGGCTTGATTCAGCCTTGGTCTACAAAACCTGTTCAGTTTCAAAATGTTTTCTCTAGCCGGTCAAAAGCCTCCTACAAAATAAGGAGATGGTACATTTAACAAATGTTGAAGCAAGCCGGTGGCAATATCAAACCCGGTACTTTGGGGCTATGCCAATTCACTTTCAAAGGAGAAGTCCCGAGTAGATTGCAAGCAATATACTTAGCACTTGGTGGCTAATGCATGTCATTTTTTTCTCCCTTAAAGAATACAAGAAGACCCGGTTCATCTCATAAACATGAGCCGGCCCTTGGGGACTATAGGTTAATTCTTTAAAGTCTTATTGAAGACCCTACTCATCTCATAAAGATGAGCCGGCCCTCGAGGGCTACTGGTTAATGTTTCAAAATACCGTAATATGGAAGGACCTGACTCATCTCAGGAAGATGAGCTAGCCCTTGGTGACTACTTGCAAGATTTATTGATTTATATCTAAGTCTTAAACATACTCAAGCTTTCCTATGATCAAGACTTGGGTCTACATAATATATATAATATTGGAAAGATGAATGTACCGCATATATTATTTTGATCATATTGACCAGGACGGCTTCCAGATCCTGGCTCGTAGAGAGGCGGCTTAGATAGCCTACATGTAACTCTTTTGTGCTGAAGTCCTCATAACTAGGCATTTCATGTTTGGATTTTCCCTTTTCGGACAACGGTGTCTCAACTTTGGTTGTGGTCTTGTTCAACACATTGGAGACTTTTGGAGGTTTATAAGCCTCACCAATAATGGTAATTCCATCATTATCCTACTCAGGAAGAACATCTTGAGCCACCTTGGTGGGACTCAGAGCTGGAGCAGGACTTGGTGGATTAAGGTCATCTGCCGGGTTGGCTTCCGTATCCATACACTTAGTTCCGGTCAGTTCACTTTGTTGTGGCGATTCAACTTGATTGTCATGATGGTCTTCAGGAATATTAGCATGGGCCTCAGGGGTTTCCAAGATCTGATCCTTCAGCTCATGAACTTCCGTGGTTGTTGAAGACTCCCCTACTCTTCTTTTTTTAGCTTTGGCTTTAGCCCTGCAATCAAGACAACTTGATCAAAAAGCATAGCAAATCAGGATGAGCCGCCAACAGTTGGTAAAATTACTTACCCGGGGTTTATAATTAAAGCCGGGAGCTGAGTGGCGGATGAGTCTCCTGAGGATGGTGTCGAATCCTGATAATTTGAATCAGAAGGGTTAATACATTTCCTAATGAGGCCAGCTCATGGAAGAGAAGAAGATGGGTTGTGTGGCACCTCATTGCGTCACTTGTGGGCAGATGGTTCATGAGATAAACAGGTCAGCGGATCTCCAGACCCACCACTCCGAGTTTGGCACCTTGACTCATGTTGTGTTGTCTTCAAAAGAAAGTTTGGGTCCAGGTAAGCGTCAGGATGAGGAGATTTTACTTTCCAAACGACCCGCCTTGTTTTCTTTGGAGACAATGGTTCCGAGCAGGAAGAGTAGGAAATTATCTCGGCATTGTTGGCCCATCTTATTGCAGCATCACCCTAACAATAAGAAATGTCAGCGAGTTAAATAAAGAGGCGGTCAAGGGAGTCAAGTTCTACCTCTAACTGGATATCAGCTGCCGGTGACCCGCCTCTAGCTACCGGCTCATTCGTAGTAGAAGATTTGTTCTTCCTGGGAGCCGATGCCGTTTCTGTCTTGCTTACTTGTGTTTTCTTCCTCTTCCAAAAGGGAGAGTCGTCCTACATAACTGAACAAGGTCAGCAAGTGAAAAGATTTGGATGGATAAAGATTGATAAGAGGACAAATAACTATGAATATACTTAGTGGAGGAGCCGGGTTAAGACTACAGAAAGGATTCAACCCCACTTTATTGCAAGCATCTTGAGACTCTCCAAGAAATTTCTTCACAATCTTAGGTACTTCATCAGCATCCAGATCAATGTTTTTGTATCGTTGGGGGTCATCTAAGCCGCCAAAGTAGTTGCACATCAAATCACTGCGGTGACACAATGGTAGGATCATCCAGGCAACCCAACATCGGGTTAGATCAACCCCAGTTATGCCATTGGCTAACAAGGCCCTGAGTGTTGAATATACAGGGACTGCTTGAGCATGCTCTTCTAGAATAACTCGGCTTGGGAGGACAAAGTCCACTGGAAGCGGGTCAGCTCTGTAACCCGATAAGGGGTTCTCATCAGCCGGAGTTGTATTCTTGCAATAGAACCAAGTTTTTATCCATCCTTTAGGATGACCTAGTAGAGTGACTGGAGGAAAGGAAACATCACTTCGCCTCTGGATTGAGACCCCGTCGAGTTCCTTGCTTCAGCCATCAGCAAATTTTTTCTGATGATTGAGGTAGAAAAATTCTATGAAGAGAGGAACAGTGGGTGCCATTTGCAGATACACCTCACAGAAGACTTGAAATTGGCACAAATTGGAAATGGACTTTCGAGCAAGGTCTCGAGGATGAAGGTTGAAGAAGTTTAAGAAGTCTTGGAAGAATTTTGACCTGGGCGGAGAAAAGCCTTTAAGGGGGTGATCTAAGAAGACCATGACCTCTCCTTCGCTGGGTTTGGGAACATCATCTCCTTGGGTATCTTGCCAGCCAATCTCTTCCTGAGCCGGCAGAAGACCTTGGTCTTGGTAATCTTTAAGAATGAGATCAGAAACTTGGGAAGGCACCCAGTTACAAATGGTAGGTTTTGATATAAAGAGCCGCCTATGTGAGATTAAGGACTGCATAAATATAAACAGCGGGTTACTTATGAAGCGATAGCTCGGCACATCAATTATGTGATGAGATAGTACTGCTAGTTGTGGTTAAAGACAAGATTGCGTAATCCTTAATAATCGATGAGTCACCCAACATGTGAGCGGGTTAGCAACAGAGACATTTTCTAACATCTAGCGGGGTATGATTACAATGATGAGCACCAGACAGCATGAAGGCTTCTCATACTAAATGGAGGGGTCTTCTCAAATTTGCTCAGTATAATACAAACAAGTTTCTACCGAAACAGCTACAATTATGGATCTACCAAACAGTATAAAAGCATAAAATATTGCTAAAGCCAAGAAAAAGCTTTGGAGCAGTGGATGCCTAGCCAAAGGATTCTTAAGGGGATCTAAGTATTTCATATTCAAAAATGATGCCAAAGCTCCCGCCGCTATATTTCTATGAGAAAGCTCATTAAGGCTACATCTATGCTACCAATGGTGATAAAGGGGTGTTGTGCTCTGATCAACTCTGAAGAACCTGAAGGAAATATGCCCTAGAGGCAATAATAAAGTTGTTATTTTATATTTCCTTATTCATGATAAATGTCTATTACTCATGCTAGAATTGTACTAACTGGAAAATTGATACATGTGTAAATACATAGACAAAACATCATGTCCGTAGTATGCCTCTACTACACTAGCTCATTGATCAAAGATGGTTATGTTTCCTAGACATGGACATGAGTTGTCATTTGATAAATGGGATCACATCATTAGTGGAATGATGTGATGGGAAAGACCCATCCGTTAGCTTAGCATAATGATCATTCAGTTTTATCGCTACTGCTTTGTTCGTGTCAAATATGTATTCCTTCGACTATGAGATTATGCAACTCCCGGACACCAGAGGAATGCCTTGTGTGCTATCAACCATCACAATGTAACTGGGTGATTATGAAGATGCTCTACAGGTATATCTGAAGGTGATTGTTGGGTTGGCATAAATCGAGATTAGGATTTGTCACCCCGAGTATCGGAGATGTAAATCTGGGCCCACTCGGTAATGCACATAATATGAAGCCTTGCAAGCAATGTGACTAATGATTTAGTTGCGGGATGATGCACTACAGAACGAGTAAAGAGACTTGCCGGTAACTAGATTGAACCAGGTATGAAGATACCGACGATCGAATCTCGGGCAAGTAACATACCGATGACAAGGGAATAACGTATTTTGACATTGCGATTCAACCGATAAAGATCTTCGTAGAATATGTGGGAGCCAATATGAGCATTCGGGTTCCGCTATTGGTTATTTACCGGAGAGGTGTCTCGGGCATGTCTACATAGTTCTCGAACCTGTAGGGTCTGCACACTTAATGTTCGATGGCGATATGTATTATATGAATTATGTGTTTTAGTGACCGAAGGTAGTTCAGAGTCCCGGATGAGATCACGGACATGACGAGTAGTATCAAAATGGTTGAGAGATAAAGATTGATATATTGGAAGGTTAAATACGGACGCCGGAATAGTTCCAAAGTGGTTCGGGGATTTTTTGGAGTACCGGGAGGTTACCGGAACCCCCCAGGAAAGTTAATGGAGAGCAGGAGGAGGAGGCAGGCCACAGGTGGTGGAGCCCCCCCTAGGAGTACGAATTGGACTAGGGAGGGGGGAAGCCACCCCTTTCCTTCTCCCTCTCCCCCTCTTTCCCCTTCCCCCTCTCTGTTGGAAGGAAGGGGGAGCCGACTAGGACTAGGAGTCCTAGTGGGACTCCCCCCAGTTGGCGCGCCCCTAGGGGCCGGCGGCCTCCCCCTCCTCCTTTATATACCGGGGCAGGGGCACCCCAAAGAACAACAGATGTTTCTTAGCCATGTCTAGTGCCCCCTCCACCGTTTACTCCTCCGGTCATATCATCGTAGTGCTTTGGCGAAGTCCTGCGTTGATCACATCACCAACACCGTCACCTTGCCGTCGCGCTGACGGAACTCATCGAATCCATCATACCTCTATTGGATAAAGAGTTCGAGGGACGTCATTGAGCAGAACGTGTGCAGAAGTCGGAGGTGACGTTCGTTCGGTACTTGATCTGTTGATTCGAGAAGACGTTCGACTACATCAACCGTGTTAAGTTAACGCTTCCGCTTTCGGTCTGCAAGGGTACGTGGACACACTCTCCCCTCTTGTTGCTATGCATCTCCTAGATATATCTTGTGTGAGCGTAAGAAATTTTTGAAATTGCATGCTACGTTTCCCAACATTGGCATCCGAGCCAGGTCTATGCATAGATGATATGCACGAGTAGAACACAAAGAATTGTGGGCGGTGATCATCATACTGCTTACCATCAATCTCTTATTTGGATTCGGCTGTATTGTTGGATGAAGCGGCCCGGACCAACCTTACATGACCGCCTTCATGAGATCGGTTCAACTGACAGACATGCAACGAGTTTTGCATAAAGGTGGTTGGCGGGTGTCTCTTTCTCCAACTTTAGTTGAATCGAATTTGATTGTGGCCGGTCGTTGTGAAGGTTAAAACAGCAAACTTGATAAATGACCATTGTGGTTTTTGTCCCCTAGGTATGTACGGTTCATGTTAGCAGCCCATAGCAGCCACGTAAAACTTGTAACAAACAAAGTAGAGGACCTCTAACTTGTTTTTTGCAGGGCATGTTGTGATGTGATATGGTCAAGACATGATGTGATATAAAGATTGTTGTATGAGATGATCATGTTTTGTAAAATTTATCGGCAACTGGTAGGAGCCATATGCTTCTCGCTTTATTGTGTGAAATACATTCACTATGTAAATGCTTTACTTTATCACAAAGCGGTAGCGATAGTCTTAGAAGCAATGATTGGCGAGATGACCACGACGCTAAGATGGAAATCAAGGTGCCAAGCCGGTGAAGATGGAGATCATGACGTTGCTTCAATGATGGAGATCAAGGTGTCAAGCACAAGATGATGATGCCATATCATGTCAAATATTTTGATTGCATATCTTATATGCATCTTATTTTTCTTAGTAAGGCGGTAGCATTATAAGATGATCCCTTACTAAAATTTCAAGGTATAAGCACTGAGTATGCACCGTTGCGAAACTTCTTCGTGCTGAGACACCACGTGATGATCTGGTGATAGGCTCTATGTTCAAATACAATGGGTGCAAGCCATATTTGCACACGCAAAATACTCGGGTTAAACTTGAGGAGACTAGTATATACAGATATGCCCTCAGAACACTGGAGACCGAAATGTCGAACATGAATCATATAGTAGATAGGATCAACATAGTGATGTTCACCATTGAAGACTACTCCATCACACGTGATGATCGGACATGTTTTAGTTTATTTGGATCACGTATCACTTAGATGACTAGAGGGATGTCTATCTAAGTGGGAGTTCTTAAGTAATATGATTAACTGAACTTAATTTATCATGAACTTAGTCCTGGTGGTTTTTTTGCATATCTATGTTGTAGATCAATGGCCCGTGTTACCGTTCCTTTGAATTTTAATGCGTTCCTAGAGAAAGCTGAGTTGAAAGATGATGGTAGCAACTACACGGACTAGCTCCGTAACTAGAGGATTATCCTCATTGCTGCATACGAGAATTATGTCCTTAATGCACCGCTAGGTGCAAGGCCTGCTGCAGGAGCGCAATCTGACATTGTGAATGCCTGACAAGCTCAAAATGATGACTACTTGTTAGTTCAGTGTGCCATGCTTTACGGCTTAGAATATGGACTTCAAAGTGTTTTGAACGTCATGGACCATATGAGATGTTCCAGGAGTTGAAGTTAATATATCAGGCAAATGCCCAAGTTGAGAGATATGAAGTCTCCAACAAGTTCTATAGCTGCAAGATGTAGGAGAATAGATCTATTAGTGAGCACATACTCAGATTGTCTGGGTACCATAATCACTTGACTCTGCGGGGAGTTAATCTTTCAGATGATTGTGTCATTGACAGAGTTCTTCAATCACTGCCACCAACTTACAAAGGCTTCATGATGAACTACAATATGCAAGGGATGGAAAAGACTATTCCCAAGCTCTTCGCGATGCTAAAGTCCATGGAGGTAGAAATCAAGAAGGAGCATCAAGTGTTGATGGTAAACAAGACCACTAGTTCCAAGAAGAAGGGAAATGTTAAAAAGAATGGGAACTTCAAGAAGAATGACAAACAAGTTGTTACTCCCGGGAAGAAACCCAAAAATGGACCCAAGCCTGAAACTGAGTGCTTCTACTGCAAAGGTATTGGTCACTAGAAGCGAAACTACCCCAAGTATTTGGCGGATAAGAAGGATGGCAAAGTGAGCAAAGGTATATTTGATATACATGTTATTGATGTGTACCATACTAATTCTCGTAGTAGTGCCTGGGTATTTGATACCGGTTCGGTTGCTCATATATGTAGTTCGAAGCAGGGACTACGGATTAAACAAAGATTGGCTAAGCATGAAGTGACGATGCGCGTAGAAAATGGTTCCAAGGTTGTTGTGATCGCCGTTGGCACGCTACCTCTACATCTACCTTTGGGATTAATTTTAGAACTGAATAATTGTTATTTGGTGCTAGCGTTGAGCATGAACATTATATCTGGATCTTGTTTAGTGCAAGACAGTTATTCATTTAAATCAGAGAATAATGGTTGTTTTATTTATATGAGTAATATCTTTTATGGTCATGCACCCTTGAAGAATGTTCTATTTCTGTTGAATCTTGCTCGTGATGATACACATATTCATAATATTGATGCCAAAATATGTAAAGTTGATAATGATAGTGCAAATTATTGGTGGCACTGCCGTTTGGGTCATATTGGTGTAAAGCGCATGAAGAAACTCCATAAAGATGGACTTTTGGAATCACTTCATTATGTATCATTTGATACTTGCAAACTGTGCCTTATGGGCAAGATGACTAAAACTCCGTTCTCCAGAACAATGGAACAAGCTAGTGACTTATTGGAATAATACATAGAGATGTATGTCGTCCAATGAGTGTTGATGCTTGTGGCGGGTACTGTTATTTTCTGACCTTCACAAATGATTTGAGCAGATATGGGTACATCTACTTAATGAAACACAAGTATGAAACATTTGAAAAGTTCAAGGAAATTCAGAATGAAGTGGAGAATCATCGTAACAAGAAAATAAAGACAATCTGATCGTGGAGGAGAATATTTGAGTTACGAGTTTGCCCATCATTGAAAACAATGTGGAATAGTTTCACAACTCACTCCACCTGGAACACCATAGCGTAATGGAGTGTCTGTACATTGTAACCACACTTTATTAGATATGGTGCGATCTATGATGTCTCTTACCGATTTACCACTATCGTTTTGGGGTTATGCATTAGAGACAGCTGCATTCGCTTTAAATAGGGCACCGTCAAAATCCGTTGAGATGGCACCGTATGAACTGTGGATTGGCAACAAACCTAAGCTATTTTTTCTTAAAGTTTGGGAATGCGATGCTTATGTCAAAAGGCTTCAGCCCGATAAGCTCGAACCCAAATTGGAGAAATGTGTCTTCATAGGATACCCTAAGGAAACAATTGGGTACACCTCCTAGAACAAGTCCAAAGGCAAGATTTTTTTGCTAAGATCGGAACCTTTCTAGAGAAGAGGTTTCTCTCGAAAGAAGTGTGTCGGAGGAAAGTCGAACTTGATGAGCTAATAGTACCTGCTCTCAATTTGGAAAGTAGCTCATCCGAGAAGTCTGTTCCCGTGATACCTACCCCAATTGGAGAGGAATTTAATAATTAAGATCATGAAACTACCAATCAAGTTGCTACAGAACCTCGTAGGTCTGGCAGAGCATGATCCGTACCAGAATGGTACGGTAATCCTGTTCTGTAGGTTATGTTACTTGTGTCGGCATTTTGGATATGGGGGTATCTAGACTTTCCTGCCTGCGGCCCACCGCGTCGCTCCATCGGCGGCCTGGTACGGCCCAGCTTCGACATCAACAACTCAAGACCCTCGCGAGGGGCCAAGCCTCACGAGGCGGACGACACCAATACCCCTGAGGGGATCGGCCTCTTCAGGATGGCTCCTGAGGGGCGGAGAATTCTATGCAAGGTGAACCTCAAGAGGCTCAGCTGATGTGAGCCATGAAGACCAAGGCCAGGCGGGCGCCAGTTTCCTCTTTGGTGCAAGGGAGGCAAGCCACAGGTGCGGAGTCTCGAGGAATTAGCCAAAGGTTTCCATTCTGGTGCAACAAGACCAAGACCACCAGGACGGCAGGAAGGAGGTCATCACCGAGCCCACCATAGCGTCACGACCAGGGGCTTTTCGCATGCGAAGACCACTTTAGTCAGGATAAGCTGTACTACTTGTCCCCTTTCAAATCCGGCCGTTGTGGGATCCCTTCCCGCCAACATTTGGGAAGAGGACCAAGGCCACTGTAAATAGGACATAGCTTCCAACATAGAGGGAGAGATCGGATCGCATCCGACCTAGTTCACATCCCTCCAGCTCTGTTGAGCTCAAGAACACCTCACCTCTTGAGGCCATTTCATCCACTATACTAGTTCATCCTCAGCACTTCGAGGCAATCCACCAAAATGCTGGTGTCGGTGTCAAAACCGGCGGATCTCGGGTAGGGGGTCCCGAACTTTGCGTCTAGGCGGATGGTAACAGGAGACAAGGGACACGATGTTTTACCCAGGTTCGGGCCGTCTTGATGGAGATAAAACCCTACGTCCTTCTTGATTAATATTGATGATATGGGTAGTACAAGAGTGGATCTACCACGAGATCAAGGAGGCTAAACCCTAGAAGCTAGCCTATGGTATGATTGTTGTAATGTATGTTGTGTCCTACGGACTAAAGCCCTCCGGTTTATATAGGCACCGGAGAGGGCTAGGGTTACACAGAGTCGGTTACAATGGTAGGAGATCTACATATCCGAATCGCCAAGCTTGCCTTCCACGCCAAGGAAAGTCCCATCCGGACACGAGACGGAGTCTCCAATCTTGTATCTTCGTAGTCTTGGAGTCCGGCGGACGATGATAGTCCGGCTGTCCGGACACCCCCTAGTCCAGGACTCCCTTAGTAGCCCCTGAACCAGGCTTCAATGACGATAAGTCCGGCGCGCATAATATTCGGCATTGCAAGGTGGGTTCCTCCTTTGAATAATCCAGAGAAGATCATGAACACCAGGATAGTGTCCGGCTCTGCAAAATAAATTCCACATTCCACCATAGAGAGAATAAAATGTACACAAGCTCAATCTGCTGACGTATTTTGCAGCATGACGTCACACCGCTACCAAGCCTTTGTTTGAATCGTTTTTTACTATACCACCTCAGCACGTTTAGCAAAGCGGTTCCCTTGGCACGTCTTGTCGAAGCAGAGATCGTGTTCCCCTTATTCCGGGATTCTCATCAATACGTGCGTGGGTAACCCAACCGCGCCATTGATGGTGGTGCTTGGGAGATAAGCGAGTTTTACCAGGCTAGTGGGGGACGCATGGCTTTCGTCCGCCTATATATAAGGGATAAGGATTCACCTTCTCACCTACGCCTTCTTCCTCCTTTTCTTATCCATCTCCGCGAACTCAAGCTCCAACACCCAGGCTCGCGCATCTCGCCTCGACCTTCTCTGAATATGTCCGGAGCGGGAGGCAAATGGTTGGCCTCCACCGCTAAGGAGGAGGATATCACCAAGCTGCGCAGCGCCTGATACCTTTCCGGCGATATCGCGCATCGGCTGCCCGACGAGGGGCAGCTCATCCCTACCCCTGGGCCTCATGAGAGGGTCGTCTTCCTCCCCCACTTCCTCCGCGGACTGGGCTTTCCGCTCCATCCATTTGTCCGGGGGCTCATGTTTTACTACGGCCTGGATTTCCATGATCTGGCACCGAACTTCATCCTCAACATCTCGGCGTTTATCGTCGTGTGCGAGGCCTTCCTTTGCATCCGGCCCCACTTCGGCCTGTGGCTCAAGACCTTCAACGTCAAGCCGAAGGTTGTGAAGGGCACGCAAGCGGAATGCGGAGGCGCCATGTTGGGCAAATTACCCAACGTCCCTTGGCTTAAAGGGACCTTTGTTGACTCCGTCAAGGGGTGGCAATTGGGGTGGTTCTACATCACCGAGCCGCGCGACCCTACGTGGGCGGCGACCCCCGAGTTTAGATCTGGTATCCCTATGCAGCTCACCTCCTGGAAAGAGAAGGGCTTGCTGTGGGGTAATTCGGGGGAGCTGACGGGACTCCGAGCCTATATCCAGAAGCCGGTGAACAAGAAGCTCAGGCTTGTCGACGTGGTCCAAGTCATGCTCGTCCGCCGGATTCTCCCATACCAAGAACGGGCATTCAATCTGTGGGAGTTCGATCCGGAACAGCACCAGGTGCTGAGCGGGCTCTTCGACACGACGTACGAAGGCGCCTGGAGGGTGCTGTTTAAGGGTGCCGAAGCCCCCGCATCCGCGATGGAAGATAGCGGATTTCACTCGCAGCATCCGGCTGACGAGGTAAGTGATTCTACCCCTTTACGGGACACTTATTGTAAATAGATTGATTCTAAGAGGGTTTCAATCTCCCTTTTCCTTTGGCAGGAATGGATGAAGAAGGCCGAGCAGCTCATCTGCCCGGCTCCCATGCCAGAAGACCCAGTGGATGCCCGTCTAGCGGGGCTGCTGGTTCCGACACCGCATGTGGTGCCGGAGAAGAAGGCCAAGAAGGTAGCCACGGGCACTCGAAAGAGTTCCCGTTATCAGGTGTCCAATGACTCCGGGACGGACTCCTCCCCCGAAGACGAGGAGGAGGAAGAAGACTCTCTCCCAGAGGGGGGAGAGAGGAAGAGGAAGGCTTCCCCAACAGGGGAGGCCAAAGGGTCCAAGAGGGGGAGAACTATTCCCCCGGACAGCTCTGCCAACACCGACGTTGGAGGCGAGGAGTGGCCTTCAAGGGCCAGGCCTCCGGCGAGATCGTAAGTATTCGGATCCCTGAATGATCTGCAATTTCTTTTGTGTCACATAGTGTCCTACTAATGCCGCATATTGCCCGCAGTCCGGCCGATGATGATCTCCCCGCTCCATCGAGCGGGTCGTTGGCCCCGTCGGATGTGGATTCCCTTCCGACTGCCTCCACCCCCCACGCCGATGAGGACGCCGAGGTGGGATCCTAGAAAGGGACCCATCAGGAGGAGGCTCCGGAGGCGCCGCAAGGCAGCCTCCCGGACTTTGCGCCGGACTCCACGCCGGAACCTGCAGCGGTCCCGGAGTCCGGCAAGTGGCCCCTTCGAAAGAAGGGCAAGACCGTGACGCCGGCGGCCTCCGTCCAACCGGAGGTGCCGGACAACTTGCTGGAGGCGCTCAAAGGCGCTTCCATCGAGGAAGAACACCGCACTGTTATGAGTGCGGTGATTCAGAAGGTTCAGCTCGCCAAGAGCGGGCTGACTGAAGCCTGCAGTAGCCTTCTAACAGGCTTTGAGGTAAGAAGTTAAAATTATGTAATGTAATACCGCATAGACAGTAGCCCCTGATGCTCGGTTCGGTGTTCGGAAAGAAAAGTTGGACTGAGGATCTAAAAAGATATTCGCAGGTTGCTAATAAATTATGTCTATATGGGTTTGCAGGCTGTGCTGCTGACCTCTGCCGCACTGACTGCGGAGGTTGGTGCATTAAAGCAAGATCTCGAGCGGTCCGAGCGAGAGCTCGGCCATGCCAAGAGGCAGCTCGAGGACAAAGAAGGTGAGTAGCACCACTTTGAATTTTTACCTTACAGAAAAGGATTTTGGTTGCAATAAAATTAACAAGGATAATACGGGTACTACAGGGGCCACAAACGAGGTGGCAGCCCTGAAGGAGGTTGTGTCCGCGGCCGAACGCAGTGCGGCCGTGGAACGGGCAGAGTGAGAAAAACAGGAGGCACAGGTGGCGGAGGTGCGGCAAGAGCTCCAGGCTCTCGTGGAGAAGCATGAGAGTTTGGAGCGCGACTCAAAGCCTCGAGAATCCGAGCTCGCCTCGGCTCTCGAAAGTGCCAAGTCCGCCAAGGCCGAGGCCCGCAAGGCCCTTCAGGAGGTTGAGGATATGAAGAAAGTAGCGGCGGGTAAGGCATTTTTCATGCAAAGAAAGCATGTTAATGTGAACTACCTGACACTTACCCGAATTCGGAGCTCTCCAGGGGCGTTTGCAGATCTGCCTCGCAGTGTATCCGATGCTGCCGCATTCTACCGTGGCGAGGAGGGGAGCTCAACGGAGAAGGTCTTCTGGTCTCAGTACGCTGAGGCCGGCCATCCGGTGCCCCCAAGCGACCAGCTGAAGCAGCTGGTCGAACTCCACGAGGTAGCTGAGGAGGCCATGAAGGGCCTTATAGTCCGGCTGTGGCCTGGACATGCGATGCTTGGGAGCTACTTCAGCCTCGTACGGCGGCTGGTGGATGCGTGCCCCTAGGTGGATGTCATCAAGCGCTCCGCCTGTATTGAAGGTGCTCGTCGGGCCCTTGCCCTCGCAAAGGTGCACTGGGGCAGGCTGGATGCGGAGAAGCTTCTTACTGACCCGCCGCCAGCGGGCAAGGAGTATCGTACGCCCGAAATGTACTATAAGACTGTCCTGAAGGGTGCCCGCAATATTGTGGATGAGTGCCCCAGAGATGTAATTATTGGGTGAAACTCGCTATGTATTATCCTGTGCGCTGAAAACTTTGTTCATATGCTCTATGCAACGCTTGTTTAATTTAAAATATTACCTTCTGTGCGGCCGTTTATAAAATCTGAGAGATGGCAAGTCGTTGGCTTTAGCCCCCAAGCCACGAGTGCTGGGGTGTTCGGGATAAATTTGAGCACTCTTGTTCCCATTTTTGGGTCCATCTAGGGAGGCGCTCAACACAACGAACAAGGCAACCGGACTTATAATGCTTGAACACTCTCACTTAGCCATAGAATTCTATAATTTTAAATTTCGGCGAAGCCCCTAGTATTCGGAAGACCGAATTCGGGGCGCTATCCACGCCTTCGTCGGACATTATCCGGTACTTCGCTTGAAGCGGCATGGGTCTTTAGGGACCCGAAAAAGACCTCTCGAACAGCGACCAGTCTCTCGCCTTATCACGCCGGTCAGTTTTAGCTTTCTCCACTGAGGCGCTCGCCCAGCTCAACCGGGGCGCAATCGTAGTGGTTCTCCTAGTGCCACCTTAGCCGACAGAACGGAACGTAAGGCGCCAAAACGTGGGAGCCGGGCAAACCCAACTATTGACCCAAGACATGATTCGGAGCCGATTCATATAATGCTATAAGTTCGGGGTGCCGCACTTGTGAAAGTGTTCGGACTTATCACACCATAATGCGGGGAACATAAGCCCCTGGTGTATTCAGCCGTACCAGTAATATACGGGTGCGAGATGTCATTAATGAACATATGTGTAAAGTAATGCAATAACAGGCAAAAAATGCTGCATTGTTTATTTAAAGAATTCTGCTATGAGTGCGGAATGATACAAATAGTGCGGTAAGCAAGGGATTGGACTAATCAAACATGTCCCCCTCCAGGGATGGGCTGCGGACTGGTGGATATAATCAAATTTAATGCTCGTAATGGAGACCACCTGAGTGTTTATCGCAGTCTTCTTTCTTCCCTGGCTATTGCATCGTGAATTCGGTGGGTTCACCGCTGGACAAGGCCTCTGGTGAACGGAGTCCTGTGTACATAAAGAAAAAAATAATAAAAAAAGGAGTGACACACTTGTGAGCCCCTGGTGTGGTCGAGCCGCACTCTGGGTCTGTTGTGGTCGTGCCCCTTCCCCTAGGCCCATGGTATCTCCAGAGCGTAATGATGTACGTGGAGGGTTGGTCTTGCAATTATGCAAGGGCTGGGGTTGGGGCCGCATTGCTATGCGTGCTCGGAACGTGCCAGGTGGTTTTGGTTGATGTTGCTCCGGGCGAGTTTGGCCGTGTCCGGCCGTTTAACGGCCGGACTCTAATATTGCCTTAAAAGGCTGTTCTGTACTTCTGCTGCGAGAGCCGCTGTGTGTTCCTCCGTTCGGAGGGATCGTTCCGTATTTCCATTGACCGTGATGACTCCACGAGGGCCTGACATCTTGAGCTTGAGGTATGCGTAATGCGGTACCGCGTTCAACTTTGCAAACGCGGTTCGTCCGAGCAGGGCGTGATAGCCGCTGCGGAATGGGACTATGTCGATGATTAACTCCTCGCTTCGGAAATTGTCTGGGGATCCGAAGACCACTTCCAGTGTGACTGAGCCTGTACAATTGGCCTCAACACCTGGTATGACGCCTTTGAAAGTCGTCTTTGTAGGTTTAATCCTTGAGGGGTCTATGCCCATCTTGCGCACTGTATCCTGATAAAGCAGGTTCAGGCTACTGCCGCCGTCCATCAGGACTCTCGTGAGGTGAAATCCATCGACGATTGGGTCTAAAATCAATGCGGCGAATCCGCCATGGCGGATACTGATTGGATGATCTCTTCGATCGAAAGTGATCGGGCAAGAGGACCATGGATTGAACTTAGGGGCGACTGGCTCCATCGCATATATGTCCCTTAGTGCACGCTTTCGCTCCCTCTTGGGTATATGGGTTGCGTATATCATGTTCACCGTCCACAATTGTGGGGGGAAACCCTTCTGTCCTCTATTGTTCGGTGGTCGGTTCTCTTCCTCGTCGTCGCTGTGCAGCCCCTTGTCATTGTTTTCGGCAATTAACTTGCCTGCCTGCTTGAACACCCGACAATCTCTGTTGGTGTGATTAGCTGACTTTTCAGGGGTGCCATGTATCTGGCATAAGCGATCGAGTATTCGGTCCACATTGGATGGACCCGGAGTGGTTCTTTTGAATGGCTTCTTCCGCTGACCGGGTTTAGAGCCTCGGAAACTGGCGTTGACTGCCGTATCCTCCTTGTCGTCGCCGTTAATGCGGCGTTTATTTTTGCTTTGACGCGACCTGCCATTGTGGTCCTTGGTATCCGGACTGCCAGAATTTTTACTGAGGTTGTTGTTGCGAGCTAGCCAGCTATCCTCTCCCGCACAGAAGTGGGTCATTAATGATGTGAGGGCTGCCATGGATTTTGGCTTTTCCTTTCCTAGGTGCCGGGCTAGCCATTCGTCGTGGATGTTATGCTTGAAGGCTTCGAGGGCCTCTGCATCCGGACAGTCGACGATTTGATTTTTCTTTGTGAGGAACCGTGTCCAGAATTGTCTGGCCGATTCGTCTGGCTGTTGAATTATGTGGCTTAGGTCATCGGCGTCTGGTGGTCGCACATATGTGCCCTGGAAGTTGTCGAGGAATGCGGCTTCCAGGTCTTCCCAACACCCAATTGACTCTGCGGGCAAGCTATTAAGCCAATGCCGAGCTGGTCCTTTAAGCTTGAGTGGGAGATACTTGATGGCATGGAGATCGTCGCCGCGGGCCATATGGATGTGAAGGAGATAATCTTCGATCCAAACCGCGGGGTCTGTTGTGACGTCGTAGGATTCAATGTTTACGGGTTTAAACCCTTCGGGGATTTGATGATCCATTACTTCGTCAGTGAAGCATAGCGGGTGTGCGGTGCCTCTGTATTGAGCAATATCACGACGTAGCTCGAGAGAGCGTTGTCTGCTGTGTTCGGCCCGGCCAGAATTATTGTATCTGGCGCGACGGTATTCGTCGTGGGTCGTGGGGCGCCCATGTGATCCGTAGATGGATCTGGATTGCCTTGCTTTGTCCTCCAATATATCTCGCAAGTCCGGCGCGTTCCCTCTTGGCTTCATACTTTTGGAGCGATGCCGGGGTACGGTCTTGGTGGAGGGCTTAGATGCCTCTCTGTCTCGGCCACGAGCTGGTCGGTCGGCTGTATTGTGCGCTGGCAATGAAGGTATGTATGTTTCCTCCTCTAATTGGGGCAGCAACTTGCGTCTTGGGTGGCTTTTGGAGGGGGCTTCGAGTTCATACTCGTCGGCCGCGAGGACCTCGGTCCATCGATTGGCCAGCAGATCCTGATCAGCTTGAAGCTGCTGCTGCTTTTTCTTTAGGCTATTTGCCGTGGTGATAAGCCTGCGTTTAAAACGCTCTTGCTCGACGGGATCCTCGGGCACGACGAATTCGTTGTCGTTCAGGCTTGCCTCGTCTTTGGAGGAAGGTATATAATTATCATCCTCGACCTCTTCGTCTGCCGCCCTCTCGTGAGGGCTTGCTTCTGCATCCTCCTGCGCTGAATCTTGCTGGAGGGGATTATCTTTGGCACTCTCTGGGGTATTATTATCTCCTGTGCCTGAATCTCCATTCTTGCTCTGGCGGGATTTAGAGCGGCGCCGCTGACGTCGGCGCTTGGGCTGTTTCTTTGAGGAATCTGCCTCCGCTACTACTTTGCCGTCCCCCTCTTTTGGGGTGTCAACCATGTATATGTCATATGACGAGGTGGTCTTCTAGTGCCCTGTAGGCGCTGGTTCTTGTTCGTCTCCGGATCGTCGTCCATACCGTCGATGTCCTCGGAGTCGTAGTCTAGCATGTCTATTAGATCGTCGACAGTGGCTACAAAGTGGGTGGTGGGTGGGCTTTGAATTTCTTCGTCGTCCGTATCCCAACCGTCCTGGCCATAGTCCGGCCAGGTCTCTCCGGATAGCGAGAGATGTTTTAGCGAATTTAGGATGTCGCCAAAGGGCGAGTGTTGGAAGATGTCCGCAGCGGTGAATTCCATAACCGGCGCCGAATCAGATTCGATTGGCAGGGGCATGGGAGGTCCGGAGTCCGGCGGGGTGTCCAGCACCTCGGAGTCACGAGCTTCGCAAGGGACAAGGTTAGTGTTCGGCTCCATCACCGTGGAAGTTGCAGCCCCCGAGGCGGTGTCCAACCACCGGTCCTCGATCTGGGCGATCGGCTCCGGACTAAGGGCCGGAGCGGATTCTTGTGCGGCCAGTAAGGCACTATTTGGCGGCAGAGCTAGATCATTCCCATCGTGACAGTGCGGCACGCTTGACTGTGGCTCAAGACCGTCGAAGATCAAGTCCCCGCGGATGTCGGCCGTGAAGTTTAGGCTCCTGAATCTGACCTGACGGCCAGGGGCGTAGCTTTCGATCTGCTCCAGATGGCCAAGTGAATTAGCCCGCAGTGCGAAGCCGCCGAATACGAAGATCTGTCCGGGGAGAAAAGTCTCACCCTGGACAGCGTTGTTGATTGAAGAAGCCATCGAACCTATCGGTGACGACACAGAGGAACTCTCAATGAAAGCACCAATGTCGGTGTCAAAACCGGCGGATCTCGGGTAGGGCGTCCCGAACTGTGCGTCTAGGCGGATGGTAACAGGAGACAAGGGACACGATGTTTTACCCAGGTTTGGGCCCTCTTGATGGAGGTAAAATTCTACGTCCTGCTTGATTAATATTGATGATATGGGTAGTACAAGAGTGGATCTACCACGAGATCAAGGAGGCTAAACCCTAGAAGCTAGCCTATGGTATGATTGTTGTAATGTATGTTGTGTCCTACGGACTAAAGCCCTCCGGTTTATATAGGCACCGGAGAGGGCTAGGGTTACACAGAGTCGGTTACAATGGTAGGAGATCTACATATCCGTATCGCCAAGCTTGCCTTCCACGCCAAGGAAAGTCCCATCGGAACATAGGACGGAGTCTTCAATCTTGTATCTTCGTAGTCTTGGAGTCCGGTGGACGATGATAGTCCGGCTGTCCGGACACCCCCTAGTCCAGGACTCCCTCAGCTGGAGTACGGTATTAGACCACAAGGTGGCCTGAACCAGGATAAACTGTTGTGTCCCTTTGTCTCTGGGCTTAGGAGGATCTCGAGTAGGACGGCTAGGTAGGTTGAGATCTCCGCACACATCCCACAGTTCGAACCTTTCAAGGGTTTGCGGAACCCGTAATCCGACAACTTGACCATGACGAACCTACAAACTATGAAGCAGCTATGCTGAGCCCAGATTCCGATAAATGGCTTGAGGCCATGAAATTTGACATAGGATCCATGTATAAGAACAAAGTGTGGAGTTTGGTGGGTCTTCCCGATGATCGGTGACCCATAGAGAATAAATGGATCTTCAAGAAGAAGACTAATACTGAAACTATTCGAACTTGCGAGGTGGCTTTATAAATTGGAGTTTAAAAATAGGAAAAAAAGAAGAAGTGTTATATGAGGACTTCGAGATCAAATAGAGAATCTGTCTCTCCATTCCTCGTGAGCCACTTATTTCTCCGAGGCAAGGGCAGTTACGCAACATTTTCTCAATATTGAATGTGCATTTTTCCCGCATTTTTTCGAAGGAAATTCGCAGCACTCTAAATTTCTCTATTTTGATTCTTTTTTTAGGGATTAGCCTGTAATCCGAACTGAGGACGGGTTTTTGGAGTTAGCTCACCCTTGTGAGATCGCGACCCTTTAGTATCCTACAAAAACATTAACATCCAAAGCGCCGTAAGCTTGCTTTCTCTCCCGCTGACAGACAAAGAAAAGGCGAGAACTGAGCAACTCGAAAAGCTCGGACTTCGTATACAGAAAGTAGAACTAAAAGGAGAAATAAAGAAGTGTGGGGGAGAAGCAGCCGAGCTCATTCCCTTCCATTCCTGCTCTACATAAGCTTGTGCTGGATGCCCTCAGAGACTTTTTGTTCTGTGATGTATTTAAGGCTCTGTTGATGGACTTAGACCGTGCAAGACAAGAATTTTTCACTATTTATGATTTCATATTCTTGTTACTAGATGTTCTATAGGAATAAGAAGGTGGAACCTTCACCGAATCATAGTTAGGTGGCACCCATTCCGCAGTGGGCCGACGTCACACTGCCGCTTCAATAGCTAGCGGGTAATAATCTCACAGTCAGCCATAAAAGCTTTGAATAGCTCTTCCGAGTTAGTGGACCTTTGCCTTGGGATCAAATTGGCTATTGGGCAGTCAAAATTGTGACAGGTGTACCTGACGCCATTCCGGTAATAGGATGGCCTTTAGTCTCTCAACTGGCGCCAAAAAGCTCTAAAAAGCTAACAGAGAAGCCATCTGGAAAATCCAAAGTGCAAATAACATAATATGAAAAAAGAAAAAAGTTCTATTGAGTTGTTGAAAAAAAGGAGCCATAAACAACCATTCCAGATTCCCAAGATGAAGTGGAAAGAAAAAGGATGCATTCAGGATTAGCATAAACGAATTCCTAGCCGAGCCCTATACTTACCTGCTTGTACGGTCAATGCCCTAGTAGACATCAACTTGTTCATAAACTATTTTTTAATAAGAGATAAATAAACAATTGAATTTGAAAAAAAAACTTGAATACAACTAGAGAATTATCAAAAGAATACGACTAGCTCTTTACCGCGGGGATGCGTTGAGAGGGCAATCTAAATATTGCTAATATATTAGGACGATCTTATTAATAATTCTAATGGAAACGTTTTCAACGAAATAAGAACCATACAAAATAGATTTCTTGATCTTTTTATTTAGGAAAACGGGTTTTCGAGACTTCATTCTCTTTTTAGTTTTGACTCTGGGTCTGGTATAGGTTGACGCGGAGGATAGGGATGGGAAAAGAAGCCCTAGATTTGGGAGGGCCTTTCGCCTTATTTCGTTTGACTCGTGGAGCTGAGAAATCTACTTCACTCTTCTGCTGACTTGAGTCCAGAAGGGAAGTGACTGATTTCCAATTCTTCTTTGCTAGCGCTGCTAGTTCCCAAAAATCACTTCCTCTAAGTCTTAAATAGCAGAACCTACTCGCCAAGAAAGGCTCTGGCGATCATGCGTGACTGGCGGAGCGCCTATCGACCTGGCACGGCACTCTAAAATGGTGGGGGAAAAAGCAACCTATTGTATTTTCCTTACTCAAGTGGGCTTTAACTAGACCTGTTTATTTAGCTTGAAAGAATTTTCAAAATGTAAACGAGAATTTAATTAGAAAAAAATAGTTCTATAATTGCGGACAATTTAAGCAGAATAAAATATCTATTATCAATTTTTTAGAATATAATTAGTCTGTTTTTTGCTATTTCGTACATCTATCCACCATTGTTTTATCTTTCAGTAGTGTCAACCTCAGTTCTGGTTCTTTATCTTGCTCGGTCTTCTCCTTCCTAGCTTTTAGATTTTCTGATTCTCTCTTGGATTTTCATACACTTAGCCGTGTACGTAAATCCAATCCTTGCTTTAGCCTTGCTGCTTATTCACTAGCAATCTAAGGAGGGGGATGCCTAAGGCTAGGCCATTCTTTCATTCCGAGCATTCGACTAACAGCACAGATTTCTAGTGCTATAACAGAAATTGATAAATTTTACATTAGCTATTTCCCGTTTAAATTCGGCGTATTCTCTTATCTAAGCTTCCTCCCTTCGCTCCCCCCATCGTAGATGGTTCAGCCACACCCGGGGCCATGAAATGATTGAGAACTAGGACGGGGTCAAAATGACTTTGAATAATCGCTAATAGCTGACACCAATGGAATATTTTTGGACCCTAAGGCTCACGTTGACTCCGTGGGATCCAGGCGGTCCGGGGGGGGGGGGGGGGGGGCACCACGGCTCCTCTCTTCTCGAGAATCCATACATCCCTTATCTTATTTTTTTTCCGTTGCAGAAAAGAGATCCCTTACCCTTTCTTTAGAACCATATGAGCTATTCCCTTTGCTTTCAATATGTCTTGTGCCACTCCAGCTTTCGTCGATCAACCGGGAGAAGCAAAACGAATTCCGGATTTGGCCGACTATCCTATTCATTGAATAGATTTCTTTTTTATTAGAGTATCGACAAGAAATCTTGGTTATTCACTCTATGGAGAAAGCTGCAATCAATAGGACTTTCCTAATCCTCCCTTCCTTTCAGGAAGAACGTGAAATTCTTTTTCCTCCTAAATTTCACAAAATCCTTTTTTTCTTATTTGAAATCCAAATCGAAATGGCGGAGTGCCAGTGATTGCCTTGGTTGATAGTGGCAGCACACACTGTTTTGTAGACCCCAAAGATTGTGAAGCGGTGTGCTTAATACGAAAAGCGGTTCTTGTGTGAAAAGTGCCAACTGACTATCTCCTTATTTTCTGATTGTCCTTCGCCTTGTTGAAATTAGTCCCCTTGCTGGCTCGGAAGCACCAGACCTATTCGTTTCACTCGGACGTAGTTCTCGTAGTACTGCTGATAAAAACTCTCAATTTCACGGGCGGAAATGTCCGTTCGTTCTTTTCCACCTGATGACGAAGTGCCCGGAAGGAAAGACAGTGGACTAACGCATCAACCTTTCTAGAAGCCCAATAGATAAGGAGTTAGCTCTTTGCATTCCTCGTGGCGGCAGAAAACAAAAAAGGGTGGGCTCCGTGCGGTTCGCGTTTTATTGTAAAAAGCGAGCAAGGCTGTAAGGCGGAGCGAATCCGGAAAGATTGCCTCAGTTCGGATTGTTCTCTGCAACTCGGGAACATGAAGTTGAAAGGGAAATTTCATGAGATAGATGAAAAAATGAATATCAATCGAGAAAAAGCTTAAATAGACACACTCCCTTGGAGCTTTACATTAAACTCCGTCCGACTGATGGAAAAGAGAAAGGAAAGAAGACTGATCTTGACGTCTGCGTTGGTTTTTCCAACGAAAAACAAGAACATTCTTTCACGAACTTCGCCAAAATCAAGTAAAGCCCCGGCCCAAGAAATGCATCAAAGCAAGATAGAAATTCGGATCAACTATGAGGAGTTGGGCTCGAAGTAAGCAAGTTCCGGATTCGAGTTTCCTTTTCTGACTTGAATTCAAGGCCTGTGAAAAGTAAGCAATTTCATCATTTTCCTTCTCACCAAGCCAGCTCTTTTTTTCTCAGTTCCCTTATCCTTAGAGTAAAAGTAAAAAGAAAATGAAAGAGAGTCTTGAATCCAAAGATTGATCACCTAACCAATTCAAGGTGTCGGGCTTGGATTCGTTTCGTGTATCAAAAATCAAAATATTAAATAATACAGTGCCTTCAACGGAATTTGGTGGTCACAGGCACGATGAGGGGGTAACTCCTTTGGCTCCCGGAACAAAGCATCAAACTCCGGTACGACTATTTTAGGTTAGAGGAAGGTTGAAGAGAGAATCGCTAAAATAGCCAGTCGGACCTTTGATGAGTAAAGGAGAAATGCAAGATTTGGAAGTCGGTTTCAACTAGTCACGCAGTTCTGTTGTGAAAGCGGAGTAGTGCCTTGCCAAGATACCCCCGCTCCCGAGCCGGGACCCCTTCTAGAACTTCTTATAGTCGGTTGAACCAACAGCCGGACCGGAAGTAGCATATATGAATTAAAGGGAGATCTAATCAACCAAGCTGGGTCTCTTTTCTATAAACAAAGTAGACTTCTGATTGTCCGGGTAACGCTGTGGTTCTTGCTCAAAAAACTGACCGAACACGTTCGAGTTATTGGCCCGTCCAACCCGGTCAGCGGGCTAATCAGTGACCTCATCTACCCAAAGACTTTATTTCTACTGTACTTTCTTAAGCTGGGGACCAAAAGCCACTGGGCTACCAAGAAGTCGGATTCAGTTCAGTCCCTACCAATTGTAGAAGTAGGATTTTTGGCAAGCGTGGCTGAAGCTGAAGCAGCTACTTTTGAAGTAACAGAAAGAAAAGCAACGACTGGAGTGGGGGAGTCAGAGTTGAAAAGAGGATTGCTCCCGACCCTGAGCTAATGGGGAAACTAAACAGGCGAGTAACTGAAGAAATGTGCAGCAAGAAGTTTCACACTCTAACTCGAAACGGATTTCGCGCATTGAAAGTGGCAATCTCAAATCATAATGGGAGTTTTATTTAGGTTTATTTACATAGATTCGCCTTTGGGGTTGTTACAGAATCGGTTCTTCAAGAAGGAGCTCTCCTCTCCATGTTATTATAGTGTAGTATAGGTCGCCTCAAACTCAAACAAAAACGGGTGCACAGTTCTACTGCGTCTTATCGAATAGTGCTTTTGAGTCGTGTTATAAATGCTCTGGCTAAACCTATTGATGGGAGAGGCGAAATTGTAGCTTCCGAATCTCGCTTAATTGAATCTCCTGCTCCAAGGGTTTTGGTATTTTCCCTTCTAAGCAAACTCTTTTGCGCCATTTGATCTTTAATTGAACTATTTCTTTTTCCCAAGGGATGGGGTTGGGGTGTATAATAACCCTTTTTTTGAGTATGCCCGGAAACAACTCCTAGCTCAATTAAGGATAAAAAAAGAACTCTATTTCAGAACTATGAGACAGAATATTCTGTTTTCTTATTTACTCTTTACTTTATTTTTTCTATTTAAAGTTTATCAATTTACATAATGTATCTATAAACAAAGTAATAAATATACTTAAAACAAAGTAGGAATTCGCAAAATGGATAAAATCATTGCAGTTATTATAGGGCTTTCGCGCTAGTTGCTCAATCCGTTGCCTGAAACGAGACGAGAATCAAATTGTAGGCTTCTTTCCTAAAAGCGGTGGTTCTCGCCTCCCCGTGCCCAAAGCAGGGTGGGCGGCAGCGTTGCACACTTTGTCTAATGTTCCCCGAACGAGTAGTTAAAACAACCACCCCCTGATCCGAAAGGAATGGATGAGTTCGTTCTGACTCCTAGCTTAGCTGGAAAGCTTTTGCTTGCCAAAAGGGATATATAGGGGTTTGTTTTATTGATGCAATAGAGATCTTTCATAGATGGATCCCGATATGAAGCTTTCTTCAGGATTTGGCCCGAACTGTTCGGAAGCTCCATTCTCCCATTGTTCGGGACTCTCATTGTTCTGTTCAGAAAGTAGTCGGCATCTTCCTTTATTCAATTAGCACCCGTTCGCCACTTTGTTCTCAAGTATTCCGATTCCAGCAAACGGAGGCGGTTTCCTCAAATGTGGTTTGCCGAGATTCCCAGCGGGTGATCTTGATCAAACTTTCTCTTTGAGGGGAAATTTTTCCAACTCCAGGGAACTTCTATCTCAAGGATAGTCAAGTCCAGTGCTTGAGTTGTTAAGAAGGGATCAATGGCAAGTCAAACGCTCAAAGTGCTCTTTCGCTCAACGCCAGTTATCCTATTTGGGCCCCCCAAGTTTAATGGTTATAGCTCAATAATTGTGGTCGTGGACCATTTCACTGGCTCATTTCATACCTCTATCTCACCCTTTAAGAATTTGCGGCAACTAAATCCGGAATCTGAGAATAAGGGTTTGGAGGGGAATTCACCACTTTTGAAAGAGAAAATAAGTTTTTAGCTGACCCAAATTCCGATCGAAAAAACAAAAACTATTCCTTGCTGTGCGCTCGCCTTTTGCCTGCTTCTGCTTCATCTGCAGATCGGATTCCTTCCCCAGAGTTCCGTTCTTTCTATCTACTATTATCTAAAAATAATCAAGTTATTAATGACTGGACGAAACCACAGACATTGGTCCTCGAGTGCAAAGGCAGAAGGGAGCTTGACTGCAAGACTTGCCCATTTATTCTGGAATTATTTTTTTAGGAGGGACAATTTTACATATTTCTGCCAGCAAGCTGGAAGCGTAGACCCATACCTTGTACTCTCATTCTTTCGTTTTAGCTAGCCATAATGGTATGTGCTTTGAAAGGTAGTTCTTTTTACTAGAAAGCAGAAATTACTTGTACTTGAGGGCAATGATAAAGTGAAGAAAATTATAGAAACAATGAAATGAAGCTACTGGGACATAGCCTTCGGTACGAGTTGAAGGGAAGAGGTTTGATTGCTAATAAATGAGTGGAAGAGCTGCTCTAGAGAGATTCTCCTCTTTTCTTTTTCAGAGTGCTTTTGGTTTAATATAGTGTCGATAGCTATTGCAATTTTTCCAGTTTGTATGTCCCTGATTATAAGTTCTCATTGACCAAAACGAAGACCCTATCGAACAAATAGAGGAAAGGGCGGAAAGGGGAAAAAGTAAAGTCTAAGCAACATACGGCAGCAACGGATTGAGCAACTAGCGCGAAAGACGTTGCGCGTTAGCAGGAATTGATCGATTCTCTTGGTTGATGTGCTTTCTTCCAAACCCTTGACTGGAAGATAGTCAATATTGCCTTGCTGATCCCTTAAGCAATATCTAAGAATTAAATGTGTCCAATATTCAATTGATTGGTTGAACGATGCAGTTCGCTTGGAACATGGCACAAGGTGTGACGTTCACCTCCGACCCGACGTTCATGAGTTTCAAATGAAGAATGAAGAGTGCCCTGCCCCTCTTTTTTCCCCTAAATCTTGGAAATGCACTGTTGTTATGATTGGGCCAGGTTAGCTCCAGCCATAAAAGAAAAAAATCATTACGAGCAGTCTTAAACCCTCACCTCAATCTCAAAAATGGAAAGCCGGCAGTATCCCTGAATTCAAGGGTCAGCTACGGGATATCTTTTTCTTCCTCATTCTTATTTTGGTTTTCGTATCACGGATGTTGGTTCTCGCTCTATGGCATTTCAACGAACAAACTAATCCAATCCCACAAAGGATTGTTCCACCAATGCAGCACAAAGCTTTCCTTTCCTCAAGCTCATGGGATTGCAATATACCATCCAATAAAAGGCTCAGAGACAAGAGTTCTGAAGCTCCTTTCTTTCAAGTGAAAGTTGCCTATCTTTCTTGGTTCGGGAGAACTACGTCCGTGCACTTGACAAACCAGAGCTCTATCTCGAAAAATAAAGCGCACCCAAATATAGATTTTGGTGCCGGGTCATTTGATGGAAATGGAAGGTCCGAGCGGCTCATTCATTCTTGAAAAAAAGGGGGGGGTTATGAAAAACTGTTCAGTTTCTTTACCTTCAATAGAGGAATGCATAGAGCTAACTCCTTATCTCCTGGGCTTCTGGAAAGGTTGATGCGTTAGTCCACTGTCTTTCCGGTTTGCTTCTATGTCTACGGTTGAACTTGAAGGCCTCGGATTCCGAAACCTGTAGAGCTTGCTCTTTTCAAACCTTCTTCTAGCTCTAGCTTTTCCAAATCGAGAGCTGATTACCCAAAAAATCCCTTGGAAAAAAGATCAAATGAATACTTATGGTAAAAAAGATAGGGAAATTCTTGATTATTCAACGTCGATTTTCGTATTTTTTAATGATAAATTTCCAAATTCGGTCGAGGAATCTCCTTGCCGCCCTAGAAGTTTGAGATCGGTTAGCAGAAAAACCTTATCCATTAATAGATGGAACTTCAACAGCAGCTAAGTCTAGAGGGAAGTTGTGAGCATTACGTTCGTGCAGTCACGCCCTACCTAGGGTTGAGGAACACGTGTTTGTCCAATTTCGACAAAACTATGGTCGGTGGAGCTACTCTTGGACGAATTTTCAACTTCTTTATTCTCCCGATTTCCCTCCTCCAGTTGGATTGACACGAAAGTCCAGTGATAACGTTGAATCTCTTTCTTTTCTTTCCAAATACTTTATGAAGTTAAGGGGCAAAGGGAAGCGCTTTCGCTACTGAGAAAGCGAATGGTCAGCGCGAGGGTTCGATGACTTAGCCGAGCGGTGAGCAAGCAAGCTAGACACGAAAACTCAGGATAGACGCGCTGCTCTTCTAGCTTTGGTTGGAAATAGAAAAGCAAGTTATAGGGCCCATGATGCATTCCTTGTGAAAGACAAGTGTTTCATTCCCCTCCCTAATCATTGAAATTCGAACTGTCCGCTAGCTCCTCCTTTGTTTGAATTATAGCCCTTCCCGGCACCAAATGAGAATTCAAATCGAGATTGATTGGAATTCCTTTCCTTTATGGAATACCATTCTGAACTTAATTAACTATTTTCATTTTCCCTTCTTGCCACTTCTTCCTCTAAGTCAAGTTGATAGATTTATGTACGAGTTTTCAAGTGGCGGGGACAGGATTCGAACCTGCAGTCTTCAGGTCATGAGCCTGATGCCGCTTTACTAGAAAGTGGGTTCACTAAGTGTAACACCCCAGATGTAACTTTCCATATTTGTAACTCCAACTCTTGCCATTTTTTGATATGTGCTATGATATCCCCTCCGTGGTTGGGTTTTGTTTTCGTTTTGCATTTTGTCCATGTCATGCATCTCATATCATGTCATCATGTGCATCTCATTCGCATACGTGTTCGTCTCATGAATCCGAGCATTTTCCCCGTGGTCCGTTTTGCAATCCGGCACTCCTATGTTCCCCGGCGCTCCCTTTTACGTTTTTCCGTGTGCGGGTGTTGAACGTTCTCGGAATGGACCGAGCCTTGCCAAGTGGCCCTGGTATAGCACCGGTAGACCACCTGTCAAGTTTCGGGTCATTTGGAGCTCGTTTGGTACTCCAACGGTTAACCGCACTCTCGCAAAGCCCTCTTTTAAGTTGCAGCCCAACATCCCTCCAAAACAGCCCAATAACCCATCTAAGTCACATTCATGCTCTCCGTCGTCGGATCACGATCGTGTGGGCGAAAACCGCACCCCATTTGGACTCTCCTAGCTCCCTCTATGCCTATATATACACCCCCATTCCAAATTCGCGGATCCCCTCCCCCCTAACCCTAAAAATCCCAGATCCGCCGCCGCCGGACGTGTCCGGAGCGGGCCGGACAACGTCCGTTGCCGCACGCAGCCACTCCGGGGCTGCCACGTGGCGCCGCCGGCCCGCGAAGCCCGCCGCGGGCCCTCCGCGCACCCGACCCGGGCCGCACTGCCGCCGCCCATCTCCCCCACCGCCGCCGTTGCCGCTCGCCGCCCGGACCACCACCGGCCGCCGCGTTCGTTGCCGCTCGCCGCCACGGACCTCGCCGCCCCGGAGCCGCGCCGACCCTGCCGGCCACCGCCCCGTCGCCGGCCGCGGCCCTCCTCCGGCCGGCTCCCTCCTCCGGTGTCCTCTCCCTCGCCGGCCGCCGCCACCTCGAACTCCGGCCGACGACCTCGGATCCGGTCCGGCCAGATCCAGATCCGGTTGACCCTCTCCCCCTCGTTTTTTTTCGCTAAGTCTTTTCTGTAATATTTTCTTGCATCTTCATCGCATCACATCTCCGCACCCGTGGCTCCGTTTTGGGCGTGTAGCATATCAAATTGTTCGTCTCAAAGAGTAGATCATTTCATCTCATTGCACCATTTTCATTTGAGCTCATCTTGATGCCCGAAATTCTGTTGGAAGAGGGCTATGTGATGTTAGTTTCTGTTTCTTAACAGAACTTGCACTTTTATCATTTTTGCCATGATTAATGTGTGCACCTTATGAACTTGAGCCCTACATGATTGTTGATCTATGCCATGCTGTCTTTCCAGGGGTGTATGCCATGTATTTTTATGAGTTATGTGGTGACTAGAACAAGCATGCAAACTAGGGATGATAATGTTGCTGATTTCAGGAACTTAGTGTTTTCACTAAGTCATGTCCTGCTGTTATTTTTATGCCATATGTTCATGTTGTTTTAGAGAGATCTATGCCCTTTTTGAGCATGATCAGTAAGAATGTTTTGAACATATGGATGTGCTCTATCCATCCATGCCTTTGTTGGCATTTATGGAGTAGTCTAGCATGTCATTTTCGTGCTCTACTTTTGCTTCAAAATGTTTCCTGGCAGATTGTTTACATGAGATTCAATTTTCACGAGGTTGTTGTAGTTGATCCGTGTATGCTATGATGTTGTTCTTGCCATGTGTAGCTTCTATGCCATGTCTTCTTGATGAGTGTATGCTTAGTTTATCATGAGATGCTCTGTAGTGAGTGCATCGAGCTCACGAACATGCCTACTTGATATCTGTTTTTGCCATGCCCAGTTTTCTGCTAAGTCTGAGATCTGTAATAAAACTTGCTGTGTTTACATGGGTGCCATCATATCCTCTAGTCCTTTTTGGCTTATGGTCAGTAAGGGACTTTTGATCTATGCTTTGAGTAGATTCCTGCCATGTCTTGTTTTGCTATTATAAGTTCCTGTAGCTTGTCGTTTGCTTGCTCTAAACATGCCTTCCTTATGTTAATTTCTGTCATGCTAGTATTTTCACAAAGTCTGTGAACCTGATATTTTTTTGCACTTTTACCATGCTTGTTTGAACATGTTATGATGTGATTTAGCCGTAGCTCAGTGTTCCTCTTTTGTTAAGCATCTCCTGTAGATCACTGTCATATGCTTGGTCTTTATGTTGGGGTGCTGTAGGATAGTTTCTTGTTGCATGCTAAGTAGCATCGTGTTGTTAAACGCAGATTTGTGCCATTATTGTTTTGCTTGCCATTTGCAAACCGTGCATCCTATTTCGGTGATCTTTATATCGATTTCAACCGAAATCATCTCATCTTTCCAGCGGCATACTTGGTTTGCCAAGTTGATGCCCGATTCATCATTTTCCTTCCGGAGCACACATATGCGTTGCATATCACATCTCGCATAGCATATCATGTATTGCATCATATTGCTTGTGCATTGCTCCTTGTTTGATTGTTGTTCCATTGCTTGTGTTCTTGCTTTGGGTAGAGCCGGGAGACGAGTACGTGTACGACGAACCTGTTGAGAACGCCTACGAGGATCAAGCCTTCGACAACTCTGAGAACCTTGCAGGCAAGATGACCATACCTTCGATATCACTTCTATCTTTGCTTGCTAGATGCTCGCTCTTTTGCTATGCCTATACTGCGATACCTACCACTTGCTATATCATGCCACCCATATTGCCATGTCAAACCTCTAACCATCCATGTCCTAGCAAACCGTTGTTTGGCTATGTTACCGCTTTGCTCAGCCCCTCTTATAGCTTTGCAGGTGAAGATGAAGTTTGTTCCTTGTTGGAACACGGATATTTTGGGATATCACAATATCTATTGTTTTAATTAATGCATCTATATACTTGGTAAAGGGTGGAAGGCTCGGCCTTATGCCTGGTGTTTTGTTCCACTCTTGCCACCCTAATTTCCGTCATACCGGTGTTATGTTCCTTGATTTTGCGTTCCTTACGCGGTTGGGTGATTTATGGGACCCCCGTGACAGTTCGCTTTGAATAAAACTCCTCCAGCAAGGCCCAACCTTGGTTTTACCATTTGCCACCTAAGCCTTTTTCCCTTGGGTTTTCGCGAGCCCAAGGGTCATCTTTATTTAACCCCCCGGGCCAATGTTCCTCTGAGTGTTGGTCCAAACTAGAGCCACTTGCGGTGCCGCCCTGAGGCAACTTGGGGTATCCTCGGTTGCCGTACATAGTGTTCATCCGGTGTGCCCTGAGAACGAGATATGTGCAGCTCCTATCAGGATTTGTCAGCACATTCGGGAGGCTTTGCTGGTTTAGTTTTACCATTGTCGAAATGTCATGCGAACCGGGATTCCGAGACTGATCGGGTCTTCCCGGGAGAAGGTTTATTCCTTCGTTGACCGTGAGAGCTTGTGATTGGCTAAGTTGGGACACCCCTGCAGGGTATTATCTTTCGGAAGCCGTGCCCGCGGTTATGAGGCAGATGGGAATTTGTTAATGTCCGGTTGTAGAAAACCCGAAGTTGACCTTAATTAAAATACATCAACTGCGTGTGTAACCGTGATGGTCCCTTCTCGGCGGAGTCCGGGAAGTGAACACGGTGTTGGAGTTATGTTTGACGCAGGTTGCTTTAGGATCACTTCTTGATCGCTACTAGCTTCACGACCGTGCCTTGCTTCTCTTCTCGCTCTCTTTTGCGATCGTAGCCACCATATATGCTAGTCGCTTGCTGCAGCTCCACCTCATTACACTACCCTTCCCTTAAGCTTAAT